>OU026146.1:20536455-21871295 GCA_907269125.1 Eristalis pertinax | reverse complement strand
TTCTCATTTTCGAAGAAATGTCTCTCGATCATTGCCCGATAATGCTGTTCATTGACTCCAACGTGAAACCATTCACTTTGTTTTGGACAAAGTGAGGCTGATGATGTCATTTACTGGCTATTTCATCAATCATGATTATTTACATGTTTGTCTTAATTCAAAAGATTTTTTTTTTATTTCGAACGTAGATCTCGTTATTTAACATGTTCTCCGTTAAAGGTTTCAAGCTCCATAGGAAATCCGTCAATTCCTGACATCCTATTAATTCTTGTATCTGATCGAGCTTTTACGTGTTTAACAACATATCTTTTTCACACCTTCCACTAGTGCATTTACCATGACTAAACTGTTGCCATTGACTCTAAATATTCCGCCAAACTTTCACTAGTGACGAGTACCTACAGTTTCTTCTGTGCGCACATTATGTCACTTTTCGTCACGTAGAATTTATGTGATTCCGAGATGTATCCCCAACACGAAAAGAGTGCACAGTTGATCGATTGTTAGTACCCAGATCACGTAAGCTTCTGTAAACTTTCATAAACTAATTTTAAAATGAATCTGAATGGTATCATCTTGTTCTTCGGGTGTAAACATATTCAGTAACTCCAAGACTTGTCTAAATTCTTCATAATCTTTGCCTGGAATGACTATGTTGAACTAAGAATACTTTATGCGACCGGCTTGCAGCCCAAAATAATCATATTCGACTTCAATATTCAGTTAGAAGAGTTCTGGGTAGGTAGATTTGATGGGTTCCACGAAAACCCAAGGATCCATTGTATTGCCACCATCGTTAGTGCTAATATCCGGTAAGGTATAGCATCCATCACAATGGGTCCACGCACCTAAGGTATACCAATCTCACACGGTATGAGTTTTCTATTAATTTAGTTCTATGACCTAATTATGTGAGAATGAGTCAGCATTATCTTTCTTTCTTTCAGTGATCAGTTTGTATAACATTTCCTAAAATTCCAACTAAAATTTAACTCATGTGATACATGAGCTATGATTTTAGCTTTAACAGCTATTAGTAATAGACACGGCGTATGGCGCTAACAAACTGGGAATTACTTTAGTTTATTGAATATAAAAATTAAAGCAGAAGTGCTAAGTAGTTTCAATAAAAACAAAGGTGCGGTACATTTTTTGTAGCACGCTCGCGAAATGGTTTCGTTTGTTGTTTTGAGCTTGGCGACTATTCGCTTTGACCTTGAATTTATAATAACAGTTTGAAGGTTATGAATAGAATATAATTCGTCAGTCTTTTGTCTATCTTAATGACTTTTACGGCTAAGCATATGGTTCTTGCACGGAAATGGAAATCTAGCTGATTTCAAAAATAGTGTTTCAGCTGCAGTTCAAGTCCGATATTCTAAAATATTCACCTAAACCTAAATACTCATATTGCAAATTGGAAGTTCATGAACATTAACAGAACGAGATTGGGCAATGCAGAATCAAAAATTTCAACGTTAAGTCATATGTGGACTATGATTCCATCTTCGTGGGCGTTCCTAATACCTTGTCCAACTACCACCATCGAAGTCCCATAATTTGTATTAATTACTCATTCAATTGAAAATTGTTTAGCTGAGATGGGCTAATCATAGCAACCACTCGTGTTGCCAATCTAAATGGCGAAGTAGGACCAAATGTTGTATCTTCAGTGACTCGAAAGAGGTGCAGTCGTGAATTTTGTAAGTTGCTCGTGTCGGGAACTGAAGACAACCGAGCCTGGGAGTCGAAGATGTACAAGCTAGTGCTTGGTGCGCGATGACTACTGTCCATTTGGTGGTGTTCGATGCTTTTCGGAAATAATGCTGCAGATTGATCCAACAGCTTCTAGTAAGTAATGCTGATGTCTTCGGTTTAAGTCTTCTTGGAACGTTTAATGTGGAGAGTATGTGAATCACAAATTGCATGCTATGAATGTCTGGAGTATTGCATCCGGTAGATGGAATGCGGCTTCTAAATTGTGTGGTGTTAATTTACGCAACAGCAATGGTCTCGTCACAACGTATATATTTGTTAAACGTGACTTTGTATTTCACGTTACTATTTACAATACATGCCATCGACGCAATACACATGTATTTTGTCAGAAACGGCTAAATACGTGTTTAGGATGTACTTGCGTGCTTATGTTTCAGTCTGTGACTAATTAAATATCCGAGTACATTATTTTGAGGCTGTAAAGCAGCAGTATACATTGTTCTTTATCCATTTCTGATGGATGACTCTTTAGTGGCTTTGCCACACTCTCTTTGGCCCATCCTTACAGCAAGCATAATCTTTGTCCACTTTCAGAATAGATAGTCCAAAAGTTCCCCAACGCAAGCAATTTAGCAAACGTGGAAAGCTTTTCAATTACATATCTATCTGATAGCTTCGTGGGAAAGCATGACAGCGCACTCACCTGTGAGCTCATTCGGAGGAACACTCGTCAAAGACTGTTGAAAAAATGGGACATTTGCTAAGAAAATTGGGATATTTCCCAGTCTGTCGTTTGATATCACATCGAAATTTTCTTGGCTGTGACATTTTCATTTGTTTTTTGATTTTATTCGGTGATTGTCGTGTAAAAATAAAATAACAACATTATGAAGTGCATTAAAGAGTCAAGGAAGTCAAGGAAAGTGTCTAAATTATGGGTGTTTATGTATTAACAAAACAGTTTCTTGGCGAAGTGTATGTTCGAGTACATACATACCTACCTACTACCTAGATATACTACTATAGAGTTCCCTTTCTGATGAGCCATGACCAATTGTCTGTAGTAGAATTCGAAAAATCAGGACTGTTCTAAATGACATTTGTAAAAATTTAAAATGAAATTAATTTTTAAAAAAATCTTCGAACACATGCATTGAACACTTTAGGTAATATCTATTCCCAATTAACATTCAATTATATTTTAATTAACATATATATATTTTGTTTGCATACATAATTAACTTCCGCATTTTTCTTTTTCAGACAACACCGCCAAGGAGATATGAAATCAACTGAAATTTAAGGAGACTTTAAATTTTACCGCGTGGATACATATTTAGATCACAATGACTTTTATTACGTTACCATTCCTCAAGGGATGTAAGTACTGCAGACGTGTATTTCTGTGTGCATGTTCATATGAATTGTATTTTTTCTTAAATAAGCATAGAAACAGAGTTATTGTTTTCTTCCCTTTGATTCTACCTTCGGACTTGAATGAAGAGTCATTTATGTTTATATTAGATTAGATTAGATAGATAGACAGATTTTTATTTCATGCATAGTACAACAATGTTTTTACAATTATAGTACAGTATAATTTGCTCCAGCTTGCACAGACATACGGTTTTATAAGACCTCACTGCTGAGAATACAATTGTTTTACAAGTAAGAATATGCAGTACGTTAAATGAAGAACTATTGGAGAAAAAGTATGAAAAATAAAAGCTCCATTTAGATTATGTTTATATTTGATATTTTTGGGGCATGCCTTATTTTGTCAATTATTTTATTTTATTATTTTTGCCACGAATCAACAACAGCTACAGGCCGAACCCAATTTCTCTAGCAATGCAAAAAAAAAATTCGTGCAATATTACCTAAGAGAGTGTACGTTTGTGATTCAGGATGATCAAACATTAAAAATCTTTTAGGTACATATTTCCACGTATATTCCCGAGCTTAACTCTTTGGCAATAACATTGACCACAAGTATTTACTTCAGAGTAGGCCTATAAACTTGGTATTCTACACGTAGAGTAGACAACTTTTTAAATTGTGGCGGCATTATATAACTCATTACTTGGGTAAATCCGTCGAATTTCACGCTGACACAAAAACATTCATATTCCAAAACATCGTTTTCCAATCACTGATAATGCTAAAAGAGAGTTAGTCCTCCAGAACTTCCCCCAGGAACTGTATGATACTCACAGAGCAGATGTCGAACACATTCCATTTCATTTTCGTCTCTGTAACTCTGTACCTCTTCTTGATTAGTTCGACCATACGACTTTTGTCGTCCGATATCTTGGTTGCTTTCGTTCACTTAATTTAATGATCCGACTTGTGACTCATAAGGGATGGCTAAGACAATTTTTAATGGCATTTTTATTCTTATTTTTGGCAGTATGTCTCGGTACCCGGTATCTGATGTTTTGAAGTTAGGATATCTGACTATACACCTCTGATTATCGCTTGGCCTTAGGACAATTTAGCCAGTTATATTCCGGCAATTTGGGCTGGGTAGGCCCAATCAATTGAAGAATCGCCGATGAATTTAGCGTGTGTAAAAGTGGCCCCACCAGTTCGATTGAGAGACGTGGCACGGATTTTTCAAAGAGGTCGTAGAAAACTCTTTCACATGCAGCTTAGCTCATTTTTGAACCATCTGTATATAGCTAGAGCCTGCTTCCGTTCAGAAACGGAATAAAATGTTTGCAGAACTCTTTTCAAATAAATTGAATTTATGCCACTTTTTAGGATCAAATCCTCACATGCAACTTTTAAGGTGTGATATGTTACAAAACTGTGATATAGACACGTGAAACAAATAAATCGCGATTAGATTGGACAAAAAAAAACTCCTTTGAGTGTCTGACTTACATTATTGTACCCAACAACATCTTTGTGTATTGTACCACAAAATCACAATTAAATAATTGATTTAATGACAAACACGCGCTGTTTGCAAAATATTCGTATTTATTGTTTGGTTAAACAGAATCTTGATAATTGGAGATTTGCTTAGTTGCCGCTCCATTGGAACTTATGAACCAAGCGTTAAGATATTGAAGTGATGAAACATCTTGAAATGTACCCGATGATTAATAAAGCGAACGTTTTTTTCCCAAACCTGGTGCCCGGATATCAGATCAGTTTACCTTGACATAATGTTGAATCAGTCATTATGAACCGATAATCAAATTTCACGATAACGTGAAATACTTAGAACTGTCCATGACAGCGTATGCTTTCATTTCATATCTCAATATGAACCTGAATGTAGAATTTTGTAGTTTCCCGCAAATAAACTCTCCTCAAGCACTGGTTGGTATTGCATTCAGAGTATTTTTTTTTAAATAAATCTTCACGTATGTTCAATTATCACTTTTGGAATAGGATTAAGGTTATGAACGAGCATGCATGTATTTCGCAGCAAATTTAATTTCTTTTTCATTTCCACTGAACGCAGTGCAAATGTGATTTGTGGAACGAATGGTGATGTCTTCAGTTGTGGCATAGAAAATAGCCAAAGAGATGGAAACATTAGGACATGACCACCTATCGTTATTTTCTATTAGAAATTATTGGCGATATCAATTACGCTAGAGTTAATTTATGCCATGACTAACTGTAGAACAAGGTCAGTTTATTAAGTTTCTCAAGGAAGTGCTGTGAGCTTCATTGATTGCAAAGTTTAGTATGCGGAATTGATAATGTACGTTGAGTTATGTCATCGGGGAGCTTTGCAAAAACGTAAACTTGTTGCTCATGCGAAGGTAGACACACTCTGGCGCACGCGATTGTTAACCTCACCTCTGATGTAAGGGAAGCGAAGATGATTTGAAGAAAAACATGCACGTTTTCTTAATTTGTCTGGGCTATGATGCCGGTATATAAACAAATTTATATCGTAGACACATAAACACAGACTATCAATGTTAAAGTCGTTTTCGACTGCTCTTGTCCACGAAAACATAAATAAATTGCTTCAGATCCAATCCTTATTCAGCCTCACAGATGGCTGTCCAGATCCTCTTTTAGGTTATTGTCAAATGCCCGATGTGACAAGCAAACAAAGTGGGCGCATAATAAAAATACACGGTTGTGTCAATGTCAGTAACCATAAATCCATGACCTAAGAATTGATTCGAAGATCCAATTAGGTTTGATGACTCAGAGAAAGTTAAGGTTACGTGTTTTGCGATTTGATTGGTGTCAATAGTAGTTGTGTTTAGTTAAGAACAACCCGCAGAATATTTTTCATTTCGTGTGACATCTCCAAAATGATTTGGCCACAAACAAAGCTTGTACCGGAAGCACTCCAAACAGCAGTGATTGAACATTCGTTTTGTTATTGCAGGGCAGTCTTTTCGCGTAAGAATACATGTCGTTGATACAGACGGTTCTGTGGAAGTTTCATGGATGAAGAGGAAATAGAAAGCATTCCACTCCTTTTCTGCGCATAATGCTCTGTGACTTAAGCAAGGTGTCCATAGTTCAATCGATATCGCCAAATGGTTTTCCACCCAAAATCAATCCCTGTGGCGTGACAATGGACCAAACGATGTTTAAGCATATCTTTCAAGCCACCCTAACTTACCTACCTCATGATCGTAGATTAAAGTACGAGCATTTCCGCTTGACAAATGGCCAATCTTTTGCATGCATTGTGGTTATTTTAGAGAAAACCTCACGTTTCTAGTCCTACTTACGGGTAGTAACTATTGTTGCGAAACCTAACCAAAGGCTATATTCTCGCTGTTGTAGAAGGTAGACCCAAGTTTAATAGGGCGCCGTGGCGCCTCCCATACTCTTAAACTGCTTATATTCTGAAGGTCAGGGCCCTTTAAATCTAAATCTTAGCCTGGCCGTGTGGTTTCAAGTGTTCAATCCAAATCGCGGGAAGAGTTGAAAATAAATACCACCACACCCCGACTTGACGTGTACATGTAATTTGTATCCGACTCTGTTACATTGTAACCATGTGCTGCTTACCAAAGAGCAGCATAGTTGTTCCATAGGTCTCGACATGAACCAAAGGGGAGTGATTATCCCAAACACTCATCAGTACGGATTACACATCAACACTCGTGGCCAGAAGTATGTATAATCAGTACTTTAACCAGACTCATTCACCGAAAATTTGTTGACACCTTGTTGAATTGGTATCATTTGTGTGAATCGTGCTAACGGTGTGAATTACTTCTCAAAGCAAAAATCAACTGACGCCAAATAAGAAAGTACGCGTAAGAATGAGTGAATGGGTGGGGGTAAATGCTCGTGTCCAAAAGTCAACCCAAGGACATTTGTCTCGAATGGAGAAATAACAAATACACAAGGATAATAATTACATTCCAACATATAGCATTATAAAATGTTTTTTTTGCGCTTTTTTGGCCTTGACGAAGTCTCTAAAATGATTAATCTTAAAGATATATAAACCAGTATACTTTGCAATTGTAAGCAAGTGCTTTAATTTATACGTACTAGAGAAGAATTGCTGTAGTAAAATACTTAATCTTACAGTCCAATTAACTCGTGTTATAAATTATTTCACCAAGAATATCACTTATAGAGTAATAATAAAATTGCTTTCTATATATACATATTCAACAGCAAGCACTATTGTAACCAGAGTCTTGTTGCGTGTGCGAGGGGACCTGCACTTGCATGTCGAAGTTAGAGAAGTTAGATTTTCTGTGACATCTTATGAAAGTTGGTTTGTGTGATCCACGTCCATTCGGCGCCACAAAACTATTTGATACATCTTCTGCTGTGGCTTAAATTCTAACTAAATAAAAACATGCATTTATCTTTAACTTACCAAGTTAATGCAACTGAAATTTTGAATTGAAAGAGCTCATTCTTCAGACGAGGATCATATAGGAAATTTTCGACTCGTGTGTGAAAATCATCTATTCAGACGGATTTGAAATTTGCTAATAGTTTCACTTCAACTCGGTTTAGTATATGTACCACATTTCCCAGAAACAATAAAGATCACAAGAAAGAATATGTAGTGGCTAGATTTGGGAGCAAAAATATACTTACTTGTTAAAACTTAAATCCCTCATACAAGGTAGCTTACTAACAGGGACTGCTTCGTGCTCCACTTAGATAGTATGGATGGATAGTGACTGGAGAGTGAAACAACGTCTCCTTCGGAGCGCTTACAGAAGTAATTATGGGGTGCTTCTAGCGTTCTTGTCTGATTAGATACGATGCAGTATTATGTAATTAGGACTACCATGTAAATAAGTATGTACTTCCTACCTATCCCTAGAAGTGATTTAGTTTTGTTTTGATTCAGGGCAATCTTCAGTTCATGAATTAATTGCTTGAAGCCCTTCGTAATCAGACTAGTAACAAATCGATACAATTTTGTTCAAACTACAAAATTCCATTAATAAGCGATTTGCCGAATGAGTTTCCATTTATCTGCAATTCTGTGAAGACTATTTAAACGTTCGTTTTCAAAAGCTTGTTTGATTTACCTTGAGACAGGATCTCAGGAGCGCTGTCGACTTCCACTAATTGTTATTCTTTCTTCGACAGGTATTTCATATCATAGAAATGTACAATCTATGGAATAAATAATAGTTTTATCCTAAAGAAAAGTAGAATTAAGTAGGACTAAGGACATAGAATAATTCAAAATAATGTAATCTAGAGCCTTTCACAGAGTGTAAAAAACAAAATAAATACGCACACCTTACCGTATTTCTTACCAATATTTTTGTTACTTTTTTTTTGCAGGTACAATCCCAAAAAGATTGAATATAGCGGTGATGCTATTCATGATGTGTCTTATGGGATACATGATGCGAGTTAACTTGTCAATCAACATTATTGCGATGACCAACTCTACATCCCATGAAAACGAAACACTGGCCGATGTAAGTTCTATTCAATCGTCACCTTTCCAGCAAGTCCTTATACATATCCAATGTTTGCATTTTAGCACGGCCCCCGTTACGATTGGAGTGCCGATGACCAAGCATTACTTCTCGGTGCGTACTTTTATGGTTATCTTTGCACATCATTACCAGCCGGTATGTTAGCAGAACGGTATGGCGGTAAGCCAATTGCCGGCTATAGTTGTATTCTAGCAGCGATACTCACGGCGCTTACACCTCTGGCTGCATCCTGGGGAAAATGGCCTGTGTTTTCTATCAGATTTCTCATTGGTTTCCTTGGGGTAAGTTCTTGTGCAAGGCAAATTTGAGACTTTCTAAACAAATTCAATCAATAGGGCGTCATATACCCCTGTTGTCACAATCTCATATCGAAATGGGCTCCACCAACGGAAAAAGGAAAATTCGTCGCCGCGCTGATGGGAGGCACATTTGGCACGGTTATCACATGGCCGATTAGTGGACTCATTATCGAATCCATGGGATGGGACTGGGCCTTTTACGTTGTAGCAATATTTGTTGTTATCGTAACAGCAGTTTGGTTCGCAATTGTTGACGACAGTCCAGCTCAGCATTCAACAATTACCCCAGAAGAACGTGATCTAATTCAAAAATCACTTGGAGACTCAGTTTCGACGAAGAAAAAACTTCCTCCATTTTCGAAATTAGCCGTTTCCTTGCCATTCTGGTCATTAATGCTACTGCATTACGGAAGCATGTGGGGTCTGTTCTTCCTCATTACTGCTGCTCCCAAATTTATGAGCGAGGTAAGTGTGGAAAATCGCTTTGACGAATTATTGTGTTACAACTGTGTACTTGCAGGTTCTTGGCTTCCAACTTTCATCGGCTGGTTTCTTGTCAAGTCTTCCCCACTTGGCGCGACTTCTTTGTGCATTTGGCTTCGGAGCTATTGCTGATGCTGTTAGGCGAAAGGAATGGCTGTCGGTTACAAAAATCCGAAAATATTTCTGTCTACCTTGTAAGTTAATTTTATCGAACGTTTTATTTTCAATTGTTTAAAACGACAAATTTTCAGCACACATCATTCCTGGAATCTTCCTCATCGTGTTGGCTTACTACGGACGGGATCCTTATGTGTGCGTTGCAATCATGACCCTTTCGCTTGGTTTCAATGGAGCTGCAACAGTGACAAACTTAGCCAACTCACAAGATTTGGCGCCTAACTATGCCGGTACCCTGTATGGTACCATAAACTTCGTTGGAACAACTCCTGGCTTTTTCTCCCCCATGATTGTTGCCTATTTCACAAAAGATCAGGTTTGTCAAACCCATTCAATACACATTGAATTGCATTTACACTCAGTTTACTTTCAGAACACAATATACGAATGGCAGAATATTTTCCTAATCGGTGCTGGGGCGTACATAGTTCCGGCGCTCATCTTCTGGGTGCTGGGATCGGGAAAAATCCAAAAGTGGAACGATATCGAGGATGATAAAGCAAAGAAAGATGTGGCCAACTCGGAGTTGTAAATTTTACAAACTAAACACAGTCTCTGTTAGTATAAGCATTAGTTAAATATTCGCACATTTTGCTTGAAAAGCAAAACGTCCAAAAGATCCCTTAAATCGTGTATTATTAGCCAAATAAGTAGTTTTATAAAGAAAGAAAACCACTATTGAAAATTACGGGCAATGTATTATTTTGTATTGAGCAACAACCATTGGGTGCTTTAAAGAATTGCAGGTCCGCTCATCCAGTCCTTTTATCAATTCAAGTTCAAGGCACTCTTCATGTTAGTTGAGTCCCTTTGAAGCAGGTGGAGAAGGTTAAGTATCTCGGGTACTTTGAAAATTGATGGGAGCAGTAATGGTGAGCTTGGCCGAGCAAGGGTCAATTTTGAAACAGCTTAGTCAGGCTGTAATCAGGAAGGCCGAGCTTCGTGCAAAGTCATGTTAGAGGTTTTTACTTTTTTAACTGTTCCAACAGTGCCCCATGGTCATCAATTTTCATGCTGCCGTATGAACTATTCGCCGCGATATGGTGAGAAACACAGCAGTGCGCGGGGAACTCAACGTTGAGCAGCTGCTTTTTCGAACGAAAAGGGCTATAGTTCGATGGGTTGGTCACATGCGACGCCATCAGGTAAGCAACCGCTTGGCATACCCAGGACTAGGTGGTTGCACCAAGTCCCAAAACTCGTCGGGTTTCGCTTGGGCACCACTCCTGGTGAGTTAGATTAGATGTCTGAGGATCGAATGGCCTGAGGATCTCTCGTGCGTGCTTTGCCCCGCGAACCCTTTAGTGGATCATGCGGGTCACTGAAGATGATGATGAAGTTTTGTCGATATATTATGAAAGTTTTCGAAATTGTTCAAACAGTCAATAAAGTCCGTGGGAACTTACACCAACCATAAGCATCTTGTCCGTAGAGATATGGTAGAGAAGATACAACCGCGAACTCCACTAGATATACAGTATTAAGGCAGGCAAAAATACATCGCCTCCACTCGCTCGGTCACAGCGAGCGCATGAACAACAACGCTCCAGTAAAAAGGATCTTCGAATCCGAGCCTCCTGATTCGAGAAGGAGAGGAAGACCGAACCTCCGCTATAACGACTAAGTCATCGAGGACACAACACAAATTGTTCTTGATGACTGAATGCAGCGTTCCCAGGACTATCATCGATGGAAGGCAGCGAGCATTAGCTTTGTCGCCAGAGAAGTATGTAAGTAAGGTACAAATGTATGGAATAAAATCGCTTTCAAATCGTTGAGATCGCATTATCTGCTTAGTTGCACCCTTAAACGAAACCACATATAAAGAGGAAGAATAATTAGAAATGTGTAAAATAACTGATATAAAATCATCCTAAGAATCTTCAATAAAATATCATTGACAAGTGGTCTGCTTCCGGATCATTGCAAGAGGCAGACAGTGATGTAGACTTTCCCCTCAGCTTTATGAAATAGGAATAGAGTTTTGTTATATGGAATGTTAAGTAGCAGTGTCAACTGTTTTGGAAATGTTTCCTTTATACGGTTCGTTTTTTTTAGGCTTTGTGGAAATGGGAAAAATCTATCTTGATACGGTACAAGTATACATTTTGCTTTAATTGGTCCAAGCAATATCAGATGAGTTGGATAGTGTAGTGTACCAACAGCATGGATGACTCCTGTCCAGTTCCAATAAACACTCATTCTTTTGTCGCTTCACTAAAAATCCATAGTTTCGCAAATTTTTGATTTTGATTGATTCAATTTGATATGATCCTTTCCTATTTCTGAACTAATATTCGCTAGTCTTTCATCAATGTTTTCGGTTATATTTCTAGAGACAGAGCTTGTATATCTTCCTTACTCAACTTATTCGTATTTTGATTCAGGTGTTTAGACGAGATGAGCTTGGCGTGTATTTGCGGATTATAAACGAAAGCAAAGTTAACAATTACTTCACTGAAAGAAAATCGAATAACCTTTTATGTAGAAGTTTTGCTCAGTACATTTTGAAGATTGCAGTAACAATCTATTCTGTATCCAGATTTGAGCCAACTAGCATAGCCTCTAATTAGTTATATTATTCCTCTATGCCCTGGAATACACATCAGAAGCAGCCGATTACAATTAATATAATTAAACTCTCGATGACTAAATGGCATCTACCATTGTCCAAATTCAATCAGTCCATATAAAAATCAGCATTTGGTTCTTCCTGGCTAGCTTTCATATGGTACAGAAATTACTTTTGTACCTTGCCAGTCGAGACATCTTCAACTTATTCAGCTTCTGTTCGAATGTGTTTTGAGACATACATATGTTTAGCACTTTCATCATGTGAATCATAATTATTCACGTAGCCCAATACAATTACAACCTACACTATACCCAGTGTAAGAATAAACCCCGAATGAGGTCGTAAAAAAATATGGTAGTTCTGACAAGCTGTCAAGCATACTTTGGTGTCCATAGACCATATCCATGGCAGTTGGCACTGTGGCAGTCAACGTTGAGCAACAAATTATCAACTGTCAACATAGAGAGTAGAGTATTTTATTATAATTATTCTGACTGTTATTACACGGCCTTTCTTTTTTTCCCAATAAATGTCTGTTTTTTACAAAGATTGCCTCGACTTTTTCATTACTTACTCAGTAAAACAATTAGTAAGTATCCCATTTGAAGCTCAACTGCAAATGTAATTTTGTTTAGAATTTGTCGTATATTTACGCTTGTACATAGCTGAGTTTACAGCTCATTTCATTTATCGGCGTTGCAGGGGTTAGCTGTGTTCATGAGTGGTATAACCTTCAAATAACTAACTAACTCACCCACCATACATTACACACAAACTCCTTCAGAGCATCAGATTATTTTACCCCAAATGCGTCACTAGATTGCATTAATAAAATGTACGTATCCATTTCCGAATAATTATGACAAACAGATCCATAATCACGCGTTTTGTGTTATCCAGTGTGTTTTATATAATAATAATATGGGTGGCGCTACAGCCCGTAGAGGGCCAGGGCCTAGCTTCTCAGCAACCACTCTCGTTGTGCGTGCTATTGTTCTATCACGAGTGGAAGGGACCTACAGTTTTATGCCGACTCCGAACTGCAAAGTTTGAGAAGCTTTTTCTAGACAGTTATACCCTTTGAGCATTGTCAGTGACTCGAAAGAGGTTTGGCCGTGAAAAGTATTTCTTGTCGTACCAGGATTCGAACCAAGACAGGTAGGTCCAAGTGCGTGGGAGTCGACGCACATACCCACAACACAGTGTTGAAAAAATTAAATGAGAGCTTTTTTCGACAGAATGTCTCGGACAGTTCGTCAATTTTTGTTCTACATAATGATCTCACTCAACACAGGCGCTGGACTGCTCGTCTTTATGCACCTGGCACATGTAGTCTTAAAATCGATGGGTGAAGGTTATCGACCTTCATTTCTTGGTTTGGTCTATGTATTACTCTTACCATATTATTTAAAATCGTGCATCATTTTGAGAGGATTTATATCTCGCAGTCGCTGTCCCAAATATGGGCACTATGATTACTAAAGAGTGGTGCCTGTCATCTGGGCTAAATTTAAATCCGGCAAAAAACCACCATGGTACCTTTCACAAGAAAACACAAACTGGAACGACTAAAACCAATTAGTCTGTCAGGCACAATTAAAATATTTAGGAGTCATCTTAGACAGCAAACTCGTATGGAAAAGACACAGACGCGTGGTTTAATGATTTGTAGAAGCTTAGCAGGCAAATCCTGAGGCTGTAGTCTAAGTATCCTAAGATGGATGTACATAGCTATTGTTAGACCAACAATCACATACAGTACAATAGCATGGTCCAAAAGAACCAACCTGATCAGCTCAAGAGAGACACTCAATTGGCATGCCTCTGTATTACAGGGGCAATGAGAACTTGCCCAACTGCCGCCATGGAGGTGCTACTGGAGCTGCCTCCATTGCATCTGGTGGTGGCAGAATGTGCAAATAAAACAATCATGAGAATGGAAAAAGAAGGGATAGGAAAAGACGTGTGCCTTAAATGGAGACAATTCGATGCACTAGTCAAAAAGCTGTCACTCCTGGCTATTCCGAAGGATGACGCGATTAGGAAATTCAATTTCCAAAAGGAGTTTACCATTAAGCTCAGCTGGATGGTGCCGTTGGTTGAGTGCCTGCCCCTGGTTAAAGGGGTCCCCGGTTCGAATCCCAGAGAAAGCAAAGTTGAAACGCTTTTATCGGGTTTTCAAATCTGGTCCAGTCACCATTTGCCGTTGGGATCAAATTAACGGCACTATCGCTGGAGTTGTCGATCGGTGGTAGTAGCCTGACTATGGGTATCACAATGGACCAACATGGTCTAAGTGTGCTAGCGATTTCGGTAAAATGGTATACGGATGGATCAAGAACTGATGAAGAAACAGGGACAGGCGAGCCCATGGGCAAATGCACCAGTATCTTTCAAGCTGAAGTCTATACCATAGACACATGCGCTCAGATCAATCTTGACAGAGACTATACCAACTGTGACATAGCAATAATGTCGGACAGTCGTGCCGCTATCCTGGCACTAGACTTCTATATCATCAAATCCAGGCTCGTGTGGGAATGTCTACAGAAGCTTAAGAAGCTGAGTAGGAGTAACAGAGTAAAAATCTGTTGGATACCTGGCAACACAGGAAATGGCCTGGCTAGGAAAGGAGCATCGGAACATTTTATAGGCAACGAACCATTCTCCGCTGTTGGAGATCACGTCCTCAGGGAAGAGTTCAGGGAAGTAGAAAGAAGGAACCGGGCAGATGCATTGAACAACGCTCATGGTATAAAGCAGGCCAAGAAACTCTTGGGTCAACATAACCGCAAGATGTTTGAAGCATGTATCAGAATGAGCAAAACGTATCCTTAGTGGCTTCCTACAGGCTCCCATTGGACCAAAGATTGAAAATATAGAAAATAGAAACTCATAAAACCAAAATCACTGAGCTAGAGATCAGCAGGGCCCGTGAAATATGGAATAAACTTAACACGTGCCTACATACGAGACAAATGCGGCCAAAAGTGGACTTACAAAGAACCACGGCCATCATTAGTCTAAGCAGAAGAAACCTAAATAACCTACTTGGAGTCCGCACAGAACTCGCAGCACGACTAGGACTACCATACAACGACTTCTGCAGTAGATGAATGGATGACAAAGAAAAGGAAAACCCCTCACATCTACTCTGTTACTGCCCTGCACTGGCCTCCATTAGAAAACAATCATCTAAACAAACTTACGGACATATCTGAAAAGGATAGCATTCGTCCAAAAAACAAAAATGGTTCCAGGAGTAACGGACTGTAGCTGACTCAGTGGCAACACAATGAACTTTTAGGTCTAAGTGCAGCAGCCAAATTACCTAACCCTAACCTAATGAAGGCCTTATTCATAAAAATGCGACTATTGGAAGCTATGGACAATAGTATTCCCAATACTAATACATTATCTGTTCGCACAATTTAATATTAACACAAAATAAAAATAATCTTGTAATTCACATATGCTTCTTCTCGATAATTCAATCAATTTCTTCATGGAGACTTGATTCGTATTGTTTTATATTTCTGGGGGAAATTTTACAACAAGATGCAGTCAGTGTGCACTACGGCGAATTGCTGTAATCACTTTTTTGTAATTTATGCAGTAAATTTTATTAATTTGAATGCAACATGTAAACGATATTCTCAAGCAGTGGGGTTTATCCACAGTGTGGTTTTCTTTTTCCAAGGTCATTTGATCTTTCATGGCTGATAATCTAAGCAGCTGTTCATTGTAATGGCGCTTTGAAGTCATTGTTCAGCGGTCTCATCTCTAGTTAGTTCAATGACACAGCTCCTAACCATCCGTAATTATACATATTTGTTGTTTGTCTAGACGTATATCATATTGATATAGATTATTTAGCTTCACTTCTGCAAATCTGTTACTTTGTTAGTCTTCAGCGATGTTAAACTATTATTTTTATACTGCCTAGCTTGTATGTACTGTAGGTCGTAACACATGAAATGTCCTTTTCCTATAAAAAATAGGTGTTTAATTATTGTCATCGCAGATACTCCCATTTTCAATGCAATGTCTTGAACCTTCTGCTTCTACTATAGACTCAACATAAACAAACAAATTGTCCGGCCATAAAGAAAATATAGCAAATTATTCTCACAGTTCTTTCAGAAGTTTCCCTAATAAGAACCTACAATGTGGGTTTCAGTTTACCAATAATTGAGGGTACAGCCCTCACCCTAACGAATAGTGAAAAATAGCTTGGTATTATCCTAGACGGAAAATTGAATTGAAAACTCAATGAAAATGAAAGAGTCAAGAAAGAGTCGTGTAGGGCATAAAACCTGAGTAACAGGATATTCGGTAAAAAATGGGGACCTAAACCCAAAACAGGGCGTCACAGGAGCAATTTCCACTACGACGTGCTTAGATGTTTTAGTAGACCGTCTTCCACTTGGCATCTACATGCAGACGACTGCTGCAAAGTCATTATTATCATCCAATCCAATGGTTGGCTCCCAACCCCTACTGACTGCATGACTGGATAGACTATAAATTGAAAAATTCGAAAGCGATTATATCCCCCGTTGCTTGACTTCTATAATTCGTCCATTTATGTTTACACAGATGGATGGAAGATGTTAAAAGGCATATGAGTGGTTGCTGCTCCATCAGAATCCCGGATTACGGCAGTGTTTTCCAAGCACAAGTCCTGGCATTCAAAGAAGCGACCATAATGATAACATGGTTGAAATACTACCAATTGATGTTGCCATCCTAATTGACAGTCAAGTGGCCAATAGACACAATTTGGGCAATAGAAATCAAGTCACAGTTGTTCGCACTCAGATGGTGTCCTTCAATGCGACAAAAAGGTGCTTGGGATAGTAGTTGGAGCACTAAATGGACTGTGATGACGAAAAAGAAAAAGAGAGTACTCCTCGCTACCTCAGTCTCTGCCACTTGAGATAGAGAACACTAGGAGAACACTTCTTCCAAGACCTCTAGGATCTAACAAAAATCCCTCTAATTTTCAAGTATTAGCAACACAGTAACTTGACGGCCGACGGGTACGAGGAAGCTGTTAAGAAGAGAAATTCACCCTGTGAGAATGGGTTGTATTCCATCAGTTCATAGTGAGTAGGTGCTATACAGAAATAACAAAGAAGGCTATAGCAGACTGGACAATTTGTGCAGCAATTTTGCTCAGTATGTACTACTCTACTACTGTATATATGGACAACTGAATATAATTATATTATGGATTTACAACAAAATTTCCTGTAGTATGTTAAAATACCAAGTTTGCTCTAAATTCCAACGAGAATTTTTCAATAAACAGCCTAATACTATGTTGCATAAACCTCATAAAAATGCAGAAAGAAAATCAACAATTACCTACGTAAAAGCATACATTTAGGAGCGCAAACATAGAACTCAACGAATGCATTTTCGAGTTGGGTTTAAAACACCACTTTCCCATAAAAATAGATTTTATATATTGCATGATATATACAGCTCATGACAGAAACTGACAGTCTTACCTATAAGCAATAAACATTCCTTCCGCCTTTTTTCGATTTCATACCGACGCTTTCCCGAACCACAACCACTTTGACTTAACCAATTAAAAAGGGTTTTACATTTTCTTAAATATCTGCTGCACTCTACAATCTTGTACATGTGTTCATACATTCATATATACAATGTTTACACATATTGACAGTTAGTCTTTTGAACAAGTAAGCAAATGGAATAACGATTTGCGGCTGTTTGAGGTCCCAACAATTGAACGACCGGCCCCACCATACGTGCAGGATGTGCAAATGCACAGGGTATGTAGCGCTTGGTGGCCCATTGTGAAGACTAAATAGACCTATGCTAAGTTTCATTTCCATTGACACACAAGAATTTATTTCGAAAAAACCACAATAAAAAATTCCACCAACTCTTTGAGTGAAAAGTGCTGAAATAAAATATACAGGTTTCGCTCAAAAATTTCCATAGATTCCATGGACGGATTGCTAGGAAAAAGGCATATATAGTGAAATATTCCCGCGGGAATATCAAAATTGTCCCTTAAGTAGGGGTGTCTCATATGTGCAGAAATACATTGAGATTTGGACGAAGTGTGCAAAATTTATTTCATCACTTATGAGATGTATTCATTTGACATATTTGTTTGAAAAAGAGAATGAGTAATGTGGGTATACCGTTGTCACACACCCAAACAAGCTAGAAGAGAAAAATATCTGAGGGAGGAATTCCTGGAGCAAAAACCATTGTTGAGCCTGAAGGAAATAAAATGTATGATTTTACAATTTATTATAAATGTGGTGCTTATTGATTTGGCTTGATGGTCTAGAAAAATAAACATAACCAGAAAATAATTGCAAAGTCCGTCCGTTAATTCTTCACTTATGCTGGAAACATATGTGCAGATTGTTTGTGTTGCATTACTATTGCCTCTGCGCCGAGAAATTAGAAATAGAGGCAGAATTTACTTGTGTTCAGCTACATATAATCTTGTGTATTCTAATTTTGCTACATAAGAAATTCTGCACACCTGTTTAAAGCATTACTGACTTAAGGTTTCAGGAAATACTAAACAGACTTGGAAATGCGTTTAGATGAAACATTTAATGATTATGTTCGATTCACGTATTGCTATTAGTCTTGAAATACCATATAAATTTCTAGAAACTCACTACCCCGTCTCTTAAAAATGCTTTTGCTTTATGCTGAGGAATGTTCCGAAACTATTTTAGAATCGAAACAAGGATTTGAGGTTGAGTTTTACTTCATAATACTAGATCAAGCGATTCAATCAATTACTGCGAACTGTGAGCAGCTTGAACGATATAGCACTAAATTTGCTAAAACATGAACCTTCTCTTTGTATAGCGTTAAGTTGTAATTGGTTTAGGTTAGAGTTAAAAATAAATATAATTGAAATAATTGGCAGTCTGAAACATTGTCTGCCCTATGCAGACAGGGCAAAGTTGTGGATCGCTCATAACTTGGTGGGATGCCAACAACGACCCCTGTCCATGCACAAGTCAAGTTGACATACAGCCTCTTCACGGCTCTCCCTGTATAACCTTCACAACACCCATTGTGAGGTGAACCAGTGTATGCAGCGAACACCGTAGGCAAGAGGGTGTTTATCTAACCCGTCCAGATTGGCGGTTGTGCGGAGGGCTAACAACTCGCCCACGTACACATAATCGAGTTATGAGAGAGCAATCTGCCTCGGATCAACGGAGGGGATCATAATGTCGATATGGAAAGGATCCTCACTTAGTATAAGTGGATATTACTGCGATCCGGGAAATGCACTGGATAGTACAAGGGATTTTTAAACATAGATAATTGGAGACTATCATTCCCTGGATTAAACACATTCCTTAAGAGTAGGTAAGCCTTATTTTGGTTTGTGTTCGGAACTGTCTGATATAAAAACAAATCCACGAACTGACACAAACATTCAATCCTCCAATCATGGATAAATTAGTACTACATACTTTTGTTAAGATTATGAGGTTTAATGATGGTGGAATGTAGCTGAATTTGTTCCGGAATTTTTAAATAACGATCAATGACTTACATACCGTTCTGTAAATGTTTTTATATTCTTGGGCTTTTGTTCCAAAACATTATTGCAGCTTGCTTGGTATTTTACTTTTGGATTTTCTTTTTTTAAAGCATACATATCCTCGATACAAGGATACAACAATTAACATTACAATTTAATGTTTAATGATAGATTCATTTTTTAAATTGATGAAGAACAATTATGTGCATATACATGACCGACAAATCCCCTGCCTTCTAATCTTCTTTATAGATATGATAAGCATAATCCTTTTAAACAGAAGAGGATGTTATATAATAATAGTAATATAATGTGATATGGGTGGCGCTACAGCCCATAGAGAGCCAGGGTCTGTCTAGCTTCTCAGCAACCACTCATGTTGTGCGTGCGTTCTCTCACGAGTGGAAGGCACCTACAGTTTTATGCCGACTCCGAACGGCCACGTTTGAGAAGCTTTTTCTAGACAGTTATACTCTTTGAGCATTTTCAGTAACTTGAAAGGGTCGAGGCCGTGCAAATTATTATTTGTGTAGTACAGACTGGGATTCCAACCTAGACGTCGAGGTCCAAGTGCGTAGGAGTCGACGCACATACGTACAACGCCACGGGCCATCACGAAGAGGATATAAAAAACCTGTAACCTGATTGTGTATTGTATTTTATTGTGTCAATTAACTTATTGATCTTTGAATATGACTACTTTGAACTACTGGTACATCCTACATCACCTCGCGGAAACTGTTAGACACACCTTCCAACCTAGCAAATTAATAGACTTTGAAAAATCTGTCAATTATAGTTATTTTTTTAATCGCTGTCTATCGAAAAATCCTTTTTTGAATACATACGTTGAACGTCCAAATGGAGTTTGAGATCTCTGGTACCTACATGTATTTTTTATTATCCTGATTTATTTTCCAACACAGAATTCTTCATCATTTTAGTAACACTTACCAACGACTTAGAAAAAAGGATTGCCGGCGTCTTTTCCATGTTCGACCATACTGGCAACAAAGTCGTCGACCACAGGGATGTTGGAATTATCCTCAGACTCCTTGGATGTTGCCCCACTCAGGAAAATATTCAGGACATAATAAATGCAACACAATTCACCGAGTACAAAGGAAATATACATCTAGCTAAATTCCTCGGATATGTTTGTCCCATGCTAATTCAAGAAAAGTATGCTTGAGTCATTAAATGAAAATCACTGGAGCAGGCACTTTAATTTTAGAATGAAACCGGCGTCACCGGAACAGCTTTTGAAAAGTTTCGAATTTCTCGATCCCGATGGTTTCGGATACCTTGAAAAGGATTACTTCGTAAATCTTATGCGGAACGAGGGTGAACCCTTAACTGAGGTGGGACAAATCTTGGTTTAAAATAAGTGGTGAAACAGGGAATCAAATTGACATTCGTTTCAGGAGGAACTAAAAGAAATGTTAGCATTCGCTTTGGATCCGGTAACAGGAGAAATATCTTACGAATATTACATTAATCAGTTGGTGGTAAATAACTGCAAAATATGTATTTACTTTGACTTATGATATCTTTAGTACTCTCCGAAAGATTCGATCTTCGACGTTGCTGCGAGAGTAGAAGACGAAAAAAAGCAGGGGTGCATTCGATAAAAACGCCCACATTTGAGTCGACAAATTTCTAAAAAAAATTAGCTTTGTCGACTTTTCTGGTTTCTTTTCAAAAATATATCACATAGATGTTCAGAATGTTTAGTCGATTTCTTCTACTGAGCTTCTACTGATCCTAGAAAAGACAGGGTGCTAGGTTATTGCCTATGCTACGATGTTTGCATAGCGGCCTCTGGGAAATATACATACATATATCCACAATAAGGGGTCGGCCATCAAGATTGAATGTGGCTTAGGTTTCAATCCACAAAATACTATCTTTGATCCTCCCACAATACGTGAAATCCCCTAAAACTGAATAACAGTGCAAAATTCATAGGTCTCATTCAAAATACTGAATTAAGCTGGCAACTCAAAATCCAGGAACGCGTCAGAAATGCATCCACGGCTCTATGCTGTTGTGAAAAAGTGCAAATGGAGACTACAGCCCCGCGTGGTCATACTACTGTATGGTTTGGCGATTTGGTAGACCGCACTATAAAGATACATCAACAGTGTAAACATACTTCTTAATCTCCCACCGATATACTTATTCGGCAGACAGGCTGTGGCAGACAGCCAGCACCGCAAAAATACTTTTCATAGATGGATCGAAGATGGGCGAACTCGCTAGAAATGTACTAGCGTACTCTATACTCTATCCGGATAAAGACCTATCATACATGCCCATTGCTACTGCGAATCTTCTATTAAAGCTTTTTAAAAGCTTACTAACACAAATCGTAGATGGTCTACCGACACTGGGTGCCTCATTACAAAACAGGTATCGGCATTGTACCATTGGATCACATGCTTCCAGATTAGGCCTCCCCTATAACGACTTCTGCAGAAGCTGCTGAGACGAAGAGGAGGCAGAAACTATTGCACATCTTCCATACAATTGCAGTGCTCTCCGAAGAAAACGTCATCTAGACGCCTACTATTTCAATAACGTGACGGAACTAAATAGCGTCATGCTTTATCAAAAGCACTAACTGGTTTGCAGAATAGGATCAATCAGGTCAGCAGTCAGCCACTCTAACCTAACCTTTTATAGATGTACCGTGATTGACGGTAATGTTGTTTTGAACGTCAGCTTTGAACAAATTCGGGCTAATAAAAGGTTAAACTTTAAGGGCCGATGTTGAATGTGAACCACACCTAAGCGTCAAGTTTTTTTCTGCATTTCATTTGACGTTTCTCAATTTCAGACTAACTCAATTTGAACCATGGAAAGATACACAATCGAGCAACGCGTTAAAGTTATTCAGACTTATGAAAATGGGCGTTCAAATCAAAATGCAAATCAAAGAAAATCATCTTCAGTGATGAGGCACATTTTCACCTCAGTGGATTCGTCAATAAGCAGAATTGCCGCATTTGGGCGAATGATAATCCAAGAGTGATTGTCGAAAAACCAACGCGGTTGGTTGGTGCGGTTTATGGGCTGGCGGCATCATCGGGCCGTATTTTTTTCAAAAATGAGGCCGGTGAGGAAGTTACTGTGAATGGTGTTCGCTATCGTGATGATAACGAACTTTTTATGGCCCGAATTGGAATGTTTGAATGTGGAAGATATGTGGTTTCAACAGGACGGTGCCACTTGCCACACAGCTAACGAAACAATGGCTCTTTTGCGCGACAAATTCAATGGCCGTGTGATCTCACGTGGTGGCGATGTCAATTGGCCGCCAAGATCATGTGATTTGACACCGTTGGATTTTTTTCTTTGGGGTTATTTGAAAGAAAAGGTGTACGCCGATAAGCCAGCAACAATTCAAGAGCTAAAGGATGAGATAATTCGGCACATTAACAGCATAGAACCTCAATTATGCTTCAGCGTCATCGAAAATTTGGACCATCGGATGGAGGTGTGCCGCCGAGGTCGCGGCCTCCATTTGGCCGATATTTTGTTCCATACATAATTGAACCATACCAATGTTATCATAATAAAAATAAATGACAATAATTTCCTAAACAATTTGTGTTTTATTCAAAATCAACATCGGACCTTAAAATTTAACCACGCTTTAGATCCGCCGGTCTATAAATCGCCCAAAAACAGTGGTTTTTCCGGGTGCATCTGGCTTTTGTATTACATGGGCTTGCTTGTCGAAACAAATATAGCTACATTACTTATTAACATGCCATTCAACCAAACAATAGTCGCCCAACATAATTTTACACAAATTCATCGCCAAAGGTATTTCACAGTTTCTGGTAGTTGTATATCAAGAACCTATGCGCATCGATCTAAGAAATCCCACAACCTGATGTTACCAGTGTTACGAATCGGATCAGCCATAAATAAAACAATAACTTTCATGTTTAACAGCCCTTCTTTATTATGTCTTGTCGGACAACAGCTTTCAAGCAACTGACTGCCTTCATCATCGGGTCTTTATGAAAGGGATGCACACGCACATCAACGTGCGGACTCCATGCACACACGATCGACGAGAAAGGACATGTTTATACCAGTGAAACCCAGGCCATTAAAGCAGTTTCTGCATTCAAAATCGAGTCCAAGCTGCAATGAATGTTCCCAGTTATCATCTTAGAAATCAGAAAATCAAATGGATTAAGTAACCACATGCAGATGTAGAGAAAAATGTGAACAACGATCCTAGAATCTCGGAACAACGACTTGTGTCGAAACGTCTCTGTGATGTCGGCATAACGATTGTCGATAAAGTAGTCGTTTTACGCCACATTTTTTGTGTGACACTTGTCGTGTATCGGTATTCCGAAAGTCGATTTACTACACCGAAACGACGAGTAACACGACAAAAGAAGGCGTTTTGAATTTTGTGAACGACTCTAATGGAAAAACAAGTAAAAACATGAGTTTTCTTTGTGTTTTAACTGGAATGGTGTAAAATGTATTTAGTGTTAATTATTTATATCTTACGGATCAAAATGTCCAGCCCAAAACAAATAAAGCGACTGATTAAACTGGTGGAGGAAAATATGAATTTAGCAACATATTTCAAAAGGGTTTTTCTCAAACGGATGGAAAGAAATTGATCACAATTGTAAAATGCATATATCTTACTTAGTATCTGGCAAATCAAATAGATTGCGTTTTAATCGTATACTTCTTCTGGTGTTAATTAATTCCCTTTTCTGCAATTCTTGATAATTGTTATCTTCATTAGTCCAATAAATAAACTAACAATGCCGTCCATATTTACTTTAAATTCCACGAATAATTTTATTAAGCAAACACTTCAAAACAACAATTAAAAATGTTTATTCCGGTAGAATTTATGAAAACTACCCCAGTTAACAAATTGAGCTTTCAAATTGACAGAAAGCTTTTGAATAGCAGCTTTAGAATGTGTGTGGAAAATAAGCTCGAGTCGATTAAGGTTCGTAATACTTACGAACGGTCAGAATCATATGAAGTGTCATGCTATGAAAATAGTATTTTATGAAGAGGAATGGCAGTTAACAAATACTCGTATGTCATTGGGGGTACTCTGCGATTACTTCTTCCATGATCTCGAAGACATATCCGATAAGCCTTTACTTTGCTGTTTAGGTTTATAAGAATTACTGGGTGGCTGGACACAGCTGAACAATGCAGCGAAATGAATTACAGTAGTTACGAAGAGTATTTTCCAATGGGTTCATTAGGACCTAAGTGAATGAGAAGCCCTTTTACCCACTACCTACCCTAACCTAATGTTGAGTACTGGACTCATATCTTATCCGACATATATGAGTTTAACTTTCTTACTTCTTAGGTCGACGACCCATGGAGGGTCTGAGCCTGATCAATAGCTGCCTTCCATCTATGACGATCATGGGCACGCTGATTCATTGACTAACACCAGCTCATTTCGCCTGTTCTTCGATCGCCGTGAACACGCGACGATGTCAGTGTCATCTGCGTACCCCAACAGCTGGACAGATTTGCAAAATTTGACTTGACTTTTTTAAATTCGCATTCAACTGCAAATTTTCAACAAAATTAATGAATACTTGCCCAGCAGCTTACCCTCATATACGCGTTAAGATCTACTTAGCAAGCAGATAAATCATTTCGTTTCGCATATATTAAATAAAACAGCAATAATTTCTTTAAGTTCATTCAATTAGTCAAACATTTTCAGTTTACTCACTGCTTCAACGTTCTATGTATATCAGAACATTTTCGTTTTATTAATTCATAGGTATACTTTTCAAATGTTTATGTCAAATACAATACAATACAATTTTAAATTAAGAAAACTCTCTAACTTTTACAACAATCAATCGAATCAACACATTTACATTTATTATCTCATAAATATTTCTTTAACATTCTGTGACTCCTCTATTTCACAAATCTACTGCAACATCTAACAGACACTAATTTTCATCAATTACAACTTTGAAATTCCTCTAAGTAAACGAAAAATAAAAATCAGAAAGGAAACGACTGCCTGGGTATGCAGTAAATAGGTTGTTAATTCTTCTCGTTTGTCCATCAATATCGATAGATAAATAAAAGGCACAGATACAAACATTTGCTTTTTAAAAATTCGATTGAGTAGACATGTGTTATAGAGGTTTGAGATTAATAAGTGCTTGATTGAAAAAAAAACCCCTTATTTCTAATTGGAGGGCAAACATGGTATACAGTTATGAATAAAATAAAAATATATTATTTTTTGTTTTTCTTTCAATTACAATATTAGTATAACGAAAATTATATAGCAAGTAACACAATTTTGATAAAAGATCCAATTAAATCTCCAAGTAGGACTCGCAAGAAAGCTACTTTTTTTGTTCTGGTGGTGTTACAATGCATTTACAAATTGGAAACATTCAAGCATCCGTTCGAGGATATACTCGTTTATGTTTTCGTCGTAGATATGTGGAATGTGTATTTAAGAATACAATACTTAGTTGCTTTCTTAGATTGCATCAGAGTTTGAATGCAATTGATATGTGCTATCGAGTCCCGCTTAACGTTAACTACATTAGTTTACTTTCGTTAAATGCAAAGGTGCAAATTCTGTCGTTGAAATTATCATTCATTTTCATTTCATTATTTTTTTTTTTGATTGTTAGTAAGATCCTTTCTGACGGATTTATTAGAAATGATTACTCTCATGTAAGTCTGGTTGTGAATTCACACTTCCATCGTCGGTTGCTGCACTTACATAAATATATTTATATATACTTAATTATTAATTTAATTAATCATAGAGTTAATTGATTACTGTGATGGGTGTCGTTTGTGATGGCGTGGTGATAACGACGACGTTCGTTGTTCGGGTTTGCTTGGCATTTTGCTGCGCAACATTTGTTCGTGAACGTATAGAAGGAGACCGATATCCCGATGACCAGCATTCCATGCGATTTTAAACGCGGTACTTCCATCCTAGAAAAATTAAAAATAACAAAATTCTTAGTACATGTGTAGTTAAACATTTATGTTATGATGAGAAATCAAGAAATCAGTGCATACGCCCTACCAGATGATTCAGGACCCGCTGAATCATCTGGTAGGGCGTATTCACCAGTTTATCTTTAGATATTGAGGTTTGTAAAGCCTGCCCAGGAGGAACAATTGAGTGTTTGGATACCACGGGGTCTTCGCACCCAGAGTCAGGAAAACGCCGACCAACGCCTTGAGTTTGACTTCGCCTTTGGTAAGGGCGAGGCCTATCTAACAACTCTGCTGGTCTATAGGTCACAGCACCAGGTTGTAATGCAACACCACACAGTGAATTGGATCATAATTCCATGCACATCTCAGAGTCAAGCACGATAACCACGAGTGATAGTCGTTATTGTCTCTATGATACGGTGGCACTTATTCCCACTCTCCCCGCGATTTGGGTCTAAACGACAGCCACCTCGACGCTCCCACAAGGGGGCCAACCGCTCGATCGGGCTGAGACTAGGTTTCATTGGCTCCTGACCTCTCTTGATACCAGAATAGCCTCCGGTAGGGCTTCTTAACCCATTGTTTACTACAGTTGGGCTTCTTAATGCCCGGGACTGCTGGAACAACGATTCCTTCTAAACAAAATATCCCTATTCGGCCTACGGTTTTCTATCTGATTCTGCCTAAAATATTTTCACCTATGCACCTACTTTGACCTAAAAGTAACAGCCTCATGCAGTCATTCACTCCTACCTAACCTAATTATCCTACAACCACTCTTCTTTAAGGTCTGGTGAATATTTGCTTAGCAAATATACCAAGTCTAATGGTACATTCATGAGACTGTAGGATCTGACTAACGTCATATGTACAGTTGACAGCTCTGATATTCATAGCTGTAAGATCCCTGATATCCCAGCACACAAAACGTGATCCCGTACAGGAAAGGGATGTCTTATAGAGGCAGGCGTTCAAGGACCCGTGTCCGGTCAGCAAAAAGCTGAGAAGCATATTGTTCGTGCCCAGGAGGAACAGTAGCATGGTCTACTAGCCAAAACAGAGGGGTCATCTTTGAATACGTCAATTATCGTATATTTTACGATATTATACTTTATTCTCAGTCGTTTTGTGTGAATACTTGAAAGCAGTTGACATTAATCTAGTAGGTTCATAAGAATTTGGTTTCAGGCCAGGAAAGTCCACAATAGACCACATTTCCCCTTGCGACTATGCTAAAATAGACATACAAATGCCGATCGGCATCCATTCCTCCATTTCAAGATCGCACTTGACAGCGCTTTTCAGAGACAAGCCATAAACCGCCATGTATAGTTTTGACATTCTCGCCAAGCTCGTCAGACTGTGTAGAATAACGATGGAGATTTATCGCTCCATCAATGTTTTTCAGGTGTTTTTTATAGGCGAAATGACGAAATAACAAGCGGATGACATTGACATGATTGGCTGCCGTAAATGAAACGCATGTTGATATTCAACCGAGATTAACATAAGAACCTAGATCAAACGGAGAGATTTTGCAAATCGATGTTTCTGTGGGCTCAAGAGGCAATTTAGTCACTGAGCCATATCTCGAAGAACCATGCTGACTCTTTACAAAGTATTGATCATCTCAGTCCCATTCCATCCCAGCATCAAATTCGGGTGCAGACGCCATTGTACCTTTCATGAGTAATCTTTGGCTCAGTTTGAGTTGATGGCATCTGGATTCCATCACGAACTACAGTGATACGATGTTCGCATGGACTTCGCTAGACCTGGCCCGAAGAGCTTTTGTGACAGCACAACGCTGTGTAATTGCACACAAATATATGATGACCTCAACCAGCCTGGTGTGTAAGTTAAAAAAATCTAGGAAGTTTGTTGATAGAAGACTCTGTACAGTAAATTCATATACAAAAGATTAGTGTCATTTTGCTCGACATTCGTTCCTTTTCATTCATCATAATGATTGAACCAAAATTTGCGCTTATAAAATAATAAGACATTATTTCATGGGTGGCTGGGTGCTGTGGGAATCGGGTAGGCACTGACTGGCGTCAACCTGGCGATGCCCAGTGTTGTAACTTTTTCTACACACCAATTGTGCTTATTTTACCTCCAAGTGGTAGCCATCGGGTACTGGTTGTAGTTCACCCGAGCTCAACTTGCCAAACTTATAAGTGCGACCTCTTGTCCTAGGGGTTACAAAAAAAGGAACTGGCCCTCCAGGTTGGGGGTTGTGCCGTCGGGGTAACTGCCCGGCCACACAAAAAATTGCTAGTTACGAAGCAACAACAAGCCTCGAAAACGGATGATTTTACTGATGACGACCCCTGCAAACGATATACGGACAACGATCTTCGGATTTGTACGTGAAATGTAAGGTCCCTTTATAGGCCACGTGTAGCCGAACAACTAGCGGAAGCCCTAGACTGCTGCAAAGCAGATATAACCGCCATCCAAGAAGTGCGATGGGATGGACCCGCCAAAAGAAGGATGAAATAATACGGTGATTGCTACAAACAACAAAAACAGCGCCTATTTGGATGTGGATTTGCCGTTAGAGGCAGACTTAGGCCAGAAGTCCTATCGTTCAGGTCCGTGAACGAGCGCCTCACGACAATTCGCATCCAGGCTAAATTTGCCAACATAAGCCTTATATGCGCACATGCCCCCACAGAGGAGAAAGATGATGACACCAAAGACAGGTTCTATGAGCTCCTGCACAAAACGTATGAGCAATGCCCTAGCTACGACTTTAAAATTGTCCTTGGCGATTTTAACGCAAAGCTAGGAAGAGAGAACATCTTTGGTAGTACGGTCGGAAAGCACAGCCTACACGACACCACATCCGATAACGGATTTAGGCTGATCGATTTTGCTGCGGGGCGAAATGTTGTAGTAGCCAGTACAAGATTCCCACATCTCGATATTCACAAAGGAACATGGCGATCTCCTGATCAATCAACCGTCAATCAGATTGACCATATTGCGATAGACGCAAGGCACTCCTCCAGTATCATAGATGTCCGAACATTCCGAGGCGCCAACATTGATTCGGACCACCACCTTGTTGTAGCCAAGGTAAGGCTGCGGATATGCCGAACACCGCCAAGACAAAGAAATACTGTGAGGAAGTCCAACGTCAGCCGGCTACAATCGCAAGAGATTGCCAAATCCTTTTCCGATCGTGTCTCCCTTAACCTCTTAAGAAATTCTACGCCGCCAACATCAAGTATTGAAGACCAGTGGCAGCATTGCCAAAAAGCCATCAGAGATGCCGCTTCTGATGTGCTGGGTTTCAATCCGCCACCACAACGAAACCCCTGGTTTGACAACGAGTGTCGGCAGGCGAATGCAGCCAAGCAAGAAGCATACAAAGCGGCACTGCAAAGAAGGACAAGAGCTGCTCGGGAGCTCTACGAGCAGAAGAGGAGAGACGAACACCTGCTTCTCAGGAGAAAAAAGAAGGAGCATGAGAAGCGCGCGATCGGCAGAATAGAGGGATATTACTGCAGGAATGAGGTGAGGAAGTTTTACCAAAGGGTAAAGTTAACCAGTCAAGGTTATAAAGTCCGAACCGAAGCCTGTAAGGATGATCAAGGGAACATCGTAGTAGAGTCACAGTCGATGCTGAGGATATGGAAAAACCATTTCTGCAGACTGTATAAAGGCGACGAAGAACCAAATCCCGCTGTCAGGCAGAACGAACCATTCAACCCCAATGAAAGGGACGACGAAGATCAACAATTCCGTCCACCCGACCCGGATGAAGTGAGGATTGCCATATCTAAACTGAAATCCAACAAGGCTGCGGGAGTTGACGGCCTACCCGACGAGCTTTTTAAAGCCGCAGGCGATGATTTGGTAAGGAGCATGCACCAACTCATCTGTAAAATATGGTCGGAGCAAAACATGCCCGATGATTGGAACCTCAGCATTGTTTGCCCTATCCATAAAAAAGGAGACCCTTTGAACTGCGCCAACTACAGAGGCATCAGTCTCCTAAGTATCGCATATAAAATCTTATCTGCCATACTGTGTGAACGCCTAAAGCCATTCGTCAACAACCTGGTCGGTCCATACCAGTGTGGCTTTAGGACAGGAAAATCCACCATCGACCAAATATTCACACTACGGCAGATTTTGGAGAAAACCCAGGAGCAACAAATCGATACCCACCACCTTTTCATCGATTTTAAGGCCGCGTATGATAGCATCTATAGAGACGAGCTATACAGAGCAATGTCTAGTTTTGGCATCCCTACCAAACTCGTCCGTTTGTGTAGGATGACGATGGAGAATGCACGCTGCTGCATCAAGGTCGGTAAAGACCTAACCGAGACCTTTGATGTCAAAAAAGGATTCAGACAAGGCGACGTGCTGTCATGCGACTTTTTCAACATCGTTCTTGAAAGAATTGTTCAAAACTCGAACGCCAACACCAGAGGAACAATCTTTCAGAAGTCCGTCCAACTACTCGCATATGCCGACGATATTGACATTATTGGAAGAACGCAGCTTGATGTCAATGGCGCTTTTGTGGGTATTGCAACGGAGGCTGCGAAGATGGGTTTAGCGGTAAACGAGGGTAAGACCAAGTATATGCTGTCAACGAGAAAGGACACCCAACACCGACGTCTCGGTCAGAACGTCACAGCAGACAGATATAACTTTGAGATAGTCAAAAACTTTGTCTACCTAGGCACCGCTATAAACTCAGACAATGACACCAGCGCTGAAATCAAACGAAGAATAACCATTGCCAATCGCTGCTTCTTTGGGCTAAGAAAGCAACTGGTAAACAAAGCCCTCTCTCGAACAACCAAGATAACGCTCTACAAGACCTTAATCGTCCCAGTCCTGCTATATGGCGCGGAGGCATGGACTTTGTCAAAAGCGGATGAAGCTGCCCTTGGTTGCTTCGAGAGGAAAATTCTTCGTGTGATTTTCGGTCCCGTCTGCATAGACGGTGAGTGGAGGAGGAGATATAATGACGAACTATACGGGCTGTTCAGCGACATCGACTTAGCCAGAAGAGTGAAAATCCAAAGACTGAGATGGCTAGGTCAGGTAGAGCGGATGGAAACCAATACTCCGGCCCGAAAAGTCTTCGAATCCACCCCCGAGGGACGGCGCAGTAGAGGAAGACCGCGACTCAGGTGGCGCACGCAAGTGGAAAGGGACCTCAACCAACTATGCGTGCGAAACTGGAGACAGCTAGCTAAAGATCGAGCTGGCTGGAGACGCTTGTTGGTTGAGGCCCAGGTCCACCCCGGACTGTAGCGCCACCTTAAGTAAGTAAGTAAGTAATTAATTTATGGGAAAGATTGCAGCTGAAGATTTATCTAATATATTAACGAATGATCCTTGGAAAATATTTTCTTGAACAAAGTTCCATGATTTTCATACTCTTTTCAATGCTAACGCCTCAGTCCTTCATCAGCAGTATTGTATCTGCACATTGAATTCCCACCTTGACAGCTTAAACATGAAACCATGCGTCGAATTTAATGCTTTTAAAACTCAATGTTGTCTGCTGTCACTTAAGTGAAGCCTTAATAATCAACCACTTCCCATGAATGGCGCTTGTGTCAATGAAATCAAAAGGCTATCCATTCTTGGTATGTGTATCAATACAGCGCATAGTTCGAATGTTCACATATTTGAGGTAGCCAAAAATGCTATAGAATATATTTGTATACGCACTCCAAGGCGTGGTCTTGCAAGACTTCCCTGAGCATACTAGAAAGAAGCCAAAAAAGCGAACGATTGAACTCAGAAGAAACAGCTACATCATGTAAATCATGCCAATAGACTCTCTTGAAGACCGCCGTAATGTGTATTTGGCAATGTTTTATTGCTATTTTAATAAACGATGTCCAAGTGAGCATTCACTACTGACATACTCATCTCGCGAGTAATGTTCATTAGTTGACACTTAAACTTGTGTTCGGGCACACAGTTAACTTTAGAGATTCATTTCATTCCAGGCCATAAACACCACACAGTGCAATCCACAGGCATTTAAGATAAAACACTGATTTAGATAAGCATTTCATGTATTGTAGAAATGTGTCTTGTTACTATAAGACTGGTAAAACTGGATTGCCAATTCAGATTCATAATTCCGTGGAAATATTATGCATAATACTAAACTTTCAAATGTATTTCAAAATCTACATATATGTGATTAAAATTGTATGACCCTAAAAAAGTCAAAGTAAAAAGTAAAAAGTTATCCTTACCACATCCTGAATTAAAGAATCACAATCTGATTGTGAAAGCAAATGTTTTACAATATCCACACGACCATGTTCGGCGGCACACATAAGCGCTGTACTTCCATCCTCATCCTGAATGTTGATATCAGCGCCAGCGCCTAACAACATTTCGACCATATCCAAGTTTCCATGGGAAACAGCAAGCATCAGGGCAGTTTGACAGTGCTAAAATAATATAAACAAGTTTAGAAATATTCTATGATCTTATTGCAAATGGTCAAAATTTGCAAAACAAACCTTCTTAGCTCGTATATTGACATCGGCCATCTGAAACAGTCGTTGGACGACTGTCCGATGAGCGGAATTCTTCAATTTCGCCAGCGAGACAAGCATAACACATGTGTATCCAGCATTATTCATTTGGTTTACATTGCAAACCTTAGAATCTAGTAGAATAGATACAACATCAAAATTGCCGTGTGAAACTGCATAATGCATTGCTGTGTTTCCCTGTGAACAAACATCGAATAGAAAAAGTATGCACATAGAAATGTAACGCACAAATGACTTACATTGTTATCCACCAAGTTGACGATGTACTTCAGCAGTGCCATTGAGAAATCCTCAAAGCAGTCCAAGTAGTCTTCAACAATTAATGGATCCGCCTTATCGGTGCTCGAGATGTGGAACCATTCCATTTGAACAACAGCTGTGGCGCTTTTATGGTCACTGGACTTTGATGAGAATTTCTGTAGAGAATCATTTATTACCTTAAGCGCTGCTTGCATCTCTTTCGATGGGAAGACTCTGTTAAGAATACATTGAAGAGGGTTAATTTCAAAGAAAACTTAAAGAAATGGATTTGCACTCACTTTTCCCTTGGAACGGTGTCTTGGGATACAATTTGATTCATTATCATTGTTTGTACCTCACGTTGATTTCTTTGACTAGAAACGGGTTGAGGCTCGATTGCCTTATGTGTGTTATCTTGGATTAAAGCTTCTGCAGGACACATATCAGAGGCAACATCCTCCTCACTGGGACTCGCATCATCTGGAGCCGTATTCTCTACTACAGTTTGTACCGTGGAAGATGTGGAAGTCGATGGTGCGGGTGAATTCTCTCTGGACCACGATATCCTTACCCTAGTTTCCTCTTTTACAATAAGATCCTCTTCAATATCTCCAATGCCACCCTCATGACAGAGTTCACGAATTTTGGCATTTTCATTGGAAATCCCCTCGAGAATCTGTTTCTGTTTCATTTCGTTGCTCTCATTCTTTGACAACGAACTTATCAGGGCTGAAGGGCAATTTACCGAATCCAGACTGATGGCGTTTGATGAATTCTCATTTAGCGAACTGAAATATGAAAATTTTATTTAATCGTTTACGAGAATTGATGCACTCGCATATCCGACCTAACGAGATCTTCACTTTGTTTTTAATAAAATTAAATGCAATGCAAACAATTGGGATTAAGTGAACTGAAAATATAAATATGCAAGCGAGTGTAGAGGCAAACCGAAGTACTGCAAAGCTGAAGTCAAACAAAACGAAAGAGGGTCATGTTTTGCGCACCAAATGTTATGTGACCGTGAAGGCTTTACGATTGGATTTTGCGTAGTACCCCATCAAATACGAAATTTATTCACTCTTGCACACACACACAAATGCATGGAGTGATTCTGGAAACATCTGATAAATGGAAATACGTACAGTATACATATTACAGGAAAGAGAAAGTGTTTTTCTTTTCCTTCACTTAAATTTTCGCGCTTTTAGAATGCGCATGCACCTTTTTCCTTCCACCCCATAGACAATGGAAGGTTTATGCGTGGACGTTATGAAAAAGAGAAAGTTGTACTATGGAAGACTGATGTTTCCCATGAGACTGTACTCCGATGAACAGGGTGATTGTGATGTATTTGGAAAATAAGGGTGAATATACGAGTACATCAAAAGGATGTTAAGTGCCTGGTTATGTGGCTTTTATTAGTAGTCCTTTTTGGAATGACTAGCCGTGCCCGTATTCTGACACATCTTCGGGCAGGATGATGTGTCGATTCAACAAGCTCGAGAATAAGTGTTCCGAGATTAACATTTGAAACCTGATTATACATGTAACTGCACCCTACGTCTAATTTTTTTTTTAACTAAAAAAAATGCATACCTTAAAATCGTCTTCTTTTCCGCAACGGGACTAGGAGTGGGCGATGGTGTTATTGTGTAAGTATTCTGCCGCATGAACTTCTTCCTCACCGGACTCGGGCTTGTGAGATGCTTTGGACGAGGGATCTTGGATAAATCTCGTCCAACTACAGCTGTTGGACTTGGTGGAACCTTTGAAAAGTCCTTCGCCAAATGTTTAATGGCATCTTTACAAGAATCACAGTAGTTATCAGCGCATGCAATCGAGATATGTGGCTTGACAATATCCCCACAGCCAATGTCACGTTTGTGCGGCTGTTCAGTGTTTGACGCGGAGTGCTTTGTCTTAGCCGCGGGCAGCGTATTTACTCCATGATCAGTGGTTCGAACTTTATCCGTATTGGAGCCGCTATCACAAGTTATTGGCTTGGGAACTTCTGGTATTTCATCGGTGTTTACTTGAGTGCTGGTAAGTTTTATCAGATCTCGGGTGTCCGTTTGCCGGTGGGCATTCTGTGGAACACACTGAGTGGATTCCGTTTGCAGCTGCGGAACATTCTGAACTCCCACTGAAAACACTGGCCATGAGGTTTGCAATCCAATCGAGTGGTTAAGCCAGTGAGATTGAGTGCCTACAGTCTTTCGTTTTATGTTGAGTTTTTCGTTTTCGCCAAGACTGAAAGTGAGACTGCGTCCTGGCATATCCATAAGTTTAAGTGACACGGATTTTCGCTTCTCCTCTTCTGGTTCCGGTCCGCAGGCAACAGTTCGTTTTGGAACGTCGCACTTATTGCAAAGGGAATCAGTGATCTTGTGATCTGAAGATGCTGTCGAACGTGTCTCAGGCTTACACATAACCATAGTATCCCGGACATTCGGTCGTGCCATCACGCCAATTGAAAACGTTTGCGCAGGCCGTTCAGTTAATGTCTGCACCGAGCTATCTCTTTGTTCTTTCTTGGATGCATTGAACATTTGTGTTCCAATAGATACGACATTTTTGGTTCTCGCTAAGATTCTTTGCTCCTCATACTCCTTAATGCACATTTTGACACGTTCATTAACCTCTTCCCTTGTATATAGCGTTTCGTAGATATCGACAGTGTGTGGTGGGTTTGTGCCGACTGATCGGCTCAAAGTCGGTACACCACCAACACCAATGTCCCTCGTATGAGCTGTGCACATGACGGCCACATCTCGTTTGAATACCTGAGGACCAGATCGTTGTTCGTTTGATGACGATGAACTGCTTCGCAGTCGAGCTCCCAAGCTTTCTAGTGAAATCGGACTCACACGTTGTGGAGCAAATGTGACTGGCGACGCATGTCTGGGACTCGGACTCGAGGTAATATGAGGCACTGGAGATGCAGAGGAGATTTGCTCCTTCGATTTAACCAATTCGTCTTCTTTCTTTTGCAACTCGTCTTGTAACTGCTGTTTTTCATTACGTAATTGTATGAGCTCGGCCTGAAATGGAAAGAAAGTTTACAAATGTATTGTTTTGCAATTCTATATATATATCTGTTATCACTTAATATCTGCCTATTATACATATACCTATGCCTTACTTAATCTTTCCGAGATGACGTGTGTGATCGGGCTAAGTGCATCTATTACGAAGCATATTTCTTTTTCATCTCATCACTTCATGACAGTCCTTAGTCTTGAAGTGTAATTCGAGGTCCAACGAGATTACATTCGCCGACCATACAATTATACCACAGTTAAAAGGTCTTAAAGTTCAAAAAGCACTACTATGAAATTTCCCTGCAAATTACGAAGAATGGAATAATCGGATATTTATTTATTCTTCTTTGTGTGGCGCTAATGTCCGCATGCCTCCAAATATGCACACCACACCAAGTTGCACATTTTAAACGTGCGCGTTCTCTGTTACTATTTCCCATAGGAGAGAAATCTCGAAGTCGAAGATGAACTCAAGTCCATGATTTCTACATAGCCCAGCCGCATTAGACGGTGAACTTCTATTCGAATCACGACCTGCGCAAACAGGACCAATGATCGCACGTAGAACTACCTCATCCACTTTTGAAATTGTGCATCCCCCACCATGGAGCAGGAGTGGGATGCTCAATGTCTTGCATAAAGTCAGCTTGATCTTTGGAGAGGGCGCTATTACTCAGTTTCGTCTTGACCTAAAACAAACAAAGTCCCTCATTACCTCAAAGTTATATATGTTCATTGCGACGCACTGTCCAAGACATCGTTTTCCTGTCATTTGCCGGCCAATCAATTTCTGACGCTTCCGTTTGATGTCAGCGAAGGATTTATTGATTGTATCTAATCAATCACACATCAACCAAGAACCCAACCATCAAAGCAATTGGATGACAAAAGTCCGTTTCCTTACCCAAAATAACTACATTCGGCAATTAGTGCACTCTGAATATAGAATATAATAAGCTATTTTCTATTTTAATGTCAATACTACGATACTACTACGTGTATCAAGTAACATCACGCAAAAACAGTGTGTGGACGACAAACGTCAAAGACTGACATTTATAGGATAATTTTCCAAAGATCAATATCACTTTCTACACCAAGGACTTGACATTGCCCCACATGAAGTAAATGAGAGGCGTCAAGTGACATGGTGTTGGTGGCAAATTTGCTGATCTATTTTGGCATGTAAGTGTTGCCTTGGAATTGAGACCTCATTCAATCATTATTTCAATGGCCATCAGTCCGATTCTCAGTCGAACAAATAATATATCATCTGACGCAGTTAGGAAGAGAAAGAATAGTACACTTACTTCATACTGCAAGGTCAGTTTGCGTTAATTATTTAGAACTAAAACAATGCGATAACGAACCCAGTGTAATAATGTTTCATCAAAATTACATTCGTTCCAAAATCTTAAAGTGTGACAGTAATAAATACTCTCTGAATTTCGAATTGAAGACTAATGCAGGCGTCTTTGAGCGTCAACAACGATTGAATAAGAAGAAACTCCGAATCTCGTACGCGAGCAGATAAGATAAAATTAATCAATCATTAACCCTGACTGGAAGCCATTTGAAAAAAGGTAGATGGACGTTTATGCTGTGTCTTGCAAATTTATGTACTTTTAATGTTCTACTCATCTCCAACTTTGCATTTTTGTGACGGCAATTCGCAAAACACATTTACTTCTCCGCGGGAACATTGCTTATGTCGAAGTTCTAAACAGCAATCCTATGAGGTCATCAACTTGTGTCTGTATTTCGAAAAACTTGCCAATCCGCACTACAAACTCTTTGTTATTATACATTGTTTCCAATTCTTGGGACTTCATTGATTCGTCTTTGTATACACTCAATAGCACAGGTCAATTCTAATCTCTCCATTTAAGGCTGATAAAAAACATTTCACATTCTCTCATTATCACGACACTTTGAACTTGCAAGTACGTAGCTTCGATAAGATAATAATATTACACATGACACTGATCTTACCTGCAGTTCTGGAATACTTTTCACTTGTTCCTCCAAATCTTTCATGCGGTTGAGGCTTATCGCCATTTGCTGGCGGATGCTGTACAGCGTAAATGCCTCCGAAACAGGATCTCCGGGTGAAACTGGCGCTTTAGTGGATGATTCATCGTGGTCCTTATTTCGTCTAGGCGGAGGCGGTGGTGGAACCTTGGAGCGAACAATATCCTCTTCATGGTGCTTTTGCTTCGATGAGCGAGATTTATTTCCAGCAACGCAGGAATCTACAAGTAAGTACATAAATTAATCAACCTTTTTCGACAAGATCTTGTCAGATTCTGGTTCAATGAACAACACACAAAACCCCGTACCGATCAAAGTTATTTTTATTTGAACAAAACGTCTGCCAACTGACATTATCTATAGTCAGCTTGCCCTATAGCCGCCGCATTTAGATACTATTTGTGACTTGACTTGATGCGCTTCGAAACGTTAGACAGCAGCTGCTGTACTGATTCCTTTACTAGCGAAAATATGATCACAAACCGAATGACACGTCTTTCAAAACGATGTCGTCAGGCAACAACAATAAACTGAATTAATAAAGTAAATGAATAAAGTTAGACATCAAAGAGGCAAAGAGTATAGTTTGTATTTTTTTGTTTTTGCCTTTTATTTTTGTTTTCTTTTAATTGTCAACCGGTTTATACATGTGATGGATTGATACAGGTTCTTTGGAAACGCTTGCATGCATTTGCGGGTAGTACTGAAGGATAAGGCCATACGAATTATATAAAAAGAATACAATTTCCGGAGTTTCCGAATGTTGCCGTGATAAAATTGTATCACTTAAGTTGCGAATCTATTTAATTTTTTATCGTAAGTTGGCACCCTTAGCCGATATTAATTCACACATTTCTGAGAAATGTTAATTTCATTAGAAGGGAATAAGAAAGCGTCCTCGAGATCACGTGATAGACGGCAGCACAAGATCTATCATCACAATCATTAATTTGGCAGAGTGCCTGTATCAATAAAAACCAGGGAAAAGGTATATAATTAGAAGAATAAGGGAAATTTCTGTGGTTAACAAAGAAAAGCGAGAACAAAGCGTACGACATACGACATTTTGTAGTTAAAATGGACGGAGTTGGATATCAAAGTAAGCATGACTTTGATTGAGTGGGACGTTGGTTAATAGTTAAATATAATTTGATTTTGCATTTCAAAGAAGAATAGAACATGAGATTCTTCTAAATTTCGATAGACTTAGTAAGGTTATCATAGGAAAGGGTGTTTGGGCAGTGCAGGGAAATAAGTCCCTGCAGGAGTGAATGGAAGTTTTAAAGTGGAAGAGGAAACTAACTTTAAACATAAATAGTTTAACGGAGACCATAAACATAATATGTATTGCAAAATATTTCATCTGCACCTTATTTCAACTGCTAAACTATTGTGAACGACGTCGAATGGATACATTTTAATTTTATTCAATACTCTCGTGAAAGGATGCAAATATGCATTGTCTCTGTTCCACTATAACTTGCAAAAGGAATGCCGTGCGAATATATAGCCAATTCTACAAATAGTACAGAATGACTTCTAAAATAAATTTATTTCTTATTGTGTATACTGTATGGAACGAATATATGGTACGACTCTAGGGAATGATTTTTTAAGCCGTCGCTCATAACCATTTTACAACATTAAATGTCCAAGTCAAAATTAGTTAGGAAACCATTCAGAAATGTATAATATATATGTTAATTTAGCCTATGAACTTATTTTGTTTTGATACAGTAAACACTATTTTCAATTTTCTTTACATACAGTAATATATTAAGATAGTATGTTCTACCTATTTATGATGAGAGTAAACACATTAATCTTAGAAATTTAACTCAGATAGTACACACTACCACGAGACCAAGAACAACAAAAGCCCGAGAATCAGTTGTTTAGAAGAATGGAATTACTTCCAAGATAATGATCAATCGAATAAATCACAGCATGGAAGTTGGGTGAAATTGCACTTCAAACAGTGTTGCTTTAAGCTAAAAAACTTTTAATGAGTCAATACGCTGCAAACGTAACAACTTGACAAACTTTGCAGAATGTGGCAGAAGAATCAATGATGAAGAAGTTCGAAGATAAGGCAAAATTATTGTTGTCAATAAAATTATGATTACTCAGGCCTTGAATAGATTAGGTAAGCAAGTATGTTATGTAAGTAGGGCATTCCTCAGCATGACAGTACCTAATGAACTTTGGACAGTATTCCCGTGTTGTGTTGTGGGAGTTACTCGGCGGGATAGGGTGAGATACATGGCAGTACGCGAGAATCTCCATGTAGAACAGCGAACAGAAAGGGCTGTCCTTCGATGGTTTGGTCACGTGGTACGAATGTCGTCATAATCACGACTTCCGAGGCATACCTTGAATGCGATCCTATCAGGAACACGACAGACCCTGGACGAGGTGATTGGAAGATGTTGATGAATAAATAGCAAAGCGAACATCTAAGTCTTTTAAAAAATCCAAACAGACATACATGAATGACAAATCTTTATCAGTGGATTGCAATATCTGCAGTTATTACTATTATCTGCAAACCATATATGACCAATGAATGTAAATCATACCAACTACAATATCTATAAACAACACCTGCTGAAGCAATTTAATCGAGAGCGTATATGCCAGTATACCATTCACAGCTTACTATGAAACGAAGCAATCTTTAGACATTTATTTCTTATTGAAGAATTAAGCTCTTAGAAATATGCGTCTAAAAGAAATCACATCCGCACAGATGTAGAGAAAATGTGCAGAATTCTCTGTCTCCTCCTAGTACATACGCCATTTAAAGAAATCCTCTATGTGGGCTCCAATAGGCACCGTCCTTCAATGAGACTGTTGCCCGTTTAAGAACCTTTCATGTGCAACTGTCAACAGTGAGGTATAAATACAAGAGAGATCCTAGATTGATCACTTGTAACATCTTAAGGAATAGTTTACAGCGAAATAGGATAAGGAGAACTAAGAACAACGTTATAAAGCTATATTGATTACTAGGACTACAGGAAAAGGCTACAAGCAGTACTAGGTGTAGTCATAATTAACGAGATTAATGATGTATTGTTTTTAAACATACATATCATCTCTGTTTCATAGCATACCGTGTGTGACCTCGCTCATGTCGCGTGAAATTTTTGTTCATTTTAGTGAAATTTGTACAAATTGTTCTATCTGAATATTGTTATTTACCCGTAAACACAGGGTTCATGGTGAACAAGTAAGACGAATCTACATGCCCCTTGGCCGCAGAAGACTTTTAAGTCGAACCCAGGTGCACTTTAAATCGATTTCTGTTGCTAACTAATCGATAATGTTCGCATAGTTTGTACTAACAGAGAGATTTCTCACAAGATAAAATATAATTCATTCAGTTTTTAAATAGTTATAATTATGAACGCCTGCCGTCGTGTTGACAATTTGTATTATTTTCAGATTTTCCTTCATGGACTTGAGCTGGAACCTCAAAATTGTAATGTTGATTAACAATTATCGGTTTTTATTATCTTTTATCGTGGAAGAAGTTCACGACGGTGTATCACCTTCAGCGTCTCATAGACCATATCCTTTTGGCATTCTTCTTTGCCATCCCCAAACATCAATCTACGTTTCTTTAGTGGTTTATCCATGCTTAAGGTTGAATTTCACGACAATCGATTACTCTATTACATTATCTAAGATCTTTCCGGTAAAATAAGAGAATATCGATATATTCAAACGATGACCAGAACCAGACATCTACATACACAAAACATTAGGCGCGGAGAGCTCTTCACTTTAAAGTCATTCTATTTTGGTGTATGAGCTAATAGTAGCATGAGTGTCGTTCTATTATACCCACAACTAGTACAAGGATAATGCTTAATAGTTGATTATTTTGCTTAGAATTGAAACGAAAGCTGCTCTCCAAATGTCATTAATAAAACAACACAACAAAGTTTATTGCGTGTTTCGTTTCTAACTCTATTTTACTATTCTATTTTATACGGTACCGTAGATTTGCAAAAAGAATATAAAGAGCAGAGTATTTTTTTAATTTTCAAATTACCTGGTTCACTAAACTGCTAGCAATTGTTTCGTTTTTTTATTTTAACTGGTCAATGTAATGAGTAGGTCTCAGTTAACGTACAATAGTTTCTTTGCTTCAATAAAGCATTCGAGTTAATTTTAATAATATATATAAAATGAAAAAGATTGCCTTGTAACAGAAGAAAATAAACAGCATTAGATACACATACTCCAAATGCAATGGTAGGGGTGTTTCATCCCTATTCTACGGACTGTTACACAAATGCTGTTCCAAAAAGTTTACTAAGCTCTATCAAAAACTAGGCAATTTTCTAGCTTTAGTAAAACTTTATCGAGTCGTATACATAAACATATTTTTAATTTGTCTTATCTTTATATATGATCGAATGAAACTGTACTGAATGACCGTCCATGACCCCTGAATTAAAGGTACCGAGGAATAACGCAAGACGATATACATATTAATACTAACGCACGCCTGGTGCAGTGGTTTTTCGCTTTGAGGCAAAGATATGTACATATATTCGAATGAATACGGTGTTAGAGTCGTTCAATCGAAACAAATCAGATTTCTTGTGTTGATGCCTCGATTTGCCAATGCAAAGAAAAACATCGAAAGAGGGAACATCATATAAATGCTGATAAAGCTTCGGAAAGGGGAACCACATTTTCATCGTCAAACCAACAGTTGAATTTTGGTCGACAAATGAACAATATGACTATTATTACTTCATAAACTGAAGGCAGGAATTTTGGAACTAAGAACGCAACGTTTGATGAAGACAGTGCTCAACAGATCTGCTGACGCTTTTAGCGGCCCCCATGTCTAATATCCGTGAAATACGCTTTGAATTGATCGAACCAACCACCTCTGAACACTGTAATCACAATAATCGCTAGCGCGAGTATCTATTCTACAGAGAAAGGCAATATATATTAGTGGAAAGGGAAAATCATGATAGAGCATCGCGAGGGAAAATATTCACATAAAAGAAGAAGAATACTATGTTAAGTATTTGACACTCAAATTCGTATTCTCATCTTAAATGTGGTGCGTTTATGTTCGACCTAGTAATCAGCTTCAGTTACTTAATCAAATTTCAATAAAACAGCACCATAAGTAAAATTAATAATATGGCAGTCATTTCTGAACTAAATCTACGTAAAACATTTTCAATAAGAGAAAGATATGAAAATATTTTGTTTACTTGGAAATGCATGCAATGAAATAACCAAAACATTCAAAGTTACAATCGTTTTAAGTGTTGTTTACCAAATATGTACTGAAAACAAAATCTTAATATATGTATGTGTAAGCAAATACGAGCGTATTCAGACGTGCAAAATTAATTGAGTTCTTATCAGAAAATAAATATTTTTTTTTGAATTTAATCTTCAGTGCAAAAATAACGTACATTTCATCCACCATTTCTTGTCAATAAAGTGTTCTTCATATAAAGTGGTCTTGAAAGGAGCATACATCATTTTGTCTTAATTTGTGTTATCTTTATGCCAATTGTAAAAAAAACGAGTGAAACAATCCAAACAAGCGCATGCAAATAGCTATGTAATGTGAGCTATTTCTTCATTTGATCAATTTCCAGCATAATCGAACATCAACACATCCATTAGTTACAGTCCCACACAAATCTCACTCACTCAATAGTAATTTCGTTTTAATTTTCCTAATAATTTTCATAATTTTCTTCTTATTTTATCAAATTTTCCGATACTCGTATCATTCGGTTTCGAATTCGTTTCGGTTTCTACTTGTTGGCTGTTAATTATTAATATTATTCAAATGGGTTAATAAGAAAACAAAGTTAACTTCGGCGGTGAATCTAAACTTGTTCGATAAGCAAATTAAGTATTTTAAAGTAAATTATCTCGATGTGTACCGACGCACGGCGATAAGAACGTAGTATTATAATTCAAAACAAAAAAAATATTAGTCTAAAAAAACGTATTTTAACAAATAGTGTTCGTTTGCGTAGTTACATCATCGAACGCGTTCAACAAAAATTCGTCGTCGACTAATTGGACAAATGTTTCGGAAGCTAAAGCTTCTAGGAGCTCAGTGAGAACTATATTTTTTTCTCGTCGCTGAGAGTATACAGATAAATTTAATTTGACAATATGTTTTGCAGGAAAACAACACGTGACTCATTTATGAAATTTATTAACGGAAAAATGATTATTAATAAAAAAAAATATGACGGTGTGTTTGCCGAAAATGTTGAGCAAATTATTTAATTACAATTTTTGTACATAAATGTTGACGATCTTAGTAATATAGGTTTGACAAATTTATAGTGAAGATATATTCGTTCATCTAAACTTTAATAACCGAAATACCTTAAAAAGATGTCAGTTTTTCTGCGAAACAAGTAAAAACTTCGATTCTGGACAGCAGGAAACGTTCAAATTATTTATGAGATATAAGACTTTACGAAATCACAGGTGAAGAAACCTCTAGGTCTCAAATCCTTCTACGAGTTTACAAAGTTAGTCTATGCTCCTAGAGTACGCGTGTCATTGATAGCAACGAAGAGACAAAAAACTGCAGTTCCAGGTTCAATTTACTCAACTTATTTACAGAATTTTACGAGTGATAGCAGTTGACATTTTTGTCTGCATTGCCTTATTCCATGACACATTTTATATAATTGTATCCATACCTTTTCAAAAACACTCTAACCTTAATCAACATGAATCATTTCTTGTCACACGTACTATACTCCGTACTCATTTATTCAATTACCCGCAATTCAATACAAAACATTGCGTTCCTTGATAATAGCACGCCACTCTGGAACCTCTCCTAGGTAAGATAAGCCAATCGCCAAGTACTGAAAACCTGCGCAGTCTCGCGAAAAAATTAAAGAGAAAAAAAGAAATTGAAACAAGTGAGCATCTTCTGAGCTTTTCATCGTTTTGTAGGGTAAATGGTGCTTTGTGAAGACTTTAGTAAAGAAATTGTTTTCTATATATACAAAAACTTTGAATGGCTAAAGGCGGTAGAATATGAAGTTGGTTTTCGGTGTTTCATTATATCACATTATATCCATTACACACATAAGAACTTACTTCAGAAGATGGTACGAAAATCACTGGTCAACATGTTTTGCTTTCGGGCAGCCTACCGATTGACTTGATTTACAGAGCATTGAGAGCGGTAAAACGGAATCGACTAAAATGAGCCTTAAGTTAAAAGCCTGTAATGCTAAAGGTTGATTAGCCTCCGTAACCCTTGTCTTTTCGATTCTTAATTAATACTGATCACTCCCGCTTCTGTCAGTTATCTGTGCAGTCATTGAACCAAAATATCCTGACGCTGAATGGAGCAAGCCGGGAACTGTACCAGCAGCCTCGCTAATTCTCTAAAAACCCGTTGTTTAAGGTGGAAGGTCCGGTGAATGTCTGACTTCGAGGTTGTGAGACAGAGCAACACCAATGGTTAAGGAATTTTGCCTTGATTCCCTCCATATCTCAACCCCATAACTTTTAGAAGGATTGCTCTAAGATTTACTCTTGGATGGGTGTCCATTTGAAAGTTATATTTGAAAGATCTTATGTCCAGTGCTTACTGTTAAATTTAGTTCATCAGCTTTGGCCCAGTATTATGAGCAATCAACAAACAAATTTAAATACGTCCAAAATTAAAGTGTAAGTGTGTGTGAGAGAGATGTGCCTATTATTTTGCACAGCAGTATATGTCGATTATGTCGCATCTCCAATGGACGGATTACGAAAAAAAAAGACAATTTCTTTCCCTGATCAAAAACCATTCTATGGCAGAAAATAATACCCAATCTCTGCTGATGGGTATGATGCATCTGCAGCCATCCATAATTCCACACGAAGAATTGTTGAAAACGACTCCAGAATCTTTGCCAACCGTCTTAGGGTTCTTAGAAAATCGAGCAAAATTTCTGGTATTGGCTATTAGTTTCTCATATCTTTTTGCTATAAAAAACTAACTATCTCACTTAGTCGTTGTTGATTCCGACACACAGAGCGATATATTATTTATCTATACTACATTATTTTATTTCCTTGGTTTATCATTTTAGTTGTTAAGTTCTAGCAAAATATGAGCCTTGTTGAAATTCTACGAGTTAACCCCGATAGTAGGAAAAAAATAACATCTGGCCACTTGAGAATAACTCGCGAAAAGGTCGTGTATCGATAATGGGAAAGCTAATATCTACCACTAACTCTGAGGGTTGTATGCATTTATGAGTTTGTTGATTGTCGATGTCGAGAGGGTCTAGCAGCGGTTTTACAAACCGGCAAACACCTTGAGAGAAAAATATATATATATATACGTATACGTATATTAATACTTTGATACGTTACATAATTACAAACGTACAAAGATAAATCCAAATTTATTTAGCACTTGGAATGAAATAAAATCGGTACAAACCAACCCGATTTACGCTAGCTTCAATATTTATTTCTGTGTTTACCTTGTTACCTTGGTCATTTTGAAAACTAAGCTTTCATCATCAGTCAAATCAACAGAGACAAAGCACACACTGTACAATATTCAACCCCACAGTTTTCCCGTATAGTATTCAACATATCTCAGCATAGACGAGTAAGCCACGAGAGTTGAATAAACCGCTTGGTAGCAAGTGTCGGTTTGTAAAGATATTTTGTCAACCTGCTACACACGCACTTGATGTGTACTAATTATATTTATCTCAAGAACAAAAAATAGAATTTACTAAGAGTGTACGCGATACACACGAGTGTTCTTCTATTGAGATCAACCACCACGATGAGTGTTAGAAGCTTTTCTTTTCGTGATGCTGCTGATCACGTATTGTGAGAAATTATTTTTGGCCACAATTTAGGAACCGTGCTTAAATTAGTCTCTGATCTCTTTGATACTTAAACAAATATGCTTGCGAGGAGAATTTATTGGGAGATGCGTGATTCATAAGATTAATGGTGCGTGAGCGCTTTGATGAAGTGGTTACTAATTTTGAAATAAGCTTCAGTTTATTAGATTATGAACATCATCAATGCACGCGCTGTGAACGTTTTATTGGAACAATATCCTTTAATATGTTTACATATGTATGTATATATACCAAAATAGATCGAATTAAACAGAGGGACAAACGAGAGTATATGTAAAGAGAATGGAAGGTCAGAAAGCTTTCTGGCTGCTCAGATTGCAATACTCACATTCAAGGTGTTTTATTTTCATTTTATTCTCAGTGATAATCAACCATTGATATTAAGTTCATTCAGTTTCAATGACAACGATTCCGTGTGACAGAATCCGTATTTATTGATGACGATTGTAAACGCTTTTTTTAATTTGTAGATGAAACTGGTGGATTAAGCTAAAAACGTAAAGCAGCCTTGCAAACATTTGCTTCTTTTGATATCTGTCTATTCTTAATTTTAATTCTGGATTGAGGAGCATATTTGCTGTCATCGTTATGTATTACGTAGCCTCGACAACATACATGCGAATAAATTCGATAGTGATGATTAACTAATTCTTTAATTCTCTCATATTGGCTTAAATAGATTCACAAATAAATCCACAATGCGAATATCGACGGAAGACAACTAACACACAATATTGGAGGAGTTGATGTTAAAAGAGTGGAGATGAACGGACCTTATAAAGTTAATCTTAGAACATTCACCCACTCTGGGGAACTGCCAAATGAAAAAAAGGGGGAATAAACACTTAACATTATTGATTAGAAATCCCTAGTACGATGACCACATGGTACTAGACCTTTACCGATGCATCACATCCACACCGGTTGGAGTTATTGTTTGAGTCTTCGCTCGTCTGCTATCGATGAGGATGACTACATGCCCGAAGTCAATTTGGAATCTCATTCTGCTTCAGACATAATTTCAACAACTACAGAGATATTACGCTGATTAATGTTGAGAACGAAACCATAGTCGCAGCGTCAAAATGTGATAATATAGTAATAATATGGGTGGCCCTATAGCCTGTAGAGGGCCAGGGCCAGGGCCTAGCTTCTACAGCAACCACTCGTAAAGTGCGTGCTATTGTTCTATCTCGAGTGGAAGCGACCTTGTCGACTCCGAACAGCCAAGTTTGAGAAGCCAAGTTCTTCTAGACAGTTATACTCTTTGAGCATTATACTTAAATCAAATCTAAATTTTAAAAAAATCCAAGTAAAATGTATCGGGATTGCCTGGTAAATGGGAGAGAAAAGAATCCCCGATCTCCGAGAGCTATACAAAGCGTGTATGCCCCGCTGTAAATGTCGTGGAAGTTCGGCATTATAATTCTTAAATTCGAGCGGATCGGATTTCTTCATACAAAAATAACATTTCAAATTTGCAACAAAATCGTTGCGGATTCATATTAAGGTTTTAGGCAAGTAAAAAACAAATGAAGCGGAAGTACGGGCACAACTGATTTAATTGACTGAAACGGTTGAGGTATACAAAATCCTTACTTGGAGTTTCAAATAAAGATGAAATGTAGTGCAAATATGATCGTATACTTAGTAATGCAAATTCACTTCTCAATATGAAATCTCGAAATAAACTAGCTCTTATCAATCATGCTATAAAAACGATGGAGAAAACTAGAGGATTCCGCCAGAAAAGAGGAAAGCAAATGGAGTTCAAGCATTTTGACAGAATACTATTGGACACTGAATATCTGATACTAAATATCCAACAAAATATTTTGAATGTTTGTTAATTTTCTCAAAAAAAAAATACCACTACAAAATCTACACAAATCCACCTCAGGCTTAATAATTTTCAAGTGAATCCGTCACGTGTCTGAATAAAGCAAGGAACGGGTAATTTCATTCATTAAACCTCATACATTCTGTGACTCTAAATGTGACGTTTAAAGCACTAGCTCAACATTACAGATAGCCTCTCACCATCACATGTTCAGTGCTTTGATGTTTGTTTGATGAAAATGCTTCAGAGTTCTGGCAACTAGAGACAAATTTCAACTACGTTTATCACGAGTCATATCATGCGTTATTCTCCATATCGATTATTTGCATGCGTACATATGGCCGTGTTTGAATAAGTTTAGCGAATAGCTCGTGCTTTATGGATACATTCATTGAAATTGTGTACCAAAAACAGTGTTTGCCAGCATTCTGGTTATCACATTAGAGTGTTAATTAGAAAATCTTGGGAGGATGTGGAAAGTAAAGTACTTTGTACGTTCTTTATTATTCAATTTGCGATAAGGTCTACTACTTACGTACATAATTACAGACATGCTTTCATTATTAACTGCATCAATAATTTAAAGAATAATTTTAAGATTTGAAGGTCTTATCTGATTCAACAGAACTTGTTTGTAAACACAATTTGTGATGCATTCAACAGAGTTACCTTCAGCATTGTAAAGAAATGCTTGTTATATATTATTTCTAAGCGATGAGCATTTGACAATTAGGAAAAAATGGCTTCAATAATTTGTTTAGCAACGGCTTCAACTTCAGTATTAATAAAATGAAATTTAGTTAGCTGTTGCAATGGTTTGGAATACGATTGAATAAAGTCGTTTCAAAGACGTTGGAACTAATAACCCCTGTTGTTTCGATGATCCTCATAATCACTATCTGGAATAGTTGAGACAGATTTTGAACCAAACAAGACGTGCATTGTCACTTGTCAGTGACTCGAACGTGGCCCCGTCGTAGGAGTCGACGCATCAATCGACAGTTTTATGTATGGTTTCATGTAATTCATCCAGTCGTCTACGAAATTCATTCATTTATTGACAAGGAGAGTCATGGATAGTATTCCCGAAGTAGTGGGCATGCAAAGACGTGGAGATTATTTAAGTACATACCCGCTATGTTCAACATTTGGATATGCCATAATTATAGGACACATGCACTTTACATGTACTTTGTATGATTAATTTGAAGCGTTTGTCGAATGGTAAATTGTTTATAAATCTATAAAAGAGCATATAAACAGCTATTTATAATTTCTGCGGCTGGGCTAACTAAACTCCTACTGAGCAGCTCAACATTCACTTGACCTGGCTGTCAGTCCACAGAATCATTTCAGGCAACTAAACCTATCCAGACAACATTTCAAAACAATTCTGCACTCTCCCTTCCCTAAACTAACTTCAACAGAAGGATGGTAAGGAGTATATACAAAGCTGAGGTGGTCTAGCACAGACTGGATTTCTATAGCATTATGTAGCTTCATTGTTTGGACTTTACATATCAGCAACGATATTGGTGTCACTAAATGACACTGTCTCTCGGCCAATTACGCAAGGACACTAGCTTCCATCACAAATCACTTCTCCAGAACCTGAATGAGTGTCGAGGAGATAGAAAGCATACCACAACTCATATACCCCTGGCCGGTTCTGATGTCTTGAAGATATACTATGTATAAGTCCAAAGTTTAAACCACCTCAGGTAGCTTATACCTTAAGCTATCAACAAATTCTCAAGAGTAACGGAACAAAAACCAAGAAGTTATTTTTCAAAGGTATTTCTTGTAAAAACAAATATGAGACATCCTAATATCAATGTTAATCTATTTTCACACAAAATAGAAAGTTATGAGAAGAAAATGCCTTGCTGTGTAGATCGTTTTTAGATGTGCTCACATGCAAGCTCGTATTCATACAAGTGAGTAGCTGCACCTGCAGAAGAATGTGGTCATCAAGCTGAAATTTGTCGCCTGCATCAATGAACAACATGAGGCAGGCATCTTTTTTATTATTTACTCAAAAGACTGGATCCCACAAACTGCTTTTCACATAAACTGTAAAGTGAGATACCACAGAGGGATATCTGACGGGTTTGGTCGCACGTGTATTGGCGGATTAAGTTTCACAAGTTCACAACCACACCACACAATTAGATCTAAACGGGTTCATCGTCTAACCGTCATGTGGGTGAAATCAATGGGATGTGATTGATCAGTTAACTGCACGCGGTATATACAAACGAATTCATAGAACACTATGAGTAATCAAATAGAAATAAATTCCAACTTCGATAAGGTTTGGGTTTCTATTGGGAATGAAAAGTATTCGGATTCCTGCCCAAACAAACGATATAGAAATCCATATCTAATTAGGCAAATGGTACATCTACCTTGGCGGCAACAAACAAGGTGCCGATGCGACCTTCTTCTTTCCGGTTTGTTACATTTTCAGCACGAAGTGATCGTGATAATTTGATATGAAATACCATTACTCCGAAAATTACTTAACGGTTTTCACATAATTCAATTTTAAGTGCTACAAGTATGTGGGTGAGATCGTAGTCGATGTTATTTGTGGCCTTAAGGCCTATACGATCACGATACGAATTTGTTGCTTGTTGTTGAAGTTAATCGTGAGGTTTTGTCTGTAACCTTTGACTTAAATATAATAAATTTTTCTTCAAAAGTTGTACATATATGTAAGTACACGTGCATAAGACAACTGGCGAGTCTGGTGATTTGGCCCATAATCTTTGAAAACGAGGTGTAAAAATGTTGCTAAATGTTAACCAATTTGATTGACCGCAAATCCAAGATATGGATGTGGACGAATATGTGGGGTTCAACAAGACGGTGCCACATCTCAAACAAAACGACGCGTTTTGATTTCACTGGAAGACACATTTTAATGATTTACTAATGAAATATTAATATACTTAATGCAAGTTCCAAATATTGAAATTCAATTTTTATCGCACCCTAGATTATAAATAAAAATTATATATGAATTTACTTTCGGAATAGCGGCGTTTACACTGAACCCCATGTTGTACATGTACCAACCGGTCGAACTACCTAAAAATCATGAACGTTATGAGAGAAAGTAAATCTCTGCAGCCAGCCTGTGAACGCGTTTATTAATACCTCTCATTTCTTCCACTATCGAGCAGACACTGAAATGTCAGTAAGTTGGTGTATTTTTGAAATAACCACGGAAACCTATTGGACACGTTACAGCAGTAGAAAATTGGCATAGATCGCGGAAAGGATGTCTGGTATTTTGCGAATTCCTATGCTGTTTGTGTTTTATTCACACGGCACGGACATTGGACGTAATTTGAATAAGTCCCAAAGAGAGTTTCGTGATTTTGTGTGTACGAGTTGAAATCAAACTTCAAATAAACAGCATGGATTCGAATGGGTCAGAATTTCAAGTCATTCGAAGATTTCTAGTTCAAAACAAACATTATTTCATATTATGTCCATAAAATAAATGTGCACCCATCAAATATGCGGTTTAAACGTTTAGCTGAGAAACGAGATACACGGTCGCAAAGACAACCACAAACTCGTCCTATCATCCTCGATGGGTACAATACACGCATTGTTTCCAAGGAGTTCACCGCATTTTTATTATTGGCTTTCGGCTGAAGATAGTTTATAAAATATATCCGCCAGCCATCAACAGCAGAAGTTGAATTTATTTATAAATTGGGTTTTTACACAAACTCAATATAAAATATAATCTCTGGCAGGCGAATCCAGGTCTAAAAATACGCTAAACAACATTTTGGCAAGATCCCTAAAGCGATCGCGCACATTGGATCATTACATGCACACACAACTAGCCATATGGCTAGGATCCCACTGGTTGGGATGATGCGACGGATGGTCGCATGGCTAAATCCGTTGTGTGCTTAATTTTAGACAACAACAATAAAAAAAAACAAAAAAAAAACATTGAAATCTTTGAAGTTGAGGTTTTCTTTATTCTGTACGTTAACTCACCAATGACAACGCTGAATTCATCCCATGAGTGGCAAGTGCGTTTCTGTTTCCTCTTGATGGATGTACGTTCTAGAGTTCGTTCAAAGTCACTGACAACCTCATCCAGAGCGTCGTGTAGAAATGCTGACGTTTCTTCAGGTGGGCAGTGTGTTGATGTTGCACAAGTCGACTGTATGCCGCTGTTTAAATTTGCATCTGTGGACGAAGATGTGAGCGATGATGTTAGTGAGTCACTGTTGCATGTGTGTGGTGCTGTTGAATCGTTCAGATTAATGGACTTATTTGCGTGCACTAGCCTTGGGGATTCTGGTTCAATCTCAGTGGAGACCTAATAAAAATCGAATGCACATCAAATAAATAAACATAGTTGTTTGTATTTTATTATCCCAATGGTCCGTTTAATTGGAAACAGACCACAGGATGAATGAATTGGTAGCTGAACTTCACTTCAGTTTATTTATTGATAGAAATAAAGTTTATATTCATACTTCTGGTACGGATTGAACGCGTCCTTCTGGTTCCCAGTGCTCAAATAGGCTTTCTAGGCCGAGCATAAATTCCATTGATTTTCTGGAAAGACGTCGGCTACGTCGCCGTAATTGTTCTTCTGAAGGCTTGGCATTCGCCAGCGATTCGCAGTAGCGAACAAAGTCCAAATCGATGTGGTAGCCATATGGACAGCAGTTACAGTTTCGTATTTTCTTGTATTGTAGGCCTGAAAAAAATGAAAACAAAAATTATTTTCAGGGAGTGTTCCTTGTGGTTGGAATCATAATAATAAAATGTGGTATAAAATATTTTGCGACTTTATGACTGTGCTACTACTAACGAGAGTATTATAAATGGGTCAGCTCAAATGTTGCTATACAAGGTGATAGAAATTTAATTGCTCAGAGTAATGTGAATGTAAATAAACAAATCTTTAGGCAATAGATATGTATTTTATCATAATATCCATACAATCTAGGACAGACAAAATAAATTTCCAATTATATATGTATGTACGTAATTAAATGTTCGTTTGTTTACGGACCTGTTTGTGTATGCTTACCTTCTGAACTATTGGATCAAAAATCCGTGATAATAATAATAATGACTAGTGGATGAGACTTTTCTAAGCAGGAATAGATACCCTTTGAGCTTCGTCAGCCACTCGAAAGAGGTGGAACCGTGATTAACGGAAGTTAATCAATTCGGGGACTTAACCCGGCAGTCACGGCTTAGGATGACGCACCAACTGGTCAATTGAAAATAGAAATTTTTTTAATGCACATACACACACATAAGTGAGGATAGGGGTAGTAATATCGTAAAGATAACTTTTTATCGCAACTTTAACGAAAACATACAATCAGAACACAAGTACAAGAACTAAAGATTAGAGGAAAACCAAACTCAGACTTTTGGCTGTCAAATCTTAACAAACACTACTCTGTATTTCTCTTTGATTTCATCTCATCCTAGTCATTCCAATTTAAGCCTTGTAGGTACACTTGTATGTATGGACAATATGGTTTGACTTACAATGCACATAAAATAAACATTTATATTTCCTTAATCCAACTACTGGTATGCTCAAACTGTATGTCAATGTATGTATAAAAGGTGACCAGATAGAATTGATAGTTTTTTCCAATTGTTAAGCTTCAGAAGCTGTCAAAGATACCAATAACATCCAGCTGTCAAAATATTCAGTAGGCTTTGCCATCTCACTCTTCTTTTGAAATGGAATAACACCGCACATACATATTGAACCGAGTCATCAAAAATGTAACCGACATCAAGCACTGCTAGTGTGAGGCGACAATTTGCATGATATGCTATTTCTTAAATAAACGCATGCATTTTTGTACCTACAAAATGAAGCCAGAATCAATTTTATACTTCACAATGTTTTTGTTGTTATATTTAAATTGCTTTCCTTATTCGTATCAGATTACTCTGTACATAAATTAATCAAGTGATTCTTCTTCTTTGAATGGTGATATAGTTCGAGTTAGCTACTTCCAAGTTGTAAACTGCAATGCCCGATGGACGGTGAAGATTACCCAGTCCACTAAGTCATAAGCTTACTATTTAAGTATTTTCCCAACGAACGGTTATTACCCTTCTGTGGAAAAGGAATATTCAAATGGAAAATAATAGGAATATGAAATAAACTCTCCTTTCAAATATTATGGCCGTACTAAGGTAGAAAACGAGAACAATAATAATGTCGAAAAAATACTAGGGTATACATATGTATGTATCCATTTTCGGTTAGAGTTGCTCATACTGATACTTAAAAGTTATGAGCAAAGACATTCGTAGGAATTCGTCGGAGAAGCGACTAAACTGTATTCCCTTATTAGAAAAGAATTTATGACAAATTCTACTAATGGGCTTCTAACTAAGTCCCACGCAAATATCTATGCCTGGGACTAAATACATATGGTTAGTTAGTTGCCTTTTCGAATCGTGGTTACCCCACGCGTAAATTGGACCTGACCTGATCATTCATTCACAGAAAGTCTTTGGAAACCAATTGCAGTTGTTTCAATTTTATTTATACGTAGTATACATATTTAAACTTTTGATACTCATTATAATACAATACGAAATTTCTAACAAACGAAGACATCTGCGATGTAGACTGTATAATTCTCCTTCAAAATATTCAGTTAATTGCCAATGATTACTGACGTATTCTTTCGGAGATCTGCATAAGATGACGGTGAAGGTCAGATGAAATCCACCTGGGAGTACTACTTCAACAAAATGGTCACTAAATTGATTCACAATCATTTTTAAACTGGTCAAAACTAAAGCAAACCAAAAAATAACTTAAATTGTTTTCAAAAAACTCACACAAATTCTTAATACATATTTAGTAGGGAAACTTTTTATAACAGCATAGCATACTTATGAAACTATTGTGAATTCTCCTATATCCGACACAGTCAATCCGTGGTCACATCGACATCAGTATTAATTAGTTTTCAAGTTCCAATTAAGGTTACTCAAATTGCGCAAAACGTTTGCTTTCACTGACCATCACATAATTCAACATAAAGAGCCGAAAGCCAACATATTGGCCAAAAGATTTCCACTGAACTGCAATTTATTACATCTGGCAGTACACTCATGTGTCCCCCATCATCCCACACAATTCCATTCGTCGTTTTTTTTTTTCACCTCTTATTTTTGAGAATCAATAAAATATTTTTTTGTGAAATTCAAGTGTACTGTCGCCAGACCATACTAGTTCCACCACCACCTACATGGTATAACCATTTAAGTGCATTTCCACAGTGACAGCAAGAAAAGCATTACCATGGTCAAAGTGACTATTTGCCGTCAAGGCGGGGGTCTGCAGCATTACGTTATAACCTGAAAACTCTTCGGGTATATTGGCAAAGTTTACAAGATACATTTGTTTCACAGTACAGCGACGAACACATGCAAAAACTATCCGAAAACCTGATTTCGCTAGCCATAGGTGGGTGACGGCTAAGGTGACAAGATTCCAATAGATCGCTGGCGAACAAATTTGTAAAATACACTCAAGCTGGCGGGCCTATTGAGTGAATTTTCAAGTAACGAGCCGAACTGGCAATTAATAGATCTGTCACTCAAGAGTAGAAAGAAACTGTGTCAACGCCCAAGTGATGCATACTACTGGACGAACTCGGATGGCAGTCGCCATCCCACGCAAATTATCCCACGTGCATCGTGCTGTAGGATATTGGGAAACTATCAATTTATCATCTCATGCCGGGGAGTGACATAGTCTAGCGTTGTGCCGGCAGATACGCGTACTTGTGGCTGGCGTAGGTGGCTCAGATATGCACTGTCGAATGGAATTTTAATAGCAACCGTGACGATTGGATGGTAAGTCCATATTTTAGTGCATTGTTTTAATGATCCATATTTTCTAAATGCATTTGGCTTGACAGTTCGGCCAGCCAACGTAAAAATCATCTAAATTCTACACGGGTGTGGGTGAAAACATGGCTGGAGGTGGAAATAGTTTCAAAATCTTTCTATTTATAGTGTCGTAGTTTTCACTTGACCTTTAAAAGTGTCTCCTGATATTTTTAATCGTTTTTGTCACTGGCCATATGGGCCAATCAGGCACAGATTATTAGACGTCAACTAGAACTCATGCTTGATTATGAAACCGGTTAATCCATGAGATTAATTAGTCCGGAAAACCAACACGGTTGTATAAAGACACGGACGCAATCAATAGCAATTCAAGGTAGATAAAGGAATTCGATTACAGAACGCTTAACTAATAGTAGATTCTAAGCAGACAACATATGTGACAACATATCTTTCGTCGTTGTGAATGGGATTTGTATAGAAACAATTTCTATTACATCCTACTAATATTATAAATACTAATATATAATGATACTAATATTATAAATGATTGCATATTTATGGACTTCTACCTACATTTATCTAATCTTTATGTTAGATAAATTGCTTATGTTCTGGATTAGGTCGTACACTACAAGTACTGGATATTTGATAATTAACGTTGACGGAAAACTGCAACCACAGGGCAAACGAATAAGACTAAGACTGTGTGTAAATTAAAAAAAAATAAATATATGACTGAGAAATGCCCTGCAATACTGAAACCGGCACACATTGTTAAATTTGCAGCAAGGTATAATACGTAGGTTAGATGTGCGTCCCTAACCGCATAGATTTAATGTGCGTCAAATACATTTAAAGTTTTAGGATATTCTATCGAGTAATTGGTCGATATCTTGGAATAAAAATAAAATTCAACTCAATATATAATAAAGGACAGCCCCCATTATGCTAACTTTTATTGTACATAAATTGTATTGATTAAAAATTACGCAACGCAGTGTGAATATATAGCTGAGCTTGTAAGGCTCAATCAATCATATCACATTTGAGCTTTATCTTGGCATTTTTTCTATTATTTTAAATGTGAACTGTTCACTCAGAATTAATTTCAAGATCAAGTCCATGATAGTCGCATGTTGTTGCGAAGAACACAAAGTTGGTGGTTCGCAGCACTAGCCAAATCTATCTTGGGCTGCCGAGTGTGTCCATGTACCTGTCGTCAATGAAATAAATTTGAAGGAAAGGGACTGATACTGCCCCATCTTAGGCAACCTATTGATCAGTTCACCTACAGATGCAAAACTAAAGGCTACAGAGTCAGTTAGCAAAAGGTGGTACTATCTAAACACCTGCGTAATCATTCCGACTCTTTAGCCTAGGTTTAACCAAAAAAACTTCTAGCTATACCCGTAGATAGCCAGAGCCTAGCTTTTCAGCAACCACTCTTGTTGTGCATGCTATTGTTCTCTCACGAATGGAAGGGAACTACAGTTTTATGCCGATGCCGAACGGCCAAGTTTGAGTAGCTTTTTCTAGACAGTTTTACTCTTTGCAGCATTGTCAGTGACTCGAAAGAGGTGGGGCCCTGAAAAAAAAGATGACGAGGTTCAAGTGCGTAGTTGTTGACGCACATACGCACAACACCACGGCCGCCACAAAAAGTGTTTTGAAGCATCACAAATAAACTAAAAAAAATAAATGGAACTTTCTAATGACTATATATACAGGTACTGGGGCAATGAAGAAGAACTGGGGATACTCCTCAATATATCTGCCATCCCAAAAAATGACTACTTCTTCTTCGATCTTCAATCGATTGAAAATGTACCATTTCTCTATATATACAGATATATAATAACATTGGGATGGTGTAGCATCACTATAAATGGTACATTTATTTTAAATGGAAAACATTTACCCGTTTACCTGACCTAACCTAACAAAAAACAAAATGAAATATTTAAAACTTTAAAAAAAAATATCCCACATATTGATTCTGGTGAGACTATTTTCATCGTGGTTTTTTGTTAATTTCCTTTAAAATTTCACTCCTTCCAAAGAACATCAAAGAACAACTTTCAACAAATTTCGTTTAGGGTTCGAGAATAGCTGCTATACCAATCACCAGATAATACTAGTGTTGATGGGGGGAAAGGTATTCAAAGAGAAAAAGGTATTAGTTGAGAGTGGAACTTATTCTGATTAATTTCATCTTTTTTAACCCTATTTATACAATAAAATGTGTCTGTATCTATAAATTCTGGATTCACGAGGACAGTCGCTCCATATGTGACACTTGGATATGCATACGACGTTGGCCACTTGAAAAGTCGCTCGATATGTGACACCTACATATGCATAATACTTCGTTGCGGGAACATGAGAATAATTGCACTTTCACCTACTAATTAAAAGTATTATTTGTCTGTGTTAAGACCGTAAGCGTGATTGTGATTTTATGCTGTAATCACCAGGCAACAAGGGCTTCTATAAAACATAGTATACTTTGAAGCAAATGAAGTTTGGAATCATTATTGGCTGTTTCCATGTCTAGCTCATTCCGGTGAATTTTAATTTATTTGACAAACTTGCAGCAGATATCTGTATACTCGTTTTAGGCGCTCACTGTAGGTACACATATTACGCAAACCTACATATATGTGCATATCATTCCGTATGCGAGGCTATTCGAGAAAATTTAATACATGTCATTGTATACAACATCTCATTGAGTCATGATTTGCATTCAGCTTCCCACCAAGAGTTCCTTACAATTTGTTTAATGCAAGCGACCTTCAGATGTACACCGATTTCTACGGCACGTGCCTTTTACAAATGCATCTGCTTGTAATCGGTTTTTAATGTGATTTATTCGTTGGCAGCGTATTTATTTAAAAATGATCTCTGCAATATTCAGTAGATATATCAGTACAATATGTTACACGTTTTAAAAATAAATTTCAACTTAAGCAAAGAGACATAGGGTGTTTTCATAAACGTCGGAAGTCTGCATTAGTACAATCGCATTTCTTTTCTGTAGAATGTTTGCAGGCCAGCTTTAGTATAAAATAGATTTCTTCCAATCGACCCTTTCTGTAGTAAAAAAATAATGACTGCACAATCTGCCCGACTATTATCTATTCACGTTCATGAACAGTGAGTTGCAGCTAAATTTAGCACGGCACATATTTGAGAGGTTTGAGCGACTTCCAACTGTTCCATCGCATGTAGAGGAAGAATGGCGACTGTTTTCAACAGCAGTCATTGCCTCTGCACGGGATGTTTGTGAAGTGAAGCGGCTTGGAGTGGCGGCTGGTGGTGAGAAAAGAACTGCGTGCTTTAAAACATCCGGAGTTCAAGAAGCTATCAGAGAGAAGAAGAAGACCTACAGAGACTGGTTTCTCTTGGAGGACTCTGCTTCTTGTGACAGGTACACTGAGGCGCGAAGAACTTGCAAATTAGCTGTGCGAGCAGCTAAAGAGCAGACTTGGAAGGAGTTCGGCGAGAAGCTGGAAAGCGACCATAGATCTGCGAAAAAGATGTTCTGGCAAACCATTCGCCGACTCAGAGGAACGAAATTCAACATCATTGAAGGAGTCAAATCCAAAGATGGGGTGTTGCTTTCCAATGAGGCGGACATCTTGGGCAGATGGAGCGAGCACTTTTCGGAGCTGCTGCTCGAACAGGACACTTAGGCTGGCGGACCCGTAGTCTTGAGTGGGGCGCAGAATAGTCCAACGGTGGAGGCAATCATTTTGGCGAATGAATCGCTAAAAATTGGAAAATCCGCCGGTGTGGATGAAATCCGGCCAGAAATGCTTAAGGCAATGGGTAAAGAGGGAGTTTTATGGCTCTCTCGTCTCATTAAAGTGGCCTGGGAACGCGGTGAGACACCTGGCGATTGGCAAACTGGGGTGATTGTCCCACTTTTCAAGAAGGGGGACAAAAGAGATTGCTCCAACTACAGGGGCATATCTCTTTTAAGTATCCCCGGGAAAGTCTATGTTAAGGTGTTGGAAGCGCGTTCTAGAGCTATGGTCGAGCCCAGGATGAGGGATGAACAGTGCGACTTTCGTCCCGGCAGAAGTACAACCGACCAGCTTTTCACTCTAAGAATGGTACTTGGGAGTAGGCTTGGGAGTATGCCAAACCCATCTACAGTTGTTTTGTAGATTTGGAAAAGGCATATGACCGAGTCCCTCGAGGTAAACTCTGGAGTGTCCTGCAGGAGTATGGGATTGATGGTCCTCTTCTGAGGCTTCTGATTCAGTCTCTATACACAAACTGTAGCAGCTGTGTTCGGGTAAACGGTGCTAAATCAACACCTTTCACCTTGGGCGTTGGACTTCGCCAAGGGTGTGTCTTGTCACCTCTCCTTTTCATTGTATATATGGACTGGATGTTGCAGCGCAGCCGAGGTGAGGAATGTTTCACATTGGGAGAGTTGAGGGTAAGTCATCTTCTTTTTGCCGATGACTTAGTTATCCTCACATCCTCCCAGACGGAACTCCAGCGCGCACTCGATAGGCTTGTGGCCGTATGTGCTGATGCTGGAATGAGGGTTAACGTGGACAAATCGGAGGTTATGGTCATTTCCAGAACGTCTGTTCAATGCACTCTGCATGTTAGTGGAGTCCCATTGAAGCAGGTGGAGAAGTTTAAGTATCTCGGGGTCTTTTTCACTAGTGATGGAAGTAGTAATGCTGAGCTTTCCTGTAGGATTGGTCAAGCTGGGTCAGTTTTGACACAGCTTGGTAGTTCTGTAATCAGAAAGGCCGAGCTTGGTGTCAAAGCCAAGTTAGTGGTTTTCAACTCAGTATTTGTTCCAACTCTCACCTATGGTCATTAAATTTGGGTAATGACCGAAAGAATAAGATCGCGAGTGCAAGCTGCTGAGATGAGATTTCTTCGTGCTGTTGTGGGAATTACTCGCCGAGAAACACGGCAGTGCGCGAGGAACCCAACATTGAGCAGCTGCTTCTTCGAACGGAAAGGGCTATGCTTCGGTGGTTTGGTCACGTGGCACGAATGTCCCCATCATCACGACTTCCGAGGCGGGCGTTGAATGCGATTCTATCAGGTAGGCGACCGCTTGGCAGACCCAGGATGAGGTGGTTGGACCAATTCCAAAAACTCGCCGGGTTACGCTTGGGCATTACTCCTGATGAATTAGAGTCGATGGCGGAGGATCGAGTAGCCTGGAGATCTCTCGTGCGTGGTTTACCCCAGCGACCCCTTTAGTGGATCATGCGGGTCAGAAGATGATGATGATGATGAGGTACTGCAGTTTACCTAAGTTAGTACGATCGTATATCTGCATTAATGAACTTTTATAAAGTTTATGAAAACACCCATAGTTTTTCTCAACATTCGAGTAGAGGGCTTTGTTTTTGATTGGATAAGTGTAGCGACATGATTAATTGATTCATGAGGGGGATCAATATCCCAGGATATGCCATATATCAAATTCAAATACCGTTCTCTGTAAAAAAAAAATGTTGAAAAAGTGCATGCGAGTCGATGGACTAATTGAAAAATAAGTTCACTGAGCAATTTATCTCTCGTTTTGGACCGCAAGGTTTTTGACGGCTAGATTGTGCGATGCGACCATTTTTTATGGGCATATATCAAGTCACTCGTCTATGCCAATAACCCGGCGTCAAAGGCATGTGATGGCCTTTATTCGACAGTCCTCTAAAAGTAACGCGATTGACCATAAAACTCAATTAAAGGATTTTCCGAACCGTTTAAAGCCTGTAACACATTTTGACAAGGAGATGTACTATCGTAGATCTAGTACTAGAGGCTGGGGAACTGAAGAAGGGGAATATATGGTCCCGTCTACGAAGAAGTTAAGTGTACTCGAAGATACAATCGCGAACTCTTCGAAGAAGTAGAATTGTAGTCGGTAAGGAAAACATCCGTCGACTATACTCGCTCAGCCATATTGAGCAAAATGCTGCCATCAATGCGAGCTGAACAAACAATAACATGCTGAAATTTTTTACCAAATTTTCCATCGGGACCTTCAGTTTTATGCAGACTACAATCGGCGATGTTTTGAGAAGCTTTTTCTAAACAGGATTACTCTTTGAACATTATCAGTGACTCGAAAGAAGTGGATCCATAAATTATGTAAATTGGCATCCCTGGCGTAGGAGTTGCACCAACCAACTACACCACTGTGACCACACGGACTTTAATTTATCTGAGTAAATTATAAACATACATTCGCACGAAGTAAAACAAACTGTTAAGCCAAGTCGCTCAAATTGAAGGTCAATGAAATTTTTTTGTGTTGTTTAAGTGAAATGTTTCTGTAGGTCAATTTATTGTTACGGGCGCCGGATAACATGTTGCGCCATATTTATATATCGTCCACATCAATAACATTAAATTGTGGAACAACATTTTCGAACGAAACATTATGATTTCCATAGTCACTGAAGCATACCAATCAGCCTCTTTTTTATTGACGTGACGGTATATCAATAAAGATTTATGTTTTTTTTTTTTAATTCGAATTAATCAATTATGAAGTTTGAGGTAACCAATTAATCAAACAATCGCGGTCAATGAATTTCGTCGATAAACAAAATGCTGTGGTGAAGATAATGGCGAAGATCAATTTCGATCACTGAGCATTATTTGGTTGCAAATTTTTCGGTAAATAAAACTAAGCTCAAATGGCGCTTTCATCTTTAAAATGAATTGTCTCACTAAATATCGCCAATTGGGTTGTCTTATCATCAAAAGAGCTTTCAGCAACATTGAACATGAAGTAACGGTTGCAACAACATACAAATTGCAGCACTCGTGAGCAAACAGAATCCCCAATTGCTAACCAGGAATTAGTTATCCACCGAATTCAAGGTGGATTTTAATTATCTTTTTTTTATTTATTTACCACACTACAACATGTTAATTTTTGAAAAGAGAAAATAACATAAGGAATTATTATGTATCTTTCTTCTTTTATGATTCCTACCACGGAAATGCAAATCAAAGCCATTTAAATCAAACCATCCTTAAAAAAAATTATTTGAAATACATAAGGAAACCCCTTCGTATGTATTGAAAAAAGATTATCAAAATCGAATTTAAAGCGTATTAAACAAGTTTTTTTATGATGCCGTTTCTAAACAAAGCAAATTGAGGAGCTCAAATCACGGTATCTAATTTGTTTAGCACTCATTTACAGCACTCACGCTGTTTTATCGTTGTGTTCGCCCATGCACTCTAATATCAACGACGGATGTTATCAATTGGCACCACCATCTCAAATTGGATGTCATTTGAGTCATTCGCAGATTGTCGCTTTCACTAACCCTTTTCTTGAAATTAAAGAGTATGCTAGTATACAGACGTTGATTATCAGAGTTCACGATCATAACCTTTTTTCACTTCGACTTAGTATGCTAGACGAATGTCGTTATTAAGTTACAGACAATACGGTACAGAAGATGTTGAGGGGTATGATACATTGGAAGTTTACGCGGGTTTCGTGGTGCCGAGGTATGCATCCAAATTCAGCACACCAATTTACATTTCTACAACACCACTTCGCTCGGAATAGTGGTAATAAATATGGACGGAAAGGGATCCAATTCTTCAGCGGTCTGGTTCGACAACTCGAATATTTAATGTTCGTATGTATATACAGTTTCTTCACCGTCATCATAATGTATAAGGAATAATTCCCCATTGCAGACATGTGACGTCTGCCCTCACATTTATTCGAAATACTCGCTCCATCACTTGTCGGAAAACGTCACAAAAATATCTATACACCAAATCTCCGGATTTTTAAAATTTTTAATTTCACAAACTCAAATTGTTATCTTCGATCCCACATCAAGATTCTTGATACTCCATCAATCAACAGACTCCATTAAGATTCTCGAAAAGACATATTCAAAAATCCCGCCAATAGCCAACAAATCGTGATATTCTCTCATCAGTTTTAGACCATAAAAAAATCACATTCACACGCGTCTAGCCTACAGCATAAAGTTCAACATCATCTAAAAACTAAAGACTTTTAAAAAATCACTCACCATTTTCATCCACAAACGCCGGCGACGTTCTCATTGCCACTGACCTGGAAAAGATAAAAACAAATCCAAAAATAAAATCGAATTTAACACAGAATTTAATTAGAACACAAATTTTACAATCCCAGCGGAATTTATGTTTGTAATTAAATATAAATTAGACAAAATTTAAAATATTGTACGCGTCATGTTTGTCTGGAGTCATTCCTTCCAGGGCCATTCAACGCGGGAGTCATCGCAGAGATTTATTTAAGTGCGGGCCAGACGTCAAACCGCATGATGTCTCCTTCGAAAGGTTGACGAAATCAAGTTGATTTTCCAAAAAATGAAGATAAATGCACGCAATCAACAGAGTGCACATTCACATAAAAGCTTTGCGTCGGAAATCGCCGCCAACGAAATATTCAAAAACAAGCGATAAATCTTTTAATGTTTTCCGCTGCACGCGCAGAAGAGATTTTGTCAGACGAAGTTGCTGCACCATATATTTTTGTCACTTTGTCGTGTGACATAATTTTTCCCGTGAAATCGGAAAAGGCGGATTAAAAATTTATTATGCTCTTTTTGAGGGATTAGGTCGTTAGGGGGAGAACCACAAAATGTTGTGTGGGGGCTTCTATGTAGTTCCCTTGTAGGATGTCGCAGGTTATGCCTTGTCTATTTTTTCCATGCCTCTGATGCTAATCCAAATATCTTTCGTAAAGCAGGATTATAGCAGGATCTTCCTACTTCAAAGAGACACGCTTCCATCTAAGGCGTTATCCAGAGTGGATTGTTACCTGATGCTATCCATATAAAATTAGATTCTAGAGACTGTAGCAAGTGTTTTTTGAATCTATCAGCGCACAATGAAATGGCAAGCCTTACTGAATATTTTGGCAGCAAGATTACATTGGTAACTTCGCCAGTTGCTGAAACATAAAAATTTGGACTAATTGTCATTGCTATCTGGTCAGTCTTGTCTGATAAAAGCTTTAAACTTCGCTATTTGGACTCGGCATACAACTTTAGGTCACCACGAAATATTAACTGTATACGTCGAATCCCGCACCTAGAAACGCTCAGAAATGCCCCTTACTCAATTCATCAATTACTGTTTTCAATACAAAAAAATATCCGTAGATTCGCTGATTTCATCGCTGACCGCATTTATGCACATGCTCTAAAGATGTGCAGGATTATTGGCGAAAGGTGAACCATTCATACAACTAACCTGACTTCATTTACCAACATTACGACATGTATGTATGTCGTACATCATTGTAAGTGGATAATGCAGCAAAAAGTAAGCCGCCAGATGAAATATCATAAGAAATATTTGAATTTAAAACGGAAATTATCCCACTTGTCTTCGGATATTATACAGCGTAAATATGAAACATCATTGTTAAATTGACTGACAAGAAATGCATTGTTAGAACCAAAAAAAGGAAAGAAAAAAAAACAAACCTTAAGAAATCCGCAAAATCATTTTTCTCCGAAGTCTTTTCACTCATTGTTTGTTTTATTTTCACGGCCAAGTTGTCACACACCACAAATATAACCACTCGAAGGTGTTCAGTTTTTCGTTTTTATTGCCGGACTCAACAAAATGATATTCAAGTTCGAGCAACTTCGAATGCATGATACGCAAACGATTCTTTACACGAATCTCGACGCTCTAGTAATCATTCAATTAAAATGAAACAAAATTAAATTGCCAGGAATAAATAACAACAAAACCTTTTTATGAGTCATAATAAGTCACTAATTAAAGAGAACACAACAATTTCCATTGGCCTGCCATTCATTCAATCCAAACGAGGGCCATTAATGAACTAAGTTCACCTTTTCCACACCAAAAATAGACCAAAATCATTCCAATACGCGGAGAAGTCTTTTGTTTAGCGATAAGATATGAGCGATGTAGTACACCCATACGGTGGATTTACGCAATTTTACCTACTCTACGCACCCACACATACAAATACACGATCGAACTGATTCCAGATACCGGCTTCGGGTAGGCGTATGCACTTGTTTGCATAAATTTTGCGATAACACATTCTTATCACCGGCAAAGCTCTTCTGGTTCGTAGTGCTCAATTAGGTCACTTGGGTGGACGGTGCCAGGTTGCGCTGCATGCACCGCAAACCGAACCCGAACTGAACTTCGAAATGGAGCTGCGAGTGTAGTAGAAGTAAATATCGTTCTGAGTTTTATGTTCTGCTAATGTTCCGAATGTGTAGTATCTCCATTGGTGTTACATCACCGAAATGTATACAAACTGGATAATCCGGTTTGAAAATATTGATGTTCTAAGCGAATAAGAATGCTGAGTGGACAGGACAGGAAGGCATTCTGTGAATCTATTCTGTTTGTTTATACAGAAGAGTGATTTGGATTTGCAGAGACTGCATTCCTTAAATAAACACACGATATCTAATCGTATCAGCGCTTTTATTTTGGTTCATTCTTATTTATTTTTCGTTCCTTTTTCAGTCTGTCTCTCTTGTCTGTGATAATGAACTCGTACAGCGGTTTGATTGACACCACACTATGAACCGTAATCACCGAGGAAGTCAAAAGCAAATGGAGACCATTAAGTTTGTTTCCAACTAAGAATGTCGTACGCTATGATTACGTATCTGTTGAAGCGATTTTAATGCACATTCTTTTATCACTATGGCTAGAATTCAAATCAGACTTGATGAAATTTGAATGTCACTGTTTGCGTAAAATTCGGAAGTTTTTTTAAATGCAAAAACTACAATAAGTGCCTCAAAAGCAATCGACTCCATCAACCCGATCGCTCTAATTGTCCATTCTTTCTTGGGAACAGACTCAACCTTTTCTAAGGCGGGCTGCATCTACATCTTTCAATCGATTCAAAATTATTTACATTTTTTAACTGGTAAATGCGCTGCGACTTGTCACGCTGAAATCATTATCTACAAAACGCAAACGAGACGAACAAATTTGCCATTAAAAAATCGCGATTAGGCGACACATCCAAAGAGAAATATCATCAATGATTTGGTCGATGGTTTCAAGAAAAATGCCATGTGAATAAAATGTCAAAATTTGCGACTTTCACAATTCCTAGGGCGCAACTCGCGGTTTATTGGAGAGTACGATAACTTTAGCGCACACTGTTTTCGGTGGAGGTCTAAAATTTGTTTTTATCAACATTCAGAGCTTACATGCGATTATTTCAAAACCTATTAACAATAATAGTTTAATATAAATTCAGGATTAAGGATCAAGTTATAGGCTTCCAAAACCCGTATTTGTTTTTTAATATTTGTGTTGTGTTGTTTTTTAATATTTTTTTTCGTATTAATTAATTTGTTTCTTAAATTGCCCCTACCTCCTAAACGGGGCGAGAAGGACCCCAACCCATCCCATAGGAAAAAAAGCTTGTTTTTGACCCCCCTACCAAAAAGAGTTATCAATTTTTGGCGCCAAAGTTATCGCACTCGTGCCGCGGTTTATGTGTGCAGTACTTAATCCGAAAACAACAAAAATTAATCAGCACTAAAATACATTTGGAATAAAACAGTTCGGTTCACATAATATGTACAATGTAAGGCAAATTCCAAGTTCGGTGAGTCTAACTAGAAAGCGTTGCTACTATCGCCCGTTTTCCGTCACGTTTGCAAAGATTGCAAGATTGCAGTGGATTCTAGATTTCGTGCGTTTCTATCAAATTGGATTATCCAAAATGAATAAGCAATACACATTATTCAATCAAAAAGAAAAGCTCCCATGTCGTTCGAATTTATTTTGTATTCGTAAAATGCCGTCGTTTTATAGTCCTCGTGGTGGAGCACCCTGAGTCGTTACTCACCAAGTAGTCTCAACATGACGTAAAGCCAATAACACGTCAACGTAATGTGCATATAAAATACACTGTCACTTCTGTAAACGAAAGTGTGGGAGAAATTCCAAAATCAGTTATTCTTCGCGATAGCTCGCATGTCCATTGTGCTAAAAAATGTACGAAAGCATTTGGTTAGTGGCCAGTAAGATTGGTTGCGGACCATGCCTTATGGCAATTATCTGTTTTTCAATGTTGTAAGAAGGAAATTCAACATCATGACGAAGACAATAGTACAAGTTATTTGATTAAGTTGTTGGTAAAATTAAAAACAAAAAAAAACTGTATCCGGCATATATCTTCGCGTATTGTGGCTATGCTTACTGTGGTGTGTCGACTCCTATGTCTAAGATCCCAGATTCGATCAAGTAGACAAGAAATTTTACTTTTAACTCTTTAGTATCCAAGAATGCACGAGTTTATAGTTATTGTTAACAAAGTAGCTTCTCAAATGGTTTTAGAGTCAGCATTGTATTGAAATGCGCATGCACCCGGAGAAGCACAATAAAGCGTATAATACCTTCGGTTGCTGTTGAGCACGATCATAAATTATAGCGGCACTCACAGAAGATGAATTCCAACAGGATGACACTATGTGCAATACTCTAATATCGGTTGCATGTGCGTCCTTCAATGAGTATCAGTCGGTTGATCTAATAAATGGGCCATTAAACAAATAAAACGGCATCTTCGATCGGAATGAATCTTGCATATCACAAATATCGCGGTTTGCCTCGATGATCATTTCCACAGGTAGAGATGACACTACCACACATACTATAGACCCCGTAGGTAGTGAGGCTATCCTGCGAGTGCCTGATGCTGAAATAAATAGAATTTGCTCACACACTTCACCTATGCTGTACAGTGAAATGTTTATCAACGGATACCCTCAACCATTGTACAAGGTACACCATAAATCACCACACAAAAATATCGACCGGATATATCTCTTTATTTGTGCAGCCAATATGAAAACTTTCACAGTGCTGTTGCATCTATCTGAATATTTGAAAACCTGTCCGCCGTACTGTCTTGAATTCTCAAATCTGAATCATTGAACTGTTGAAAAATTACAATCCCCCAAGCCGACTGAATTCGATAAGAACCGATAATATCTCAAATTCTCATTTAAAACGCATCAAACGATTTCAATAGAAGCGGTAGTTATTAAATTTTCTTATGATGACGCCTGTTATTTTGGAACTAAAAATGTTATATCCATGATGTCATTATTGGATTCCGTATACAGATGGTTCTGATGATCAAATAGGAAATTAAAAAAAAATAAATCGAGCTAATACCTATCAAACCAAGCAATCGACCTTGGCTGCCCTGATAGAATATAGAGTATCCAACACCTACAATCAAAACCAATGGACAGAATGGTGTCATCTGTACTTTTGTACAAAATCCGGTTTCTTGATTTGCCCGAAATGGTTAAAGTTTAGGGCTCCCACTATAATATTGTTTAATAGACTATCAAAGGAAATGTGTTCATAGTTGCTGGTGATCGCAGAATAAGTTAGGAAGCAACATTAAGCCATGTGTCGAGGTAGGACATTTTCAATTACTTCTACATGTCAACTTTGTCCCACAAACCTCCATTTTGCGGCACCACAACAGAGATTAGACAGACATTTCATTGTAAAAAAAAGCTAAAGAACAGTACTTCAAAAACTATAAAAATTAATTCTGACAAATAAACTTATAAGGGATGTGCCAAAAGTACACTGTTAAATATCTTAAAGGCCATGTCTATGTGTAGAGGAGAGAACTTAAATTCGGGGTTGCCTTTTGAGTACTAAACATTCGAGACCTACATCAAGCTTCATCCATAGAGCTTGGAATTACGAACTTTATCCGCTATCAAAAAGATTCCCTTTATGTCCCTTTTTGGTTAGAAGCTCTATTTAACTTTGAGAACGATTCTTGAGAGTAGAGAAGAAGCTATGAAAAATGGCTCCACAGTGAAAAGTGCGGAATAACTATTATCAACCACTGTTGCGCTGAATTGAAGATATCTTTGGTCTTTTCGAAAGAAAAGTTATGCTTGCGATCTTTCTTCAGTTTTTAATGCATCTGGAGGAGGAGGAGGAGTTTCATATAGGCTATGCTGAGATATGAAAAGTTTTCAACTCCGAACCTGTGAGACAAAGTACCGGAGGACGTCCGCTTTCCAGGTGGACTGCAATAGTTGAAAAAGACCTCAACCAACTAAGTATTCGCAATGGGATCGAGGAACTTGTAGAGACTTATTGGTTTTGAAGAAGAAGAAGAAAACGTCAATATATTCTCAAGCTCGTTTTAAAGATCAGTATTTTACCATTTTATAATTCAGAACAGTCGTTACGGTTTCATATTTCAAAATCCAAAAAAAAAACCAAAAATTCGATCAATAAAGTAAAAATTATACCATTTTATTTGATCTTAAAAAAAAAAGAAACATGGAATACAATCAATCCGCAGGAAATCGAGAGGGAATTAATTTCCTTTTTTACAGTATCAATATACTATAATTACACATAAAAATGTTCTCCAAAATTGGACATAAAACTCAAGATCCCGCCTCACGTGCGAGAGTTGCACAATTGGTAGCTGGAGTAGCATGGGATTGTATTCATTGAATTTATTACAACGATATATGTATGCCCGAGAACTGTTGCATTTCCCTGTATGGCCATCGAACAAAAACGTATTGAATAACGATCGTCTATGAAGAATGTGGGAGTTCAAGACTTTATATGGATAACTCTTATCGTTTGTTAAATTAATCAGTGCGTTATTTGTACAAGAAACACAACACAAATATTTTTATTGTTTGATAACCAGAACACAAGCTTTTCCCCTGCATTTAACCAAACGGGGCTTATCTCCCAGATTAAGGGTCAGTACTTAATTGTTTTTGGTACCAAACTAATCCATGCAACCGATACGCGGGGTTATGCTGCACATGTTTCAATATGCCTACTTCGACGAAGAAGGTCAAGAACCTCGTATTCGCCAGCCGCATCGGTCAATGCTTCAAACTTTCCGACGATGAAACTGAAATTGAGCAGAGATAACGAAATGGATGTCAACACAGTGAAACTTGACAACGGTTAACTTTTTCTTTCGACACATATGTACGCCCTATTTACTTCAATGTTAATTGCGACGAACACTGATTCCCAATTTTTGAGGAACAAACAATAAATAAAAATCAAATAAAAAAAGTTAATCGCCTTGAAGAAATCGTTCCAATTATCAGTACGTGGCGCCGCGTCAAAGACGTAAGAAGCTTATTTGTATGCTCGACCAAGTGTTGACTTTTCGTTTTTGTATTCAAGTCACCTTCGTTTTCTATAAGACTTCTATTCACTATGCGATTCTGTTCCAGATCGTAAGGCGAATTCTATTTCGCACACTCCATTGCCAATATGAAACGTACTTCCGATGTGTGTACTCGCCATAAGTCATCGGGAATACGTATGCATCAAATATGCACCGCAGGTGATTTCGTGAATAAATAGTTATCGTATATACTGTTTGTACTAATGAACGTGGCGTAGCGACGTTTTACTCCACGAATGCCATAAAAAAGTTCAACGCTAATTCGAGTTCATGACGGTACGTTGGGAAGTTTACACTGGCGACACTTTAGTTGTTTCATTGAGTATTTAATTACCACATCAGCGGCTAATTATCAAGTGGAAATTATATAGATGGATAATAACCCCGTTCCAAGGTTCAAAATTCGCGAAGCAAACATACAACGTCGATTATGGATATATATTTATATGATAAATCCAAGTTACATGCGGCAACATTTTTAAAAGATGAATCAGGCGAAATGCTGCTGTAATACGATGTGGTTAATAAATCGAGATCATTTAAAATGATCTCTTATGCACTCTCTATAACCCGGACTTAAATAAACGTTTCCATGTAATTTCATGGAAATCGATACCTACATGTAGATTTTGAAATCGTGATCCATACACCCCTTCGTCAAGCTTCCAAATCTCGAAGTGATGACGGAGCATATCCCGAACAATAACAAACAAACGTCAATGTGTCCAGTGTAACCAAACTAATGGCTCAACGCTAGCATTGTTCAAACAAGAAGCCATAAAAGAAAAGTGTTTCAGTTTTCGTTTAGCTGCTATTTATAAACACCGTGTCAGACACTTTTGACATAGGTTTTCAAGAATTCATTACAAACTTCAATCACTGCAATAGCTTTTCATTAATCAGGCGGCGGACAAAGAGAACTAACTCGTGAGAGAGAGAGAAAACTAACCACATAGACTGCGTTACTTTGCCGTCAAAATAAATCCACAATTGTGCATAGCAATGTGTAATGGTAATTTTGTTCCTGATTTGGTATTATTTACTTTTTGCATCAATCAGTATTATTGTGACTTTTAAAAAACGAAAAACATGAATCGGACTTAGTAGGCATGTACATTTATTTACGCAGACAAATTAGTGATAATCTTGTGTGATCACGATTTTGTTAAAGGCAAGGATTTTGAATGGCGATTTATAATTTTAGGTGTTCATTGAGTCGATTTTGCATTCGTATGTTTTTTTTGTTTTCTAGTACTCTGTATGTGATTTTGTTTAGAACATACATACAGAGACGACGCCAACGAAATTGCTTAAAATGATCCTAAATCTACCTTGGTTTTTCTCTACAAAAGCACTTCATAAAATGGCTAATTTAGATATGATTAGTACAAAAACTGAAACACTTTATCGACTCTTGTTGATCATAGGACAGTGAATTAAATTCAACCTTATCTACATAACCAGTTCAGTAATTTCGAGCTGATATATTTAATTTTAATTAATTTAATCTATTATATTTGTTTACATATTTTTTTTTACTTATGTAATTAGTTTTGTTTACATATTTATTTATTTATTATGTTCATCATGTTCAATTATTTGTTAATTATTTATTAAATTGCCTGTTTCCTGTTATTTAATAATTATTCTTAAACGAATTATTTATTATGCTTGTCTCGAACGAAAAGCATGCTGAAATCAAACCATGAGAACACATCATTTTTCTACATCATTTTATATAATTTTATCTTTTTAATTATGGTTTTAGTGGCTTTTCCTTCAAATCAGGATAAAAACAATGTAACACCAAAAATTTGTTTTGATAAATTGCATTATTTTGTAGATGTAAGATTAAAAAAATCAAATATAAGTCTTGTAAACAATTAATTGCAAAATTTATGCCACAATAAAAATGTATATATATTGGCCTTTTGCTGTAAATCAAGTATGGATTACATTTTCAAATTCAACAAAAGCTCGGATTGTGCGTTCGGATGTACTGTCAATTTTTGCAAATACCCAATTTATTATATGTACACTCATTTGAAATCCGTTCCGGATTTTAGTAATCAGATGCAGATAATTCGACTGGCAATAAATCAGTTAAAAATTTAACTGGCAGCAAGTAAGGTCACTTAACGAGCTGTTTTTAAAATTAGTGACGTAATAAGTTAACTAATCAAGGAGCATCTACTCCTAAAATTCTAAAATAAATTCTTTGTATGGAGCTCAAACTCAGATAATTATTTTTACGCTTTCTATTACAAGCTGTAATATATGGGAAATTGTAATGGAATCTTAAGAAGAACATTTATCCAGTTGTAAAGTTGCTCTCGATCAGACCTTTTTTTTCGTACAGGACTTATCTAAAGGAGAAATTGTCTGCTATTATTAACATAACAATTCGTATGTAGAAAGACTATCGAAGAATTCTATGATTTAATTTCATGATGACATGCCTGTAGTTAAAAAGTAATTTACTGAGTATTGAATCGTAGTCATGCCTCAACTAGAAACGAGTTATGTATGTACTTAAGCGACTCGTATTCACGCTGCAAAACCACATATTTAATGAAGGTCAATTCCAGGGGCATCATTTTACAGGTGACAACATGAACCAACAATTTCTACACATTTCATACAAACATATTCGATAACGCTTAACTGCTGTTTTAACTTATATCTGTAGTAATTCTAAATCAATTAGATTCACAAAATTTCTAAATACCTAATGAAGAGAAGACCCATTATTTTACTTCCAATAAGTATGTATATACAAAGTATACTGTATAAAAAACGGTCAATTGAAAACTTCATTTCACTCATTTACTTTGTATATATTCTCAACCCACATCGTTACCGGAAATTGGTTCCTCCTATGTGTTGCGTTTTTCAATTTTCACTGCACAATGTTTATTTGAAAATTCGTACTCAATGCCACCATAGCTGTAAATGTAAACACAAACACACTTCGCCTTTAAGCCCGTAATTTTCACACAATTAGCTTACATCGGAACAGCTAACAGCACACACCTCTCATATCCACTGCGATTTGAACCTTCAAACAAAAATTTGCCCACACTTGCGTAACACTATCCAGGCCGATAACAATGCAAAAAAAAAAATAGAATGTGAAAAAAGCAACGAAGCTAGACTAAACAAAAACACTATCCATCCGTAATCCGATCATGTGGCACGTAACCAATCGTAGCTTCAGTCTCAAATTACTTTACGATTGCGAAGCACATTGTTCAAGGCATCAGGCAAATGACTTTACAGGCCGGGGGCAGTCAAATTAGAAATTAGTCTGCGTCTCAGCGAATCTATAGAATCTCATTCTATCGATCGATCATGCTTACAGATCTACAAGTCAGTGTCTGAGACGTGAAAATTGTTTTAGCGAAACGTGATCATTTTTCGCACCAAGCATTCGTTGTGTCCACATGCAGTGATATCATCTTGTAGTTCAACTACAGCTTATGAATGCTACACACGATTTGTGGCGTAATTTTACTTCATTTGACTATATTTAGAGAATTGTGCAATTTTAGACAGACAGCGAACATATTCTTCAAATTATACCTTGCAAGTAAATAATCACACGACGACTTGTCGATGAGCACATTCAGACGTTTCAGATAGCATTTGCAACTGCGGATACATTAGAGCTTGTCTGTTATTTCATAGGTTAATCGATTAAAAGTCAATTTGATTGACTAGTCTCAGCGATGACGTGCTACCGCTGTGCTGCCGTATGATTGCATCATTAAGTAAACGGCCTTTGATGATAATCTGAGGTGATACTGAATGGCTCATTAAGTTTCCCGCTGCCTTCTTTCAATATTATCAAGAAAATTTTACGACTACAAGGCAACCCAATCATCTGAAGATTATGTTGGCGTTGACGCTGTGGGGAGTCGAATCAGTGAGAAGATTTCATTCGTAAAATGTTATACAAATGTGGATTGATATGCAGCACTTTAGACAGTTAATTGTGGGCTTCTAAGTTGACAGACGTTATTGTTAAGCCATTAACGTGCTACTGACCATGGTTAACTGCTCCACCAACATCTCATCATTAATCAACGATTCGAGGTTACTACTCAATTTGTTATTTAACTTCAAAACCTTCAATTTCAATATGATACACATTAGTTTATTTTCTCTTCCTGTTTTTCAGTTCTACGGAACTCAGTAGGAGAAATTAATGAATGAAGAGTTTTTTGAGATTTAGGTGGAAAGAAAAGAAAAAGAAAACTCGGTAGCCGAAACACCATTATTTCCGCTCATTTGGGAAATCAGTTTATTTCAGGAAATTCTAAAGATCGAAGAGGATCGAAAGCAGAAGGCTATTATTTCAGTTGTTGATTTAGATCAATCATATTAATCGCTTTATAGTTTCCGGAGAAAGATTTAATTGATCCGCGTAGTAGAACAATGGGCCTACGTTGGTCATAGGAGTACAAGTATTTTGCAGATGTTGCCAAGAGTTGGAAGTTACTGAACAGCAATCGCACTGGATTGAACAAAATTTTGTTTAGTGAACTCGAATTAATCTCTTAAAATGCCTAATTGACGCGGCTATCGAAGCCCAATGTGTGGTAAGTGCCACACAAGCCATCCAACAATAGATTTATTGCCCACTTAGTTCAACAATCGTATATACCGGCATAGTCATGTTACTGCTGCAGCCGTCGGAATTTGTGGTGTTTGGTGACTTAAAGATCGGAAAATTCAGTCACCCAATAACAATATTGGTCAATCTATTCGAATTCAGCGGCCGAATAATGATTGAGAGTTAATCGAAAGGCGTACTGCTTTTAATAAACAAACAATGGTTGGACAATATTGGGCAGTGTTTTTTTAATCCGTTTTTTTTAAGAAACGAATTGCTGAGCAACAACTAATGTCTTCGCTGGTAATAGATATCCCTCAAAGCGTCTTCATGTACCGATGGAACCGATTGAGCATTTCAATTATCTTCGCCAGCAACACGAATGTCTTGGAAAACATCCGGAGCTAATATCCTTGGTATTATACCTAAATCTCGAGATGAACCGATCTCACTGAACCAAATTATACAGCCGTAAGTAGGATAATCATCAACTGCTTAAGAATTTAGGCGTCATACTATGAAATAAATGGAGTTTGTAGGTTGACTGCGAAGATCATTCGGTAACATGCCGAACAAAATGTAGATGAATGCAAGAATATTGGAGAAAATGATGAATAGAAATACCGACGGAGAGAATTTATACCTTCTTGTCGGTGAGTCCAAAAGTGTACAAATGTTCAGTTTATTTTCAATCACTGCCAAATTCAGTCGATTATATTGACCGTAAAATTCACGAAAGAGTCCATCAACTTTTTATTAATTAATTTTATTCAGTGTATGTTGATTTTATCAACTGACAGATTAAATTTAAGGTGTTTGAGTGGCTGTGAAGAGAACACGTTATGGTAAAGTCGTACAAATGATGTTTTCCTAGAGAGTATCATGCCACTTACAATTTTGAAGAACGAAAATAGCTAAACAACGTCGTGACAAGCAGAGCCTCCTTCGGCTACGCAGTCAATCGTAGCAAATGCAAGCTGAAATTGAGTTCCTTTCATTAGAAAAATACCCTCTCGGGTAAATGATGTAAGATATAGCTGTTAATAAACTTATGAAATGTAAATTTCGTCCAAAATTCTAAAATGCGGCGACTCCACTATTCGGATCACAGCCTCCTGCCTACTGTATGTAAAAGTTTCCTGACCTGAGGTTATCACAACATAAGAAGACTTTTCTGTCTCATGAAATTGAAAAGAATTACGAAGATGACGAATGGAAATGGACGGAATTGATAATTCAACGCAAAGTAAAAAATATATTAATCGAATCAATGAAGTTTCCAAAGGAATTTTTTAAAGTTCATTAAATTAAACAAATTGCCTTCACTTTGATTGGGTAAGGCGTATCACTCTTCTCGAGAGAAATAAAAGGGGATATATAGAAATGAAGCTATATAAAATTACTAGCACGCAACAAACAAGCACTTTCTCTATAAATTTAATACCATAGGCGTGAAAATTATATCCATGAACTCACGAAATGACCAGCAATGCGGAAGAAAACAATCAATAGTTACTTATTTGCTTTTGCGCTGAATGTAACTGGAAAGAATTAGAAACTTTATATAAAATCCCATGAAATAGTATGGTAGATACTGATAAATGATAGTAATGGGCTTGTATAGACAATGTACACAAGTGGAGAAATACTATATAACAAGAAATGGGTAATTTAAAAATGTGTAGGATTTATTAGACTTGTATTACGTTACAAAATATAACAATCAGACAACCTGAATTTGATGTAGGTACACATATCACTAGAATCTTAATCCTTTAACGAAAAGTTCATCAGAGCAGATTTGCTTTTACTGTACCTCATTATTTCTCCGAACAGTTTTCTACAATCGATTTCAATCTTTTAACTTCCACATTACAAAGATGAAATTAAAATAATAATATGTATGTTTGATAAAATTTGAATTTGAATATGGCTAATCTACTGAATAAAAACTAGAGGTCCCAAGGTTCTTTGTAAAATTTGACTAAATTAATTAAAGATTAATTAGCATAAATCAAAATTAATGTGGGATTTTATGAATATAAATGGAAATTAACTGTAAACAAATAAACAATCATTGAATGACTGGAGATGTCAATGGTTTTTTTTTCAGGAGCGAGGAGTCGTTATTAGACTTAATCCACTATTTTAAATTTATTGTTTATGAAAATGGAAAAAGAACCGCGTTAAAAGACTGTTTAATAACAAAAATATAGTGTTGTATTATTTTGAAAATATTGACCTTAATAGAAAAAAACTGATTCATCATTTCCATCATCTTTCCAATCCAAATCTCCCAAATCGTATTGTCACTATTATACTGCATACTTCAGTTAATTTAAGGTTTCTTCTTTCTATTGAAGCTTTTGACCGTTTGCTTTCTTTTGCTTGTAATGTAGGGGTCAGAAGTTAACAGGCTGTGTGATCTTCTCGGATTGAGAGTTGGCCACAATTTCGCAGTGAATACAGAGTTACTTTAGCCATTAGAACATCTACGTTGCCGTGAGGCATACATATAGGTTTAGTATAGATATAAGATTAATATAGATTAGAAAATAATACGATTTATTTTACTAAATAGGGCTTTAGCACATATCATTGATTCTTTCTATAAATAGCTTTTTAATTGCTTGCTGATATGTTTGTGGTTTGAAATGAGTATAATATTGTAGGCAAACATCATATGTCGATTCGTACATATAATCCTGTGGTCGTATTAATTTGGCAAATTTTAAGGAGCCCACATTCTTGCAGGATTTTAAATGTTTATGAATGAAATGCGAATAGCAACAAAAATAAAATCACGCCATAAACTTAGTTGGCCATTCATAATATTAATTCATATTATTGAATTAATTACTTAAAATTCACAAACATATGTTAATATAATTATCTATCTATTAAAAATTGCATAAGAAAAGCATTAGGTAATATTTCTCCAATAGAAATAATCTCGTCAAAGAGGGACTAAAAGAGATACCTTAAAGAACACCAGAATAATAGGCGGCATTATGGGTAGATACCTCAGCCAATCGTGTGGATATGACACTCATACTACGAAGTAATTATACAGTATTTTCACATCGACAATTCTATGAAGTAGAACTCATGCAACTGTGATTTAAGTTATACTAGTATTTACTGCACTTAAAGAAATCCTAGATTTGTGCTAGTATTACCGTATATAGCTGAAAGCTGAACGACAGACCGAATGCAGCACATTCGAAATAACGAATTAACCGAAAGCCACCAAATATGCTACATAACAAATCTGTAATTTTCATTAATTACATCGGGTGGCAAACGTTAAATTGTGACTTAACACAAATCCTACGTTGTAGTCAGTTCTTTGCACAAAGCGGATAAAAGGAATACTAATTATTCTCCAACAAAACAAACAAATTTCAAATGTTCGTGCAAAATTTTACAGCATTATCTCATGAAATGTTTATATTATTTATTTTCTTTTTTTGACTTGGTACTGTAAGTATGCAGGAATTCAACAAATAAAATTAAAACGGATCCTCGCAACTTGAGATAAAGGGCTATACATAAAATAATAGAGTTATTCCTAGTATTATTCAGTTTCACGTTATTTATTGCATTTCCGGTACTGGGTTTGGTATCCGTCAATTGCACTTTCGTTATGAAATCTATTGGAAGATTATATTTCGGGTGTACTACTTTGATCTAAAATTGGTTGACACTTCCTTAAAAAAAAACACTACTTTGCTTGTTTCTAAAAATGTCACCATGCTCCTTTAAGTAATTTTGTATATGCTATTGTCGTCAGTAAATCGCTAGCAAAATTTTCTAATACCTAAATTAAAGAATAATACTTTTAAAAATCAAATAGATGTTGTAGATTTAAAGACAACATAATCTATCATACAAACTATTACTTTCAAAAGCTATGTACAAATAAAATAACATATGATATGAAAAAATCCAATCTGAAAAAAAAACACTCATAAACGACACGCCCCCCTTATATTCAAAACTATTTTCTGAAGAATACCTATTTAACCAAGACAGATCATCTTCCATTTGTTCTAGAAAAGTATGACAAAATATCTATCTCCAAGATCATTTCACTCAGAAACTGAAAAGTGCACTTAAAACTCGTCTACATTCCATAGATCGAAACACCAACAACCGTACAAATAAGAAGCAATCTGCCAAAACAACCATCCCGATATCTAATTACTAATTTGACGTACTATAAAATGTCATGAGTTTAGATCTTAAATTTAAATTCAAATATTCCACCTAAAAATGCGGTGCCGGCGTGTGTTAGCATGCGTTCCAAAACTGTTTTAATGATCTCAAACGAGTGGCATAACGGCAGATATAAATATCTAAATTTAAGCGAAACAAAAAAAAAATCTAATAGTGGCGATTGACAACGGCGTAAAAAGCAATAAAATTCGACATCGTGCTTATGAATAATACAAAACTAAATACATATAGCAAAACAAATCCGTTAACTTGTTTCTGAATTCAAAAACAGCATACGAAGTGAATAGCACGCATATCTCAAGGACACACAATAAAAGAGGTAAGCTTCGGACTTGAATCAACTACGCCATAGCTCTTGGCCACATGCAAATGTATCCTTTGGTACGAGATCTACGCACATGCACACAAACACAAGCGAAGTCCCTGCAATTGTATAAAGGTAACGAACAGATGTGGTGTAGTTGTTGGTACTTACATTTTTTGTTCGTGTTCCTCTTCCGTATATTAGATACTCTAAGGCACAGATGAGAAACAGATTGAGAACAGGTTGTCGATACTCAGTTTTGTTTTCCTTCTGCCTTTTGCCGCTCTTCTCTTCGACGTATTTTCTCGTATGTATGCGCGTGCTTTTCAAATTTGGTTTTGTTTTATGTATCCACGGCCTTTACACACACACAACAATCATCTGGATTCCAAGAAACATATTTGCACTCAATTAGCACCAATACCGGGTCGGAGACTCATATTCTACTTTAAACAACAATCGGCACTGAATGAAACGACTCCAAAGAGTCAACCAGTTAACGACGGATAAGGTCATTCATTGTAACGTAACAAATGTTGTGTCTGCTTCAACACAGAGGTACTTCGACTTCAGTGCGTATCTGATTAAAGTCAAATTGACTGAAGCCGGCGTGGAGTCAAACAAACGATCACTTTTTTTGTCGGCCTTAGTGTAAGACACAAACAATTTTACCTACGACAGGCGGACTGTGGGCAGAGCAGTTTGACCGATCACGCTGAGTACACGATTTTTCTTTCTATTGAAAACACTTGATCATCATCACTACACGCCATCCGTATACCTCTCCTTCGAACACAACTTTCTTTTCTCAATTCACTTCAAAGGACACACCGAACACGGGTAATAAATCATTCACGATTGCATGGGCTCACCGGAACATATTCTTCTCACTTTGAATCTTGCACATGCAGCAATCACAATTTTCAACACACAATAGAATCTGCAAAAACACCTGTTAGGTTATGAACAAATTTCAATTAGATACTTTTAAATATAGATCACAATTATAGCCCACATGCGTTGATGGCTTTAAGACAGCCCAATCGCGACAACTGCTAACACTTAAGCCCACACCTGCTTCGATTATCTTCACGGTCATTCAAAATAATTCAAAAGAATTTGTTGCTCCATTCTTTTAAGATACACCGAACATCACATCGTTCCGACCGAAACACCAACATCTGCGCGCAACATCTCTTGACTGACTACCGACTGACGGTTTCAGCTACAACAACCAGAAAACGCACAGGGCAAAAACATTTCAAAGATTTTTTCTTGATTTTTTTTTCTTCTGTTTTGGTGAAACCACTTTCATTCAATTTACAACGTTTTAACAATAAGGCGGACAGCCAGAAGCGGATCGTCCCTGATGATCTTCCAGTTCAACACAACTCACCACACTCACGATTTCCAGAGTTTAGCTCGTGTCGTGAGATTAAGTTCTAAAATATCTGTATTTGTATGTAGGTATGTTATATGTATGAATGAGTTGTTGTAAATAAACAAATAAAAATTGACTGCACCGCAGCACGATCGACACGATCAAATGCCTGCCTTGACTGGTGCTGAGCGATAGATGCGATTTCTTGAATGCGTACCTTTCAAATCGGCGCACAACTCGGGCCACATTGTTTCTCACTCCACTGGAATGGCTTGAGTTTCGCAAATTCTGCTGGAGTGGAGTTTTTTTTTTTTTTTGGAATGAGTGCATCTTCTGAATGGTACTAGATATTGAGTTACACTTGTATATGCAATAGTACGCGTTACACGTTAGGCTTTCTTGTATTCATAGGCCGTAGTATTGTAGTTGCACGTGTAACACTTTAGCTTGAAGTGACGACAACCGGCGAGGGTCATAAAACTAGTGCGATTAATAATTAATTATCTGAATGGTAATGGATGTTGGGATTTTGTTTACGTATTTACCCAACGGTTACTATCTGTGCACAAGTAAAAATATTGTCATGTTTTCCATGGTATAAGTAAATGTGTATAGCAGATTTTTAATCAATTAGACGTATTAAGGATTTATTTGTTGTAACAGTTCGCTATACAGTATCACACCTGGATATTTTTATTTTAGCTTGTGTTAATAACGTCTGGAGCTGTACAAAGATTTGGTAGACCGGAAGGCAGCAATTCGTCGATCATAATAGCTCGAAACCGAGCGCATGGACGCCATTGCTAAGACGGTATTTTAATGGTTGCCTTCTCGAATCAAGGCGGGAGGAAGAAAACTTCCGCTTTGAGGACCAGGTGATGGCGGACGTAGCACAGCTTGGGTTTGATAATTGGAAGCAGCGTGACCCGGATAGCCAGGTCTCTGTACAGATCTGAAGAATATGCAGATTGTGTCGTTGCTAATAGACACGGCTAAAAGTTAAAAAACATTATATGTAGTCGCTTAGATTGCTTTTATGTAATAAAAATGTAATGAAAGATGTAATCAGAGTGCGCAACAAATTTGGCTATAAGTTAGAAATACTAAGTATTAATTTTACATTGAAAAGGAGTATATATTTATTGATTTACAAACCATTTTAGACTTATATTTATTCTTTGAACACTATTCGATTTTATAGAAAAATGTGGGCTTGGGCCTCGCACCTATAAGGGACAAGGATGAAAACACTGTGTACGACTTCTGTGATCTCTGATCGACATTAAGACTGTTCTAGGAGACTTCACAAAAAAGGTAGGTAAGGATAAAATCTTCGCTAAAGTTATCAGGAAATACAGCCTGCATGAGACCACATACGATACAGGACGGAAGCTCTCTGCTAATACGCGGTTCCCTCACCTGAACATCTCGTAGTTATCTGCCGCAGATTGGCATATTTGACTGCAAATCACGCCCTCCAGTTTGAGTAGGACAGCTTCTTATGGGTGCTAGAAAGTTTTATTTCTGTAGAACAGGTGGAAAGTTGTGAGTGAGGTGAGTTGTGTGGGATGGGTGGTTGGCGTAATGCTTTTATTGGGATAGTTGTTTCACGACAATTATACTTTATTCAAAAGCAACTCAAACTCAGTTATAATATCATCTTTATTGTCTGGAAAGAACTACTGTTCGCTCTGGACGATCGACCAATAATGTCGTCGTCTCCTCTCTCTCTCTCAGTGCTGCCAAGTCTCCGGATGTAGTCGTTATAGTTGTTTTTATTTTTTTCGCTCTCAATATGTAGCAATTCATAACAAATTCAGTTTATAATAATTCAAAACAATACAAGTATCAGAAATCACAAGAAATTGTGTTTCTAACTTATTTCAATACATGTATGTATATATTTACATCTTTATTATCATCAACTCTTACTTAGTAAAAGTCTAAGGTTATATTTTTTCCTTCTCTCACCTAAAAATTCAATTGAAGGTATTATGTTATTTATGACAATCTGAATTGCACAAGCAAATGCTTTGTCTTTGAGTTCGTAAAGGAGTTTAAGTATCTAGGGGCCAAGATGGATAACAAATTGAAGTAGAAGCACGCATAATAAATAAAATAAATTCTTCGTCACTCGAACTACTATTACTGTCATCGTTTTCTTCACTTTTAAAATTTCCAAGTGGCTCCACATAGTAATAATTTGTATAGCTTCCATACTAATTGTGAGGATAGGGTCTCTTGTGCATGTAGGTAGCAAATTGTTCAAATCATTGTCCATTGTTTTATGTTGGGAGCATTTTCTTCCTCTTCTGAAAGTTGTTCAGGCGGAAGTAATGCCGCACTTATTATTTCAGCACGATGTTACCTTGTGAACTGAATAACTTCGAAAAGGTGCAGCTAATTTTTTTCCCCAAAATATAAGACATTTTACAGTACAAATAGGGACTTCTTGGGAACAGAAATAAATCCTCCATTTTACTTATTGGTTAAGGAGAATAACAACTGCTGGAGAGTTGTTATAACCTTGTTAGATAGAACACAATAAAAACATCGTACAACATTATATTTTTATTTGTTTCACACAACAAATTGCCCAATACAATTGCGACGTCCCTGTTGACAATTGGCAATTGACATGTTGTTATGTTTTTCTAATAACTTGGGCCATCAAATACAAAATTGGGGCTTATGCCGTGTTCCCATTGGCGGCACCGCGGTACCGTGATCAATCAACCGTCAGCCATATGGATTATTTAGTCAAACACTCCCCAGTAGCCTGATTCTCGGACCTTGGGAAGAGTCAACATCGACTCGGATAATTTCCTTGTTGTGAAGGAAGTTCGAACTCGGATTTTGATTTCAGAAAATCGAAATCGCAACGATTTTCCAGGATCCTTGCGATCAAGTCTCCCAGAAATTCTATGTAAGCTCAATGTTGCTTTCGCAAACAATCGACGGAGCTGTCACTAATGTACTGGGATTAACGTCACCACCTAGGAAAAATCTGTATTTTGACAGCGTGTGTAGACAGGCATAGTGGGCAGCACACAAGGTTATGATGATGGGATGTATTTGGTTATCAACAACTAACCATACCAAGACTTGATTTGAAGATCATCTGCACTGATAAACGGACACCATTGGAATGAGCATTGGATATAATTAGGGGCTGATAATACAACCACGAGTTACAATACAGTTTTAATGTTTTTACCCAATAAAATATATGCGATTGAATATTTTTCAAAACTATTTTTTTTATTAATTCTCTTAATGGCTACAAATTGTGAAACATATTATTCAAAATGTCCTCCATTTCAATATTTAGCTGTCGGCTAGCATCGGCTATTGTGCCATGTCATAATTTGTAGTCCAAAGGTTCACGGTGCTTCCAGATGCTCATTAATTTTTCCGCCATGTTTGTCGTTACTTGCCTTATGATGTGTTAAGAGACTTGCCACCGTTCTCTAAAACATCCGTTTGTAAAATGTTCGAACGATTACAGAGGCTGTGTGTTGTCCACGTTAAATTCTCGGAATGAGTTCAAACGCATGACGTGATGACCGAGCATAAGTCTTATCATTCTGTTTGTTGAACATCTTCTTTTTTCTGATCAGTAAATAGTATTAGTCTGGGACCATTTTTCGCATAATGGTGCTTGCCCCATTCCATGATTTCTGACAAATGACAAGAGCTTGAAGCGCTTTTGGTCCCGTTCTTGTTGAAAAATTAGATGAAGAGTAAGATGTTAGTTGGGACCGAAAACAACACCAACATTTTAATTCGACATCTCCCCTCGCAATTTACCAATGCCTTACTTATGTGTATATGTCCGTACAATTGGAAACACACAAAACGGTAGTACTTCTCATGTCATATGCGAAACATTCCTCTGATCCGAACAATCTGAGGTCAATTAGTATTTCTCCGAACATCAGGTATACAACTTTCTACAGTAATGCCTTACTAAATGGGTGGAAGTTCAAGGTCAACATTCAGAAATCGAAAATCTATGCCCTTAGAACCCGAAAAGTTTGATATTATTACACACAGTATAATGTAACATAAGTGCATCGTCCATGGAAAAGGGTCAGCTTTTTCTATAAAAAAATGCTACATCAATAGTATCTTACAAGCTTGATATGATTCCGGATTGTCAGTGATCTGATATCCGGTGCTAACCACACAATGCACAGTACCAGGAAAGGGTATATCAACCCCCAAGAAGCATTTCTCTAATTCGATGAAGACACCTTCACATAAGATCGAACACCAAGCGTTAAGTTAACGATTCGTGATGTTTTACGCAACGTTGAAAAGGGGAGGACCTTGTCTTCATACTTATTGTACGGAGTGTAATACAGACTGACGCTACAGTCAAAGCCAATACAAAGAACAAATACAATTTCTGTACTATGGTAATATCTGCGTATGAAAGGGATCCACATTGTAGCTCCATTGCCCAGCATAACTACTTTGGTTTCAATTCATTTTGCAAATATTCCTATGAATTTAATAAAAATCATCTCCTTTTTATTTGTTTGTTTCATAACTTGTAACACATACTGAGAGTAAGTAGGCTAATCTGCATCAAAATACTTACAAAATGTGCGCATGCCCACACGTTTGACATATTTTCACCCGAATGGCAGTGTTAATTGGGTCTACACTGTTAGATCTTATGGCAGTGATTTTATGCATCCATTAGGAAAGCGGACATATCTGCTTTCTATAAGTCTATTCAGGTATGTATGTATATTTTCATGTTATGCGCTTTATTTACATTTCTGCAGTCATATGTGTAGATGCATGTTGCTTAAGCAGTAAGCTAGGATTAGCGACCATCGGTTAGTGAAGTACCGCCAAACAGGAAACAACGATATGAGGAATCATATCTACTTCAGGAAAGTAGCACGGTGGTCCTCCCCATCGCTGCTACTATTTGCTAGAGACACACATACATACATATGTATGTTTATGCATTATGTTCGCGGAAAAATATAATATACACTTGGTGGTGGGTCCGCAAGAATTTCATGGAGACACCTTTGCCATGGCCTGGACATTTGTAATTCATTTCGGCACAGTCACGAAAATTATTCTCAGTTTGAGCGTGGTGCTAAGAAGCATTAGAATCGCAATATGCATACCTTGACTGCTGGCGAGCGAACTGATCTGGAAGCGAACGAAGATTTGGCACAGTGCATCCGTTGCAGGTACATAAGCAAATATGTTTTATTTTTGGATTTTCAGCCGCTGGAAGGAGGAGATGGAAATGACTCAAAGCAAATTGGACACAGTCTGCTGATTACCGTGTCGCCCTTAATCCGGTGATGTGTGTGCTATGTACGAAAACCAGCATAAGCTTTGGCATTTCGTTTTGGAAACGAAACTAATTTGAAATATTTCTACGCACATGAGTATATAGTGTTTATGGTCATGCCGCTTTAAAATGAGTGAATGTAAAAATGTAAAAAAATTGTAAATGCCCAAGTGAGAAATGAAATAATATTCCTTTGATACTACAATATATAAAATGAAATGAAACAATTGCGCACAGGGTTTATATGCGATTTTAAACTGAAAACACTATCCACAAAGACGCAGGCATTATCCACAAATTCACGATTAATTTGGCAAATTCTACCCATAGGTATTTACTAATAAAGACAATTTAGAGTATTTACTTCAATGTGAATGAAGTGTCAGGTTGCAGTTCGCAGTATGGAGGGTTATTTTACATCAGCTTGATTTTTGATTCCAGCTCGAATGTAATTTGCTACATGGCCCTCATCCGGCCAGTTATGGCCTACGGTTGTCCACTGTGGTTCAACGTGAATCCTTCTCAGATAGAAAAGATGAGGTTGTTGGAGAGCCATTGTCTTGGGACCTGTCTCCGGTTGTATCGTATTCCTGAGTATGAGTGCAAGAATTCTATCCCAATGATGTTCTGTACAACGAGGTAAACTTAAAGAGGATAGATCCTTTTATTATTAAGCTGATCGGAAGACATATGGCACGAGCTATGACTTTCTCCAATAGTCTAATCTGTAGGGCTTACTACCGCCATACTATGGAACAGGAAAGGGTGCGACTTAAAGGCTTTATCCTCCTCCCGAAGTCTTTTTTTTATCTACGCACGATTGGCCTAATATAGTATCCACAAGGATGTACTGTAATCTTCCATATCGTACGCCGGACAGAGGACAGGCGAATCCAATATGAACGGGATGTCGCTCGCAGTCAGTAGAGCGATCTTTGCTCGAGACATGAAAGAGTCTGCCAAAGAACGCCAACTTTACTGTTGGATACATCAAAACCAGTCCCCGCCGTCGCTGGTTTTTCAAACTGACGCGGTAGTTGACCATAGTGGCCAACATACATAGACTTAAGGTACCAATAAGAGAAAAAATGGGTATACCTAACACACAAAATCCAGAAACAAGAACAAAATAATATAAGTATTATAACAAGCCAAAGGTGCACCACGGCGTATAAATTATATATGTTAAGCATATACACTACATATACGCCCTGTTGCAAGTGTCCGTACGTTTACAGACATAGTTAAGATAGTTTTTAAGTTTCACGTTAGGTTAAGTTAGTTTTAGGTAGTAAAGTTTAAATTAGAGGGAGTTTGACTTAGAGGATGGTTTTTTTTTCCGACAGGTGGCGAACAAAGCATTCGAGTTAGAGAGAAATTCGACTTAGGGAGTGATCGACTTAGAGAGAGTTCGACTTAGGGAGATTCCACTCTATCTAGAATGTAAGTAAAATGAAACAAAAATTCAGCAAGAAGATTCAGAAGATTCGAAAATTCATTCTCTCCTTACAAAAAACGCCAAAACAGTTAATATTTCATTGCGAATCTTATTTGCATAAATATACATATGTATGTACGTATTATGTATCACAGTCATATTTGTAAGGTTGTGCTTGTTAGGCAAAATGTGCCATTCATCTTCATCTGGTTCTGGACGTGTAAGTTCACAAGACAAAATTCAAAATCAATTGCATATTAACGCAATAGATATTGTCAAGAAGTTGGGCCTATTGCTCTACAAAGTCAATAAAAGCTGCTATTCTTCTCCAGGAATACCAGCGCAACAGTAACATCTACAGTAGAGCGTCGATTATCCGAAGTAATTGGGACCGAAGGTAGTTCAGAAAATCAAATTTGATCAAAAAATTCGGATAAATCGAATATATTAAACATATGTATACGTATCTATGCACGAGTACGCACGTATGCATGGTTTAAAGTGTTAGTTTTTGCTTTCTCCTTTTATGGTTCAGTTTCGATAATTGACTTTGCGGCTGATTGGAGTTCGGATAGCTGACGTCCATTTGTTTCCGATGTTGCGTTCGGATGAATGAAGTTTCGGTTAACTGACGTTCGGATAATCGACACTCTACTGTGAATCATCGCCTAGCGAAACCATTAGCAATATGTGGATACATTTCCATCCAGTTAACCAATGCTTCTTCGTCTTTTATTTATTGCGTCTATATATATGCCTCCTATCTTTAAATTTAAATAAAACATTGTGTTTGGTATATACTATAATCGACATTTTGGATTCGTTTGCAGCGTGAGGCCCCAAATTTCCGGTGATATCGGTTATGTTGACTTTGAGGAATGTTTAACGGGGTCAAATTGGTAGCTAGTTCACATCACCACCACGTGAGATGACCATGCCCTCGAATCGCTGGAGCATGATTTCCAATGTGCCATGAGTTGTGTGGCACGTAGCGCTGTCCTGTTGGAACTACATGGCGTTGGTAGTTATCATCTCGCCGTTGGCGGTGATGACCTGGCCAACGTCGTCCTCAAAGAAATATGGATCGATGACGTCGCCAGCCCAAAATTGATTAATTGAATGCTCCTGGATCTCATGTGGATTGGTGTCGTCCCAAATTCGACAATTTATTTTGTTGACGCACCTCTTCACCGAGAAATGGGCCTCATCATATGGCAACCGTAAAATGGGCGAAGCGCAAAACAGACCACCCATTTTGACAAAACAATTGTATCATTTGCACTTGCTATGTCCGTCCACGGTGGTTGGGCTAAACAGACTGAATAATATGACGAGATGTAGCTTCAACAAAACTACCGCCATCAATTGTCAAAGTTCTGCAGTCCCTATTGGCAGACCCTTTAAATACACACACGCTTATAGGTAAATAATTTTACTGAAATACGTATTTAAGTGTGCTATTTACGTGCCCAGAAGAAATTTCATGTTCCCCAATAGTGTCCATCAATCAATCGATGATTATGAATTAATCGTTTTAGAGGAATACATTTTATTTCTGTTTCAGTTAAGTTATCAAATGTAGGAAATCTTATTATTATAATACAAGTACAATTTGAAATACATGGAGAGGCCTGTACAGTACTTTAAATAACAACACAACATAACATTTTGGAAGAATTATCAACGGAAGTAAAGCTCCCTTGTCAAAGAAGTTGATTTCTCTAATACTGTGCCCGCCGCAGATCTTACTATTAGTAATTTAAAAAACTTACAATAAGATTTTTCAGAATTCCGCATATGATTACAACCCCCACTTTTTATGTGGAATTGTATCGACATGAATATACCTTCATTATCTTTGGCTTATTTTGAATTTCCCCCCATTTATGATGTGGTGAATTGTAAGTTGCACACTGACCGTTATCGTGAACGCAGTTGGGAGCGGTGAGAGTTGGTATTTGGTAAAACGAAAGTGTTCCTTGAAACAATAAACGATGCTAGTCATTTTGCAGTTCCTGCGCAACGGCTTGGCCAATCATTAGAGAGTGAGGAAACAACGATTTTGAGAGAATCTTTTAATAACTTCAGCCTAGTAAACGATATATTCATATACATAGCATTGCTGTCACTTACGCACACTACCCAGATAACAAATTAAATCACTGACAAGTAAGTTAGTAACAGAAAACTTCCGAAAAATTCGATTTTGCGTTTGTACATAGATATTTGTTTGTTATAAACGATAGCTATCAATCATGGCTGCCGTGGCATACTGGGTGTGTCTGTTGACTTCTACGTGTTTGAGTTGAAATACATAAATTGAATTCCTCACAAGAACAATTGTTATAATTCCGGCCGCACCTCAATACAATATACAACCGTATAATGTTCAGAGAGTATACCTCCCTAGAAAAATCTTCTCAAACTTCGTGTTCCGAGTCGGCACAGAACTTGAGAGCACTTGAGAATGTTTGACAAGTGATATGAAAAATGAAAAATAGGCCGCACAGAACAAGTGGTTGCTGTAGTACATATCCATGCAGGACTCTGGTGTCCCCATATTATTATCATGTAATCATTATTTGACTCATAATTAAGTGAAAAAACTTGATTGATGCTTCGTTTTATGAAATTTCGCTTTGTAGTTGCTTTTGGGGGCGATAGTTTCCAGTTAGAATTCCAGTTTGGTTTTACTTTTCTCACATTTTAGTCACTGCTTCCAATCGCAATTTGTACTCATTATTGTATGTCAGCTGTGTCTTCTTCTCAGTGCGACGGTTTAGGTGTCGTTACCCAATTCTTAGGAAAGTACTGAGATAAAAATGGTAAGCCAAAATCAGGTTCACAATGTTCACTTTCATGATCGGCCTGTGAACACAATATTATACTGTGATGAGATGTTGAGTCAACAATACTCGACTTCTTCAGTAGACGCAACAGACAATATGAGAGTAGAAGTGTAGAAGTGTAAAAGATCCCAATCAGTCTACTGTGTGTATTCGAATCCAAGACTCCTGATTCGAGAAGGAGATGGAAGACCGTACCTCCAGCCTCGTCTTTATAACTGGACACAGCGTGATCATGTCCGTCAACGTTGGAAGGCAACTACTGCTCATGTTCAAAAGGCCAGTCACAGGCCAGTGAACTAAGTAAATCCCTCTTGCAAGATCAAGTTTGTTGTATCTCTCGGTAACGGTGGTACCGGGAAGACATGTGTTCAGCGTAGGAATAATTGCGATTATGAATTAAAAATTGCACTTCATGTTTGACAAGTTTAGAGTCATTGTTTGGACGTAGGGACGATGATGTTATGAAGAATTTTATTTAAGAAATCCAACGGCGAGTTGTCCATCATCATTCTACAAGCTGTAAGAAGTTTGGTAAGAGAATTAAGATTATGCATGGCGCTGTAAAAAAAAGCTTACCTGTGCACAAAAATTAACTATAAAATAAAGGGTGATTTTTTAGCTATTATCTTTTTGTCAACACTGGTTTAAACAGGTGACGCACGTTTCGTGTTTTCTTTCACTGTCAAACATCCTCAGTTTGGTCTATAATTTAACCATGAATCGTCTTACAAACGAACAACGCTTGCAAATTATTGAATTTTATTATCAAAATGCGTGCTCTGTTAAGAAAGTTCATCGCGCGCTTCTTCCATTTTATGGTCAGCTCATTTTTGGCTCAATGGGTACGTAAATAAGCAGAATTGTCGAGTTTGGAGTGAATATCAGGCAGAAGCATTGCAAGAGCTACTAATGCATCCAGAAAAAGTCACAGTTTGGTGCGGTTTATGGGCTGGTGGCATCATTGGACCGTACTTCTTCAAAGATGATGCGAATCGTAAAGTAACTGTGAATGGTGAGCGCTACCGTGAGATGATATCCAACTTTTTTTTGCCCAAAATGCAAGAGCTTGACTTGCATGACATGTGGTTTCAAAAAGACGGTGCCACATGCCACACAGCATGCGCAACAATGGACTTATTGAGGGGCGAGTTCGGTGAACAATTTATTTCACGTTCGGGACCGGTCAATTGGCCGCCTAGATCGTGCGATTTAACGCCTTTAGACTATTTTTTGTGGGGCTATGTTAAAGCTCATGTCTATACAGACAAGCCCGCTTCAATTGACGCATTGGAAGACAACATTGAAGCATTTATTCGTGAGATACCGGCCGAAATGTTGGAAAGAGTACGCCAAAATTGGACTAAGCGGATGGACCATTTGAGGCGCAGTCAAGGTCAACATTTGTATGAAATAATCTTCAAACATTAAATTATATGAACCGTTCTATCGATTCAAATAAAGATTTCATGCATTTTTCTGAATTTTATGTGTTTTTTTTGAAAAACTTTCCTATAGCTTTTAAAAAATCATCCTTTATATACTTATCCATTTGTAAGTTTGTTTGTTTTTTCCAATGTCAAAATATCCGGACTATAAATGTTTTCCTGTGGTATTGAAAAAACAGTCCCGTCAATTTTTGTGCTAATTTGTTTTATTCAATGGAAGAAGATGAGCACCTCACCTCAGTTATTACAAAAAATGTTGTAGAATAAAAAAAAATAATAAATATAAATCTGGCCTACATCGCGGATTACAGGAGAGCACGTGTTTAGGGATTTCTTAAAACTTAAACTAACTCCAATCCATCAATCAATTACAACGAATTGTGTTTTTATTTTAATCTTTGGCATTTTCTTTTATGTTTGTCATGCTCACATCCTGATGTACGCAAATCATGCCAAAAAGAACTTATCATGAATACCTAATCCACCAAACTAAGAAACGCACCTCTTTAATATAATCGGATATTGCTACACCATTAATTTCGAAGGTGTGGTACTACGTATGCGGCGACACAAAACAAACGAAAAACGAAACAACTAAATGTAGGTAAGTATTCTAGGAGTTCACAACATAGTATGCATTAAACTAGAAGTAAATTAAATTAAAGTAATCAAATATGTATACAAAAGGTTGATGTTTTTACATAAAATAAGGCTATACTATGCACTTTGACGAAGTTTTACAGTTTCGCTCGGATAATCGGAACCGTAGACTCATGATGATTATTCGCTGAATCCGTTTGTGGTTTCAAATTCCCTGCGGCAAATATGTTTTTAGGATCCAATTCCTTTTTGGCTGCATCATAAAGACCGATACCAACGGTCGAGACAGTTTGCTTGTACCATTGACTTCGAATTTTCCCCACACCATGGTGATGCGACAGTGATCCACCCGATATTAGGATTTCTTCCCGGGCACTATTTTCAATGGATTCGTAAGTTTCTACCGGACTTGCGATGCCAGTGTGCTTGAAGGCAAAGTAAAAATATATGCAGCAACCGGCATCGTATGTTTGTGTAACTCGACATGAAATTAAGAAATATTTAATTTTATTTCGAGCACATTCCTGAAAAAAGAATCAAAAATTAATTGTTGTATTGTTGTAGAACAGTATGTATGTATTGTATTAACAAATAAAATGAATTACGTGTGGTTAAAATGGCTAGCCGTGTAATTAGAATGCGAGTTCATGTGTTGATTGCATTAATGAAATATTCATTTGCATTTCCCCTGTGCTATAAGTCAATAGGAATTACAGTAATATGTAGCACTCACAAGTGGGCATTGAATTTCAATAATGGACTAGTTATTTATCTAATTAATTGCTTCTATTTACACTGCATGCAATATCACAAAACATTTGAACTAATTGACGGATAATGGACAAGAAAATGTCGATGTAATCGAAGCTATAACTTGTTGAAGAAACTATCTGCAATGCAAATCTGTGGGATCATTCGATTGAACAAGCTGATGGAATCATACCCGCTATGGGGGTACTTTAAGAAACAATTTATTTCGATTCCCAATATTTAATAGAATACAGTCCCATACTACTAATATCATTTGGAACCAAAACAACGTTTTAGGCGAATATATAAAATGTCACACTCGTTTTAAAGTAGCTTTGTTTTGCATTTCATTTTCATTGTTATGCATTATGCCGGAATTTTTTGTCGATGAACTTTCAAACCTTTGTAAACAGTATGAAATTATACATTTACTCTATCTGAAGTATGAATTTTAAATTATCTAGGAAACCACGCTTCAATCGTCTCTGAATTTCTAACAAAATGTCAGATTAGGTTAGGATATGTGGGAAATATGACTGGCACATTTAAAACCACGACCTATACCCAAATTAGGTCGATTGTGATATCCCTGTATGGCTAAGAACTGTCAGTTCTTTTTAGGAACCTAACTAAAATGTCTTGCCTTCTTGCCTCATTTTCTAAGCTCCATAATAAGGCCAGCATTCTTTACTAGTTGCAACAGGAACTCAACTAAAGCCGAGGTAGAGCGGGACTGTGTCTACGTGTATCTCAAAACTACATACATTATTTAATTTGACCGGAAACGTACCATAGACAATTTTCAACCGAATGTACTGAATATATTGGCTTATTATAATTCAAAAATTACAGGAGCTAAACAGCTCCGGCCATGGACCCGGAAAAAACGAAGGCGTCATCGGAAAAACGCTGCAAAGCAGCCGTTTATATACAGTCACTGATATGTATAATAAATACCCTTTATTGTAATCTCGATTTATTTTTAAAATGGCCTCACCTTAAGTAAGTTAACCAATTGCATTCCTCGCATTTATGAAATTAACATTTACATTACGAAATATGTCTCGTCAAGAATGGTCTTCAGTCACCCTTATGCATGATTTGCTCTTGATTTGGAGCAGCATGCCAAATGGGCTACAATTCTAGTTATCTTGTCGGCTCCTTTATTGCCCTAACAAACAAATTGCTTCTGCTGAAAATGTCACAGATATAGCCGATTCTGTTGGGAGCGTAAGATATTACGAGTATAATTTCCATATCCTAGATCTTGAAGAGTCATGAGAAAGATAGAATAAGAAAATTTCAGTAGCAGGTCCTGTGTATATCGGACTACATTAGCTTTAATTGACATAGCCAGGAGCAGGGTTTCAGCGGGGCAATCTACACTGACTGCTCTAAGATGGGCGACGGAGTCGGTGCAGAAGTATTTGCAATCCGGGAAATATGTCGTGAGGTCAGAATACACTCAAATATCTTGCCAACACTGAAGGTGGCCTCCTTTACTACATACTTGAAATTAATAGAGGAATTCTGGGTGTGATAGCATCATTAGAAGGCCAGCTCAAAATCTTCCTTATCTGGGTTCCAGATCACAGTGACATCCCAGAAAATGAGAAGCGATGAAGTGGCTAGGTAGGTGCAGATACCAATACAATCAGTCAAAGCTAATATCTCTACGCAATTCCTTAATATAACTAAACTCAGGCAGGCCAGGCTGACTAGAAAAACTGTCCTACATCAAGAAAAATATGGCCTAAGTGTAACCGATCCAAAACAAACGAGCTCCTTCAGCGATCTCGACATAATATCGCTAGATTGATGGCGGTTTGTACGAGAAACTGACCGATCATTCCGCAAAACTAGGTATCCCACACAACACACACTGTCGCAGTGGCACAACATTATTGAGAGGGAGACCTTACCACATCTGTCTGCTCTTGCTAGAGCCAAACAGTGAGCTGTTGGTAGACCCTTCTTCAACTCACTTGATGAGATTTCTGCAAATGATAATGAGGAACTAATGTTCTTCTTAAATTTCTCATGTTGGATTTAGAAATACATAGATATATATATACGCCTCACATTTAAGGAACCAGAACTGTGGCAATAAAACGACACATAGTGTTATTTAGGTTATCACCGAACCACCACATCTACCTCCCTACCCACTACACTACTAACGAAACATCAATATTTTTCTTAAAGTTAAAATCTGAATACATATTATTTATCGCTTTTTTACGAGCAACCATGGAAAATATGTTATGAATTTATTTCCCAGTCATAGTTAATACAGATATTGCATACCTATTCAATCTATTCATAAATAAACGCCCTCGATGGTAAAATTATTTTTAAATTACCATCGATCGTGTAGGTCGAAGGGAACTAATTATGAGGTTAAATTTAGCTTAGAATGCTCGAAGAGGTTCACCAAGATAGACATTCAACATATGTTTGATGTACATAGATCAACTAGTTTCACGGTTATTAATTTACTTCATTGGACAATCCACTAATAACTTTGTAAAAGCCTTGGGAAGTTGCTTTGAGATTAATGGTCAGAAGACATACGTTTCATGTTGAACAAATGGAAAACAACATTCGCTAAAGTTAACCAAGCGTTTTAGTTCCCTTTAAAGGCGGCAAATTTGAAGTTAAAAACATATATGAATATATAAAATTATCTTATGACTTACCACCTCAACCCGGCGTTTAACATTCCGACATAGAGAACTACATCTATCCCAAGATACGGATGTTTCAAAAGATTCAGCAACAATCTCTTGCAATAATGCGAAGTCCTGAAATAAAACACATTTTAATGCATCACCTATCAATGACATATTCCTCAAAAACTTACTCGAATATAGGCAATGACGAAGGTCAAAATGTATCCTCTTTCACCGTTCTGTCCTCCAGCTGGGAAGCCCTTGTATTTTTTTGCAATTTCATATATCAAACTCTCCTGCCTCTGAACATCTTCACGCTCACCTTCAAATAGCAATGTCGCTGCGCAGATTTTTTTTAAATCCAACCCTTTTATACTAGTCACATATGATTTTTTGAAGTAATCCATTGTATTTCCCAGCCATCCTTTCACAGGCTTAAGACTCTGCCCAAAAATGAATTGTTCATTGTCCATCAGCCTCACGCTGGCCGGTTGGCATCGTCGTCTCGCAACTTCACGCATAAACAATACGCCGTACTCGAAATCGGGAAACACTAAGGAACTGTACTTCTTTATCGCAGGCAGCGGTCGAACTTTCAGCACGACTTCTGTTACAACACCAAGTGTGCCTTCTGAACCCATTACGAGGTGGTTAAAGTCAGGTCCACAACTTATTCTGGGAGCGGAGCATTCTCGCTCTAGAACACCTTTAGGCGTTACCATCTTCACCTTAACCACTAGATCCTCAATGTTGCCATACACATTTTTCTTCATCCCCGACGCTCTTGTGGCCACCCAACCACCAAGTGTAGAGAATTCGTAGCTATCAGGCTCATGCCCAACTGTGAGGCCAAGATTTTTAAGTTCTCGCTCCAGATCTTGACCAACGATTCCACTCTCAAAACACACGGTGAGATTCTCTCTGCTAAGCCACAGCAAACGATTCATCTGAGATGTATCCAAAATGCAGATTGATCGAACTTCCTTTTGGGGACACGTTATTGAGCCTGACACCGACGTTCCACCGCCATATGGAATGACCACAACATCATACTCGTGAGCTATGCTAATGATTTTAACCACGTCGTCGTGACACGTCGGCCAAACGACCAAATCTGGAATCCTATTATAAGCATCTCGCCATAAGTAGTAAATGTCATGTAAAGTCTGGCCGTGGCAGCGTATTAATCGATCTTCTCCCTGCTCTGAGTAACTGATGCCCGACGTCTTAAGAACACGCATAAAGTCTTCGTTTAGGACCGGATCCGGAAAGTCTTTCGGCAGTTCCGGAAAAGATAGATGCGGATCAACCACTGCATTGAACTTCTGATGAACCCAGTCAGTAAAATAAGGCAACGTACAACCCTCCAAAGGGTACCTGTGAAAATGCACAATTATTGAACTGAAGAAATATGAATTCCGTACTGCTTACCTATCACCTCTAAAACATATTGTGTTATTATCATTCACATAGAACTGTGAATCCTTGTACCCCCAACCGTACCACTTGAGAATATCTTGTCTGAGAAAAAAACGAATCAGTTTCAAAATATATTTTATGCAAATGGAAGAAGGACTTCAAACCTCTTTTTCGGAATAGCACTCTTGATTTCCTGTGACATCCTCGCATCTATGGACACCTGAGATGAAGATGTCAAATTGTCTTGGGCTTTCATTTTAATATAAACTTTCTTATTGTTTCTACAGAAGAGGGGTTAATTAATTTCCGAATTAAGTGAACGAAATTTAATTCAAGATATTTCTTAAACTTTAAGCAAAACTGTATAAAACACGGCAGGCGACGAGACCAATGACGACGAGCAAACGATGACAAAACGCGGAACACAGAAATACACTCTCTGGCACGAACGGAGGGACGAAAACATTCTGAAAACTATGCTATGAAAATCGATTTTTTTCTTCATCAAATCTTTCTGTCTCTCATTCGTTTAATTTTACTCTCTATCTCTATTTCTCCCTCTCTGTCGTTCTCTCCCTCTATCTCTCTCTCTCTCTCTCTCTTTCTCTTTCACTATTTGCCTGCCTTGCTCTCTGCTGCAGTCGAAACCACCCAACAGATATGCTTTCTCTCGGTGTGAGATACTCATATACCCATTCATACTTTGCGAAGGAAGATGTGCGCAAGGCCGTCATAGCGTCGTTTTCTTTGCCTCACGCTCTGTATCGTATTCGTACACGCCATTCAAAAACGCCACCATGTGCGTGACGATATTCAAAGTGAGAAACTTGCAAAGTGGGGTGAGGCGGTTGTGCCGATAAGGGTAAGTTCAGCAGAGTGCTTCTTCTCTATCCAAGTATCCAACCCCTAGTCAGCCGGCTTTTGCGATGACTAAGTCTGAACATGTCTAGGCCAGAGCTGTGGCGGTATATGGGAGGAAAAACAAGCGATAGAGGACCGAGCAGGCATTATTTGCATTTTTAATTTCAAGGGAAACACATCATGTGTGCTCCACTTTTGAAAATGTGAGAGAGTCAACAACAGAGTGGGAGAGGGGGCGATTTGGGGGATAATTAAAGGGACTTCTCGTTCGTATCATATCACAATTAAAATATTAATGACTGGCATTCTAAACTTGCTACACATACGAGTATAGATGGTCTGGTTACTGCCTACATCATGTTTATGGCTTGAGTTTTAAATTGTGTCATTCAAATTGTGAACATTCCACGACGATAGTTTTCCATCACCATCTGGAGAGAAAACAATAACTTTGATTTGAGTTTGAAAATTCGAATGCAATTTGTACTAATCAATAGTGAGTATTTACTAGACAGCGTAGTATTTACTTTTTTCAAATGAATCTATGCAGTAAATATGTCAAATGTATTGCGTACAAACATTAAACAGCTTCGGGTCAAACCCCATTTCAGCTGCATCTGAAAAATGTCATCCGATGGACAAAGTTTCATGCATCTGTCGCAGTTTGTCCCCAATACCACAAATAACAATGACTTCCAATGCGTCGATTTGTTGCTAGATTAACAGTGCAGAGACTAGAGACTTTACATAGGTAAACATATATATGTATGTATGAAAATAATCAAGACGCCAACAAATTTAAAGGTCTATTATGCGAATGTACGCGTTCAGGTTTATTTCAAAAAGTTGCCTGTTTCAACTGCTGTATGGTACGGAACTAACGTTCAATAGGAAATAAATGTTCAATCGTTTTAAGATCTAGAACGGCCTGAATATCGCAGGCATTTAAAACAGGATCTATGCGTTAGACTGATTATAAAGTAAATGAACATAGTTGCTCTTCACGACAAGAACAAGTCCAATATTACTCTCAAAACGCACTCTTCTTATTCGTCTCTGTACCTCTACGTCTTGCAAAAGAAATGCCACCAGTTAACGACCAACATTTGGACGAATATAGCCCTCTATAAATATAAATTTAACGCGCATAACCATCTCTTTTCAAATATTATTTATATATATATATATAATTATAAGAAATTATACAGTCATTAATAAATATATTATTATAATAATATGTCTATTGTTCTATCACTAATGGATGGGACTGCAGTTTTATGCCGATTCCGCAGCCGAACGACGCTAGAGTTCGAGATGTTAAGGGAAATCTTTAATGATAATTTGATTGTAAGCAAAACTAAATTTGCGAAGCTTCGATTCGGAGGGTGACTCGACTTACCACACGTATATGTATACAGAAAAAATAATCAGTAAAATGATTGTATTTATATCCCAACTGATATGCATAGGAGTTATTAATGCAAATCTAAATCAAACACGGCGGAGTTCTCTCCTCTTGTTTCATCTGGGATACTAGAAAAATAGAAATCTGCCAAAACTCTTCCGATGGACTAACAGATGTACTCGACATGAATGCTCATAAAATATAAATAGTCCTCTTCCCATATCGACTTTCAATGTTTTTTTTTTTCTAATTTAAACACAAGTTTCACTTCGTACTAATAAATATTATGCCTGCACAAGTTCACATTTAAGGGTCCCAACCGTTTTAAAATTATCACTTGCAATGTTTAAGGTATGTAATTCACTAATATACTTATATTCAAAACAATTATTACTTACACAAAAATTTCAGAAAAAGATTGTAGCGGAAGGTAGAAGCAAAAAAAAGTTAAATGGTGCTACAAAGCAAATTCAAAGTCGTGTCATCAAGTGATATATTATTTGCCACTTCATTTGGGGATACTTAAGATCTCCGTAAACATTTGAGAAATATTAGTGTTTATGGCGGCGTATATGATCACTCAATGAGCAATGAGAATTTATATTGTTTACGGAAATTACAATTCCGATGCATTTGTCTATAGATGTGCAACCAACATCACTGGGAGTCACAGTTTGACTATGTGATGAGATACACAAATACAACCATTACGGCACATCATTAACTAAACATTTTTGGAATGCTTTGTTTAGTTTTTTGTGGTATAAGACCTTTCCTAGTTCATTTTCACAGCAACATTATTTTTCAACAGCAATTCATCAGATGAAGGTCATAGTGTAATTACCAATTTGCCACAAGAATGCCAAACACTCTCGTACGTTTTCTTCAATTATGATTAAATTAAATTGTTCTACTGTGATTAACATTAATCATGAATGTTTTGTCTTTGTTCATCTCTTTTAACCTTGCCAGTATGGAGGTCCAATCACTGCTGCATAATTCTCCATCTACTGGGTTATGCTGACATGATTTACGTTATCGATGACACCGTAAAGCAAATGGATTGAACTTTTAGGTAATACAAGGAAATGTGTTTAATTACGTGGAATTTAATTAACAAATATGTCAATGAATGGTAAAATCCGATAACTGCATGAATAATAAGGCACCGAGAGTCTTAACAATAATATTTTGAATGTAATAACTGACAGCTTAGATGAATGGATTTTCAGCTAATTCTAGGTTCGCTTCCCGGTACGACAAACATGGACATATTCAAGGCAGATCTAGATACTAAAATGTATGCCCAAATCTCTTACAATGGCTTGTGTTGCTGTTTTGTATATTTTCAAAGAAAATCATTAGTAATGAAAGCTTGGTACCCTTTGTCCAATCAGGAGAAAATTATTGAGAAATATCTTACTCTCATTTACACTGTCTTCATTCTGCACTTCCCGTAAAAGATAAAACAGAAGGTTCACTGAAGATCTGCCCGGACTTCGAAACGTACGAACTTAACTTTTAGAGATTTGTAGTCCTTATCCACGACTTACAGCGCAATATTCACGAGCATGTGGTTTCCTTTCATTAATACCACTGACGAATGACGTATAATACTCTTCGAATGGAATATAATTGAACTTGCTTCCGCCCTTTAGTTTTTACGACTAAGAGCTAACAAAAAACACATGATGATATTATGCGCTTTAGCATATTGCATAGATCACTCTCTACATCACTCCAGTTGAAAATTTCTATTACAATGCTAAGTAGTGCTAATAAGGAATAGTAACACCAGCGCAGTGTGCTACAGCAATGAGTCGTAGCAAAGAGCTGAATTAAAGTAGACCTTATCATTTTTAGCAAGTTCGTTCTGCTTCTACAGTTTAGTTAACACACACGGAGTGAAATTCAAAGCTGTGTATGTTCAGATGGGGTGGAACCATGGTACAAAAATACAGGAATACACTGACAGCATTATTTTAACATTTAGCATTTGTCATACCCGTGCCATTACATAAAAATTCAAATCATAAATTAAAATAACATAGACAACTTAACTTATAATATATATAGGGCCTAGCTTCTCAGCAACCACTCGTGTTGTAAGACTCGTGTATTGTTTTCTCACGAGTGGACACCTTAATTTACCATGCCGAATATCTGTGCCATGTTGATCAGTGTGTAGTTATCAGCTCACAAGCAAAATGAGATTATACTTCACTTACTAATTCATGCATGCCTTGTATTTTCATTTTTTGTTTGTCCCTTTGCTGGGAACTGATGATCTTTCTTTCTTGTACCATGGGTCAGACGATCAAATCTAACTGTGTTGATCGGACTGATGTATGAAGATTGGTCTCTCCTATAATAATACCATTCTAAAATATCATTTAGACCGTGTGCGTTGACGATGTATGTACAAATTCAAATCACCTGGAAGCTTGACTATGTTAGTTAAAAAATTGTACAATCTGTCGTAACTTTGGTTCCTCATAAGAGGAACAAAATACAGGAAAAGCCCGATAATTAGAACTCGAGGAAATTGGAACAATTTTATGTAGACAGCTTGGAAATTAGAAAAACATTCAAACATTCAGTTTCATTAACGCCTTTTTTTAGTTGGGTGCAGTTTAGACTATTACAACATATTACGGAACCTATCCTTGTTACTTGTTTGGTATGGATTTGTTTAATGTTTATTGTCATTATGTATCATAATGCGTAAAGGTGTGAAGTGAGTTAATTGTGTCCAGGTGAGTGAAAATGCCTCCAGTTGCAATCAAAAGAAAAAACGAAAAATTGTCGTGGTGTTCCTTCCACCAAATGTGACACCCATTTTACAACACATGGACCAAAATGCCTTATGGTTGACTAAGCTTTACTACAGACAAAGCTTATAATCGAATTTTTAAAAAACTATAAATAAAAGACGCGATTCTATTTTTTTAAATCAGCTTGGGATATTCTATGAACTGAGCAATTCAAGAAACGCTGGCATAAGATATTTGATCGCTCAAATGCTTGCAACTCTGAATCGACTGAGTCATTATTAGGGATGGATTTTGATGAAAAGGGCAATATACCCCTTGCAAGGTTAAATAAAAGCACTTGGAAATTGAAAACATTTGAAAATTACATAATTTTTTTTTCTAATTTTCGAGCTTCTACTGTCTCTTCACCTCTTGTGAAGCTTTAATCCGTGGTAAACATGATCCCTAATCAACAAGTGTTCATTCTAAAACTGAAACTTTTCACGTCTCATGTGAAAGACATGACCTGACCTCGGGGCAAACGTGAACTCCATAAACGACATCACAGTGGAGATCCGTCGTAGAATCGGTTCTACTTCGGTTTGTCAAAACAACTGGACTCAAAACGCCTGACTCGAAGGACCAAAATCATGCTCTATTTTCCCAGTCCTGCTCTATGGAGCCGAAAGCTGGACGCTAATCAAATCATAACTGCAGAGCTGATTCTTGGTACCTTCGAAAGAAAAATTCTACATCGGATATATGGTCCCGTCTGCGAGGAAGGCGAATGGAGGAGAAGACATAACCGCGTACTCTACGAGCTGTACCAGGATGTGGATGTAGTCCAGAAGGCAAAAATCCGTCGACTGCACTGACTCGGCCACATCGAGCGCGTGGACAACAATGCTCCAGCAAAGAGGGTCTTTGAATCCGAGCTTACTGATTCGAGAAGGAGAGGAAGACCGAATCTCCGGTATAAATACCAACTAATCGCGGATGCAAGACAGCTTGGTCTTGATGACTGGAAGCAGCGTGCCCAGGACCGCCAACGATAAAAGGCAGTCATTGCACACCTTCTTCCTTCTTAATTCCTTTTCAGAGATATGAATAGCTAAGAAAATGGAGGTGCTAAGTTAGTCTTGGACGCTCTGTCAAGAGACACCGTATTAACATTCTTCCACTTTGGAAAACCCTTGTCGGATGAGTTCCGACAAGAGTTTTGGGAAAAGACACTATGACAAGATAAATTACTTTGGCACATTCATCTCTTTATAAAAATATGCTTATTCCAGGCACTACAACACCCCAAACAATGCAGAGGGAAGATACAAGACCGAAAAATTCTATAAAAATGATGGCAAACACTCATTTCAGACATTAAATCCAACAGTGTTGAATGAGCTACCTACCAATCTTTTAAATTTCCCCCATATTCCGGAAAGAAAAAAATTGTATTTTATTTGTAAAACGCCATATTAAACTTTCAATAACTATGTATGTATACATATACTACATTAAACACCCCTGTTTTGTTTTATTTTTATAATTCTTTCAATCTCAATGTAATTTAATTCAACTCTGAAATGTTAATGGATAATTAATACATCTATAAAAACTTGTAACTACAACTTGCAAGTTTGTATGTAAAATGAATTCGTTGAGATTCCTGCAGAAAAGCCAAAGGGCTTCGCAGGATTATTTCGTAAACTGTCTGTCTGTACAACTCAATCAATAAACTATGAATGAACAACAAAAAAAAAAGAAAGAAAGAACTGCTTACAGGTGTCATGATGTGTAGAGTATGTTTAATTCATTCAGGTGGAAATCCTCGTAAGGCGAGAAGCATTACTGTGGGAAAGAAATTATTGATCACAAGTGTTTAAAAGCTACGTTGCACCATCGTGACGAAAACTTTACGAGCAAATGAATGATTAAAACCAACTAAACTTATGTATGTATAATCCAAATATAATAAAGACGTAAGTTCAAGTGACTGATTGAAGTTATAGTCGGAGAAAGTTGTAAACAACTTGTAGGAGTGAATTACACGTCAACTATCAGTTGCAGAACATTTCACATACTAACCAAAATATACCAGCGAATACACATAAGTATAAAAAAACGTATAAAAAGTTTCTATCCTGAGCATAGGTAACATTCATTAATCACTAAAAGCGTAATCTGTAATTGACAACCGATTCTGCAAGCGAGCTTACTTTATAAACGATATGATGCCCACACAAGCTTGTTCGGATTCCACAAGCATTATAATAAGTGTACACATTTGATGGATTCTATTTACTCTATTCTTCTATGGGTTAAGTGTGTATACGGCGAAAAACAGGCCCCTGGGCAATAACACCTGAAAAAACCCAGTGCCTATAGTAAGCGTTATATGTAATAAGTGCACACATTTCATTTACTCCATTCGTCTTTCGTCTATGAGTTAAGTATGTACATACACGGCGAAAACCAGGCAACTGGACAACAATGACCGAAAAATCAGAAAATCTAGCAGATTAAATTTTGAATAACTTAATTTAATGCGCACCGAAAACAGAAAGCGAACACATACTGTTGATAACTTTAAGATTTGAATATATATTCTCAACCGTGTTGCAACACATAAAACTATTTGAAAAATATTTATAAATTAATCAAATAAACACAATCTCTAGATCTAAAGACCCTTGAAAGATATTGCATCCAAATCAGACACATATCCGAAAATTGTTTTTAGTATTAAGACAATGACACATATTTAAACCATTTATTGGTTATACATATGTACAATTTATTTTCTTCCACCAGTAGGTACTCACTTATTGACGAAACAAATTTTAACAGAAATAACAAATTAAACCGCTTTCTACTAGTCGCTTACAGAGACGAATGACATTTGATTCAAAACCAATCCAGGTTTACAACTTTTAAACTCTTACCGCGATCGGATCGTGTGTCATTACAACTCTCCAACTTTTTGAAAGATACAAAATTGAAATGTTCATCTATGTATTTGCACTCCGTGTTTGCTTTTACCAATGATTAAACACTATAAGCGGGGCAAGGCCCGGCCATTATTGCAACCAACGCTTGCCGGAAATCACAACCGCACAAAGGTTATTAGCTGAGAGAATATGACTTTATCACAGGCAGTTGTTTACAATTTAAATACAACACTTTATTGAACTGACTCTCAATATAAGTAAAGAGTTGTCTGCAAATACTTCAACACACATGATATAACTGAATGAATAGTCATACAAAAATAAACGTCAGGTACTTGAACATTGGCACAAAAAAATGGGTAAGGATAACTGAAACACACCCACGTATGTAGGTCTACAGAAGCACACGAAACAACAAACTTAAACACCAATATTGGAGAGAATAAGTCCTACCCAAATATGACGAGGAATCTTGTAAACCGATACGTCCATCAGTCAGTTCCGGTGAACTGTTGTGGCCAACTGATGTGCATCTTGTCACACCTCATTTTACCACAGCACATACTGAGATATTGAGATGTCTGGTTAAGTGAAGACGAAAGTGTGAACATAGTTGACCAAACAATACAACAGGTACGGCGCTAACCTGAGATCTTGGCGAGAGATTGGAGGAAAAGTACACGATAAAAGGAATGACATGACAGTCAGACTGTGGGTAAACGAACGTGTGAATGCATAGAGCAATTCATGCAATATAAAACTGTGTCAACTATGGAGTTGAAAATGATACATAATACGAGGTGTGTTTGACCGTTCGAAGATCGTTTTACCTTTACTTTTACTTTGCTTTTATCTTGGCATGACATAATGTCTATTATTATTGCAAGCTTATGTATCTGCGGTAGAGTCATGTTAGCATACTCATAATAGTTTATTTACATGGACTTGACGAATTGAGCTAACTTCCGTTAAGTAAGCCAGCAACATTTAACATTACATGTAATTGTTAGAGTTTTTCCATTTACAAGTCGGGTTAAAATAGTACAAACGTTTTGGAAGAGAAAATATTTTAAGCCATCACTTGGAGTTATATAATTACATAAAACCTCTTGTAGTCTTTACCATCCATTACTCTTTCGACGGACACATGCTTTCTGAAATGTTCAATTGATCGGACATTGCAAGTTATTAATTATGTAAAATGAAGCAATACTTCGAAAAACAAAGATGAAATAAAACAGCTCACGGGTACACCTAATCACAGAAGCGGTCCTTATAAAGGACTTTGTATATTTCTCTACCTCATAAATCCTTAGTCTGAAAAACGTAGCCAATGCAAAATGAGACACGTTATAATAGTATCACTAATTAGGAAACTGCAAACCAGCAAAATGTCTTATAGAGCGATATTACTTCTTGCCATGATACTTAAGGCATTCTAAAGATTAGTCGCTTAAGTCGCTCGTGGAAGAAGACTACCAATTCGAGTTTAGAAGTAACAAATGTACGACAAGAACATGTCGTAACTGATAGTAGAAAAGGGACGGTGCAAAAATCCAAATCCACATTATTAAATTAGTGAAAACAAACTCCGCTTTCTTATGAGAACTTAGTACAATAAACATAAACAAATTTGAAGAGGGAACTGAATATCAACAACAATAAATGAACAAAGAGCTCTAATAGTTTAAAGTTAGTTATCAGACTGTTTTAATTTTTTGTATACACAAAGCATATACCCCGTGACGTTATTTTACCGCACGTTCTTCTTGGTGAACGTTTTTTTTTAATTTATTGATTCATTTGTATACAAGCCATAACAAAGCATTACAAGAATATAAATGAGTATGCATAACAAAATAGAAAAATATCGTTAAAAACGAATTACAGTATTCTATAGCTCATGGGGGGCTAGAAATGAAAACAGAAATATAAACAATCACATTTATGTATTATTAATTCTATAAATAATGTGAGTGGGGTCGATAAGACTTTATAACACAAAGTATAATTTAAAATGTATCTAAACCAAAATGCAAAGCATGTAAACTTATAACTTAGATCTAACAGTCATGATTTCAATTTTCAGAGAATTAATTTTTAATAAACTGCCTTATGTCATAACTCATAAGATAGTTTTGTCTTGGAGCAATTGATACAAAAAATTAAAGAATATTTGCAGGTTATGATAAGGAAGTTGTGTACGACTTTGTCCGTTTAGTTTAAGTTGGAAATTAGAAGAGCATCCATTATGAATAACTCGATCTTTTAAAATATATTTTTAAGAATTTGTAACACAATAAATGTTTTAAAATATTCATATTCAGAAGGCAAATAAGTCTAATGACATGTTCTTGAGAAATAAGAAGTGGTACAATTTTGTTATAGAAAACAACTAAGCCATATTCAATTCAATACCATAATACTACGGGAAAAATATTGTCGCATGCGGTGTTGTAGTATGCTTTTAAAGGTCCAACAACTGTCCTGTCTAGTGGTTGGGTCTTATGGGAAGTGAGCGGAGGTATGGTGAGAAGATGAATTCCATTTTTCTTTGCAAAAATTTAATGATTCAATGCTTATATGGCTGTCATGATTGTCCAGAATTATTAATTCTAAAGAGCACATGGTAAATTTTTTGAAATGCTTCAAATTAAGTTAACGGCTGTCATCCAACGCGAAGGAAAAGTGTTTCCACTTGTGCCTGAAGGTGCACCTTTTAACATACGGTTCTGCCAATTTTTCTGTGGGATTATCATAAATGGCGGAATATGATTTCCGATTGCGTTTATGGCACAGCAAGCAGTAACAGCAGTAGCAGATCACCGCGTTCGCCAGACGTTATTTGGCCCACTTGTTTCAAGCCCTTACTAGCAACAACTTTTTTAGGTTTGTGAACTGTAGTCAATCCAGTTTCGTCAATATTCCATATTGATTCTGCACCAAAGTTATACTTTGTCATCAAAGTTCTCAATTTTTCCAAACACTGTGCAATGTTGTGCCTGTTAAAACTCGTCGACCAGCTCAAGCTAGTGGCTTCAGGTACGCGCAAGGAGAGTGTCAAATTTCTTCTCATGAATCCATAGTACCAATCGAAGCTTGCCACTTACTGTATTTCTCCGGGGGCTTATTATTTGCCACAGCAAAACTCGTAAGCAAGTTTCCTCAAAGAATGTGTGGACAATCCGTGATGTAACTTGCTGGCTTTTTCGAGGTATGCAACAAGTAATGCTTCTTCGTTTAGAGAAAATATTCTCGACTGCGCATAATCAGGGGTGTAACTTATATTTCCCTCATTCGCTTGCTGATGTTTGCGATGGTATCTTTTCAGTGTCATGATAAGTATCCCGAAGAGTTTGCTGTTCCTTTTATTGTGTTACCTTCAAACACACTCTGAACAGCTTTCCCCAATTTTTCGGCATCTATTGGGACACGTTTTTTAGCGCCCTCCTTTGGCTTATACACACGCGGCATAATATGTACCTAATAACAAAAATACAAAACGAAATTATAAAAATATAAAATAATATTGAAATTGATTTTCTTATTCACAAAATTTGTATGCATAAAATAAATACACACAAAACAATTCACTTAACAACGCTGTAGACAAAAAAATTAGAGAAAAACTTAAAAAAAATAACTTTACGGCTATTAACAAAATATACACCCTTCAGGTTAAAGTTCTTCCATACGAGTGGCAAAACGCCGTCTGAAGTTATTTTCAATACCAACTGCTGTGATATCACTTTATTATTCCTAGAAAATAATTCTCGTTGTGGAAATAATACCCAGGGATCAAGTGTCCCCAAGTTCCCCTAAACATCTATTGAAAATGATTTTTAAATACATACATAGAGAACTGCCTAAAAGTTGCCATAGGACACTTTTTGAGTAAATACGGGTGGGCAGACTAATCCATTATCCAGCCTGGGATAACACCAGGGTATTTGAAATCTTTCACAAGAGCGTTTGCTCGAAAATAATCTGGGTATTGTGTTGAGAGTTGCATACAAGAAAAATGACCGATTCATAGTCTACTTGTGTATTTTGAACCAATGACAATGTACTTCCAGGTCATGATGTAAGATTCAAAACAGAATCAATAGTAAAAGCGCATGCCATGTCGTCCGTAAAAGCTGACATTTTTTTCATAAAATGTGAATCAATAAAGATAAAAAATAATAAGAGACCAAGCACGGAGCCTTGCGGGACACCTATAGATTCGGTTACAATGGAACTTAACACACCATTCACAATATGAATAAGGTCAGTTATGAATTGCAACTCTAAAGTCAAATTTAAGCAGCTTATCTATGAGTATACAAAAACCGCTGCGGTTTGGTGTCTATTATTGAAGCCGTTATAGATACCACAACAAAAATTTAGAAGTGCACTCTCATTGGAACGATACGAGCTAAAGACAAATTGCCAACAACTACAAAAATTGTTTTTTTTTTTCTAAACATTCATTCTAAACATTCTTATGTATCCCCTTTCTTACACAAAGGAGTTACTTCAGCTACTTTTAAACTATCAAGAAAAACACTTAAGTGTCTTCCTGGACTTCATCTAGAGGCATGGACAATATTAAATGCTGTTGTCGTAGGTCTCTTCTACATGAAAATTGTCCCTGCTGCCCTTGGTCCTGTTTGCATGGACGATATTTCGGGGAGAAGTTTCAACTAGCCAAGTCGCTACGGATCCGGCAAGTGTCCGGGGTCAAGACACAGCACGGGCTGAGAGGACGAACTGGGCCCCGTAGAGAGGGCATCTTGTATCTGGTCGAAAGAGTTCGAGCCTGTTGTACATGTTGTTACATGTTGGTAACAGCACAATGCATCTACCTATGTACTTGATCGCAAATTTTGCTACATCTCTTTTGTTTACATGATACATGTGTATTTTACCACCCCTTCAATATATATGTTTGTTGGGTGCAACTTCCATTTTCTATTTTGTCTCAAATGTCTACATTACAATGTGTTTTAAGGTTTCACTTTCAACTCCTAACTGCCGCTCAAAGGAGAAGATCCCAATCTAGTCAGAAGTCGAGCCCATGTCCACCTGGGACTGTAGCGCCAGACGAAGTAAATATAGCAGTTAGTTAAATAGAACAAAATAATTGGAAATGCTTTCTATTCATCATTATCAATTACAAGTTGATGAACTTTACACCGATTACTCGAAAGCCTTCGATAAAGTACATCACACTTTGCTTTTAAACAAGCTAAAGTCTTTGGGATTCCATTCGTCAATGTTAGAGTGGTTTTCCAATTACTTAAAGGACAGGAAGCACTTGGTAATGATCGATAGATTTAGATCTCGAGTAATAAAAGTTACATCGGGAGTTCCACAAGGTAGCCATATGCAGCCATTACTCTTTCTTTTGTTTATAAATGATGTTCACGAAATTTTCAAATATTGTAAAATTTTAACATTCGCAGACGACTTTAAATTGAATTTATCTATACATAGTTTAACTGATTGTAATAACTTCCAATTGGATATCCATGCACTAGTGGAATGGTGCAAGCACAATGGACTAGAGCTGAATACTCAAAAATGTAGTATCTTTACGGCATATCGAATTACATCCCCGATTGTCTATGATTATTTCATAAATGATCATAGACTTAGTCGCCTAGAAGAGGTGAAAGATCTGGGTGTAATTTTTGATACTAAATTAAATTTTGCATCACATTATGATTATACAATTGCGAAGTCTAATGCTGTTAGGTTTTCTGAAAAGAAATAGTAGAGATTTTCGGGATATAACTAGTCTTAAGTCCATCTATTGTTCGTTAGTCAGACCGTATTTAGAATATTCTTCCATCATTTGGGATTCCCCATATGATGCACAAGAACTCAAATTCGAAAGAGTACAAAAAAATTTCACGAGATTTGCTGTCCGTAAATTGTATTCCTTCGAAGAACTCCCTAAATATGACGATAGACGTAAAATAATAGGCTTGCAAACCTTAAGTTTCAGACGTAAGGCAACGTCAGCCATGTTCATCCGCGATATTATTAATTGAAGTGTAAATTCACCAGATTTACTTTTTCTCATGAATATATATGCTCCCCAAAGATCTCTTCGGATGAGAAATTTACTATACGATAAGAGGCATAGAACCAACTATGGTTGTAATGAAGGTATTAAAAGGTGTATAAATACTTTTAATGAACTTTGCAACGAAATTGATTTTAGCTTGTCTCGATTGGAGTTTACAAAATTGATGCATGCACTATACTTTAATTAATACTATTTATTTGATGTAATCTATGAGATGCAAAATCGGTAGATGATCCTTAGTCGCTCAGCAAAATCTGCTGTGTAAAGCGATACTGAGAGTTAACACTTAGAGAACGTAGTGTTTTGTGTACTCTGTGATGGGAAAAAAAAGCAATTAAGAAAATAATTGAATAAAAGTATATATAAAATATACCAATTTACTTCGCATATAATTTGCTCGAAAACGAGTTTTCCACGCGCCACATAAATTTAAGATATTATATGGTGCTTTGAAATAAAACGAAGGGAAACTTTTTTCGTGAGGCAACCTCAAGCACCGTTATTATTTTACATTTATTATTTTCTATCATATTTACATGATGACGTATACATTCTTAATGTAGAACTATTAGTAAACCATAGGTCCTCTGACCCGTTTGACAAAGTCATCCTCGACCTGCGATCCAGAAGGAACAACGTAGAAAAGTAAAGATCCTCCGGTTACATAAAAGCTGTGAATATTTTAAACAAATTTATAACATTTCATAAAAAAACTTACATTACAGAATACATACTTCTTCTCGCTCACGATATCAGCAATACGCTTGTTTAAGGCAACCTTGCACACCTTTGCTGCTAATCTGTTCTCATAGTACACACTCAATTTACCGGGTTGATATTTTCCTTCCTTGTCGAAAGGCAATCGCTCCGTAAACATTGATTCGATAACATTATTCATTCTGTGCAGAGAGAAAAGCGAAAATATAAACATGATTTCTCAGCGGTTGGGGGATATAACATACATGTCATCTTCACTTAGATTCTGGTGGAAATCACTGATCAGAAATTCTGGATAGGAAAACGCAGATGGCCATACCAATGCACCGCCCTCATCGATGTGTACAGGAAAATCTTCCAAAGGTAAGAATGGCGGCTTAAGCAGTTCCCTTGTTATAGCACGTCCTGCTTTAAGTCCCTCGAACTTTACCTTACGATTCGTAAGAGCGTCTACCAACTGCTCAAATTCAGCTAATTTTTTCTTAGCTTCTGCCGCAGCCTTACGCTCGTTTCTTCCTGATTCATTCTTTATACACATTTTATATAGAGAAACTGGTATTTGTGGTAAGTGATTGATGTAAATACCTTCTTGAGCTTTATTTTCTTCATTAGTTCCGTTGCTTCTGAAGTATTATTGCCATTTTCCACCAACTCTTGGCAATACTTAATGCCCAGCTCGTATTTATTTAAATGGTATGCACATTGTGCAGCTCTCCATCTTGCCTTAACATAATCCGGATTTAATGCTAAAGCTTTTTCCGCATCTGCAAGTGAGGACCTAAATTGATAATTCATAAACAATGAAGAGTATTTATGGCATTATTTGGTTATCTACCTATGATTATGCAAAAAGAAATGTGCTGCACTTCTATTGTTGTATAAAATGGAATTCACTTCGTTACTATCGCACTTTGCTTTCAGTCCTTCCGTAAAACCATACACTGACATTCTGAATTTCTTATGTTTCATATAGAAATTGCCATCGGCTTTATAGTTCAATGCCAAGTCTTCGGCTGTGTTCTCATCAGGATCATATTTCAATTTTTGCAGACCTTCAAAGAGTGGATGCACCTCATCGCCCGGCTGTGGATCCCTTTTCATAAAGAATGGATGCTTTTCCATTTCCTAAAAATACATTAATTTCCTATTAGAAATCACAAAACGTATGCAATACAATATGGGCAAACCCACTTCTTGCCAACGGTCTTCTGGCCAACCTTCATCGTAGCGTTTTCGTTCCAATCCCTCAATAAAAGTATCCAGATCTTCATCTAATTTGGATGCTAATTCTAGCCTTTCTTCATCAGTGATGGTGGCTTTTACCAACTTTTCATTTGAGTCTGTCATTACAATAAATGTTAATTCTCAAAAATGTAAAAAAAAAATACCAATTCAAATTAAAAGGCCGTCAATGAAAACACTTATAACAAAACTTTGCTTGACTTTGACAGCTGACTGCTGACAAGCAATACAAAAACAAAATTTAGCATGTGCTCATTGACATCTCGGTGGACGCATACAGTCGAGAAATTGGTTTCACAATAGATCAATTGATTTAAGAAAAATATCCGACCTAGTGAATTGAAGTTATTAAGCATTTACTATTATATCGCCGTTGATTATAAACGTTGAAACAGTTCTATCATTCCCGGAAACAGTTGTTGTTCATTCTTCGTTTTGAATTTTTAAAATGGTAAATTTCTGTTGCATGTATAAATTATTTTTTTAATGGAATATATATGTACAAATATTTGCCGAGCGTTAAAAGCCGATTGACAATGGTTCTAATATCAATAACCGACAATCTGGGGGATTCAGACCAACGCATACTCATTTAAGCATAAACGACTATTGTGAACTTCCTACGTAGTGAACTGCTACTTTTGACATTTTGGCGGTAAACTGTTGATTGTTTACTACTTCATTTCAAAAAAAAAAGTTGCTTAATTAATCAACATGGAAATGGAAGTAGATGAGGAAAAAATCAGACCACCGTAAGTTTTAATTAACTATACATATGTATCAGAAATAACAAGTTGGCTTGTAGTTACATTCGGACACCAGAAGATGTAGCGGATATTATAAAATATGCCCGTTTGGAAGAACGCAACTTAACTCCAGTCACACAGGCTAGTACTCAAGTGATTACATTAACAAACAAGCTAATTGAAATGTATAGGCCTTCTATTATCCCGTAAACGGGCCCGAAATGGAAAACTGGTGTCTCCTTGAACTCAACCCCCATCTGATGGAAAACATTCGCGACGGACAAAATATGCAATTTAAAGGGGGTCTTCATGAAAGTGCAGTTCTGTGTACTGATGAGAAAACGTTTGAAGTCAAGGCCACAGAGATATCCAATTGTCTAATGGTGGTCACCGATTTAAAGTTTGGTGCTCAAACAAGTACTTCCCCGCTAAAAAGTCCACGAATTGGAGCTGATGGTTCTATTGACCGAGTCAATGATGATGACAGTGACGATGATGTCACCATAGAGCGAATTCTGGAACAGAAAAAAGTCTTAAAGATATTCTATGAGTACTATGAGTGTAGAGAAATTCAACCGCGCTTCCGAAAGCTGTGCGATCTTCTCATGATGACACGTTACTCGGGTCCGGAGAACGAATATCTGATAGATAAGAAACTTCTTTTTACATATGATCAGCTTCTGGACACCGTTCAATGCAGTAGGAAAGAATTTGATAGAGGAATGAAGCAATTGCGAGCCATAGAACTAGGTGGTTACTTAAGAATATTAGAATACGAATATGAGTACAGGATCATCAATGTTATGATGGGTTTGATTGCTGAAAACTCATGGGCTCTGGATGAAATTGATAGAGATGAGACTATAAAAGCACTGCATGGCATTGCACCAGATAAAATTGTTGAGGGTGTGTTCAGTATTTATACAGTCCCAGTGCAAGAGAAACCCGGAAAATTCCAGTACAAAGATGATCTGCTAGCACGGATAGTGGCGCTTAATATTCTCCAACCAGGTTTGAAATTTCGAGTTGATGAATTTATGTCTACCTGGCAGGATGCCTTAGTTGAAGGTATAAAAGCTGACGTGAGTTTTTCGTAAATTTAAAACAAAATATGTATTTCGTATACAATTTTCACTTTTCAGGAAAAATACCTACGAGGTATCGGCATCGTCGACTTAGACTCAAAGCCACCATGCATAAGGTCCTTGAATGAGGAGAATATAACGATAAACTTGCTGGATAGAATCGAGTTATTGTTTAAAATCAAACCAAAGTGGACTCTTCCCGAAATTGAACCATATTTAGAGTATTTCTCCACTCCGACGGTTAATGTATCTTCGATTTTAGCGAAGCACTCCAGATCATACCTTGAGGATGGTGTAAGGTATTATGTTGGCAAACATTTGATATAAGAATAATAATTTACTTGTTTTAATAAAGTGTAAAAAGAACTTGTGTGACATCGTCTATTTGTATAGTCTTTTCCCCACCTCTTGTGATATCTCAGCGCAATCTGAGATGGTCGTTAGTCTACGGCAGTGAAAGGAAGAACCATTAAGCTCAGACCTTCCACAGCTGTCCATACAAACAAGTCAATAAACGAACAATAGCAACAAAGATGGATCGTTGGCTTAGGATAACTAGTTTATTACAAAAAGAACTCCTATCTAACAATGTGATGAATTTGTTTAACTTAAAAAAATGCTTCTTAATCCGATAAAATCTCATTCGATGTATTGAATTGACAGAAAGGTTTCTGATCAGGAGTAGAACATCTGCTGGGAGTTGGATCACTTAATAGTTCTATTTCCATTGCTGAAATAACTTGAAATACCTTTGCTTTGGCAATGGCTCTTTCTCGCGGAGGAAACGTTCTTACGGTTGTGGCTATACTAGTGAAGAACTGTTCAGTATCGTCCATTCCATTTTTACGATTCAACAAGTATTTCATTAGCGATGAAGAAGAATACCCTCGACGTGCATGTCTCTGATGTAGAACTTTTCGTTTACGATTATTTGGAAGTAACTCAGGCACTAAATTGGTGCCCATACTCAGGTTATCTGATGATAGTTCATTGAGCGGATAATCCATCGAACATTTATAGTTGTCGGTTTCAGAGTTCTTGTCACAATCATTATACTGTTCAGGTTGATTAAAACCCTTATTCGAATTTGGCTTTTCTGTCTTGAAAGCTAGCAAAAAAGACATATTATCCAAGTATCTCCATTTTCGGAATGGTGGTTTTCGTTGACCATTTTGTGCTTGAGTTTCTGTTTTTATAGCACGCCTGAATCCGTCTCGCAATAGCGCCCAACATCTTCGGCAATCTCTGTCTGATAAAGAAATGAAAGAGATAATTTGATATTAAAAACTTATACATACATATGTATGATGTATTGAGAAGGAATGCAGTGAACCTGTCTGCTAAAATTGGGTGCAGTGTTTAAAGGGGACGGTTTTCAAGCTCAGTATTTAGGGATTTGGAATACCGATGGAACATGCAAATGATGTAAACTCTTCACAAAAGGCGAAGACATCTTCCAAAATAACTTTTGTCACACAAATCGAATGAAAATAAAAAAATATGCACAATTACCTTCTACTTTGAGTTTCTTCGAAATCTCTATCCATGCTGTATCTTTTTGTAAGTTATCCCAATATTTTTTATCATTTGGGTCATAAAGGAATGGATATCCCTTAACTAGTTCAATTAATTTTTCGTTGTCCATTGCTCTTTATTTTGGTATCAAAATCAGCAAATATGTCTGTACGGTCTGCGTCAAATATTTTCACTGACAGCACAGGCAGCGGCAGACAGTGAACGACAGACATACAGCATGTACAGCACAGACTTCATTATACCTGCTATAATGACGTACAGAACTTTGGTTGTATAAAACCGAACATTCATACACAGATAAAATGCACTCAGAGTCGAATCGTAGGGTAGTAGCTACGAAATTATAAAATGAACATCTTGTGTGGCTACAGGTACCCCTGACGCGCTTATTTATTTTGATCCGTTATTATCTGCATTATTAAAAGCTATTATTAACATACATACATACCTAGATGCATTCTCACTAGCATGATGTGTTGTATAGATGTGAGGTAAATCATTAGTGAAGCGAGGCTCATACAAGTATTTTTTTGTCGGAGGTTCTTGAACACTGCACTGGAGCACTCAGACTCAACAAAACTGGTCCATTGTACTACCAGGCAGCAACTTACATTTGCTGAAATTTCATGGTATTCCGGATTAATACCAGCAGGCGTTTTTACGGTGAGGAGACTACATCATCAGCTCTCACCTCATCAGCACCAAATAACTGCCACCTGATCCGAGCAGAGGCGGGTGCTCTGCAGTGTCGTCGTCTTCTCCACAGGCCTCGCAGAGGGTATCGTCGCTTAGGCCAGGCACATTTAGGTGTTTGGCGAAGGTGTAGTGGCCGGTTAGTACGCCGTCTGCAGTCTTTTCTGTTAAGAGATAACAAGAATGCAGCGGATTTTTTACAGACATTAGGGAGCATGCGTTTGGTTTGTCTACATCCTGGAGAGTCATGCCACCTCCGGTTGTGCTCTCGAGAAGCCTCATACAAGTATACATACATCCATATGTATATATGCACGTATATAGCTGATAAAGTGATTGATTACGTCGGGTTTTCTATGGCCGCTTTTAAACACGCTAAATTCGTCGCCGATTTTTTCAATGCGGGTGTTATTTCCTTTGTGCGATCCCTTCTGTCTCACCTCCCTTGACAATTTCATACATAAAAATCGACGACTAATTTAGCGTGTGTACAAGCGGCCAATCCTGCTTCCTGTTAGTCCTTTTCCCAAATAAAGAACATCATGGTCATGGCATGTATTTCTGAAAGAACAATGCTAGTGAACCATGATACAAATAAATTAAGAAATCCTTATAACTCAGGCAATTAACAGCGTTTAAGCAAGCATAGCAATTAGCATACATATGTATGTATTTTTGGAAATATTTTATCAAACATTCCCTTCACAACGAATATACAAATGTGGAGCCCACATTCCTGAGGATCTCTAACAAGTGGAGAAGTTCGATAGATAGGCTCCTTGTGATCATCAGTATAAACACAAGAGGTAATAATATGAAGATTTAGGTAATGTATGATTGATTTCGAAATTCGATATGCTTTTAATAAAAATGGCATGAGCCACACTGATTCGTAGTAATGAAAATATTTTTTGTAATATAACACACGTTTCAAGCGTTTAGTATAAAAGTACGGGTATAATATACATCACACATATAGTATAGGTACATACTGCCTCGATCAAGTCTTACGCTTGAATAGTCTTCCAAAATGATGTCAAGAATGAGAAGCTAACGTCGAATATCTATCAAATAGAACAAATCATCGTGATAATTAGAATTAGAACTAACCGATGGGCAGCTGTAAAATGTAGACTGGTGTTGTTGGATAGTTCTGCACTATCTCGTCTCAGCCATTTGGACTCATTCTGTTCGACGAAGAGCTTTTATTTTTCCATCACAGAGTACACAAAACACTACGTTCTCTAAGTGTTAACTCTCAGTATCGCTTTACACAGCAGATTTTGCTGAGCGACTAAGGATCATCTACCGATTTTGCATCTCACAGATTACATCAAATAAACAGTATTAATTTAAGCATAGTGCATGGATCAATTTTTTAAAATCCAATCGAGACAAGCTAAAATCAATTTCGTTGCAAAGTTCATTAAAATTGTTTATACACCTTCTAATAGGTTCATTACAACCATAGTTGGTTCTATGCCTCTTATCGTACAGTAAATTTCTCATCCGAAGAGATCTTTGGGGAGCATATATATTCATGATAAAAAGTAAATCTGGTGAATTTACACGGCAATTAATAATATCGCGGATGAACATGGTTGACGCTGCCTTACGCCTGAAACTTAAGGTATGCAAGCCTATTATTTTGCATCTATCGTCATATTTAGGGAGTTCTTCGAAGGAATACAATTTACGGACAGCAAATCTCGTGAAATTTTTTTGTACTCTTTCGAATTTGAGTTCTTGTGTATCATATGGGGAATCCCAAATGATGGAAGAATATTCTAAATACGGTCTGACTAACGAACAATAGATGGACTTAAGACTAGTTATATCCCGAAAATCTACTATTTCTTTTCAGAAAACCTAACATAGCATTAGACTTCGCAATTGTATAATCATAATGTGATGCAAAATTTAATTTAGTATCAAAAATTACACCCAGATCTTTCACCTCTTCTAGGCGACTAAGTCTATGATCATTTATGAAATAATCATAGACAATCGGGGATGTAATTCGATATGCCGTAAAGATACTACATTTTTGAGTATTCAGCTCTAGTCCATTGTGCTTGCACCATTCCACTAGTGCATGGATATCCAATTGGAAGTTATTACAATCAGTTAAACTATGTATAGATAAATTCAATTTAAAGTCGTCTGCGAATGTTACAATTTTACAATATTTGAAAATTTCGTGAACATCGTTTATGAACAATAGAAAGAGTAATGGCTCCATATGGCTACCTTGTGGAACGCCCGATGTAACTTTTATTACTCGAGATCTAAAACTATCGATCATTACCAATTGCTTCCTGTCCTTTAAGTAATTGGAAAACCACTCTAACATTGACGAATGGAATCCCAAAGACTTTAGTTTGTTTAAAAGCAAAGTGTGATGTACTTTATCGAAGGCTTTCGAGAAATCGGTGTAAAGTACATCAACTTGTAATTGATTTTCTATAAATGTAATTGTATAAATGTAAATGTAATTTGAAAATAATGATAAATTAGTTGTACAAGACCTGCCCTGCATAAAGCCATGCTGGTTATTAGAAATAATTTCTTTTACCATGAAATATAATTTTTCTTTTAAAATACTTTCAAATAACTTGAACTTGAACTTGAATATCGATGAAAGCTTGGATATTGGTCGATAGTTTTCTACTTTTTGCCTTAAACCGCTTTTATATATAGGCGTCAGAAAAGAATACTTCCATTCATTTAAAAATTCACCCATTTTTAGGGATTGATTAAAGATAATTCTTAGTGGACGATAAAGCGAATTCCACCTTTTTTTTAAAATACCAGCCGGGACCCCATCGGGGCCTGGGCTGTAATTTGCTTTAAGATTAGTTAAGGCATTTATTACATCCTGATCCGTAAATTCCAATACACCTGTATCCAGAACCTCTGGTATATTAGAGTAATGGTTCATCGTTGTCTGGACATTATAGCTTTAGAGATGTGTTTATGTGATTAACTATTGAGCGTGCTGTTGTGTCTGTGCGTCGACTGGGTTCGATACCCAATAACGACCAAATCTCACCGCTTTCGAGTCACTGACAATGCTCAAAGAGTATAACTGTCTAGAAAAAGGTTCTCAAACTTGGCCGTTCGGAGTCGGCATACAAGTGTAGTGAGAGAACAATAGCACGCACAACACGATTGGTTTCTGAGAAGAGCTAGACCATGGCCTTCTACTACGTGCTGTATCGCCACCCATATATATATTTAGCTATAAGTACCTACTGGAGTTCTAAAAATCTATTTTAAATATAAATCATGCAGTAATCGTATTTATACGAAAAGTGCAGCTTTTCCAATGAAGTTGGCTGCTTTCCAAAGTATGTTAGATTGTCTCATAGATTCCAGGTCCAAGATTCCCATACAGTCTATGAGTTATAAATATACTGACTGCATTTATGTAACAATATAGAAATTTGTGAATAGTTCGTTTAGTGGTGACAAGTACATTTTGTACGAAACCGGCGAAAGGCCGCAATCGTGAGTTTATCTGGAGCTAATACATATATCCGCAGAATACCTGAATCCTGAAACAAAACCCAAATAGCTTGGATAACGAAACAAATAAAGAAAACAAATAAGTGTTTGGCATTTTTTTCCTTTACTATAAAATGTTTAAGAAATAGTTGTCCATTAGCTCATGCTCGCTTCCTCTTGTTTCTAAGTTTCTTCGCCACCTTGCCCTCTTCTATGGCTTCCTTCATTACTTTGACGGCACTATTTTCTGTATTTTCATCAGTTGCCGCCGCCATATTAGGCATTTCTAACTTTCCAGTGCTTGTTGGGTATCTGTCAAGATTCATTACATATATAAGAAAGATAAGCTCAATCAACTGGAAACATGAACTTACTTATAACTGAATCCTCTTGGAAAGATTGTCTGCCCTAGCAATTGTCGCAATTGCTGTCTTACGTTCTGCAAGTGCAGGCGATTACGTCTTTTCTCAATGATGAATGCATCCTCATCGTTGCTCGCATCTCTGTTTGAGAAGAAGTTTAAAAAACGTACAATGATACAATATGATTGTCTTACGAATCATCGGGCATATTATCGAAAATCATTTCCATTTGATCTGCATTTTTCTTCATCCACCCCAATTCGGATTGTGTACGGCGAATTTTTAACTCCAATTTATCGACTTCTCTCGCCAGACTAACCCGTTGCTTGACAGGAATCAGGTACCTTTCAGCGACTGGGAAAATGGGCAGATCCTCATCTATGCGGAGTATACACGATAACAATGGGATACGAAATATATTAAGGAAATAAAACCTACTTCTGTCCAATGTTTTACAGAGCTTAACGTAATTCCTCACTTCTCCAGGTTCCATGAACATAAGCGTGATCCCGTCACGATTGGCTCTAGCCGTTCTGCCGGACCTATGAACATAGTTCTCACTGGTCATTGGTACCTGTGAACACGTTAAGTTTGCCATTCATTCGTTCTTTCAAATCATTCGCGTCTGTTTACCTGATAATGAATGACATGTTGAACATTTGGGATGTCCAATCCTCTTGCTGCAACGTCAGTCGCAATCAAGAGTCCATCGGGATTGTCCCTAAACCTTTCAAGGTTTTTCAATCTTTGCTTTTGAATCATGCTCGCGTGCAGAGGAAGCGGTTTGCAGTCAAGCAGCCCAAAAAGTGTGGCCAATCTTTTGACACAATCTATTGAGTTACAGAAAACAATGGTCCTTCCAGGATGTCGTTGGACGAAGTAGTAGAGATAATAGTCCTTGTGGTCGATGGGACAAATCAATCTGCATTCCGTAAGATTATGTGCGGTTTCTAAAATGGAGAAAGTTCAATTAAGCATTTGGATTGAAAAAAAAGAAGCTTCGAACTTACGGGTGGAAGTGGTCACATCAACAATCTTTGGCTGTGAGATGCCCAAACCGTCAATGAGGCTTTGGATTTTCAAGCCCGGTGTAGGTTTTAACATTTTATTTTTGCGTCCCACATTCTTCTCTGTAAAATAATGCATTAATACAAATCCCATGCAATAAGACCCACACTTACTTTGAAGGTGATTTGGCAAATCATGTACCAGAGTGAGTGTAGCGGAGAACACGAAGTTCTGTCGCACCTGTTTCTTTGTCTCATCAGCGTTCAGACGGTTCAGAAGAAGTTTTAGTTCCTCAAAGTGACCCTTTTCTACCATGCGGTCTGTTTCGTCAATGACAAGAAAACTGATATCATCGATTTTGATTAGATGTGGATTTTCTTGTTGCAGTAGCTCCCAAAATCGACCCGGTGTAGCGACCACGATTTCGGGACAACCTTTTAGAACACGCTCTTGTTTTGCAATCGATAAGCCCCCGAATATGGCTGCGACATGAATGTCCGTGTACTTTGCGGCAGCAACTAAATGATCCTTAACCTGTACAGCCAATTCTCTGGTTGGAGTTAGAACTACAGCATATAGTGGTTTCCCTATGGACGAGTTTTCAACATCTGCACTCTCATCATTTAGATCTGAGTCAGGGAAGTTATCCAACTCCTCTCGGGGAGGTGTCAAGTTCTCTCGATCTTCGCGATTTTCCTTCTTTTGAGCCTGCTTTGGTGCTTTTCTTATACCAGATCGAGAGTTCTTGGCTTTCAACTCCATTATTCCAGCAAGAATGGGAATGCCAAAGGCTAGTGTCTTCCCACTCCCAGTCTCTGCAGCTCCAAGTATGTCTTTCTTACCCATTATTGCAGCAGGAAGAGTTTTTTCTTGAATTTCAGTTGGGGACTTAAATCCTCTTTCAGCGAGACTTCTCAAAATTACGTCAGGCACCCCAAGACCATTCCAGCCCTAAAAAGCATTCGATTGAATCAGACACAATTTGAAGAAAAATTTCGTATGTATGTACCTCCAGAGTGTCTAGACTGTCAGCCATGTCATTTTCGTCTTCTTCGGTTGTTGGGGGTTTAAGAAGTACAAATCTCCCTGGAATGGACTTCTCTTGTTTATCATTCTCATTCAACTTAACATTTTTTGACTTCTTTTTCTTCTTCGCTGGCTGTTCACTAGATTTTTCGGTCGAAACTCCACCATTTTCTTCGGCTAGCTTTCTTTTTTTGGCTCTCTTCTCTGCTTGCAGTTCCTTTTTCTCTTTTTTCGAGAGTCTCTTTTTCTTCTAAAATATTGTACATGGAAATGTAGAGGAAATCGTTCAGTTCTTAAATAGGAAAAAAATACCTTATCTTTTTCCACCAAAGTGGCACCATAATTTTCAAGAACTTCAAGTCCGATTAAACCTTCGTATCCGCCTCCATCGTCCGAAATAACATTTCCTTTAATTTTTACCTTTTCCCATGACCCATCGATGACAATACTTGGCGAGATATTTTTAACTTTCTTAATTTTTCCAACCATGATTGTTGTCTTCTCGTGGTTTGGTTTTGACAGTAATCGCACGTGTGTGATTGACGCACAAATCAGCTGCAGAGCATTTGTTTTGTATTACGGTGGATACGCAATGGTGTTGTTTTTTTTTTTTGACTAACGTCAAATTGGTTGGGATATAAGAGATGCTACTTTCTGAATTAAAAAAAATATTTTAATTTTAAATTGAAAATTTTTTGTTCTTACGAACGTTATAATTTTCGTTTTTAGATCAGTCGTGGGGTCGAGAAGGCTTCTAAGGACTACTAAGCACTTAAATATAAGTTAGCAAATCCATTTTTCATATAATGGGGGGCAAGGCCTGTGTCAGGGTGATGGGATGTGCTTGGGGTACTCCGAGCGTCGTATGTTCGAGGTTTAGCCCAGCATTTGCATATTTTCTTTAATCTCTGTTCGTTTTTTTCTTCGAAATGTTTTATTTTGTCTTTTGAGTATTGTGAATCGACTGCATCCTATAATTATGTAGGAAAGAGATCACTCATGCGTGAGAAATTGGACCACAAAATGGAATTTGTAAAGTCCCACATGTAGATTTAAACTAGGCAAACACACTCTCCGTATGCGAAGTCATTTATAATGATATCAACTCCCTGCTTCGAACTGTAGCGTCGACCGAGGCAGAAGAAGAAGACAGAACGAAGTCGGTCAATTTCTGCTGTTTTTCATTTGTATTTTATAATCGAGCATAGGTTTTCAAAATTTAGACTTGAGACCGAGCCAGAAATCATCTACACCGAGATATTCAATCCATTACTAGAAACAAACCCTTACCTAACTACTTGCAAACTACTTTATTTTCACGCACACTTCTTAAAGCTTTAGAGTTTAGAGCAGCGCCATGTTACTCTTAGATGACAGTTAACTCCTATCTGATTGTTTATCTGACTATTGAAAAATCGGCCCTTAGTCTTAAATCACTCGTATTCACAAGCCCTGTCTGTATTATTATTATTGTTGAGGGTAAATTGCACCGCGAGCTTAAGAGCTATTGTGCCCCCTGTTCATACCTTTGCTTTCTTAAGAGCCCCCCTCCAATGCAGCTCTTTTCAGGGTCGTATTGAGGAATATTTGCTCCTATTGCGCGAAGGTGGAAGGGATTTATCCTAGAGTATTCTCTCTAAGCCAGTTTCCTTTAGGAATCTGAGAATGAGAGCTGGTTCTAGTGACTTCAATTCTTCCTCTGATATTAGGTATTTGCCCAGATATCCTTGTCTTTTGTGGGTTAGCGCCGCACAAAATCCCAGCATATGGTCTGCAATTTCATTAGATTCTCGGCAGAATCTGCAGAGAACTTCTGATACTCCCAGTTTCCCTAGGTACTCCCTGAGTTTACAATGGCATGTTAGGAAGCCTGTTAGGATACGGAGGTTGTTTTTGCTAATTCTGGTACATATTTCAACATCTTGCGGTTATTTTGAGCCAAGAGTTTCTTCGCCTGCTTCATACAATGAGCGTTGTTCCATGTATCTGCCCGGTTCCTTCTTTCTAGTTCTCTGAACTCTTCCCTGAAGACGTGATCTCCTACAGCTCAGATTGGTTCGGGGCCTATAAAATGTTTCGATGCTCTGTGTGTAAGAATGTTATAAAAAGGAAGGTCGAAGTTGGATATCACCTTACTACATTATTTCTGGACCGAGCATACTCAAGTTGCATACGAGCCAATGCCTCATGTTAGTTACTTTAGTTACTGTCCTTCGTAGCAAGAGTTTGCAGGTGGCGTGGGGTATACCTAACGCTCTCATCTATCCTGCATTTCGCAGGATTATCCTGTTTTCTTATGCATATATTTTACTCCTGTATTTTCCGACGAAAACCCTGTAATCCAATGCAGGCAACATTTGAACTCACAACTCCCTATTCAAGTTTCACAGAGTTTAAAGTTAAGTTAAGTTATTTATGTTTATCTTCTTAACTATACCATTACACTTTAAAACACTCACCACCAAAGATCTTTCTCACCAAGATTTAAAAGCTTTCATTGATTTACACATCGAAACACATTTGCTATAATGCCATCGGATATATTGCCAGTGTGAAAAACATGGTGTACCCACGTTTTTCATCAATTTTCGAATGACTAATCCCGTACCGTTGCAAAGCCGTGGGGGTTTAAATTACGAAGCAAGATAATTGGAGATCCAACCTTCAATTGTTAATTACTAAAAATTTAGGGTTGTATTTATTTTGTAATGCCACATTATAAAAAAATAAAAACAAAAAATTTCGTCCAAAAATAAAAAAAAAATATTAAAAAATATATTAAAAATAGATAGTAGCCGATTCTCAGACCTACTGAATACGCATATAAAATTTGGTAAAAATCGGTAAAGCCGTTTCGGAGGAATACGTAAATTTTATATATTAGAAAGAGAAGATTAGATGGAAAAAGATGGAGAAGTCCAATTATGGAATTGAAAAAATATATTCATGGGCAGCCTTAAATAAAATTGGAAGATGTTGAAGAAATACGGGCACATTTGAACGAACAAAAGAAACACATCTTAGAATTGATGAAAGCTATTCTTATTACAAAAATAAATTTAAAAATGAATTGCTTGGAATTTTTTAACTGAATAAAAACAATCAGAAGTTTTTAAAAAAATGCAATCCAGTTTAAAGTATTCGGCAGAGGTTGAGGATTAAAAAATAATTTATAAAATTAAAAATAACATATGAAAAAAAATATAATATACATGAGAGCAATCATAAGACATGATCAAAATATAATATGCATATCCTGCATTAATCCGGTTTTTATCTATTATAATCCCGGTAAATGACATCTATTTTCCAATTTATCCTGTATATCAGCGTTCACTTGTGGTATTATTGTGCATTTATATTAGGGCTAAAATCTGGCGGTTCTTCGATCCCACGTTTATTCAATGCACTCACTATTGCCAACGGGTAGATTTTTCAATTGGTTATATGTCTGCGAAAGATACCAATGTATACTCCTTAAAATGTAGTGATTTCTCAATGAGCAGTCTCTATTGATTTAACTTTTGAGTACGTGTTGAGAGAGTGAGAGATTTTATTGCTGAATGGTACAGCGAAGATGATTAGCGTTTAGTTTTCTCCGAGTTTTTTTTTTGTGTCTCCGTAGGTAAACTCCCATCTGGGCTGCCTTTATGTGAAGCCTTCATTTTATTAGACATGCTTTATGGGACAGAGCAAAATTGAATTCCGGATGAAGAAGCCCTGTTCAATTCGTTATGAGCGTCCAACTTGCAGTAACTTTCGTGTTAAAAATGTGATCAGGGGGAAATATGCAATTACAAACTTCGAAGACTGCATGGTAGCATGAGTGAGCATGAGTGAGCATACACAAATCGGGACATGAGTGCATTATATCGTTAATATGTGTAAAGATCTAAAATCTAAGAAATAATGAGATAACACACATTTCTAATGAGTAGAAATTAAAGTCCAAATTAGTCTACATTTTGTTGGTATCACCATTAAGCAACTTGCCTAGCGTACCCAAGAAGAAGTCTTACGAAAGTTATGTTATGAAATTGCATAATATATGTATGAGCTGAAAGTTTCCTGTCCCAAATTTTAATAAAGACCAGAGTAGTGTTATCGCTATTAATGCTACGGACGGAGTGTGCATGGAATGCTAACACGGCTTTGAGCGGCACACCAAGGTCACGTACTTGGGTGCCGGATGGAATGGATTCAGGGTGATAGAAAATAATATCTCACAGGAACAGACAAGTTAGAGCTAACTTGGCGAACTTCGAACGGCCTTACAGAAAGGTTTCGTCTAGTTCATATTTCAAAGTTTTACCTTTTTGTCGAAGAAGTATACGAAGGTAGAAATTGCGTAAATGTATGGAGACATTTTTATGTCTGATCCGACATTGACGACATTTTCCAATATCAACACAAATAAAATTTACACCGAAGTCCACCTTTGAAATAAGACAATGCCACAAAGTGGAAAAGTGTTTGAATACTGAATGAATTTTTTGAAATGAGGTGTTTAAATTACCACCGTTAGTATTGAAAAATATTTATTGTGGCAGTGCGTGGCTATCGTTGATATTCGGGCTGATTTTAAGAATTCATTCGGATGATTGTTCTAATATTCATGCCTGAAGACAGTTGCGTACAGGTGAGGTGCCAACGAAATTGCCAGCACACTTAGACCATGTTGGTCCATTGTGATCCCCATAGTCAGTGTACTACCACTGACAACTAAAGTGATTGAAAAAAAGATTGAAAACCGGTTAAAAGCGTATTAACTTTGCTTTTACAGGGATTCGAACCGGGGACCGTCCTAACTAGGGGCAGGCACTCAACCAACTGCGCCATCCAGGTGCAGCAGTGCGGCTTACTTTCTATGTATTTACTTTTTGGCTGCTCTTCAAACGGAAAATATGTATCTGAGCCATATTCTCAGTAAATACTGTCTAACTAACAATATGCACGTACACAGCATCACGTACTTTTGAGGTTTCCGGTCTAGTAAATCGTGACTCCCACGTAGATGCGCACGTTTTGCTTTGAAACTATCGTTTGAACTAATATTGATCAGTCACAACTGCTTAGCTATGCATTACGTCCATCTTTGTTCATACACTGTCATTGTTCGTATTTTCATTAGTTCATCTTCTTTAATTTAATAAATATTCTGCCATCATCTGCATAGCTGCCAATATCGCAGCAAAATCGCAATGTAGTTGCCAGCCCGTCAGGAAAGTGTATGAATATGGCATGAATATCATTGAATTTAATCTATTCAGGTACCATCGACATAAATATATCATAAAGAATTCGACCATATGCGCATGGTAGTTGCTGGAAGACCTAGCGCCTATTTTGTCATAGACCACACACTAAAGTTCATTTACATTGAATCTCTTACACCATGCACTTGTAACAAACGTGACTTGAATTCCTTTAAAGTGTTGATTCTTCGTTTTTTTTTGCTACTGGAACGTAGGTCATGGTCGTAGTAGATAAAAACGCTTCTATCAATTGTTTCCTCATGGATGGAGTTCTTGAGGAGTAACGTAATTGTTTTCCTAACCCACCTGAAGATGCCATCTGAGTTATGGATCGGTCCTCTCAATCAAAGTGATTAAGTGTTTTAATCAAATTATCTTCGCTACGTGCAGAAGTAGCGTGTGGCAGGTTGTGGTCACATTTCCTTTGAATTAATTTATTCAGTCTCGACCACTATTCGTAATGAAACTATTCAAAGAAGCAAGCATTTATATCTGAAATTAATACGTGCTTGTTGTACAAAATGCTGAAATACGAGTGCGCTCGTCGGGTCTCCTGTAAATACCTAACTCGCTTTTGCTTTGCGTAAATCCCCTTAAGTGCTTACACAATATTACATCATGTACTTATTAATTGAGTTTAATTAATGTGGGCGAAAATTATAGGTCAATGACAGAGGCATTTAATATTAACTCTTCGTGCCAAAGCAATATGATGCATCATACTTAAGGCAATACTTTTCAAATATTGCTCGCAGGCGCAAGAAGTGATGGTGAAGAAGTGGTTGTTGCCAGCTAGCTTAGGTGGTTTGTGTTGAAATGTGGAAGAATATTCATTGTCTCCATTTGCTGCTACTATTTTTATGGCTGATCGTTAATGGATTGTTTTTTGTTGTATAAAGGAGATTAGGAATAATCATACAGATCCTTATCAATCATTTCCAAAATTTACAGCACTCATATCTTATAATCGCTGTGCACACACGCATGCATAATGTTTAAACCAGTTTTAAGCGTTCACATTTAGCATTCCAAACATATGTATGGTACTTCAAGCGTGTGTACGAATACGGGTTTATTTTTTAAAGTAAGCTAAAATGGGTGGTTCTTTTAAAATTATTTCGAATTAAATAAAATGCATAACACATGGTTACGTCCATGGTATTGGCTTTAAGCTTCTTCTCGACTGCACCAGTCGTCAGTCACCTAACTCCTGTGGTATCCTGTGGTGTTCACGTTCTTAAAGCGTCAAGTGATGTACGTAAAATGATCATATGAGTGAAATAGTACGTGTCACGTATTCTGTTACTTAATTTACCTTTTTTTGCCAATCTCCAATTATTTATTTATTGCATTAATAAATTGTTAATTGTTCAGGTCTGGTTGTGTAGTGTGACAAATACGTTTATGTCACGTGACAACGCACAGAATCTAAGGCTCTGTTAATAAGCTTCCGGCATGCCCCCAATACAAATATCCGCTGTCCTTATTTCAATAAAAGTGTATTCGTTCGTATTCAAGTTTGTTAATCTTCCTTTGTGATTTTTACGTGGTGAGCGATTAAACCTCATACTTGGAAACCTTGCAAAAACTGCCTCTACATCTAGGTTCCGATATGTTTTGGAGGCTGTCCCAGAATGTAACAGATATCCCCTACTGACTGGACCTGGAGACTGCCTGGAGACTGCCGTTGTCCAATCACTTGACCAGACTATCCGCCGCAGTCCTTAAAGAGAGGTACAAACTCACTCTGCCTCCTCTTTTGATTGCAGCCCCTATTGACAAAACACAAGAGTTGTGTACTCCATCTTCAGTGGGGTCTCAGATTTATCGACGTGAAGTTGAGAGGGGAAGTTGCTTGACAATCAAAGTACAAACTTCGCATAAATTACTTGTTAACGCTTTGAAATCTGAAGCAATATATTTTTGCTGCAGTTAATGTTCTTCTTTAAATGCGAGACAGGCAGTTTTCAGGAGAAGGAACTTTTTCAATTAATTGGAAATATATTTCATTCCGATGCACCTGGAGAACTCAGGATATTGCTGATTGCTAAACTGGTTATTACTATTCATACCAGTTGAAAAGTCAGTTTGTGCATTATTTGTATAAAATCGATTTATTATAACTCAATCAAATCTACCGCAAAAGTTCGCAGTGACATACACTTCTACAATGAACAAATGATCACAATATTCGAAGCGGCATAATTTAAGAATGATAATCTCAGTTCATTTAATGAGCATACCATCGATTAGCAAGACTTACAGGCGTCCACTGCTTGTACAAACATACCCATGAATGTATGTGGCTGAAAACAACAACGGCGTGAAAGAGAATTGGTCACACCAACTGACCCCTTTGGCTTTCGCCCAAATTAATATCAAAAATGTGCACAAGAGCGTCATTCAAATCGATTTCTGAGCCGTGCATGCCGCAATTACAATGCGACATCATTCGCTGTCCCAAACGACATGTCAGTGCCGAAGGTGAATCGTACTCAAGCGCATGTCTATCCGCTCAGTGGTGACTGGCTGCTTAATTATAGGTCTTGCAAAAGTGGTCTTATGGCAATGGAATCGCAGACCATCACTATCATATCCAGCCCAATGGCGTTCACTTGCATTGCTTCTCTAGGCATTACTACAATCTGGCGTAAGAGAGTTCAACGTCTTCACTTTATCGAGGAGTTGCCAATGTTTGGGCGCTACATTAAGTTGATCCTCTCCACTGTTATGTCTGTGAATCGTTGTGAAATGTAAATAATGATATTATTATTATTATCACTTAACTTTCAATAACTCACTAATCAGAAAATCGGATATTATTACCGTCGGCTGTTCGTCGTCGATGATTTGAAAGAAGGCCATTTTCGAGTGTAAGGCTTACGAGAAATTACGAATTAGTTGTGCCTGTCTTTTTGTCAATTATGCATTAGGTGAATTGTTTTTTATTTCAGGGTTAAGATCATAAGACTGTATGCCTGTTTCCTTGTGATTATGCTAATGTGGTTATGATGTATCGCGTAAGCCGATATGCTGTCGCACCTTAGATGTGTCACATTAAAACTGAACTCATTGCACGATGCTGTAATGTAGAATTTGTACATTGAGCATTGTTTGCATAATTACGTCACTCCGGTTTAGTTATTCAACTAGATTATATTCTTTATCCATATGAACTGGTTACATATTTTGGGAACGGACGTTTATACTCTTACATTTCTACATATCTACAATCAACAGTGATTTAATCACTGATCTGAAGTTGTTGAGATTTGTTTGATTTTTTTTATTGAATTATGCTATCTGAGAGACTGATTACTATCATATGTGTGTGAAAGTGTAAATTGTCCTCGTAGCTCATGCCTCATGGATGGTCTGAGCATGAAGTAATGCTGCTTTCCATACGAACCAAGAGGTTGGAACTTGAAGCTCTTAGCCATGTTTTTCATAATTTGTTGCTTGGCTTGCTCCCCTGAAACCTTCTTCAGCGGCATCCAAGTGACGACTACGTCGATGCCATCTACAAGCCCAATAGCTGAGTTTTGTATTGCGATGTCATCTATCGCTGGAACAGGTAGATAGAAGTGGAATAGTTGTACAGTAAATTGTAGAACTGACTAAAAAAGAGCTGGTATTAAGACAATTAGAACAAGACGAAATACATTCTATCTCCCGCAAACTAATAACTACTTAGCCATAGACAGCTTGATGTACAAATGTTCATCTGATGCAAGCATTGAATGTAGAGTTTTCGTTGCTATAGATAGCACAGTGAAGTTCGATTAATTTTTGCACAGTTACCCAAAAACTCCACACGTTTAAAGAATTTCGATAATGTACTTGCATTTTGTGATCATTTTTTTTATTTCCAATCGAGTGATTGACAAGCCCACTACAAAATGGGAATGTATTTGTCTTGTAAATTTGTGTACACAACAAGGATCTTAAAAAGGATATAAATTAAAGACTATCTTTATTTTCCCTCTATCAGGGATTTTATTTATTTAAGTTCAAATGCTTAAATAAAATGCTTTAAGATACTCAGCCCGAAGTTACCTAAAACTAAACTACTCTACTTATTCTAATCGCTCGATATCGTTTAGCGATGTCCTTGATGTCGTTCGGTCCCACGGTGGATGGTCGGCGACACTCCCTCGGTGGTGTCGGAGTCAATCTCTGTGTCTGGCAGGCTCGGATTAAAACGCTGAGCTGGCATTTGGCTGTTCGCACACTTTGGAACTTTGAAAGCGTGTTAACTTATAGTGTTATAGTTATAGTGCCGGGACAGTGTGACATTTCACATAATTGGGTTTGGTAGACTATGTATGGCTCTCGCTATCATCTAAAATTAGATACAATCACATAAATGGTCCGAAGGCACTACGTGCCTCAATACCAGGCAAATATTCCATCACTTGTCTTCGAACGTTCATTCAGACTGTATAGGTCTATTCAGAACACTTATCCGGTCATAAAAGAACATTATCATTCATCCGTATGCCTGTTGCGAGTTTTGAATATTTGAGAGATTTCTTGAGTTTTATGGACAATTCAGAGATGAATTGGGAATGCAGGCCAAGACCATCTATCACCCTTCCAGCTCATGAAGTGCCTTTGCCATTCACAGGCAATTCACCTAGGCTCTTATTCTAGATAAATAGAGTTATCAGAACAACATCAGTGTAAGTCATCTAAATTACAGATATTAATTGGTTTAAAAGCAGGTTTTATCTTATCCGCGATGTATAATAGTATAGCACTTGCACGTACACATAGCCCAACATGTTCAGTACACATATTTGTCATCGTGTCCTTGTAACTTCAATTTGATAAGAAGCCGTCAATGAGAAACACTAGGAAAATGCCATAATAGGAGACACAAGTTCTTAAGCATTATACTCTTATATTAGCATTATGTTCTTCGGCTTTTGGATAACGAGAAAATGTTTTTCATGCTAAAGTTCAAAGCTAACTTCTACCATACCCTTTTAGACTTTCACGCAGCTTGCTTCTGAAGATATATTATATTTCTTTATTGACCCACTTTTTCTATTATCTTGAGCATAGAGTTCGGCGTCCACCAAAGTTCCAAGAATCGTTCTAGCACTGTTCGTATAACTCCATGAAAGACATTAACTTATTTTTGTAGTATGCCAGACATTCGGTCATTCCTGATTCTTCTTATAGATAGTCTTCAAACCATAAAGGGCCCAACTCTGTTCACGTGCTTTACCAATATTTTTATACACTAATTCTTTATGTCACTATATTCTTCACACATTTTCATTATTGTAAACTAACGATGAACTGATGATGAAACCGACAATGAACATAATAATTCACCCAATGCATAATTGCCAATGAAACAGATCCAACTGATTGGTAATTTATTGTAAACGGTCCTATATCATCAATATCGTACCATTTATTACCATTCAATGACTGTAATGCCTTAACTTAAACCAGAAATAAAGTATAGATAAAGCCGACTTCTATCTCTCGCTTTTTATATCGTTTTCTCAAACTCAACGGACCAATCGGAGTCAGAGAATGTCATTTACATTACTTCGTGAAAAACCGTCAAAAATGTATAAAATCCGCCATCAACTCTAACTCATCAGGCGTTATGTCCAAGCGCAACCAGGCGAGTTTTTGAACTTGGTTCAACCATCTCGTCCTGGGTCTGCCAAGCGGTCGCCTACCTGATGTAATCGCATTCAAGGCACGCCTCGGAAGTCGTGATGATGAGGTGACGCATGACCAAACCATCGAAGCATAGCCCTTTCCGTTCGAAGAAGCTCCAGCTGAGTTCCTCGCGTACTGTCGTGTTTCTCATCCTATACCGCCGACTAATCCCACAACACCACGAAGAAATCTTATTTCGACAGTTTGTATTCGCGATCTTATTCATTCTGTCATTACCCAAATATCATGACCATAGGTGAGAGTTGCAACAAATACTGAATCGAAAACCGCTAATCTGGCTTTGACACCTGATTACAGATCTTCCAAGCTGTTTCAAAATTGAGCCAGCTTTACAAGAAAGTTCAGCATTACTCCTCCCATCACTCTTGAAAAAGTCCCCGAGATACTTGAACTTCTGCACCTGCTTCAATGGGACTCCACTAACATGTAGAGTGCATTGAACAGGAGTTCTGGAAATGACAATAACATCTGATTTGTCCACGTTAACCTTCATCCCAGTATCTGTGCATACGGCAACAAACCTATCGAGTGAGCGCTGGAGCTCCGTCTGGGAGGATGTGAGGATAACTAAGTCATCTGCAAAAAGAAGATGACTTAATCTCAACTCTCCCAATGTCCCAATGTGACATTCCTCGCCTCGGCTGCGCTGCAACATACAGTCCGTATATATATATAATGAAAAGGAGAGGTGACAAGACGAACCCTTGGCGAAGTCTAACCCCCACGGTGAAAGGTGTTGATTTAGTACCGTTAAGCCGAACACAGTTGCTACAGTTTGTGTATAGAGGCCTTCAAAAGAGGACCACCAATCCCATACTCCTGCAGAACACTCCAGTTTACCTCGAGGAACTCGGTCGTATGCCTTTTCCAAATCTACAAAACAGCCGTAAAACGGTATGGCATTCTCGAGTACCTTTCTTAGAGTGAAAAGCTGGTCGGTTGTACTTCTGCCGGGACGAAAATCGCATTGTTCATTCCCCATCCTGGACTCGAGCATAGCTCTAGAACGAGCCTCCAACACCTTAGTGTAGACTTTCCCGGGAAGACTTAAAAGAGGTATGCCCCGGTAATTGGAGCAATCTCTTTTGTCCCCCTTTTAGAAAATAGGGACAATCACCCCTGTTTGCCAGTAGCCAGGTGGCTCACCGCGTTCCCAGGCCACATTAATGACACGAGAGAGCCATAAAACTCCCGCTTTACCCATCGCCTTAAGCATTTCTGGATTTCATCCACACCTGCGGATTTGTAACTTTTAGCGATTCAATCGCCAAAATGACTTCCTCCACCGTTGGACTATTCTCCGCCCCACTCAAGACTACGGGTCCGCCAGCCTAAGTGTCCTGTTCGAGCAGCAGCTCCGAAATGTACTCGCTCCATCTGCGCAAAATGTCTACCTCATTTAAAAGCATCACACCACCCGTGCTTTTGACTCCTTCGATGGTGTTGAATTTCCTTCCTCTGAGTCGGTGAATGGGTTGCAATGTACACCTTTTTCGAAGATCTATGGTCGCTCTTCAACTTCTCGCCGAACTCCTTCCAGGACTGATCTTTAGCTGCTCGCACAGCCAATTTGCAAGTTCCTCGCTCCTGAGTGTACTGGTCATGAGAATCCAGTCTCTGTACGTGCTCTTCTTCTCTTTGATGGCTACTTGAACCACCATCCGCCACTCCAAACCGCTTCACTTCACATGCGATGGAACAGTTGGAATTCGTTCAAGCCTTTCGGAGTACCTGATTTCCGACTTAAACAATTAGGAATATCTAAAATCAAATCCGAAACACAATACTTTTAGTGCAGTAAAGCAGCCGAACGTGTTCGCTCAATTACGGCCAAATAATTAAGGGTCAAAAAACTGTCAAACATAATTATATGTAAGTCACGTAACAAAACCATCATTCTCTCTTCCAAATGGGCAACTACGTCAAAGCGGAAGAACTCTCCAATCGTAATTATTGCATGTTAATTATAGTATCAGCAATTAAGATCAAAAGTATATACGGCATGCTTTACAGATTTTCCAACTAAAGTAAAACAGACCCAGCGTCATAACCAAATGTAGCATTCGTGCATACAAAACAAGAGCAAGCGGCGGCGCGCGAGCGCAGGTTGACATTGAACTTGATTTGAGTATCGGTTTTCCTTCAAAGTGACGCTTAATTGACAGGTAACCCAGCTCCAGCTGCCAGTTGGCCAGAATTTTTCGAAGACTCGAAGTTCCATTGACCGTTGCGCATATGAAGCGGCTGTTGGCTTTGCCAAGTGTCTGTACGTGGGGCATTGTGAGGACTTACAAACAAAGACAAATTGTCAAATCGCAGACATGGTGACTTGCATACTAATTTAGGATGCGGCATCGATATTATAAGTTCGGGGTATAAAAACCAAAAAATGCGTTTTGAGTGGAAGTAGTTTGGTATACGCAGTCGTTTGGATTAGTCGCCATGTTTGGAAAAGTGGGTTAAGCTCGACGCAAATTGGATATAATTTTTATTTCGACATGAATATTAAAAAAAACTTTCATTTTAGATAATATTGTTCGCCGCATTGTTGGTAGTGTCCGTGGCTGAACTGCCTGCTGGTGGTTCTTATGCACCGTCGGGATGGAGACCGCAAGGAGCGCCCTTCCGACTGCCCGATAGCTATCTCGTTGCGCAAGAGTTACGCGATCCTGGAGTGGATCTGGAAATCACAAAGCAGCGCGTGGACTATGCAGGACAGTTTACTGACACTAACGCACTTCGATTGCCGCTAAATACTGCATACTTGCCCCCGAATGGTGACCTTTCCGCTGTGGATTTCCTTCGAGTGCAATCTCTGCCAAACCGTCCCTTTGCACAGTTCAAAGTAGTACGAGGCTCGCAGTTCATTCCCCGAAGGCAACTCTCGCAGATTCGTCGTCCACAGCAAGTGTTCAGGTTTAAACAATCTCAAAGGCAAAAGCTACTACCCATCAATGTTCCTTCGGAAGAATATGGAGCACCTGCCGCCGAGCCAGCAACTCAATATGGAGCACCTGTCGCCGAGCCGGCAACTCAATATGGAGCACCAGTTGTAGGATACCCAGATCCAAGAACTCCAGCTGAAAAAGACGTCGATGCAGAGGCTGAAAATCTATCCGACGCAACAATTACCAAGGGAGAATACTTTATTCTCACCCCAGAGAAAACATTGCAGAAGGTGACTTACAGAACATCGCAAAACGAGGAAGAGGCAAAAACAAACGCATTCACCGCCCAACTGAAGTACACGCCCGTAGAGAAAGTGGACGGCCCATTGTACAAATACAGTGAACAAGGGCAGTTAGTGAAAATTAACAAAAAGTAATTGATGTCGCTTGCCAGGGCAGTACTTGTTATTTAGTGTGTAAATCGTTTTTAAATTGTGTCCATTATTAGATAAATGTACGTATGTATGTGTTAATTGGCTTAAAATAAGATTCGGATTAAAGCATTTCATTTGGCTATATTTTAAATTGTTGCTCAATATTATTGTTTTATGCTGGAGAAAGTTTTGTGCCATCATCATTGTTCAAGTTGCATCGAAAAGTCCGTACATTTCTGCACCTACGCGTCGTTCATACTAGAAGTCCTTTTCAGTATAAAGATGTTCCCTTGTTAGTCACAAGGAAATACGCATGATAATAGGGAGGGTGTTTTTATAAACGGCGGAAATCTGCGCTAGTACATCCGCATTTCTTTTTGAACACACACACGCTGCAGAATGTCTGCAGTCTTGCCTTTGTACAAAATATTTTTCTTCCAATCGACCCTGTTTGCAGTCAATAATGACTGCACAATATCAATATAAGCTACCCTCTTGAGTAAAAGAGAGAGTGGCTAGCGATGGAGTGAATCAGAGAGGACATGCCTTTGGCAATTATCATTAAATCGAGAAAGGGTAAGGGTCGTTGGTTAGTTCGTGGTAGAGTTTCAATCTAATAGTAGGTAATTGCGTGCACTTACGGCCTCCCGATCGTGGCTCACGTAGACCAACGTATTGGGTCCATCGTGTCCATGCTAGGGAGTGCTAACCACCGTGAGACCTGCTGTGGTCCTAAAATCAGCTAAATTCATGTTTTTCAATCCAACACCGCTTAAGTCCTCCAGCTCCAAGAAGAAGTGCTTTTCTAGAAAGTGCTTTCTTTTCATTGCTGTTCAGTTGCATTGCATATGCACCTATGACACAATGTCCGCTGCAGTCGTCCCTGAGTGCCAGGGATTTTTCGAAGAAGGTACAGAAGACACCTGCTTCTTTACCTGCACTCATCTTTGAGCCGTCAGTGTGTGGGATGATCTCTCCCTCTGCTATTGCAACTTTTTCCTTCTATTGTTCACGGTCGGAAACCGTAGATAGAAGCTCCTTTCCGGGGTAAATATTGGTAGAAGGTAGTCGGTTTGTTCTATGCTCTATGTATATAGCAGCAAACCGCCGAAAATGCCGCCTCTCTAAGCATCAAGGCAGAAGAGGCTGCACTGATACTACAGAATAAGTCGAGAGGGGGAGGAAGAGTATGGCTTCCAGTACTGTCGTCGGTGTTGTTCTATGACAACCTGTTATGCCTAGGCAGTTCGATCTTTATATTTTGGTTTGCTGAGTGAAAATATATTTCTTCTCCATAGCCTTCCATCATACCAGAGATCCGTAAGTCAGTTATTAACTAACATTGGTGCATGACTGAGACTCTCACTAAGCGCTGAAGAAAGTTTTCCCGAGATGAGGATGAGGACTGAGAATCCTTCCATCTCCAGCGTCTTTATGATCTCTCCACTAGGATCGCCCAGTGATGACTTGATCAACCGCGAACGTAGCATCAGTCCGATACAATCACAGAGTCCTGTATCGACTCATACTCTAAGGAGACTCGAGACTGAATCGCGTCGTTTGTCATGTTGTTGAAGGCATCGTCTATGTCGAGGAACGCGCCCAGGATGTATACCTTCTGCTACAATGATTTTTTAACGGTGGGTACTACTTTATCTTGTGCTGTTTCCACCGATTTGTTCCAGATTTGGATATATAAATTAGTCTGATCTCTCGCCATCTCTAGCATTAGACATCCTTTAAAAATGTTGCTGGGCCAGGGAATGATAGATATTTGTAACATGCTTGGACATATATTGCCCGTATTGTTACTGCTGATAATTTCGCTAACCTTGCTACATCCCACAACCTGCTCATCATTGAGTTAGCCTGGGGAGGGAGCTTTAGAAGATTGTTTAGCGTCTCTTCATGAGAGTTTGTCCAGATACCATTTATTTTCCGAATTGTGGACAACTGTGATGGTTGATGCCAAAAATAAATATCTATCTATCTCAAGGTGATGTCTAGTACTTCTTTCCTGTTCGCTGTTACGAAGGTAAGTTTACTACCTCGGTCACAGAATAGCAGATTGGAGTTAAAAATTAAGTTAAAGAGAGCTTTCGCCCTATCATTAATATCAGAGCTACCCACACAGTACGGTGGGCGTTTGCATCACAACCAAGGATAAAGTTTCTCTTACCTACGAGTAGTTGTTAACGCTCCCAATTCTTCCGAGGGTAGGCAGTTGTATTCCTACCCTCTCACTTCCATTGCGACGACGTCGCCTGAGCTGAAATTTTGCAGTATCAAAGCGTGCAATGGAGTACACATAACAATGCAAGCTCCTTTGTCCTTGCTTCAGGAAGTGGTATAGTTTCTTCACCTTAATCCCATCATCTTATTATGTATAATCCAAGGTTTCGGGATAAGGGTCATTTACAGCCGCTACTCCTCAAGGAGCAGCCTGAGTTGTACCTCTGTCACTCAGAAGCAGAGCGTCATCGGTGTTTTCTTCTTTTGTGGATCTGGGATGTAGTCCGTAAGGATGATCTTTTATACCCCTCCTTGGGTTGCTCCTCCCTAAGCATAGCTCATCCCTGCAACGGGATCCAACGATTTTGCGCTAGGAGGAACTTGATGAGTTTATCTTTTTCCACTCCCTCATATGAAATGCAGATTCTGGCCTTCGGTGCACTAGGCATATCACCTAGGCCTAAGGGGACTGCCTGCAATGCATCTCCCTCCCACGCGGACATTTATTTGATGGCTTTCTTGACAAACTTAATTGTCCACTGATCTTTACAGTCGAAAATGGTGTGTCCTTTGTGCCATCTGGTTTTGCCGAACATAGGACTTTCCTGTTCAGCATCCCTTTTAATGTGATCGAAGATCGCTTTGGCCATACCTTTCTCGACGATCTTCTTCCCACACTCGAAGTGATACTGACCATTAGGCTTCTTGAAATCCACTATAGAGAGCTGTAGTGGGTTTCTGGATACCCCGCCGTATGTTCTCTTTGACTTGCTTTTAGGTTCTGTGGCTTTGGCTTTTTTTATCGATCAGTCGGGTTTCCACATTGAACTTTCCAACTGTCTACGGCCCCTCTGGCAATGTTAGAGCCGCAGTGAATATAAGACCAGAGATGAAGTATTAAAGAGACTTCTACCTCCTTCTAAGGCTGCTCTAAAGCCTTAAGAAGTGTGCGTGAAAATAAAGTAATATGCGTGCGTTAAGAGCAAAATTCGTGGTGAAACGCGATGGGCAAGGGGTTTTCCACTGGAAAGGCGACTATCTCGGTGTACATGATTTCTGTATAAGACATTGATCATCGCAGTCCTGCTGTACAGTGCAATGGAAGGAATAATCTCAAAAGCGGATCCAGAAGTCATTGGTCTCTCCGTGAGAAACGTTCTGGGAGCAATATGTGGTCTTGTTTGCGTTTATGGCATCTGGCGGAGAGTATTTAACCACGAACTGTATGGGGTGTAAAGAGTCATGAGTCTATCCAGGCGTCTACGGATACAACGCCTATGGTGCCTAGGCCATGTAAAGCGCACGAACAACACAGCTCAGACCTGAAAAAATAAATAAATAAAACATTCGACTCTGAACCTGTGGGACAACGCAATACAAAACACCAGCGTCGAGAGTGATTTCCTCCATTTTCGACGCTGGTGTTTTGTGTTGCGTTGTCCCACAGGTTCCAACGTGGTACGTACAACGTGGAGGCGATCGTATAGCTGGAGACGCCCTTTTCTATCGTAACCAAAAGAAAGAAGATATGTCATAATTTGTGGGTTTATGGGTTAAGTACTCCTGTAATTTTCTTCCTACAAAAATAATACATTTTTGTGTATTAGGTTTATCGAGACCGGTTTATAAATCGTTGCAAAAAGTCGCCAAGGGCTACACCTAAACATTAATTTAAATAATAAACAAACAAAGTATTTTTAGCCAACCTCACGCAAGTTATCTTCTATCAGGCCTTTCTCTGTTGGTGACTAATTTCAGTCAGTAATTTCTCAATCTTTAGCAGTGTTTACATATCCGACTGATCTGTAAAAGTTGTGTGCTGCTTAATTTATGCAAGACGATTTAAAATAGTTTAATCAATTCCTCACATAAGATGCTTCATAATGAAAAAAAAAGTAAAATATAATCAATGTGGCACAACTGAACGGCTTTCGTTTATACTACATAAATTCAAAATCGAACCGAAAAATGCCATAATCATTTTTATCTTTAAACTTTATTTGTTCATCTATGAAAGTCGGTAACGGTCGTTCAGTACTCGGTATCATAGTTAGACATTCAGGAATTTACTAATCTGATATGCCTCTGTGAATGGCTTTCTTCAAAGTTGGAAACCGAAATAGATTTTCAGTACGGTGTTTTTTTGACAGATAAATTGTTAGAACTGTATGATACAGAGCTACAGAAATACTACATATGCAAATTAATTAATCTTTAAATAAAAAAAAGTAGGTATTTAAAAATTATGCCAGTTATGTGATTTACATTAAGGACACACTGTCACACTGCCACACAAATTTGTTGATGGTTTGTATTTTTAGTCTGCACACTGTGGACTACAGATGCTAAAAATATTTGTGAATATGATTAATCAAACATTTTATTGACAAATTAAACTTTAACTGCTACATATGTATTTGTGGAAATAAAATGGAGTATTTTAAGTTAAGTGCTGTAATTGGCGAACTTCGCGTGAGCTTGTGGATCGCTTCTGTCTCTTTGTGGATTGCCTTTACAAGTCGTCAAATTTTAATTCACAGAGAAAACAAATAAAATCGTTATTTACGACACTAAAGCTAACATTTGTGGAGTTTGTTTTTCGATCGTTGACGATCCTGCGGACGCTGATTCCATTCATCAATATCAAGCTGTCTTGCATCTGCGATGACTTTGTCCTTAAAGCGGAGATTCGAAGGAAGAGACTTGAGCATTGGTGTCAATGAGCTCAGTGTGTCCTACCTTCATCGCAGACGGGACCATATATCCGACGCAGAATTTTTCTCTCGCCAGCACCTCAAGAATCTCAACATCTCAACAACTCTGCTGTTTGGCTTATCGTCCAGCTATCGACTCCATATAGCAGGACTGGAAAGATAAGTGTTTTGTAGAGCATGATTTTGGGCCTTCGAGTCAGAAGTTTTGAGCCCAGTTGCATCGCGGCGGATCTCCACTAAGACATCGTTTGTGGAGTTCATGTTTGTCGCGGGGTAGAGAAACTCCCTGACTACCTAAAAATTGTAGCTGTCGATGGTTATGTTTGTCCTAGGTGGTGTGTGCCGGAACGATACTTGCCAGACAGCATATATCTTTTTTGTCCTTATTGACAAACGCTTTTTTACAACTACCGTGAATGCCTCCACTAGGCAAAGTTGGAAACGCGCGACTATGTCGATGTCATCTGCGTAATCATACAGTTGGACTGACTTGTAGAAGATAGTTCCTCCAGATTGAAGAAATTACAGCAGCGCATCTTCTTGCCGAAGCCCGGTGGAGGTTACGAACGGTTCAGAAGTCGTTGAGCTGAAGCTCTGAGCACCGCGTATGTGTTAGCGTGGTGTGACACAATCGGATCAATTTTCCCGGGACCCAGAAATCTGCAATCACATCAAATAGTTCCTTTCGATGAATGCTGTAGTGTGCGACTTTGAAATCGATAAAATGATGGTGTGTATCGATCCGAAACAATGTAGTCTTCTCGGGAGACAATTACTTTTTATAATTCGATTTGATGGAGAGAACAATTAAAATTTGTTCGGAAATACTAAAAGTACATAAATCAAAACCAGTAAAACGTAAACTTATTTCTCAGACAGTCAAAGCCCTAATGGTAAACGTCTTAATGAAGAACGATGAAATGAAAATAGATTCTCCTTATATGCTGCTTTTTGAAGTTATAAAAAGAATACCAAACTGTTCATAATTGTCAAATAGGGAAAACCACTTTCCGTGGCGATAAAAAGATTAAAAACGAAAAACGCAATCGTCAGGGGTTCATTGTCAATGGGGGCGTTAGAAAAATATAAAAAAGAGGAAGTCGAGAGAAAGCGTTGGATTTGATAAGGTAGTTGGCTACATTAGTGCGCAAGATACCCATATTTCATGTTTTCCATTATCGAATGAACGCATTAGAGATTTTGTGTGCAATAGTTTTGGACTCTATGGCAAATTGAGGAATGCTAAACGATTAGTATCAACGACAAAAGCTGCCGAATAACGACAAATCGTAAGAAGAGGACCATAGTACCGTTTTTACAAAAGAAAACGGAATGGAGAAGGCTGTTTTTTGTGGTGAAATCAAACTGGAATTATTATGACCAGATCAGAGATTGTAAGTCCAAATCTATTACCTACCAAGTACCAACCTATCATATCTGACTTCAAAAGATGCCTGCGAAAACTATATTTTATCTGAAGTACAGCAAAGTTCAACTTTTGTGTGAAAAAAGGAGTTAATCCTTAGACCCCAAAGAAGCGATCAGAGGCTATTTGAAATACGTTTAAGGTAGGCAAGTTGGCAAAAGTTTGTCAAGTTCTGAGCAGCTGTAATCAAGAAGAGAATATATATACATATTTTTTTTAATGTTTTACGTATGTAACGATTTTTTTATTACAAATATTATACAAAAATATGAATGCAATATTGTATACAAAAATATATAATAAAAAATGTATATAAGTTTGTGAATTGTAAAATATACAAAAAGAGCACTTAACAAGTAACTTTTTTTAAATTATGGCAGCTGGCTCTACTGTGTGGTTTGCGCTTTCGTGGAAACAATGAATAAAAAAATAAAAAGATAAAAAAACAAAAAAATGTGTGAAATAAACAAGAAGATACTAACACGGGTTTTCAATGAACAATAATACTATTAGAATGCTATGTAAGGAAAAACAAAAAAAAGGAAAAAAACTCAAAAGATATATGTCATGAGACACCACACAAAGAAACTGGCCTAAAACCTAACACAGGCTGTTGACGACTTTAGGTTTTACTCCCTTTAAGGATACTAGATTTGATAGATGGAGATATGAGATGGAAACTTAATTGTATCCTTGGAATTTGCTTTGTGCGTTGGCATCATAACCACTGAAAGCACCATCACGGCCAGCAGCGCCATTTTGAGCACCATAACCATTATTGGATACTTCGTAGGAGATGGTTGGACGGTAACCGTTTTGGTCGGCCTCGTAATCAACAACCTGTTTCCTGCCATCGGGCAAGAGCACATAGTAGCGACCAACAGTCATGGAACCATCGCGGGCTTCCTTGTGTCCGAAGTCATTGCCAGACTCGTAGTCCTGAACGTCATACTTGAATTCGTATTTAGCTGGACCGTAGTTCTCTTCGCCATAACCGCTGTAGGCATTGTTACCAGCACCATATGCAGAGTTTGAGTATCCCTGGCTAGCTGGGTAGCTTCCGCTCGATTGTTGCTTTGGGAAGATAGCTGAGGTAATTGCTGGTGCTGGAGCAGCTGATGATGGGGCAGCATATGTACTCTGGGGTGCGGGAACTGATTGACTCCTTTGGGGTGGCAGGTAGTTATTTGAAGGCGATTGGTATGACTGAGTGGGTGGCAGGTAGTTATTTGATGGTTCGACAGTTTGCTGATTTGGTGGAAGGTACGAGTTTTGTGGTACCGGTGGTTCGCACTTCACCAAAGCGACGCAGACCAAGATAGCTATTGTTGCAAAGCACTGCAAAATGAAAGTAAAGATTGTAATATAAGATGAGATTTACGATAGATACGAGCAATTGACTGAAGATAATTGACAAAGGAGATGGTATTTTGTGACATAATTACAACTGAGTGATGCTGTGGTGGTGTACGTCTCGTACTTGCATTGCAAAAAGTTGAAATGATTTGCATCGGTATAACATTTAAGTTATTCCAAGAAAGTTAAGAAGAGAGAGGAATTGTTTGTTTATGCAACGTGACTGCGAATTATTTTGTTCCATCTTAATCTGATTCAATTGAAAAAGATTTGTAAATAAGGCACTGACATTTAAAGAAGTATTTCGCTTAAATTTTTGAATAACTTAAGAACACGACTGAATTGTTTTCTAAAGTCAATCAATCAGAGAACTGTATCTTTGATGAGTATTCCATAGGTGATCTTATTATTCTCTGTCACAAGATTTTGATGCGTGGATGAACAAAATAACCACCAAGCACTGTGGTGTATCCAAAAGTGAACTCGGCTTTGTAGTTATTAACTAATAGAACCCATCGAATTTCAATGCTGAGATTTGCATATGAAACTGTGAAGTTGTTTGCAAATTCACAATTTTTAAACATTATCCTTTGCACAATTATTATTCTTGCACATCACTGACACAATTTAATGATTTTTTTTATTTATGATTTAAAATTTCGTACTCATATTCACACTTGTACGTACCTTCATTTTGTATATTTAAAAGCTTAGTTGATTTATCACAAACTTAAAGGAGTTAAAGTATCCTTATTGGTCTTCTAGCGAAGATGGTTGAACAAGATTTGATACTGATCCAAATCCAGACACCAGTATTTATATCACACAAAACCTACGCTGGTACTCACTCTCAATCTACATCTTACATTTCAGATCTCTGTATTCGCCGAGTCTCCCGCAAAATACAAGAAGAAGAAGAAGAGAAAAAAAGAAACACACAAAAATACGAAAAAAAGAGAAATAGAAAACGAAGGGTATAATAGTAATAATAAAAGTTTAGAGCAAAAATCTCACAATGAACATCACTTGCACTGGTGGTGTTGCTTCCTATCGTACTCTACTACAACAACAACAACGCTGCTAGTAACAGTCCATTCAAAACTTAAAGCAAAATAATAAACATTATTATATTGGTATCATGGATACATCTTCGGAGGCGCTACAAGCAACCGAAGGCAACAACAAAAATGTACGAAACATTTTTTCTCACCAAAAATAGGAAAAAAAAATTAAAAAAAACTTTTTCTACATCATATCGTGTGCCATAGGCATTCACAGGTATTCATACATGTTTAGAAACATTTTGTTGATGCTGTTACTTTTGTTCGACTAAAATGTATCCAACCAATCAGATTGGCCCGCGAGAAGAGTGTACATTTCACGTACATCGAATGTGAAGACGAAAATGATGAGTACAATACATTTTTACGTTTTTTTTTTTTTCCAGTTGTTTTACTTTTTGGGGGTATAGTGCAATTGGGCTTAGATACTTTTATGTATCCATAGAGAAATTAGTGCAGACACACACTATGTGTGTGCTTGTGTGGCATATGCAGAGAGATACTTTTATTTCTTTTGATGGCAGATTCATTCGGCAGACACTGATGGTGAAGGTGTTTGGCAAATCACCAGCGATGGGTATCAGACGTCTGCTGGAGCTCATAAACGTGGAGACCATGATCGGGTTTGGTATGGGATGCATTCACTTACTGATGTGGTATGTTTCATTCGATGGAACATGGATGAATTTTTGAATTTTGTTTTGTAACGATAAGTATAGTAATATTTCTTTGTGCGTCTAAGGATATGGATGTGAATAATTTGATTTAAATTTGTGTTCTTTTGTGCTTTGTTTTCAACTGTATGTGTTTGATGATATGAGCAGTGGCAAATAAATGTTATGAAATCAGCTTCATTTCTTTTCCAATGCTAACCAAAGTCATTTTTATTGATATACATAAATTCTCCATTCACTGGGCTTTGAATGAGCGCTTACGACCAGACACTCCTTAAAATACAAATATTGCAAACATCGTGACTATGAGCAAATGCTGTTCAATATGTGTTGATGATCATCAAATAATCAGTCAGTATTTTACATGTGCTACAAATTCAGATGAAAGAAGTTTAAAATAAAACCACAAAAGCCTTCTGATATTTGAATTTAAAGAGTTCAGGTGAAACTATTTGAGTGATTTTTATTGTTTCCGACAGAAAAAGTACTCTTTGCCCTTAAATCGTATCGCCGAGGATATTTCTCATCAGCAAAACCTCGAGTCATCTAATCACTCTCATCACACATTTCCTTTAGTTTGATTTGTGGTGATATTAATTTGAAGACAGATCTGCAATTGACAAGTATATTTATTCAAACTGTGAACAGGATTTGTAATTCAATCCTCTGTCTAAAATTACGATCACTATTTTGTCATGTAGTTAACACGTTCCTAGTGTGCAATTACTGGTCTAAACGGTAAACGTTCAACTTGAGTTGTAGTTCTCAGTTGGCTGATGATGGAAACTGATAAAATGCTTAAAAAAGTTATCCGTCTGTTCATTTATGGAACCAACATAGTCATTGCCTTCCATTATCATTTTAAATTTGAGTTTTCCAAGAAGGTGATTCACGTCCAGCACGTGGTTTATGTGTTCAATGTTATCGTGACCTTGAAGATGTTAATTTTCATTTCTGCATTGGCCATATGTTTGTCTTAGCTCTGTTAAAAAAATACTTTGAGGCTAACGAAAGAGTTTTTGACATACATGATAAGGCAAAGTATTTGCCAAATATATGCCTTTCAAAGTTAACATAAAGAAAAGAATTCAAATTTGATTGAAATTGATATTAAAGTCCGATATCTCAGTTAAGATAGACTTTTGAAATTCATTGACGAGCTCTTCATTTCTACATCACGCACTGCTTCCTGCTTCTCATTGTTGCAATCGGTAATTTGCCATATTATGAGTATTTTTTTCGCTTTCACAGGTACCAGTCTGATGGTAACAATTTATATATTATTTATGATAACTGAGTAGTGAAGGAAATTTGAAAGATGATGCCTGAATTTGCTCTCATTTCGCATAGGCCCTGGGATTCTTGGGTCGTAGAGGAAAACATTTCAACGATCAATTATTTTACCCCGGCCTGTGCTCAACTCTTTGAGCAGCTAGCCAGGTTTGGTTTTGTGCATAGAAGAATTGTTGAATACAAAAAAATCGTCTGTGTGACAGGAATCACATAAAATGATACCACTAAAATGAAACCACATGAGGCGGATGCTACTTAACGATTTTATCACCAGGTAGATGGCAATTTCTAGGTATAGGCCGATCTTGGGTTGGACCTTGAGGAGATTGGATCGTAGGCACATTTTCAGAACAGATAACATTTTCCCGCTTTTGGCATCACTGTTTTTGATAAAAATCCAATTAAAGTGATTAACGTAGATTTTAAAATATTAATTCAAAGAGACTTTCCAAAGAAACATCGAAATGCATAGTTCGTGCCTAAAAAAAAACACATTTGCTTTGTAGAACCCTAAAAGTTTGAAAAGAGCTGAACAAAAAAAAATTCAAATCAAGGCAGGCTCAGTGAACACTCCTTAGGATAAATTAAACTAACCATTTGCAGTTGGTGACATTTTTTAGCGTGGTGCCTTGTTAAGAGTTGTACCGTAACTATTCCCATGAAAGACTTCTATTCCTCGGAATGATGTGAATAGTTTGTAGCTTTAAGCGAGTCGCTTAGCTATCAGTCTTTACTGCGGCAAAGGCCTGCTTTGACAGCAGCAATCTTAGTACTAGAGTGCATGTAATCTGGTACTAGAGTAAATGTAATCTACAACGTTACTCCATACCAGAAGGAAAAGATGGGGGTGTTTGATCCACAGTATCCTCGGACCAAATGCGGACAACGTTCCTATCTGCGAAATATCTTTCAACACTAAGACTAGACTCATACCTGGCGAAAGATTCAAATATCGATTTGCCTTCGAATTACAGGATCAGTTTGATCGACATCGAAGCCGCAATTGTCTTCTACACTGATGGCTAACACAAGAGGAAGTTGCAGGGATTTTATGTGACCTCTTTGAAAGATCCCCGTCCCTGTAGCATATTTCAGACTCAAGTGGCAGCGATGCATGAAGCACAAGCGCTAAAAGATCCATCGATAGCAAGGCGACTATCAAACCATAGCGTTGGGTCGCTTTACTTCAAAACTTGTACAGATTTAACGATAGCGAAATTTCCCAGGAAACACGATTACCCTCTGCGGGTTACAAAGAGAGTGAAAGAAGACTCTGAACTGGCCCATTTCTAGACATCTATTATGGTCACGCACAGCTAAGCTTTATAAGAATGATATAAGAGGACCTCAGAGGCCTCTCAATAATATGTTTTATTTACGATGATGTACGCATGCTAGTAGGAGTCCTTAAGAAGTACTGTACTATTGGCACAAAAGTATGCATTGCTGTGCGAACGCGACACATCGATTTTTGTAATTTGTTGTTTAATAACTGGTATATGAACCTATTCTTTCTTCTGAAATGCATATTTAAATCTATTTGTCTTAAGTAAATGAAGGGGTCACGATAGAAATATGTGGTTCAGCGAGAGTCTTATCGCGGCTGTATACCTAAAGGGCAAGGAAACTGCCTACCATTCCCAACGTACACACAGTGGGGAGCAAAAATGAGTACATGTTGTTAGCTGATGAAAAACTTCTTGGTCCTTTCGAGACAATAATGGCGATAGAGGAAAAAGAAAGCAGCAACATAGGTTAAACCAGTGGTCTACGGATCCAGCGCATGAACTCGCGCCCGGTACGAAGTGTCTTCTACACCCAGTCATTGGGACTACGCAACAGGGAACACTCGCTTTTAGGTGGCGCACATAGAACAAAGAGGCTTCAACCAACTTGTTGTGAGAAATTGGAGATTGCTACAAAGAAATCACGAGCTGGAGATGCTTGTGCGATTCTCTCGTAAACAGATGAAAATAAACCAAAAGGATGGGTGTTTTCATAAACGTCGCAAATCTGCCCTAGTACAATCGCATTTCTATTCTCATGCGTTTTTGAACACACACGCTGCAGAATGTCTGCAGTCTTGCCTTTGTACAATCGACCCTATTTGCAGTCAAAAAATAATGACTGCACAATATGCCCGACATCGATGAGCTATTGTCGTTTATGAACAGTAGGTACTGCAGTTCACCTAAGTTAGTATGATCGTATATCTGCATTAATGAACATGTATAACGCAGTCCTTTGTTAGTCTGACGTTTATTAAAACACCCGATGCTCCAGATAGTAATATTCTATTCATTCAGAATTAAATCACTATCCACAGCAGCGTAGCTTCAGTTTATATAAATTGTGTGTGGGTATAACTACACCCCCACATGCGGTAGATAACGTTAAACAATCTGTGTTTACTCTCACTTTTTTCGTAAGCTCATTAACCGCCAATTATTAGTTTCGTTCGACTCAATGCATCAATGCGTGCATGAATATTTATTTAATTGAAGATACCAATTTAATTTGAACACATAGGAAAAACCAAAACATCTTGAATGTTGCAACGCGACTCTCGAGTCAAAGCAGACTAAACATGTCATTTGGACAGCTGAAAGCTTCCATAAACACAAAAACAATAAAGCATCTCTCGAATATGGGACAAGTGCGGTTTTAAGTACTGATGATTGGATGGCGATGAGTTGTTTCAATGGGTGTGAAACGGTATCACCTACAGCATGGTCGAGGGAACGTACTTCCGGTCTCTTCAAGAGACTTTGTCGAAAATCAGACATGGATGGGGTTATGCAAGTGATATGACTATGAGGCTTGCATTACCGCTATTTGTGTATAACCGTGAAAAGTTCCGTCAGATACATACATATGTGTAATATGAATTAAGCGTCTTACATCGTCCGGTGTCTGTGTCCATGAATAATTATGGACGTACACTAGTGCCCTTTGGCGTGGTCAATGAGACAGGCAGTAGTGCTTTAGTTATGTGGTGTATATGGTAACATTGAATTGAAATAGACTACTAATTTATTTGTGAAGTTCTTATCTGCTGATATATGGCATGGAGAGTTGAGGTGCGATTGACATTGATTACAATTGCGATTGCATCGATTACCCACTTTGTGGGTTATCTTTGGACTTGATTCGTTGTATCTCTGAAGTTAAGTACCTTAAATTGATACTTCCTCTCTTCAAATGTCGAAATGTTTTATTCAAGTTGATTTTCAACAACGTAAGCTAAGGTCGCATGCACACTTAGAAATTGACATCAACTAGTTGGCTTACAATTGTAGACGACATTTAAGTACTTTTCTTAGCGCCAAAAGCGTTTCATATGCCGAAAGAGGACTTTTTGAGAATATGTTGGTCAATTGTTATGGATAAGTTATGGAAATTTTGTAGATGTTTCATAATATTCTTCATCTTCTTGTAGCGCTTCATTTCGCGTTGAACCTGGGCCTCAACCAAGTCATATTGAGGTGTTTCTCTTCACTTGTGTCTGGCCATTTAAACGTGCCCATTCTCTGTTACGTTGACCCACAAGCTCGAAATCGACAGTTCATAGTTATTAAAATTATTGGGATTGCCTCGTTTTCGTAAAGTATGCTATGTATGTATTAAAAACAAGTCTTCTTTTGCTGTGAAGGACAAATGCAGCCTCTCGCTTTATTTAATTAATTAAAAGAGATTATAAAACTTTTCTATCAAGCGAATAGGTATGGCCAGACCTACCGATTGACAGATGGGTTAATACATACAGTTCGTGATTATAGCTTCTTTGAACCAGACTGTGTTAAGATGTTACCTGAAAGGGCTAATTTACAATTATCATACGCTTTATGATACTTTTCGACAGATGGCAGTAGCGGTCCACAATTCGTAGAGTTAATTTTAACTCATTTTCAAAGCGATTTATGTACAGTTGATCACCTAATTACTGTGTCAAACATAACTATAATTACATACATATGTGCAAATATTAGGGGATGAAAACATTCTCTTGATTGACAGTATAATCCTGAACTTACTCTTTTCTTGTCGTCCAAAAGTCGTAATCATCAAGTGCACATCTTTGTTGTAGACGAAGCTAGAAGTCGGATATAGCGAGAATAAGGGAATCGAAAAAAACTCAGTATAAGTTCAACGCCGCCTGCAAGGTCTCTATACACAAACTGTAGCAGATGTGTTGTGTTCGTAAACAGTGTTAAATCAACACCTTTCACAGTGGGCGTTGGACTTCGCCAAGGGTTTGTCTTGTCACCTCTCCTTTTCATTGTATATATGGACTGGATGTTGCAGCCCAGCCGAGGTGAGTCATCTTCTTTTTGCAGATGACTTAGTTATCCTCACATCCTCTCAGACGGAACTCCAATGCGCACTCGACAGGTTTGCGGCTGTATGTGCTGATGCTGGAATGAGGGTTAACGTGGACAAATCGGAGGTTATGGTCATTTCCATAACTTTCCATAACTCATTCAATGCACTCTGCATGTAAGTGGAGTCCCATTGAGCAGGTGGAGAAGTTTAAGTATCTCGGGGTCTTTTTCACTAGTGATGGAAGGAGTAATGCTGAGCTTACCGGTAGTATTGGTCAAGCTGGGTCAGTTTTGACACAGCTTGGTAGTCCTGTAATCAGAAAGGCCGAGCTTGGTGTCAAAGCCAAGTTAGCGGTTTTCAACTCAGTATTTGTTCCAACTCTCACCTATGCTCATGAAATTTGGATAATGACCGAAAGAATAAGATCGCGAGTGCAAGCTGCTGAGATGAGATTGCTTCGTGCTGTTGTGGGAATTAATCGCCGGGATAGGGTGAGAAACGCGGCAATGCGCGAGGAACTCAACATTGAGCAGCTGCTTCTTCGAACGGAAAGGGCTATGCTTCGGTGGTTTGAATGTCCCCATCATCACGACTTCCGAGCCGGGCGTTGAATGCGATTCCATCAGGTAGGCGACCGCTTGGCAGACCCAGGACGAGGTGGTTTGACCAAGTCCAAAAACTCGCCGGGCTACGCTTGGGCATTGCTCCTGATGAGTTAGAGTCGATGGCGGAGGATCGAGTTGCCTGGAGATCTCTCGTGCGTGGTTTACCCCTGCGACCCCTTTAGTGGATCATGCGGGTCAGATGATGATGAAGGTAGGATCCGCCAAGTCGTACCATTATTGAACTTCGTCAGCTCTACGAACAGAAAGGAAGGGAAGAGTTTGGGGTTCTCAGGCAGGAAGTAAATGACAGAAGAAGCATGCGATCAAGTAGATGGATGGTAAAAATAATGTTCGAAAGTTCAATCAGAGGCTGAAACAATTATCGAATGGATTTAAAGGCGTGATGAAATGAGAGTGGTAGTTAACAGATTAAGGTCGCAGTCTATACATGGAATTTGGAAGAATCACCGTGACGGAGACCAAAATATGTATCTGTCAGAAGAGATAAAAAATTGAAGATCCTACAAAAGATACATGAAGTGCAGATATGCACCAAAACATATGTCTGATTTTGATATTCCTGCCAAACTCGTCAGCTGCGGGAGTGTTAAAATAAACGTTACATATATGAATACAACATTTCCTACCAAATTCTTCTTCACTTACAGAGCGTAACCCTTAAAATCGAAGGAAACTTAATTTTACATTAGGGAGTTTATAAAATATTTCTTACTATCTTTTGTATTCCTGCTTGATTCACTAACCATTAAATTGATAATATGGTTCGTTTTTATCTAATGTGTGGACTCGTAGATAAAAAATTGCTAAGAACGTAGTAGCAATTGGTTTACAATTTACGGGTGGGCCACATCCACATTCAATTATAACTACGAGTGAAGAACCAACGAAACTAAGCATCGATGAACGATTCTATGCTCTGGCTTGAAGAGACCAGTTTAATCCTTTTACAAGCTTAACAACACGGAATACCTATAACTATAACAATCTGAGTCACTCTTCCCTCGCTCGCGTTTTAAGCCAACAACAATGCCTCACGGGGTTGGACAATTCATCTTTTGCCAAAGGTAATTGGTTATGCACTTCTGATAAAATTCAAACCACTTCGAGACATCTACATTTAATTTTTTTATTTTTTTTAAATATTTTCTCTTCGCCTCTCCTTCTTTATCTGATAAAACTTCAACATTGTTTTAACGAGTACCACACATAAGTGTTGGATGCTTTGAAATTTGTTGTACTGCATGTATAATAATTGATTAGCTACAGCTTGGAGCATTTTAAATTCTTTTGCTGCAAAAGTGATGTCTGTACTACACATAACCCCTACTTGCCACATATGTACATATGTATGTATCTCGAAAGAATCTAAAATAATATATTGCTTGCACTGAACGTCCATAAATTAAAAATGTATCCATCTAAAACTGTGATTTTTGTAAGTTCATCGACATAAGACCAGTGATTTACGTACAAATTTATCAAACTATTAGACTGTCTTATGACAGCACCCATTAGTAAGTTACGTTCGTACGGAATTTGAAAGATCCAACCGATGAACGGAAGATCATAATTAATCAATCCGATTCGAATCACCGAACTTACGGTGACTTAAAGTGTGCACAAATTAACAGATTTGTACGTCGACTAATTGGAAAAAAATAAATCTTGTCTTGTGCATACTGCTTGGTGAAGTGAGGATATCATTGCCAATCACTTAACGTGTTTTCTCTGGTTGCTGTTTAAACCGATTTGAGGGAATGTTAAATCAATATTTGGTGTAACTACTGGTTGGGTTGAATGGGCTTTCTCTGGTGGATTGTGGAACTTAATTCATTTAAACTCTGGAAAAACTGAAGGAAATTCTTGGTGATGATTTGGGAGAAGCATATTTTTTTTAAATAACTCTCCTTGACTGGGCTGTTAATAAATTCCATTGTCTGTTGTGTTAAGCACGAACAAAAGTGAACGCAAAACAAGTACAAACCAATTATTGGAAATTACAGTTCACACTGCTTTTTCAAAAATGCGTTGCCCAATTGACACAGTTTAATTAGCCTGCTGTAGTGTTTTTGACAAACCGTGAGTGTCAAAAGAAACCGTACGAGGTGTACAGCTCAATAATTAATTAAAATTAATGATTTTTTTCGAGGGTAACGAGGTTATGGATCTTCTTAACGATGATAACTTTGGAAACAAACCAAAAAAAAAACAATAAGTGCTTTATAGAGAAAGAATAATTAGAGAAAAAGTTACCAAATTTGAAATTAGGTGATTGGTGATTGGAAACAAATCAGTCAATCTCTGTCTGCTCTAGATTACTTTTCGTTTCCCTAAGGAAAACAAATTACGCGTTTCTACTCGTACCCTTCAAAATCATTTGATTTATTTTCATATCTACACATACTTTCACTTGTACTAAGAGATTATTTCTGATTTCAGTTGAAGTTTGAATTGTGTTTCTTTTTTGTTTTGCTTACCAGAAAAGCCATCCATATTCATCCATTAATCAGCTCATATAATGTGGACTTTCAGTTTATGGAGTATTTGTTATCTAGACTGATAATCACACCACTTTCATTCCGCACATCAGCTTATTCTGATACGGGGTCTGATTACGGGCAACTTTTTTGAATAGGCACAAAATAGGCATATTTAAGACTCTGAGATTGAAAGTCTGAGTTTGAGATACCATCTCTGTTTTTTGCTATAAACGAATAGTTTTGGGGTATTTAGCGGTAGATGGATGATTCGCTTGATATAAATCCAGATCAGAATTGCATAAAACAAGATTGAATCAGTTAGATTCGGAGACGGTCTGGTAGATTTTATATTTTCAAATATAGGGAACACACATGAGATTGTGAAATTATATTTATGCCTTTACTTTTACTATCGTTATTTTCAGTGAGCAATATTTGTAGGTATATTTTTTTTACTTTCACTTTCACATAAAGGGTGATTTTTTAAAAGCTATAGGAAAGTTTTTCAAAAAAAAGCACATATGATTCAGAAAAATGCATGAAATTATTATTTGAATCGATAGTACGGTCCATATAATTTAATGTTTGAAGATTATTTCATGCAAATGTTGACATTGACTGCGCCTCGACTGTGACTTTTTTTGGATGCATTGGTAGCTCTTGCAATGCTTCTGGCTGATATTCACTCCAAAATCGACAATTCTCCTTATTTACGTACCCATTGAGCCAAAAATGAGCTTCGATTAAACTGACCATAAAATGGAAGAAGCGCGCGATGAACTTTCTTAACAGAGCACGCATTTTGATAATAAAATTCAATAATTTGCACGCGTTGTTCGTTTGTAAGACGATTCATGGTTAAATTATAGACCAAACTGAAGATGTTTGACAGTGAAACAAAACACGAAACGTGCGTCAGCTGTTTAAACCAGTGTTGCCAAAAAGATAATAGCTAAAAAATCACCCTTTATTTTCTTCTTGAATGGTGTCAGAAACAATTTGGTTTTATATCTTTTGCCGCATGTTGTTTCTGTATGGTTTTTTAAAAACTTTAGAATTTCAGAAGCCATTGAAAAGTTATCACAGCCTAACTTATTGCCAATGTTGAAACTCGAGGTCTTTCACTTCAAATATACCTCAATCGTAAGAGCGCATTCAGGCTTTGAAAGTTTAAGTAGTAAACCTGCACCCATAATGCCTGAACTGGCTTCTTGGACATTAGCTCATGCACACGCCTTTATATCATAATCCCGAGGATTCTAGGCATATTCATCATTTACTGTTCTGTCTCTAAAAAACTTTGTCAGGGTTTTCTTTATTGTTTTCAATATTTGGTACCTCACTTTTTTTACAAAGCAACAGCTTTTGTGGGGTTGTGCTTTTTCTAATGATTTTCTCTGAATCCATCTTACAATATTAATCACGACGTTCAAGTCCCCATACAATGGTTTAAAGTGCAAGGTCACTTACGACAAAAAAAAACTACTTGAAAAACTTGAAGTTTCTTGGTGTGACCAAACTAATCCACTAAAAATTTTTTTCTCACGCGAAGTACAAGGCAAGTTTACTTTTTAAGATCATCTGGAGTACACTGAATTTATTACTGTTTAATTTATTCCGTTGAGTTGAGTATGGAATAGTTAGAGGTGGCGCAGATCATAACAAAATGTATCTTATTCTTGTGTCTCAGAAAAACTTTATTTGTATTATTTGCAATGAAAATCGTCCGTCAGTTATATTGGGTTAAACACCTATTTTCGATATAAAAGCTTCCGTGTCGCCAAATGGCTGTCAACGCATTTATCGCCATCGTATGAGGTACGTCGAAGTCTAGAGCTAACAACATTATTATGGTCTGTATTTCCGGAACATGTAAACTGAACATGCATGTAAACTAACGATAACAAATGTCAGCGCGTATAGCCGAGTCTCTATGCACACAGCAAATCGCCCGCTGCGCTTCTGCCGCCTTGAAACAAATTTTAAAGAAATGCAAAAAAAAATATGCCTAAAATGCGCACCTATCGTCAATTTACAAAAAAATGATTTAGCACTTAATATACTCTATACTCTAGATTTTTGCATTTTTCTAGAGCAAAAGGCGGGGTCAGGCAGTTAGGCGTATTTTTTTTCCTGTAAGTTGTTTATTACTTATTTTTGCACTCCTGTAGCTCCAACAAATTAGATCTAGAATGGTCTACAAATATAAGGATATACAAATATCCACATATTCACATAAACGACTATGTAAATTGTAGACATTCTAGTTGACATGCCTGATCTAAAATACGAGCAATACGGATCTAAGAAACAAGTTAATAGTATTACTCATCGTCGTGTAATTGCAGAAGATGCAATTCAAATTCGTCCCGAAATTCTTATATAACCAGTACACGCCTTCTTGGATATTCAAGCACATGCATAAATCCCACATGCAACAGCTAGCCGACAATAGACTCTTAAGATCTTGTCGATCAATGTTACACCGGTGTGAACATGCGTTGTCATATCTTGTGCATGGATCTGTGTACGGATTGTATCGCAAATTGGTCACAAGCCATTAGCGTTGAAGTGCACGGCTCTTGAGATCCCTTCAGAGATTTTCACAGATGAAGAGAATTCCTGTTGACCGCTACAGTTGAGGTAGTGCTCATTTACAAGAAACCGTGATTTACAGTCAACAATTGTCGCCCAGCTGTTGATCATTCATCAAGTAAATTGCTCCGTCAGCACGCATAACGTCATCTGCAATTTGTTCAACCGACTGGCTGTAGGCGCAGCAGAAGCAACTCCAGCAGTTACAAATCTGAAGAACTTTGGCCGCATTCGGAGCCAGTTTATGACCGAGAATGTGTGCAACGGCAATGACGACGTAACCATCATGAACCGACACGGCGGCTGCGGCTGCAGCGGCGTCGGCGAAGACGAACAGAGGTCTGACCCGGTGAGCAGATTGTAGATCGTTTACGTTCACTTCACGTGCTGTCGGAATCGTGGACATTCTCAGATCAAAACCTGTGTGTACCCACTAGGTGGAGAGCGTGCATCTGTGTTGCTTCAATGTTTTTTTGGGGTTTTGCTGGCATTAGCGCCACAAACAAAGCGACAGAAACACTACGGCTTGTGGATACACAGGTTGTGTGTAACTAGAGCTGCATCGCATCTTGTTGCATAATTATGACTTTGAATTGAATTTCAGAATGGTGTTGGCGGTGGTACTGGTGGCAGTGGCGGTGGATGGCGCTTGCTAAGATCACAGATCCTGGTAGAGGTATGTAGTAATCTTTGCTTGGAGCGACTGAAAACAATATAATTCACTTATCTCGGATCAGTTCCGTCTCAACGTTTGTTTGCGCTTTTTCTACCAGGTCAAGAATAGGCAAGTGTTAGGGGTGCCTTACGAGATGTGGTGCAATGCCAGACGACTACTGTGTATGTGTTCGATCTTATCATTTTTGACTGGAATCATATTTCTCATCGGTAAAGACGGTCTTTGTTGGTTTTTACTCATTTTTACCGTAAAGCTACTCTGATTTGGCTATTTGTCTACATAGATCATGTGGACCCAAGAAGGATATTGTCTTGTATTGAGTAAGTCTCGATCTTGATTTCAGTAATTCGTCGGAAGCTAATTACGGATGCGAAAAGTTCGATATTTCGATTTTGGATAAGTGTCATTCATCCCTAGTGGTACGAACGAAAAATGTTCATCATTTAATAGAAGATAACGTGAATGGAATGAGCAATAGTTGATATCTGGTGCATGTAGATCAAAAAGTTACTCTGAGTAGTCGAATATTTGGTCAAAACGATTAATTAGTCAACCAGTCGGAATAGACACTTTCTTGCCGCACACAGATCCTTAAACAACAGTTTCTACTAAGGTGTTGGATGTACAATATTAGTGGTTGTACCTTCCCCTGTGGTCCTCTGAGCGAGCCCCGCCTATGTATAATATATGCAGCAGGGACACCCATAAACCTAACCACCAATTTGTATAGAGTCCATACTTCAGAGCTATGAAACCCTATGATCGAAAGGCATTTACACGTAGGCAAAAGATTTCAACTAGAGCAAAACTACCCGATTAATCCTTCATGTCAAAGAAAAATTTGTCAAATGCAAATCATTTACCATTCCCAATTAACACCAGATCTCTTTTAGCAGCTCCATTTACCAGTTAACACATCATTGATATCTCACATATCTAACATGCCTCCAAACTATTTATTTAAATTTCATTTGCTAATAAGTCAAGATTCTTTTTAAATTGAAATATCGTTATTTTGTTGTCATTTGCTAATAAGTCAAGCTTCTTTTCAAATTGAAATATCGTTATTTTTGTTGAATCCTATCGTTGATATATAAAAATGTCACCGTCACTGTCTCGAAACACATGTTTCTAACAATAAGTCAATTACCCTGCACTCCAAAAGTAGTTTCAAATTCATACAAAAACTAGACCTGGCGCAACAGACACGTCGACTTCGAAGAGTTTTCATTGTTTACTTTAATCTCGGTATCTGAGGTCATTGCTTTTCACTTCAAACTCATCCCAAAACAGTTGAGGGTCACAATCAAATGTAACTCAAATACTGAAGCTATTGCTTGTCACTTAACGACATTTTAATTTTATTAACGTCAATCTACGGCATTTCGAATAGCCATTGAACCTATTCAAAAGAAATGCATTCATCGCCGATCACGTTTGATTTCATCACAAATCAATTTCATGTCAAATTTTATACACTCAATGCTGTGTATACAAACCTCGCTCTGGGCGGATCTTCAGGTTAATTTAAATTGGATTGATATTATTTTTAAGTGAAATTTATTGGAAGGCGATTGCAATACCCAGATTTTGGTTAAAGATCGCAAATTCGAACTCGTTAACACACTTTAAGAGAGCTCAAATAGTAGGTGAATTGTGAAAGATGTCTATCCCCCAGAGCGGGATGCGATGACTAGGGAGAAATGTTTAAAAACAATTGAGCTAGTTGAGAGACATCACATCTCGCTCAAAACAGAAGTCATCACGTCGACTCACCTCACACATCGCAATCGATTTTGCTGATCGTGTCATAGACGGTGTCTTTATGACGCATTTCTTGTCACGAAGTCAGATACTTAACGGGTACTCCTTCAATTTGTTGACAACTATTAAACACCACGCCAACACACGTGTAGCATCCAGCGAGACTGTGATCTCATACCTCATTTCCCGCACATTCATTACACGGTATTGTTCTGACCCGAGGGCAACAGATACATTCATTCAGGCAAGGCTGCGCGACATGACGATGGCGATGGCGATCAGTATTGCTCAAGCGGGGTACTTCACTGACTGTGCCAATTGGTGTGGTCCATCTCCATTGCTGCGAGGCGATTGTGTGGAGGATTTTAAATGGGGCAATGCCAATTAATCAATCGTCACACATGGCCACATACGCCACGGTTTGCTCTATGACGAATACAGCTCTGGATTCACTTCATTTCGAGGGCGATAGAAGACGCATATGTATAAACTAGACAGCTGGATAGACAGGTTAAAAAAACGCAAGTGGCCCAAAGTGGTCTCCGTGGGGTTCGTCTCTTACTTTCGCTGCCAATACACAATGAGTGGTATAGAGGAAGCTTTCTCGTCTACTTACGCCAATTTTCAAGGGAATTAGGTGAACGTCAAGAGGAGGAATACTTTTGATGGGATTGTATCAGGGTTTTTTTAATTGACAGATGACATTAGTATTGCACATCATGTGTACATTTCTCTTTTGCTAGACCGCAAACACTTGAGATTGGAGTACTATTGATGAATATTGAAATGTGCTTGAAGGCTCGTGTCTTTTATTGTATGTTACGAGGCTGCGGGCTTGAATTGTGCCAAAAGTTCAATCTGTCTATTTAGAGACGTCTTGTGTGGACTCTTCATGAAGTTATGGATGAAGAATGTGATGAAATTACTGAAAGACTCATGAAATGCCGGTACAAGTGCAACTTCAGTAAATTGACAGCGTTTTGAGAAATGTAGTGCAAGAGGATGAAATGAGACTAGTATTGAATAGGTTTGTAGGTAAAAAGAAATACCGCCACAGCTTTTCTCCTTATTTGTATACACATTTACATGAGTAACGATCTAAGGTGGGTGCTTATGACTATCAAGGATGCGTGTAAGGGCTTTTCGATGGACTTTCGCTTAATCACCAGATGTTGTGTATATGTTTTTGATGTAGCTGACTTGAATATTGCTTTTTTTTCCAAGAAGTGCTTGGACTATTGACTGAAAGACATATTCAATCGCATATGTCAAATCATACTGTCATCCAAGATTGTGTATGTTTAATTAATAGACATAATTCAATGATTGCTGAATATGTTAAATTTGTGAAAACTTTGTACAAGAATATGATGGACTAGATACGTTTCGCGCATTAAGGCCCAACTATATCGCGCATGAGCGAGTATGAGCTAGTGTAAAATTTTGACGAACTGTTTTGTCATGTTTGCTAAAAATAAACATGGGTAACTATAACGAATATATGCGCGCATAGCCTCCTGTCAGAAATTCTTCCGTTGCTTGCTTTATTTTTTTATTTAAGACATTATAGGTTGGCTCATAGGGATGAGTGTATTCGTTCACTCACGCAAGCGCGTTTGACACTAACTAATGCTCGCTCATGCGCATTATAGTTGAGCCTTTACAATCGTTCAAATGAGCAAAGTAAGGGCAAAACTGAAAAAAAAGGTCTAAAAGACTAGCTCTATTACAGATGTCTACTTACCTGGACTATAGTACTTGAATTATCATCTACACCCTAATAAGGAACAATTGAGTCATCATCATCTTCTGGATGACCAATTGTAACACTACCTTTTCTTCTGCAATGAGGGTGACTTTTCACTCGGTGGATAGGTTATCAAAAAAGTGAAAATCCACATGCTGGCGAAATGTCAGTTCATTCCCAAAGAGTTACTGCAAATTGTTTAATTCAGTCTTGTAGTGGCATTGATCTATACTGCTTTGAACATGCGGAAACCAACCATTTCTGTCAATTCTCATCGCCATAGGATTAGTATAGAGTTTATCTAATCAATCCAGTTTTTATTTCGTTCGTTGTTGAATAATGTTTCTTACCAACGTCGTTTAAAAATGTAAGAACAGTCCACGGAATAGTTTTTTCTGGGAAATATATTTTACACCATGTAACAGTGAAAGCATGATAAGATTAGCTATAATGTTAAATCACCAACTCATTGGTCTAATTGAGCAGCGACTATAAGCTGCAAGAACAGAAGTATGTATGCCCACCACGGAGTACGACTCATATAGTTCATATTCATTTGTACATCTCACATTGCGAACGTACGCAAAGTAGTGAAAAGAAGCCTAGTCAACTTTCAAAGTGTCCACAATTGCTTCTGAGTACTCAAGGTAAATTCCGATAACATTTACGTACATAGAGAGGAGTTTCATCATTTAAGTAATCAAATGTAAACGTCATAGTATATCGTGTCTGTTTGCCGGTTCTTAAGTTGACATAAATGTCTAAAAATACAATTGTGAAATCGCATCGTCCAGGGGTTATTGTACTACAACTGTTTCATTCTGACTGCCGATTCAAGCACAGGAGGATAACGCTTACGATTAACATTGTGACGTTGTGAACCGCTATTTCACACATTGAATAGATAACACAGTCATTTAAGTCGGTTCATAAATACAAATGGAACAAAACATACCATTAAAAAAAACGTCTGCCGCCGAAATAAACCCTTACTTCTGATATTATAAGGTCATACGTAATGAGATACTTCAACAAAAATGAACTTCAATGTCGTAGAAGTGTAACAAAATCGTAAAAAAATACATTTAATTAAAAACAACAAAATTAGCCCAAAAATGGAAATAATTAATAATCCAAAAATGCCTAAACCACCCCCTGTCATGTGAGTCTAATTGATGATTAACTTTGTTCACGACGAGCGGATGATTTTCATTGTTCGTAAATGTTTAAAAAAAACACAAAAAAAAGTAATTCCGATTTTGACCCCGACGTGATTTGAACACGCAACCTTCTGATCTGGAGTCAGACGCGCTACCGTTGCGCCACGGAGTCCACACGAATTATGGTGCTAAAAAATATATATTAATATTTGAAAAGTGAAATTAATTGAATTGCTCATTCTATTTTCAGAATTAGACTAGAATTGGAAAGACGTACTGTGATGTTGTTTTAAATACTGTTCTTAAATGACCACATGCCTCTGGAACATTTTGTTTCAATCGAGCTACAGCCGGTGTGGCAGCATTCATCAGGAATTGAAATTAATAAGTAAGCATCACATTTTGTTGTGGCCTTGGAAGCATTGTCAGCAGGAAGTATTTCACGAAAAAATGGGCCAAATCTGAGACAGTTTAGAAGCTGAAACGTGTTTTTTTTCAGTAGACGAGAAAAATTTGATTAGACATTTGAAAAACTAAATAGTTACGTATGTTGTTGCGCAGAGAAAAGAACTGAAACTTGGTAACGTAAAGTACGCTGATTGTATTATTATCTTATAACCGACAAAACACGAGTATTTTTGGTCGTAAAGTGGAGTATGAATCCTTAAAATAATATGGCGGCTGCCTATTGTTTTATACATATATTAACAGTGGTCAGTATTGTGTATAGAAATCAACGTGCGCTTTACAGCTTTGATTTCTTCCGTGGTAACCACTGTCCATGAATGATGAATGGATTGGAGGCGGCCAAAATGAGTTTAACGACGAGCAAAAGGAACCATATACTGTCTTCAAGTAAGGACACATAATCAACGACTTGGCCACAACATCACCACAGGCAAACATACTTTTGGGCGGTCAAAGTCGTCTTCCTCGGCTCCTACGTGAACAGTAATACCATCAGTACCGTGATAAAATGCAGAATAACTGTGTAATAGTTGTTTCTTTGTGCTCAAGAGGCAATTGAGTGGTACAGCCTCTGGAAAAACCAAGTTGACCTTATGTAACACCCTGTTCTGTTATGTGGAGTGGAACATGGAATTTCAAGAGCAGCCCTTTTCGAGAGAATTGTTATGAGTTCAATCCTCGGTCCTCTTTGTGTTGATGACATTTGGAGAATGAGATTCGACCACGAATGGTATGGTAAAGCGATATGTATCTAGCCAGCCGGTAGTCTAAAAGCTTGATACGATGTTGTCCATGCGTCTACTCATGCGCGTTCGCGCTTGTTCTTTGAACCATATTTCTGTGCGTTTTGTCGAGAATGTGAATGAATACTGCCACTGCTAGACATATTAAACGATTTCTGTTTAAGTGCGACTATTCCCCAACTTATTTGTATCTGTATACTCCTTTGTCTCTTGTCTTTCTCAGGAAATATCACATTAGCCGATAAGTGGGTAAATTTCACTTTCACAGATCACTGTAATCTAGGCAGCTGGCTTCGATAACTTCTATAATCTTATAGAAATCACTACCAAACATCATAATTCATTTGTATAGGCAGAAGACTCTAGGATAAGCAAGTAAACAAAAGCATCACTGAACATTCGTGTCATTTCCGTGGAGTAATATTAAGCTAGATTGATCGCCTGAAGCTGCATTGGCATTCATTATACCCATCATTACGTGGGAGCAATGCACGCTCGCAGCTATCTGCATAAACAAATACAATTTATCTAACAGCACTGATCCCAATGGAGTTCATAAGTGACTCCTAACATATACGTCAATCTCTGGTGTGATTGATCACAGAAAATTAAATCCGCATCAGAATGTAGGCATACAAGTGCACATTTCAGATTTCCAACTATCCGTTGATTCTTTTCACGAAAATGATTAATTAAGCTTCCAAGGGGCAAAAAAAGAGACTTTGAAAGATAGATCTCCTGCAAGCGAAATGATCCATTGATGCTTCTGTTTCAATTATACGATGACTTGCAATTTAACATTGACAGAAGTATTGTGGGCCGCAACGATCAACATCTGTTCCCCATCAGATATGTATGCACGTTACTATTAATCAACCAACCCACATAAGACAAATTATCTGTTTGCACATTGAATTTGAACTCTTTCCATGAGCAGTTACTTTTTCGGTAAAATATCAAAGGTAGTCCGTTACATGTACAAATTATGAAAATTACTTATCGAAAAGATACACTCTATACACACCAACACCAACTGTCGATGGACAAACCTTAAATCCCATCATTTCGATTATGAAAACGATAAAAGAGCACAACAGGTCGACTCAATGTCATTGGATTGTTGATGGTAATCGCAGCTCATGCAATTAGTTCAATCATCCTTCAAGAAATTGTTACTTTCAAGAAGTTAGACCAAAGTTATGAGTCTAATTCACTTTGCGGTGTATTTATTTCGTTTTAATTTTAGCCGTTCGATGAGAAGTGGAACGCACTGAGCTATGCCGGTGATGTTTATTCAGTTTTAAACTTCCTTCAACGTGATCTAAATTTATGACTTTCATAAAAGCATCAAGTTCATAGGTATACCGGTACTCGAATGAAATACATTACTGTCTCTTGATTTTCGTTACGAATAAGACGTTGGCAATTATTTACCAATCGCAGATACCACTCATTCATGAACTGAATACATTTAGTTTATTTGAGAAGCTTTTGAAAGTGCATCCGATGTGTTGCAGTTTTTTTTCCTATAAGATGGCTTAATCCAGAGTAAATTAGTTGATGTTGAAATGAAGAATTAAAAGTTCTCAGACTTTTCCATAATTTACGACATCTTAAAAGCGCAAGGTTAACTAACACAAGATTGAATAACATGCGAATTCGTAATGAAGTGAATGGAACAGTTATATTTTCTGCCTGTAATAGCTGTGAAAGATATACGACATACATATCTGTTTTTCCAAGTCTATTTATTTATCATGGTTGTAAATTTAAAAAAATTAACCATATAAATTAAAAGAATATAGCTAATGCCAGAATAAAGTCAATGACTTTCGCTATGCTGACATTTTCAGTTCGTTGAGGAGCGTAACACTTACGATATTTTTTAAACCTTGAGACTACATTACTGCCTAGGGATTTCCGTCTAAATTTTGCAGATGTATTCCAGTCTGGGGAATATATTTTTATAGTATCTTTGTCAGTCTGTATCATGCCATAAATGTTGTTGCTGCAATAAAAAGTGACAATTCCAAAACGGATGAATGACAAGACTAGTATGGTTTGCATTAAATAAGAAATCTGTGAAATTAACATCAATGAAGATATAGGCATAATTACTGGTCACTACCTCATGGGCAATCAAGCAACAATGATGCGAGCATCCTATAATAACTTTTCCGCGATCTGTTCAGATGATGAGGAGGAGGAGACAGCCATTCATTTCGCCTGTACATGTCCAGCTCTTACAACAGCTATGAAGAAAACAGCGAGAAATGGATGAACAAATTCTCGCTACATTCGTTGTAGCTCAAAAATACGTAACATATAATTACATTACTTATGAATAATATAAATAAATACTCTTTCTCATTGTTATAAATGATCTGCTGTCTAATTCATATTTCTAATCCAACTCTGATGACAGCACTCTCATGTTTTCTTAGTAGTTCTAAGACTTACAAGCCCGCATTTCGGCTATAGAATTGGAACGGCAGCGTATGTTAGGCACATTGAATTCCAATATTGACAGCGATCCTAATTGGGGTGAGAACAATGGAGTGGAATTCAATGCTTTAAAAAATAAAATGGTGTCTGCTGTCACTTAAGCGAGCCCTTAATAATAAACCATTATTTTTCACAGGCTACAATCCGCGGATATTTGTGCACAGGCATCTCCTCTACCGGACCAACACAGGGTTTTAGTAATCCCTTGAGTGCGAGCAAATTATGATAAAAAATCGGAATAAAACACTATTGACTTCTGAAAATGTTACAGATTAGCAAACAAGGAGTTAGTGTCCATCGGTTAAATGTTTTGTGAAATGAAGCTGATCAAAATAAGGCTGAATTTTCGAAATCCACCGAGCCGTCGCTTTGAATATTCACATCTTTGAATAAGCGATTGCTGATTGGAGCGAAGGAGTTGAGTAAGCCACTGCTTCTAAAAAAAAGCATCCTTAAGGTACGGTTGTCGATAGCACAGTGCCTCTTTATGACGACAGTGAGAACCCCCAATGCTGACCTGCTTGATCTGAGTAGACCGCGAAGGTTGATCCATCCTTGTCTTAAAGATAACATTTTTCTGACTTTCATATTCATAAGCACATACGTTGGTAGTTGGAAGTGAGGTTCCAAGCAGGTTAAGGATACGAGTCAATCACTCAACTATGGATACAGAGTCTGATAGAAACAACTCTATGAGCGTACTTATCAACGCACAGAGAACTAGAGGCGACTAACGAAAAATCAAAATTACCCTACTCTACTGATAATAGAGAACGTTATCACCAAGAAAACGCATCAATGGTGCGAAATCATTTGGTCACTGCATTGGACTACCGACTTCTTAGATTAGTTGAATGGTTCATATCGAGCAATAACTCGGTTATAACTTGACGAATATGCGCCGTCAAGAGTTTTAAATTGTGTGCGCAAACGACATCTCTCGCATAATCTCGCAAAAAGATATCCCACGGCGAATAATCACACACTCTTGACTGCTCTGCTCTCATTTTCACCTAAATTGACAACTTCGGACAAAAATTTGCGTCTTGATGAAATATCGTGGTGCCGAAAGTATTTTTATTTGCTTATATTCCAACATGAGAAAGGTATTACAAATTAAGTCCACTCTGCGTGTTGTGAAGGTATGAATGCAATTATGTGGATGTGGGTTTCAATGAAAGTAAATCACCGCAGTGCTTTAGTGTGCAGCCTGCTACATGTCTGCGATAACCCCCATTCACGCTAACATAAACTATGAATTTGTATCATCACTCTCCGAACCTTAAAATACTGTAATTCACTTTCACCTCTCATTCTTCTTCTCATTCACATAAATAACCATCATACAACCCACACAACCTTGAGATTTCTTACATAAAACAAACAAGACTAAACGAAACGTTCTTCAAAGTGGTCGACACTTCAGCCACGAGACACCGAATGCTCAGTAACGTCTCACACACTGCACGAGCTAAAAATCCAATTCCGAACCAATAAAAACAAAATGAAATACTTTTACCAATCGCCAATTAATAGGTACTATCACATGCTTCACCCGAAGACCATAATTGAGATTTCGCAAAGAAGAAGAAGTCAATCATCCACGGCCGCAAACAGTCTGGACCCAAAAGAAGGCAATTGCTGAGCATGTAGCTGTGAGGAAAGTAGCCCCTCCGACTTCGGCATGCTGCTCAAGATGATTTTCTGTTTTTTGGAACAAAGGTACTTGAATACAATCGAGTAAGAGCGAATGTGAAATTATAATACATATTTTTTTATAATTGATTGAGAGCTGCGTTGCGCCAGCGAATTCGGAGCGATAATGTATCCAGCGGATGGACAATTGGCAAGTGACTTAAACGAAAAAACTAAATTCAAGTGCACCTGCGCGCCACACGATGGGAGCTAAGTGGAAATGTTTTTGGTGGCAAGTGGCAGAATCAAATATTTGAAGAAAGATGAGTCAACAATTGATCTAAATGATGGACTTGAAATAATTGACATTTCCAAGGGCGAAACGTGCTATCTAATGTTTAGATGTGCGATGATGTCGTTCATGAAATCCTTAAAAGAAATTAAACTCCACTTACTGGCTAACACCAACAACATTTACTACGAGATTTTTCAAGAGGTTTGTCGTGGTCAAGGCGATCCGCCATAACATATATGTATATATGTAACTTGGAAGTAGCATTCTGACTTTGGAAAGCCATTCAGCTATGTCACACTTCCACATGTCAAGATCCTCTTAATTATTATCACTTCCATGATCGAAATTCATGAGCTTTTCTTTTGAGAAAAATCAAACTCCTTATGTTGTTTTTTTTGAGCCGAAGCCGTTTAATGCCTAGGGCTGCGTTTAGCTCCACACGCATAGCTTCCACAGAAATAATGCTGACAATGACAGGCTTAAATTGCTGCCCGCTTACATCTCTTATTAATTGGGTTTATTATACCTAAGTATTCTACGTTAATTGTTAACAATTATACATATATTCGTTATTGATTAAATGGTTATGTATGAACGGTACTTGTGCTGTTGTATAGCGATTCAAGACTACTAGTTCGTTTCAAATTGAAGTGCAGTCCCTTGCATTTAGATCTATTCACTTATGGGAGGTGGCTTCCAAATATTTTTTGGAAGCTTGCCGAAGACACTTGCCAGCTCCGAGCAGCTACTTAGCGAGAGGACAAGTATGTGAAGTGACTGGAGGAGAAGTTACAATCGCAAAGCGTATGAGCTGTACAAAGATGTGGATGCAACGCGTGAACAAATATACTGCAGCAAAGAGAGTCAACAAATTTTAACTTCCTACTTTGATGAACAAAGGAAACCGAACCTCCGGTATACGTCCAAGTGATCGTGAACGCAAGACCACTTGGTCTTGATGGAAAAAAAGACCGCTAAGGTAGTAAAGGATTGGAGATAGTACTATCTCAGCTCAGGCTCAAACACTCCAAGGGTCGTTTCGTAGAACTGAGTGAGCTCGCGCCCACTTCGGAGCTTACATTTTTAAATACACCACAGAGTGCAGTATTCTATTCTTCTTCTGTCAAAGAACGGTGTAGTCGGTATGAAATGCAATCAAATCTCTTGATATTTGATTCCAGCCGATTGACCGGTCAAAATTTTGATGTAGAAGTTGAGAAGGGTCTGCTGCGAGATGACTGTTAAAGCCTCAATCCAACAATTCCATGTTTCTACGTAAGATAACTTAGAAGTCCACAGTAGATTAAATATTAATATAATAAATAAATACTGCTTGAGTCATTGAACGCATTGTAATAGACGAGGCCCGGGCTTAAAGTGGCGCACACATGTGGATAAGGAACTTAAATAACTTGGTGTACAATTATTCTTCTGTTCATAGAAAAGCTTACAACATCAATTCATTACGCTCTCACAGTAACCAAAACATCTGAATCGTGGTACATTCATTTTAAGTCACATATGCAAGCCAAAAGACTGTTGCCGACACCTTGAGCAACCCATACTATTAAGTCATTCAATCAACTTCCGACCTGGAAACGTTCATCAACAAAATGCATGGAATGCTGCAAAAAAAATTATGCAAAATTACTCATTTAGATCCAGTCGTGACCACTGATGTTTGTGAGTGCACCTCTTGCCAGTATTTTCGTCACTTCAACGTCAAGAATATACAACTTTAATTTGACACAAGATGTTGCTAATGAACTTGTGAATATCAACCCCTTCAAAATATTTGCTTCTCGTTGATCGAGCACTATTTTAAGGAAATTATAATCTTATTTCAATAACATACCAAGGCGAAATGCACATCGAAATATAGTACGGACATCTGAACTCTTGAAGTACCTGAATCTTTACTCAATGCAAAACATAAATACTTAAGCTATGAGTTGTGTGAGAAACATTATCACCCAAGGAGTTGTTGCCATCTTCGTTTGCACTTGAAGCCACATCTGACATGAGGTTGCTTATAATCACTACATCACAAGAAGTTCATCACATTGCCAGAAGTTCATGGCTTAGTTGAATGGATTACAAATTATTACCTAACAGTGTCATATGCCATGTCTGATCACCCTTCAACTGACACGTTCCATAGCTTAAACAGAAATAAAAATTGTAAAGAGAAATATGCATATTAGCAATCGATGATGCAAAATAAAAGGGCCTGTTAACAATGCGCTGCACTTCGATTAGTCTTGAAATTTTGTGCCCATAAAGCGAAAGAAAAACACAACGAATCGACACACCCATAATGGGAGTAGTCAAGTACTTCGCACCAACCCCTTAAGCCTGGGGGCAGTACACTTTTCAGTGTATTCTTCACACATTCCGCTTGCTCCACTTCAAGAATGAGTGTTTTACGGTGAATATTTCTTGTTAATTAGCCGTAAAATTAAATATTATCATTTTATCTAATCATTCCTCAAGACATAAGCAAACAGATTGCGATTAAATCGTACTTCAAACTTTGCGTGGTCACAAGTTGCCCATGGAAGCGTAACATAGTGTTTGTTATATGACTCAGTTTTATAGGCAATGGTCAACATGTTTTGACGCAGACTACATATGTATTGCTATGACGTGAAGTCTATCTTGATGAGTTGTTCTATTCGGATTAGAGAAACGGATCCAACCAGACAGGCTGATTTGATCAAAAGAGAAAATAAGCAAAACTGATGAAGTGCGTGTTGTACTCGCGTTGCGAGGGACTCCCCACGTGAAAGAAGTTCTCAATGTCTAATATCTACTTCAAAGTACTTAGTTAATTTACACGCCCAGGCCAAATAAACACTGAAACAATGCAATGCAATTCAAGGACATAAGAAATATACAAGTCTTGACTTCAGGGAGATTACATATTTTTCAAAAAGCCTTATTATCTTGAGTCCTTTCGCCTTTTAGACCTTATATTACCAAAACGAGATTTCGTAACAAATATCTCCCCCGCCGCCCGGTGGTATTGTGGGGAGATACGTTGAATCATACGGTAAGTGTCTAGATTCAATCCCCGGCACATACGACTTTCATGATTCAAGACTCCACCTCCGTCCAGTAACTCACAATGCTTAGAGGATGTAATTGTCTAGAAAAAACTTCTCAAGCATCGTTATGCAGATGTTTCTACATATCTAGTGTGGTAGGTCTCAACTTGTTTCCTTTTTCGAAATATCTGACACAAACTTATCCCAAACCTAGGCTTTCAAGATGAAAATTTAAATTAATACTCACTGAAAAACTTAATAATGCTGACGTATTGCGAGGAAGTGGTGTTTTACCGTTATGGTATCTGTTATTACAAAGTAGCTCAGTTTGCTAACAAAACTGTTCTATTCTAGCAATGAGTACAATGAACGGGGAATGCAGTTAAGTGTTTTTTGTGTGGATTTTCGATAAAATCCGAAAAAAATTATTTCTGTATTCATTATTGTGTCTAGAAAGTAAAGCAATGTTCAAAATAAAAAAATTAAAAAAATGTTGCTTCATTTTTTGAGATTTTTAGCTCCTGCCCAAAATGGCACGCTGTCACATACCCAGGTTAGTTATATGAAAAGTCGTAGAGCAAAAGTTGTTTGGAATTGTCTCCTTAATCAATGAAAAAATATCAAATGTAAAACATACAACTAACTCTAATTCATACCGTTAAGAACAGAAAACAGGGATTAATTCGTAAAAGAGTGAGTGGACATGCAGTTAAATGTGCAGATCAAACAAACCACTATTTTATGCAAAATCTATTGCGAAAATATCATGTACATATATCCATACGTCGTAATTTCCCACCTGTGACTGTCTGAAGAATGCCCTCTTCTTGCAGGAAAGCAACGCAAACTATTCCGACAAATCTAATTTACGATTCGCATGCCGAGTTAACATCTCGTTACCACGCCAAGATTAATGACTTTCTACTCGAACAAATTACCTCTAGTTAGCAAATTGAATAAACTACATTAGTATGTAAATGCGGTTGAAGTTGGAATTCCTTGTGGTGTGGTGAACTATTGAATTAATAATTTAATTTGTCGACAGTGACATTATGTGCATGCGTACAAAGAATATTCATTGTTTGTAATATTATTTCATTTTGGGTCGATGATAGGTTCAGGTACTTTTTTAGTGATGCCTTGAAATATGTGGCATAGAAGTAGTCGGAAAAAAAATCTGTCGGAAGGCGCGAGGAAATGAAATGACATTTTTGATGTAAAATTATTCTATACTTGAATAGACTTTCTTTTAAATATGATAATAAACCTATCTCTTGGCACTTATACTTCCTTTTTCCCACAAACTAAAGCAGATTACATCAAGTTTTAGACTGTGCGAGTGATTACAGAAGTTCAATTGTGCAACAGAAACCTCACAATAAATCTGGCGAAAAACTACCTTACAGATAAGCAGGGTTCGGCTTTTGTTAGCCTAAAAAAGTAAAAGAAAGGCAAACAAAAACACTTAAAACATCCATTTATTAAAAAATTAAAAAACCTAAATTTACATTTAGTTGTAGTATTACTAGCTGTATAAGGCGTGCGCTGCTACGCATATTAAAAAATATAGCTTCGAATGAAATAAAAAGAAAAAAATGAATGGATTTGTACTAAAAACTTCTTCACACAATTCTGAACAAAGTTGCCAAACACATCAGTGATCTAACTCTTACCATTTAAGAGGCTATGAAGGAAAAAACAAACAAACATTGATTTATATATATATAGAAGATTGAACTACCAAGAGCTTTTTGAAATTTTCTGGTAATAATCTTCTCCGGTTGTCTCTTAGAAGCGCCTTTAAAGAGCTAATGACTAAATCGAGTGGAGCTCATTTAAAGCTTTCAACATTATAACATAATTATTTTCTGGAATTTTGGAATCGCAGTCGTCATGCGAAATTTCGATAAGAGTCCTCAGCCAGCAGAGCTGTGGAGGCCATTTGCCCGATCTGATATTCAATAAATAACCCTACCCTATATAATTTATGACTGAAAAAATGTTACAAATTAAAAAGGAAAAAATAATGAAGAAATATCAAATTCTATAATCCGCACTGGGAACAGATTTTGCGTCGGTAAAATATAAAATAAATGAGACAGATTTCGTTGAAAGCACTCTTTCTCACACACAAAATCTACAAGTTGTTAACTACATACTCGTATATACCTACGTCACGTAGAAGATACTCCAGACAAAAAGTTCACAGTAAATTCGTTCCATTCACTGCAGCTGATGATTGCTCATCGCCCAAGGCGCTGGACTCTGCATCTGAACCGTCAGATTACCCACCCAGAAAAATCAACACGTGCACTTTGTAAGGCACCAGGTCTTCTTCCACTGGTGCGCATCGTCTACCTGATAATGAGACCATGATGCAACTGCATTGCTTTTTTTTCTCTCCTGACACACGTACTAGTATTCAGTGCACTACACGTGTTGTGCAATCCTCCAAATTCTTTGCATTTTTTGTACCCACATCCGCATTTGAAGAGCCAGTAGTGGAATCTTAACAGATGCAGTCAGTCTCTCAGTACCTTCATCCGCTCCAGATGGTAATTGAATTGTTGCACAGCTTCTCTTGATGATTATTCATCTCGTCTGTTTTGTTTTGAATTCGCTCTTGCATCGCGTTGTTTATCAGACGAACCAATTTGTTTAGGATTATGGCTTTCAACTGCACTCACCAGAGAGGCTACGGTGATCATCGAATCGCATCCGAAACATCTCACAGTAACTGAGGGTCGGATAGTAGCTGTTATAGAGGTGATCGCAAGCTGTTAAGTTGGCCACTTCTAGTTAAGTAAAATTTTGAATAGTTGTAGCCGTAGAAAATGTGCTATGGTGCATCAAATTCAAGAGAATGGGATTAACAGCGCAATTTGGGAAAGGGAAGTAAGTCTGTCCATACATGTTTAGCTTTAAAGTTGAATTTAATGAAATCTCCATTTTGTTTGTATATTAGTAGCTGTGTATACTAGTGGTGGTCGTATCTGATACAAATCAAATTAACATCCAATCGGATGAACATGGCCAAACAAAATATTTACCTATATGAGACTGTATTGTATTGTATTTCGATTGTACTCTACGAGATATAAAATAGCTTCATTGAACCCTCAGAGCTGAGGGATGATTGTCCCTTATCTAACAACGGCAAGTATTCTAAATTTCAAGTATTCAGTATCAAATGACCTCGAAATGGAAATATCCTCAGGGCTTCTTCTGACGAATCAAGTTATTGCATTTCATGTGGAATTAGAAGCAGTTTACTCATGTGGAATTCCTGCTTTGATCAGTTGGTTGTCCGAGATCATTTGATTAATAAATTCCCTTGTCCTTCGAAGGAAGCAAGAATTGTTTGGAGACTTGAAGTTTGTCCTGGTGTAGATACACTTCTTAAGAACTGGATTACTACAGCAGTCAATCGTGATGTTAAAACAGGTGTCTAATGCCACGCCATCAATTTGCTTCTCAGATTTACTGAAATAAGATGGATAAGATTTTTATTATTTGTTCAAGAATATTATTATTGTTGATGACATATTGCACCGCCATCGATATTGCTCATTATGCCCCTTTTCATACCCTTGGTCTTCTGAGTTCATCACATACAGTTATTTTCGTAGTTGTATTGAGGGTAACACTCCTGTTGTGCAAAGGTGGAAGATATTTGTTCTTAGAATGAGAAATCCTGGTTGGTTGGTTTAAGTGGCTATCCGGCTATCCGATTTGTCTCAAATCGGGTACAAATAGCGCAGTTGCGCGCCGTTTTAATACCACACCTCGTAGGCCGTGGTTGTTTGGGTTAGCTAAATCCAGCCTGTGGAGTTTAGGAATTTGATTATGTTAGATATGTTTTGATTAGCGATCTCGGAGATTTCAATTTCATTTCCCTCTATGTTGCTGTGGCCTGGAACCCAGAGGAGAGTAATAACACACCTGCTACTGGCCTGTTTGAGTTCCTCCTTACACTGTTGCACCAATTTGGAGGAGATGGCCCTTATGGTTGCTTGGCTGTAACTGCATAGTAGAGGGCAGCTACTACTGAGAAGTTTACACGCTTCTGTAATCGCTAGTACTTCGGCCTGGAAGATACTTGAGTGATCTGGGAGGCGCAAAGATTTCGAGATATTGAAGTCCGCCGAAAAGACCGCTGAGCCTACACCGTGACCTAGCTTAGATCCATCTGAAATTGGTATTTTGAGACGAGTGATTGGGTTAGGTGCTCGGCTCGGGCCATACTTCTCTGAGTCTGATGGCGCTGCACGTGAATACATACTTGATCTAAAGGTCCAGCGGGAGGACGTGTAGGAGCACGTTCAGTGCTTCGGTGGGTCATGATCTCATCGCCCCGAAAGTTCCGACTTCTGCCGATCTCTGGACTTTGTTGAGTTTGTGTAAGTTGTGTTTTGCTTAGGTCGACTACGAGGCTCAGAACCAAGGGGCCTCAGATTGAGACTGACGCCTTTACCTATCCGTCCCCTGGGGATGCGCCCGATGGGACTTTCTTCTCACCATACAGGTTTTTTGACTTAATTTCTTCCTCTGATAGTAGGTGCTTGTCCAGATATATTTGTCTTTTGTGGGAATTTCATTACATTCTCGACAGAATCTGCAGAGACCTTCTTCTGATACTCCTAGTTTCCTTAGGTGCTCCCTGAGTCTGCAGTGTCCTGTTAGGACAGGTAGTTTGTTTTTCCTCATTTTGATACATGCCTGACACCTCTTTCGGTTATACTGGCCTAAGAGTTTCATGGCATGAGCTTTGTGCGGGAGTTCCATTCGGTTCCTTCTTTCGAGATCCCCGAATTATTCTCTAAGAAAATGTTCTCCTACAGCGTAGAGGGTCTGAGCCTGTTAAGGTCTTTTTTCCTAGCAAGAGAATCGGCCATTTCATTGTCTTCTTTCCCGTGTGGCCAGGTATACAGCAGAGTTTTACATAGTTTCTCCTACTCAGTTCTTTGAGTTTCCTTTGGCATTACCACACAAGCTATTGAAGAATAACCATTCAATAAATTGTTTATTTCAGCCAGATCTAGAAATTGGAAAGTCAGATGTAGTTTAAGAATTCTTGATTCAAAAACTGATAACATTATTTGAATGAACTATTTAAAATGTTTTTGCGATGTTATCGGCTTCATAAATATTTTTACTAACTACTCCATACGATTGTCAAGTGCCACCTGTAACTAGTTGACAGATTAAATTTATACTGAACATAAGAATACCTTGTATTTCTGAAAAATACTTCATTCCTCGTAATTGAAGTTATTATCCCGCAGTAAGCCCCCCACATGATATATAACATCTATGTACACTGAGTGAAGCAAGACAAGCAAGTGTCCTATTTATGTCGAAATAAATCGATTTTGTGTGCGTCACCTTATTTCTGCTCTGCATCGACGATTCTTCAGCCCGGGATCCAAATATTCGAATTGTTCCATATGCTCTAGTCATTTCTAGATATGCACACAGTTTTATACGTAATACTGCAAACAGAATGAGAAAGAGGAAAGGCCGTGTCTTAATACTAAAAACTACACTCGAGCTTATTAATGTCGAATGTCACTACACGAATACAATATAATAAAAAGCCTACAGTGTGAGAGAAACAAAAGCAGACCACGGTGGAAGCCATCGTAGCAATAAATATATGTTAGTAAATAAGAAAGTACATTTCTTCCATGCGTCACAGTTATGAATGTTAACTCACATTAGATCACACGATTACTGTTAAAAGAACGTAAGTGTACCCAATTGGATTGAATTTGAGGGAGACAAGCTTTCAAACTTCACCTCAGTTCCACATGAATTTCAACAAACTCAAACCAAGAGTTTCACATCATTTGCAGCCTAATTGCCTTCATCGCCGTTATTGTTGCTGAACCATTTTGACAAAAGCCTAAAAAAATAATAGTAATCAATGATTGAGTACTTTTTTTAAGCTTCGCGTACACCAGAGCTTACAAACTTCATTTTGCCCCGCTGGCAAACCCATACCCATTGCCAATGCAATTTTCACACATATCCGAAGACCAATATTTAAAAATAAAACTTTCACAACCAAAAATAATTGGCAACAATGAATTCAGCCAAAGAGGCGCAAGTCGCACACCTTTATTTTGTTTTCTAATTCGTCCACACTTATGCAAGCCATTACAAATTCCCAAACAATTCTCAATATAACTCTGGCATAACGAATATGATTTAGCTATGCGATGTACAACATTGACAAACCGAGCTAATTTGTCCGACATTACTGGAATTAACGTGCGACAGACATTTCAAGTCCGAATTACCTTTCGTTCAGACGTCACACACATGGGTGAGCGACAGCAGGTGGGTGGAACTGTGTTGCATAACTAAATTTTATTGCTTATTCGTGGCTTGTAGCATAGGTAGACGTTAGACACTTGCTTTGTCGGTCGAAATGAACCTTCAGTATGCATGCATTCTATTAACTAATGAATTTAGGCTTTTTTAATTGACCTTCATTTTTTCCAAATTGCGATTAATACAATCGGAGAGCAAGTCCTTCGATAACATCCAACAACAACAGTCGCGCGTAATGTTCGTGTATCACTGAACATTGTCTTTGTCGCGTTAGGAGCTGGTGTCCGGGTTCAAACCGTACCTTCATCGTAAGTTCATTACCATCACGCAAATCATACCATGTGCTTATTCAAATTTAAATATGACTAATCATCATCACCATTCGCTTTTGTTTGCCTATAGAAGACGGTATGAGCGTTTGGTACCTCTGACAAGAGCATGACGTTCTTATCTGCCATGGATTCAAACGTACATATGTGTACATAACTTCCGAGGTTCTATATTAGCTTTCAAATAACTTCTGGAATCGATTGCAAACTTAACTTAAGTGCAATTGAATTTATTTAAGATCAAGCTCATGGTTTCAATGTCAATAACTAAGCCTACCACTCATTTCTCATTTTGAGCTCTACAATGCTCGTTAAGACAAACGCTAACTTACTTGTAGTGAAACAATAAATATTTACCTCTTTTCATAAATATGCTGACCCCTGACACTGTTGATTGACGTCATTTAGACAAGAAAGCAAATATCCAAGCCGTCTCATCATCAACAGCGCACAAGGTCATCATCATGACGTGTGTCTCCTGTCTCTCATTGCTCACCCATTGTAACGACTACTATGCTGGCACCACACCACGGAGATCGGAGCCAGCTGCACAGCACACAACTTATTATATAACTCCCATCTCTTCAAAAATACCTTCCTCATGTGTGACTTACCGTTGGATAAACTGAATTACTAGAAAAACCTACAAATGCCTCAAAATCTCATTACCAACTACGATTCATTTTGATTTCAGTTGCAATTAAAGTGATTTTCGAGTACACACAGCTGATGTCGGATGGGATGGGGATACATACATACATATCTACGAACACACGTATGTGCATAGGTGCTTGCGTACACACCAAAGCTTGAAGTGGAGGTTCTCTGCCTTTACCTCAGTGACTCCACTTGTCTCGATCGTCTGTCCGTCGTGTGTTTCTTTCTTCTTTTTATGCCTAACCATCCAAAAGGAATGCTGAAAGCGTGTCATGAAGCAATCGATAATGTGGAACGCACGTGTTATATGATATTAAGGCCCAAATACTACCCATAAGTCTACAAATTTTCTTACGAGCCGGTGTAAGTAGCATAATTATACATCCTTGGAGAAATCATACTGTGGGATTGTCTCGTCTCGCACTAGACGCGCCGTCGTGCTCATACCTGTACTCAACGCCAACAAAAACAATTCGCGATTTGAATAGTCATAGCGCGACTAGACTTAAGGTAGGAGCCGATCATCATCATCATTGATTGTCAGTATAAGATCCTCACGATCATGTCTAATGGAACAAAACAAAGCTAACACTTTCAAGTCGAATGCTTCCTTCAGTGTAAATTACACATAACTACTACGATGATTCCGAGTTTCAATCGGGGTGGCAGGATGAAGTAGTTTCACTTTGCACAGTGGAGGCTATCCAACATAATGTGTGCTTTGATTCTGGGTACTGTCAGCATTTTTTTCTCCCTGAGAAACAATATGAATTCTGTATTTAAATACAAACGTAATTTTGTGATGTGTGTTTTTGTGGTCACTTTATTTTTCTACTATGGTTAATCTGAGGCAACTTAGAGCGCATACTCCAATTTTCGATTGTGCGTCCCACAAGACTTGCTCTGCATTACAGAACGATCTCTTAATCGTAAGTCAAATAAAAGTTAAAGAGAGATTTAAGCATTTACTAATCTAGTTTTTTTATCGAAAGTGTTTTTTTCTGGGTTTAATTGTGAATTACAAAACTAAAAACGCGATCCATAAAGTGCCAGTCACATAAACTTACCCATCTCTAGGTACCTAAGAAAATGTTTTGAATGAGCTTTTTAAAATTCCCCGGTCGCAAGTCGCGGCTTATATGTACTGTACTTTAGTTCTTCATTGCAAATTGAGCCAATGTCAGCAGTCAATTTCATGCAGTTCACTGTAATTGGGAATTCCTTCTTTATTTTGTGCACGCATTTTGTCTTGGGTTATAGCCTTACAAGATCAAGAATGGACGCCTCTTAATCTCTCTACAAAATGTATTATTTCATTAATCAAAAACCCTGCAATTAAATACGTCTGAGACATATTCTTGTGATGGTAGTATGCCTAAAAATCCAACGAATGTATTTCATGTTTACTTTTCTTTAAAATGGGATTTATTTTTGAATGCCATGGCCGTAGTGATATGTAGACGTCGTACAAAAATGAATAGCGTGTCTTCCACGGAAGTACGAGCGGCATGCAATGTGTTTGAATACTTCTGCTCGTTCTAATTCAAAACAACATGCCTAATATGCCTTCGTGGGTCGAAACAACATGGTCTCAAGACATTTCGCTGAAGAAGATATTTAGAGGATGGTTCTGATTTTACCAGCATTTTACTTTAGCGTTCATTGAGTCCTTGTTTGCTACTAAACTCATTTTCTAAATTCGTTCTCACTTTTAAGTACTGACGGATTGCGAATTTAAGGAAGTACAATTGTTTAATTATGTCTATTTTCTTACTGTTGTACCAAATGTAACGCATGCATGTGTGTACTTCACCTACTGTGAGGTCGTTTTGCGTGTCCTATTTTCTGTTCATGTTGCTGTTGTGGGGACAGGATTACTTTAAAGACTCTGTTGTGTGTTGTATTTTTGCTTTTATTCCATTTCCACAAGGCAGATCAAAATTGCTGTTATTACTAAACCTTGAGTTTACCACTATGAGGAAAATGATTTATATTTCCAATTAAAAAGTAGAATAAGGAACAGTTTTCGAGCGTATAAGACGTGATTCCAACACCTTGTATAAGTTTCTTTACATGCACTGTGCACAGTTTGACAGTGTTGTCCTTATCTTTGTTTATGGGGATTTAGATAAGACAAAAATGCATTTCAGAGACACTTTATAAATCTGTAATTGTCCTTTTAGAGTTATGTCAAATAACTACCGGCATGATGATAACATAAGCAAGTAAGTATGATGATAACATAGCTTAAAATCATGTATATCAGCAAATAAGGAATTAATATAAACCTGAGGAACTAATATAATATTGAAGATTATCTTTTCGGGAGGCGGTATGGTATTAAAAAAAATATAAAGTTGTTAACATCAAAAACCGGAAGGGAAAGGCCTTGGTATATTAATTAGGCTGTTGACCGAACATAAGTGCAGGCCTAAATCTTTATTTAATATATAATATAATCAAAAAAAACACCCATTTCAATTTCAGGGACTGAAAAAGATAAAATCTGCCCTGAATGCTGACTTAAGACCGATGATATTCTCAGAAAGTCTTGGGAAAGTGAACTATCGCATTGCCATTTACATGCAGAGAAACAATCTTCAGAAATATTTCATAAATCAGTGCAATGTGTATATTTGCAAAATTAATAATTAACGTGTAGTGTACAGTGTGCAAGAAATTCCCAGTGACATCAATGGTATTTTATTTCTTACCAAACATCCTCCTCTTGGCACCTTTGTCCAAGCCAAGGCTCTTAGGAATCCATATGCGACCCACATGCGAGTACATTGTACATTCGAACTGCATTATTGAGTAATGATATATCCTCAAGCTGATGATTATTATGCTGTTGTTGTGTTAAAAATGATCCAACCTTTAACCTCGCCAATTTTATTTATGACTCCTGAATGCACAGGGAAAGAAGTGTGTTTGGCCAAAGCGTTGGCGATGGCGAAACCTGAATTCCATTCAACGAGGATGCTGATGCACTGAGCATAAACCTGGTGAAGATGAAGGAATTTATAGAGGATCACTGACGTCACAAAAAAAAAAAAAAAATACTCATTTGAACCATGGCACGAAACATGCATTGCCGGTAGTACAGCGAGTATATTTTGGACTAATTTTCTTAGTGCCAGCGAATACATGGCGCATGGTAATTGCCGAGAATTAACAACTACAAGTAGTATGTGAATTGATGATGAATATGTTGCATAAGTTCTGTCGTCTGCCAATGAACATTACATCCAACAAGTGTTTCAAATGCGAAGGGAAAGCCATTGACATGGAGATGACGAGGTGGATGGTAGAAAGAAAAATCGAAAGTACAGCCACTTCATCGATAAGGCACTGCATGTGCTGCTGCGTAGGATAGAGTGAAAAAAGCAATACAAGAGGATTGAAAGTTATGTGTATCTAAAGTGATTTTAATGAGAATTGTTCGATTGTTGAGATAGTTATCGCGAGAAGTACTTTAGCTAAACAATGTGTGGTTCTGCATCAGTGGAATACAATTCGATTTCATGGAATCACGTCACATCGGATGGAAGTTAGTGAACCATTTCAATGTGACGTGACACGGAGAAAGGACACTGCCATTATATAATCACTTGCACCTGTTCTTTTTGTTGAGAATGCCACTTGTTCATGCTGATTTTGAATTTATTGACGTATGGGAGATAAATGAGAGTAGCTTACAAGTAGATGACTTAGACAACTATGAATGTGATTTCCAATTAAATGACTGCCTTGGAATGGTCATACTCATTGGAATAAGAGAATAAGTAGTAATTAAATAATTTTATTAAGAAACGAACATTTTTAGAGTAGATAGTAAAGCCAATTATTATATTTTCATGTTTCTATGTAATTCCAATTTAAAAATATTTTTTTATTTCAAACTTCCTGTACAATAAATTTAAAAAAATCTTGCAAGGTCTAAAAAGCTAACGTGTATGTTTATCTTGAACACAAATTCAAGCAAATTGCAAATGTTGACTCTGGACAACAAGCAAATAATAAATACAGTTGCCACCAAATGGCGAATCAAAATATTTGATACTCGGCGTAGAAGAAATTGATGAAAGAGGGTCAAGTTTGTTTTATAGCCAAACATTGGTAGAAGATCTAAGAAATATAACAGCGACAGGTGATTCCTTTTGCAAAAAAGTTATGCCTCTAACCGAATCAGGCCTAATCTCTCTTCAAGAATGGCGTCGAAGGAGCCCATTAGTTGATTGCCCAGCGTCCAGGGCTCCAAACAGTAGGAGCAACCTAGTGAACATTTCGTTTAGGCAACTGTACATGCGAGTGCTTGTATTACGTACAAGTGTATTACGTACTACCGCACAGGTACACAAGGAGTCCTCCATGGCTGTGAACGTATTACGTACTACCGCACAGGTACACAAGGAGTCCTCCATGGCTGTGAACGAATCTTCAAATAGAGACAGCGGCAGTCACAGCCATCCACTACACGTGCAGCTGATGAAATCACGGAGTTTCTGGATTGTTGTACACCAGACATCAACTCAATCCGCGAATTGCTGAAATCAGTGAAAAAAAGTGAAGAAAATACGCGTTACCTCAGCTATATCTTACATATCTTAAGCGTAAATTATTCAATCAATCCCATCATAACAACCCGTATAAAGTTTATATTCGGGAACATCCGAATGATTTCTTCTCAATCCTCCAGCTTATACACAAAGGTCGTTTTAGGAGATTTTAACCCTAAACTCGATATTTAAATATTTGTTAGAACAGCCTGCACTACATTACATCCGATAACGGATTAAATCTAGTGAACTTTGCAACGTGTAGTATGTGGGGGAAAACATTTCTGTAGCTTCCATGCAGTTTCCAACATCCATAAAGGAACCTCTCTCAGTCAATCAACGGCAATTGACGGCACATACTCCTCCAGTATTATTGATGTCCGAATCTTAAAGCAGCGAACAAAGACTCGGATCACATCCTTGTTGTGGTCAATGTAATAACGCGGATATCGAAAGAACATTTTTGCCAATAGTCTGCTAAAAACACTCGGAAAGTTCGACAAACGGAACTAAATTACCCACCCAAGAGATGCAAATCGACACCCACCACCTATTCGTCGATTTCAAGGCCGCACATGACAGCGTGCATAGAGACGAGCTATAAAACGCCATGTCTAGTTTTGACATTCCTGCCAAACTCGTCAGGTTGATGATGGAGATGACGATGGAGAACTCTCGCTGCTCCATCAAGGTCGGTAACGAACTCACCGAGACCTTCAACGTCAACAAAGGTTTTAGACAAGGCGACGCGCTGTCATGTGACTTCTTTAACATCATCCTGGAGAAAATCGTGCGAAACTCAAACGCCAACACTAGAGGCACGGTCTTCCAGAAGTCCGTACAATTGCTAGCATACGCGGACTACATTGACGTGATTGGTCGAACATAGCGAGCCGTCAATGAAGCGTTTGCTGGTATTGAAACGGAGGCTGCAAAAATGGGTTTAACAGTGAATGAGGGCAAAACGAAGTACATGCTGTCATTGAGAAAGGACGCACAAAATCGACGTCTCGGCCAGAACGTCACCCGTATGCAGCTTTAACTTCGAGGTAGTTAAGGACTTCGTCTACCTCGGCTCCCAGGAAAACAACACAAACAACATCAGTACCGAGATTAAACGCAGATTAACTCTTGCCAACCGCTGTTTCTTTGGGCTCAAAAGGCAATTGAGTAGTAGAGCTCTCTCTCGAAGGACCAAGTTAACAGTATATAAGACCCCCATCATCTCTGTCCTGCTCTATGGCGCAGAAGCCTGGACAATCTCAAGAGCAGATGAAGTCATTGGTCTTTTTGAGAGAAAAGTTCTGCGTTCCATCTTTGGTCCTGTTTGCGTTGATAGTTTTTGGAGAAGAAGATACAACCATGAATTGTACTGGCTGTATAGCGACATGAGCCTAGTCAGGCATCTACGGATTCAGCGCCTAAGATGGCTAGGCCATGTAGAGTGCGTGGACAACACTGCTGCAGCCCGAAGTCTTCGACTCCAAACCAGTGGGACAACGCAATAGAGGACGCCCGCGAAACCGATGGCGCCAACAAGTGGAGAAGGATCTCAACCAAATTGTTGCGCGAAATTGGAGACAGCTAGCTAAAGATCGTGTCAGCTAGAGAAGCTTGTTGACCGAGGTCCACCCCGGACTGTAGTGCCACTAGAAGAAGAAATTACCCACCATCTGGATGACAAAAGCCGACAATTCCGTTCCGCTTGGTACCAATATTGAGACCAAAGTCCAAGAAAGCTGCTGTTGAGGATAACCGTGTTAGATGCGTACGGTAGCTCACGTGTATGAAAGCGAGATCTCAATATCATTAGTCCGATCCATAAGAAAGGAGTATTCAATGAGGTGACTAAAACAAGCTCCTACAGAACAGTCTATCGAATACAATGTTCATAAATTACGATACGCGCATTCCCTTTATTTCCTTTTGACAACCAAGGTAATGTATGATTTAAAAGGATAAGACATACACAATTCGAATTGTTCAACAAAAGAATGAAATTAATTCTAACTTAAAATAACTTCTTAAATTTACAGATACAGTAAATTTAATTCTTTTATTGAACATTTTCAGCAATGAATGCGGTTTTGTTCACGACAATAATTAAATAAACATTCTTATCATTCGAAAAAGTTTATAAATAAATGTTATAAAAATTAATTATTAGTTTCAACGAACAACGCACTCTCCAGATAATTGTTCAGTCATCAAGATGCACATGTAATGTTGACGATGGGTATAAGTTAGCATCTTTCAGCGTCTGCATGTCACTGTCCTCATTGAGATCAACTACTTTTCGGGGAAATGGTGAAATCAATTTGAATTTCTCCTTTACCATCGGAAACTTTTCTGAAATGTATAGCTGCAGAGCTCGGAGCTTAGTATCTGATGGCCATTTTATTGTGACACTTTCATCTACGTCTGCATTTACCAAGCGTATCTTCAGCGTTGTGATTTCATCTAAAAAGAATACACTTTTCACATATGATCTCACATTAGTTATTCAACTTTTCTTACCAGTTAATTGTCCTAGGTATTTAGTGTGCATTTCTGAAGCCGGATCATCTTGTTTTTGAGCATTTTCATTTTTGACACTCTTCTCCTTCTTCGAGTCTTCTTTTTCGGCAGGAACATTTTGTAAGTCGTCATCGCTGTCTGAGATTTCATGGAACATATCTTGGTTGTCTTCTTCAACGACTTTCGGTTTCTTATTCGAATGATTTCCACATCCATTTTCCCGCAAAGAATTACGTACAGCTAACAATATTTGCTCTTCTTCAGTGAGTTCGGTAGCCAAGTCGACAGGACGGTTTCTTTTTCTACGACCTGCCGATGGTTCAGTCGATGATGATGAACCTTCCGCTGCGTTCTGTTCTTTGATAGACCTTTTTGTAGATGTTGAAGACGGCCCTGCTGTGCCGCTTTCAAAGAATCCCTTTAATAATTTTGAGACATTAGATAACACTTTTTGGAAAGTAAATGATACTACTTACTTCCGATGCGTTATCCTCGAGAAATTTTTGTAAGGATTCCAGAATTTTTAATTTATTAGGTTGGTCACTCTTCCATAATTCTTCTCCAGTTCGCGGATCAATTATACATATATATGGCGTTTGGTTGCAGTGGTAAAATGTAGAAAATCTGGTTCCCTCTGTGGTGTCAGATGAAACCTATAAGCCAAGAAAACGGAGAATTTTAAGACACCTTAAAGGGTGCTAGTCGGAAGCTATTTATTGGTTTAAGAATCCTAGACATCAGCAGTAGGCAGGTGGACTTGTCTGATGACCTGACCTAGAGTGATGGGGATCCCGAAGAATATTTCTCTCCCAACAGCTTACTCCCGCAATTAATCTACACAAAACAGTATAAATACCATTCTGATGCATTCCCTTATACAAATGTGTCCTAACTGCCGAACAATTTCTATCGAAGATAGCCTTGGTCAAAAAGAATTTCGATCGTTTGTTGTAAAGTCAAGCAATTAAGGCATCACCACACAAGATGGCTGGACTTTAGGGGAATATCAAACAAGTTGGCGCGTATAATACATCTATGTATTAAGATCATAGCGATTCATTTGTTCAAGGGATCAAGAAATGACAGCGAACGAATTCCACAATCCAATCAGCTGCTGTGTCTAATATTTATTCAGAATTGATATAAATATGTCTAGCTTGCCACATCTGGATCTACAGACGATTTGCACATCTCTGGCCGTAGGTTGCACCGCACCTCGGACAGCATTATTTCAATTTTATGGTACAATAATAATTTATTAATTGTGTTAGGCTTTTTTTAACAACCTGCCTCTTTTTACCTATCGTTGATCTAGATTAGGCAGAAGCTACTGCTAAGCATCAAAATAATAAAAACTTGAATTATAGGTTACGTCATCAAAAAAAAAATTAAAGCTACATAATACATTCAACAACTATTTTTCAATTTACCTGCCACAGCAAGAAATGTTTTTTGACCAAGATTCGCACTTTAATTTGGGACCATACATCCCGATTGAGAAGCTGCGAATTGAAATTATCGCTCTGAACGTTGACAAGCAGCCATCGTTTCATATTAGTTGCTCTGGTACGGGCATGCTGAAAAGTTCCAACCACAACAATATCCGTGGGAGGACGGAATAAATCTCCTAATCGATTAGTAGAACTGGACGATGATGAACTGGTGGAAGCTGAAGAGTGGGAGCTGCTTCTGGCAGTTGATGAGGTTCTACGTGATGGGCGTTCGTGGGGAATTAAAGGAGGTATGGCATCTGATCCAGCCAGACTCTCTTCCATGATACTACCCTCTCTTGCAAAATCACGCAGAGGGCAAACTTTAATTCTTGGCAGTGATCGAGCTTTTCCTGTAGCTCCTGTAACGTGAGTAACTTGTCGAAAATTATCATCGTCAGGACCAATCAATTGTTCTCTTATGGGCGCAATTGGTGCACGAACTTCATCGTCGTTATTGCACTCTGGGAGAGTTTCCGCTGTTACCCCATCATTATCTTCATTTGCCAAAAACAAATCAACCGCAGCCTGAACATCATTCCCACATGCGGCGAGTAAGTTAGTTGCAATTTGGCGTGTTGTACCTATAAGTTTAATAGCATCGATTAAATAAATGTATGCGAGTATATTTTTCTTGGATTTCAGACGTACCTGTTACTTCCATTACCCGTGCAGCAAGGTCCGAATCATTTGAAGAAGACATCTTATTTCTTCTGTCCTTTTGGTCTGAAAATAATTGCGGATTTAAAACACATCAAGAAAACACAGCTTCACAGATTGTAGGGAAAATTAAGTGTTGGCTTTTCCTTTTCGATATCATCTGTTTGTCCGAATTCATTGAACAGCCTTCGTGGCCGGTTCGTTTCAAGTTATTTCAACGCAACCGACACCTCAGCGAAAGACTAAGATTCAGTAAATTTGACAGATTTTCCGAATTTATTCAGCATATGTACGTCTTTTTAACAATTCTCGTTAAAGAATCACAACTATATGTAAATATCTTACCTTCTTCTGCTGTATTAAAGTTACCAGAGGTTTATTAGTTTTCTTGGCCTTTTCTACACTGCCTACAATACACTCCAAATTTCCATTCTCCTTAAGAATGCACTGTTTTTAAGATTTCTTCAATTTTTCTAAAAATTATTTCATCAACAATATCAGAATTATTTTTTGCTGAAGCTATTCGAATTTATTCTTATAATTAACACGATATGGAACCTTTGGATGAGATAAACAAAGAAATTTTGTTAAAGACCTCGAGTTGTGTCAAAATCGAAGAAGTTTTTCGTTTGACGGGCGTCATGAAGAAAGAGACAGTGTATTAAAATTGTATGGTGAAAAAGAGGAAAACATATGGTAATTTTTCCATGAAATTTCAGAAAGTCGATTCCTGATAGATATTTTCTCTGTGGGTGAGGTGAGTTTCGTTTGTAGTAAAGTACTTCTTATTGTAGAGATGAGACTTCCCATACGACAGACTTTTATTAATTTGAAACAAATTATCCTTTGTTAATGTATTTATTGAACAAATTATATTACCAATTTAATCTGCTACACAAATATATTTTATTATATACAGTTTGTCAAAAAAACGCGTGTCTACTGACGTTACATGAAACTACTACATAAGAATTGAGATAGCTTATATGCAGCTCCACTTATGCAATATGTGTCTTATTCTCCATATTCACCTCATATGGGCCAAATATTTTCTTGTACTATGGCCAGAAATAATGTAGTAAAGAGATATTCAACTTCTACCTCCCTTGTCTTTGATTTCATCTGACAGCGGTTTTTGTAACATTTTCACAGACAGTGCTTGTGAATACGATTGCTCTTAGATAGATAGATTAGAAATAAAGTAGTATGCGTGACTTTAGAGCAAAATCTTAGATTGGCGAATCGACGACTATAATCCTGGCGGAAAATTTTGGTACTCAGATTCTCAGACGCAATTCTGACGATTAGGATGTGTGACTTTAGAGCAATTCAGATTTTTAGTAAAGACCCAAACCCGAGTTGGACATCTCTTTACTACTTCATCTCTGGCACAGACCCATGAACACTTGCAAAAGAGCTCCTTAAACCATGCCGGAATGTATGTATCTCAAAATTTAGAGGACGATCTTGGAGATAGATTTTGTCTGGATTTATGGGTGAAACCCATTATCGAGAATCGCCTGTTGAAATTCTAGGCGTAAAATTAAGATTTCAGCACTATAATTTGGGGGTTTATTCGCAGCATTTTAAGACTAGAATATTGTACTTTGATTTTTTGGACATCTACGATGGAATCTTCAAATTAAAAAACCTAGGGCCAAAAATATGGATCCCGATGTCTTTGGCAGAATTCAATGCTTAAATCGAAGTTCAGATGAATACTGGTCTCTCCTTCAAAAACCTCAGTTCTGTACACCACATTGAACACGGGCGTCCTCTATAGTTTTTGTCCCATGTGACGATTGCCCTCACATTTTCGAAAGTCAAGCACTGTATTGTTGCATTTTCAGTTTTACCAGAATGTGAACAATCTACCTTATTTCTAAGATACTAAGATACAAATAGTGATAGGTTCGACCTTAAGTCGATCGCAGGAACAGTATAGATTCAAGCAAGTACTCCGAGTTGTATTGGATTCAAGTATTGCTTTAGATCACTATATATTTCTTAATAGAACTCAGACTCAGGCACAGACACAAAGTATGTATACTATGGAGACAGATTTTTTTAACAAATCCTATTGCCTCAACGAACCAACAATTCAAACAACTACACGTGTGTATAATAATCATTTTTATTATTACAAATAAATTATCAAATAATTAAACAAAGGATATCTCTAATGGTGTACGTCATAGGCAGCCATAATCAAACACTATACAGCGTGCACCTAATCTTAATGTGCGAAAGTCTTTTATCGCGGAAATCGATTTCACTTAGCAGTGTTTGTGTTGACAATGCTTATATTTTTTAAATTTCTCCATTGCCGTACTCCTTGATGCCCAGCAATTCACAGCTGAATTTAAAGAATTTCTCACATTTTTCTGGTTTCTTGGCATCAGGATGCATTGGTCCTTTTGCTCCGTTACTAAGGTAACAACCACCTTCGCCTTCAATGGATGGTTCTATGGCAGCATACACAATTGTTCTGGATCCTTGTTCTGGAGTCTATAAATGACAAACAAACTGGTTATCTTACACAAATCTACGAAAAACCAATGCTCACCTTGAAGAACAACTTTTTCAAAAACGGAACCGCTGTTGTAGCGGAATATTCAAACAGATCTGTATCAACTACACCCGGGTGAACTGCTACAACTTGAACGTGTGCACCTTCTTCTGAAAGGGTCCTATTTAAGTGTCTCGTGGAAAGAATCTGTGCCAATTTGCTCTGATTGTAAGCAGTTGCTGGATAGTAGTACTTTCTGTAAATGAAATACAATTTAAAGTTATTTTGAAATTATTAAAATTGTGTTGTGTACTTACTCTCCATTGATGTCTTTATAGTTTATGCGTCCAATGAGATTCACAACCGATGAAACATTGACTATTCGTGCATTTTTCCCCTCAACCCCGGCTGCCTTCAGTTGTGGCATTAGTAAATGCGTTAACAGGAAATGACCCAAATAATTCACTGCAAAATGTGATTCATAGCCATCTGATGTTCTGTGCATGGGAGCGAACATTATGCCAGCTAAAAGGAATATAGGATAAGGCAATTAATAATTTGACCTTTAATACATGATTTTGTACCCACCATTGTTCAGTAGAATATCAATTTTCTTGTACTTATCCTTTACACGCTTTGCAAATGAAGTAACTGAGCTAAGTTCACCGACGTCTAGTGATTCGCAAATTAGTTTTCCTTTTGTCTTTGATAAATCAACAAGTTGCGATACAGCCTTTTCTCCAGACTTAGGATCCCGGCAACCTTAGGGATAGATGGACAGTATAACATTTTTGTAAAATACAATTGGATAAAAGATTTTTTTTTAAGGAAAGGAAAACGTATCCATGTTTCGCTTCATCACATTTTTAATGGAAAAATATACGCTCTTATATGCCATAAAATAACTTACGTGGACAGACTTGATGTTACATTTTGAACATTGTAATTATTTGTATGTGCAAGCATCTAATTACCTATTTCGAATGCATGCTTATAATAAGCGATATGGAAGGCTAATATGGCATTATCCTTAGGTCGCTTTTGAGATAATATAGAAGGACATTTAGAACACGCTATGAGTTCAATTAGACGCAAAAACACAGCTCAATGTGGTGGTTTGTAGTGGATGTGAAACAAAGAACTTGGTTCATGATTCAAAGAAAAATGTCGATGTTTAGTTGAATTTTACCAAGCCTAGATTGTTTGGGTTTACAACTGTTCATATGCACATATTTTCAAATCCCATTGGTAATCTAAAATGTCATGATGTTTGTTTTCTTTACAAGCAGAAATAAGTTACACGCATTACTATGCACAGCAGCATACAGCTACAGAATTTGTAGCCACACAGGCTATCAATTCTCGGCGAATAACATCTTGCGAACAAAAATACATTTTTATATGTACACTCACCCATAATAACTGTCATTTCGCAAGCTAAAAGTTTTTCAATTATTCTTAGTCCAATTCCACGATTGCCACCCGTAATTACAACCACTTTTTCTGGTTGTTTATAGAGTTCTAAAAAATAAACATGATTAGATTAAAACTCATAGACGTGCCCCCGCATATCTGATATGTACTCACCAACTTTATCTCTAGAAGCATACATCCAATCATGTATAAGTCCAACCATTCCAACATATTGAAATCTTAACTCAGTCTTCCATTCATACCAGTTCCTGGGCATTTCCTTTGATGTTTTAAAGAAGTAAAACATAAACCACACCGCAGTGAGAAATAACGTGAGGAATATCAACATCTTTGCTTCGTATGTGCTACTCTTAACTTATGGAATGTGTTGTATTATAATGTTGAGGAATTCCCTTTACTCCATGCACATTATTTTCCTATGAAGTAAAATAAAAACAAGACATTTTTAATGTTGCGTGATGTGAATACTGTAAAAATAATGAGGTTATTTTGTGACCCTAACAGCTCTATGGTCATTGTTATTATTTTTTACAAATTTCCAAAAGCAGATGACAAGGGATTTGGAAGCCGAGCAGTAATTACTCAGCAATTAACCCCAAAGACAAAATACCGTCGCATTCGTTTATGGCATTAGCGAACAAAGTACATCACGATCTTATGATTCATTTTTCTTTTTTAGTAATCATGCTCATATTCAGACTCAATCACACTTGTTGGCTCCATGTCTCTCCATGAAAAACTGATAATAAAGTGTATTATGAAATCGTTAATGATAATGATAAGTTGTGGTCGAAGTGTATTTAGACATTCGTACGTAGAAATCAGGGAAAATAAAAAATACGTGCACATAAGATTATACATTATTTATTATTTTTTTCACCTTTCACCTTGGATATAGTTGATTTTAATTTTTTAATATTTTTGCATGCATGTGTGTATGAATTCTAGGGTAAGGCGAAGGACGATTTAGTGTACAAAGGAGGAGCGAATTGCAACATACAGATGATAATGTTGGCACATCTGTGGGTTGCAACAACCCTAGACGTTATAGTTTCCAATCGTTATGAGAGAGTTAGCATACAAAGCAACAACCCTACTGAGGAAACCGGAATAAGTTTAAACGTGCCAGAAATGACTGCAATGCAACTATCAGACGTGTGAAATTCTCTTATGATCAAAAGTTGAGGCAAAAAGTGCTACAAAGTCCCAAAGGTAGCAAAAACTTTTGGTCATTTGTAAGAAACATAAGGAATTCAGCGTCGTCTTCAATTCCCACGCTCATTTACAATGACATTCTAGCTGTAAGCTGTTTAGACAAAGTCAATCTGCTTGCGGCGCATTTTGCAGCCAGCTCAACACTGCCAGATTCCAATATGTCTCCACCTGTACTTGAGAGCGTTGATTTCACCATGGGACAAATCCACTTCCGCACTCGTAAAGTTGCAAGAGTACTTAAATATCACTTCTGAAGAGGTGTTCTTCTGCGCTGGCAAAACCATTGCGTAAGCTTTTTTATCTATCCTACTCTTTAGGTCTCTTTCCGAGCAGATGGAAAACAGCATTTGTCCAGCCCGTCCCTAAAAAGAGCGAATCTTCGTCACCCACCTCGTACCGACCCATAGCACTTACGTCCCTTCTTTCTAAGGTAATGGAAACGCTGGTAAATCGTCAGCTTATGAAATATCTTGAATCGCGGAAGCTTCTTAATGACCGACAGTACGGTTTCCGTAGCAACAGGTCCACTGGTGATCTGATAGCTTATCTTACCGAAAAGTGGAACAAATCTTTGCATAATGCAGGCGAAAACAAGATCGTTGCACTTGATATTTCTAAGGCATTTGACAGAGTTTGGCATCAAGCTCTTTTGTCGAAAATGCGTGCATATGGTATCGATGAATCTCTTCTTCTATGAATTAGAAATTACCTTTCGAACCGTTCAATTCAAGTTGTTTTGGAAATATTTCACCCCCTTCACCTCCTCTGGCTTTCATTTATAAGGTGTATATCCTGCTCATCAGTTTACCCTTAAGCGTACTTTCGGACACACAGTTAAATTTAGAGACTCGTTCTTCAGCCGTACTACGCGAATTTGGAATGCTCTTCCCAGCCCTATATTTCCCACGGACTACAACCCGCAGATATTTAAGACTAATGTGCACAGGTACCTCCTCTTTTTAATATTATTTTTTTAATTTTTATTTTATTTTTTCATTTTAATATTATTTAATGAGGACAAACATTTTCTATCAACACATCTGTATAATAACCAGAGCAGCCCGGCATATAGCCAGAGCAACTCTCCCCACTCTTCTGGATACAGGAAGTAGACGAAATCCTTATGGAACTCGGTAATGTCGACTGCCAGCGAATAGTATACGCAGCTCTTGCCGTAAAAGGCAAATTCCTTCACACCATTAGAGGATATGGAAACTTTGTGGACAGTGGACAGAAATAGGAGGTCTAGATCTAAATCCGTCCAAAACTGAGCTCGTACTGTTGTACGTACAAGAAGATACAAAATGCCTCAAATAAGTCCACCAAACCTAAAGAATAAGGAACTTTGTTGTAATAATAGACAGCAAACTAAGCTGGAAACCAAACACTCAAGACCGTACTAAGAAAGGGCGGCGGTAGCTACGTATACATGCAAGACGATCCTAGGCCCTAGATAGGGATTAAAACCGAGAATGATACAGTGGATGTATACAGCAGTCGTCAGAACAATTCTAACAAAAGGCCTCCTAGTATGGTGGCCAGTACTGAGAATCAAACAAAATTTGAAAAAGATAAGTAGAATCCAAAGTCTACATATATCTGCAACATAGGAGAACTTCGTATGAGGCTGCCCACTAACTGTCAATGAATCCGATACACGGGTTATCTATCTTTACATACATAGACAGCCAGTCGGCCATCAATGGTCTGGACACACCATCAACCAAATCAGAGATGGTAGAACTTTGTTAGATGAAACCTTACCCTATGCTGGGTCTCTGGGCATAGTGGTATTCCAGGCAATGAAAGAGCCGATGAGCTAGCTAGAACAAGGGTGGAACTACCACTGGCAGTTATCCAGGAGATACCCTAAATCTCAATTCAAGTAATAAATATCATGTTAGTTACAAATGACATCAGTATCCAATTGGAAATTGGTGTGACTAGACACTTGCAGGACTTCGAGGCAACTATGGCCTTTAATTAATCCGAAAGAGACAAGTACACTCCTAAGCCACAACATATTCCTGTTCAGTAAAGTCGTAGGGATCAATGTATCCTGGGCTCACACGCAAGAAGAATGGGAGCCCCTCTACAACTACTTCTGCAGGAGCTGCAGAGATGAGGAAGAAGTAGAAACCACCTTACAGTACTTCGGCACCTGTCCGGCCCTTGCAAGAACAAGGAAAAGCACACAGGGAGACTATTTATTCAGCAGCGTATAAGAAATGTCAAATATAAAAATTCAGAACATAGCAGAATTCTATTTCCCTGCCTAATGAGGAATCGGTGTATCGATGCCCAATGGATCCAAACAGGATTTAAGTGGGTTCTATAGGTATAGTCGGAAAATGTCTCAGAAAGCTTACAATGTTTCTAAACAGACGGACAGGTAATGTCAATGTTAACTCAACGTCTAGTTTGTTCTACCAATACTAAACAAGTTTTTGTATTTCTTTAGCAAATCGTTTTCTATTATAGACCATGTTTGTTGAATCAATTTGGTGGGGCAAAACTACGAACGGATACAATTCACACTACAATTTCTCTAATTTTGATGCACAGATAATTCTGCATTGTTGTTTCACAGCATTTTTCATGCATATCACATGCCCGTTCACCTTTTTTTCCGCAGTAGAGATACTTGAGTAACTTCAAATATTCCTTAAGTCAAAACAAGAAGAATTGGGTATTGAATGAATTTCTCACTTTACTTGAAAAAAAAAAGACTTGAAAATCATCAGAAGTTTCGCTGTTTTATTTGCGTCGTGTAAATAACACACTTAGAACGTTTTAATGCGTAAACAATTAATGAATAGGGACGGGTTAGAGTTAGAAGTAGGCCATTAAACAAAGTTACGTTTTTTTCAATCAAAATGACACTTTTTATGTGTCCATATCTTAAATAAATAAAAAAAAAATATTACAAAAATTTGAATAATAAATAGATAAAATAATGCATGTTTTGTACATCACCAGACAAAAAGACAAAGACAAATAATTGCTAAATATAAAGATATTTAGGGGTAGGTAGGTAGGTAATTGGGTGCCCTGTCGGGCCTGGCTCACTTAGACCAACGTGTTGGGTCCATTGTGCCCTTGTTTGGGATGATTTACCACCATGAGACCTACTTTAGTCCTATATCCACATATGGATCTTAGGAGATTTCTCAGTTCGACACCGCTTAAATCCTCTAGCTGTACGACGAAGTGCTTTCCTAGGAACTGCCTCCCTTTTCTTTGGATTGTGTAGTCACAGAGTAGATGTTGGATAGATTCTGTTTCTTCCTCATCTCAGCAGCTTCAGCAAAAGTCGTTATGCAGTATGTTCAGACGGATTACATGTGTACCTACCTCCTTGCCGATCAATGATGTTAACCTCTTTTTACTCAGCGTCGCCCATAGGGCCCTCGCCGTTGCTCTAATACTTAGACCAGGTTCTGTCCGGAGCTTCATATAATTGTTTTTCTTACGGAGCGTGGGGACATACAGAATTGCTAGCGACACTCCCAGCTGCGATCCCTACATCGCGAGGCTGTCCGCCTCTTCGATTCATTGGATTCCAGTACGCCTCGGCATTCAGCACAGGTCGTCGCATTCATCAAGAATATCTCACTGATTCTCTATCTGGACAGCCTAACCAGCTTCGATGTCAGAATCTCTGATGCTGTGGCCTTTATTGCCGCTTGGCTATCACAGAAAATGGTGATAAATTTATCGATTACCTTGTGGTCTTTCAACGCCAGTATGTATCGCATTAGTTTTTCAGTGTCAGGGATTCTTCTATTACTAATAATTGTTCCTTCCATTTTATCCGGTCCGAAAAGCGCTTATTTAAGCTCTTCTCTGAAGCTAGGGTTGGTGGTAGATGTCTGTTTGTCCTATATTTTGTGTTGCAGTCCAACATGATAGTATGGCTACTGCATGATTTTTCCTTGCAAAAATTTCGCTTCTCTGAACAGCAGGGTAAATTAGGCTGCACTGTTGCTGCAGAATAGGTCGAGACCAGGTAGAGAGGGAATGACCTCGAGTGTTGCCGTCGGTGTTGTTCTGAGACAACCTGTTATACCTAGGCATGCCGATCTTTAGATTCTGATTAGCTGTGTGAAAATATATTTCTTCTCCAGTGCTAAAGTACTAAAGAAATGCTATACTATCACTTTGTATAGTCAAGTGTGGTCAAAGTCAAAGTGGTTTGAGAGCTCATGTTTTATCGAAGCCCCGTTTGCACGTGTAGAACGCCACATACCCCTGCATTACACGGCCCTCCGTGTTTTCTTCCAATTCAGTTTGTAATCGAGTATGACGACTAGGTATTTAGCCGTCCTTGAGTATGTGTTCAAGGGTAGTTCTGTCTTACTCGGATTGACGTTCAGTACTCGGGTCTGCGTCTAGTTCTTAACTAACATTAGTCCATAGTCCATAGCTAAGCGTTCAAGGCAACTTCCCTCAATTTACGCGTAACTATTCCCATACATAATAAATTTCAAAAAAATCACTAAAGTGCATTATTAACTCTTCAACTTGTGCACAAAACATTAATTAAAGTCATTAGTAATGTGCACAGTTCAAGCGAATTTATCACGTCCTAGATCAGCTCAGTCAACAAGTAACTTATGCTGACCTATTCTCAGTTGTGAACATCAAAGTTGCTCCGTATATTTATATGACCAAGCTAAAGTTAATATCCTCCTTTTGATAATTGAATAATACGTATCATGGAAAACAGACCTACCTCATGTATATAAGCACTGTAAACTAGAGTGCACTATTAAATTGAATGGATTTTCATTCGGCTATGTTCAATTCACCACAAACGGAAGGAACACAATCTTCTTCATTCAAAAAAATCAATTATCTGTTACACTTATCATGTCTTATTAAAATGTCATAAATTCTTAAATAGGTTAACTCCTAAATATGAAAGATGTCGTATCGAATTTAATCTATCGCATGATTAAAACCTGTTTTATACCTAAAAACTCACTCAACGTATAATTTTCTGCGTCGCAGCCAATATTTGTTTCGTGATTTTCAGTGATCTCCGTATATGTAGCTGGCCCTATTAAGCAAATTTTAGTTTAGTTGATCATTCATTCAAGGCCATTGAAGTAATAACAACATCGCTTGTTTTTCTTTCGCTAGTAAAACATTGTATTAATTTTTTTTGTTTGATATTAACTAAAGAGGATGACATAGTACACATGCAAATAATAATTGAGCGACGAGTTGCGGAAATCGTGTTTTAGTAGAACATTTTCCTGATTTAAATTATTAGCCTAAAATGTAGTTCTAAACGTGATTTGGGAATACTTCTGGTTCTATAAATGTGTTTTCATTGCCAACCATACCATTTGCAAAAAGGTCGAAGGTAAATGACCAGCATCAAATTAGTGAAAATTTAAATTTAAAATACATTCATACATACATATGTAAAACCAAATCAGTTATCTAGAAGAAAACAACAGAAATAAAAGTCTGTTTTCAATGGAGCGTTAAGACACTGAATAAAGTTCGAATAAATAAATGTTGTATTTTAGAGAATCAGTCTTGAGATTTGAGAGGAGTAGAACAAACGTCAGGTTTTTTTATGGATTCAGTATTCCAATCGATGATTCAGTTGGGAGGGTTTTAGGTCGAGTATGTATTTAGCAGTGGCGTCGCGTGGTCTATTAAGTTGGGTGTGCGACAAATAAGTTTAATCAATTTCACTTTAATTTTATAAACAGTAGTCATTAATTTTTTAAATAGATAATATTTATTATAAAAAGCAATAACAACAATAAGTTAAACGTTTATTGTCTTGGGCATAACATCATAGGTCAAGGAACTGAATGCTTTTGCTAATAAATAATTTACGCGATCTTCAAACTCGCTCGCTCTACAACAAATACAAAAAATACCTCTACCGCCTGTCGCTAGTAAAAAATCATGTGCACAGACAAAATTTGCACGAGCTCACAAAAAATGTGCGTCCATTCCATAACGAAATTGCGTTTTTAAGTTCGAAGTTCGACCCGATCGTTCGAAGTATGTATTCTATTGAACGACTAGGTTAAGTTCAGTGCACAGACAAATGAGCTCACAATAAATGTGTGACAAAATACAGTCTTGAACAAGTTCTATGTTCGAACGTCTGGTGGAAATTTGCACGAGCTCACAAGAAATATGCGTCCATTATGAACGTTGAGTTTTTAAGTTCGAAGTACGAGCCGGTCGTTCGAAGTATGTATTCTTTCGAACGACTGGAGAAAAGAGTCAAGAGCACAGAAAAAAACTCGAACGAGCTCACAAGAAATGAGTGTCGTGTGTGAAGGAAATAGAGTCTGGAGGCCGATGTAATTGTTCAATCGAACACCTGGAGGAAAAAAATTAAGTGCATAGACAAAATATACAATTACCAGAGCAATTTACTTTAAATTATTATTATTTAAATGATCTTTAAATTATTAAAAACACTCCGCCATGTCTTCTTTGAATAGACCTAAAGCAACACCTTCAATGAAATGGTGACTGAAATGATAACTCGGGGGAAAACATATTTTTTCCTGTATTCACAATAATTAGCCGAACCATATTTACTGCATTTTATTAGCAATTTAATTAGAAGGAAACTCTTGCCAGCAACATCACAAGTCAGACAGCCAGAAGGACAGTTCGTCCGATTTGTCGGGCTCTGAATGTGAATAAAGTAATTTTAGATTCTAGATTTTAGTAAATCCAGAAGATTTTTTTTAATAAATCTATATGAAGATATAAACATTAAAGAGGATTATCATAGCATATTTCGTATAATTGCAATAGATTTCCAAACTTTGAATTGCATCGAGCCCGGAAATACACTAACATCTTTTTGCGGCACTTTTTATTTGGTGAACTCCGCTCGTAAAAGAAAACAAAAGCACATAAACCAATAACATAATTACCTAATAAAAAAAAACAATTGCGATTTGTGTCGACATCAAACCAAAAGGATCGACAAAGTCGGAACCTACATAAGTTAATTTAGCATATCCATATTTTTTTTACATTGAATCCAATTGTTTTCAAACAACACGAATGGTTACGGGATTGCTAATTTATTTACACAAATTAATTTACGAACAAATTTCGACACGGAAAATTAACGCCAATTATGCGTCTATTAGTTCTGAATTAGAAATAAACCTACCCGACTGAAACTCCAGCATTTTCCTTAATGAATGTAAATGAATTCTGTTAACAAACGCCAAAGCGTAAGGGGTTCTACATAAATTGTGAAAATGCAATCACTTTCTCTCACTCGTTAATAATATCGTAAGGGATAGACACTTTCTTAGTATCTCCACGATTAGGAAACTATTATAAATTCAAAAATAAACATTACATATCTTGTGGTTGTTCAATTTGTTCACACTTGGCGGATGTAAAAACTTGGTTGCATTTGACAATTGCTTCGCAAATATTTGAATGCAATCAATCAATGCTTCTAATTTGTGTAAACGGTTGGAAATGGCAAGAAATCAAAGGTTACCTGGGTTGTTCGGAACTATGTAATTAAGACTGTGGGATCAAGCTTGTAGCTCAGATGCATGAGATCATGTGAACAAATATCTGCGATCAAGTCTCAATTAAGATCTTTAAATACATAGATGCATATGTATGTGCATGGTTGGGAATCTGTCGACTGATGAGGAAATGAAATAGACAAGTTATTCCAATTTAGGATTTGCTCGCGAGGGAGTGCGAATATGAAACATTTCCAAGGATCTAAACATAATATATATATATATCTTTTTTACCAACGAATCATTAGAGAGAGGCTCTGTCTGTGTTGACTTAAGAATAATGCAATATCGAAATGTGACATTATTATATGTTCTCACAGCTAGGATGCTACCAAATTTCTCTCATATATATTTGACTTAATGAATTGTTGCCTTGCACTTGACACAACGATGAGACTAAAGCATAACTCCTCGTGTAACGACCAATCGAAAAATGCCAATTACTTTTGGAAGAATTTCGGCGAGCTAAGAAATGCGGAAATAGTTTTCAAACTATATTGCTGATACAGCCGCTGGTTACCTTGTATCCCCGTGTTAATAAATAGACACTCACATTTTTTCTAAGTTGATGAGATGTAATAAGAGTGAGTCGCTTGTTGTTCACTAGGGCGGTTGAGACGGTATACACATGGAGACGAGTTGGAATGGAATATCTAATTCCGTTCTTGCCTTTTGTATTTAAAGGCTCTTTTGTCGTTTTTTTATCGGTGAAGTGTTAAATGCATGTATGATTCTTCTTACTTGTTTTCTTGCTAAGAGAAGCTAAGGACAATTTGTAACAAACATGGGCCGCAAACAAAACAACAATACTCCCGATTGTTGGAGACGGATAACAGATTTGACTTGCCGACAATTTGCTAAACCAAAACAATATAAGTGGTCCAGGTCAGAAACCATTGCGTAATATTATATTACTATAAGCTAGATTATATAAACTAAACTGTTGATGAGCATACACAAATCTGCACGAAATTGAAGGCTGTATTTAGATCAAATATGCGCCGTTTTGTTGGTTTTTTTGTTGCCATTTTGATGGCAATGCCGTTATCCCTCTCTCGTAAAAGCTCTCGTTCCTACTGGCGAAACACAGAGAGAGTCTTGTTTCACAAGTGAATTTTTCACCATAAAAATCGTTCGCCATGGACATGAACAGGTGGTAATCACAGTCCGTTGTTAATATGTATATATTGTTTTCCTGTACCGGCCGTAATTTCCAACCAAATTTTTAAATCTAGATAATTACGGTACAAAGGTGGGAGGCAGATAGAAAATTAGTTGTGGACCCAGTAGGTGGCGCTGTTGTTGATTTTTTTATTAAAATTCGATTTTTTCCCCATTTTTTTTGTTTGGTGATTTTTCTCAATTTTTTTGCACTCTCACCAAACAGACCTAGATTGCCAAAGCGGGGGGGGTATAAGCTGGTATATGTATAATAATCTGACAATTAAATATGTACATATGCAGATCTGCTGAGGCCGCTTTTACACACGCTAAATTCGTCTGCAACTTTCCAATCTTGTAGGCAAGGGAGGTGAAAGTTGGAAGGGGTAGCCCGAGTTGCGTGTGCTCGAGAATTGCGATTGATCCTTCGTATTCCCTTTTATCTCTTTTCGTTTTTTCTAATTGCTTTGTTCTTGCCTTCTCAGTGTTGGGTATTGGAAGCATGCTATGCATATGTAAGAAAGAGATGACACATGTGTAAAAGGGTAGGAAGCGGAAAAAATTGAGCAGGAATTGCAACTGGGCTATTTCTAAGAGACTAAAAAGTTGTGTGTAAAAGCGACCTAAGCTATGATAACATTTAAATATAGCATCAGAAATCTGAGGGGCATGGCTTTATTTCTTCGGATTATGAATCAACTTGAGTAATTCTTTTACTAACAAAACAGTAATTCTTTTACTTATTGAGCCGTAGGCGACCAGTGCCCAGCTTTTACGACAACCACTCGGTTTGTGCGTGCTATTGTTCTCCCACGAGTGTAGGGACATACAGTCTTAAGCCGACTCCGAACAGCGAAGTTTGAGAAGGTATTTCTAATCAGTTATCATCTTTAAGCATTGTCAGTGACTCGAAACTGATATTACTCATGTTAAAATATATTTCACCACTATGTCTTCCCAACATATGGTTAAAACGACTACTGTAGTTTATAATGGAAAATATTTCGTCCCTAAGAAATTCATATTAAATTTCAACAGAGAGGCAGTAAATCGAAATTTATGTGCAGACAATTATGTTCGTCTACATCTCGGAATTTGAAAGGCCTAGATTGCAAACTATATGAAGTTTAGCTTTGCATTCATAAGTATGCAAGTTCGTGGTGCAGAATTACAGAAAAACTTGATGTTTGCTAACGTTGCATTCTGTTTGCTACTGTGAAGTTAGGGAACTATTTTTTTTTCAATGATTAAGGTCGGTGTGTGTTGTTTGCATTAAATGCGTTTTGAAAACCCTGTTGTTCCGGCAGGTGTGCTTACATCTGTTTGGAAATTAAGAACTCGGTCATTGCAATTGTTTAAAACGTTTTCAATGTCTACACACCATGTGCGTTGGTAGATACTTATTGGATGAATCGTTAAAACAGAATGTTAACTTGTAAAATATAAATATTCAGTGGGTGTAGTGGTAGAATCATTCCCGGAATTGTTTATTTCAGAGCTAAGAGCAAGCAATGACCATTCTCTATGTATAATTTTCTAAATAAAGTATATGTTTACAACTGCTATACATATTCCTTAAGTTCAACCAAATTGTATTCTCTGCTGACTACTATTGATTGAGCAAAAAAAAAGAATACCTTATCTGATTAATGCTTGAAATGTGCTGTATTTACTTAGCAACATTTGCACCCATCAATCGCCTTCTTTAAAGAATTTAAACAAATTGCCATAGCAAAATTCAACCCAAAGATTATTTATTAGCGACGTCTAAATAAGGCCCTTATTTGCATTTCCAAAAAAAAATATCGTGACATACATACATGGGTACGTAAATGGTTTAATGAAGGCTAAACTATAACACTTATGTGGAAATCGCCTTAAATGGATGTCCTTTATACGAATTATTTTATGCAAAACATGAATTTATTTAAATTGAGAGTGGGTTAAATGTTGAAGGTCTCAAAACATCTTTAACCGAATGCCCAATTAAGTGACTCACCAAATTCTTGTTTTTCCGATTTTCTCTGTCACTAGACAAGATGCGGGTTAAAACAAACGGGAAGAACATGGGATTATAAAGAATCTTGAAGAACAAATTCATTCGTCCTAAAATACGCGCTTTAATACAGTTCTCATAGAATCATATCATTCTTTTGATCTCTAAGTTAATGTGGCCAACCCGTGCGGAATAGAAAACATGAAAGAAGGCTATTTACTCATAGTGCCATTGCACATACAACGTGACGATCTACATCGAACGAAGTACACAATCGACCCATCCGACCCACCGAAAAAAAACAAATGTTTATTCCCTTACCTGCACCACACCCATCACTAGCTTTTGTTAACTAATGGACCACGTACACACAAATGAACACTACATTTTTTTGTATGGATGTTTTGTTTTTGAACCTTTCAGATGTATGTACCTGTCTCGATCGATAACTAGCTCATCCATGCAATAACTCTACTTCAAAAGCGATGACCATGAACTTGACTCACTGACCAAGATTCAAAAGACCAAAAATGCACGACAATAGTGAACAAATGAAAATTTGCGAAATCATATTTTGCTGAGTAAGATAATCAAGAGAAATCAAAACTTGTTTATTTAGAAACCTATTACAGAAGATAAACACTTCTAAATACAGATACCACAGTTTCCGTGATGTTTCGTCGCTTAAAAATGAGGCACCCCACTTATGAATCGCATATGATGAATGTTAAATTATACATATATTTATTTCAAACTTAAATCTCGCCACTGAAAAGATACGAACATATTTATGTATGTGCATACATACAGCATGAACTTTGCCAACCTCAGAACCAAAGCCATGCCAAAATGCGAAACTTTCTATTTATGACGTGCACAACTTCGATCTGAAGAATCACACAGCGAATAGGTGAAGATTTCGGCAGATAAGGCTTTGGCTATATGGAAATAAAGAAAAGAACACATGGTAGAAGACTAGAAGAGATTTGCCGATGACATCCTAGATTCGATATCCAGTGGGAACGTTGCTTTCATGAGAGAAAGCCTCAACTCAATGCATTTCTTTAATTGTGCCAATAACTGTCTTATCTGCTTTCGGCTCTTACAAACATACCTGAATAATCCAATGAGATTTTCCTCCTTCTTTTCTGTGGGTAAACTCCACGTAAAACAAACTGAAAAAAAACACACACACGCGAAGAGAAACTAGAGAACGCGTACAAGCGATGTCGTCTCAATTTCCCCAACCGAACCGATGGGTATTTTCAAGTGAACTGAGCATTGTTGAATTGGAAGATAGCTAACATGGGCTCCAGATTATCGGCTGAAGATTGAAGAAGCGAACGTAGGAGAAAAGGCATGAAATGAGAGGTTTATTTGATTTCAGGTTGAATGAATATACATATGTGAGTGAATTTATTTATTTTGTTTATTTTTTGTGCGGTAAACGAAAACGTCAGAAAATGACAACGGCCTGACGTAAGCACAGTATAGCAGGTGTTCAATTACAGAGATGGCAGTGAGGTCCGTTTACAGAGAAAGGAAATGTGAATTGAGTATGAATGGTATGATGTTTTACATTAGCTATAGTTTACAGGTTGGCAAATAATAGCTATATTTATCTCTAAAGACTGTGAGTCAATTGCGTTAAAATGAGCTGTAATCATTATGTTTTTCTGTTTTCATTAATTGAATTAGATGTTATATTCTTTAGAGATTGAAAAACTCCTTCATAGGTACGAATGAAGTAATTGCCTTTTGTCAAAAAATAGCCATGGGAAATATTTTATGCAGTAGCTATAGCCTACATCTATAATTACTCTGGATAACATTTCAACGCAGTTGACTCACGGCCGAAGTTGATTTCTGAAAAGAAAGGATTGTTTGAAGTCTGCTTGCGATTACATTCAGCGTATAATATAATATATAACTTCAACTTGTTCGTACTGCATGTAATTTGTTTTTCAGCTGTCAAATGACATAATGCCATTATATAAGATTGTAATCATTTTATAAACTCTTTCAAGCAAGACAGCTTAATCTTGATGACTGAAAGCAGAGTGCCTGGAATCGTCAACGTCAAATGTGAATAGCACTTTATAAGCCGTGTTTTTATGAGATACTCAGAAAGCTAAGTAGGAACATCTACTGAAACTTAATTTTGCCTGCAGCCTTTACTGAAGGTTGCGCGTTTCATAATCTCAAGCATAGGTGGCTTTCGTCAAAAACAGATGTTTCTTAAAAATTGGCAGCATCAATCATTTGACACAAAACAAAAAGGGAAATAAGTAAATAAACAAACATCTCACAAGAACTAACTGTTTTTGTTTGCGCTTGATGCAGAGTGCCAGGAGTATTTCGACATTAAATGTCATTAACGTAATCACACGCACACACTCTTAAAACAAAACAAAAACCTGAGTGAAGAGCGTTTTTTTTTAAGATCCCTTAAAAACTACTCTTTTTCAGTACATATCTAAAAAAAAAAAAGGCTTATAGTGTGCGAAATTTGCCGTTCGTATTGCACTCATATGTAAGCACTTATGACTTGCATTGCGACTAACTATAAAGTGGTAACATTGATTGAGCATGGTTCGTGTCCTCACTGAATACCAGCTTCCACCTACCACTTAGCGTATTAATCCCAGTATGTACTTAATTGGTCTCTATTGTTCCAGATTGAGAGACTGAGAAGTCAGTTTCATTAACTTTCACAAAGCTTCGATTTATTATGGTATGTGTATATATAATCGTCTGTAATAACAGTTGAGTGTGATTTTGTTTAAAAACATGTTCAACCTTTATCTGCGACATCTGACTGTGAGTATATGATACCGTCATTCTGTGTTCGCCACCGACTATTGACCTGGTTCAAGACTTCATTAATAACCAACCTACTGCCATCTAGTTCTGAACATAAACTATACTTATCAAGACCAATCTTGGATTCAAGTGACCATTGTAGGGCTTGTGAATATGGTCTGTTTCTGGCATTAGGCAGTACAAATCGCGTCGTACTACTAAACGTTTCAAGACCGCGGAATCATGTTCTCAAAGTACATTATCTTTGCGGTTTCCGTAGTGATTTTCATCTCCCCTACATACGCTGGCAAATATAATGTCAGTTATGGAGATATGACCACTTGCAGGGAATACGATATTCTTTCAGGGGGATACTCCTATCCGGACTTCTTTCACTTGAGTTCACTGAACAATTCGAAATTCAACAATGATGGATTGCTGCATTTGAAATTATACGTAATCGCTTCAATGGACGCGCATATCCTGCTGTCCGAAGGAAATGTAGTGAAACGGGATGATCGAGTATATGAAATCGGTAAACGCTTACTTCGGTAGAGCATCCAATAGAAGCATAACAGAGGTTTGTTATTTGCAGTTCTTGGCGGTGGGGGAAACACATTTTCTTGTATTCGGTCGAAATTATCTCGGCATCAAGTGATCGTTAATAATTCACCGAATGTCTTAGCAACTTTGGATCCAACTCCAGTGGAAATTGTTCAAACTAAAGGTGGGCGTGGTCTGACACATTACTCAATGAAAAATATTTGAGATTTCGATTTTCGTTTTTCTCTTTCAGATGGGACGCTATTGATCAGTATTCCTAATTTTGCAGAACCTTTAATGAAATATGTCGATGCGAATCCATTGAACATCACTCACATCAGCTTCAGCTCATACGGATTGACGAAAGCAAAATGGTTTTACGACTGTGCTTCCGATGGGTTTGGTGAGTGTCTAAATTTACAGATAATAATAATAATATAATATGGGTGGTGCTACAGCCCGTAGAGGGCCAGGGCCCAGCTTCTCAGCAACTACTCGTGTTGTGCGTGCTATTGTTCTCTCACGAATGGACATTTTATTTTGTTTATTTTGTCAGATATTTAGTATTACTAGTGAACGTTCAGTTATAGACTGACAGCATTGGGTTATGCCAGATATGCATACGACGTACTAAAGTTTCAAACATATATCTACCAAAATTGTGTGACAAGTACTACTAAAAAGTGTAGGTAATAATTTACTCGTCAGATGTGATCATACATCTCTACACTGCGTCTCTAGCAACTCAGGACAGTTACTTCCAGTAAGTAATTTTATTAAATGGGGTACTGCCTGTTTTTAAGTACCCGTGAGTATGTACAACTTGACTGCCGCTCTAGGACTATACTTACAATTCTGTACATTCTTAGTAAGTTTTCGTGTGGATTCCATATCGTGAAGATCCGCAACTAACAACGCTCTGTTGAGAACGATTATCAGCTTTTCTCAGTATATAATAATAGTATCTAATTTTGGATTTCTCGAGTGGCGCTAAGGTGCAAGATAAACCTTGTTCTCAACTAGCACAATCCGACTCTGGTTAAGGTCCAATTCAAGACTACCACCACCACCAGACTTGATTTTAGTAAATCCCCCCGTAAGATCAAATCTTAATCTGGAATAATCCATGTCTAGCTTTGTTTCAATTATTGAGTAAAATGCAAGAAATTTGAATTATTTTACAGCGATTCCAATGCAACGTTCCTGCCTGATAGTGAATAAATTTCCTTATCTCAAATAATTATAAATCACCCTTTTTCACAGCATGTCTTTATCGCATACGAAGGAAAAATACTATAGTCGACTCAAGCCTCACTGTCGTATTTTGATTAACTTTCAGCCTTCCTACATTTTTTGTTCAATCTTGTTCTAGATAGAATTTTTAGATAAATGTTTGATAAAGAACTTCTAGCTAAACTCACGAAACAGGAATGCAAGTTCATGAATTGCATTTTAAATATTTATAGATTGCATTTGTTGGTTTAAATTTAAAACTCTGGTACATTTTTTCAACCAGTATTGAACTGTGTTGTATTTGGCAAATATGTACATTTGGCAAATATTAATAAAGTAGTGCGAGTTGATCTTACAATACTTGATCTGACTGGCTTTCCTGTTATCCTTGATATTAACAATTTCGATTTGCTCGCATTTCTATACTAGGCCTAATCTAACCAAAATGGGTGTTTCCGTAAACACGGTCATATGTGAAAATACCACCTGTTGGTTTGTGCTTGCGAATCAAAAAACCATTTTGGTTTCTTTTTGCAGCACACAAATAAGCGGTAGTCATTTTGATAAAATTGTATTTGTAGTTGTGATCAGTCATGGCACCGACCATTTCGTTATGGTTATTATGAAACAAATACTGCGAAATGAATGTAATAATCCAATTATTATGTAATGGAAAAACAAGAATACTTACTCCGAGCCTGAGAAATTGCTGCCTTCCATCGTTGACGGTCCTGGGCACGCTGCTTCCAGTCATCAAGACCAAGCTGTCTTGCATCCGCGATTACTTGGTCTTTATACCGGAGATTCGGTCTTCCTCTCCTTTTCGAACCAGTCGGCTCGGATTCAAAGAACCTCTTTGCTGGAGCATTGTTGTCCATGCGCTCGATGTGGCCGAGCCAGTGCAGTCGACGGATTTTTGCCTTCCGGACTACATCCACATCCTGGTACAGCTCGTAGAGTTCGCGGTTATGTCTTCTCCTCCAATCGCTTTCCTCGCAGACGGGACCATATATCCGTCGTAGAACTTTTCTTTCGAAAGTACCAAGAATCAACTCTGCAGTTTTGCTTAGTCTCCAGCTTTCGGCTCCATAGAGCAGGACTGGCAAAATAAGGGTTTTGTAGAGCATGATTTTGGTCCTTCGAGTCAGGAGTTTTGAGCCCAGTTGTTTTGACAAACCGAAGTAACACCGGTTGCCAAGGTGTACGACGGATCTCCACTGTGATGTCGTTTGTGGAGTTCACGTTTGCCCCGAGGTAGACAAACTCCTTCACTACCTCGAAATTGTAGCTGTCGATCGTGAGATTTTGTCCAAGGTGGTGTGTGACGGAACGTTTTTTGGTCGACAGCATATATTTTGTTTTGTCCTCATTGACCTTGAGACCAGTTCGTTTCGCCTGTTCTTCAATCGCCGTAAAAGCCTCCACTACGGCACGTTGAGAACGCGCGACGATGTCGATGTCGTCTGCGTATCCCAACAGTTGGACCAACTTGTAGAAGAAAGTGCCTTCCGTGTTTACAGTTGGCCGCCGCACTACCTTCTCTAGTACCAGATTGAAGAAGTCACACGACAGCGCATCTCCTTGCCGAAATCCAGTGCAAGTTTCAAACAGCTCAGAAATCCTTGAGCCGAACTGCACGGTGCATCGCGTGTGTGTTAGCGTGGTGCGACACAACCGGATCAGTTTTCCCGGGATCCCGAATTCGGCCATCGCATCGAATAGCTCATTGCGATGAATGCTGTTGTATGCGGCTTTGAAATCAATGAACAGGTGGTGCGTATCGATTTGAAACTCACTGGTCTTCTCCAGTATTTGTCTTAGTGTGAAGATTTGGTCTATAGTCGATTTGCCGGAGGACTACTTCATCGACTGCAGTTGGGATTTCCTGATTCCCTATCACTCTCTCCTGGACAGACCCATTAAGCAGTTGTTGGAAGTGCTGCTTAAACACATCCACTATTCCCTGCGGGTCAGTAACAAGGCTACCCTCACGATTTCGAAGAGCCTGGGTGCCTTTCCTAAAGCCTGAAGCCAGGCTTTTGGCTTTTTTATAAAAGGCCCGTATTTTTTGTCTATCCCTAGACTCTTCGATGTCCTTGAGCTGGGAGGTTGCGAGAGACCTTTTCTTCAGGCGTAGAAGCTTCTTTTCCTCCCGTATTCTAGCCCGGTACTCCTCTTGCGCTGCTCTAGTTTTCCGTTGCAGCGCTTTTTGGTATGCCTCGTCGGTTGCACGTTTCTTCTGCTCACACTCGCCATCATACCATGGGTTTCTTGTCGGGGGCGGTAGGTAGCCTAAGGTGTTTTCCGCTACCTCTTTGATGGCCGAGCGGCAATGCAACCACATCGCGTTGGCGTTGGTGTTTGACGTAGGCATACAGGAGAGTCTCTCGCTTAATTGCTCTTCGTAGGCTCTGGCAATCTCCGTTGTGCTCAGGCGTCCAATGTCAAAGCTCCTCTTTGTTGGCTGGTGCAGCTTTCTGACATTGGACAGTCGGGCTCTGAATCGTGCTGCTACGAGGAAATGGTCAGAGTCGACGTTTGCCCCTCTGAATGTTCGCACATCCAGGATATTTGACGCATATCTTGCGTCAATGAGCACATGATCAATTTGGTTGGCGGTTCGACCGTCCGGAGATCGCCAGGTTGCTGTGTGGGTTCTTTTGCGAGGGAAGCTTGTGCTACTTATGACCATATTACGTCCTGTCGCAAAGTCAGTGAGTCGGAAGCCGTTATCTGTTGTCGTGTCGTGGAGGCTGTGCTTCCGATTTTTTTCCTTACCGATTTTGGCATTGAAGTCTCCGAGCACGATTTTGACATCGTACTCCGGACAGGCTCCGTAGGCACCGTCCAAGAGGTCGTAGTAGTTCTCTTTGACGAAGTCTTCAGCCTCATCGGTAGGGGCGTGTGCACATATAAGGCTGATGTTGTAGAATCTGCCTTGGATACGGATCACAGCCAGGCGATCGCTTATCGGTTTAAAGTCGATGACCTTCGACCTTAACCGTTTTCCCACAACGAATCCGCATCCAAATATGTGCAACCTTTTGTGACAGCTGTAATATATGTCGCACTCTTTCTTCTTCATTATACCTTGTCGTATCCAGCGTATTTCCTGGATCGCAGTAATATCCGCCTTGCACTGCGTGAGGATCTTTTCTAGTTTATGAGCGGCCCCTGGAGTGTAGAGTGTTCTTACGTTCCAGGAGCACACTCGCAAAATCGTTGTCCTTTTTCGCGCCGTGTCGTCGTTGTGATTCCGTCCGTTGATCCGAGGGAGTTTGCTCTTTCGTAACGTTGTTTTTTTTGTGTGGGCGGGTTGTTAGCCCTCCGCACAACCACAAGGGATTCGTTGCATACATTAGTTCACCTCACAACGGGTGTTGTGGAGGCTATCCAGGGGGCGCCGCTAGGAGGCTGTATGTCAACTTGATCTATGCATCGACAAGGATCGTTGCTGGCGTCCCGCCAAGTTGGGAGCGATCAGAAACTTTACCCTGTGTGCACAGACCCAACCACCCGGAAAACCAAGAATGCACTTTAATAAATCGCAATGTTTAACAATCTATGTACACTTTGTCTGTTTGGTCTAACGTTCAACTATTCGCGTATTATTTCATTATTTTCATTTCCACTGATAATCTGATCACACATAATTAGAAAGCATAGTGATTCCTTTTTTTAATGTCGCTTAGATAAATTCTTTTTTGAATTAGCACGAAAAAGGATAAGTATCCTTTGCCTGTTGTCGAATATGACTGTTTTTCTGCAGCTATTTGAATCTAATTGAATTTGACATCATAGATGTTAATTTTTATTTAAATATATATAAGTTTGGTTATTATAACGTTTACGAATAAGTGGTGGTCGTGGTGTTGTGTGTCTGTGCGTCGACTCCAACGCGACCAAATATAATTTTCACGGCCTTACCTCTTTCGAGTCAGTGACAATGCTCAAAGAGTATAACTATCTAGAAAAAGATTCTCAAACTTGACCGTTCAGAGTCGGCATAAAACTGTAGGTCCCTTCCACTCGTGATAGAAAAATAGCACGCACAGCACGAGTGGTTGCCGGGAAGCTTGGCCCTGGGAATGATTTATATTTATATACATATATACACATATGTAATTCGTAAAGTTAGTATTTATTTGGAAATCATTTCCTTTCCAAGCTACCCTCAGGTTCAACTATGAGCATACCCGTATTATTCCGAGTATTATTATATTGAGACAGACAATCCTTTCTTCACTTTCGTATTTCTCAGACCAGCGGGCACATTCGGACACGCTGCTTCCAGTCGTAAAGACCAATTTGCCTTTCGTCCACGATAACTTGGTCTTTATGTCGAAGGCCCTCAATCCAGGAGGCTCAGATTCATGCTCAGATTCAGATTCAATGAAGGAGAAGACCACCGATTGTCTTCTCCTTCATTCGCTTTCCTCGCAGAGGAAACGACGTAAAATGTCTCTTTCGAGGGCACCTAGAATCAGTTCTTATGTTTTCCTTATCGCCCTTTCCAAACTTCCCGCTTCCCCATTATATTGAAAAATAAGGATCTGGTAGAGAACGATTTTGGTCCTTCACGCCTACGGCTATTTTGTATAGCATCTTCACTACGATGTCGTTTATGGAGTTAGGTAGAGTTTACTTAGTATGCTTTGTTTTGAGACATCTGCCGTCTTCTTTGGGTCATCTCTTACCATTAGCTTTCGCATTGCATCTATTTTTTTCGATTTTGCTTTCTTGCTTTTTGCATTGTCTATGACATGGTCCATGGCGTGGCGTGGCCCGTGGCGTTGTGGGTATGTGCGTCGACTCCTACGCACTTGGACCTACCTGTTTAGGTTCGATTCCGGGTACGACATGAAATACTTTTCACGGCCCCACCTCGTTCCAGTCACTGACAATGCTCAAAGAGTATAACTGTCTAGAAAAAGCTTCTCAAACTTGGCCGTTCGGAGTCGGCATAAAACTGTAGGTCCCTTCCACTCGTGATAGCACGCACAACACGAGTGGTTGCTGAGAAGCTAGGCACTGGCCCTCTACGGGCTGTAGCGCCACCCATATTATTATTATTATATTATGACATGGTCCATGTTCGAAATATCCCCACATATACTCCTTAGTAATCAACCTTCCACATGTCTAGCACGATTGTAATATAACTGGCGCTATCCATCATTGATTCGTATGTATGATGGATGGCGCCAGTTGCTCTTTTTTGTCTTGTGCAGTTGCTGACAAATGAATATTGACAGTAATAATTTTAAGTTATTTAAGGACCTTATTCACCTTGGTGCAAATGTCAATTTTCCTTTTATTGACGAAACGCAGATCTGTAATCAGTCTATTAAATATATACTTCTATAGACTTTAATGGGTGATGCACCTCATTTCTTAAAACGTTCAAAATGATTTATCATGATGATGGTATTATTTTATATTTCTTAATATTTCCAGCTGACGAAATGGAAATTGAAGCAAAGCCACTCACCAATGAAGAACGCCTTACAGCCGATGTGCTTAGCGTGAGCGATGAACAATTTCCGCCGCCAAGTGAAAGCCAAATTTCGTTTTCTTTTAAAGTGCGCTCTGTTGAATTCGATCACCAAACATCATTACTCCACACTCGACTTCATTTTACAATGGTAATTATGTGCTGATTCAAAACTCTTTACAAATCTCTAACCAGTCTACTTTTCAGAACTGGACCGATAGTCGCCTTGCATGGGATCCGAAAAGTTACGGTGATATCAAGAGTCTAACACAGCCAATGTTTAAGATTTGGCATCCTGAATTGAGTATTACAGAGTAAATACATTTTCTTCATATTCCAGCAGAATTTTAAGGGTTTATATTTTTGCCAGGGGCGCTCTGAATACTTTTGAGAAGTTCGATCCCTTCTATAGCGTTCGCTTGGACAGTGCTGGGAACGTTCAAATGTTCGCTCCAAATGCTGAACTTCATTCATGGTGCTTTGCTGCCTCCAAGGACTGGCCGAATGACATAACGAAATGTAATCTGACTTTGTCAGTGAGGGACAATGACATCAAACTTGCCTACGACACTAAATCACCGTTGGCGTCGGAGAACATAAACGAACTGTCCGAGTGGAAAATTAACAAAGTTGCAGTATTCTACACTGCAGATAACAGCTCGTTGTATTTACAATTAATCGAAGATGGACTTTTCATTCAGTTGACTATTAGTCGGAACAGTGAATTTTATCAATGCGCATTTTTAGCACCAGCCTTAGGTGGGACAAACGTCAAGGGTGTTCTTATTGAATGGCCCAGTTAATTGTGTTAGTTTAGTTTCAGAAGGACTGGTCTTATTATCATTTTTCCTGGAGGAGCACCGAAGAGGTGGGCTGAATTTGATTGCGTTCATTGTGTTGTCCATTGGTCTTATGGTGCTGGTTTTGCATGCTCCCAAGGGAGTCATATCCCATATTGGTAAGTGTAGATCGGGAAATTTAAAAATTGACAATTATAAGATTTCATGAAAAAAAACTGAAAGTTTGTCAAAACTTCATCTCATCAAAGCGCCTGGGGCAAGCCCTACGTTAAGCGCAGTTCAATTTAGGAAGCTTACTTTCTGGCCTTAGCTTTCAAATTCTTTATAGTCTCAAACTTCTTTCAACTTCTTCAAAACTCCCTTTCTATTAACATTATATATAAACCTAACTTTTTTTTCAGTCTTTCTTGTCCTAAGGTAATTTTAACGAAGCGACTATGACTAGCTATGTGCTTAAAACTGGCAGGGCACAAACTACATTGGAAGCTAGATCTTCTAGGCTGGAACTAAATATAAAATTGAACACTTCTAAACATGTGTTTTGCAAGCCGGTATAATGCTGTTAACACTTGATACAATTCAGTCCCATTTAAATCCTTAAAACTCCCAAAAGTTTGCAAATTAATGCATGTACGTCGATGCTGTATGTCCTTCTTTAGGATAACTTCTATTTTCCTTCGTTCGCCATCAGATCCCTTCCAATCGCTTTCTTTTCACTACCATCGAACGTCTAGCTTTGTTCGACCATTGACGTCGACGTTCTCATCCTCATCGTCTGCACGGTCTGCAAATGATTCATCCAAATTCTTCTTATCGACTGCTATAAGTCTGCAAACCAACGCGATTAAAAGAGAAAGAATGTCACGCTGTTCAGTTCACTGTTGCTCTAACTAAGTACAAATCTTCAGATCTCCAGTAGGAAGACCTAATAAACTTTCTGGTCAAAATAGGCGAACTTTGGCGGGTTAATGCTTTCTGGAAGGACAGCTTTAAGTTCTGAATGAGCAAGAGAACCTCAGACAAACGCACATATACGCACAATAACCTCACAACAGCCTCTTGTCCAGTAAAAACATCATGGCCGAATTATGCTTTATAACAGTCAGAAGATGATTGAGAAAAGGATAGCCCAGAACTAATTCATATTTTACAAATGGCAGATCTGGTGAAAAGAAAAGGCGACAAGGTTGGCCAAAGATGCTGTGTGATGCATATGTGCTTTCTGTATTTGGAAATAACACCTAATAGAGGGCACAAAGGACTGAAACATGTGTCGTAATATTTTGAAGCCAGATATTACATTGCCAGTGAATAATATCCAAGTTCATGGGACATGTCCAAATGGTAGCTTTAAACACAGTCGATCAATGCTCTAAGTCTAGGTTGACCAGCTCAAAGTTCAGGTGGGAGAAGCCTCTGTTATATTTGAGTTTTTGCTGAAAGACCATATTTTTTATTTATTTGAACCCATATATTTTTTTCACATTAGTTAAATGATTTATTTTCCTCCACAGTTTCATAACTACCAATAACAAGTTTTCTCATTATTTTTGACATATCGTTATACGTTTTATTTTATCAACGCAGTTTTACTCTATGACACCCTTTTAAGAATCTCCACTATAACATATATTCTTCACATTGGCACTATTTGGTTGGAGGTGTATCCACCAAAAATGAAACCTCCAGGCTTTGTTATTAGTGTGATCGACTGCTCTGCATTGAGATATGTTCTGGCCATGCGGCAACAGAATGTAAGTTCAACTTTACATATTGGAATTGAAAATTAATTACATATTAATTATCTTTTTATTTTCAGTCGTCTGACTACCTTGCATCTTTGGAATATCCTTGGAGAGAGGTGTCCAAAATGATTAACCGTATTGCTTTTATTGCACTTTTGATTACTTTTGCTTTCATATTTTAATCTTGTAAGATTCGTAGTGGATTAAATAAATAACATTTGGATTTTCACAAGTTTCATAACGTAATTTCCGAAAGTTGTTCGTGATTGTTAATTAAATTGGAAATAAATGTCAAATCCCCCAAGTCACTGTGGCTAAAACTATATAAAGATTGTTGGTAACAATATCACAACTATGCCCGGTTTTTATGTTAGGGTTAATTACTTGCACACAATTAACCTTTGCTGGCTCAAGACATGAATACGATTCTTACACTGAAGATCCATTCCGCATATGAAGAATCATTATCCAACGAAATGCAATACCACCTCTGGTAAGTTTAACTATGAATGCTGATTTATGGAGTATTGACACACAAGAGCAAGGTGGTAGGAACTACTCTGGCGATTCAAAATAAATATTCTACACGCGTTCTTTTATCTTCTTTGTGCGGATAGTGGATGCCCGAATGGGAACATATTGATAACAAACCGCAACCAGTTTGGTGTGCGAAAGGGTAGAATTTTTGAGGTCCACAATCGCACCTGAATTCAAAACCACGCAAGAAGAGTCAAGTATTTGTATTCCCTCACGACTTGGAGTATATCTAATTTTTATATTACGTGAATCATCTGAATTCATCCTTTAACACAATCTTCTTAATAAATTGCTAGTTTTATTGATAGAATCTAGTACGCTGGTACTTGAAACATGTCAATTAGGAACAGGAGTCCGTTTTAAAACGAAAGTGAGCTCATGACTTTCGATTCGAGAACAGGAAATGTTGCTGATGAAAAATATTAAGGAAAAATGTAGACCAAGACATTATCTGTGTCGAAATGGATAAAATAAAACATCCTGGTTGTAAACTATTCAGGGTTGAAGTGAAGCATTCTCAAAGATTGACTATTAAGGACTAGGGTTTAAATATTTATAATAATATGTGTGGTTCTACAGTCCGTAGAGGGCCATGGCCTAGCTTCTCAGCAACCACTCGTGTTGTGCGTGTTATTGTTTTATCACGAATGGAAGGGACCTACAATTTGATGCCTTTATGCCGACTCCGAACGGCCAAGTTTGAGAAGCTTTTTCTAGACAGTTATACTCTTTGAGCATTGTCAGTGACTGGAAAGAGGGGATGCCGTGAAAATAATATTTGATCGTATTGGGTATCGAACCTAGGCAAGTGCGTTGGAGTCAACGCACAGACATACAACGCCACATACCATTAAATTATTAAATATAATAAAAATATAAAATATAAATAAAATATAATTAAATACTCTTGTAATATAATGATGTGGTCCGAAAAAAAGCAACGCTTCTCCAACATGTTTTCTTGCATGTTGCGATGTAAAATAATTGAAAAACAATTAAGTATCAAAAGTACTTCGAATTACGAATGATTTTTTTCTTCAAAACAGCTTTTTTTCCTCATTTTTTTCTTTCTCATTTCTTAACTCTGTTGCCGGTTTGAACCTCGTCCTTCATATAAAATCAAGTGTTATAGAGATACACAACTTAAAACTTTTTGACAGCTTTTTTTTTATAACGTTTTCACGGAACAATCCGAACAACCCGTTTTGTTTAACTGTCAAATAGTTGCCCAAATTCGTCGGTGGAAAAGGGGACAATCAGCTGTGAAGTCTGATATCTCTTAAATAGTGGATTTCTGGTGATGAGATTTATCGTATATTTCTTTCCTAGAGTCAAGTGGTTTTTACTTTTAGAAGATAATTGTAATTGCTCGAGCAGATCCACACATCAAGCATTTCAATTTAGTTCAAACATTCTTACGCGTTTGTCGTTTGGTCGCAGTTGAATGACGTCTTGAAAATAAGGAGTAAAAAATCAGATTGTATTTAAATTGCTTATATGCCAAATGACACGCATGCGAGAGGTAATACTGTTTTCACGTTCACTAGCAAATGAGAAGAATTGCTAAAATGGGCGATGTGTAATTTAAATGAATTTTCGGCCTATTACTCCCAACTAATCGGAAATCATACGCTGCGACAGTTAATTTGAACAGAAGGCAAAGAATAAGATCAAGAGAGGAGAAATGATGTAACACTTGTTTAGAAACTGAGAGAAAAGTAAGTATGGGCAATCAATTGTTTTTCTGTACAGAAACACATCACAGTGGAATCTCAAGTCGAGCATACCACACGCAATTGACAAATAAAATGCATTTGATTCTTAGCATATTTGCAATCTTTTTTTTAAACTTTGAATAAATATTGAAATACACGCGTATGATGTTGACAATGTTAAGAACTTTCTGCAATGGAAACCTACAAGTGACATGCTAAATGCCGATCCAAGAAGACTATAAACAACAAATGACGCTAGTGATTGTTCTTTCGGTTAATGATATCCATGTCCATAGGCTAGGGAGACTGCTGGAGCAGCAGCGTATTTGACCACTGGTTGAGCAACAGCATAAGCTGGGGCAGCAGCATACTTAACAACTGGTTGAGCGACAGCAACAGCTGGTGCGGCAGCGTATTTAATCACAGGTGCTGGGTGGGATACATGAACCTACATAGGAAACAAAAGGAAACAAATTGCAAGTAAGATCTTCTGCAAGTTCACTTTGTTAATTATTACCTGGCTGAATGTAGCATAACTGGTGGCAGCCGGAGCGACAGCCTTAACAATGGTTGGAGCTTGCTGTACTACAACTGGAGCTGGTGCATACGATTTGTACACGGCGGGAGCAGCAACGGCGACTGGAGCAGCGGCAATTGCTGGAGCAGCATATGAAATTCCACCCAAACCATAGCCTCCATAGAGTCCTCCAGGGGCGGCCAAAGTAGCGGCGATCAATGAGCACAAGATCTACAAGTACGCACAGTGAAGTTAATGGTTTAGAGAAATTTGAGAAATCCTTAGAATCCTTACCAAGAATTTCATTTTTATAAATTGTTTAAAAGCTTGCTTGTGATCCGATGTTACGATCAGAGTTCGATTGAGTTGACTATACTGACTACGGCATCGAATAAGTCTTTTATACCTTAAATCTGATTATTTGCTCTGAAATGGATTGCTTTTTTTTGCAAATTGCAAAGGCGGTGGGGCATTCTGTATCAACACACATTGAATGTGTGTCACTCGACTGAACGTGGTTCCCCACCCCGTGTGCGTTATTAGAAGATAAATTGTTGGTACTGAAAATGACGTTAAGAGAGCAGTAAAAATGTAATGCAACTCCTTTTACGATCGACGACAATTGCATTGGTTTTCGTGCCCCAAGTCGAGCGACATGTCCATAGTGAGTGAGTAGTAGCAGAAGTTTTGTCTTCTTTCGTGTCTGCCGTGATACAGTGTAATTCGTAGCCATAACGGCCGGACAGTTTCAATCACATGTCTGCGTGTGTTTGAATTTTTAATGAACACGAAATCAGGCAGTTCAATGATCAGAGATATTTTTTTTTTATCTCTTAATCTGGAATTGGTCAGCTGCAGAAACATTTCACTTCAGTTATTTTATTTTCTTTTGTAATTAAAATCTTAAACATATTTTTGTTTTTTCAGTTTCCTTTCTGAGGACTACTTACGATAGGAATTGTGGGAATGTAACGTTATTCTTTTATAAATATAAGCTTAACGAACACGATTAAATTTATTTAATATCCGATCAAAGTCTTGGTTTTAGAAGCTTAAAAGCTTTTAAAAAATGATAAATATACTCGGAAGGAGGCGAAGGTTCTTCATAGCTTATAAGAAAAAGATAATATTTTGTTGCAAAACTATTATTTCATTGGACTACTAATAACCGGAATGCTAAAGGACAATGGTATCTGTGAGACGATAGCGATCCCAAATTCTTTGTTTTTATATATGGATATTAAGATCATTCCAGAGGTCATTCGATCGTTCGACTTGATCCCTTCTGATTATCACATGAATTATGCATTTTTGCGACAGCACTTTTGTTCCTACGATGAAGTGAAATTGTCGCGGGAAGGATATGGTATACATTTATTTATGGAGATGGGAGAGTCATAACTAACGCTGGTCAATATTTAATTTAGGGGATTTGTTGATTTAATAAAAGAGTTTTTTTAGAGCATTCATGCAAATAATATGTACATTAAACTTATTATTTAACACAACTTCGGGCATATGCCATCCACGGCTATGATGAATGTCATCCAGAAGACGGAATTTTTAGAAACCCTTTTGCAAGAAATTGCAGCCGTATGTCCTCTGTACCATGAATAATATTGTATTTTAATGTGGCGACTGATGTTGCTTTGCTGCGATAGACTTGTGATCTTACGTAGTCAAGAAAATAATCAAGAGGTTAGAGATTCATACCGTGAAACTATGCGATAATTGAATTAATCCTTCAATTAGTGACACATGTAGCGCCATCTTGTAAGAATCAAATTTCTTTTACATTCATGCTGTTTAATCGAGGAACAAAAAGTTGTTGTGGACTATTGATGTCAACAAATAAATTGTATCTTTTCGGGACGAGACTTGTGGAAAGTGATGTAATTAGCCAAACCAACTGAGTTTCAATAACAATAATATAGGTGTTGCTACAGTCCGAGGTGGAGTCCAAGATTCTACAGCAATCACAAACGTTATGTGCGCTTTTGTTCTCTCCCGAGTGGATGGAACCTGCCGTTTTTGCCGACTACGAACTGCGAAGTTTGAGAAACTCCCTTTAGACAAGTATACTTTCACTTTTCTTGGAACACGAGCTCAAAATTCATAGCTTACCAAAGTGCGATGAAACGTTTTACCACCCACCTCTAGCCCCGTCTCTTAACATGCATCCCCGAAATACATAGCTAAACGGATTTACTGTGTAGTTTCTTATCAGACCTTGTTATTCTAGAACAACATTTAACTTTTTTTTTGCGCAATGCTAATGTGGCCTTGCTTTCTGTTTTAAAGTTTGAGAAATGGACAAATATGAGAGAAGGTTAAAAAGAATTTAAATATCATTCTAAGTTTGTTCTTGTGAGTCCACCAAATTAGCATATTTATTTGAAAAGAGGTTTACCAAAACTATATATTCCTAACCTAAAGCTACAAGCTATCTGTATTCTGTGGAGTCTTTACGTTTAAATAAAAAAGTATACTTTATGGAATTAGGAACAAAAACTATTGGTTGAGAAAGCGGACAAATATTGTCTATTGAGAAGAAGTGCAGATAAACCCAAGAAGTATTAGTCTCTTAAAGAAGAAATTATATATAATCCTTCTCAAGGGCAGTCCTTATAATCAATGTTTCAAGCACATACATTATGTAATTTATGTAACTTAAGAGCCAACGAATCCTGTTCTCATTTTTATAAGCATCAAGCCGCAAAAAAAAAAAACAAATATGGCCCCTGGTTTAACGTACCACCTACCACTGTAGTGTTTTCCAAAAAGAAATCATGGCTATTCATGAGGCCTTTAAGCGGTAACCGATGTCAGGTTTAAACATCGGTATTTATACCTAGAGCCAAGCAGCAATTAAAGCACTCGAATCACCATACACAATGATCTATATTTGTTAGACATTGCCGCATATCACTTAATGAAATAAGGCGCTAATATATAATACACTGACGCTGGGCCTGGTTCCCGCCTTAGAGATACCCCAGACAACTATGAAGCTGGCGAGTTAGCTAAGAAAGCCACAAAAGTGGAGCTCTGGTTTCTTTTACAGGAGGAACATAAATGTCACTGGAAACCTTAAAAATCAAAATCTCTGAACACGTAAACGTTAAATTTAGACACATGCAACTTTGCGAAACAAACGTGATCTACCACAAAACATAAAAACTCCTTAAATGAGCAACAACAAACAACATCAGTATACAGATCAAGGACGTTAGAGGGCAGTGTGCAATTAGACACAATATTGCATAATTGGGATTGCCATATTACGTTTATTGAGGAAGATGAATATGGCGCTCAAATAGTTTGTTTTAAATGCTTTCAGGACAGAAGTGTACATTCCTCTTCTTAACTGGTTTATTCAGAATCTGGTAGACCAAGTTTCTCCTTGCAGTAATGTACCGATTTGGAAACTTGCCAGTCAGTGCATCTTTCAAAACGATGTCTGACCGATTTGAAATCGTGAGGGAGCATGTTATAACATTGAAGTAAACCCATACCCGTTGGTGGTTACACTCAATTACGAATGTGTGATTGTCATCGAGTCACTTTGCACTTTTTTTTATGATAAATCCTAATCAAATCATCCATTTTTATTTGTTTTCTATCAACTTTCATTGTCATCCATTTGTATGTTAGTGTGATTCGTACAATGGATCCATCTCGTTGGTCTAAGTGAAACGCTGTAAGTCTCAAAACGGATACGTGAAGCTACCAACCTACGTTGATGAAGGTCGTTGACAGAATCAAGCATATTGCCAGGTTATAAAAGGTCCCACTTCTGAGAAAACAATATCACGCATAATACGAGTGGTTAATATATGTAAAAGTTAGACTGTAGCGCCAACCATATGAAGAACATGAATGCCGTCGAATCTGTACCTCCTGTTTCGAGATGGTGATCGTATTTCCGATCAAGTCATAGCGGATGCAAGACTTGGTATTGATGACTGAAAGCAGCTTGTCCGGAACCGTCAACGATGAAATGCAGCTATTGCTCAGACTCAGACCGTCGTTGGTTTGCACACCTTATAAAGTGCGTAAGTAAGTAAAGCTACTCCTTAAGGAACATATCTTTTCCCCAGAGTATTAGAACAATCTCACCTTTCTTCAGACGCGTGCTAGCAATCACTATGGGCTGCATCCCTACTTCCTAGATGTGTTCTAAAGTATGTGTTAATTAAAATTAAATGAATTAACTAGCATTAAGTATCAATGTTGACGACTGATAACATCGAGATTTATTATAAAATTAAAACTGTCCCCAATCATTTTCAAATTATGTAATAGGTTGATCTAATAACCGACTGTTGATTTAATTACTCATAAAACGAGAGTTTCTTCCCAAGACAAATGCTTATGTGCGTAGACTAGCAAGCGGTTTGGATTTCATAATTGCTAAACGTTCATATTTCACATGCGTAGCTCTTTAAGTGTCACATCCTATTAATTCTAGAGCACGCCACAGCCAAACGCACCTGGGCGTTCAATGAAATATACTCGTCCGAGATCATTTAACCGCCTCCGGTGACCAGTGCAAAGTATTTCATTTGCTCATTCTCCAATCCATCCGAAACCCCACGACGTTTAATTGAACACTTTGGGACAGATCGGTTGCCAGGTTCAGCTGGTTGCCCCTTTTCGTATATGCCGTATAGTTTTTGATGGACTACAACACACTACAACTCAGTATCTGCTTCTAAACAGTGGCCGTACGCCTTTCAATGGTGCTACATATCGATATCTATACTTGAGTCTGACTCCGAAAAAGTGAGAGTAGTTGCATTATACCGTGGTTCTGGTGCGTCAAGACAACGAAAAAGTGGAATGTATGATCTAATTGGTTCAGATAGTCGGCTGCGTGTACCGTCTCGAGTGTTGCGACTGCACTTGCTGGTCTGTGTCCCGTGGCAGCAACAATATACAGTGAGCACGATCGGGATAGGAGTTGTATGTTAATCGACGATGGGAATCAAGAGCCGATCGTGTGATTCTCAAAGCCGGCCATGAACAGATACGGGTCTATCTGCGGATGTACTGATCTACAGATTGGTCGTGTGCAGCTGCAACCTCTGGTCGTGGAAGCAAATGTTATATGATAGGGAATTTCGTACCAGTGCTTGATGTGAACACCTTCAGTGGTGTTGTATGCGGCTTCTTGTGCAGTGAACGCATACCATGTGCAGGACTTGCGATTTTGCTGATGGTGATCTTTCAGGCGGAATAAGCTCGATGACATTTAATGCGGGGTTACGGGCATGTAGTGAACGGGGCTCAACTGCGGTAGACGGCGGATATATCAGATTATATTGCAATTGTCTGGACGTGCTGGACGCGAATGAATTTCATTTTCATTGGATTTGTGTTGAGTGGTGGCACTCCTAACGAATGAAGTGCAGCTAAGACAAGAAAATAATGTGCCGAGACAAGTCTAGCAGTGACCGTTTGAAGAGCAAAGAACTTTATCAATCACGACTAATGTGGATATTTTAGGAACTACGGAAAATCCGATAACTACTTGTGGCCTTCACTTTCTGCAAAAGTAAAACAGTAGCTCCTACGTACTCCATCTCGTTTGGTCATCAGATTCTGTTGAATTGGTCACGGTCGATTGGTTGTTTCGTGAATTAAAACTGAAGCAGGTATTTTCAACGGCCAAGGCCCTCCTCTCAGCGTGATATTCGAAAGTAACTCATTAGTGGATGATAAATATGTACATAGATGATAGTAAAATATACGAGCATATAAATACATATACAAAGCAAATATATACTACGATTCTGATCGTTGGATCTATGGAGGATTTCGAAAACTATTTTGCCATCGACTGGGCGGCGTAATACTTCGAAATAATGAATATTATTGATTTACTTATTGTTAAGTTATTTACAATTCTAGAGTTCAAAAAGACCTTGAATCTTCATGCTGGGACCTTGATGAATTGTCCGCAAAGAGAGGTGTCACTTATCGCTGAGAGAAGTTTTTCGAAGTATCACGACTGGGCGGCGTGATACAAATAATTTGTAAAACTTCAAGTGGATTTGGTTCAAAAACAAAGCTTTTGCAAAACACTTGATCTGTGCAACAGAAAAACATGGATAAGAACCGACAAGGAGATCGGACAGATGGAAAGTATCCAGTCTATATTCGGAAAATACCATTTAAATGCTGGCACGACAAATCGGAATATCTTCTCAAATTTGAATACGGTGCCATTTTTCACATAACGCGACCCGTTGTAGCTTTATAACAAGAAAACTTTATAAAATTGATTGGTGAAATAGATAGAAATTATACGTGTCCCGTAATCTAGGCTTGGAAAATGAAATTCAGATATAAAACTCAATTAGATTCTTGGTGAGATTCAGGAAATCAACGACGCTTTCACAACTTATAACTTCTCCATCAAAATTGCTTCTGTATTGATTTTGCTCAATAGTCGACAGAGATCTAGTCGATATAAATTTGAAAACAATCGTTGACGATTTTATTATGGAAGGTTGGCTAGAATAAGGTTTCCGATACTATAAGCAACAATGTATTTAAGTAAAAGGTTGTCCAGAAACTGCAATAATTAAAGTGCTGAATGGCTTTGTTCCGAATGTTTTGTTAAAGCCTGCAGATCAATTTTTGAATCCTCGATTCAAATATACTGAGAGTGGACAATAATTGATCTTATATTGCTTAAAACCCGGATCACTGATAATGTTTGGAGTGTGGATTTTCAAACTTGTTAAAAATTATGACTCAGACTTACAGCCCAACATCACAACGCTTTTGATGATTTTATCAGAAGAATATGGACAGGCAGAACTTTCATCGAAAACCCACATCACATAATATTTCTTACTTCTTAGAAAAGGCATTTGAACAAAAGCTCGTTTGTTAAGCCGCATTTCTTGATGTTTTTCAAGCTTTTGACAAAGTTTGTCACGAAGGCCTGAATATAAACTTAACCGATCTCTACCGGGGAAACTTTATAGTATTCTAGCGAACTATCTCTTTGATAGAATCTTCGGAGTAAAACATGAAAATGAATATTCTGCCTTTAAAAATATAAATGCTGGTGTGTCGCAAGGGAGTGTTCTTATCCCTCTGCTATACCTGCTGTATACGAGTTATTTACCTCAAGCAGAACACACTGTTCTAGGCACATTTACTGACGACACCGCCATTTTGGTAACAGCCAAAACGGTAGAAGAGTCTACATAAAAATTACAACGGGCAATAGATGAACTCCTGGTGAATTGAAGAGACATACCTCGGTATGACTCTTGACATAAAACCCAAGTGGAACGTTGCACGTTAAAAAGAAACGAGGAGAACTTGCCATTAAATATAAAAACATGTACTGGCTTATTGGTAGGAACTCCAAGCTAAGTATTGACAACAACTTGCTTGTATACAAGCAAATCCTAAAGCCTGTTTGACGTATCATACAACTTTGGGGTTGTACCAAAGCAAGCAATATGAATGTTATACAGACTTTTCAAAACAAGGTGCTTAGAACTATTGTTAAACGACGATATCAACAGATATCTTGAAATTTTACCAGTCCAAAATGAAATCAAGAAAATCGCTTACAAACATAAGCTCCGCCTGGAAGAGCATACAAACTCTGCAGTTTATTTGATCCTTGATGAAACTAACGTGCCGACTTGCGCCGACTTCAAAGGACTAAACCCGTTGATCTCTTGCGATAGCCTACACCCGCCCATGGTTGCGGTTTTAGCAGGAACTTTCATTGGAGAGCTACCTGTCAAACGTATCTAAATCAAGAAATGCAAAACTACTGGATAAGTGCTTCATTTAGTTGTAGTCCAACATAACATTTAAAAGGAGGTCGTTTTAGTGAGTCAAAATCTCAACCTTCTATAGGCGAACGTTCGACATAGAGTTGAAGACTTTCACCTACGGTCGGAAAAAAAATGTTATACTCAACTGGCACTTAGTTTGAATTTGTTCCCGTGTGGTGACATGTTAATATTCAACTTAATAATGTTTTAAAAGATTTCAGATTCACAGAAAAAAGAAATTGATCGTAATATTTGTGGTACCACAGTATTTAGTTACGTACGCATAGAATACGATACCCTACAAAAGATATCATAGCTTGCATATTCAATCAACTTATTTCAAGCTCAACTTATCTACGTACGAAAGTAATTACAAGAAGTAACTTGTTCTTGGAGACTTTGAGTGGTATTCAACACCAATTTTGGATTCACTTGGTCGGCGGCTCTGCGCGCTTAAGATCAATCGCGAAACACAAATAAGTCTTGCAATTATTTTTAATTGCCTTCTGGTGAATACTTGGTTTTTGTCATTGTCAAGTTTTCAAAGTTAAACTTAATTAATTGGTTACCATGTGCGGTTTACCTCCTGCGGTTCTAATGAGTTTGTTTGGCCTTTGCAAATCGTTTTGTCGGAAGAATTCGTCGGTTTGTGTGCAAGAACAAGTGAGGATAAAATGCAGTGCAGCATATTTAGGAGTAAAATGTTGCAAGAAACCCAGTGAAATTCGAATGCAATTGCATCCTTTCTAATGACACCATTTGTGCGTCTATTTCAATTTCATAATTTGAACAACATCACTGAATTTGTAGAGTTATTATTTTAGTTTATATAGTTTCACTGTCAGTTTAAGTGTAACATTATCTGGATGAATGCCGTTCAATTGTTGACTATCTGATTTGAGCCGCGTGTGGCTTGTGTGTGACCACCTCATTCCAGGAGCACAAGCTCTTTTTTTCTTCTTGTTTGTATGCCGCTAAAGTCCTGGGTTGGCCTGGGCCTCATCCACTTTCTCTGTAGGTGCATACTACGCCTTAGACAAGGGCATCATCCACTGCGTTTTCTCACAGGTTCGGAATTAAAGACTCTTCGTCCCATCTAGAATCGTGAATCGAGGGATCTCAATGACAGGTAGCATCACGGGGTTATGCCTCATTATGTAATGGGTGTTCACGTCCTTGGAGATCGCAATGACAACGATGAACGGTATATGGACTTCTGCAATACCAACCGCCTAGTCATTGGATGTACTTGTTAAGTTAACTTGCTTAATGCCATCAGGAACAGGCCTAATGGTCCCCAAGTGTCTGGACTTATCACTAGCCAAGAACTTTAGACCAATCAGTCTAACTACTTTCCTACTGAATAGCTGGAAAGGCTGTTTGAGCTACATGTGGGTAAAATAGTTCTGCCAACTCATCCTCTGACTCAGATGCAACATACATATTAGCTCGGAAAATCCTGCAAGGCGGTATTTCAAAATCTCGTTGGCAGAATTGTATGCGCACTCGACAAGAAAGGGTTCAGCATTTTTATCGATATACAGGATGCCTTTGACAATGCGACTTTTGATGGTATGATGAATCATTAGTGATGTGGATCAAAGCAATGCCTTGTCTGCAAGGCGGCGCTGCATCTTGTCACCTCTGCTATGGTGCATGCTGGTTGACTCTCTGCTTGATGCTCTCAATAGCTGTAACATCTATACCCAGGCCTATGCTGATGATATTGTACTGTCTGTCTGGATCGTGCCGAGAGTCTGTATTTTCAAAAGGTCAGGCAGCTCTACAGGTGATCGATGACTGATGTACTAGGAATGCGCTTTCAGTTGACTCTCTTAAAACCGTGGTCGTTCTCCTCACGAAGAGGAGGCAATTGACTGGCCTAACTCAACTAGTTCTAAAAGGCAGTCAGTTTTCTGGCAATATAAGGGAATGGTCGGCAAGTCCTTGGGTCTACATGCTCTCTTCTCTTCTGTGCATCGGCCGTTTGGTGTAATAACCTCTCTCGTAAATACTTAACTGCGGCGTTCACTAAGCTTCAAAGAACGGTTTGTCTCAGCTGCATAGACGCCTTCCGTACTATGCCTGGCTCTGCTATTGATGCACTTCTGAATATCCCCTTCTTCTTGATATCCACATCATGAGATGCACTCTCAAGGTACATCCAAGCTGTGCTTAAGGGATTGATCAACCCTTTAACCACTTCCAGGATAGTTCAGGAATGTCAGTCTTCACGGAAATTCATCGGAAACCTAATTTTGCTAAGTCTTGTCTGGGTATCGACAGGATCACGGGAAATGAGTTCGAAGATGAACTTACACATGTTTACCATGACAATGATTTTTACGGAATTCTTGTTATCTCTTGACAGAAAGGACTGCAGGCGACTTACCGACGTACTAACGGGCCACTACACCTTCGCCAAACTTTTAAATGAGCTTGGCCTAAGCGATAAAACCCTCTGCGACCTGTGGAGAAGACAGCCACATAGCTCTGCTTCCTCTGCGACTGCTCCGCCTATGAGGTAGTGGAAGCGGTGCTGCATTATGGGTGCAGTACATTATGGAAGTTGTACAGAATTATCTGGAAGGTGTGCAGTATTATCATTTATCAGACGAAAGCTGCAATAATTCGTAAACTATTGTTTAAAAAACATCCTCGGATTGTTTTTGTCGAGCCGTATCTCGAACAAACTTTATATGAGAACGGGCTTAGGGGAAATAGACGTATTATACGAAGAAGGAAGTGACAGGGGTTGGACACACCCTACGACGCGAAGACAACTCCATTGTGATGTACGCTATGCGGTGGAATCTTCTGCAGAACAGTCGCATCGAGTTTTGGTCGGATCACATAACCATGACCTGGACTTTCTGAACATAAGTCCTTACAGGCGTCTACGGATCCATCATCGAAGGCCGTGCAGGGAGTATACGCAACTTGACTTCGGCCCGAGGTCGATGTGGCGTGATGAGCAAATGGACCTGGGCTACACAGGCAATGAACACAGACAATATCTAATGTCGACAGGTGCTGTAATCAAATCATTTCAAATATAATCTAAAAACCCAACTTTTTGTTGATTTGACAATATTTCACAATACAATCTCCGTTGAGTACTTTTATTTTTCTAAAAACCAGATCATAAAGTTTAGTTCTGAAAATCAACTTCCGTTCCCCAGTGTAAACCATGCTAATAAGAAAATTCATCACAGTTAAAAAGTAATCGACCCACCCTGTATATATAGCAATTGGCAAATTCCACTCTCACCTGGGTTGCATAAAATTCACGCCACCAAAAGCTTACCCAATGAATTCTAAAAATTCTTTACCAATCATCAATTGAGTCTCCATACATGGTGAAGCACTCGCGGACGAAAGCTTGTGTGCTCCATAAACGACGGTCATCTGCCATTATGGTCCTGGTCTGTGGTTAGGTATGCCAACCCAAAAAGAAGTGATTTGTGGGCCTCCATATCGTTACATTTTTTTTCACCTGTCAGAGGAATTGATTTTTAGAAACTACTAACAACTTAATTTCATTCTACATCGCGTGTGCGTCTTGCAGAAACTTACAGCAGTGTCTCAATACTTGTTTTGAAATTGCTTTCCACTGCAGCCAGTGTAACCGAGTACAACATGCAACGAATCGATTCGCATGTAATTGTTGTCTAGTCTAGACTGCGATCATTGTTGACTGGTTGTGCCGACAAGGAACAAGGAACGCGGTATCTGCGGGTTTGGACAAGGGGCCGAAAATAAATCTCTACTCAGTGTGAGCAGTGAGTGACTGAATCTGTCATTATTATGTTTGTATTGCTACAGTATCAGACAGTGTAACGGGTTACGACTTGGCGCTCTCTTTGTATTTGTCGGGCTACTTGCCTTTATAGGTGTACAGCATGTAACAATCTGAACTTTTGGCCGTCAAGTCCGCAACACTTTTGCAGTAAATGTTGTCAGTATAGGATACGAAGGCAGAAATAGCAAATGACAATAAACGTTAGTTTCATTCAGTTTATTGTGAAGAATTTGGTATCAGAATTTGGTCCCATTGAAGGGGGAAGTTGCTTTTCTTTCTCTAGTAGTAATTTTATTATTTTTTTGTATTTACATAAAAAACGTGATTTTGGTTTCTATTTCAAGTACGTCCGGAATACGCGGACATCTAAAGAACTATGTCCTTAGTCCCGGGAAATTTAAGCTCACTCAGCTTCCATATCGTTTTCTCCACATCATTGATAAATTATCGCTGAGTCCATAAAGTATCGCTGAGTCCGACTATCATATTTCTATTGCCAGCACAGACGAGGCCATATGCTACACTTTCGAGCCCACTCCATTCGTCCATCTTCGGTTCTGTTTGCCATCCACCTTTGGTCATGTTTGCCTTGATAGCATTTGGAGAAGAAGATTCAAACGCGAAACTATATGGGCTGTACAGTGACATGAGTCTAGCCATCTACGGATTAAACGCCTAAGATGGGTAAGCCAAGTAGAGCGCATGGACAAAACTGCTTCAGCCCAAAGAGTATTCGACTCAGCGCCAGTCGAGGAAGTATAGAATAACCTTAGCCTTAGCCAACCTTTTGGTTGAAGCCCAGGTTAACCTCGTTGATCAGAAGACTGTCAGTTGCATTGCCTACATACATACGCATTATGTACCAAAGTGAATCTCGAACTTCAGATAAAAGTATTTTCTACGCTTGCATTCGTACGTTCACATTACACACTTATCGTAGTAAATATTTTTGCTCCTAATAGACAGGCAAAGTGTATTCACCAAACGCGTTTATCAGTGTTGAGGTATATTTTCAGGCGAACGCGATGAAGTGACTGGTACAGTAGAAGTGATAAATGTAAGCACACTTACAACCAACGAACTTTACACATTCAATTGAACAATAATTCAACAACCAAATGGATTTCCATAAAACACACATGTATCACAATTTATAGAATTATTTAAGGCAATCAATAGCAATTTAAAGAGAGTACATTTCAGTAGTACTCTCTACCTATTTCCATAGGTAGGAATGTAGCGATGGCTTATCAATGCATTTAGACCTGTCGGCCCATTATGCCACACGTAGTACCAATTAATTAAAAAATGAAAAAGGCAACAACTATAGAGGTATATCCCTGCTCAACGTCGGCTACAAGATCCTGTCCAGGATACTGTGTGAACGTCTAAAGCCGTTTTGCACCGCACTAATCGGCACGTACCAGTGCGGCGTCCGGCCCGGCAAATCGACTATAGACCAAATCTTCGTACTAAGATAAATCCTGTAGAAGACCAGTGAGTTTCAAATCGATACGCACCACCTGTTCATTGATTTCAAAGCCGCATACGACAGCATTCATCGCAATGAGCTATTCGATGCGATGGCCGAATTGGGGATCCCAGGTAAACTGATCCGGTTGTGTCGCACCACGCTTACACATACGCTATGCATCGTGTAGTTTGGTTCGTGGACTTCCTAGCCGTTCGAAACTGCACCGGATTTCGGCAAGGAGATTCGCTGTCGTGTGATTTATTCAACCTGGTACTGGAAAAGATAGTGCGCGAACTCTACGATTTGTACCAAGATGTGGATGTCCGGAAGGCAAAAATCCGTCGACTGCACTGACTCGGCCACATCGACCGCATGGATGACAACGCTCCAGCAAAGAGAGTCTTCGAATCTGAGCCTCCTGGTTCGAGAAGGAAGACCAAGTTGGACAGCTTGGTCTTGATGACTGGAAGCAGCGTGCACAGGACCGTCAACGATGGAAGGCAGCAATTGTTCAGGCTCGGGTCCTCCATGGTAGGCCTGCTAAGTAAGTTAGTAAGTAACAATTAATTAATCGAAGAAACTACTGCTGTTAGACAAGACTTGTTCGCCAAAGTCTTGTTTGAATATCCTAATTAACGAGTTTATTTTTTTCAGTGATTCAAATTCATTGGTGAATTGTCAAACTTGAATCGCTTTAATCGCGACACATAAAATGCCAATCGCAGTGACAAATTGAGATGAATAAACTTAAGTGATGTATTCACGAGTCGAGTCTTGCCAACTGCGATCTTCACATACTGTGACATTCCATGCTCATGGAGTTTTCTATATTCGCAGATGTTTATGGGTAGAATTTGCTAATATTTTAATCGTGAATTTATAGATGGCGCCTGACTCGTCGTGGTTCACGTATTCAGTTTGACAAGCACGCCAAGGAAGTGATTAATCAGCGAAGAAAAATAAACTTTAAATCACTAATAAGGATTTAAGCTTTATTTTGTGGAGATTTTTTTTTAATACGCAAACTCCATAATTATACGTGTACGCAACTTTTGTCGTACGAAAAAGTATTTATTTTTGTTCGTTTACTAAAATTAATTATTTCGCTATTTATTATCTACATATCCTTTGGTGGCCCGTGGCGATGTGGGTATGTGCGTCGACTCCTACGCACTTGGACCTACCTGTCTAGGTTCGATTCCTGGTACGACAAGAAATAATTTCACGGCCAAACCTGTTTCGAGTCACTGACAATGCTCAAAGAAAAAGCTTCTCAAATTGACCGTTCGGAGTCGGCATAAAACTGTAGGTCCCTTCCACTCGTGATAGAACAATAGCACGCACAACACGAGTGAGTGGGCTGAGAAGCTAGGCCCTGGCTCTTTACGGGGTGTAGCACCACCCATATTATATTATTATTATTACATATCCTTTTATAATTCACGGCTCCATCTCTCTCGTGTCACAGACAATGCTCAGAGAGCACAACTATCCAGGAATATGTTCTCAAATTTTGACATTCAGCTTATTTGGCGCACTCAAAGCAACTGGTTGCTGCAGAAGCTAGGTCCAAGTTCACTTCGGACTGTAGCGCCGTTCATATTGTTATATTGTACATATCGTATATATGTTTTGGGACCGTAGAAAATGGCCAACAAATTCAAAATCTTGGGTCGAAGCCAACCAAATCTTGTCAATAGCTGGCCCGGGAATATTGTGACTCGTTAATTTCACCTTTTGCATAAATATTTGTGGTCAATGAACTGTTCATATTATTGGAAGAGACAGAGTGAAAAGAAAAGTTGTTGTTCTTGTCATTTCTGGCAAATATGTTTCGTTGAAAGACTTGTGTCTTCACTATTTGAACCAGAATGGCAGATAGATCAAAAACTTAATCGACAGTATTGTAGCAATCGGTAGTAACCGTTAATTTCTCAAGAATACTTGAAAAACAGAAACAATTTGCTGTTCATCATTATTTTGCGAAATTGTCGCATTATTTTCTAATTCATACTTTGAACCGAAAGAAATCGAAAGTCTTTTCATTTGGCGAAACTGATTTCTCAACAGACGAACGAACAAAGAAGGCAGCTTGACGCGACTTGGAATTCACGATTCTTTTCGGCAAGAAAATATGTAAATTTTCTATCGAGAACTGCGATTAATAATTCATAGATACTTTACTAAATTTGGTATCTATTAGTTATCGGCATCTATCGGTTGATCGTATTCTTTACTAAGTATGCACGTGTGCCACTAAAATTCGTTGATCCCTTGTGGTATACTGAGTGATCTGTTAGAATATGCTCGGCCGTAAAATGCGTTGGCGTATATTCAAGAAGAGCATCAGACGGTGACAGAGAATGTTCGATATATTGACACGACATATTTCAACCATCTATTCGTAATATCCTGTGGTTGGCCGTGACGTAATTGGTATATGCATCGACTCGCAACAGACATATGTATTAATTAGAATAGTTTAGAATACCCGCATAGTATTAAAAATTTCTTAAGATAGTTATGCAAGTTTTATGTATATTTGTTTAAGCAAAGTGAGTGAGCATGTGAGCACTGTAGGTCGCTTCCACTCGTGAGAGAACAATAGCACACCATCTCATATTATTATTCTTATATTGTGGTAAGTGATGTAGGGAAGTGTTACATTTCTCTATAAATTTGAAAGCTGCTCTAGAAGTCTTTGACATTAGACGGACCTTCAGCTATACTTTCTTAGGGCTTCAGACAGGATACAAGACTCGGAAGCTGTCTGAACCTACCGAAAGACCGACTTAAGCTCATTTAATCACGCTCACGCTGCCTGTCACATGTCAATTCCTTGCGATTGACCGCAAACTACATTCCTATGCATTCAAGGAACTATGGAAAGCAGTTTCAAGCAACAACCTTGACTGCCGGGGAGTCTTCTTCTGTTGAATTCCATTTGATTGCCCGACGTTGACGTATCGTCTGTCAAACGACGCACTGGTGTGTTCCTCTCTTTTCGGACAAGCGATTCCAATACTTACACTAACTAGTAGGTAGCCTGTCAATATATGCATACTAAATGTGAAAAGAGTCTTTTTCGGACCTGCAGCAATAACCAATATCTCATATGTAACCGCGCGGCTGCGGTGGTGACGGTATGCATCGAGTGGGAAGGAAAATCAAAGAACTGACGAACGGACTACGCTCCGTTGATTGATTTGCATACCTACCCGGCACCTGTAACCATTGTGCAGCAATTCTCTAATAAGCCCATTGCTGCAATGGTTACTTCAAAGACCGACAGAACTCAGAAAAATTGCCGTTCATGTGCAACCATGGAAGTCGAGAAGTAGAAGAAGGCAAGGCAAGGCAAGGCAAGGTAAGGACCGATAGACAGTTTGAACTCTGCCAGTACGTGCTAGAATGTGCGGACTTCTTGTGTGCGTATTTACTGTGAATATCTAATTTCGGGCGAGAACAAAACATAAAAACGGTTTCGCGTTCATTGTATCGATTGGATATGCCGAGGCCCATCGTGACGCTTGATGAACTGGGGGAGATATTCCACAGAATCTGACGGCGGTGGGTGCTTCTTTGATGATGATGTCCTTTCACTTGCACTTCACTTGTGAATGCCAATGCCAGTGGCAACCTTAATGAATGGCAATTTTACAGATGGTTTCAGATTGAATATGCACACTTCACAGGGACGTCTATAATAAATCGCGACGATGGATGCGACCTTCACGCTTCGAATGTGATTTACTGATGAACGTGACATAGGAAGCTTTTACATTTCAGTTCACTGAATAATTTTTTGCGCATAGGAGGATATTATATCTTCCCAATGACTCCTTGCATTGGTCAGAAATATCGCTCGGCTTGTTGTTGGTTGTATTTTATGTGAATTGTTGTAGTCAATCTGGGTTCGGAGATTTTTTATTGTAGACGGCCAGACAGAAGCTATTTGCCAACGATTGGAATTTCGAATGCAGTTACAAACTTTTTTCTCTTTTTAACTTTTTTAAGCTTATAAGAATCGATCCCACAGCTGATTGTTTCTACTTTGATGCTCTATCATAGTTGCGGTTGTCCGTTGCTGAGGAGGAGTGCATGGTTTCCTTATCGTCGTCGTTCCTGCATTTTCTACTAAAATCATTGTATCCTGTATCGAAGCCGATGAGTGTAGGCTGGCATTAATTAGCCGAGGATTAAGGATTAAGTAGCAAAGGTTTAAGTAGCAGAGGTATATGTAGATGGATGGGTGTACAGCCCCGCGAAGTTTCCTTTCCACGCCATCAATCACTTGACTGATGCAAGCGTGAAGTCCTCAGCCAAAAAATTGGGTATACAGTATAAATATGTCCCCTATCAGAATTGTATTGCGGGTTATGGACTCCTGATATACAAAGGTGGAAGAAATTTATTCTAGAGTGTTCTCTCTAATCCAGTTTCCTTTAGGAAGCTGAGGATGAGAGATGGTTTTAGTGACTCCATTTCTTTCACTAATAGTAGGTACTTGCCCAGATATCTTTGTATTTTGTAGGCTGATACCTTTCAGAATTCCAGTATGTGTTCTGGAATTTCATTAGATTCTTCACAGAATCTGCAGAGGCATCCTTCTGATAACCCTAGTGGATTTAGGTGCTCGCTGAGTCTGCAGTGCCCTATTAGGATACGGAGTTTGTACTTGCTCATTTTGATACATTGTTGGTTGGCATGTTTCATGCCATAAGCTTTATTCCAGGTTTCTGATCGGTTCCTTCATTATAGTTCCCTCAATTCTTCTCTCCTACAGGTTCTGGGCTCGTGAAGGGTTCCGATGCTCCTTTCCTAGCTAGAAAGTCGGCCATGGCATTGCATTCCCATTTCAACGCAAGCTTGGATGATGTGGGAGCCTAGGGCCATGATAGCGACTTTGTTGCACATTATGGCTATGTCGCAGTTGATATAGTTTCTGTCAAGATTGATTGATTGATTTTAACGCATCTGTCTATGGCATAGATTTCTGCTTGAAAGATGATGGTGCGTTTGCGAATGGTTTCCAAATATTTTTTCCTGGATCCGAATACCCCTGCCCCAGTTATTTCATCTTTTCTTGTTTCGTCTGTACACCATTTTACGGTATTGCTGCTCAGTCTGTGGATTCATTGAAAATTCCAGTGATTCCCAAAGTGGTCTAGGTGTCTACGGGTTTCACCAGTTGTAAGTAAGTCCCCGAAAATTTATCTGGTTTCGATAGTAAAGGAAAAATTTGTTCAGGTAGGTTGGCATATGAATCGATAGCCTTTTTATTTATCATTCATTTTCTTGAGTAGCGTATTTTTAAGAAAATTCACGACTTACTCGTAAAAATTTGCATTTCCAATATTCAGTGGAACGCGTGTCGAGACCGCAACGACGGACGAAATACGACTTGTGCTGTGCTTTGCAGTTAACAAAATAAGAAGCAATGCGTTGAATTCCCGTTTATTTGTACAATTGTGCGACAAAAATGATGAATACTTCCAACGGGTGCATGCTTAGCTGGATTTGACGCACTTTTTAAAAACAAATTTTTAATTGCTGAAAAGTAATTATGCAGGTTTCCAGATGCAGAAATCCTGATCAAATTGAAAGCAGAGATCACGATATCACAGATATCATTATAGCCCTGTTTAAAAAATTCAATGACATAAAACTTGAAGATCAAGGGGACAGCTTGAATTTTAATTAAAATAAGAGGTCCAAATTTGGCTTTCTTTCTTGGAAAATCTCAGTTTTCAAATTTATCTCAGGCAGAATATCTTGATGAGGAACATACGTTCAGCATTTAAATGCCCTACATAATGACTTCGAAAATAGATTTGAATATATTTTCACGATGGAAATACCACCATAGATCATAAATCCATCCACCAGGAGATGAAGGTGAAATTTGAAAACAGTATCAAACATCGGTAGCTTTTTGACTACTTCATCGAATTGACTCGATGTAATACTCTTGTCTTTTCCTATCCTTTCTTTACATTCTCATGATTGCTTTGTTTGCACATTCTGCAACCACTAGCTGCAAGGGGGTCAGCTACAATAGCACCTGCGTAGCAGCAGTATCAATGCCAATCTTTGAACTTTGTTGAGTGTCTCCCTTGCGCTGATCAGTTTCGTTTTCTTAGTCGATGCTAATGCCCCGTAGGTAATTGAGCGTCTTACAATAGTTATATACACCTTAGGATGCATTGACTGCAGTCACCCCAGGATTTGCCTGCCAAGGTTCGTCAAATCATTAGAGCACGCGTCGCTTTCTTGGTTATCTCTTCTGTGTGCCTTCTTCAGATGAGTTTGCTGTCTAGAATTAGTACTAGATATTTAAATTGGTTTTAGTCGTTCCAGTTTTTCTAGTAAATGGTACTTTTTGCTGGTCTTAGGCTTAGCCCTGCCAACAAGCACCATTCTTTAGTTATTGTTAGTCACCATTTGATGATGTCACATAGGGTATCATCCAGCTTGCCTCTGGTTATGATGATTATGTCAGCAGCGTATGCCTGGCATTTGATGCCATGGTCTGTCAGTATTTCCAGAAGTTCGTCTATAACCAGGCTCCACAAAAGAGGAGTCTCTGCTGATATCGTGTTCAGGAGTTCATACATTCAATTCGAGACCGTGTGGTTTAATTCTTTCTTGTCCAGATCTAAAATAATTGCATTATGGGATGTACTGTCAAAACCTCCTTCAATGTCCATTAAAGGACATACAACTATTTCTTTGGCTTCAAGGCCGCTTTAGATAGTTTCTGTCAGTTGGTGCAGTGCAGTTTCTGTGGATCTATCTGCTCTATGCGCATGCGTATGTAACACTTCCTCTCTTATGGTTTGGTATGTAACCCAGTGCTAAACCACTTCTTAATATCATTGACAGATATAGTAATAGTTTATCTTTGCTAGTCTGGCATGATTCCATCTACTCCTGCTATTTTGAACGGCTGAAGTGAGTTGATTGTCCATTCTAGACTCCCTCTGGAGAATATCGCCTTTGCAATTTTTCAGTCCTCATCCCTTGGTCTTGGCAAATTGGAACCACTCCTGTCTGTGTATCGGCGACTGTCTTGCCCTCTGTTCCTCACTTTCAGTGTACCTACTATCAGACTTTTTTTTAGAGATATCTGTATCTCCCCGGTTTTTGCTAGCGCCTTCAATATGAGCGATTGTCTTGCAGAATCTCCTAAAGCTTTTCCTTTTCGCTTTTCTTATTTCTTTATTGTAGGAGGTGAGTGCCATTTTGTAGCTTTGCCAGTCTCCGGGACGATTGTCCAAGTTACGTGTTTTGGCCCGGAGACTGGACAACTTATTGTAAAAACAATACATTGACAAGTAATTTTAAATAAAATTGTTTATTTTACTATACAGTACACTATAACGTAGTGGCTTATGGCATATATTATAGCGCAGTGGCATAATAAACAGAAACTAACTATATAACGTTTGTTGAGCTTTATAACATTGAGCGATAGCCCCATCTGGTTGTACAACAACATGAGTCTAGCCAAGCGTGTGCGGATCTAACAACTGAGTTACCTAGGCCATGCAGCACGCATAAACGACTTGCTGTGCGCAATTGGAAGCAGCTAACCAGAGATCACGCCATCTGGATAGACTTGTAAGTTGATAATATAAACGCAATTACAGTTTATTTACTTATTGAAATAATTAAAGTTGTTAGCCTTGAGCAATGAAATACCAAAAAGCTTTGTACATACAATACTTTATAAATGGAAAACATTTACTTTGGCGAAATTGAAACGAAAATAAAATCGCTTTCCATTGAGTTAGGAAACATCAAGACAGCTTATTTTGTGAACTGAGCTAATATAATCATAATATAATAATACGGTTGGCGCTACAGCCCGTAAAAGGTCAGGGCCTAGCTTCTCAGCAACCACTCGTGTTGTGCGTGCTATTGTTCTATCATGAGGGCTACAGTTTTATGCCGACTCCGAACGGCCAATTTGAGAAGCTTTTTCTAGACAGTTATACTCTTTGAGCATTGTCAGTGACTCGAAAGAGGTGGGGCCGTGAAAAGTATTTCTTTTCGTACCAGGAATCGAACCCAGACAGGTAGGTCCAAGTACGTAGGAGTCGACGCACAAACCCACAACGCTACGGGCCACCACTAACTGAGCTAATACGTACTCTTAAAATGGAATTAAATCAAAAAATCTCTGCAATGGATCATGAACGACAATCACAATAATCATATAAATTGTGAGTCATCACATGTGCTGTCGAAGTCAAGTTTGACAACAGACAAAGTAATATTGTATATGAATAGCAATATATGTATATGTTGCAAAAACTAAAAAAAAACGTTTCTCCCAAAATAACTTCAACACCACCAGATTCCTCAAAGCAGGAAAAGCGTTGAAGACTAAGATCGCTCGATCAGGCCTGGACGAGTCAAGTGCCGTATTCTTCTGATTTTGCACCGTGTGACCTGGTATTCCATAGGGTCGAGAGACGTTCGAATCACTGTTGTTCATGCAAACCTTGTTAAGATAACACACACCCCACACCCCGACTATTTTAAAGCAATAGACACCCACATTATGATATTAATCCGGAAACGTATGTATGAATATTTTGGCACACCCAACGTGGTAACATCCATCTGATTCGAAACGTCGCCTTCATGAATTCAAATTCAAATAAATTTTCTTGAATGAATCTTCAAATGGTAGTCACTTTTGTGACTTTGGTGAAACTACTACGTGCAAGAGACGAGTTGACTTTCATTCACAAATCCAGAAAAATCCCCTTCCCCCAAATACGGACAAAAAAATATGAAATTTATTGTTCGCCACCACGGATAAGCGGTCCCGATCATTGGGCTTAATTTCGAGGCCGCTTCCAGTAAATCAAATGACCGCCTCCACCCTGATTTGACCATTTGCAGATAGCAGCCCGCTAGTTGCTGTGGGTGTCGAAGAATGTAGTTACATTCCATATTCATAAATAATTTGCTTTTCTTCTTATTTTGCGTTAAGTGAACAAATTAGGTTGCAAGGTTGAAGCCGGCTCTGGCTTGAGACACACGTACCCCCTAAGCATTCAAAATGATCACAAACGTGTTTATTGCCGAATTCATTGTTTCATGCGCATATGTTTTCGGACATAATAGCGCAACACACTCAATTATCTGCTCAGTGGTGGTATCGGAACTTCATGATTTCAGTCAGATGCATGAGACATGTGTGTATGCATGTTATGCAAGGTTTTATTCTCAAGCGTTTCGACATTTTTGGATATTGACAAGAAATTATGAACGTGGGCAGGTCTTTTATTGTGAAAGATATTCGCTTGAGAATACCAAACAAGAGGAGAACAGTAAAACAGCCTTGAGAAATTGAAAACAATAAAAATAATTTTGCGGCGAGACTATTAGAGAACAAAATCAAGCCCACCGGGAAAGATCCAAGTTGTTTCAGTTTCTGTGATGTGTTTCTTGCGGATATTTTTTCGGCAATAATTGTCGCACTTAAATCTGCGGAATGTGTTCTTGTAGCCGGTTTCCCCACCGCGGACTAGATCTAACCGAAATCAAATCAGTAGATTGAGTTTATGTTAAAGGGTATAACTATTTTTTTCCAGGGGTATGTCCCTGATAAGCCTTTGATTGGTTGATTCTAATGAACAAGTCACTCCACATTATCTTTTAGTAGAGTCCGCACGCCTGAGCTGACTTTGTGCCGCAAAGCGAGTTAACCTTCGCCTATTAGGAGTCCGAAGAAACATGCGTTGATGACGGATATTCCTGGTGAGGGGTTTATTTTTTGCAGAGTGCCCGAGTGCTTGAAAGAAATAATACACGGAGAAATATTATAGTCTCTTGCCAGTGAAATAGAGAAACATTAGAACAACCTTATACAAACTTAGAACAACCTTATAAGTGAGTAGGTGAGTAGGTCCATGTTTGTCGTTTAAATCTCCTCTAACCGGCTATATGAATCCATCGATGGCATGGTAGATGGGATTGATCCCCCACATATAGAGAATAACCTTTTATAATACTCAGAGAGTATTTCTGTCTTGAAAAAGCTTCTCTCGGCGTCGACATAAAACAGTAAGTCACCTCCGTTCGTAAAAGAAGAATAACCCATACAGCTTGATTGATTGCCGTAGAGCTAAGCTCATGTCCACCTCAGACTGCAACGCCAATCTCTCTGATTGGATTTAATGGCCAATTGCTATCACTTTTACCAATTTGTTTGTACTATAGTGTCATATAAAAATCCATGACAACCAAAAAATGGTTATTATCCAACTACTACTTGACATTGGAAGTGGATGGATAGGAATGGAAACACTTTGGCTTCATATATTCGTAATGGCAGGGTTATGTATCCTCACATGATTACCATCAATAACTGCAATATATATTAAACTATACTGTATATTCATATATGGAATGCTTGCAGAATTTGGAGCTGTTTTCTTCATACGCATTGAAAATGCCTGCAAAAGAAGGTTACAGTATACCATTATTTTATAAACAGCAACTAGGTAACTGCAACAGGACACTATGCAATGTAGGAATACTATAAGCATGCGCTCCTTTTTCTGGCATTAGACACAAATCTGAAGTGTAAAAATGTCAAGGCGTAGATGTTCAACGTTTTATTGTTTCCGCTAACCTGAAGCAACTTGAATTCTCCCCGACAGAATATGTTTTACATTGGTATCGCTAGAGTACACTCAGCTACAACTGGTTGAGGCATCACCTTAATTTCTCAATAATTTTGTTCAGAAACTGTTTCGAAATTGACCAGACAACTGATTGATACAGGGCGCTATTTGCAGTGTAACATTATGTTAAGTGTTAGTGATTTAATTATTAAACAAGTTGTTAGGACATTTATTGGTAGTAAAATATACAGAAATATAATCTGGAAAGACTTAGAACTTGACTAAAATTGAACAAAATACCAAAAATCGCGTAACGATTCAGCACGAATCTCTATCGCATACCATATACATGTATACATACACATATACAGACACATATTTGTAAGTCAAACTATATACTTTTTTAAACGTATCATTCAATTTTAGTGGTCTTGACGATTTGTTATGCGATAGCGATTCGTGCTGAAATTTGTGATCTAGTAATTGACAACTTTATTCTAGGATAGGATATGATCAAGGGTAGACGCGCAGGAGCACGTCTCAATTAGGTCCGTGTGGATCTATTGTGATGCCCAGAGGGGACGTACTCAATGAAACCGTTTGTGACGTCCTTTCTTCGTCCATCCCGCACGACACACTAACGAAGCTGAAAAAGTGAAGCAAGTGGGTGTTATACAATTCTTGAAAGTCCTGAAAGAAGAATTCTCCCATGGTCCTGTATCTCAATTGACAGAGGTTGGGGCAGTAGCAAAGATTGTGAGGAGTCCTCCCTTTCTTCCACGTCATATGATTGACCCATTTTTGTTTCATACTTCAGATGGTAAAGTCCAGTTAGAGCTCCGACTACCATTCTTTGTAACATTTTGCCACATTAAAGGAGTTTTTCGGTTTTAGTTCTATTGATATTGGGCCAGAGCATCCGAGTTGTCTTACAGATGGTAGCTAGTTCTAGGATTCTATCATCCACCTCCTTTTCGACAACTATCAGGGGTACCTTTCCTGCCGGATATGTACCTATGACCAGGGAATCAGCATAAAATACGCGAGTGCTGCGTGCAGGAAACTTCGAGTTTTTCGCGGATCTACTAAATATAGCGGATCTAGAGGGAAATAACTCGAAAAAATCCGCAATTCCAGCAACTGTATTCTGATTTCCTTTATTACTTTATAGTACCGAATAGAATTAGAATAACAAAGCGAAGCACATGTTGTTGACATTAAATAAAAAGTTTGTTGACATATCTAGCATTAATCCAACTGACACAGCAAATGGCTAAAATAGTATTTCATCTTTCCTTCCGACAAGTGAAAACTGAAATCCATTGCTAAATTTCAGTTGCAATGGTATCCGTAGTCTCAGCATCCATGCAATGATAAAAAAAAAATCGTAAGAAAATTATTCAAATGTAAAGGCCCCCCATAATTTGAAATGTATCGTATTCCTCACACACTACCATTGTGATAAGAAATGTGGTGAATACAGCGTATAGAAAAGTACCCGCCAAAACGAATCGAACAAGTGTCAGTTGCATTCAGCACATATTCTCACCACAATACTCAACGTGTTGCATGTCTGGCTTCCCCTTCGAACTCTCAAACCAAAATCAATGTTGCCTCCTAGTTTCTCCATTCTACTCCGTCTGCTATACTTTATTCACCTCATAACCGTCGTTTGGGGCGAACGTGTGTTATTATTTATCCGCACGGGACTACGCGAGCAATCATACTCATCGGGGCAGCATAAAAAAAAAACATACACATCCAGTTTTTTGTTATCGTTTTGTTGTTGTTCACCATAAGGTATTAATAAAGAGAATAAAATAAAAGCAAAACATCATCAAATCGAACAAGAATACGAAGGACGGTCAAAAGAAATTCGCAAAAATCTGGTTTTTTGGCAATCAAAAGACAGAAACAACAATAGAAATAAGCAAACAAAAAAATAAAGAAAACAAAAATCTTAACACAAGTCGGCGTTTTGTCTTTGCGAACGGGGCAAGGTTACCACGCGAGATACGCTACGGCAATCAGTAGCAGCACCTGTTGCACAAAAAGAAATCCATCCGTACGCTCTTCAATTAATAACAAAATCTGTAACAAATCTGTAAACCGTAATTATCGTCGGTAGGTGATGGTGGCAGTCGCCGCGGCAGATGGGAATGTGTATGTGGATCACCACCTACTTGACTTGCTTACAAAGTATCTGCAAGAACCCAATTGCACCGTAACTATTCTTGCATCTATTGAGAGTGTTCAGTGCTGTAGAGTGTCGAGTGTCGAGTGTCACGTTTTGATCTAGATTCAGAACGGGAGTCAGTTCGAGTCAGTGGCTTAGATTCTTGTTTCTTTTTTGTTGTGCTTTTTTACTCTTCGGATTTACATAATAATGATATAGCGGTGTTGTCGAAGTGCCCTCTTCCCGAGTGTCCGTGTAAAAACATAATAATTTTTCAAAATACAAGTGATTTATGGATGTTTGATGTTTTTCAATTAGTGACTCTTTCTGTGGAGAGGTCGTTTTTTTGTTTTTGTTGTTCTTTTGTGAAGCTCGGTTTTTCTACGGGCGGCACTGTAGCCTCATTCATGTTTTGGGCTGTGTTCGTGTGGAACAGTTAAAGCCCTCAAGTGTTAAACGCAATCATCCGTGAAATAGTTTTCTATTTTCGTGCTGTTTATGTTGTTGTCGGTATATACACTATCTAGTGCATAGTGAATCTGATATCTAAGACTATTTAGAATTGTTTAGTTCCACCAGATAGTGTTGTACATCCAACTTGAGTGACTTGACAATTGTGACACATCACGCCATCTCACTTAATCATATGCAACAAGTGTCCGAGTTGAGATTCCATTCAGCCTTCATTTGAAATTCTTTAGCAGTTAAGAGGAAAATCACTTCAATTGATTTTCATTGCAAAGTGCTACCAAGTCTCGCCAGCCGTAGTGGACAATTTATGACCAAACGCATAATTTAAATCAATTAAGTTTCTGCATAGTGGCAGCACCAGACGGAGTGACAAGTGTATGTTAAACAGTGCAGTTTTTGAATCCAATTCTAAAGAAGAGAATATAAAAAAGTTCAAGTGGTATATCTAGAACGACAGAGTTATTGCATAAGTGTATTTGAAAACAATTGATTTTCTTTGTCCGGGCCTTTCTTTCTGCACACAACTGTGGCGTATTCGCAACGATATTTTGCTGTATCTAGTGGTTTCAATTGGATAACGCATTACGAGTGATAATCTGCTCGCATCTATGGCATTTTTTGTGCGCACTCCGTTCACCAGCTAATTGGAAGTAATGCCGATGAGTGTGGGTCTCTCATAAAGGTTAGTGTGTGCTACTTTAAGATATTGTATGAGGCGGTATATTTTGAGTGACTTAAGAAGATTTATGTATCTCATAAAATACAGACATAGGCTACCAGATACTCGTATCTATTTAGCTCTGAATGGATGTGAATTGTACTGAAAGAGGCTTTTAAGATATGATCTATCTTGTGATATTTTGTTGAGACTGAACAATTGAAGCTTTGTTCAGCCTGTAAAAATGAATGTTTTTTAATGAATATGATTTTGTGGTGGCTAAGCTGAAACCGTTTCAGGCAGTTTGATATACTGTATTACTGAATATTCCATAACTAGATAAATATGAGAACCATTTTTAAGATACTTTATGACACATGAATTATGCTTTGTATTGACATTTCAACTGCTCCGATGTATGACTTAATAAAATAAGCAAGAGTGTACGGTGAAGGCTTATGATTGTTGTCTTAATGGCCGGCACGGTTTTAATTTTTCACGCAAAAGTGTAGGCAATTAAACAGCATACTCTCTAATTCAACTTTCATTTGCAAGCCTTCATGTTCCTGTTTACTTTTTGGACTGAACCAGCTTGTCGTCATTCGTAAACTGACATCTGCCGGGGTCTCTTGTGTAAGAATTTTTCTAATTCTGAGCAACAATATGTGCCCACACTGAATTAGGATCCTTCTTAATAACACACATTTCTGTTTATTAATGGAGCATGTTCACGAATAGTGAAACCTGAATAATTTTGTTGTCCATCTATATCACCAGCTGATGTGGCTTAAAAAAGATCCACTTATGAAACCTGATTTGAGAGATTACTTTCAAGCTTGTCATCACGATTCAACTTTACAGCAAAAAAATAAATGCTAAGTGACTGCAAATTGATAAATTAAACAGGAAACAAGTTTTGGTCGTCAAATTTCGTTGTCGAATTTGAATGATTTGTGGTTAGGATGTCGCTATGTGAGAAGGGCAATATTGAAGAAACAGTAAAACATAAAATCGTTTTCTTATGATAAATCCACACGCATGATCTTTGGATGGGGTTGAGGACATAACAAAACATCTGCTGGGTTTCGGCGCTTCAAATTATCAAGAGGCTTCAGTTCTTGAGGTGATTGTATATTGTAGGTGTGTCAACAATTTAATTGAACGGCGGCGTTGAATTGGTTAATTTGGTTTATTATGAACTGATGCAAAATTCTCCATTATAGCGCAAAGCCTGGATTAGGACACATTATGGATATATTATGAGTTTGTTATTCAAATTATTTAAGTTATTGTAAACTTACAGCTAGTTGTTACTAACTTCCAAACGTTACCGTTATAATATTATGAACATTTGCTGACGTTTTTACATAAAGGGTTCGTTTCTACTACATACATATGTTTGTATATACATTTATAAAATTCGTATTATTAGCTAAGTTCTTCGGTTTTACACAAATATGATATCCCACTAATTTGTCAAAAATTTGTTGAAGAACCAAGATTGTGGGATAATAACGTGAGTTATAGAATCAAACAATTCAACAAAACAGAAATAACCGGCAAACTATTTGCCACGTTAATTATACGCAGTAAGTGTCGTCTCATTTGGAGATAATTATTTGTTTTTATTTTTGTTCGTCCGTTCGTAGCGTTGTAGCTATACGATACTAGTTGTAATTGTTCCACTTCTCACGTGAAGAGAGTGTGACCTGATCTCTTAAGCAAACCCCATTTTTTTACCCTTCCTATTTTTTCACGACATTTTTTTTCAAATATTTTTATTTGTAGTTCTTGTATGATTTGACATATGTAATTGCTGAACAGTTTTTTTTTAAGGATTCCTCGCCTGACATGTTTTACGATCATAGCATTAGCATTACATTTTAGCACGACCTATTACATGTTGATCCATCAAGATGTGCACTTCTTATTCTAGTAGCTATTCGACAATAATGCGGTGAATCCTGAATTCTGATTATACTAGCGACTTAACATGTGTCCACAGAAAATATTCCAGAGACGTAATATCACTTGATCTTGGAGGTGAATTTAGTGGTCCATTATGATGATTATGGATGTAGTGGCGCGTTGTTTACATCAGTTAAAACGTTGAGACATTTTAATCTGTGAATTACCACAGCACTCTGACTAGCCTCTCATTTTAAAAAAGTGTCCAAGTTATCAATCTTATGCCCCTCACAACCTCAAAATTATGTTTAAATGTGTTGCTTCCATGTCGACCATATGGAAGTGGTAAGCGGTAAGTTGACCATATATTTTACGATAAATTCGTACAATTTGCAAGTTTTATCCAGGCTGGAATCAATGTTTAGCAAAATAGTGAAGCACCCAATTATAACAATCAATCATGCCCCAGTTGTCAAACTGGCTACCACTACCAAAAGTGCTGCAAATTTTAATTTAATTTATTTAACTCGAGGGCTTGTACATTAAGATATTATATTTTGCTAAAAAATTGTGATAAGCTAATAAATTACAGAGAAAGCAAAATATAATCGACGGTTTTGTATATAAGGTGTCATTTTAGGAGTTGGTCAGTATTTAATTATGGGTAGATAGATGCATTTTTAGTACTTTTTTAAATCTTACCTCATTTTCGATCACACGGATGTTGCATTCCAAAGCCAAGAGGTGTTAACAAAGAATTTACGTTCAGAGACAAGATGAGTAAAGCGCGGTAATAAGCTTAGTTACTTAGCTGCTTAGTCCTATTAGATGTGCAAAACGTTTTGTTCTTAGTAGTAACATATGTAAAAGTTGTACAAAAAGGAAGAATATGCGAATGTATGAATGGATGTACTAGTAAAACGTATAATATCGGGAGCTTAAGTAAAAAAAGGTTTTAACACCACTAGATACTACCTTCTGGTACCATTCGTTCTGAAATCAGAAAATATAACTTCAGTCAGAGGCATCATAATTACACCGAAATTGTTCCATGAAAATGTTATGAAAGAAAAATTGTCACTGGAGTTCGGTGGGCAACAGATGCAGGAGTTGGATATTTCAATACGTGTGATTGCTGCACACTGTCTGTAACGAAAATGGGAAATGTGATCATTGTCAGTGACTCGAAAGAGGTGGGGCCGTGAAAATTCTTTGTGTTGTTGCGCTGTTTTTATGCCATCCTACCAATGCAAAAGATACTTACCGCGTTGTCTTCTGAAAGAACTCAGGAAAGGTTTTCCAGCTATATGTACATCAGTAGCCCAACCGCCGGGTCAACAAAACTTGACATCTCTTCGCAAAAGATGTATCTGTCCAACTCAAGACCTTTATTTTAACCATGTGAACCTTGCGAACGCAGCCTAATTACTGATGTTTAACAATAGTATTGAGCTAAAATCTTCCAGCGTTTTTTTTCTTTTCTAGTTGTTGTAAGGTTCTGATTTTCACTCCGAAACTATTCTTGTTCAAAACTCCTTCCCCATTAACCTGATAGTTTGACCCAATTTCGACGTTCTACTTCCAGACGCAACCATGGATTGTGTCCATCCTTCATTAATATGCAACTTGTGTCGTGCGTTCTATGTGAATATAGAGCACTTGTATTTCGTTTTGGTCTTCTAATAATGTGGATGAGCTTGGTGACAAGACTCATTTTGTTGAAGTTCTCTGGGCGACAAATATATGCATATGTTTAGAAAGTGGGTGAAAAATATATAGAAACAAAACGACTCAGATATGTGTCTGAATCAAGCGAACATTTATTCATTACGTATGCACAAATACAACACAGGGTTTTTTTTTAAATAAAACATGAATTAAATGATGAATGTTAGTTAGCCTGGAAAAAATATAAGAAAACCTATAAAATGTTGGTTTCTTTTGAGACGTGTTGGACTCTCATTGTAGTAAAAAAGTGTTGTTAAACTAAAACTTCGTATTCAAGTGGTTATTTTTGAATATTGCTACACATCTTCAATTTGGGAAAATAGGGAAACTGTCACGGGCGCTCAATAACTACGACCTTGTTTCGTTCAATCCTTTTGCCAACTTGGAAATGTGCTTACACTTCTCATCCGACTTGAACCCACTCAATTGGCATATCATTTTCCGTAAATGGCCGCATAATGGTACATAGGATGGGGAAATTTGAACACGATAATAATGTTACCATTTATCTATAAGATAGGAATAACACAAGATGATGAAAAGCATGAGGTGGCATATAGCACATGCCACATCAGTTAAACGTAAAAAAAACATTTGAATTCGTAGCAAATACCACGGGAAAACAACTTTTACAAATGGAAATCTTAAAATACAAGGATTAAGTACACATAAAGACTACTCAGACCAGGGTGTAACTAATTCAAGGGCAACGATAGCATAACAAAAAAAAATTAAAACAATTTTTGTGAAGATGAATATTTCTGAACCTGATGTTGGTTTGAATTAAAATTCCATCGCATCAAGGTCAAAGTTCCACGTATCATCTGAAATTATGCATGCAATATGTCAATCATGATTTGTGGAATTTTGACAATAGGCCATGGCAACAAGACGGCAGGTTTCGTTTATGACTAAACATCACGTAGCAAACTATCCCATCCGGGTTCTCCTTTGTTCTTCTTCATAAAAAGTATACTTTCAAAATTATGTGACGCGCTAAAGAGGCGTATAAATCTTAAGAACACCTTTCAGCAGTTAACCCCATTCGGAAGTTATTAATTAAATATGTTTGCGTCGGAAGTAATTATGATTAAAGTTTACGTTCAAAATTATTCCGTCCAGAACTCCTGTCTTTCCCCATTATCCTTGGCCAAATTTGAGTTCAATCTGCGAACGTATCAGGTTGAGGCCACGACCCCTCCTGCAGAGTTAATGATCGATCATGAATTGTTTATGTTTTTCATGAAATGCAAATACTTTTACAATCGACATATGGGCACTTACACATTCGAATGGATTTAATTTAAAATTTAAATCCATCTATATCGAATGACTGGTCATTGCTCTTCAACGCTTTGTTATACCTGAGGATCGAGTTTGATATGCTAGGAAACCTTCCCTCAGACATTCTTCTTTATTTGCTTACAAATTGATTGCTGACCTTAAACAAGTTTTATTTATTTAATTTTCTGTTTTTATTTTTTGGCACGATTCAGCAAATATATATTTTATCAACCTAAAATGTGTGATATGGTGACATGTATACTTATGTAAATATATGCTCGTGCTGATGTGGATGTTAATTGGTAGTTCAGTAGCATGTCAAGATTGGATTTTCACAAAATAATGTGACATTAATTATCAGTCTATCGGCAAGAAAGGGGTTTCTTATGAGGGTTTTTACTTTGCTAAGCTTGGGATAATTAATTTCATTCGATTTAAATAACAACAAATTACTGAGAGGAAGACGTCTTCCAGATAGGTAAGCCATTATTCCTGGGAATAATTTTCGAATAAGTTACAAAAAAAGCCAGACATTTAGCTAGATTCTTAATTGCCCGCAGTTTGGCAGACTCACGATGGCGTGAAATATTGACATTTTATAAGCAGTACCCAGGTAAGGCTATATTTTCAAATGCCTACTATCTGATGAATTGGAAGTTTATTTATAATAAAGTTCACCAAATTATCCAAAGGGATACATTTAATGATACAAATTATTCCCATCACTGATCACGAATTCTTAAGGTATTGGTACTATACTTGTGCTGACGCTCGACGGGATCTGGCTATACATGCTATAATCGCTATAAACCATGAAAAAAGTGTATTCTGACTCTGAAAAATGGAGTGCAATATTGACACAACAGAACTTCACAAACTGAACAGTTATAAGTACGAGGTAACATCAGTATCGACATCAAACTCAGAATAACTTTTGCCATAGCTGTTTCCTCGTGTTCGAGAGGATGAGTAGTAAAACTACAACTGAGTAGTAGAGCTCTCTCTCGAAGAAGAAGCAACAGCCTGTCTTTATAGAATACATTGGTTATTTCAGTCTTTCACGACGGCGCGTAGGTAGGTATGTAGAAGTGGTGGTTCGGTAAACGTAATTAGCACAATTTGCCGTTTTAATGCCACATACCTTAGGGTTCCTGAGAGTAAAGAATTTATACAGCGGCATGAATATACTCAGCATCTAAGTCTATAGCGCCTAAGAAGTCTAAGCTATATCGAAGGCGTGGATAGATGCCCGAAGGGTCTTAGACTCCGAGCCAGTCGGAGAATGTAGCACGTTTTTACAGCAGCCACTTGTACTGTACGTGCTATTGTTCGCTGTACGGGGCCTACAATCTTATACCTACTCCAACCACCGAAGTTTTGAGAAATTTTTTTAATATAGGTAATTCTATATATTTTCAGTGACTCGAGACAGGTCGAAGCGTCAAATGTTCATATTGGATATTGATGATCCTACTCTCGAAGCGGAAACAAATAATTGACATGACACAAACAGCTACGAAGCAATATCCTTTGATGTCACACAGCATTCAACAGAGAGAAGATAATAGATCTAGCTTCGGTCGGGTCATTTTGGATGGTCGGTACAAGGGGCTTGTTATTTGCATTTTGCTGCGCATATTTCTTTAGAAGCAAAGGCTACGAAATCATTGCTTCGGTGCACTCACTTGACACTCAGCAGTAGAAAATACTACATTGTTTCATCATATCCACGAGAGACCATATTGGATTTAATTAAAAGTTCAAGTGATTTTAGATCGGCCTGATCGGCTAGGTCTTTCAATAGGGACTTTCCGAAATTTGACAGTTGTTAGCAGCCATACTGCTGAAGCTACATATGTCAAATTGGCCGTCAATTATTCAGTCTGTTTTGTCAAATAACCATGGATAAAATTGCTTAATCAAAATAGGTATACTGTTCGGGCAACATGCCACTCGCTTCGCCACAAGATGAGCCCCATTTCTAGATGAATGGGTACGTTAATAAATATCTTGGACATAAGATCAAAGAGCGTCGAATCCATCCCGAAAAAGTCTCTGCTTGGTCCATATGTCTTTGAGAACGATGTTGGCCTGGCCACCACTGTCAACGGCGGGCACTATAGGAGCAAAAAATGCTTCTATATTTTGCTGTGCATTTAAGCCAGGGGGGGTGCCTTAACAACTGTCATAATATGTCAGACATGCTTCAATAATCAGCACATCATCTTATTTACATCACCTTACTCATATATCACTTGCATAAGTTTGTTTTAAAGAATTTGTAACTAACCTTTTAAACAAATACCAACATTCGGGCGCATAATTTCTTTTTTTGAAAATAGGACTGCAACTTATAGCTTTAAAACAAAAATGCGCCAAAATGACCGCTTCGTTATGAAAACTGAAAACGGCGAATAACTTAATTTGAATCTCACGCATTAATAAATATTTCATGAGTTCGTTAATCAAAGAATTCGAAAAATATTTTAATTCTCTTAAATGACTTTAGAATACAAATCAATACTCCATTTGAGTTGATTGGCCCTAATTGAGGTCGATTCACTGTAACGCTGTAAAATCAGAATTGTAACAGAAGGTTGTATTCATTTGGAAAACTGAAACAAGAAAAACAATAAAATCAAAGGCGTGAAGCAATTCATAAAATGTTTGTTGTTTTACTCAAATTGATATGGGATATTGGTCCAGGTTCGTTTGGGGGAATGTGTTCTCTGAGTGGTAAGGCAATTTTGTTCAATTGTTCAAATAGACATTATGCAATGGCGACGGCAGAGTTGATAAGCATTTTCTATAATTTCCTTTGCAAATTAGCTAAAGAAGACCACTTAACCTTTTCATCTTGATATCGCATAAGACACTCAGTAAATGCACTTAAGCAGAAGCGGCGCTTGTGCTTGGATACCGCGAAATGGAAGTGGCAAGTAATACTGTTCATTCACTTAAATTGATTCCATCTGCCAAGAGTGGGTCCGATCATTTGGCTTAGAATTCAGTGTACCAGAATGGTTTCTAATGGATTTGATAAATGGTGAGTAAGGTGTTGTAGGAAATTTAAAACATGTGTGCTAGGTCTTAGAAATGAAATGCCATTGCTTTATTTTGTCAGGACAGCAACTAAAAAACGCCTACCTCAAGGGCCCAGCATTTGTCATTGGTAATTTTTAAATTGAAATAAATGATTTTAATCTCCATGACATTTAACTTATTTCACAGATGATTTTATTGCCGTAATGTTTATATGTAATACGATTTCAGGCTAGATTGAATTTCAAAATATTCTTCGAAGTACATAAGGCTGTTTTTCGGCAGCAACTAGTCGTATGTTGGCTTCCAAGCCAAGTGTTGCACGAAAAAGTTTGCTCTAGCTCTAATGCCAAAGCCCGGGGTAGATTTCGAAACTATGTTAAGCTACTTTTCACTTCATCGTGACAAATTTGGTGCTTATACCGAGTAAAAAGCTTTATTATTATATGGCATTATATGGCAGTACACAAGATTTTCCTGCACGGAATTAGAAAAATTTTTCATTAGGAGAATGTCCTACGACTCACGCTTATGATTGCATAACAGAGCGTGACATCAAAATATTACCTATGAAGTTCAATCGTATTAATCTAAACAGCAATTAGGCAAACCAAATCTATTACATTTAAATTCAAAGACCAAGTCGAATCAAAAAGTGCCAGCAACTTAGTTCCGTTTCACTAGACCAAAATTAGATTTGTCATAGTAGATATCGTCAATGGAAAAAAAAATAGAAATCTGAAGCCGGTTAATGTTTAAACCATGGTGTAAGGAAAACAAAATGTGTTGGGCAGTTCTACCGAGCCGATGCATTATCATTCATGTCAACATGACTTTGATAGTGGCTGAATATTAAAAGTAAATGAATATTTTTAAAAAACAACCAAAGTGAAATTTTCACTGCACTTTGGGCATTGAGGTGACAATTCTGAACAACTTTTGTGATACGGCTTTTCATATAACTCACCTGTGTATGTGACAGGTGATTTCAGGTAGTGCGTGCCATTTTAAGCACGCTGGGCATTACCGACAAAAATATTGAGAAAATGTATTTGCATGGACAATTTTGTGTACGAGAATCATTACAAAAAAACGAAATTTGGATCAAAAAGCATCGGCGGCCCATCTCAGATTGTGTGAAATTCCATGAAACAGTTCATTTCACTGGTGAGGCTCAGATGAACTTGACATTTCTGGCAAACAAATCGAGTTCGTGAGTCGCATCCCAGTTTCTTGCATCTATGTCGAGTTGCATCGTGCTCCGGCAAGTGGCCGATTGTACATCCGTCGGTGGCAAATGAGCTCCGATTCCAAAATCGGATTTTTGCATGATTTGATGAGGATCGACCGAAGCACGAGTTCATTAGATCGACGCCGCCTATTTGTTGTATTCGTGCATGCCGTTGGGGCACTCAACTGATTCCACCGATTTAATCTTTTTGTTGAAACACTGAACAGCTGGAGCTGTTGTCGCTGCTGTCGGTCGATAAATATGGTTTGATTTCATTCATCGTGGAAGCCATATTCACAACTTTGTTGTTGTTCCATGCGACTGTGGAAACATCGATGCCGTAGAACGAAGTCACATATTCGATGCTGTCACCACGATTGTTGAACTTTTGAGGAAGTTTGCACTTTGGAGTGCGATCGGGGCGGACAACCGCAAACTAGATTCTTAACTCTTTTATCGCTTACAGATAACCTACGCTACACCTTTGTGAAGAGTGCAAAGTTGTAAATAACAGCGGTGCGTTTGTTTATTGCACAATGCTTCGGGTCCCGATCCAGAGCTTCGACGTTTTATTGGTCATTGATGACATATTTAATGGCGTAAGTGCCCAGAAAGCCATTTTGGACACGAACTAAAAAACAATTTTTTTTAATATTTTATTTTGAGCATTTGCTTCACTTTCTAGACACAGTAATGAATACGCAAATAATTTTTTCGGAATCAGCTTCGACCGATTTCTTAGAAATATGTTTTTTGTGAAAATTTGTGAAAATCGCAAATTTACAAAAAAATGTGTATCGTCGTCCGGCGCAGACTCTACTGCATTCCCAGCTTTCAAATACAGTTGGATTCTAGCGGCAACCGGTGCATACTGTTTAGCTTGTATAGCAGAACGTAAGAAAACTATTCGCACGCAGTTTGGAATATTTTTGTTGGACAAACTTTTTGTTCAAAGAGTGCGTGTCCAAAATGAACAAGTGAGCATTAAAGGGTTAAGACACACTTCATAAATTGTGCGGTACACCTTGTGATTCACATGGTTTAACGGCATTAAAACATTTTTTTGTGTATTATCTGGCAGTTTATTAACTGTGGACAAAGATTCGATAAAAGAATGTAAGATTTACCATGTATTTTTTAGTTGGATAGAGAGAGGGAGTACACGCAGGATTGCATTTAGTAACTATCATTAACTTATTTCTATAATACAAACCCGAGCTCCCATCTGTTTGCAATTTCTGTACAAGGTCAACAAATTTGTGGTCCGGATTTGGCATGCATGTTTCAATCACATACGTCAAAAATAACGTGCCATCCCAAGCAGTGTATGTTAACGATAACGTTTGCCATCTTACAATAAGAACTTTAAAACTTATTATTCTTAGAGGCAGACTCTGTTACAGGTGTTTCAAGGCCTGTCCGTCATCATAGTATATACTCTGAAGAAAATATGTTAGTGAAAGTTATGAAGAAGATTAAAATGCAGCTGTATGGCGTATTTTTTTTATTACGATGACTAATTTTCACACAACATGTTCTTCAGCGATGAGTCTCATTTTTACAAAATTGTCGCATGTGGTGAGGTAAAAATGTACACAGAATTGTAGGAATGCGATTTAATCGATATTTTTTCGAAATTGAGCAGACTTTAACCGTCACCATCAATTCTGGTCGCTTGTAGAAAAACAGCTTGCCCTCAGCAACTTTTTCGCCGAATTAAACATCCTATGAGGTACCAGAGTTACAGCAAAATGTCAATAATTTGTAAATAAACTAATTTCGTCCACCAAGCAAAACGTTGAGATCTTTTTTCCTGGCCATTTTGCCACACAAAGGTGGATCAGCTCCCACATCGTGACTCTGCTGTCATATTTACATAAGCTGTCGATCCATTAAACGGACGCTTTAAATGCGACACCTATTATCTACATCACTTGATCTTGAATTATTTTGAGAGTTCAAACAGGCTACCTGCTTATGTCGTGAATTTTAATCCATATCAGCTCAGAAAGAGCAAATCAATTTATGATAATTTAGCGATGATTTGTGATAACTATGCATAAGCGGTAGGCACGACGATAAAAGAGCTTAGTTGACCAACAAAATTATAAAACCACTTGTGTGACGCTTAAAATGTCAAATACTAAAGACACATAATGATATGTTTTTGATACAAGATATTACTTGTTAAGGTTCAAGTTGGCAGTTGAATACATTTCACTAGTTTAAATTAATAATTGAATTGAATACTCAATCGGTCAAAAAATGGTTAAATTCATTCGATGTATGGATGCTTCTTAAGTTCCAGACCGATTTCATTACTTCTCCAGTTGGCTTTGGATGAGATATTTGGCTGTAGTAGAGAGTGCAACAGAATATTGACAAAAGAAGGTGTTTAAATAATAGTGAATACAAGGAGAAAATACTTCAGCGTCAACAAACCTCAACTACAAAATACAAAGATCATTCCGCCCTCGCTGAGTGATTGCGTGCTGCGCCATTTGAACTGGCGACATCATTGTATCATTGGATGGTATCGGAGTACCTGATTTCAATGGTTTAGGTTCATGACGGAATATCATCCCAGATAGATCGAGATTTCTTCCCACGACGGTACGAAGAAGTAAGCGGATCTGCACCTTATGCACTGGGTTGTTTCATTTGTCTTATACCGAGTGTCCAGATAAGAATGACAGGAAAAGAAATTTAAATAAAACAACAACGGTATGAGATATAAAATTGATACCGGCTTAATAGCACATCATTCAAATGGCCGCCTCGATTTCGCAGACATTGCTTCAAGCGGTTGGTCTAATTGTATATGAATCGGCTGTCTATGGTCGTCCGGCTTCAATTCTTGCGCCAGTACAATCTTAAACGGATAAAGATCCAAATCCAATCGAAAAATAAGCCGGGTTGACTCTCGGCGAATGCCGAATTGATATTTCTGGGTATTCTTCGATACTGGCCGCTACGGCTGCAATGTTTTTTTTTTCATTTCGCACCAATATCTGTTTGGTTGGTGGCTTAAGGACCAAGAGATTGTACTCACGCTGAAACTTTTCCACGGTGCGACTGATGCAATGGTGACGACCGACCTCACAACGAAGTTCACATTCCGCGTATATATCTGATATCTATCTATATCTATATCTATCATTTTGCGTGAAATGATGCGTGATGAAGTGGCAAATATTTTGACAGCTAGATGTTATTAGTAACTCTGACAGCTGTTGCGGCATAAGAATATAAAAAATAATCTGGTAACCATTTAGTTGTTAAATGCTGTGAGATTTGGAATGCTTCTTTGTGCTGCAATAGCCACCTTCCAAAGAAGTTCTATCACAACCTTCAAGTAACCCGGATTACTTACATACAAACATGCCTAGAAGTTACAAGTGTTGGCAAGGATATCTTGAAGACGTTGATAGTAGTTAATGCAGATAATTACAGACTCAAGCTCTTTTGATTGAAGGAACTTAGCGAAAGCGAGTGTAGATATTCCAAGAATGACTATAGGGGATCAAGCATCTCTCACAACGCGTACTGCCGTTGTGAGATGCGACAGAGAAAGAGGCTCTTGCTGGAGTTGGACACTAGATGGACCCTTTCTTGATTCACTTGATGAGAACTTATCACAGAACTAATTATATGCTTCCTCATCATAGCCACCGATCGGAACTGTTTCAAAATGGGGCATAGTGTTAATTGGATTATTATAGAACCTCTGCCAAACTTAAGGTGAGACATGTTCGGAAATATACGCTGCTAAGTTGAATGATGTCTCTTTTCTGGCATACCTGATATAGTCTTTGAAACAGCTCCTGAGAGTGTGGGAAGTGGATTTAAAGCATTTCTACATTCCAATATGGCGATGAAAGGAAAGAATTGCTTCTTCTTTAAGTGTGGGCCGTAAAATAAGAATTTCAGAAAGAATCACCAAGCTTTACTCGCTTTGGAGTGTTATACATGAATACATTTTCACTCCCATATATGTTCATCCCACGCAAGATATGTGGGACCACCGGCAAAGTAGCATCGCCTTTTTAATTTTAGAATCATATTATGCAAGGAACATGATCATATAAGGTTGTTATAAGAATCGTTTGAATGTTAAATAGCAAAGATTGATTTTGGATTGAAGGCAGTTTCTAAAGATTGATATGGGCTATGTGGTGGTTATTGTTAGATTTGTTATGCAATCCAGCAGTTATATTTGTGGATGAGTTCTGTGAATGTTAATTTAAGTAATTTAAGTGAACGGGGTCAAGGCACATCACGGGCGGGAGGTATGAAGGGAGAAAGCGAGAGAAGGTGGCTGGATTGTAGTGAGTGTCTCATATAAGTTTAATCGCTCGCATTAGGATTATTTCTGGTAGATGAAGTGCAGCAGAACAGATGTGAGTATTGTACTAAAGCCTAGGGCAGATATAGTGATCATACATGGAAGCCAAATTGTAAACTACTGAAATTATCTGCGAAACCCTCTTTTCCTTTGAGTGATAATATGACAATATATCATCGAATTTCTATAGACACTGAGAGTAAAATCGTAAGGGCGACGTAGAGCACGATATTCAAAATCGAATTAGTCATATGCTTATCTGGAACTTAATTATGCAATGCAATACAAGGCCATCCATAGCTAAAAACTGAATTTATATAAATAAACAAAGCCACCGCAGTCGGTGTTTGTTTGCTATTGTACATGTAAACTTGTAGACTAATCTAACTAAATTAAAGCAGATCTGGGGAAGAGATTCGCCTAAAAAACACACGAATATTGCGCAAGGGATATCAGGACATCAACAAAAAAGCCATCAAAGTATAAATGACGCAAGTAAATTTCGTGATAAACTGTTGCCAAAATGAAGTAAATATTTAAGACATCTGAAGCACCGTCTATCATCAACATCGAATAGAAGTGATTGACATAATCAATTCCAAGAAGTAGTTCAAGCCAACTTCGTAGTGTTTCTTAAAACCGGCGAACTACTTAATCTAACTTCCTGATACGCGGACCACTTCGAATCATACCTGATGTCTGTTAAGAAATCATTGACATTTCAATAATTTCCTTTTCCATCAGCCAGAGTCGAGTGCATGATGCACTTCCGTCTAAACATCGACACCGAACACACACTTGACGACCAACGTCCTCGACAGAGAATCATATTTCCTCATTAACTCAGTTTCTCCTCCAAACGTCGTAAATCTCTATGAGTTCGGTAGTCCACTTGCAAGCAACACGCATCGTGATTAAACTTTTCTCTTAATTGCGTTTACCAAGCAATTATTCCTTTTGTAAACTAACATACTTAGCCAAAAGAAGCAAACAACTTCGATGGCTACTTACCATCATCCAAGATCTACTGTACTCGTACTCGATTTGTTCCCAACACTAAACGTTTCCTCTTTCAGCCTTTCTCCTTTCATTTGAAGCACCTCCTATGGGCAGACATTGAAATCACTTTCTAAGCCAAACCTGAAAACTGTTTGCATCCAGAGTAAACACTTTCCAGCCTCTGCTTCAACTAACTACTGTGTCATGCTCCTTTTCCGTACCCGACGGACGCCTTCATCTGTGCACACACCTGTATGCCAAGATCGCCGTCTCTCTCTTTCCGTCTCCTAACGATTTTATTTACCTTCACCGGTCATTTTGCTTTCATGTGACAGCACCGCGATGCAGACTAAACCTCCACTTGGCCTTGCCTGTGCACAGCATTGCTGGCAGTAGACACCAGCCCGGAACGTCGCTCTTCGCTTGAGGACGTCGTCGTGAGCAAAAGAAAGTAAAACTACTGTCTTGATGCAAATCGTGAAAGGGAAACAGATGCAGCGATTCAAAGCTCCACAGTCTGCTCGAAGTGATGTTTTCGTTTTTTCCCTCAGCGAGGAAGATTCCTGCAGATCGATCATCAAATTGATTCCTTTGTTCGTTACTTAATTGAACAACAGTCGGTGAACTTGTCAAGTGGTGTTGACGGCCGACAGACGAATGTATTTTTCCCAAGATGATGATATTCGGAGGCGACTGCAAATGGAGAACAATTTGCAGACAGACAGCCGTGTGTGGGTGGTGTTTAAGTGAGCGGAATTGGCAACGTGTCTGTATGTCGGATTAAACGTTTTCAACGGCTGATTAGTTGAAGTGGAAGAGTGATGTGGGCTCCAAGAAGTGGAACCACTTGTCAGAATAAAACAACGCTACACGACCTGTGAATGATTGTACGATGCAAGGATGAGTGAGAAACTCTGGTAATAAGTCTCCCACACCACTTTGACTTTGCTCATTAGGCTGACATGTATCACTCAGGTTGGCATAGGAGGTGTTTTCATTTCAAAAGGAAATACTGCCAACTTTTGCAAAATGAATGGCGTGTGGAGCCGGCTTATTGTTTTAATGTATCAGCAGAAGAAGAAAATTGATGTGATTATTGATACATTTGTTTTCCTTTGTCGTTCGGAAATACTGTTTAAAAGGAAATTCACGATCACCCAAAAATGTAAAGGATTGTTTTGACTTTGTATTTCATTTATTGTTGGCATATAATAACCGACAGTCCGAGATGGACTTGGGACTAGCTATTGTTATATCACGAGTGGAGGGGACCTACAGGTTTGTGTAGAAGTCGAAGCACCTATTCACTACTCCACCTTGCCCACTTATTCATTTCATTTATTATAAACCTTACATTTGACATTTCACTTTTTTTCAAAGATTCGTGCGGAGACCCTCGGAGCACGCTTCAAATGACAGATAGATGAATCTTGATGGTGTTCGCTTGTATTTACTTGTGGGAAGAAATTGGCGAATAGTATGGAATGAGGGGGAAGTCTTCTAATTCCGTTTCTTAGACACAGGAATTGATTGCCAGACACTTTGACATTTTTTCCTTCTTGTGTGGCGCTACAGCTCAGAGAGGACCTGTGCTTCAATCGCAAGTAACCTTCACCAGCTGTTTATATATTGGCTGAAGTCCTTTTCCACTTGAGTTCATCACCTCAATAGTGGACATCGTCTTGTCCCACAGACATAGTATCAGAGATTATTCGCCCCATGCGTTCTACCTCTCGTCCGATATATACAGATGGGCTTGGTTGGTGTAAGCTTAAACTATTAAACGACATTTTCAGAACTTCCGTCGTTCTACAGCTTAACCACTCGTTGCCCATAGCCCGTTGCATGACATTCAACTTAGACTCATATCTCTGTACCGTATTTACAAATCGGCATAAATACCAGGGCTTCATTGTCCGGTTGTCCCAAGTCTCTGAGCTATAGAGTAGGACTGGGATGAACAAGCTCTTGCATAATGCCGGCATTACATATCGAAAGAATACCTGCCTTTCAATCCCCTCTATTGTCTAAGAAACTTTCAAGATTATTTCTGCGGATGTCATTATTGCTTTTTATCACAGAACCTAGCACTTCGTCATTATTCTGCGTCCTTTCTTGAGAACAGAATGTACTTCCTTCTGTCCTTGTCACCGCCAGACACATTTCCGCCGTGTTCCTTTCAACGTGAGCAAACGCTGTAGGCTGTGCCAAGACGTGTTGTTGTATTCGATCAATCACGTTTGTCTCATCCGCGTATGCTAACAGTTTGAAATCTAGTGCTGTGAGTTTTGCACTGTGAGTTCCTTAACGGCCATGATGGAGCTGCACGTATTTCGTAGGAATTCCAGAACTAAACATGGCATTGTATATTCATATTTTATTTATTTTCATTTAATATGAATATTACTTAGCTAATATCACTGTACATATAGAATTTTATCATCTTTTAGAAATACTGGGCTTAAACTATAACATTGGATAAATAAAAGTGGCATTTTTTTATTAATTTAGTTAGGTTGTTTCCTGTTAATAATCTTGAAGAGTAGCATGCATGATCTATAACTTAGACATGCTAACAACTCGCATTTATATTCATTGTGACAGAAATACCCATTTTCGGTATAAAAGCTTACATTTAATCCATCAGGCATGATGACCCATGAGCTATGACCTTTTTTGACCTTACAAGCTTGTTTAGTCTCTATGGACGGCTATGCGAACTCTCATGCCGTCAAATGCTTGTCAGCGCTACCTCCAACCAAGATTTGATATTAGTCTGTGATGGGTGGACGCCCAGAGCAAATAACATCAGCAAGGTCAGTATTTCCTGAACGAAAGCTTATAAAACAACACTGACAAGTGTCAGTGCTCATAGCCGAATCTCTACGCCGTACTGCACTCTTCCCTTAACACTCCCGAAGTGTGAAAACTTCATCAATTACGGATTTCGGCCTAGTAGCCTGAATCATTTTGCCTGGAATGCCCAAATAAGAAATGATGAAGGAAGATGATAGCGTGCAGAAGCGTCCATATATTTGACCTGTTCTAATTTTACGTGGATCTTACATCGTTCGGCTCAGGCAACTGTCATCACCCCACACTCGTCCCTGCCTGCAACGAGCGCATGCGGTATAATTCGTATAACATGATTTCTTGTAGATTTCAAACTGTTTCAGATAAGAATACTAAGTGTTTCTATAGAAATGTGTTGACAGAGGTAACTTGTGCTACGTATGAGCTTCACTTACAAAAAGAAAGTCTCGATCGAACTACAACCATGTAAACTGCAAAAAGTCTTTCTTGTCTTAATCACGCCCGTCAATGGACTGAAAAAAATCTTCTTGGAATCATGTCAACTAATTACTCTAGTCATCCTCTCTACGAAAGGAAATCCTGGTAATGTGAAGCAAATGCTAGAAAAAATCTAACACAGTGTGTAAATAAACGCGAAAAAAAAATGGTCATGGGAGCATTGACAAAGCTAAGTTCATCTATCGGTGGTCTCATTATCATTAAACAGTCACTCCTCAAACAAAACACGAACTGAAATGAAGAACTGGCTGAGGTCCAGCGTAGCATAGCAATCAAGCACCGCATTTGTATCTTCATCACCAGATACCCTATCTCGCAACCGCTGACGCTAGAACACATCTCAAAACACATTTATCTACACAATTCAGGAATTCACTGCATTACCAGAAAAAAAGAGGAACATGACGCAAAAAACCGACGTGTATCGGCTTTCACAAGACATTTCTGCGCACAGAGCTCGGAGCTCACTTGGAGTTTCCCTATTCGTCGCACATTGGACATTGGCCATTCGGTATTTTGATGATTCTCCAACATCTTGTCATCCACTCCTATGCGTATTCCTCGCATACCAACTCAGTCATTCCATCTGGATACAAATTCATCAAGCCGGCCGACCGGCCAGCCAGTCAAGGCACACAATATGTGCCTCTGTCCACACCACTCAAGATCAACGACACATGTTGAACAGTATCGCGCCCGTGTGGTACCCAGCTGAACCAACCTTATCCAGGGAAAGAGAAATGTGAACTAACAGCAAGGAATGGGATGATGGAATGCATGCATCCACATTATGTGGAATTAAAAATGACTCTTTCACTCTCTGTATCTTCGATGCACCACGTCCTCCTCTAGCTGCGCAGCCCTAACTCTAGCCACAGTCGGTTGTTCTTCGTGTTGAGCTGTCATTAGGAGTTTTGTTTGTTTGATGCATGTGGCCTGGCGTGTGGAGATCCTTATCTGCTGTGGTTGGGTTAGGTGTAAGATTTTAATGAAAAACTTTATTCCATCTCTGTGATTGTAATTTGCTGAAGGGGAACTGATGTCTAATGGGTTTTCTTCTTTGTTTACTGACGGTGCCGGGTGACAAACGTGACTTGTTTGATCTAGTCGGGATTAAGATGTTTCACGGTGAAGACGCCGACTTGTAGCTCGGGCACGATGAAGTTTACTTACGCCAGGATTAACGGAAGAGCTTGCTTGGAGGAGATGCTCGGGTAAATATTTGCATCTCGGTGATGATATCGGTGAGAGATTACACTTGTAAGACATCACAATTTCCATTTTGATTGCGTTGTATTGCGGCTTAATAAGGGTCCATGGGTCATATTTGCATAAGGAATATAGATTAGGAGGAAGTTTAAGATACGGGGGGTAATGCGCATGCCACGTACAAGGAAAATGAGATAAAATGCTAAACAATTGGGAGCACTAGGCGGCAAGTTCCAAAGAAAATGAGTCAGTATTTGCTGTATATACACACGTAACAGGTGTTTAAGGAGGTTGGGTTTTAATATTGTAGATGCATTCCGTAGTGCACGCAAGATACATACATACGTTAATCTGATCAAATAGAGTTATTTTTTTCACATTAACTGAGCAAGTGACTGTGGATTAAGCTAAGTGATGGCATACGAAATGAGGACACACGAATAAACAATTGCGTGAGCATAAGTGTTCATGAAATCTGTCGTATAATAATGAGATGTACACCTGCATCTGCATGTTATGAAAGAAATGAGAATATGACTTATTCAGTCACAGAGATATGTTGTCAACAATCTGCAAAAGCATGTGAGTGAACTTCTCAAATGTCATCATTAAATCATGGTTCCTACATTCCTGATTAACAGTAGGAGGACTTGTCAGGCAATAATTCTATGTGCATATATGGCTTCTGAGTTGCGAATTTATGCTACATTTCATCGGTAAAGGTACCAGGCACACTGCTTCCAATCACTTGGACTAAGTTGCACTGTATTGCATACACGATCATTTGATCTTCATATCGATTCAAGTTCGGTCCCCCTTTCATTCCCGAATCAGATACGATAACTTTCTGAGCCCGAACATTGATGTTTCTGATCCGACCGAGCTAGTGTAAAGGACGACACTTTGACTCTTCGTTTAGTTATTGAGTGCTTGAATCGCCTCTGGATTATTCATATAGCATTGACCGGTAATAGGATCTCACAGAAAAATCAGAAATGGCAGTTCCGAGGCTGCCAAGAAACAACACGTTTATTAGACGCGCAACAAATGTATTGTTGGACGACTTGTGTCGTACGTAATCCCATCTCACTTGAAACATAAATGATTCTATCGTTGTAGTCTTCGAATAATGTCTGTAATGCCGCTCTTCTAAAAACAATACCAAACAGTCACACGTTCAGAATTTATTAGCTTCGCTTTGTAGATTTTTCGAGACCCGAAAACCGCAATTTTTCTGGGGTACGTAGCCGTCAAATCTTAAATTTTCAAAGTCGAAAGTCCAAGCTGAGAAATGATAACGAAGTGACTGGTCGTTTTTCTTCAATCCCTGAATTATATGGACCTTTTGTACGATAAATTGATCTGCAGTTGCTGACATCTTATTTCTTATTTTCTTATTTATTCCTTTCGTTTAGTAGAAACATACACATATTTTCTTTCCATCACATCAATCATCATGTGTGGAAAGTGATTTTTTAACGACACTCTACAACCGAACTTTTCGTACGCTTTCAACATATCGTTAACTATGTTGCTGTTCCCCATCATCGGCTCTGTGGGGGGAACATGTTCCAGATTAGATATATATTTTCGAAGTACAGTTCTTTTCGGTGGCTCTGCTGTCACACATAATCCCAATACAAAATAAAATAGCAGTACTTAGAAAATCCACCCTGTAGTCCGAGTAAAATAGCTTTAACTTTGAGATCTTTGTATTTTATTAAATCTAATACTGATTTCATGTTCTCATGTTCTTCATGTCTCATTACCATACCCCTTTAGGATAGTTGAATATGCTACTAGTACTGACGCATACTTGTTGCCATTATGTAGCAATATCGCCTTAAGACTTGTTTCAGAACCATCAATAAATGAACGCCAGTCTTGCGATGCGTAAGGAATCGATAACGTAAACTTTCTCTTAAACACCTGAAGTATATATACCATGTATGTTTGGAACTTTTAATCTATGACTCAGTCCAGCTATCTGTTAACCGGGTACCAAAATCTTGTAACGCTTTGTTATCAATGAGTAAACTACTCCCACGAACTTTATTCACTTGCGTACGCCCGATGTACTTGGTTACTTTCTACCGCAAAAGTCGACGTCGATTTTTGGAGAGCATACGACTTGCCACTGACAAGATAACACAGGAATCAAAATGAAACCAATAAATGATCCACCCTTTATTTGTTTTCGCTTCAATAGCGAAGCGATGGAAATGTGCGATGATGTCAACATCTGTGTAGCTCAGCCGGTGGATCGACTAATAGGTAAAGCCTGGTTAGCGGATTTTTTTATATTGGGGAATACACATGACGACACGTATTCTCACCTGCCAATAACGAATTAAGGTATATCATTTTATAAATAGCGACATCGAATTTATGTCCTGCTGGGGGAGATTACGAATACTTCAGCGCCAAAAACTGATAAATTTTTTTTTTGCAGAGGGGTCAAAAGCAATGAATTTTTTACTATGGGAGGGGGGTCTATCTCGTCCCGTTTCGGAGGCAGGAGCAATTTTAGAAAAAAAAAATACTTAAAATAAACAAACAAATAGAGCGACCGAGACCCCTCTACAAACAAAATGATATCAATTTTTGGCGCCAGAGTTATCGTAATCGTGCCTCCTGCTGAGAATTTGAGCTATAGCTTTAATATGTCAAAGTACACAATAATAATAATAATATGGGTGGCGCTACAGCCCGTAGAGAGCCAGGGCCTAGCTTCTCAGCAACCACTCTTGTTGGGCGTGCTATTGTTCTATCACGAGTGGAAGGGACCTACAGTTTTATGCCGACTCCGCACGGCCAAGTTTGAGAAGCTTTTTCTAGATAGTTATACTCTTTGAGCATTGTCAGTGACTCGAAAGAGGTGGGGCCGTGAAAAGTATTTCTTGTCGTGACAGGAATCGAACCTAGACATGTAGGTCCAAGTGCGTAGGAGTCGACGCACATACCCACAACGCGACGGGCCACCAAAGTACACAATATGCACGATAATTATCAATAAATTCATCTAAATCTTCCTATGTTACTGCGTAACAATTATAAAAAAAAATACTCCCAATGCGCAATCTTTATCACACCCTTCACAAATGATAAATGGCAATAATTGCATATGAGTTATCATTTCTGATTCAATCCTTCCTATCATTCGAGTAAACTGATGAACAAAATTTTGACCGTCATCATTTCACTCGTCATTTATCATTCCAAGTCACACATTATCAGTTTCATGAAAACTATATATCGAAAATAATAGTGTTTATCGTCGGTTAGGCTACATCTGTAATATATGGGAAATAGATAGCGACTTGCACATGTTGCTGATATCCTCAATGATGGGATTGTTTAATTGATTAAATTAGTTGGAAATTTGATGTTCAACGATTTCCTTAATACATCCTTATGCGTTTCGTAGTGCTGATAATAACGATTTAGTGCCTCACAAAAATCAATGGAAGTTGCCTAAATTGGTTTATAATTTTAATTTAGATTAGGCAGCTAAAGAGTGATTCATTTTTTACTTACAACAGCAGAGTGTCAGTGTTGTATTCACTGCTGGTGATACAGTTCACCTCCCAAATTCAAAATGTTGTTACCTACGGTATTGGTATTGGCTTATTTAGCAGTCGACACTGCAAAGTTTTAACGTAAAATCATTTCTGGAGCTAAAACATTGGGGACTGTGCATGGGTACATCACAGATTCATTGTGGATGTATTTTGTTGTGTTCTGTGTTAAATGAACAACTTACGCTAACATCTGCTCGTTACTTCCCACAACTGCATTCAATTATATATTAACTTTCAAAACTGGGCGTTCATCGTTAAGCTTCCTTTCTTCAAACAACAATGACCCATACTTTTGGGTTAATTAAAGTTTACACTTTCAATTAATTATCCAATTAGGAATGGCTAGGCTAATAGGCACAAGTGCTTATGTAAACAAAGTCTTGGCCTACGGTTAAGTAATTCATATACATTTTTTTTTGTTATTTCTGGCAGAGTGATAATTGCGATGAAACGTTCATGAGGAAATCTGAAAACCAGAACATAAGCGAACAAGTGTAGTCCCACCTAATGAGCGGAATACGATGCATGAAGGTGCTAGTGAGGGTAATATACTTTCTATTTCATGAAGGGAAAAGTCACCTCATCGGACGGACAGGTGTGATGACGTTACTTAAGTAAATGTGTACCTAAAGAGATGTAGCATGTAATAGAAACGATTACAATTTGTATGTTGAGGATGTGCATGCACAAGTTGAAGATGATGCTTGTACATTTAAAGCAAAATGTTACTTTTTTAATAACATCAAATGTTTTCATTGGAATCATCAACAACAGTGCCAAATGAACACATGTGTAAAGCAGCATGGAGAAAGTACGATGCCGGAGGGATCATCAGAAATTGCAGATCCCACGAAAAAGTGACTACTCTAATTGTTGTTTATGATGTTACAACACGAAAGGTTAATGATACAAACGAAGAAGATACAGATTGTTCTTGTAGCGACTAAGCCACATGATAATTCGGAATAGTTCTCTGTCCCCTTGGAAGAGCGATGATTGCTTCACTTTCTGCCTTAACCCTTCAGCCATATTTGTTTTCTTCGCCGAAGGTCTTAGTTTTAAACTAACGAGTAGGGAAATATTTGAGAAGAGATCATATCATTTAATTATCATTGTAGTAGCCTACATGAGTTTGCTGTAGCGGAGTGAATAAGTGTATCGATTCCTTCGTGTCCTACAACTTCTCGAGTTGTCCCGTTCGTATTCCACAGAAGACATGTGATTGCTTCGTAATATAGTGCAACGACAAGAAGATACAGATTGTTCTTGTAGCGACTAAGCCACATGATAATTCGGAATAGTTCTCTGTCCCCTTGGAAGAGCGATGATTGCTTCACTTTCTGCCTTAACCCTTCAGCCATATTTGTTTTCTTCGCCGAAGGTCTTAGTTTTAAAATAATGAGTAGGGAAATATTTGAGAAGAGATCATATCATTTAATTATCATTGTAGTAGCCTACATGAGTTTGCTGTAGCGGAGTGAATAAGTGTATCGATTCCTTCGTGTCCTACAACTTCTCGAGTTGTCCCGTTCGTATTCCACAGAAGACGTGATTGCTTCGTAATATAGACTCAATTACAAACACATATGTCCCCCCTTGATTGTACCTCTTACCAATATAAAATATCACTTTTAAATTTCGACAGTTGGGAGAGTAGTAGCCGAATAAGCCCGTAGACGAGGTTGTAGAGCGGGTTTTAGTTATATTCCGAAAAAACTTTAATTTTCTTCGGGTGCTTCCCATGAATTCGTTTACACTGACTTGGTCATACCCGTAGTTCAACTAGACTATTCAATTTGGTCTAAAATTGGGAATGAAAGTACAACTCTGGGCGTCGTTCATTTAGTTGAAATCTGTTATACTGATAAACTTAACAAATCGGAAAAGCCTCTTAGACTATCCAACTCACTGACTGACTTCTGATGAAGATATCTAAATGATAAAGTAGTAGAGAATGATCTTCTCTCTACCTGTATGGTTTTAGCGATACTCTCCACTTAGCCTATATCTTTGATAACATCGATGAGTTCTGCGAGGTACGACTTCTGCTAGTCGACTACATTTTATTGAAACAAAACTTTCTGGTTATTGCGAAACTGGATTAACACATGGGCAATACACGTGGCAGCACAATGTACTTACTCTGGTACAAGTGCACTTTCAAGCCACTTCAATCTATCAATGGTATTATACGTTGTCTGTGTTAAACAAATCCGGCTCTACGTAGATCTCGAAGTACTTTGATTTGTACCAACCGATTCTTAGCAAGAGAACAAAGTAAATGCATCTCATTAAAGTCAATCTACATTTATAAATTCAGAAAAGCTGGTTTGTGTTAGAACGCCAATTTGAATTTCGATTTACTTAATTGAGAGATTGCTTACCTACCTTCCTAACTTCAACATAAAGTATGTAAATATGCGTATTAGATGGATCCCAAACAAAATGCAACACGTTCGCGATCAGTGAAGATGTACAAATACAACTTTGTTCAATGTTTATTTGTCATTGTTCAGTCGCTTCAAAAAGGTGTTTTTTGATTGTTAATAAGTTATATTGACTTTCAGCATTTGTATTTATTCAGCAGAGTATGCTCCAATATTTGAAAAGCACGTAGTACTTCTCATTCTCAAACCGAATCTACTAAGCACTCTTCATTGAGTGCAACGACATATCAACGTCGAAAAGGAATGAGCTCCTCGCATTAACCAATGAATATCACTTTTCGCACGACTGAAGTTGTCAAAGAACTGTTCAAATTTTTTGCATTTATAAAACAGAAAGTTATTATGTATTCGAAGACGATTCAAGAGAGTATTGCCACCAACTCAGATCTCTTGTACCGACTCGTGGATGTACTCAATAAAGGTTGGCGTCTATTTTTGAGATACCGGGATGGGCGCAGACTGTCACTGCCGTAGGGGAATCAACAATCATTTGCTACAAGCGCTTTGTTTTGTTCACTTCAAATAAGTTAAGCACTACATGCTATTTTTCTATTTTCCTGTCTCCTTCAACACGAAAGCGAGTGGTTTGCACCCCAGTTCATTTGACAAATGTTTGATATGAATTCTCAAACTTTAGCGTCAATAGCGTCCCCACATCAAAATAAGTACTTCAATCAAGTGGAATCCATTCAACAAAAATTTAAACATTTCAACAAATTGTAGTAATTTACTTATCGATTAACTTTTTCCACTCGCATACCTTTCGTCGAGGGAGAGTTGTTTGTTTATGTAAATCACTGGAATGCTTCAAATGAAATTAATGAGCCAACAAAAAGGTACACGGAAAAAGAAAAAAAAAATCAAATTAATTCAGTTACAAGCCATTTAAATATTTTCATGGGCAGATATTGTTGATAAAATGTTTTACACTCGCTTAGACAAATGTCAAACACGACAAACGTTTGATAAATGTCTGTTACAGTTTAAAATGTGTGATGAGTCACAACCTGCGACCTCGACTTTAACATTGATTAATCAACGAACGGTCTAACGGGATGAAGGAATGCTGGACGTTTTGTTCTTTTGTTTTGAGATCCATGAGGTGCAAGCTTTTCTGTTCAGATTTCTCTGCCACAACAGAGAGCCAGAAGTATTGCTTGAGTTAACGAGAAATGGAATAAAGGCTGTGCACCTCATAACTTGATGTATACAGGTATGAAATGCAACCGTACCAAAAGCACATATACTGGTAGGAGTATTATTTAGTCCATGGGTAGGATCAATAAATCATACAGAACTCTGGTTTCAGGAACCTCGCCTTCTGCTTTTCCGCATCTCTACGTCTACAAAACTCGTTGTTGTAACTTTATTGTTTTCAGACAAAGTTCAGGTCAAATTAGTCTAGTCTGATGACAGTGGCAGCCTCCCCAAGTTCTAAATAACTTTTCACCTTGAAAGACCTTGAAAAAGCAAGCAGACATTTTCCTAGACCTGGTGTGAGTATTTAACTTCTACAGGCCAGGTTTGGATCTTGGCCCACTTAGACATTAGTGTCCCCTGTTGCATTTAAACATTTAAGGAACTTGAATTTAGGACCTACTAAAGTGCATGTGTAGATTTCCTGTCTTTTTAAATATTACGGTGCAATGATAGTAAGAAAATGTAAAATGTTAATTTCGGTGGTCAACACTTTGTAATACCTTGGTGGAAGAAATGCCTTACATCGTTGCTTAATCCGAATCAGCAATCTGAAATTTTGATTGGCTGCACTTCACCATAAAAAATGCAATATTTTATCATAAATATTGATCACAAAGTTGTGCCAAATGTGCATTAATATCATCAGCATATACACGTGTCAGAACTTCCCATTTACAGGACACTCATAAATTTAGTCAACGCAAGTTAGGAACGACATGGGGCCTGTAGCAGGCGAACATGCTACTTTTGTTTTTCCTTTATATATATGAAGAGAACCATCATAAAACCTTATCAAAAAATCCAAATCTAGTAATGGCTAACTAAGTGAACGGCCAAAGTAAGACCAAGAAGCAATTGTCCATTTCTCTGAATCAATAGGCAGAGTGAATGATTAACGTATTTGTAACGTATTGTATTTAACGTATTCCTGAAGCCAATTCAATTGGCTTTTGGTTTCAAAATTGCAATGACTGTTGTACTAAATGTAATGCATAGCGCCTTGTACCTTCATACTCTTTGTGTCGTAATGTACTTCTGGATTCTATGCTATAAAGATGTAGCTAAAAAGATGTAGCCTGGCACCTGTTACAGTAATTTTATAAAGTATCAAGTAGTGGGAAGTTGACACGTTCAGAACTCGCAAACAAATGTCACGAGATCAAATGAAAGTCTTGGCTTCATGTCAAATCTACATATATCACACAACCTCAACATACACTTTTTTTTCCCATAAATCCCGTCTTTCTCTTCTGGGTCCAACATCACATTTTATGACTCATAGCTTTCTATCAATTCACACAGTTCGCTAACCTTTCGCTCGCAAAGAAATAATTCAATTAAGGTCTTCATTTCCATTTTCCATTCAAATTTCAATCACGATGCATCATTGATGACGTCTACCCGTAGAGTCACATTGCCCTGGCTCAGCGGTCTCGAAGTAGACGTCTCGTTGGCCTATTCAAACAGACATATTAATGGTAATGAGCAGGTAGGCAAATGTGCGCACAATATTACGTGCTTGCGCATTACCCATTCCGACCTTCCTTAATCGGAAGTGAGGAAGTTCCAACATCCGTTAATGATTATCGTCTAATAATTGTTGAATAATTCATTAGAGCCGGCAGTTAAGTTTGTTCCAATTTCACAACTTCGATTTGTTGCCTAAGATAAGACAAAATCCATACTTATCCCCTATCTCTATTCTTTATCTTTAAACTGCTATATAATAGTAGTATAATGATGCTACATGCTGTGATTAAAATCGGATTGATGGTTGAGATCTGACTGAAGTGTTAGTCAAGAAACTAAATATGGCAGTTAAAATGCTTTAAGTGGCCAAGAGATGTTGAAAATAAAGCTAACTGTTAGCTCAAATGTCTGTTATTACGAGTATTGTCCTAACACGTGTGACGCAACACATTTCTGCACATTTTGAAGATCAGCTTTCAGACCACTGTGAAGCAAAATGTCTTAAGACATGTATAAAAGAAAACGAGGGCAGGTGTAACTGAAAATAAAAAGTTATCAAATATTAATGAGAGTAGTTAAGACTTTTAAGACCACTCACACCTGAATGCAACTCGCTTGCTGATCATTTTGAGAGAACCCTTTAATCACAAACAACAGGTGTATTACATGATTCTCCTTCGTATGCCCTAGCTAATGGGATCCTCTAATTCAATCCACTGCCAGGTTAATAAAAAAAGCCCAATACGAGGTGAGTAAAAAAATTGGATTAAAGAGCCGAAGATGAAGGAGAGAACAGAAAATGATCTCTCGATCATGATCATGATCTTTAAACCGTGGGAATACGATACAATGGATGCGCAAGCCCGCACTGTAATTGCATCCGTTGGGCGATGAAAGAAATGGAAAATGAAGAACATGAAGAAAATAATGCACAATACGAAAGAAAACCTAAAGAAGACAAGAAAAATACTCATCTGCCACTGAAAATGGATTTTTAATTGAATACTTTTCCTCCCAATGGCCCATAGAAAATGGAATACGAGTATATTGGCTCTCTGGCCACATCAACTGTGGGTCGTAAACTACGAACCGAAGGTTCATGGATCGGTCAAGCAACTGCTAACTGTTGGGGGGTATGTGCTTCTTAAAAAAAACATGTGTAACGGTGATTATATTTCTGTTGTACGATATGTATCTCTTAATTGGTTATTTAAATTTACAGTAAATTTATATACATACGTATGTACCAGATGCACGGCACTAAAGGCTCAACTCAGTCACGCCGCTTTGCTATCATTTTCTATGCAGTAGTTATTTTTTTTCTCTATTTTGATCGCATTTCGGTGGTTTCAAAGACGCTTTTTCAACACGAAAACAATGAAAGCCAACAAAGAGAGACGGTCAAGGAAAGCCCATCACATTCTTTAGTAAGCCAATCATGCAATTGTCAGATTAATGACCACAAATTCACTTCAATTAAAGTCTCGTCCGAATGCGTTGAATGCGTGACATTTGTCTGAGTGTGGTGGAATGGGAATGGAGTGGTTACTACTTGGTTGCCCATCGTTCGGATGTAAGTCATGAGAGCACTGATTAGTTGAATTCGTCAAGTGTGTCAAATTAGTGACAACGGAAGTTGTCATCAAAATTTCTAACGAATATTTTCCCACCCCACTGAATGGTATAAATGTCAATAATCTCTGATCTGATCACAGTGTTGTGGTGTTAACTGTTATGTAGAAATGCGTAACAGCTCAGGGAAGGAAGGTTTGTTGTGAGAAAATTCACATATTTTTTTATTTAAAAACTGTGACTTCTTGTTCCCGCTGCGGACTGTCAGAGTTGTCATGGAATACACCACAGAATGGGTAACAAAAACGCGGCCATTCCTATGTTCATTTTGTTCATTCAGACGTCATACACGCGTTTTAAGTGTCAATTCAACATTAGAACATAAAAGCGTTACACAGGCGCACAGTTTTTTCTGCTATCCGTGTCTCATCGTAAACTCGAAAATAAATATGTAATTTTAAATACGAGTATACCTGTATCCGATTATTAGCTATAACCACTAATTTTGAAGATATGCATCGAATAATTTGACGCTGAATGTTGGACATTTTAGGAGTCATACGAAAACGATTCGTATTACAAATGATTTTTCTGTGAACATTTTGAGTTCCTTTGCAGCATAGCTTGAAGCTCAGGCGTCATTATCTGAAAACATCACCAAATTAACATAAATCACAATTTGTTTTGCCTCTCCTGAGCTAACAGGGATTAAAATTCACGACGCTAGCAGGTAGTTTGCAGGAACACTTAAAAGACGTCGAGATGGAGACGTGGAGATAGTAGGTGTCACATAAAAAATATTCATTTATTGGTACAATCACTTATGCAAAAGCGGCGGTTTTTTTATGAAGGGAATCTGATCTGAGATTAAGGAAGCACTGAAGAAATGAGCTTCAGGATGATGAGTTGGTGTTAACTTGACACACTTTCTGACATATTCTTTCTACGAATTCAAGTATTTTTTTTGTTAATATACATGCCAGAGCGCATTAGTACTGGAAAATTGTAGCTTCCAGTCATAAGTCATAAACAGATAGAATGCAGAGTCTTAGATTTTCTTACTGTCATGATATAAAATTCAAGGATGTGGCATACATGGCTACCTAACATTACCCAACTGAACCAATTTTCATTCTATGCGCGTGATTATTCGCTTCACAGCTCAGAGCTTTCGTCGTTTATGCTTGCTTTATGTTCTACCAGTTTACTGACTTTTTATTACTGTCTCCAAACAGAGGTTAATGTTATGAAACTAGTTTATTTTGTTTTTTTCTACCACGCAGTTCCAATACTAAGCGGATATCTTCTTTAATTTAGATCGACTGACTGCCTTTGAGCAGATAGTATACATGTAGGGTGTTTAGATCTTAATCATGTTCTGTTCGGTCTGCTTTAGAAGTTCATTGACATCAATGCAGAGTAAAATTTGACAAGTCAGTATCAAGGAATGTGTCTGTATCATTCAAACGAATTATTCGTTAAGTCAAAGAGTAGAAACGATTACGCGATTCAATTCGAATGTCATGTCCGATTACATAAGCTGAACGTTACTCATGGTCCGGTGGATGCAGTTCGTATCAGATTAGCTCTACATGTAGTAAAGGTATCAACACGTCTGCCTTATGATAAATGTCGTTCGTATTGTGTAAAAATTAGTTCGAAAAATTCAGATTAAGTTCTGTTCTGCTATAGCTCGACAGTCAACCACTGTGTTTCAATACGTAAATACTAGAATTTCATTAAATTTTCAATAAATATTTTTGAGCATCATTTTAAGTTTTGTTTATATATATTTCGAAACTGATTTTTTAAATTACATAAACAAAATTGTTTTTAGTGATTAATATTATCTCTTTTATTGCAGGTAATTTCTCTTAAGAGTCGCTCTTAACTGATATTGGATAATAATTGACGCTCAAAGTATGTACATATGTATCTATATTTCTTCACCTTGTTAACTATCTGTGAGTATCATAATTTGTTTGAAAGAATTCAATGGATGTGTATGTAAGAAATTTTCAAGACACTTCCTCTATTTTCAAAAAAATTAGCTGTCTGAAATCTTTTGTTGCACAATCCTCAAGTTGACTATTCCCCAGAGTATAAGCTCGAGATCAGAGTGTTCGCCAACTATGGACAACATGATCCAAATTGCACACCTCAGCCGATCTTAGCACTCCGCTACTTCTTAATGATTTGGTCCTATGCAGTTGACCAATTGCACCAAGACCAGGAAAAAGCTCGTAATCGTCTTCATAGTTATTTTCGAGAAACTCCACTTTGCAACACATGCGTGATTAGACAGCAACACGGTTCGTGAAGAACCCCAGGCACTTCAGTCTCACCTGGTATTCCACTAGTTATGATTATTCCCAGCACATGACAGAACAAGAAAGCAAATAATAGAGTCAATATAATTCCAGTTTAAATAATAATACCTACCACACAACACACACTCAGCTCGTTTGTGAGTCGCTGACACAAGAATTCCAGTTGCAGTCATGCAACAGATCATCATCACACCGTCAAGCACAGCTGCACGGGTCCCATCACTTATTAGCTACGTCGGGTATTTTGCAAACAAAGTTCTAACTACAGATACAATTACGGGATCTGAATTTGCAAGTACCTTCAACCTGCCCGATGGCTAGCCGCCAACTAATACCGAGCTGTAATCATCTATTTATACCTCGCCATCATTACATAAGCCGCTCATTAGTGGTAGAAATGATCCTCCAACTTTAATCCGGCTTCAAGCCAGCTGAACACTTGGTTGTATTAAGGTTCTACGAAAGTTATTGCTGTCTTACTTTCTGTGCCCGCATTCAATACCGCTAAATACCACCAGAAGTGAGGTAACAAAAAACTATACCACACCACAAGCCGGTGAATAACCTTATTCGCGTTCAGCTCACTTAGGGAAAGAAAGATAAAAGCCGACAATAAATGTCCGAATCATTTTTTTTTTGTTATTTCGTTTTTCGCTGGTTGTTGGTCGTTGGTTTCCTTTTGGTACGGAACAGGTAATGAATATTAATTCATTATTTTCATAATCATAAAAGTTAACAGGTCCGCAGGCACTAACAAAGGAAGGGAGGTAGGGAGAACCTCCCCAGACATGAATATTTATACTTTTTTCTGTTGCGATCGTGTGTTGAATAATGGCCCAAAAATCTAAATAACTCTTAATGTGACGTATGTGCACCCAACCAGCCAACAGGTACACAATACCCGGTAAATAAGAGAACTGTTGACGGTCTTACTGTCAAACAGACATACAGAAGTCAACAATAGCCAATAGTTGCGTTGCACACTGTCTCTGTCAAACCGAAGACGAAAATACTCCGAACAACGCCGAATTCTAAGAATTCCGACTTAAGGAGGGCGAAACGAATGACAAGATACTGTACTGATGGAGTGAAACACGTCGGTCGGTCGTCATCCAAGACGTAACCAAAACTAATCAGTTTTCGTGGCACGATTTTCGCGGACAAGTTCTTGGCAAATGCCACTATGCATGCGTTCCGTACTGTACTGTGCTGTGCTCTGTCCATCAACGAAATTCCGTTCCGAACCATCATATGGTCATTGAAGAGTTTGAATAAATATTTACTTTGTTCTGGGTGCTAAATTGTTTAATAAAGATGATGAGTATTGCTAAGCGTCTGTCATCACACATCTGTCAGATTGACAGACACCACACCACACACGTCTCAAACGGATTAGTTGTTGTGCTTATTTTCCGTTCAATGAATGACAGTGGACGTGTTCATCGATGGCCCATTCGAGTTAAGTCATAAAAATGTGTGTCCCGAATCGTATGAATTTTGTATGTCATTCTAATGAGAAATGATGTTGACAATGTTGTTAACCATTTACCTTGGGCTGTGTTGTGATTTAATTTGATTAATTATTTAATTAACGTATTAATCGGCAAATTGGGACGACTTGGTTGGTGAACCAACCCAAGACGCCAGTTCGGTACAAACACCAATTTAATGCGTTCACAACACTCATGACTAATTCAATTGACATCCCATTGACTGACACCTGATGAAAATGCGTGCAATGACCGCTTAACCTAGAAACTACCAATACCCTCAGCGAGCTGTTGGGAAAACATTTTTTTAAAAGAACAATGTTTCACTTTGTCATGGTCATGGGAACTTCAATTATCATCTGTTGAATATAAGGTTTGTTTGTAGGCGATGATTGCAGGTTATGCCTTGAGGAAAATGAGACTGCGCCCGGATTGATCGGTCAGAAGAAGAAAATATTTATTAGGTTATTACGTCATGGATATTCAGTAGTTCAATGATATCTCTGTTAAGCAGGCAAGCATGGAATGATGCACGATGAAATAGCAGCTATTTTGACAACTAAACGTTATTGGTAACATTGACCGCTTTTGCAACATAACATTTGGAAAAGCTATCATTGCTATCTGGTTACCTTTTAAAAGACTTAGTAAATTGTTGTCTGCATCCGATTGTTGAACAACGGCAGCCAACTAAGTCCAGTATAAGAAATTTATTTCTATAAATGGCCTACATTTCATGACATATCATTGCCATTATTTATACTTGAGCAATCGAAGTTTTGGGATCATTTAGCGAAAAAAAGAAGGTGCCACCCAAGAAGAAATATTTAAAACATTGAAAATATTGCTGCAAAGTTGTAACCCCACCTAATATGTACTTTATTTCGGATTAACTTCAAATGTACAATTACTAAGATTTGTTTTCTTTTCAATAAAAATATCCAGTTTATACGTGGCCTCTGACACATAATCTAGTTCATTAGTAACAAGCTATTAACTGAAAAGTAATTTAGGAAAAATTTATTTCTTCTAAGAAACATATAATTTACATTTGTACACGTACATATAGAAAGAGCAATGAATGTTACTCGCCAAATATATATGCATTCAATCATCAAAGTTACATACTCATGCTGATTTATAAGTTAGCTTGGTTTAAAGTGCCTGGCTGCAGATATAGCAGTCTCACTTAGGCCAGTACCACGCATTTTGACTAGCTTCTACACATATGTACCTGGTACCAATTGGTTTGGATGGCTTATACCAATGCCGTTCAGTTTGTTGAAATTATTGATTCGAGTTCTTGCGATTTGCCAGAGCACTGTACGAGCTGAGGAGATGTAAAATCTATCCATGCAAAAATCATCCTGCTGACTTGGAACCAATTGCGCAGCACTGATAAGTGTCCTAAGTGCTGGCCAACTTGGTCCGAGCAGACATAGTCACTGTTTGAAATTAAGTATATATCGCCTTTGTTTTAAGACGCCTTGTGACTTCCAGCAGTTTGCTATAAGTTATTTTGATGGTGGCATAGAGGTGAGAAGATGTTGAAAATGCTTTGAAATTGCCCTATATGCCGCAGTGTCCCGGTACCCAGGTTTCAATGTATGCTGACTTAGGCTTTGCACTAAAGATACAAAGTTTGGTACTTCATTTTGTAAGTGCTTATTTCTTGGCGGTATGGGTGGCCATGGCGTGGTGGGTATGTGTGTCGACTCCTACGCCTTGGTGTCTAGGGTCGATTCCCGGTACAACAAACAGTTTTCCCGGTCCCACCTCTTTCGAGTCGCAGACAATGCTCAAAGAGTATAAATATTTAGGAAAAGCTCTAGCTCTAGAACAATAGCACGCACAACACGGGTGGCTCTTGTAGAAGCTAGGCCCTGGCCCCCTATGGGCTGTAGCGCCATCCATATTATTGTTTTTATGATGCTTGGCGATATATCTTTTGCTTAGTTCTGACTCCACAGCTAAATGTTACACTAACGTGGGTGGCGTGTTAGAAAAGCTGCTGCGTTTTAATCCTGCTGCCATAGCAATTGTTCATACATAATCAATTCAACAGATTTATAATAAAAATGTCCGTTTTAAAAATAATGTGTTAAACACCAATTTTAAACATAAGCTTAATGAAGTCCATCTCGAATGTCGCAGTTCTCTTTCCCTTTCCTGAGTCCACACTTGTATCCGCCCGGAAGTATTCAACTCACCGACAATAGGACAGAGGAATAGGAAACGGCCGCGTTCTTCTATTGTCGTCCCTTCTAATTTCTATCTGCCAGTCATTGATTATCTTTATCACTGTTCTTTTAGCACATAATAATTGGGTCAAACTATACAATAATACTAACCAAATAACGAACCCCTAAAAAAATTAACTTTACTTTCATTCCATACAACTGGTATAACAGGTGCAACTGGAGTGAAAACTGTGGCTCAAATTATAGTTATAAGTAGTCTCTGCGATGTAATGTGGTAGACTCAATGACTTAGAAAAAAACAAAACGTCTTAAATGATGCAATTTAGTCGCTATAAGCTGCTCATAATGTGAATCCCTTGCAGTCAGTGAGAAACATCTTAAGATGACACATACGACATAACCATTTTTAATATCCAAGAAACTAACCTTGAAATGATCGTATATATGTAATCTTCATACAAGCAACTGTTCTAAATCATTTGATGAGTGTGAGCCTTATTTATAAAAATCTTTGTTTCTGTTTTTATCAAAACTTTGATTTTTTAAGTCGAATACAAAATACTAATGGCGCCATCGACAGCCATATTAACTAAGTAACTAACAACAAGTGACTCTAGATTGTTAGAAGAATTCCATATCGAACATTTATAGCACTCATATTGCAGCACAAAACCCATACAAGTGCTTATAAACCTCAACCCTTCACTGATGTCATGCAATCTGTTGTGAAGTTTCAAAAGATTTTATCACTTCAGCTTACGTACCCACATGAAAAGGCGCCATTGCATGTGAACCGAACAGATAAGCGCTTAGGAATGTTCACTATAGACATATTCATCGATTTAATATGCATGTGCTTTTGCTTTTGCAAAATTAATGATCCGATGAGTGTAATTGTTGGCAAACTTTTCATCTGATCGCTGTTTTTAATTTGAGTAATGACTGTGCTCAGTGTTCCGTAACAATTAAATTTAGACATTTAGTTCATGTTCTCATGATGTGAAATGCTGTCAGCAGTGTGCTTTCCATTCAGTTGATAAAGACTGAAATAAACACGAATTACACGGATTACATAATTTGTTGCATCAGTACATCTTAATTCTACGTACTTTACTTTTTAATCAATTAGATGCGTGTCCTTTTCAACCCGATTGCACAATGAGAAGAGTTCTGGTAGCCACCATACATTCTGCTCAGCTCAGCTCATAATAATATACGATCCACATTCAGTACACAAAATCTGAGACTATGCAATTTGTATCGAACGCCTATCCTTAGTTAACGCGTACACTACTGTATGGATTTTATGTTTGACTGCAGCGTGGACAAATGTGATTTCAGAAGTGACTACACAGCACTGTCTCTATAATGACTTGTCTTAAAGGCAAAAATTATCCTCATGTGAGTGCTATAATGTAGTGAACTTCTACGAAACTGCGAATCAAAATAATTCACCAGGTATATCTTAGTCTCAACAATCGTACTCATGTACATTGATACGCTTACGTCTTTAATAAAGCCTATCAGAGCGGTATCAGAGCACAGCGTTCTTGTTCCTGCTAATGAGTAACAGTAATGTCTGTACAAATAGCACGATTTCTGTAGAAGTTGCAGGAAAGTGGAGGTGAAGGAAAATATCCGCCTTGGGACATAATTTAGAGTGGGTGTGTAGGTCTTAGTAGAGTCATTGTCATGCTCGAGCAATACCCAGCCCCCAGTATGTCTTATAAACCTTAAGAGAATACGTCAACGTAATTCCTTGCAGGTCATGACCTTGTTTTCAGATGGCATAAGTTGGGACGGTGACAGAGATAGGTGTCTCATTTCAGACCTTAAACTTGTGACCGGTAAGCTTCGTTAGTGATTTTTGGTCGCACTGGAGGATCCTTTTAGTTTTAGCATTGTTAAACCGAACCCGTTGTCCTAGTGATATCAGAGGTGGTTAAACAGCATAACTTTCTGTTGACTATACGCTGTCTCCATAATCGTGTCAGTCACGATTTTCCTTAACAAAGCAATTGAGGGTTTGATCCATTGGACAATTGAGTTCTTCGCAACAGATTGCGTTTAGCTGTGCAAAAATTGCATTAAGAGATCAGATTAATGAGAATGGTAATAATATATCTTGTTGGAATTTTTAACATTGATATCTTTGTGAACGCTCCTCGGACTGCATGGACTAATCGATAAGCCTGTGTATTTCTAAAGCTTCGGAGGAAATGGCCGCGCCAAAAAGCCATAACTACCTTTTATGTATCACTCATGGCCATGGCCATTTGCCACCCACTCGGCCCTATAAGAAAAGTAGAACGTAAAGGGTCATTCAAAACTATGGATCTATGGAACTATGGTCTTCAATATGGTCGCATCGTACTGTGGTGGGCTTAGGTGACGACTCCTTCGCCGGGTGTTTAGCTTAAATTTTCGACACGAACAACATTCACGGCTCGAACTCTCTAGTTTTACTAACAATGTTCAGCGAAATGCATTATAGCAGAGGCAGCATTTTTAGTCCAAAATTAATGTTCTACGTTCTTGTTATCAAAGTTGTGAATCTTATCCACCAATCAAGCTACATTTGCAAAGTGTTTGCTTTGTTCTTATGCAGAATCATGCAAATCCAGGCTTATATGGGAATGTCTACAGAAGCTTAAGAAGCTGAATAGGAGTAACAGAGTAAAACTCAGTTGGATACCTGACCATACAGCGATAGAAGGCAATGAAATGGCCGACTCCCTCGCTAGGAAAGAAGCATCGGAACATTTTATAAGCCCAGAACCATTCTGCGCTGTAGGAGATCACGTCCTCGGGAAAGAGTTCAGGGAACAAGAAAGAAGGAACCGGGCAGATGCATGGAACAACGCTCATGGTATGAAGCAGGCCAAGAAACTCAACATAATCGCAAGAGGTTTGAAGCATGTATCAGAATGAGCAAAAACAACCTCCGTATCCTACTAAGCTTCCTAACATAGCACTTAAGGAAACTAGGAGTATCAGAAGAAGGTCTCTGATTCTGCGGAGAATGTAATGAAATTCCCGAACATATACTGGGATTTGGTGAGGCTATCTGGGCAAACACCTAATATCAGAGGAAGAATTGAAGTCACTAGAACCAGCTGTCATTCTCAACTACAGAAACTAGAGAGAATATTCTAGGATAAATCTCTTCCACCATTGCGCAATAGGAGCAAATAACCCTCAATACGACTCTGAAAAGAGCTGCAGGGGAGGGGAGCTGTTAAGGAAGCAAAACTATGAATAGCGGGCACAATAGATTTTATGGCCGCGGTGCAATTTACCCTCAACAACAATAATAATAACCATGCTCGTAGGGATATTTGTCGGCTGTAATAATGTTGTATCATTTGACACATAAACTCCAAAACATATGTTATCCAGCTTATATGTTACTCAATTCACACCACAATTGGTATAAATTTTCCTTGAACATACTACGTTTGAGTGTTATAGAACATTAGAGAGATAAGGATAAGAGCAATTGTGTCATGTAAGTCTATCCACTTTTAAACGACGATAACTAACAATTCAAGTCCAGTCCTTAAAACCAACCCTGTTATAGTACCTCTAGGTACACTGAAAATAATGGTAATCTTGATTTAGAATCAAACAGGTTACTTTTTCACCGATTCCTTTTTAAGCGGTCTATAGCCAACAACATTCTAGATTGGTAAACTAATTTAAAATATTAGATGGGCTCCATTAGATTGAGGTTGGTGTCACAATGTAACAAATATGTTAATCATCATTCATGAAAAAAACTTACCATCCCATCAATGACCCACTCAAAGCACAGCCACAACTGAATACTGATGCTCCTGATGATGACAATGATGGAACATGATGATCGATACGCCTTACGCATTCCATATTTCAGACGTTACCCCTTACAGCGCCTTACTTTACAGCATACGAATTCGTATGAAAAAATGGCAAATACGCGCATTCAAGTTCTTCATCAAAAGTCACCAGATGTCATGGCTCCCAGTTACTCCCTTCCGATCTTTACAAGGATAAGGAATGAATCGAACAAAAAATGTTATAAGCCCAAGTACCCTTCTCTCCAATCAGCAGATCGTGACCACAGCCCGTTGAAGATCAAAATGGTCTAGCCACAGAAGCGAAGCGATTAATCTTCTCGACATGCAGCATGCGTTCACGTCCATATATCAAGCCCAAAAGGGATACCTTGATAGCTCTCAGCTCCCCATCTTTCGTCTCTCATCCACTAACTCCGTCATATCTAATCGATGAATTGCCGACATCAGACGAGGACAATAACAAAATTCTCAGAATGGAATTCGATTTATGGAATTTTTACTTTTAATTCAACGAACTTCTAACAACGATCCACAAACAAACAAACAAATCCGCAACTACGAGTGTAGATACTGCCTACCAGTGCATCTATGCGATGTCTAAATTAGGCTCTGATTGTGAATTCACTATATACGTGCTCACAACAACAGCATAGTTGTCGTCATTCGAAGTGAAAACAGCAATTTTACTCCATCGGTTCTGAGTATTGGTCGTCCATCTCCACATCATAGAAAGAGAGATTCAACTGCAACTCGTATCTGCGCAAGCAGCAGCGACAACAGAAGCCTTTTTCCTTCCCCGATCGATCGACACTGCACACAGACGTTGTTTACCGTGTTGTCTTGCCGTACGGAACGCGTGTTTCCATCGCCATTAGGCCAAAATTGGTAAAAGCTGGACTAGATGTCCCCACTCGCAAGTGTGCCATTCCTGTGGACAGTCTCTCTCATGTGTGTATCTGACCAGATTAAGAATTGATAATTAAATCAAGATTATGGCTAGATTTGGACGTTGGAACAAATCTTTCACGTAAGTGCGCGTCCGCGAACTTGTTACTGAGCACAGCGGGGAGGAAGGAGCGAGCGCACGCGCAATTCCCAATCCTCTCAACTTGATCAATTGACACTGATACTGATGATGATGATGGTAATGTGCTTTGGTTACAGTTGAATGCACCTCTCCGCCAACTAGCCACCATAACACTCCTATCACCATCATCATCATCATCATCATCATCATCATTGACATCAACATCAGCCTCGGTATCAACAGCAATTGCAGCGGAAAAAGAAAACCGATTGATGGCTAATGGATCTCATCTAGCTGTGGCGTTGTTGTTATTGCGTTGCAACTTGAAATATTGTTCTTAAGTATCGTGGAACGTGAATAGAATGAAGTGGCCAATAGATGGACAAACGCTACAGAGAAAGGATGATGGAAAGGTTAAGCGCTTTTCACTTTATCACAACCATGCAATGATGGCAATGCACTGATGAACGATTCATACTTAGTGCCATCTGGTGACATTCCGGCGAACAAAACGAAATAGTAGAATTCCGAGTTTTCCCGTTGGAGCCATTTGCCAAGTAATTGTTTACCAGGAAGCAGACAGACCATGCAAACTTTGGCGCCGAACTGATTTCTATGGAATGAAGTGGGGCGCAAGTAGATTACGACGGAATGCGTTTGACTTCATTAAAGGAAAATCAATAACCAGTAAAGTTAGCCTAATAACGAGGGGCTAGTTCGTAGAGTTGACAGCATTGTTTTATTTATGTATGTACATACATATATATTTTTTTGTGATAGTTTTGTCGTAGCTATCGAAATGTGATCTATATAGGATTCATCGTCATCAAGATTAATGTATTAACGTAAACATTTTTCAAATGCATTAGTGTCTATATAACGTACGAAAAAAAGAGTTGACACTCGATATAACGAATGTTTTTGTTACCTTAGAGAAGAGGACACAAAGCAACTCCCTTGACTGTGGATGCACATATGCTTGTTTATGGGTATGTTGAGAAACTGGTATATACCTTAGCTTTTTGTTGCTGTGCATTTACTGTTATACATATATGAATTTGCATTCGTAATGTTTTCGATTCTGAAAGTTTCGTTCTGTTCGCGATTTGTGTTTGTTTTGTCAGGCGTACATGCGCGATCTTAGTTTCAAATAAGAACGAGTGGCGTATATTTATTGAGTTATATTTTTTCAAGTGAAAATGCATATCCTTGCAGCGAAAATAGTACGTACTGTACTGAAAAGAATCTGTCGCATTTTTCGTTGTGACAGTAGTTCGGTAGGCTTTGGGAAAATGTCTTTAACTCACAATCGTCTTTCGCTAGAAGAAAATTTGGAGTCTTGGAACAATGCCGAAATGTTTCGTATAGGAGATAGCAGTAGGGCAAGAGAACAATGTTATTGATATTGATAGTGATGAAGATGGTAGCTCCTCAGAAATGAACTCGAACTCTGTTCAGAAAGTAAAGCATATCGATGCGATTGGGCATTCAATTTAACAAGTGCGAAGGGAATAACGTTAAATATTCCAAAATATTCGCGCAGGAAAAAGTAACTTAAGGAATGGCAACAATTTTTGTCCATTTATTTAACGTTTCGTACAAGTAAAATGTACTCGATTTAACGAATACCTGGACATTATATCATTCGTTATACTGAACCACCACTGTACTATAAAATAAACCGAGGTTCCAATAAAGAGTATTTATTATACACATCAATGACTGTATACTAATTGTATAATTCGAGAACCGAGTGCTTAGAACTTTTTCCCGACATAGAGGACAATTTAAAATAAAAACGTAACCCTTTATGTCTCCAAATTGATGTTGTAAGTCTGCGATAAGGCTTTGAAGGTGCTCTTCCTTCGAACTCTGAAGCCCTGAACATACTCCTTAACATTCCGCCGATAGAATTATTCGGTAGACCATCTGCTGCTTGCTCGGCGATAAGGCTGAAATCGATAAACATGTGAAAGGAACTCCGATTCGGACACTCCACCAATCTAAATTGTTTTAGGTCTTTACCTGACGATATCGACCTTCTAAAACCCAGGCTGCTCTTCGAGAAAAACTTCTCTATCAACATTCCTCCAAGATCTTATTGGGAGTCTGATTATCAGACGCTGGATGGTTCTCTGCGAATCTTCACAGATGGATCGAGGATGGGCGATGATGTGGGATCTAAACATCCAACTGTCATTCCGACTAGCAAACCACTGTAGCGTTTTTCAGGCAGAAACCATAGCGATTAAAGAAGCGCTGTTCTGGCTAAAAAACAATGTAATATCAAGGACAGATAACGTCATCTATTCTGACAGCCAGGCAGCGATCAAATCTCTGGACGCAGTTGCTTTTAACTCAAAGACTTCCCTGAATTGCCGCCTATCTCTCAACGAGATGGCCAAGTATTTGAATATCCAACTTATGTGGGTGCCAGGACACTGTGGCATCCCAGAGAATTGCGAAGCGGACGAACTCGCTAGAAGGGGTACCATGCCTATCGCTACTGCTGAACATCTACTAAAGTATGAAACACTTACCAACACAAATCGTATATGGTATACCGGCACTAAATGCCTCACTGCAAAACTGCTATGGCCCACCATAGATCCAATACGGTCACGTTGCCTGGTCAGGTTGAGTAGACTCAACCTCAGAACTATTAACGGCGTACTTACCGAGCATTGTGCCATTCTCACGCACGCCTTCAGACTAGGCCTTCCTTTTAATGACTTCTGTAGAAGAAGAAGAGGTAGAAACCATTATACATCTCCTATGTAATTGCAATGCTCTCTCCACACGTAGAAAGCATCATTTGGATGCCTACAGCTTCAACAACTCGACAGAACTAAACAACATCACTATCAGTCAACTCCTCTGCTTTATCAAAAGCACTAGCTTACGGAATAGGGTTTTAGATCCGCGTGGTATCACAACGGACATACCCTGGCCTACTCCAACCTAAACAACCTATGATAACTCTAAAGGTCCCAGCATAATGGACGAACCTCCATACTTATCCCAACTTATGCGAGTGAATGTGAACGGAAACAGATAATACAGTTTGACCATAGTGAGCGCCTCTACGTCACAGGGAACGAAAAGCTCTGCAGCGAAATGAGATTATGTACAAGTAACAAACTAAGTATCTTCAAAACGGAACTGCACCATTGTCACGATATACAACACAAAGCATTTCGAAGAGACTCTACCAAGGTAGCAAGATCAACTAGCCGAACGTAGAGGTTTTCTAGTCGATTTCCTTCGAGTTTATATGAGTGTAGACATCCCGTAGCTCCATCGCTACCCAATCAAAGATTGTAAGTTATAGCTTCAAGATTTGTACATCAACACTTCAGGTCATAAAATACTCATAAAATTTGAAAAATTCCAATTTCAGATATTTGTTCTTCCTCAGTAGCAATGGAAGCTCGTCGTCATAATGTTCTTCAGAAATGTCGTAAAACATTATATGATTGTTTTTTTTACTGCATCCGGACAAGAACGGAGTTTGGGCATTCTTCGTTGTCTCTCAGTGAAATTGACATGACTACTCAATGGCTTGGAATTTATGGTCATCATAATCAAAGAGTTCTTATGGCCCGTTCCACGCCTGAATCTGAACTTAAGCTTAAGTTGGAAGTTCCATTTGTTCGGCTTCACAGCCAAGTCTGAATTGGAAAGAGGTATGAATTGAAGTTTCGTAAGTGGCCATTCACAATCATACTTTGAACGAGAGTAATTTCAATTCGATAGCTCGAATTGTTGTTTTGTTGAACTAGACCCCAGTTGGGCAAAGAACAGTCATTTAACGAATATCGTGAACCAGAGAAAATTATTGAACGGAAGTTACATCGAGAAGTTGACCATTTTTCATGTTTAACACTGGATAAGCTGAGATTGCAATGGCATTTGAAACTCAATCAAAACATTCCTTTAAGATTGATACCGAACATTGGCTGATCAGTAAAAAAAGCATAGCGTAAAACTGGTTAGAAACATTTAAAAATCTTAATCACTAGATCAAGTCCATAGTGGTTTAGTCTAATTTCCTTCAGGATAGGGCAGCATTAATACTAAAAATGCATCGTACCTCGCTCGTTTGTAAATCAAACGTGTTGTCGAGTTTTCTGTTTGAACAACGCACTCTAGTCTCTACTTTGATTGCTCCACTCTGGGATTTTATTTTCGCTTAGATTCAGGGCGATGTTATATGTGCTATAGATATTCTCCCAGTCATTGAGAAAAAGAGTTTGTCATCAATGCGTTTTTGACAAGGATTTTAGACACATAGTTAATATTCAATTTAAGTATTGTATGTGGATGAAAAGGTTTGACATTCAACACTCAATTTGGAGAAGGTATTGTCTGTGGTATTGTATATATGTATATTTTAATAAAGAAAGATTTTGTTTACATCATCGAAATATTTTCGTCCCCATTCGTGTGCACCGTAGTACATTACTGATCGCATGACAGCTTCAAAAACTTTAATTTTTTTTGGAATTCCAGCATTTTTTAAACTATTTTGTACATGCTGAATTTATGGCCTATTTCAATTCGGCGGGCTTTAATTTAATATGTTTTTTGCAATGAAATGTCGTGGTTACCGTTAACCGTTACTCCTTGATATTTATATGACTTGACGACATCTAGATCACTCCAGCAGAATTCCATTTTTCAGCTCTAGCTATGCGCTTGTTCGTTAAGGGAAAATAAGCAATTTGTGTTCATGTCCAAAGAATTGTATTTGCAGTTTTCTTCAATTTATTCAGCATGTTTTGAAACTACTAGTATTCGGTTTCATCGTAGTACCAAATTCACTTGTGCACTATGCCTGTCCCATTATTGAAGCAATTGCTTCAGGCTATTATATTATATTCAACTAAAGACAAAATGTTGAGAATTAAACAAAAAGTTGTGGTAATCAAGATGTACCCAAATTCTTGGATTCTGGCATAATGCCGTAACAACTTCAAAAACAACTCCGCACCTAGAGTACAATGCACTAAATATTGGCTTTTAAATAAAGAATCACTTTAGTAGCAGTTGTAGGGATGAGATGGAGTTCTTCTTTACCTACGAACCTCTTGCTTTTGCCAGAAAGATATCGCTACGGGGATTTGCCCAAAATCTGACCAAGTGGCTGTCGTGCAGAATGGGAATAGCATAATACTATATATACAATAGATAGTGACACCACAAGGAACCCAGTTTATGGCTAAATGGGATGCGACGTTAGCCTTAGTACTTCATCGAATAACAAACACGATTGAATAGTGCAATGTTCTGATAGATCTTTAAGTTCAGAGACTCTTGTCCGGTTGAGAACTCAATAGCAAAAAATGATCAACACTCTTGGAGTAAAGTTATGGCAAAACCAACGTTCCTACCTATCCCACAGAATCAATATTGATCGCTCGTGGTTTTCCTTTGTGATAACGATTCACCATCATCTACAGCTGTGGCGTCATCGCGTCAGCAAACATATGAAACCGGCGTTGTTGAGTGTGTCCCACGCAAGATGAGGAAAGCAAACATTAATAACATTCATAGAAGACAGCATCAACTGTTACCAAACCAACCAAAATCCATGTATCTCAACCATTAGAAGCAGTTCAAATTGAGTATGGACATGTGTGGAAGCCATCAAGCCAGTAGGGCTGCTTTCTACTATCATCGTGCACATTCAGCTGAATTGCAGCCGCTCACCAAGTCGCTGGTAATTGATTGATGGCTTAAAGATTCAGCGAGCACCAGTGAGTGAAATTAACAACTTACGACCTAAATTTTGAGATCGCCACGATATGTGGAGTGTAACAGCACATGCGTGCATCATAGAATTAAAGTCAATAACTCTCCTCCAATAGAAAGGAGAAGTTGGAAATACACAATTCGCCTCTTTCTCTCACCATTGCGCCCACTTAATGGCGCATACAAACTATCTGGACTGGTCGCCGCTGCGGTAAATTGATCGGAAAAAGTTTTCCACGATAATAAAAAACTATGGCGTGCTGCGGTTGCCAGCGGAGACCGCACATATGTGCACACATGCACCGAATAGGCGCGATCCGAGTGGACTTCATGTGAAAGTCATAACGCAGCCATGATTCCTCCCTCTTTGGTCTGACTGCATGAGATGAAGACCACCAGTCAGGCGGCATCACGAGAGAGGCAGGGTTGTCATGACCACCAGGTGTTTGGGTCAACCCGTAGGCTTTTGAATGTCACTGGACCTTTATGCGGTGGCGACGTAAAGAAAACGATTATGGTGACGATGTTAAGCCGATGGAGGCACTGAGAATAAATATTGGAAAAAAAGTGGCGTAAGTGAAGCGTGAATTAGCTTCAAGCTGGTCATTAGTCTCATGAGGTAATAAAGGTTTTATTGACCACGCTGTAACTTTTTTTATTTCTCTATGAATGACGTTGTAGATGCATTGAAGACGAAGGTAGATACGAATTCTGCTGGTCTCACGGAATTGCGTAAAGGAAATGTTTTGCAAGGAAGATGCGACATTAAAGTCGAGTGAAGCCCAAAGAAAACTGACTGTCATAGGAATAGATGGATTAGATATATTCTTCTGCACGAAAAAAGTACTTAGTTCTGAATCTTTGCATTGTTTTTTAAAAAGAAACGTACTTGCTTCTGTTTGTTTGTGAAGCAAAAAATAGCAGAAAAAATAAACGCAGATGGAGTGGATCGTCGAATAATAAAAAAAATTGTTTCCTTAAACAGATGTATAAATTGGACACGCCTCGAAGACCTTACATAATGTCTAGTTGATCCTTCGATAGGCCACTATATTAGTCAATTGAATTTAGCCCATAGAAACAGCGGCTGGCAAGAGTCGGTACTGACGTTACTTGCACACTCAACTCCAGGATGATGTTGAAGAAGTCACAAGAACACTGTCATATGCGGCGTTGAAATCGACGAATTTATGGTGGGTGTTGATTTTCGCATCTGCAATTCCATTCTACTCAGGCGCCACAATTGAAATTCGCAATACCAGAGTTGCCCTATCCCAACTATATGTCAATGCTCCACCACTGTTAACATTAAATGGTGGTACTCATTTATCATTTTCTTCCCTATTTAATAGAAACTCGGTCCACTCAAAATGTTCACAATCCGTTGATAACAATCAACACTCATGATCTGTTTACCGGAGCTAGTAAGCTTCTCAACTTCAACAGACCAAATCATAATGAAGGTTGAATTTCACAGATCGTCACCATTATGCCTTTCAAATGATTACTCATTAATTGCACCACACTGCCCACATGATTATCATCCCATTAATGTGATTCAGTCGCACCTCTCTAACACCCAAAGTTCACACCGCTCCGGTGTTAATAAGAGCTAATTTACAATCCATTTAAACAAGGTCACTGCGGGACTTAATTGATGATATGTACATGCCACCATTTGGATATACCAACAAGAAACAATTGAGGGGCACACTTTTCGAATTAATTGGAACTGGTTTCAAGAGACAAATTAGAATTTAACTGGTCACCCATTCAATGTGACTTATTCTGAGGTATTTTTAAGTTTCTCAACAACCAAATCGTTTGTTTGCACTATCAACAACTTTTTTTCAAAACCATTAGTGCCGCTCACACTTCACTCACTGAATCAATGTCAACGGATTCGAATGTACGCTTTAGGTAATTGCCACTTAATGACAAAAAAACCGCTAAAGCACTACCCATCGCGAAAGTATCTTCCTTGTACTTGAAAGGATTGGTCAATAGTTGATTTGTTTCTCCATTTGGCAGCAGACGCTTACGCACAAGCAAACAAAAAGGCGAATAAAAGAAAAAAAAACGTGTGCGAAAGAAAAACCATCGCTTAGCCGTTTTTGGATTTTATGAGTTGAACTTCGCACTCACCTTGTTCCATTTTCATTAACGATCCGAACTTCAAAGTCATATGGCATGCCATGAGAAAGTGTTCTCCTTTTCGGAACTAGTAAACGTCAACCAGGTGACATTTATTCATGACAAAAGAAGTTATTTGTCAGGCGTTTAATTCAAACTCGTTTCGAAGATACTGGTTGCAAAGTCGGTATATCGTGTTCATCCAATTAAAAAAACCGTTTTGGTTATAATTTGTATACAGACTTCGTGGGATGATGGCTAGCAAATTTTGACTTTAAGATTTAGTAAGGATGTTGAACTGATTATATCTACAGTCTTTGGACCGGTAAACATTCAGAACGGTCTCGGATATATGTACATAAATAATAACCACAAATGATGGTGGAGAGAGGACGGAGAGTAAGTGTCTTCACGTTGACTTGATGCGAATAATCAATGCATTATGAATATTTTATTCAACATTTTGGTACGGCCACAGTCATGTGTGATTCCGAATTCTACGTATGAGTGTACATGCAAATGTATATATGTATGTACATTTGATGCGTTGGTCAAAGAAAGGTAAGCAATGATATGATATGATATAGAGGCTGGTGACAAATGCATAGATTAAACATGTGGTGCGTTGAGCTTTGCAGATAATTGTCTCAGAGATCGGTTTTAAGGTTACAAATGGAACCTGTGCTTTCATCTACTCGTATTTGTCACACATTCTTATGTAAAGGGTGGTTAAGTTTTAACGGCCGATGTTGATTTTGAATAAAACACAAATTATTTAGGAAATTATTGTCATTTCTTTTTATTATGATAATATTGGTATGGTTCAATTTCGTATGGAACAAAATATCGGCCAAATGGCCGCCGCGACCTCGGCGGCACACCTCCGTCCGATGGTCCAATTTTTCGATGACGCTGAAGCATAATTGATGTTCTATGCCGTTAATGTGCCGAATTATCCCATCCTTTAGCTCTTGAATTGTTGCTGGCTTATCGACGTACACCTTTTCTTTCAAATAACCCCAAAGAAAAAAATCTAACGGTGTCAAATCACATGATCTTGGCGGCCAATTGACATCGCCACCACTTGAGATAACACGGCCATTGAATTTGTCGCGCAAAAGAGCCATTGTTTCGAAACCACATATCTTCCAATTCGGGCCATAAAAAGTTCGTTATTATTTCACGATAGCGAATACCATTTACAGTAACTGTCTGACCGGCCTCATTTTGGAAAAAATACGGCCCGATGATGCCGCCAGCCCATAAACCGCACCAAACAGTCACTCTTTGTGGGTGCATTGGTTTTTCGACAATCACTCTTGGATTATCATTCGCCCAAATGCGGCAATTCTGCTCATTGACGAATCCACTGAGGTGAAAATGTGTCCCATCACTGAAGATGATTTTCTTCGAAAATTTATCATCCACTGTTGCCATTTCTTGCAACCATTCTGACCATTGACAACGCTTGAAATGGTCAAGAGGCTTTAGTTCATGAGTCAATTGCACCTTGTAAGCGTGTAAATGCAAGTCTTTATGCATAATGTTCATCAACGACGAGCGTGAGAGGTGCAATTGTTGGGCACGACGACGAGTTGAGGTGGACGGCTCTTCAGCCACACTATCGCGAACAGCAGCAATATTTTCTGCAGTACGAGTTGTACGAGCATGCACTGGTGTTTTCACATCTCCTACAGACCCGGTTTGCTCAAATTTTTGCACGATTTTGCCGATTGTACGCACATTTGAAATTGAGAAATGTCAAATGAAATGCAGAAAAAAACTTGACGTTTAGGTGTGGTTCACATTCACATCGGCCCTTAAAATTTAACCACCCTTTAGCTCCGGCTTTTAGTAGGCGATTGGCATGCAATTTTGAAGTTGCTCTTATATATGTGAGATTGATCTGCTTTTCCGTGTCGGTCAACCCAAAAACCTCAACAAACTATACTAGGTGAAGAGGTTGTTCCACTTCTTCCCTTGGGTTTTCGGGACTCCATATATTATATATAATTTGTTCGGGGATAAAATTAAATATTATTCTGTGTTTCTAGTTTCTAAATTATTGTCTAACCTGTTAGTCGGGGTTCACACGGAGACTGTTTAGTTGCGACACTTTTATAGTATTTAATTTTGAATTCCCACTCTATGAGCCTTGTGCAAATACACGGTGCCTCGTGACTCACTACTACTTTTGCCAGGTCTCTATTATTTTTTCTTTCGACTGTGAAATGTTTCAAGCTGCCAGGAAAAAGGATGCTTTTTTATTTTTTTTTAATTTTCTGTACCGAAAAGAAGGTATGAACTAGAATTTTTCCTCTTCATCCGACATTTTTACGTAATGCACACTTTATAGAAATAAAAATATGACGAATAAGGAGAAGAAATGTCAAAAAGTGTATCGGACCAAGTATACCATTTCACGTTTGACACTTTTACGAATCACGATTCTATTCTCACCATATCCAGTGCTTCTTACAAAATGTCTATCAAAAACATTCTTTTTTTGTTTCCATTCTTTGCCAAGCCACACGAAGTTAAGTCCAGTGTTACCTCTATTCTATTAGTTGCACATATAAGAGTACACTAGTAATATCGGCAACGAACTCGGTATTGGTCAAAAATCCAATATTTGATAGCTCTACCGTTTTTTTTTCTAAAAACTTTCCCATCTGCTCCAGACCAAACAAAATTGTTTGCAAAACATCTGCAAATTCGTACGGAATTCTCTTTTGTTTGACGCTCGATGTTGAAAATGTTACCTAAAGCTAAAGTCATGCAGTAAGATAAGAGCGATTGAGCTACAAAGCGTCGATGAGTGTCCTTGATTGAGTGTTATCGCTTGAAGAAATCTCAAGAAACCATTCCAACTTCAAACCCCTTAAAGCCTCAGATCTTTAAAATTATGTTAAATGACTGTTTTCGATCGGATTCTGTAATAAGGAACATTGTATTCTCTAAATAGTAGCATTGTAGTATGAGGTTGGAATTGTACGTTTACCCACAATTATCACTTAAAAATTCACTTTCTTCAATAAAGACATTGCAAGTACCGTATTTTCAGTCATCTGATGTACCCACATCTGTCCTTCAGAATTTATGAATCTGTTATAATTCGATCTTTACAGCATAAGATGACAGTTTACCACTTTCCAAGGAGGGACGCGTAGATCTCAGCAGATCATACTCTGTAAAATATATTTATTATTATTTTGATACTAATATTTCTTAGAATTCTGAATAATTGCCATGCTATGCATACAAATGTAGATGTGTATGTATGTACGTCGAATCTACATTCAACTGAACCAAAGGAATTGGAAAATCCAACCAAATGACATAAACACATTCTGATGATCCAATATGTATTTTCCACCGACTCTGATCACAAGTGGCATACATTTTACCACCATTAATCAACATAATTCATCAACAGAAATATCTATAACACCACGCACTTAAAATATTTGGTAACTGTGACAACTGATACTTATACCACGCCACTTATTTGAAATCAATCACATTATATATTTTCGTTCAATAAATCAATGCCACCGACTCGATGTATGTCTGTGACTCCAATACTTGATCTCATCTAATTAACCACACTCGGCAAACAGTATCTCCTGAAGTGAAGTCTCATCTTTGAATTCCCATGTGAGATTACAAACCCGTAACAAAAATATGTGCGACGTCTTTATCTCATTTACGCACTTTTCAAATTATTTAACAGTTTCACTTCAATTAGGACCAGATACAGCACTAAACCAGATGTGCCACTCATTATCGTTCTCAGTATCTTCTCGTCTGAAGGCCAACAAAGAAGTCAATGATAAACGACAGATGGACCTAGGGAATGCACCACAGCCTCAGGCACAACAAGAGCCACGGCCACAGTCAGTCAATGTCCAAACTCTCAAACGCAAGGGTCATTAAATAATAGAAAATAAATCCATAAACGGGACACAGGGGATTGAAGATACACTAATGAACGATCATCAGAGGTGCAACAAAAATTCCACCACTCACAGGCGCGATGCAATTGGAACTTGTTTATGGAACGTGGTTCGAACAAAATAAAAAAAGCAGCAGCCACAACAACAGCAACATCAACGAATCCATACGGAGAAGTGCACTAATTATGAAAAATCTAAATACTGCAGCTACCTAAGCCTCTTGAAGAAAGATTTTCTCCAAAGAGATGTCCGCTGAAGAGAGACTCCGACTGGCCGGCTCCATCGGTTGAGATGGATGATGACCTTCTGTGTTCCAATCTGCCGGAGGCTGTTCAATTGGAACTTAATAATAATTTCCAATGACACGACAGAAAATTGAAAAAAAAATCAAAATGAATCGGAATTCTTCGGAAAAAACATTGAGATACCTACGTAGAAACTGTATCGAGATAATTGAAGAATGGCTGTAGTTAGTACATGATTGGAGGAGGAATCCGGCAGTGGGGCCAAATGGATGATGAAATATGTGGCAGAAATTCTCCTTTAAATCAAGATCATCTATTTGAACAGTTATTCTTTGATTCATGATTGCAGTGTGGACACCTATGCCCATCGTTTGCCTTTCCACACCTTAAATGTGTTCAAAGCATGAGCGGAGGTTTTGTGGAGAGAAAACAAGAATGGTTTTTGGATTATTGAGCAAAAGTTATTGTTTTGCACTGCCCTATACAAATTCTGGACATAAAGCCAAATTAGGATCTATCGAAAGGAGTAAGATAGGAAAGGATGTATGTATATTACAGAAGTATGCTGAGCGTGCTAATTCTTTGCCCAATACAAACGTACTACAATAACAGACTTAACATTTCGACTCAGTTTCGTCGAGATTCTTTTTGCTTACTTATTTTAAGTGGAAACGTGGCGGAACGTGGCGAACCGTGGCGGCCCAACGTCCAGGTTCGAATCCCAGTACCACAAAATTAATTTTCATGGCCCCACATCTTTCGTGTCACTGACAATACTCAAAGGGTATAACTGTCTAGAAAAAGCTTCTCAAACTTGGCCGTTCGCAGTTTCATGAGAGAACAATAGCACGCACAACACGAGCGGTTGCTGAAAAGCTAGGCCCTGGCCATACTATTATTATTATTATGTTAAGTGGAATCGAAATGAAACGCTTTCTAGGTACACTCATTACAGTTGATGTTAGAGTTCAGGTTTTGTCTCAGGCTCAACCAGACACTTTCAATTTTACCATGCTTTTGGCTACCTTTTTATTTCGATTCTGCTATAAGCCTAAATTCATTATCGCGCTGATTGCTAATGACTGACTGAAATGAAGAATACACAACGCCGATCTTCATTCGTTATTATTTACAAACTAATCAGGAGTCAGCATGTACATCAGAAACAAGTGCGACTCACAGAAATCAATTATGGATAGCGTCAGTCACACCCAATAAGGAGTTAACTTCTAGAGACAATTCCGATTCACAAGATCAGTTCTGAGTCGCGTTGATTATGGATGGCATCCGTCAGTGAATCGTCTGCTCAATATGCTACCACTTTTCTAGGGAGTACGCCTTTCCGTTGACACCGAAATCCGCGTGTCCGAAAAATGTGTGAGATCATCTTTATTGTGTCACACTCTGACTGCAGTGTAGATTCATTATGTGGCAGGTAATACGTACTTTTCTTATTCAATCCGTAATCCTATCCATAATCATTAATGGGTCCTAGGAACACATCGATTAGGAATCAGCATACACGCTGACAATACTAAATAAACATTAGACGTTATCTACGTACTTTTAGCACCTGTCAGAAAAATGAGGGAGCCTTATAATAAGTCCGAATTTTTAAAGCTTATTTCCATGTTATTTAAAGGGCTGCCTGACGCTTAATGGAGTAACCTTAAAGAAACAAGGAAGTCACTTCAGCGGCCAAATATTTCAGAATGTGTCGTTCAAATAGAAATAACGTTGACTCTCCCACTATAACTTTACGCTTGGCTTTAAGTCGTTCACTGTGAAATCCGGCATATTTGACACTATGTTTGGATTTCTGTCACGATATCAAGAATAATGTATTGTGACATCGGGAATATCTTACATCTGACTGTATTTGCACTGATATAACACCCTATTCGCTTTCAAATTCGGAGTGGAGCATTCCTCATAGTGTCTGCAGTAGCTATCATAATCATGCATACCGCCATTATTCCAATAGTTTGAATGCCAAAATCCTTCAATTTTACAATTCGTTCGATTTTAATTCCGATTTTTAACGTAAGTAAAGGGTGATTTTTTAGCTATTATCTTTTTGGCAACACTGACGCACGTTTCGTGTTTTGTTTCACTGTCAAACATCTTCAGTTTGGTCTATAATTTAACCATGAATCGTCTTACAAACGAACAACGCTTGCAAATTATTGAATTTTATTATCAAAATGCGTGCTCTGTTAAGAAAGTTCATCGCGCGCTTCTTCCATTTTATGGTCAGTTTAAACGACCCAGCGACGAAGATCATTTTTGGCCCAATGGGTACGTAAATAAGCTGAATTGTCGATTTTGGAGTGAATATCAGCCAGAAGCATTGCAAGTGCTACCAATGCATCCAGAAAAAGTCACAGTTTGGTGCGGTTTCGGTTTCAAAGATGATGCGAATCGTAACGTAACTGTGAATGGTGAGCGCTACCGTGAGATGATATCCAACTTTTTCTTGCCCAAAATGCAAGAGCTTGACTTGCATGACATGTGGTTTCACCAAGACGGTGCTACATGCCACACAGCACGCGCAACAATGGATTTATTGAGGGGCGAGTTCGGTGAATATTTTATTTCACGTTCGGGACCGGTCAATTGACCGCCTAGAACGTGCGATATAACGCCTTTAGACTATTTTTTGTGGGGCTATGTTAAAGTTCATGTCTATACAGACAAGCCCGCTTCAATTGACGCATTTGAAGACAACATTGAAGCATTTATTCGTGAGACACCGGCCGAAATGCCAAAATTGGACTAAGCGGATGGACCATTTGAGGCGCAGTCAAGGTCAACATTTGCATGAAATAATCTTCAAACATTAAATTATATGGACCGTACTATCGATTCAAATAAAAATTTCATGCAGTTTTCTGAACTTTATGTGTGTTTTTTTTGAAAAACTTTCCTATAGCTTTTAAAAAATCACCCTTTATATAATAAATCCTATGATATGGTGCCGACTATTATGATTAAGTGCTCGTGCATTGAACATTTGACATTTGCATCTGCATGAATTGCTAGTGACTCGTACTTCAACGAAAAAGACTGTGTTCTGCGCAGGACAACGCATTCAGCGGCTGACAAATCAGCCACGGTCACCGCAACGACCGCTAAAGCAATTAGCCGTCACTTGCAAGCGGTCTTTGTAAACAATCCGTCAACATAGTTTCCCTTTATGAAACCACATAATGACATAATGCACATCAGCTGCAGCTTTACTAATATTTGATGTGACTTCTGTTTCCCTCGATTTCCAATTTAATACAAAATGTCTGGAAGTCACATTATTCACAAGAGTTCTTCTAAGGTTTCTTCAAAGGTCAGGTCCCACTGTGCACTTGAACTCTTTTTTAATGAAATTCCGTTAGACCATAACTTAGTCATCTTCAGTGCGTCATCATCCGTAGATGCTTAATCGAACACAAAGAAACAGAAATCTGAACAAGTACAATGTACATTCAGTATCTTCGGTGAAGCTGATGTCTCATTCGTACTTGATTCATTTCAAGGACACTGTCATCCGATCGGGCGCAACTATTGGACATTATGTATTAAATCTTCAATCGGAATGTTAATGAGTCGAGGGCTCATGACTCTGAATACAGTGTTGTTTGTGTATTCAAGAGTAAAAAAAAACTAAATAAAATCTTCATTGTCCGCATTGTGGTCGAGTTCTTCGAATGCCGGGTCCATAAACCAAATAATTAAGGTTTCTTAAGTTTGTTTCTTGAGCTGCCTTGTCTGCTTTCATTTGTTTGGGCAAAACCTGTTTGAATTTATTTCTTGTAATTCTGAACTCTATTGAAAGGTTGATGGGATACATTGATTTTTGAGTCAGTTAAGTGCAATTGGAACTTGATTATCGATAAGCTGCACTCAACGTAAGGGAGTTATAGATATTTCAGGAAGTACGACTGGTAATTGTGGATGAATCTCAAATGCTTTTTGACCATCAGTGCATGCTTGGGTTGGTTGTTACAAATTTTTGTTGTTCGTACCTTCCTTGGATGTGATAGGGTTGATCGAATATATCGCAATTTGACCACAATGCTATAGGATAGCCGTTTGAAATTTCAGTAAAGCATGGAGGTTCGCCTTTCAGCCAAGTCGAACAGAAAGTAGACATGTTCAATCAATGAAGCTGGCAGTGAATCAGAATTACAGGCGTGATCTTGTAAATACTGCCATTGGTCAAGCATTATGAAATACTTGAGAAAATACTTTTTCATGATTCATAATTAGCGTCACATCGCCTCACTTTCACTGGTGATTGTACGAGTGATTCCCTACTTTTGCGGTAAAGAACAATGTGGTGAATGACCAACACTGATAATTATGTTCTGTGCGATTTGGTAATTGGCAACTTATTCAGTTTAGTTTGTTATCTCAAACACTGTGCGTCATTCGAAAAAGTGGTAAATACAAAAATGATCTTCCTCCCCGAATTAATGAAGAAGCGATCCACGTTGCTGCACAATAATCCCAGCATTGTCTAAGTGCCCATGGCCCCAGAATCAAACAAATTAAACGACCAGGAAATAAATCATACAGCAATTGAATTGGTTTCAGCAAATACATCTGCAATATACATAGAAGCGAAACATAATCCAATGAAATACAAAATCTTGACCAAACAGTGACGCGCTGTGGATGCATTTGTTCCTTATCAAAGCACTCATGAATTGAAGCGAATCTCTCAAGTGACTGCAGTGAAGTCAAATATGCACAGATTTTTGTCGGCCTTGTGTAACGTTTAACATGTCAAATTCATTTCTTAAGAAACATTAAAATCCTTTCCACAAATGTCTACCCATTCAATTTTCTATGTCGACGTGCATGATCACAGTACATCCTCACACTGCATTGCATAACCCAAACACAATTCGCAGACCCAATTAAAGTGTCTAGACTGTGTGCGTACTGTTGGAACTTAATCACCGATTGAACACTCATCACTTTTCAGATTAAAGCATCATCTCACGGCGATTTGCAATCAAATCTGAATGTAATGCACCACCACATGAAATCTATAACCAATTGCAAATCAGGTCGGCTGTGGTTATCCGTACCGCATTTTAGCGTGTTTCGTTTCATAAATACATATAGCAAGTTGCGATGATGAGAATCTTTAGTAGCGTGCCTTGGTTTCCACATCCAACCACAAGTCAGGTTAAGCAACCTGATTAGGACGTAGATTTAATCGATTATTAGAGTTGGAGAAAACGTTACAGGTATGCAAACCTATTACTCTCTGACAACACCGTGGGTAGTTTTCGGTTGCATGCAACAATGTTCAGTGCTTGAGGAAGCCGCATTGAAATCTCTCGAATCGACCATAACTTACGATGAACACTTGGAGTGTGCTTATAGATTGGTTTGTAGTTGAATGGGGTCCTCTTGTCAATATTCTTTGACAGTTCAATTCATCGTAAGAGAAATGTAATTAATGCATGAGCGACTTGCAAATAGCTAACAATCTCGAGATAATTTTTCGTTCAGCACCAACATAAAGTGCAGTGATTCGAGATTAAATTATAGCGAATCTTGTGCAGTTCAAGCAAATAATCATTTGGTGGAAATTCTAAAATGCATTGTCTGTTCCTAATTGATTTCTAAGACAACTTGACAAATGTTGCGATATTCAGATCTTTAATTGGAGAGAGTTGCTCTCATGTTGGGCTTTTTTTTTTAACATGATATCCCTGAACGGTTCGAAAATCCCTGAACTGAACTCTACGGTGCACTCCGCACGATAATCGGTGGAATGCCCCTGGATCCCGCAATCAGCCATCGCATCGAATAGTTCTTTGTGATGAATGCTGTCGCATACGTATGTACGTATCCATTTCTAGGATTTGACTCGGTGTATATTTGGTCCATATGCCATTTGCCGAGTCGGAAGCCGCACGGATACGTACCGATCAGTGCGGTGCAAAAAGGCTGTAAACGTACACACGGCAGGATATTGTTGGTACTTGTCGGGTATATTGTTGATGTTAAAAATTTGTGTATCAAAAAACATGTAGAAATATTACAGGTCGTCCCGATTCTTCTTCAAAATACACTAAAATTGTTGATCTAATTGGCACCAGAACATCGACCTATCGTTCAAATTCGGTTCACTCTTAAGATTATTAATTTATTAAAATTAATGTAAAACAAAAACTAAATAATGTCATGCGTTCTTATAAGCTCTCTATAAACTAATCATTCCATCACCACATTCATAAGATGTGACATTCAATCAACTGAAGAATCTGGCAACAACACACAAAACAATAATTTCCGTTAGAACAATGCCAACACGGCGCACTCACAATGATTCTAATTTTTAAAAACCAGCACGTAGCTTGTCTCTCTGGGGAGTCTACTTCCGTATTCAAGTTCTGCTCTGAACCATAATTATAGTGTTCGTATCCTCAATTAGTCAGCCACACAAGAGGAAATCAATTTTCACTCCAGAGGCAAATGGAATAAAGTGTGATGACCCATATCATTGTAATAAGTGTTAGAAATGTAATTCAATTGATTGTACCAATTTTAAACTGAATTAAAACACAATTGGCGTTACTCAACTGTTGGAATAAGACTTTCTTTTTTTGCGTGTGAACACCTGAAACCGTTCAATGATAGGTTCAATTTAGTGAGCACTTGCTCGAGGAACTCCACCAGTAGCGCGGGTCCTTGGAAGACCCAGGAAATACCACATTTCATTTGAATTCGAAGGCGCATATAACAGCGTGCATGGAACCATGTTATATCTAGACACTTTTAAGGACAAACAAGTTTTCCAAAAAAAGTGACGGACTGGAATATAGGAGTTATATTCCTGAGTCTGGTCAAGATTTTGCGTGGACAGCTAATGGTCCACCTATTTAGTGGCAATCTACAAATAACATCCATATAAATAAATCCATCTGGTCATCAGCACAAATTTATTTCCAAAAACACAAAGACTCACTTTCCTTTTCTCGCTGACAAGCATTTTGCAAAAAAGTCTTCTGATTCAAATGTTATGCATTTCACTTACAGAACTTTGCCACTTAAGCATTCGCTTTCATTTTGATATGGTCATATACAAGATTTTACTGTCGAGACTTCTTCGAATTGGGTCATTGGGTTTACAGTCAGAGGAGAGCCATAAAAGCTTCTTCAAGGGTCTCTGTTACCATGTTAACGAGCATTAAAGTGTACCTATTTCCAACGTTCACCAATTACACCCTGACCAAGAATAAAACGCAGGACAGGAGGAAGGAATTCCACCAACAACAACGATTGTCGCTGATTGACATAATTATTAATGCACCGCTGATATCGCCGGTAGTTGCTGATGATGGTGTTTGTATTTGTGAGACCGTGGATTAGACTTGCATTCCGCCGGGGGTTAGTGCGCAGATTTAAGGTTCGGCGATGCACGCACACACAGGTATATAGATTCTCTTGTCTAAAGATAGATCGAGGATGCTGGCTATGACATTGGCCGGTTGGGTTAGTCAGTCAGATGGGATGGGTCCAGTCGGTTAAAAATACATCAAGCATTTTATTAGTATTCATAAAATTGTACGAGGACGAACAACGGAGAGTGTGTTGAGTTTTGTTGCGATAAAATGTTCCAAATCAGGTTTGATACTTAATGACGGGGATAAACACCGTCTCTGGAATTCGGGTAAATACCAACAAAAAAAAAAAAAATAGTATGGACGGGAATAATAGGTAAGTTAATTTTAATAATTAGTTGAACAAGGCGAAATTTGCAATAAAACCAAGTTCTTAGAGTTCAGGGGCATAAGTGTTGGTAGTCATTTATTTTATATTTTACAAATTATAGCATAAAGAGTTTATTTAACGCTTTGCATATAAAATGATAGATAAATAATGGGTGAATTAAAGTTGGATAAACTCAAGTTCGTTCTTCTTCCTTCAATGGTGAGGCACTTTTATTGGAATAGTTGTTGTTGATCAGACAATATAAAATATAAACTATTAAACTTCAACCTTGCTTCAATACTTTGTCAATTATTATTGTGTATACACATATACATGCATTAATAGTTTTCGTTATAAAATTCAAATCCCAGGACGACGAAAATAATTGTCAGGGCCCAACCTTTTTCGATTCACTGGCAATGCTCAAAAGAGTATAACTGTTTAGAAAAACCTTCTCAAAACTTGGCCGTTCGGAGTCGGCACAAAACTGTTAGTCATTTCCACTCGTGGGAGAACAATAAAACGCACAACACAAGCTGAGAAGCTAGGACCTAGCCCTCTACAGTCTGTAGCGCCACCCATATTATATTTATTATTATATTAAATTGAATATTATTTGATGGATATAAATAGAAATAATCGATCCACATAGCGACTGTTATCTGCCGATGCCTAAAAGTTTAGAGTTCCGTCTCGCTCGTTTGCACAATCCAAAACGATTTAAGAGCTTGCTAAATTAAAAATTTAGTTCTGATACAAATTTGTGTGAATTTGATTGTGTGAATTTGTGTTGTTCGAAGTCATTACGTAAGGAAAATAAGGTAGACGTACAGGTAAATGTACAGCTTGTCAAAACGACCATATTTTTATTTTGTGACTACATTCGGGGTTCGTTTTTGGCACTGGTATTTATGATCTGTTTCTTAAGCTTACATCGCAATTCAATTTCGTATATCAAAAAGTAATTCAATTCTGAATGAAAGAATTATCATGTTGAAAAAAATGTCTTTTGTTTCCAATTTTAATTTCTATACACATGAAAGTTGCGACCGTTGTCATCACTCGCTCACGTGGCTGTTCAGTATACCTTGTGCCCCTTATACCTTAGTTTGAAACTTAAAAACTGGGGATTGAAAACATCGATATTGAGTACGAGCGATACGTGGAACTGGTAACGGTACCGCTGAACAGAACGGTAGGACTACGTATATGGATTGTACATTCACACTGACGGTAGTTTCTGTGTGGTGTTCACATCAGTAGATGCGTAATTTGTAGAACAGATGATATGCCATTTATGCTTAAAATCCTTTGTTTCGATATATGAATGTATTTAGATGCCAATGACTAGTACAAGATTATTTAAAAATCCATGCAATAGTTCAATAATTCGAATTTAAGATTTGAATGTAACAAAAAAGCTGTTCAAACAAATCAATAATAGTTGTATTGTTTTTAATTAAAACAGAATCAAGGGCCAATAGTTTCTCGGAACCACATGCAGCATAAGCCTGTTGCTTGTTGACGTATCCGAGGAAATTAAAAATGTTTGGTTTTTTTTTTTTTATTTTTGAGTGGGTATACAATCGGAAAAATAACCATGCTTCCTTCAACTGGTCTAGTCACCCCAGTTATTCACTCGAATTTGGTTAATTTTCGTTACATCACGCGATGAATTGTATACACACTTAGCTTGACACGATTTTGTGGGCGAATGTCGGCGGTCTAGCATAAAAAGAGCTACAAATAGAGTTTTGTTTGTTTATGATTTCTCTCGTTGTCTTATTATTGTTCACTAATTCAAATTGATAGTAACCAGCCAACCTCTGATACAGAAAGTCGCAGTATCACTCTGCTGACAGTCTCCATTGAATGTCCCTTTTCTAATTATAGCTAAGTAAAAGCCCATTCCATTGCCATTACAAACCATTTGTTGTTACTAAACAAAACATGGAATATCCAGTTGTGTCATGTACGATAGATAATACCATAACTTGTGAGCTCCTTGTACAGCACTCGCCTGTACTACTTACTAGACTAGAGGCAGACCCGTCTCCTTTCTATTATCCATTCAGTCTGCTACCGAATGGGAAAACAAACTTTTTTCACAGCGGTAAGCAGTATTCCGCCAGCTCATCCAAGAATGTATATGTTTTTTAACTGCCACACAATCCATGGGTGTCACCTAAATCACATTCATTTACGCACTTGGGATACACAATCGACGTTAATGAAATTAAATAAATAATCCATTGATGTGGAAGCTTACTCCGATTAATTCCCCGGCAAAGAGCAAAGGTTCGCACTGAGGAATTCATTCGACGGGTGCACCACGGGTTTTATGCGAAAATATCGCGAATGTTTCACTTATCCCCCGCCCGGGCACATGCGCTAGTCGTCGACTTCATTTGAATTTAAATCGCATTCGCAATTAATTTTTATCGTATAAATCTGTCGCATAAATTCTTTGATTGCCTGAATGCGTTGCACAAACTAGAAGTCACCGTGAACTCGGTGAGATATTCGATGAATCAAACGTACTTATGGGTACTTTTAACGTTCTTCTCTTTTCTGTAATTTATGCAATGGTATTTTGATTAGATATTTCATTGCACTCCCAACAGCGTTCAAGTATTTCTTTGTTCGATTGCGGTTAGGTAATTTTTTTTTCCTTTTCGTTATTTATTTTCTCTCTCTCAATGTAACGGTGTAAATTGGATTTTTTAGAATGATATGAATTTGATTTTCGATTATTTATAGATCTTTTATTACGTGGATTAAGGTCAAAATGTGCCTATTGAGTATTTGTTGATTCCCATAAGCAATTTTGCATGGGAGACTTATGCCTTTTGGGTTTGGCACTGGAGATAGATTATGCAAAATACGCCAGCGGTTTATTATCTGCGAATTTTTGGCTATTTCGGGAAAGAATTGCTAATGCTAAAAACGAATTTATACATGTTCTTGTTTTTCCGGTTTGGTTATCATTTCCGTAAAGTTGCTAGTGTACTTTTGGATTTCAGCCAGGTTCTGTCTCGGTAGAAAAATGTTTGCTTTTTATTTGACTTGGTAACAGACATTAATTAATTTGACGTGTTCACTGTTTACGTTGTTAATTATATAATCTGATACTCACGTCAGCGTTTCCGAAGCCATATGATACATTTTTCAGTGTCTATGTCTTCGGATTAAATATAATGGAAAATAGAGCGCCTAATACATATCCACACAGCTATGGACAACACCGAATCCCTTCGACTGAGGACTCTTAGTGGCGCGATTTTGTTTTTAAGTTATAGGTTTACCTTCATTTGCAAAAGGCACTAGACTAATGTATATGAAGACTGAACCTCATAGGCTAGACTTCTAAGAATCTTCCGGCCGTAGGTATGCCTTTTGCATAGACTTTCATATTTTCTCCTGATTCATTTGTAAAATGATATATGTGTACTATGCAGCTTCAGGAATAAATGTGTTTTAATGTAAAGCGATAGAATAACCTCTTAAAAGTGAAATTTTATTGCAACCTCATATTCATGAGTTAACTCTATATTTTTATATTAAAATCATTAATTCATTCGATGTTACAAGAAACTGCTTTTAAGAATTAAATATTTTTAATTTTTTTGCATACACAACAAAAAGCAATCAGGTGGCGTCGATTGATCAATCACGGCCCCACCTCTTTCGAGTCACTAACATTGGGCAAAGAGTATAATTGTCTAGAAGCAGCTTCCCTAAAACTTGGCCGTTCGGAGTCGCCATAAAACGGTAGGTCCGGTCCCTTCCACTAGTAAGAAAACAATAGTCATTAGTCAGAAGTTCACTCACAAATATGCTGCACAAATATGCTTTCAACAGTACGGACCACTAAGATTCCTGATTTCTGGTGGATATACTGACAAATTTTAACACAATAAATAGGCACCACTTACTAGTTTAAAAATTTAGTTTTGGTATGAATGGTGCCGCGAATTCAATGTGGGGCTGCAGCATGTTTCGGACATGAAAAAGGGCAATTGTAAGTTGAGAACACGGTACATCTCAAGGAGATATAAATTTATTCACACTTTATTTCAACTTAGCTACGTTTTGTCAAACGCTTATTATCCTATCCTGATCTGACATCGTGCAATGAATAAATAGGAAAGTGCGGTTTAAGAACGGTTTAGGGATTTTCAGTCCATATCAGTCTATATAAATGGTCTAAAGTGAGCATTCTGAGCTAACTTTATTTTTTTTTTTTTTTTTTGCAATGTGGTGATGGTTTCGGATAATATGTAAATGATGCGGATATTCATATACATATTAGCCGAAACCATTACCACATTCGTTTTTACGCTACTAATGTTCCAAATTTAAGCAATTAAAGAATTATTTTAAGAAATCGTGGGGTAAAAAGATGTTTAGTTTCTTAACTTGGATGTACTGCCACTTCAGCGAACACGTAATAATCAACCACTATCCATGAATGGCGTTTGTGTCGATGTAACCGACATATCCTTGGTATGTGCATCAACACAACTCTGTTGCTGGAATGGTTATGAATTTAGGGTCGCTAAAAACGCTGCCAAGTGACTAGGTTTCCTCAAAGGATGCCTACAATTCGCCCAATTTGATCTAGATTCATTTTACAAAACAAACATCCGTCCTGAGAGTCTGCTCCAGTCTGAAAATATCTTCTCCAAATGCACCGTTTGCAGTCGACATAAAATTGAAGGCCCTCTCCAACAATAGCACGCATAAGACTAGTGGCTGTAGAAACTAGGGCGGAAGTGCACGTTATTGACAAACAAAATGGAACCATTCGAGATCTAACACTTGAATCTTTCCTTACCTTATTTCGGTGGTCGGATACAATGTTTAAGATGTAGATTAAAACTCACATAAACGAGACACAATTATTTATGTTACATTACACCATCCCGTGGGTCACTGACAATGCCCTATGCTCATAATTACCAAGTAAATAGTTTGCCGTTCGCAGTTGGCATTAAACTTCATTCGCATGAGATCAGTGGCACTTGCAAAACGAATACTCGTTAAATGACGGGTAGTTACTGTGTATGCGCTGGAACTGTCAAATGTATGTTATTTATTTCTTAACAGCTAGTAGCCTTGAATTATAATGAGCTCCCTGCACTAAAAGTTTTAATAAAGTCGAGGTCAAGAAGATTATGCTAAAAGTCACATAATGTTTTGCCAATGGAGGGAAAATGCATACGAGATTCGTAATTAAACTACTTTTCCAATCCCTTGATTATGAATATAAATCAATGACGAAGTTGGCTTCCCAGGCCTTTTCTCGTTACCTTGAATTTATTTCTCTCGACGATTGTGACAGCACCAACTAATCTCACATGTATCCCACTACAATCCTTCACTTATTTCACCAAGTTACCAGTTGATCTTGAAATTCTATTTCACAAGATAGTTCAGTAACCCGACTGATGTGTCATGTCCCACTCACGTTTCAACGTCAGCCACACTGCCATCACTATCCCACACTTCATTGGCATTGATGGCCAAATCTTGAAAACCAAACACAAAAAGAAAAGCAACCACCCTGACACTAGTTCATTGCTCGCTGAGTGTTGGTAGCTAGTGCACACTTGGATGTACTCAACCCAAATCAAGGAGATTCTTCGTAAACAGATGCGAAATCGATTTTTTATTGTGAAAAACCAGGTGTGGAAATCAATTTGAAGAGCATTGATTTCTTCGGTAGTTGCTTCTATTTGGATATTCAAGTAAGCGGACGAGTGCGCGAAAGTGTACAGCTTAAGGCAACCATTAAATATGAGCCTTATCGAAGCGCTCAACTCAAAGTTGACCACGCACTTTATGTTTGAGCAAGTAAATGCAACTGTATCTGTAATGAGAATAAATCTGACAAAAGTCCGTATCGCTTAATTTCAAAAACCTGCCGCAATAAAATGAATCTCGTATGGAGTAAGTCTGAGTCCAATCGAGATTTGACACTAATAATGTCATCAAAACTTCATTCAAAGTCGCACGTATCTCTGCTAAATTTGTGTTCATATTTGGTATTAATTGAAAGTTGTTCTCAATCCATACTTAGCAGAAACAAGCTTCCATTGAAAATTCCTAAATTTGCCACGACGAACAGTTGCAATGGAATTTGAATCCATTAACGATTAAAATAGATGTTTGGCTCGTACCAAATCATTCGGTTTCATAGACCTGCATCTCGCAAACCGTTTGTACTGTGAGGTCTTATCTGATATTTGCTACAGACGCGAACGACCAATTAAGAAGTTTTCTCCAATCAAATTTGGTGTAAAAAAAAACGAAAAATGGAAACAATTCTAGGATTTATTTGTATTTATATATTCATTAAAATGTTACACATGCATATATATATAGCTAAATGAAGTAAACTATGCGGCGATTGATTTATTGAAAATATGGGACCATTACCACTTCTTGTGTTGTCACCTTTCATGACCAGATTGATGTTTTCCTCGGAATTAATAGTTACGAGTATATTTAGAAGAAATCTGTTTCTCAAAATGAAATAATAATCGCAATAATCCAAAGTCGCTAACATTACACAATATTTCTTACTACTTCGGGAAATAATCATAAATTCTCAAACTCCTAATCTGCGCGCATCATTTGTTGCTTACCACTCAAGTGCAGAAGAATTAGTTTCCACATTCCTCTCGCCTAGCCACTCGCGCCAAATACCAAGAGGCAAACGTTTGAAATTCCCCATAACCATGGAGTGGGGCATAATAGCCGAGAGACCAAAACACTCTAGACGAGAAGTAGTCCTGCACTGTTTTGGGCCACAAGTGGTAGCACAGAGGTAAGTGTGTAGATTTGTGTGCACCGCATTTGGGCATGAGCTCAGGTCTGGATCTGGCACGAACGACTTTGTATTGAATTAAAGCCTTTCGTTCCAAGGACGGGAGTCAGGCAACATTAAAGAATGCATATGTGAAGTGCAATTTGCTGGCGAGTTATGAAGGAATTCAAGGAAGGCTGATTCATGCACTGCTACATTCCGTGCGAAGAACTATGATTTATACATTCATTGTTGCACTGACTAAAATGTAATACAAATGCATTGATAATTTAAGTGAAACGTGCGCCCCTTTCAGCCATATCCACCTTCCGGCCGTGTTATTTCATGAATTTATGATCATCTACAGGTTTCTATTGAAAGCGCTATGCAGTCTCAAGCAATTTCCATACACCTCTAGCGTCTGATTCGCTTTTCGTAGCTGAGAAAGTTGTTTTGGCGCTAAAACAATCCAAAAATGTACCTACCGACAATAAACTTGTCCAACCAGTTGCAGATTGGATTGCGGCTGCAACATTGGGTGGTGGTACATACCACTACTGTACATCTGGTACTTAAGAAATGTGTATTCGGACTTTAGTGAATGGGTAAGTTGGCGAGACTGGCAGCAGACATGTGTCTGCCTGCAGTTGATGAGATGTCCACTGGTGATGAAATTCATGAATTCCATACTTTTCTTTGCGTAAGATGTGTTCAATTATGAGCTAGGATCGGAACAATAAAGTGTTGGGAACTTTTTGAAAGTTGAACCAATAGGCGTATATAATAAAAACAAAAACACGCTTGTTACCAGGAAATACTCGTAATAACTTGAAGCATAAAATCTGATGGTAACTCATGACTAATAAAACTTCTGTAAGTGTTGTTTTGGGCAACAATGTAATTCAACTTTAGTTAAGTTCGTTTGATGTTGCTTAACATTCCCAAGTGTATGGGGCTAATATTCCATTGGGTAGACAAGATCTCACATTTGTTTGTCAATCAGATAGAACTTAGTTTCTCTAATTAAGAACCGATATCATGACCTCTGCAATCGTATGATTTGTATTTCAATAAATTATAACAAGAGAAGAACTATTATCGTGGTCGATATTAAAAAAGTCCCATAAAACATCACTCAATGCCCGGGTGACCATCAAATGATGGCCGAAATTGATATCAAAAGAAAGTGTTCTATGCGAAATTTGGAAATGTCTTTTTTGAAATGGTGCATATTAGCATAAAGCTGAGTTTGAATTTGTAAATAATTTCCATTACAATAAAAACGTGTATGTAACATAAAACTTGGTAGCTTATCACGAAGCGATGTTTTTGGTAAAAGTAGTTTTCTTTTTAGTTTCTTTATTGTAGATAATAAATTACATTTTCTAAAAAAAAATATCAACATTGCACAATTAACAGAACTGCCTTACTACTGAAAAAGTTATTATAAATTGTAAGAAACGATATAACAGTTACCATTTAAAAAGACTTTAGAAGGAGAAGCTAGAGAAAAACCTTAATTAAACGCAGTTTTCTTGGACGAGAAGTATTTGAGAGGTATTGCGAGATTAAGCGGTTGCAATCTTAATCTCTAAGAGCAAAGATATGTACAAAAGAGTACGTCAGGACGAAGAAAAGTGAATTAAGTAGAGCAAGGCAAGGATCGAGTACGGCGTTGAATATAAAGAGTGTGAAAGAGTGAGTTGGACAATTGAGTGATGTGTAATAACAGAAATGTGTACTAAATTAACTGATTTGGACTGACTACGTAAGTCGGATCGGCAAATACATTCTACTGACCAATTTCATTATACCACTGTTTCCTAGCGTGGCTTGAATGCAGCGAGTCCTAAGCATGCTAACAATCCATTGGCATAGAAAGTCTTCTATGCCTAGTTCGGTTAAGGATTCAATGTTAGCTTCTTTGTGAACATTGTTGAAGGCTGTTCTAATTCAAAAATGGTAGCTATATACTATGAACTCAATAGTTCGCACTACTTTTTGCAGAGCCGTTTCTGTGGATCTTCCTTTGAGGTGTGCGTGTTGGGATTTGGACAGAGCTGTTTCTGGTTTTTAGGTATAATAATCAGTTATTATTTGATTGCAGTAGCAGCACCTCGGACTGTGGCCACCCATATTATTTTTTTTTTAATTTTTCGTTAATAACATATTTCTATCAGCTTGCTATAATGCGTGAAGCAAAACAGGAACATTTTAAATGTACATATATAGTAATGACAATATTCCACGGAATATGTGTCTGATCCCTAATTCCTCCATAGTACCACGGTGGCATGAACCAGCAAGCCTCCCCATCTAACACCACCTTTTGCTAGATGTCCTGAATTACGCACAACACGGTTGAGGTCCTCTCCATCTAATGTGCGCCACTACATAATGCGGGTATACTCAGTGTTGCCGTGTTACTAGTGAGCCGGATTTGATGTCTCTTCGAGTCAGAGCCAAGATGGGCTAAACATGACATAAACACCTCAGGCATAAGATCTGTAGACATATTAGTCGCTCTACGACCCGCGTTCACATTTGTTCGTGGATCGTCCAGCTGTACGCAGGACCAAAGATGAGATATACAGAACCTTCCTCTCGAAAAGACCAAAGTCTGCAAAGCGTGAACGCTGTTCGTATTTGTAGCAACACTAATATCAATTGATTTTTTGTCTGAGATCAATTTGAAAAGGGCTAGTGTGTTCCACTTGTGGCTTCTAACTGTGCAGCGGACTAATACAAAAAGCCTCAGAAAGTATATTACGTGTCATCCACTGGTCCCAAATACAGTCAGATAAATACAAAATTTTATAATTCGTTCGAGCTAGCTGTGGCTGCATTTCTAGAACATCAATTGTTCGCTAACATTAAAGAACTTAAAACAATCACTAGTAATTTTTAGTAGGAAATGTTCACGAAATGTAAGAAATCTATGCCTAACTAAAACGAAATCCCCTTAACTTTCGCTTTCATTTTCTTTTGCATGCAATAGATAACACCAAATCTGCCTTGCATTTCCAAAAAAGAGGAGATTGTTTACGTTTGTAATCACTTGCTTAACATATTCAATTCAAGCCCCAGCCGCAAGACTATCCAAACAAAAGTCTTGCTCCGCAATTTCCGCTGAAATTCGAACTTGAGTCGACCAGTTGCCTCCAGTTGGTCACTGTCTCCATTCCATTCAGTGAACAAGTAAACCACCTTTTCCATAACCATAGCCAATACTTCCAACACGGTGCCAGATGATACCCACGCGAACCAAAGAGCTCAAACAAAGAACTTTCCAGTTGACGGCCCCCTACTGCCGACGACAAATGCAAATGTAACTGCAAAACCATGCCATTATATCGATTCGCACTCATGCATTCGATGAGCACTGCGATTCACCTGTTGCCGCTTGCACAGACCATCAGACAACACCACCACTAGCCCGGCTACACCAAATTGTGCCGCTGAATGTGAGTAACCATCATCATCACCATCACCATCACTGGAGTCGCCACTGTTGCCAATACCGCAACCATCAACGCAGGTACCAATACCACTTATGTATAGGTGGGCTACACGGTTGAATGAAAATGGAAATTTCATCGGCCGAAGGCGCATTCGCGAACCGAATTCTCGCGCGCGCATATAATTAGCAAGCCGCGACCGATCTGGTGGGTAGGCGGGATGGCGAACTGAAAGTGAAAACCTCTTGAGAGTCTGGTGAAACCAGCTCTCGCCGATATTCTTTTTTAGGTGTGTCGGGTCCACTGGTGGATTCTGTTGGTTGGTCGGAATGAATGTGGAAGAGGAAATCCAAGCTAAAGTGTGAGTTGATCTGTTAAGCGGTTACATACATGGCGTCCTACCCCCATATGATTTTTGCAAGCTTCTAATTTTTGTGTGAATTCTTGCGTTCGTCTATAGGTTAGGAGTTTATTTCATACATATTTATTCGAGTTGGAAGACATTTTTATTATCAAGCACGTTCCTCAGAAACTCTGCTTGGGTTGAAATAATGTTGGATTGTGAATGAAAGTGTGAGTGGGCTGTTGAGAAAATATAGACTTGTGATCATTAAGACATTTCTTTGGACTCCTTAAATATTGGGTGCAGCTGGTTAATGATTATTGATATTTCGATCGACGAAGAACGAACAAAACACTACTCTTCATTACAAAGTCAGAAGCTCACCAGGATTTATTTTTCACCTCTCTTCTCAGTAAGTCCAAATTCTTACAACAATTTAAATAACCACCAATTTGGCAAAAAATGCCAAAATCACTAACAACAGAGAACCCGGAAACTAAATAAATTCATAAGTAAGCTTTTGTAAATATTTTCAAGAGATGACTGTATTGATGCTGGTCCACAGGGGCATAGCCGGCAATCGTTGACAAACTTCTCAAACATGCCCACACAATGCATCTATCAGCAAATAATAATGTGATAATGCGTTTAACTACCAGCAAAGTGTTGAAATTCAAAGAACCTAAAGTCTAGAATGGGCTGCCATAAGCTGATTAAAGATTAAAACTTTGTGTCGTTCCTGTTATGACATTCACTCACACATGGGTTGGGTACTCTTAAGAATTTGTTTGGACAAAGAGTTTTCTACATTATCGAAAAACTGAATATGAAAACATAGGCGTATGTAATTCTGCAGAATGGACCTCACCATACACTCTTAGAAGAAAAATTAAACATACATAAATACCTACATCCTATATCTTCAATATAATTTCATATGCTCCGACGAAATGTCATCTAATCTTGCGGGCGTGTTCTTTAGTCATGCGCAAACTGCAAATACATTCATGAAAGCTCTCTTACTCGCATATGAGATTAAAGGAGTTTCCTGAAAATTATCTTAGCTGTTAAAGTTACACTTAACAAGGTACAATGAACTAAAATAAGATTATAGGTTAACTTAGTAAAAATTAATTTAAGCAGAAAGAATACTGGATTATAATACTTCAATTTGTACTTTAATCGTACTTAGATAGTGAAACATGTTCATGAATCGTTAATTTTTTTATGCGTTTGAAGATGAGGTGGAAATCATAGAAAACATAGGAGTTCTTCGGCACATTATTTGGAATCTCTTTTCATTAGTCAAGGCTTCAATCATGGTGGAAGGAACATAAGGTGTGCTGGACTGCTTGTCAAAACCGCTATCTTTTTGTTTTGTGACGTAACTCAGGGTCCGTTTTTGACACAGGACAGGTGTATTTCTTAAGCTTGCATCACAATTAAATTTCGTATATTAAAAAATTAAGAATGGAAGGAATTATATCCAAATTGATGTAAGATGAAATGACTAAATTCATTTATAATTGGTATCATATAGGAAATGCAACAATGTGCTGTAAAAGTTTGCAGAAACCATGATGAGTAGTTGAAATGTTGAAAATAAATCCATTTTTTGTTTTTTAGTGTGTGAAAAATGTTTGTTTGTTTCCGCCTTTAAGTTTCTGTTGACATACAAATTCCCCCGATGACGTCACGCATGTTCTCAATAGAACTGTCCAGCACACCTTATATTCCTTCCACCGCGGGCTTCAATAATCCATTTCCACGGACAACTAGTACTTATACATTATCTACAAAAAAAACTTGCTAAGCTTACGAATATGACAAACATTTGCGGAGTATTGCTGATTTAGGACGAATGCCAGTCTAGAGCATATTTATTATTTTGAGAGTGTTTGGAAGACCGATATCATATCAAGGATTTTGTTTTTATTTGTCATTTAAGTCTTTTGGGTTTATGGCCAAATAACACAAATATTTTTAGTGACGTTATTTGGATTAGCACGAGCAATAAACAATGGCTTAAAGCTTTTTCGTCGTGTTGATAATATGTATGTAGTTTTCAGTGTCAGGCAGTATTTTTTTAAATAATAAACTTGCCTATTAAATAGTTGAGAATTCGTGTCGTAGTTAAATTCATTTTATATAAAATTAAAACATACCGAAAATTAACTAAAGGGCTAATACAGTTAATTAGAATACCAAAACTGACTTTTGTCGAGATGTTTGCCTATAAGAAAACTCGATAATTCAAGTCCCGTCTGTTTACATACCAAGAAGTATAACTTTTGGTTTATATTTTCTGGGCAATGGTTGTTTCTGAAAGTTCTCGTTCGCAGTTCGCCGCTCATATGAATGGCCCTTCAAACCGCACCAGTTAAATGCTGTCCACAAGGTGTGTGACCTTCGACCGTGAATTTTCAAAAACAATTTTCAGAAAAGAAAAGATAGAACTATTTGTAAGCCCAAAATTGTGCATTTAATTATAAAGTTTTTTATAGAAAAATGCCATAAATTTCCTGGGGGGAATTTTTTCCTGGGAATTAATCAGTTTCTTGACGTTGTCGACTTGTCAAACTAAAAACGCGATCAAGAAACAGGCAGACTTGACCCATATATTCACAACTAAAAAATTCGCAAATACTATCCGTAGCTATCATGTGAATGAAATGTCACAGTTTGCGAAGTTCGCAGTTCGCTCTGTGCACTTTCTGTCTCTAGAAAAGTGGTTCTAATTTCCAGTTAAAACGAGCAGTATTTTGTAGCATGAAAATATTTTCTTAATTTTGTTTGAATGTGAATTGCAAATTTGAGGCATTTGGGTCACCCTTTGGGGTAACGGAAACTACATATTTGTGCAATATGACGCGTTCATTGCACATGTGCAATGCAGGTTATGTAACTATGAATTCGATTTAAGATTAGTTTCATCAAATAAGCCTAAACCAACAACTGTCGGTAAAAACTAGTCAGATCCGGACAGGACTGACGATATAAAATAAAAAACGTCGATTGTCACAATGAACTTGATGATGCTGCTGTACAGAAATCAGAAATGACAATTTTTTGACTTCACAAGCAATGCCATCAAGGTGAAGATATGAATTGAAATTGTTACAGATGAGAGAACGATACAACTTTAGTTCAAAACTGGATCTGGAAAGGAATTTGCTAATCAGGGTTAGAAGATGAACACTATGCACAGTTTCAACAGTCATATTCGCTGCTATGTCCTACCAATGACTGCGTGGACTATTATGTAACTTTCTTAATGAGACGTCGTATTTATGACGGTAGTTTCTTTTACTTAAAATGAGGTCTTTGCTTATTCCCAACTGCGAACTGCGTCTGTTTTTATAGTCGCTCTGTGAGCCTACAGCACAACGAGACTTCTTGCAGTTGACTCAGACGTTTAATTGGCAATGCTAAACATTCATTAACCTAAATCAAATCTTTTAAAAAGCATAACTTGATATTCTCATCTATCAAATTCCGTTCCGCTTTGAGAACATGTCTGCTTGCACTTCGATGATTGATTGTACCTCGATGGCTCTCTGCACTGCAACACGTGGTTTTTTGTTTTCCTTTTTTTTCATAGTTGTCATCAGTAATTGCTACAACCTGCTTATGCAACATGCCTTAAGCAATATTTTCTTATTCACAACTATCTGTATCTTCACTGCATAGCACTCTAATGATTTGCCTTTGTTCCCTTTCAGACATCAACCACTTGCATTCGGAACACTGCGTGGCGGCGTAGTGACTGCACTATAGCTCCCCGCCCATAAAATGCGACTCTTCAAGACACGCAAGTCTGTGGACACAATCAATATCTCATCATCGCCTACAGCAACCTGTGGTAGCGGCTTGAAATTGTCATCGGTAGGCATGACGATATCTTCATCTCTCCCCGATTTACATGACTCACCCGTGATGATCTTGAGTTGCACGAATCTGGGCATGCATCGGAATTCCACGTTGCAATCGTCGACACAATCGATCGCAGCGACACCAGCAACAGCAATAGCACCTCCATCAGATATCACCAATGGAAGTACGGATGGTGGAGGTGGTGGCGGTGTTGGTAGTATTATTGGCGGCAAAAAATCATCAATGAACGAGGTGAATGGAAAAATCACAGCACACCTGCAGCAACAATTGTTCGCGAAACAACAACACAATTCGCTTGGCGGATACTATAATAAGACGACGTCGTCGTCGACGGGACATTGTCGGTCATCGTCTACAAGTGGTGTCTTTGAGAAGAACAAAGGCAACGAGAAGACAAGTTCGCAGCTAATTGGACAAAATGGTGAGTCAATCGATATTTCCGGTAAGATGATGATTGGCTAAATCAAATGCAGTCAAAAGTAGAAGCGTTTTTCTTCGTTTTGTTAGGGACCTTGAAACTTTATACTACCAACGATTGTCACCCAGTGTGTCTTGGCCTAGTTGGTCGAATTACGATGAGCTTCGTGAACAGTTTTTCTGTAGACTCTTTGAATGTCCGTAGAAACAAAATAGTTGTGATAAATTTATTATCCCATCTGCTTTGCTAGCTTCATTACATTGTATTAATCAAGAGATCGTAAAATCTGAAATGGGTCATTAAAAGTGTTTGCATCAGGCATTAAATATTCAGCTGGGAAAAATATATAATTGCAATGTACTTCAATCGCATCGTACACTGACCCATTAACATTTTATGGATTTGATTAGGTAATCACTGAATTTCAGGAACTTGCTTAGCAGACATTTTAGTTAACTTCTTTACCAATTATTATGACGATTAATAAATTACGTGAAACAGTGTATTTCTTCTTTATGTTTTGTTTTTCATCAAAATTTGCAAACAAGACATTTGGAGCAGGGCGAATATATAAAAAACGAACGGAATTATTTCACCAACATGTTGGAATGTGATGCGTTGTCAAGGAATCCAAAGGGACCTAATTGTTATTTAGTTGTCTTTAATATTGAAAGATGCTTAAGGTGTTTGGACGAAGAGAATGAGGAAAGACTAACCAGTTTTTAGTTCCTTGGCCAGACTACGGGTCACTCAGACGCCTGCACTGAGCTGCTTTCTTTTTCTACAATCTTTACTAAGTGAATACATGGACATTATCTTGGACCACGATTAAGGTGTTTCTCCTTTAATGGGTGACACCCGTTATAACTCACGGCGTGCAAATTGAAAATACCATTTCAAGTGAAAAAAGACATGATCCAAAGTGTCCACATAATATTTAAGGCAAAACAAACAGGGAATCAATTCACAACAGAATCTATTGAATTGGAATTCTTTTGTTTGGTTCTCATTTGAAGCAAACTCCCGAAAGTACTAACTTGGTACATGTTGTACATATACTATACTAAATCCATTCAAGTAATTACTTGAGTTTATCGAGAATAATACTAGTTTTTAGTTTATATTCGTGTATTCTGTACCAAAGTGACTGAATATTCGGCAAGAAATAGGGACCATTCCCAAAAATAATCATGGGATCAAAGGTATTTACGCAATGTGGACTGAGAGATATCAGCTTTTAAAACTTATCGCTGGCAACCAGAAAATTACCGGAACCAGTCTGAATTGACTCTGACATAAGCAGATCGAAACTAGTTATAAAAGAATAGGAAATAGAGCACAATATTTGAAGCGCTACAATCATATGACTATTCAGAATAATGCATGAAGAATATAGGGAGGATTTTCAGTCTATCAATGTCATAATGTTGAAGGTCTAGCACTGACAGTGTACGTAAAAAGTACAAAACGAGTGGTTTCAGTAGAAGTTAAGAATAAGAATGAACAACTGTAACGTGTTAGCTCGCAATCGGGAAATTGATGGTGATTTGAAAAATCTCGTCTTGAAAGATCCTTCCCTAATTACAGTGCCGCTATTGATAATTACCTAAAATTGAGCGTTTTTAATGAAATTACGTAAAACCATTTTATCAAGAAAATCGTTAATTATTTTTCCATCAAACATTTGAATTTACATTTTTTTTTCCAAACACCATCAGGGAAATCCAGTAATTTGAAACTATTCATATCTTCAATCTGAAGCTGTAATCTCTACGGTCTAATTGTATTCTAACTCTACGACGGATGTCACATATCCGCTTTCCTGAATTCGACAAACGCCTTGGAGCCGAGATCAATGATATGATGCTATTTGCGTTTCAAAAGAAAATCACAAAATTTATCTTCAACTACAATCCGAAATGAAAGAAAATCAAGAAAAATCCCCGACAGCGAATCATGTGTCCGACAAAAGTCGACCCAATAAACACTTGCCCAGACCTGAACTATCAACAAGAAGCCCGATTCAAATGGATACACATCTTGATTTATTAACCCAATTTCCCAAAGATAAATATTTATTCACTGCCAGTGTATCCATGCACATATCTCGATAAATCTTAAGCAGCTGCAGCCGCTGTCCTATATAAATTAAGTCCCGAATCAGTTTTAGATACGAAACAAAGAAATAATTCATATTTCGGAAAAGCAGCTCGCTTTCCGATGGATCTGGCGATCGTCGCTGTCTAGTCAAATGAATGAATTCATCTTATTAGGCCTAAACTGGACTTGGAAGGGCCCCGACACTATACGCCATTGTGTGTCCAATTCGAGGAGACAATAAATTAATTTTACGCCGATTGAATAACAAAGACCAACTAAGAACTGGAGAGAATGCCAAGTCTTTTGCATAACCAATGGGATTTAGAGGGGAGAGAGCCTCATAATTCTTGTTCCTAGAATGTCTAGAATAAATTATCGCGCTACTTTGTGCTTTGTACGATCTTTTGTCTGCGATGGAGTCGCAGAAACGTGTCTGATGTGCCATGGAATTTCGAGGCATACTTTCGTAGCTTCATTTGTTTATCATGACAGTGACAGCGTTTTTTTGATGTTGAGTGCGAATTTTATGCAAATCGATTCGAATTGATTGATTTTATGTCAGAAAGCTGGTTTTAACGAAATAGAGTTAGCATAAAAGAGGTGATCGAATCAATTTATAATGTGATCGTTCTGAAAGTTACACTTTCTTGATTCTCTCAGTGATGGTGCATCATGGAGCTTATCATTTGAGAGTTTGGTTTGTTTTTTTTACGTGCTACACCTTAGATAAACAAATGTGAACAAAATTATTAAAAGAAATCCTCCTTAAGATGATAACGATTTTTAAAAGGATTCTTTAATGTATTATGGCTTTTTGATATAAAGTTATTTAATAGAAAAATCGGAAATATCTTCATCCTGGATATAATAGTCGTCACCACTGTCAATATAATATAATATGAATGGCGCTACAGCCCGTAGAGGGCCAGGACCTAGCTTCTCAGCAACCACTCGTGTTGTGCGTTTTATCACGAGTGAAGTGACCTACAGTTTTATGCCGACCCCGAGCGTCCAAGTTTGAGAAGCTTTTTCTAGACAGTTATACTCTTTGAGCATTCTCAGTGACTCGAAAGAGGTGGGCCGTGAAAAGTATTTCTTGTCGTACCAGGAATCGAACCTAGACAGGTAGGTCCAAGTGCGTAGGAGTCGACGCACATACTCACAACGCCACGGGCCACCACTGTTATTTGAAAATATTAACGAAGGAGCTGATAAAATTGTAATGCTCAAATAGTACATACGTAGCTGATATTATCACAAGAACAACTTGACAGAGATTGCTTTGATCTTACAGGTTTTACAAATATTCGGTAAACAGTAGGCAACGGAATACTTTACGTAGTCAGGTCATTGTCTGTATGGAAAAATCGTAGCTAGCTAAACTGAGCATATTATATCAAAGTTAGGTATGCCAGTAATGATCAACCAACTTAAGGGCTCAAAATAAGCATCTTATCTTAGGTCGGCTAAACTATACTTAGAAAAAAATAAAAAGGTTTTACTATAGTTGGATATTTTTACTGCAAATATACAGACTTTTGTAGTACGTCTTCTACCGAAGAGCTGAATAATATTCAAGACTATATCACTTAAAGTAAATGATGAAGTGATATTCATCTATAGCTCTGAGCAAACTTGTGCAGAAAACCACATATTCTTCCACTTTCGTCATCCAACCCAATCCATAGCAACCATAGAGATTCTAACGTTTTGCGCCTGAATAGCTGCCACTTGTCATTCTTCAGAGGATGGTGCTGGATTATGCTGCAAAATTAAATGCTTATATAGAAACATTTGTACATATTTCTTCCCAATTGACACATTTAGATTCACTCTCGGGTTGTAACTAAATGATTTTAAACAAACTTTATTCTTTTCCCATCCGACTTACACGTCCAAATGACATGCAAACAAATTGCTGCCTGCATTGTAGTTTAAAGATTAACGTCGCGTTATGTTAAGTAAAAGTGGTTATGTTAAGTTAGTGGATTGAATTTGAACGAACCCAGAGATTTTATGGTGTCGCTTTTGTGAATCAGATTGTTCTCAAATTGAATTTGAATACCATATGCTTCGGATACTCAGTTCGCAGGCGGTAGGTGCATCATCGAGATCAACTGACTGAAAATAAGTGACGTATACAATGTGAAGGGCCGCCGACGTAGTGGTCGATGCATCTACTCATATGTTGGAGGTTATAGATTCCTTCCCCGAAGAACTTTTATAATATACGGATCCACCTCTTAAGATCCTCGAACAATACTCAACGAGTATTCCTGTTTAGAAAAAAGCATCTCAAACGTCACCGTTCTGATGTGTAAGTCAAATCCACAGGTGATGTTTGCACTTGCATATGTGACTACCAAACATGAAAACAGAGATCTAAAAGTTTATCTGATCAAACGGGATTAGTTAATGTGCACAATTTCAAAGGAAAATATCTAGTTTATTCCCCACTCCGAGACGATAACAACAATCTGTCCATCACAAAGTTTAATGAGCAATGTATTTTAATTACATGTGTATCAAGTAATAAATCTTACCAATCATGTTGTGTTATGCATGATCAGACATTTGCGATAGTCATTCGCAATTACGTGCGTACAGTAATATCTGGTCAGTGATAAATTAAGTCTAATTAAAGTAACTGCTAACGTAGCCTGTGCTTGAAAGTATCAGATGTTTTTCACTCCCAAAATGATACTCATGAACGATCGGGAACATGCTTAGTAAGTGATGTGATTGTAATAATACGGTAGCATGTACAAAGCAGGATTGGTACTCTCGTAAATGGATGTGTTCGTATATATAGATATGCAATAGGTGGCTTATCCCAGTGCAGCCGCACGAAATGCAAGTGAATGAGAGTGCCAACAGCCCGTGACAGCGATGTTGCCTCCATGACCCTTTTTGGCATTTCATTTATGCGTAGATGAAAGGAAACAAGTGTGAAATTCGAAAAAAACACTTAAACCAAAGGACATGATTCACGAGTCGCATGGACATTCAAAACAAAATAGGACAAAAAAATCGCGACTGGCCAATCCTCTCATACATACGTATGTATATTTTTCTATTAATACAGAAAAGAATTTTTGTAGAAGACATGAAAAGATATCAAATTCCAAACACCCTTCATCTTTTCGTAGAAATAATATAACGCCCCCACTCCATGCGGGGCTCCATTAACATTCCTCTCAAATGTTTCTAATAAACACATAGTGGCCAATGAGATACAAAACGCACATCATGGCTATCGGATAGATAGAATGTTACGTCATCCGTGAGGAACTGATTGATTGTGTAACCGCGGAGATCTGTTTCAACGTCGAACCTCCCTGTCCCGACGGTCTCCCAAATACCTGTTTTCAAAAGGGGATTAATTTCACTAAATACACCAGATAAAATCCCCCATCAAGAACAAATGTTGTTCTATTCATCTGACTTTTATTGGTCTAATTCCCCTCAATTCCCCTCTTACGTGGGTCTTCTTGTGCTTGCCGACAAACTGCATTGCAATCTCCATTCTGACGGACCTTTTAAATAATATGAAAGAGAAGATGAAAATTCTCAATAAAAACCTCATAGAATCATTCACCAATGGATGTGCCTCAGCGTAATCCAATCCTCATTAGATCGGTACACATTTGCATGAGAATACTCTCAAATTCGATGGTCGTTAGACGTTTTGAATTGAAATCGAGAATCGAAACGTCAATTGATTGAGAATGATTTGACACGCTTCAGGGGCATCACAACATCGGTAATAAAATATTTTATTCACAGGTCACCGCTGAGTTGGGGATAGACCTTGGTTCCTTGCTCTTGGTTGTGATAATCTGACGTAAAACAGAGGAGACTTTTTTTATTGATGTCTTTGATTGAGGTAAATCTGTGTTACAACGAAACGGTAGCCCATATGTGCAGCTCCGCATGTTTTGAATTTGACCTGCATCGGATTCTTCAGGTTAAGCCTTTCTGTTTGACGTTGCACCGATGAGCTTTGGGGTGGGGATTTCGTTTTAAAATCACCGCATTCCTTTGGACTTTTTCCGGTTTTTGATTGTTTCCGCGTTAGAACGGAATTACTCAACTGAAGACTTCAGTTGAACTCTGACAGAATAACTTGTGCTTAAGTCAGTTTTCACACATATTTTTGGTGCGGTTGTAAAAGTATTCCCTATAACTCCTTGGAAAAATAAATATTTCGCATTATTGTTCAGTAGTCTTTTGAGAAAATGAGGATATTAGTCGTAATCCGACAGAATTTTTCTATGTTATAGGAAACACCTTCCCTCAAGTAATGGTGTTTCAGAAATACGAATATATCGACATTATCGACAGTGGTAGAGAGCAAAAGCTGCATTCCAACTTTGACCACGCGGAACTGTCTTACATCTCAAATCACTTGGGGTGTATACTGAATTTTTGACTGTCGCTCCTTCTCGAACCATAAGGATTCCTATTCTTTCTCTTAGTCCTTTTAGGCTTGTCGTTCATGTGGTCCGCCACACGGACAATTCAGTCGTCGTCTTCTGAACTAAATGCACATCCTTTTACATCTCATAGAGTTCGCAGTTGTGTCTTCTCTATTGACCATCTTCGTAAATAGTATCAACTATCTGAAGCAGCATTTTCCTTTCGAATGCCGAAAGAATCTGCTCTGAAGTTCTGCTTACAATAGGACTGTCAGAATACGAGATTTGCACATCAAGTTGTTGTAACAAATCGTAGTAGCAATAATAGCAGGTGGCTATTCAGCGTCTGATCTTCAGTAAGTCGTTGGGTGAGATAAATAGAAGGTAGTATTAGGCTTACCACATGGATCCAATTCTAATCCTGCTATTAGTGATACATGGTGTTTGTTTTCAATCTCATTCCCATTCTGATCCCTCGAGCATAAGGAACTTATCCTTAAAGTAACAGGGATACACCGGAGGTATGCTCTCCCCTCTGCTGTGGAATATAGGATTGAATAAACTGGGTGCAAGGTTTTTGCCATTGCGGACAATGTTGCTGTAGCTGACACATGCACATTCATATTGTGAGGGATATTATGCAGGCGGACGTCTATGATATTCAAGATTCCGGCAATTGGAAAAAAACCGCTCTCTTAACGATACTACAGAATGGGTGCCGGGAAAAAGTGTGACTTTCCAGAAAATTGCGAAACTGATGAAGCGAGAAAGTGCTTAGTTCATAGTTCTCCCATTCATGCTATCGCGAAACAGATCTTGATGCTTATATCTATTGATCATACCAATCGTAGATGGTCGGATTGTACAATCAATCCATGACTTGGTTAGGTTAGATTAGGTTTTGGAAGGGGAGTGTGATGGTTGAACATCACTTCCACTCGGAGGCTTTATCGCCCATTGTGAATCCCTTCATTTGTGGGGTGCATCTTCTGATAAATCTTAAATCAGCCCACTTTTATGAATATTAAGAGATCCGATATGTCTACATATGCTTAGTACGCAGTCTCTGTGAAGAATCTGTGGCCCATCGAAGCTAGGCGCCGATTCTCGATAGCTGGGCAGATGTTGGATCGCCTCGGTCTCTTCTTCATCGCCGCAGCTCCGGCAGAGATCGCCGGGTGGGGCAGTGTCCTGTGATCACTCTGACGAGCGCCCGGATCGAGTTACGGTCAAACGCCAGAAGCTTATTTGTCTTGCTGTTATTAAGCTCTGGCCACGTTGATCTTGTCGTATGACAGTCATTTCTTGAGAGCCAAGACGAGTTGGCTTCTTTTTGTATTATGTCGCTTATAGTCCTGTATGGTGGTGGCCCTTGGCGTTGTGGGTATGTGCGTCGACTCTTACGCATTTGGATCTACGTATTTGGCCGTTTGGAGTCGGCATAGAACTGTATATCCCTTCCCCTCGTGATAGAACAATAGCACGCACAACACGAGTGGTTGCTGAGAAGCTAGGCCCTGGCCCTCTACGGGCTGTAGCGCCACCCATATTATTATTTTCCTGTATAATGCGCTGATGGGTGGTCGCAGTGCCGTGTCCGCTTCGCTAATGTCCATTTCTGGCCAGTTTGTCCGCTTTCCCGTTTCCTTTTATTGAGCTGTGGCCTGGAACCGAGCAGAGTTTGACCTTATGGTGGCTGATGGACTTTACTGAGTCGCGGCAGTTCATAACAGCCTTTGATCTCATTGTACAGGATCCTATAAACTTCAGTGCAGCCTGACTGTCAACAAAGATGGTGATATCTGATGGTGGAATATCGGTTGTTTGTTTATGTATGACTGTTTTCTCTATTGGCAGAATCTCTCCTTGGAAGACATTACATGTATCAGGGAGTCTAAAAGATTCCTGTTTGTGTAGGGTGTCCGAGTAGAATCCGGCTCCAGTGTCCATTTTTAATCCGTCAGTGAAAAGAGCATTCGAAAAGGCATTCGAAAGCCACTTGTCTCTGTCGGGGAACAGAATTGGTATTTTGGGGAAGAAATAGTTATGGGGAGATATATAGCCGGTTGTAACAGCGAGACTACTGTGATCATATTTCTTTCCCAGGTCATCTGTTATTTTGATTATGGCCTCATGTCCATAGTTGGCTTGTTTCCATAGAGAGGATTCTCTTAGTATAAGAGCGCTTTTTCGGCGCAGCCTTTTAAAATCCATGACTATCACACAGTCTCGTCAGACTGAGCAGGCCGACTTCATCTTATTTTTATCAGATGAGAGGCCTGATAGTCGGCCTAGCTTTTTTCTAGACGAAAGAGAAAGAGGTGGGCTGTGAAAATTATTTTTTGTCGTACTGCGAATCGATCCTTAGCACCAAAGGTTCAATGCGTGGGAGTCGACTCACGTACCCACAACGCCACGGCCACCATAGGTGTGTAATTCTATTGAATGTTGTTCGAATTGTAAGCTAAGTAAGGGATTTTTTTGTTTTTTGCTGTATTTAGTTCTTATCTCCATGAGTTCAAATCGCTGACTATATATGTATGTACCATTTCAATCAAGCTCACAAACCATCACATCGAGTCACATTAAAAATAAACAAATAACTACAAAAGTACGTCTACATCTTTTACATTTACTTATTACAACTAACAAACGATCACATCAAAGGCGGAAAACGCAGGCCACCCACGTTACCTTGAACATTTCCAGTGCTTAGATCAGTGTTTTCTCACTCATTTTACCTTATGCATCCGTGCCCACTCAAGCAGCACTTCATGCATCTCTCAAACTCTGATCATCATCATTGATCTTGACCGAAGCTATTTGCTCATAGTCCTTCCTCCTTCCTTATGAGCTCTCATAATCGATTATAAATACATATGTGTTTCCTTTGTATCAATTCCAGGTCACTTACCAGACTACAAACTGGTAACAGCTGTACCCGTTGTTGTGCTCGATGATGAACATCGCCGGGAAACAAGGAACGGTATGTATTGTACCAAGCGATCTTCATTCCCTTCATCCTATAGACCAATACGCCATCGCATGCGTCTCTGGTTCCGCATTTGGAGTCAGTGAGAAGAGTAATTGAATACCTTGACCCACCCTCCTCACCGCTTTCAGTCGTCTTACACGTTCCATAGCCATAAGTTGACACATGTGCAATAACCGCATAGTTCCGTTCATGTGCAAAGAGATTGAAAATACCAGATGCCATATGGCATATGCCATACGCCATACTCCATACACCATGCACGCCCCTTCTATTCATTTGACAGATTCAATGGCGAAATGTCAACGAGATCAGTGGAGAGTGTTCTGCGAAGATTAAAACGAAAGCCTGGCCAACGGGTGATAGTGTAGAATGTGTCTTCCAACCAAGTGTGGGTACATTGTGTGGTTATGAATATTAAATGTCCTCTCAAGTGATTACCATCCCTTTGTGTGGAATGTGTTGGTGTGTATGGATATCAAATTGATCTGCGGGTAACTGAATATTGAAAAAGTCCATTAAAATATCTGGAAAGCAATTCGATGATTTATTTATTATTCTTACGTGCTATCACTGTATTTGTATATGCCTCCTTAACGTGTTCTTCCTAATCACAATTTTCGAAAACCTCGTAATGGTCTAAATCTTAGCCATGACAGTCAAACTATGCTCTTTACTTTGTCTACATGCTTGAACATACCGCAATTATTGTCGAAAGAACTTTTCTTTCCGTGTGATGTCAAAACGGGAGTTGAAAAGAAACCTGCCTGAATTAGTGTTGTCTAAAATGAGTGACGGTGACATTTTGATAAGAACTTCAAGGAATATCAATTTAGCTCGAGCGAATTTATTGAATCTTAACCCACAACCAACCGCACACAAATTTATATGGACGCAAAGGCTATATCGAAAACGCAACAATAAGTCATAGTTACCACAAAGCAATGTGAAATTTCGGAAGATCTCATTTCTGATTCCGTGACATGTCATATCACACTCGCACTTGACATAGCATATAGTGTGCTTGCCAGTCGCCAAAGAAGACTTTTCACATGTGAGTCAATGGCAGTCGCCGTCGCCAGAGTTAGAGAGTGATCGCAGTTATCTGCAAAATTGTGAGTCGAACTATCTTCGTTGATCGTTGGAAGGAGTACGTTGGAACCTGAAAATATGACTTCTTTATAACATAAGTAGTGGCTTTTTTAATTTCTTTCTTTTTATTCAATATTATTGTATTAAAATTTTACAATGGGCAAGTGTGCAAGATTTTTGTAGAAAATTCTACAAAAAGCTAACAATAATTCATCAGTTAACCATCCTTTATTTTCTTTATATATCTTATTCAATTTGTTAGCTAAACTAAACAATTATTGAAGCATTCAATATATCGCCTCAAAATGCATAATCCACCAGTAATTCTGGTACCTTTCAGAAAGATTGAAAAATCTATGGCGACTGGTAATACAACTCTATTAGGTCATTTCGCACCATCACCCTTGGGTACCACAATTTCTTTCAAAGTCCATCCAGGACGTGGGTATAGCTACTGCGCACAGTTCCTCCCATCTAATTCCAATGAATACTCCCTCCAAAAGGCCATCAACAGAGATCAATTAAATCGATGCTGAAGGCTTCCGCGCCGTGTCCCAGTCAAAGTCACTTCGAAGCTGGATGCACAGCTAGCATCCAATACGTGCAACCACCTCCATGCATCCGTTACAGCATAAGCACCTCACAATTTCGTTACGCAATCAAGTCAGGAGTCTCGTTATTTCTTCCTCCTTCGTGGCATCCCGATTGAATTCGAATTACCTGGCTCTCTGTGTGTTGACGACGATGTTGGTGGCGTTTATAGCCTTCACCGCCCGCCAACTGTCAGGTTAAATTCATATTTGCTACAACGGTTACTAGTACCATCGGCGCTCTGGTCAAAGTTACTTGTGTGGATGATTTCTGCGGATCTAGCTTCGAGTTCCGTCATTTTATATAACCCCAACCAACGGCCTCTGATGGTGTTCAGGAAGAGATCTTCACGCTTATAGGACTACTCAAGTGTGAGACCAGCACTGACAGCAGTGACTCTTTGGTGATATTTGCTTAGCTCTTACAAGTGATATTGTCCGCTGGCGCTGCTGCAGTCTTTTTCTTGTTGTGCTTGCGCATTAGTTGATGCAATTTGATTCCGTTGTGGACACGATGCTTCGGGCAAGTGATTGATGACCTTTATCCGTGATGCGTGGTACAACGTGGCTAGGATATGATGTTGATCATTGCAAGATCGCCGAGTTCGGTTGAGATCAAATAAAATGGAATCGAATGAGATGATAGAGATGTCATCGTTGGATAAGTCATTTGTTGACAGCTATCTAAACATAGCAGAAGTGCAGGCTTTTAGCGTAGTTTAGTGATGAGTAAATGTTTGATATGACTTTATGGTACTTTCACTACAAACCCACAGAGAAATGCATCAAATGCAATCCGAATGACACACACGACACACTCAAATCTTGCAACGCTTGACGAAGATTTTAAAAACTTCAAGAGGCAGTTGCCGATGCTGTCAAGATGCTTACAACTCTTATTGAGAAATCCAGTACAACAGCTAAATGTGTTATTGAATCGTTCCTTGACATTGATGTGCTTTGGTATACATATGCAATTCAGACTTCAACTGTTTTACACGAACTTTCATTAACTAAGGCGTTTTAATATATTTGGCAAATTTGGGTGTGCATTGAGAATACAAATGAATGCTTGATTAATTTATTTGATTAAATATAATCAATTAAAAAGATCAGCTCATTTGAGTTATTAAAAATTTAGCTCTGAAATTAGGTAGGTGGGTAGAAGTGGTGGTTCATAGAGAACATAAATAGCGCTATGTGCCGTTTTAATGCCATCGCTCTGATTATATAGTTAATGAGTATAGTTGAGATTTCACTAAAACCAACCTGAGGAATTTATGAAGGACTTTAGTTCCCAAATATCCTTTGCAGAAATCTCATCAAGTGAGTTAAAGAAGGGTCTACAAGCGCTCGCTGTCTGGCCCTTGCAAGTGCTGGGCAGTTACAAAAGAAGTGTGGTAAGGACTGTCTCATCGGTGTTGTTGCTGCTGCGACAGTTTAAGTTATGTGGTTTTTTGTTGTGGATTTTTCAGCATGATTTCTTATCGACCAGTGTCCTGTACAGACCACCACAGTCTTTCGATATCATGTCGGTTTCGGCGTAGGAGATCGTTTGTTCTGGATCGATCATACTCAGGCCAAACTTTTGTTCATGTAGCAAAGTTTGTTAGTCTGGCCCATTTGTGGTTTAGCAATTTAAAGGAAGTGCCTTGACTGCTTGTAGTGGTACGAGTATTTCCTCTGCAACCGAACTAAGAATCATCAGCCTTCTGGGATGAGAGCTTTGAAATTAACTGGAGCGGTCATTGAAATGGATTTATATTAATTTAATTAAGTAATGTTCGTTTAATTTTTATTTCAAAATAAAAAAGGGGTTGAGTACCTAAATTCACTCCAATAGTTTTTACTGAAATGTATTAAAATTGACCTTAATTGGTCGTACCCACCGAGTAGAAGTGTTTTCAAATGTCATTAGCTAGCTGTCAAATTTGAAGTGGCAGGAAGACAAACATATTACCTCCTTGTCCGATTGCCGCAATTGTTTTGACATCTAAAAATGAACACCAAAATAAACTAAGTTTATTTAGTTCACGTCAGACATATAAAGGGAGAATAGAGACTTCTACCTCACTTACCCCTAAAATTTGTCAGCGTTTTTTTTAACGTTTTTACCCATGGTTTTTACCAGAAATCAACTAATAGAGATATTCAACTTTCCAGCCAAAAATACCATGACCTACCGCAAAACACGCATACTTCTTTATTTGGAAGCTATATTTTACGCATACATTCACAAGTGGTGTCTTTTGATCAGCTGTTTACCCCTCCAAATCATATTTTGCCCGTAGGAGTGTCAAATACATTTCCAATGTGTTTAACTTGCCCACGATCTGGAAATATTCCATGAGTGATGTTCGTCAAGTTTAGCAAATTAAATAGTATTATAACATGCGAAAAAGAAGTTTCTTTCACAAGTTGCATTTTAAAATTAAAGCAAATCTTTACGAACTGCGTATAATGGATATGAAGGACAAATTTTCAAATTTTGCTGCACAGTTTATATGTGATATGAGTCCAAAACTAAAATGCTTCAAGTAATGACTTCTGCTGCAACACAATTAAAACGAATTAATTAGCAAAATGAAGTGTTTGTAATCGATAGATATACAATGTGAAAGTGACAATACGAAATAATTCAAGGAATTAAGTTGTTTTTTTTGTAAGTTTATGTATAAAACGAACGATCAGACATACATACATACATGTGTGAACTTGCAAAATTTCTATTTCATGATCATTGCATTATTATGAATTGTGAATGATTATTTACAAATTGAATTCAACCACAAAATCATATTAAAACCCTTTTGCTTTACCTATTTTCTAATATTTCAAAGGCAAAATATTTGAATTCAAATTTAACGTGTCAATTATCAGCGCATTCCAATATACTTCCAGGTATACGAATGTACCTTCTGAACACAATCTGTGCTTTAAGCTCCTCCTCCTTTTCGGGGTGAAACATATAAATTTGAAATAACGCTCAGATAACGATCGCTTTTTAAAAAAAATGCTCTGCTTCACCTCATTATTTCGAAGGGGAAGACTTTCAGCTGTTCGAAACGCCTCTCACGTATTCACAGATGGAACAACTACAACAAGCTGTCAAACTAATTTCAGGGGCAAGAGGCGAGGAAGTTGGATATCTCTATTAGTTGATTTCTGGTTTTTACCCACGATTTTACGCTGATAGCCTTTCCCTCCAAGTTAACGAGGTGAATTATTTAGCAGTCGTCACGGCAACAATTATATCGGGCAATGCGTAAGCTAAATATAATATAACTCACTGCTAATTCTAAGATTCAAATCAGATTTCAAATTGTGCTTACCGCGAAATGTAGGGGAAGCGGCACTAAGAATCTAAAGTAGGACAGTGTTCACGAATTGCAATCATAAGCAATAGTCTTATAAATTTAGGGTCTAATTCATCGACAGCAAATATGAAAGAAAAATAACTATCAATAAATCTAAGATGAAGATTATGTTAATCTAATTTTATTTGATTTTTCATAGTTTTTATGGATTTGTATGGTTTATGGTTCAATTAAATTAGGCCGCACGCGTTGCTTCGAGTGTAACTATTGTGTGGTAGAAGCAATTTGAAAAAATATATTGAATTTGATAAACCTTCTGATTAAATTTTATATTCTCAGACGTTAAAGCTTTTAATAAAATCACGAATTGTGTGGGCAATTGACGATTTTGACTTTGTTGAGGGCACAAATTCACGAATGAGCCGCCAGACTAGTGTGCGTAAATATGAGACAGTGTTCAATGACTTCTGGTCAAAAATTCGCGAGCTTTTGAAACTCCAATAGCATAGAGCGAATCCCCGGAGGTTTAGGGAAATTTAATGAAACCTCGTAAGTTCGTTCGGTGGGAACATGGTATTACATTCAATTGATACAGTTACCGATCGAACAATATTTCGGTTGATACTGTGTGTTTTTATCTCAATGGAAGGTACTATCTACTAAGGCAAGCCATATTGCAGATTCGCTCATTTGATTCTTAGGTCTACAGGCTCTTATGTACCAACCCATGTATGTTATCACTAGAGCTAGAATTTCCATGCACGGAAACTCCTTTAAAATGACATTCAATCGTTGCATATTTCCCGTTTTTAAGAGCACATTTCAGACGCATACTTTGCATGTTTAAATGCATGAAAATGTTAGCCCTAGTTATCACAAATAGTAATTCCCACCAAATGTGCGTATTGCATTCGCTTAGTCATAAACGAAGTCTTAAAAAGCTTTGTGCAAGCATTTTATATCGAGACACAACCTAGGTCAAGAGTATAGTGGGCGTGATGTTATGAGCAAAATTGGATAAGACTCCCACGCAGAATATCAAATTTGATTCGAGGGGCAAACGACTTTTGATTTCGAGCCATTACCGTTTCCGTGTCATTAAATTCAGATTTGACTTATTATACTGAGAAACAACCATCATTCCTCTTGCATAATATTAATTTCTCAAACACTTTCTTCGATGACAAAGCTTTTCACCTCTCCCTCGCGGTTTACCTGATCTATGAAAGCAGCACTTATCCGTAACAACGCCGAAAATTATCATCAGTGTGATTTCTACAAACAAATTGAGTACCAATCACGCTGGAGGCAATTAGAGAAACCTCCAACCCAAACCCGTCCTCCACGCTCCACCGATTCAATAATATCAAAAAAATGACACGGAAGTACATTTCTGCTTCGAAGTTCACTCCAATTGTTCCAACACATAATTGCAACTTTTTTCACGCTCCAACAGCAGCACTTCAATGCAGAGCACCAAGCGTGTGGCCTAGGGGGTTCTCTGTTTGACTTCGGATGGGCAAAATGAAATAGATATCTCCAGAGCGGCAAACTGCTCCGTGGTGCGCCCAGAGAAACTAGGCCGCCACTTGAGGTAGGGTATAGGTTTCACCAACAAGTCGTCACAGGGTCTAGTGGTGACAGGAGGACAAATTGAATTAGAGCGATTGTGTCATCGCTCGATGATGTGAAGACTCACAACGCCCAGCTACTTTGTGTCTACTGTCATACGAATGTACTTCCTGCGTTGCATAAATAGTAGGCTTCGGTTTTGCGAGGTTCGATTCATGGTATCACTGAGGTGTGGAAACCTAAAATCTGTTCGATGATGCGGTGAATATAGACTACACGTTCCTCAGAGACAGCCAAAAATAATTCGAAACGGATGTCAAACCATAATTGGATTTCAATTACAAACGAAAACATAGAGCTTCCGTCATTCGAGTCAATTATTTGATAATCAACTGCATTTCATTGTTTGATTGATGACTTCCATCAACTAATTTGTCGAAACCCACGCTACAGAGGTGTGAACGACACTGCTTGGCATTGAGTTAGAGGAAGACGAACTCATCTCATTTGGTGATGGCTTGATGTTGTTCTATTCGTACCTATTTACAGAAATGAAACCATCAGCACAAGATTGTAGCTACGATTGGTGTTGTTTGAGCTGTAAATTAGAGTTTGATGCGGATTTTATGCTGATTATGCGAAATTAACGAATTGTAGAAAGTACAATTTAGTAGTACTCTGGCCACTAAGCTATCTTCTACTTCTAATTATGTGGTAGCTACTAAATAAATAAATAAAGAAAATTCAATAAATAGTTTCCGTGTTAATATCTGCATCTGTAGACAAAATTGCTTCCCAATGTGCAAACGTAGGCGTTGGTTGAGCAACCAGTAAGGATTGTGAATCCTTTAGTAATCCGTATAGACATGTACTTAAGTACTTTCAAGTTGACAATAGTTAAAAGTAACTTTGTGCTCAAGTGGGCTTTAAAGGGAAGGAAAGTTATTTTTTTAAATATGATGGATATGATATAGAAAGCATGAATGAATGTAAACTCGTTACCCAGAATGGCTAAATAGAAAGCTTATTCATTTTGTGCCCCGTATTGTATTCAAAATAATCGGTTCACTAAAGCTACCCATTGTGACGCTCTGTCAACGAAGTGTGTGTTATGTTTACTTACGTGAAAATAGCATATCTCTATGCTCGCTCTAGCCTCGCCCTTGTGTTAACAGTTGCACGGACTCTGTCAAGATCGTGTATCTATTATATTCCGAGAGCATTGCACACTCTTCTGAGTTACTTTTTAAATGCGAGAAAATGAGGAAACTGAGACGTAGCTACAGGAGGAACCAGCCGACGAATGGCTAACATACGAGGTGATCTATTTGAGCATATTCCGCTAACCAGTTAGAACTTTTGATAAAGCGTTGCCACTGGTGCTACTTAGTTCAGTCAGGTTGTTGAAGTAGTAGGCTTCTTCTTCGGCAGGAGAGCGTTGCACTTACAGAGTAGATGCTCAATAGTTTCTCTCTGCTCCTCGTCCCTGCAGCTTATTTAAAAGTAAAAAAGGAAGACCTATTCTAGAGGCGTCAGTTCCAATGGCGCAGTGCCCGAGAGAGATTCACCCTACTCATTCTCATCGATGACGTACGATTTGTATGTCTTACCGTAGCGATTGGTATAGATAGCAGATCTCCATCTAAAAAGAGTACAGAAGCTGTGCTTTCTAGCGAGTTCGTCCGCTTCGCAGTTTTCCGAAATGTCACAGTGTCCCCTCACACTCATGATTTGGATGTTAAATACGTGACTATCTCGTTAAAAGATTGGCAACAATTCATGAAGGTTTTTGAGTTAAATGTGACCGCAACCAGAGATTTGATCGCTGCCTGGCTAGCAGAACAGATGATATCTGATAGAGCTTCCTTAATCGCTATAGTTTCTGCCTGAAAGGTGATACAGTGATTCGGTAAACGAAATGGTAGTTGGATATTTATATCCTTAAAGTAAACACCCGCGCTCACGCCAACGCCTGGTGTTCAAACTCCCAGTATGATGTGGAAAGATGCTAGTTAATCAATCCTTCTCGAAGAGGAGCTTAGGTGTAATAAGATCGGTACCTTCGGGTATGGATCTGTATCTACCTATATAGTGGAGTATTCAGAACGAACCACATACTCAGCGATTTCAGTCTCGCCAGTCTCTCGGCGAAAGATTGAGGAGTATGTTCAGTGATGCGGAGAGTGTTGTCCTTAACGCTCCGCTGTATGGGAAAATGCAACAATGTGCAGTAAAAGGTTGCAGAAACTATAATGAATAGGAAATCCATTTTTTGTTGAGTGGTTGTGTGAAAAATATTTATTTGTTTCCGCCTTTATGTTTTGGTTAACTAACAAATTTCCGCGATTACGTCACGCAGGACCTCTATAGAACTATCCAGCACACTTTATATTCATTTTAGATAATACTTCAATAGACTAAGAGATAGACCAAGTCCTTATTTCTTAATCAACAATCTAAAATACTTTATCAACATTTTCTGAAATCTCCATTTCTGTGTGTAAGTATGTATGTATGTACATATTTATTTGTTTCTGCCTTTCCTATTACAGAAATGTATGCTGAACGTCAGCAAATTAAAAAGGAATTGTTTGGCATACAATGTACATATGTACATACATACATTCCGATGCGTCTTATGGCGGACAGTGACGTCATTTGCAAATCCCTACATGGGAAACGCATTGCGTTTTCCGGATTCAGCGGCTTTTGTTTGAATTTTAAATATCTTTGCGGTCAGTTAATGGTGTTGATATTCCACAAAAGGAGTGCTTATTCAATACGTAGTGACGAATGAAACAAGTGAAAGCAAATCAATGAAATGTGTTTGAATTCCAATCCACATATATGTGCATATGTTTGCTTAGGAAATATTTGCCGGAAAAGTAAACCTTTTAACAAAAATCATTTATAAAGGATAAAGTAAATATCTGAGATGTCTTTTTTACAGACGTTTTAAATTAAGCGGGATACGAGTCCCTCACGGCGAAGACTTTCAATGCTTCAGCATTTAGGTAAATTTGCAATTAGTCTTGAGAGCGAACAACACAGCTAGGATAATTTGATTTCAGTTCGGCAAAGATTAATTTTTCCAACAACTTTCAGACACTTCCCAATAGAGCTTAGAGATACATACGAGGTCAACAATCGTCATGAGCTTGCTAGATTGATTAGTGCCGAGTTCCGGATTGGGAAAGATCAGCATTGAGGAAAAGTTTTAGCTTGAGTACACTCTTTTGGACCTTACGCCATCAACCAGATAGAGATTACTGTGAAATGAAGAAAACATACACGCCGTAGCGGCCAATATCGAAAAAGATCGATTCGTTTTGATTAGATGTCGAATCGGTGCCCATCAGCAGAATTGGGCATCACCAGAGAGTCAACTAAGCCAGGTTAATTTGCGGTTGGATGTGGGCGTACATCTGTGTACATTTTTAAGCCGGCCGACTAGAGACAACGCTATAAGATCGCGCTTGGGCGCAGAAAATGTTGGCCGGAGATCCGGATCATAATTTCCGCTACGAAATCATCTTCTCGAACGACGCTCATTTTTGGCTCAGGGGCAATGTACGTCGAAGAGCGAAATTGCCGTTAATGTAAAGAATACAATCCACAAGTGTTCGACTAAGTATAAATGTATTCACAAATTTGAACATTTGGTGCGGTTTATGGCATGGCAAAATCATCAGACCTTATTTATTATGAAATGTGAAAGGAAACACTGTTACCGTCAATGGTCTCACGTACTCGACAACCAGTGCTCGACAACATTGATATAACCGAGCTTTGGTTCCAACAAGACTGCGCTACATTCCGTACAAGTGACACAACCCTCAAAATTGTAAAGGATAAATTTGGCGACTGGGTAATCGCACGACAAGCGTGTACCAATTGACAAGACATTGTTTTCAAGTCCTAAGTCTACGCTAGCAACCGCAATTACTCTGAACGAATTCGAGTTAAACATTTGAAACACTTTTGTCGGAAAACGTCGCACCGAGTATCACTGAAGCACCGCTTGAAGCACTGCCAGCGGAGCCGAGTCGCTCATTGAAATGCTATTCCATACTTAATTGCCAAAATTTCTTTTCCTCTCGCTCTATCTGAACACCCACAAGCTTCGGAGGTACGTCAACTATTCTGACTTAACCTCATGAACATCACCTCTCCTAGTTAAAGAAGAGGAAGAAAACCAAGTCATAGCAAATGAGTGACGTTGGTTGTTCGTCTGCATAACTAGAACGACCACGAATAAGTGCTTATGACTCTCAAGGCTGGACATACATTCGCTCAAGGCAAGCTTCGTTGGCTGTGTCTAGTATAAATTGAATGCTTCGCAATTATTTGATTCAACTTTCTTCCCAGAACCAATGCCACAAAAGCCATCACTATAATTCCTTGAAATCAGTTCAGCGTGGAAGAATCAATTATATAGTCCGCTACAAATGCTAACTCACATAGGTTACTACATATAATAACTAACTGTGTAGCGAATCCATTCCAATTCTCCACGTTAACACTCTCTAAACAATCCTTAATCTCTTTCACACTTGCCCTAAGGTCACAGAAGTAAGGAAAAAGCCATTTCACACAATTCCATTAAACATTTGTACTAGCTGCAATTCAGCTCACAGGGGCAACAGTTAATTACTGCACATTCCACAATTTTATGTAGCTCAATACGTTTACGATTCCTTTGGCCTCTGCTCGCATCACTAACCACGGTGTCCGAGTTCTACGATCTTTTTCCATGTAAAACGCCAATAAAACATTAATCCGGGCAAGAGGTACATTTAACCTGTGAATACGGTTCCTAAATGTCTGTCCATCCCAGCTTTACGGTTTGCGGTTTATGAATTTTTGTTTTCTTTATTAGATAAGGTGTGGGCCTGATGATTTGTTGTGATGGCAATGGAGGATATGTTCTCTCTTCTAATTCCAAAGACGATTATTTTGGTTGTTAGAACATAACTTGGTTTTTATTGGAATTTTATTTCACTAGAAACTGAGACTGACACACTCACACCATGAATGTTTCATTCAGAAGATCTTATATCACAATGATTTATAGTAGGACACATGCAAGGTTATCTTTGGGACCGTCATTCAGAAGTCAGTCAAAAGATGAAACAGTCGTTTTAAAAAGCAACTTTATGGGTGTTACCATACTTTTAAAATGGTTATTCATTCTCAATTCAATAGACGAGGTATTTCCATACAAAATGGTTGTTATGGGAGATAATTAAAATGTGTAAGCTTTAGGTTTATGACTCATCGCATGGACAATCCAGTGCTTTATGAAATCGACCATCGTTTTATCTCGGAAGAGGTCTTTAAAAAGTATTAAACTTGAAATCTAAGACCTATCCTCGGCAAAACAACGGGCCTACACTGGCCTGAGTGTGACAGCTACATGCTGCGAGTCAGCCACTCATACCTTTCCCTAAGGCCTATGCAAAGCCATTACCTATCGCATTCGTCGACCATTTGTGTTGTGTTTCCTTTCTGTAAGGGATGGAGTGACATGTAATTTTATGAAGACACATGACCTAGATGTGGAGTGTTGAAATAAACAGGGTTTGGTTGACCATCTTCAAACAATTTCTGTCGTAGTCTCAAGGTGGATACATCATTAAGATTTACATGTATGTATGTTAATTCTTTAATTTCAATGACATTTCAGGCCAGTCGCGCACTGAAGTCTGAGCTACATTCCCTACTTGATGGCATTGACGTAAGCGTCACTTCCAATTACTCGATCTGTGCACTGGATTTCGATTTTTCTCCACTTGTCCAGGTAGGAAACTAGGATTCAAACACTCTCTTAGTCAGAACATCGATGATAGCACGTTTAATTAATATCAGTTGTCCTTATTTTAAGAAAACGTAGGTAGATAAACGGTACGATGTAAACCACATAGGGCGAAATAGACTTCTCCTGCCATTCTCATTCTTAGTAGATCAGGTATGGTATTGATCGTTATTGATATCCAGACTAGCCAAACGATGGCCTATGGATATGTTGTATGGTAGCCTCAATGTAAAGAGTGTTTACTTATGTGGTCTGTCAAAAAATCCGCATTTCCTCAAAAACCATGTCAAATTTAACCTGTAAATCTGCAAATTCTCTTCAGAGATATTTTAAAAAGGAAACTGCTGTAACTAGGAAAAAAAAGGGCAATTTGTCCAAGGGTTTAGGACCGGAACACGAAAATCAGTGGCGGCAGGCGATGAACCTCTTTCAGTTCCAACACAGCCGAGCTGTGCGCTAAGAATGCCTCGATTACCCTAATTTCAACCCAATTTTAAGCAATTATGTATGTGATTTCTAAATTATGTTAAAATGTTTTGTTTTTAAATATGTGCAGTAATATATATGTATGATTATCTGGACCCCAAAGTAGTGACAGTGATTCTCCAGGGATGGGTAGGGTTTAATGGTTAAACGTGTAGCTTTTACATCAGCATGCCCCCAGACTTCGCTGCTGTACCTTAGAAGCATCAACAGCAATTAAATTTTCTTATTCTTAACCTGGCTTGCAGCACCTGAAACAGATTTAAAGTGATCGTACAACCTTATTTGAGAGTATCTGAGAGACTCTTGGTAAATTGAGTGGCTTTCATTACGGTCATAGCAAGTTGAGAAATTACTTCTGAGTAAAGACGCTGACGCTGTTTCTGCACTGCGGCTGAAACAGAATCGTCTACCATGACGTACCTCAATATGGGGAATTATACAATTGTATGTCAAATACAAACTCTTCACGACAGAAATCTTGGACTATCCATTAGGAATAATGAGATCTTGTTGATGTCCAAGGACACTTCCTATGGAGCCCACTCCACGGGATTAAGGTAAGTTCAACAGAAATCCGTTTTACGATGGCCAATATATTGAGATTGGTAATATTCAAGAAAGTGCTTGAGACATCATCTTCTATTAAATTATTTATCAGAAAATGGCTACTCCCTGCAAGCTGACAAATATGTATTATTTCACCAGCTAATGGACTCAAAAATGAATTCAATTGTTACACATATACGTTAACTCTAAGAAAGCTTGAAGTTGGCTTGAAATCAGCCACAAGTTCCAGTTGTATCTACTTACAGGTTATTCGCATTGCATAAAATCTATTTGCGTGCTTATCCGATATGCATGCCTCACGCCATAGTTCCGAAACCAATATTTCACTTTTAGCCAATAACTCATCAGACCTGAGCGCGACATGCGGAACGGAACAACAAGTGCGTGAAGTATTTCCACTGAATCCAAGTTAGATTCAAACTCACGGTCACTTAGAGCAACCTCAAAGTTATCGTTGCGTCTCGGTCAACACATTTCAATGGACTTTCGTGTATCCATAATTTTGCAGTGGGTATATGTACCTATCGAAAACAGTTACTCGAGAAAACAAATTCCACAAGTTGCCAAGGCATACTCAGCACACTTTCAGGTGACTGACTACGGTTTGCTTAACTTGTTGACGCCAGCCGAAAAATTACAAAAAAAATTTTATACATTTTTTATATGATCTGCCTAGGTTGCATGCGCTTGGGTAAGTGACCAGCGGTGCGGAATTCATGCCCGTGCCGGTATTCGTATTCATTTGACACTCATGCTGAGTAAACTGGATAATTTGACTAATGCATTTAAGATATATGTATCTACAGCACAGAATTACGTAGATACGGTACATAAATAAGCGCGTATCGCGTGGGTATTACATACAATACGAGTGAAATTTTTTGGGCCATTTTTCGCAGTCGTGTCACATATTAACTTATCTGCTAGACTAACTTCAGATTGTGCGCTTTAAAATGTATCTTAAGTGGAGTAATTTATCGTAAAACCAGTATTTGAGTTATGCTCGAAAGCATTTGGTAATCTGTCGTTGGGTAAAGTTATGGCTAGCACAAATTTGGATCATGCTTAGGAATGCCATAAGATGTCTGTTAAATTCTTCGCGCATCCGAACTACTACATTTTGAGTACCCAATTGCATGTGTAGCCAACATTCAACACCCATTTCCGACTGCCGGAAATCAATCCATCTCTGGCACACACCAGCCGTCCACGGCATAACCTTCCACAGTTAACGATAGCCGCTCATAACAAATAAATCTACCTTCCGCTACAAATTCCAAACATAGAGCACGCCAAATGCACTCCGAACGAACACCTGTGTAACAATTTGATTACCAAGCCAAATGCAGCGCGGCACACCAGTGCATCGGTTTCGTATCTCCTCTACGGCACAAGCCACAAGTGCTCCAAGAACAAGTGTATAATTGCTTTCACATCTTTCATTGTCTCGCACATGCTCTCATATATACCGGCCATCGTCTGACCTTAGTTGGATCTTGGATTATGGTTGGTCGGATGTTTATGTATTTATGAACACTATTTCCCCTGAATGTCTACAAAATGATGGCATAGTCTTAGGCGCAATGTCCCCTTAAAGCAGTTTATCGTTTGATCAATTTGTTGCGATCTCGTATCGTAATGTTTCCAAAAACATACCTTCGTGCGTGCTTAGTACGTATCGACATAAACCACGATTATAATCTCACATTAGCATGCGAATGCAGAAACAAAATCAGTAGACGTTGATGCAAAATACTGATGTGCTAACTTATACATTTTTTTAACTGAGCATTAAGTGGGCCAATAATGCTCGTTTGCGACAGCTAAACTGCGATATTTTATCGACGATGTTTGATTGCGGGAATTTCCGCTTACGCTTGCTATCTTATAAACTCCTTATAAATCTCTTTTCAAGGAAGAAAGGAAACTCCTGTTGGTCCCAAATATTGACCTAGAAAGCTGGAAGATTGTGTCTATGTTTCTCGTAATTGAGTTGCTGCAATATTACTTACTTCATTGTAAAAACCGGTGTCATTAATACCTTGGAGCACTAAAGACGAATCCTACATGACACTTCAAATTACGTACGACGGCTGGCATATGTGTGACTGATTATAACTTTTAGCCTATTGAATTATGCACGTAAGACTAGTGAAATTACGCTCTAACATGTAACATCGCCATTAGATAGTTGCCTTTCGAGCATTCTTTATTTACTCTTTAACTAGACTCAGTCTCATGGCTCGATGGGTTTTTAATTGCCGCGCATAACCAAGCAGTGCAACCCGTGAAGTAAAAATACTCCGTTGCATGCTTACACACACAACATCATACAACTACAAGTTAAAACTGATTTCATATTCATCCTCAGACCTTGAGAATGGGCGTTCAGTAATCTCCACAACCAGATTGCCAGATTGAAAAGAAAAGAGAAATATAAAAATCAGATCACAAGTCATAAAAATTTGAATTGAATGCCGATCATGAGGTTCAGATTAACACAGGTAACATAAAAACGAACAATACACTCGAAACATTGATTTGACATAATCGCACAAATTCGAAATCATTCGTATAATTTTTGAATAACTGCAGACGTCTCACCACAATTGGCAACAGACTTGTGGCGGTACGGTGTTCTGCATATTCATGCGTGAACAACACATCTCTGAGATCGGATTGTTATTATCTATGAGCGAGGAACGAAGAAGAAGTATGCGGGTATACTCGTAATCAGTTCACGTTTGGGAAACGGCTTAGTGGAAGGCTCCGTCAGTCGGGTGTATGGTAGTGCAGTGCGTTGCTGTTTATGCGCTGTGGCAGGTATGCAGTTGGCCATGATGATCAGTTGAATGATCACTTCTGCGTTGCTGGTCCTGGTCCAGTAATCATGGCTGCATTGCGATCAAAAATCCAAATCAGATAGTAATCGCTGGTAATTTATTGTGGATCTCTCGGTGTGGTGCGTCTGGTGAGGGAATCAAGAATACTATTTCGAGAACATGAGTAAGTGGATAAAAATAAATTGTGATCGATACACGGGATATACTTACTGACCTTGAAAGAAACGAGAAATATGCATACGTACTGGTTAACATAATTCTGGTGCGCTTGTGAGTTCAATGTAGTCAAATGTACTTGGGGCGTCGAAGTACAGGGACTTGGTATTCATTTAAAAATGTGTGCTACTGGAGTTATTTTTGATGCATTCTATTTGGTAATGATCTGTGCAATTCGAATCATATAACTTCTTAACTTAGGTGTATCATCCAAGTGGAATTCATCTAAATGGTGTGCGCAATTTGGGAGTCATAGAGACGATAGTCGGTCGATCCCCAAGTTCAAACGTACTATTTATGTAACTTGTCCTACTAATGTTGCACCCATAGATGCCAAAGTCATGACAATGTACATTTCGTGATTGAACGTCCCCTTGCCATCCACGCAAACGAAATCAAATATCATATGCCGAACTTATCTGGCTCATCTAATTTTGAAAGTCTATTCAGCTGTACGACAAAGAGATGATAACGGTTTAACACATAGCCAACTTTATTCAATTGCTTCAAACTCATAAAATCAGTTATCTGCATCTCTATTAGCAAGGGTGATTTTGCATTTGCTGTCTTCGCTAGCTGCGTTCGTTACGCATTCAAGTGTGACGCTCGACGTGGTTTATTAGCTATGCGCGTCGATGGTGGCAAACACTTATTTTCTTTTGCACACTGACAATGCTGCAATAGAAAGGTTATTAAACTTTATTGTTCACAGTTGGCAGTCGGACTATCTTCATTTGAGTGAGAGTTTCATATGCAACACGAGATGTTTCTGAAATACCTGAAGAAAATTAATTGAAAATTTAGTACCCGGTTGCTTAACACCAAAATTATTGTTATACTGTTCTAAACGAATCAAATCAAGAAAGTAAATCAAAGTAATCGGCTTGTCTGCGATGATAGCGTGAACGATCCCTTCGATTTTCATAATTCAAACGTCATAATAATTTGGTGGGCATAGGCGAGGTAATTCAAGCTTTAATGGCGTCCAATACATTCATTTGGAAGGAATGCCTAGTAAATTAAATCCCAGTGCCCGATCCACCATTTTGGATACTCCATCTATAGAGGGATACTTATCATCGCATACAACATACTTTCTTTCCAAGCATAAAATCCTTTGTCAAGAGACTGCTCAGTTTGTAGGTAGCGGAAACGATTGAATTGAACGGTTCATAATATGAGAATATGAGGACACAGCGATAGACATATACTCTGTAAAGATGCGGCTTAGTCAGAAAAGAATATCAGCGAGTTGCCACTTGAATGTATTCTCATCGGACCTTCTCCACCTTTGTACGCCACCTTTAACGCGGGCGTCCTCCTGTTGCGTTGTCCCATAGGTCAAAGACTCTTCGGCCCGAAGCTAAGTTGTGGATGCGCCCCACAAGTCCCAATCGCCTTAGACGTTCGATGCGTTAGAGCCTCGAAAGCCTCATATCTGGTTGAAACATCTCCTCCAAATACGGTCAGCGCAAACAGTATCAAATATTGCACGCTGAACTTTTCTCCCGAAAAGACCAAGGACTTCCTCATCCGTTTTTGAGATTGCCCATGCCTCCGCACCGTACAGCAGGTCTGGGCTGATCAGTGTCTTATATTTATAGTGTTCGCTTTGTCCTTCGATAGGCTCTATTACTAAATAGCCTCTTGAGCCTGAAGAAATAGCGGTTGGCAAGAGTTATTCTGCGTTTGATCCCGTTACTCATGTTGTGTGTACTGTTTACTGCGGAGTCAATATAGACGAAGTCCTAAACCACCTCGAAAATATAGCTGCCCATTGTGATGCTCTGTCAATGACGTCGATGTTGTATGTCCTCCCTTAAGGCAGCATATACATACTTTGTTTTGCCCTCATTCATCGCCGGACCAATTTTAGCCGCTTCGGTCTCAATGCCAGGAAACGCCTCATTGACGGATTGCTGTGTTCTGCCACTAACGTCAATGTCATCGGCATATGGACTTCTGGAAGATCGTGGCGTGCGTGGCCATTTTCGACAGTAACTCTGCAGAATAACACAACAACAGACGGCCACGATTAAGGTGGTCGACACAATTTGCCAAATTTCTCAGCCAACATAGTGTACGAAATTGGAGGCAGTTTTAGGTTGGCTCAAGTACACCATACAATGATGTGGAAGATGCTTGTTGAATTGTGCATATTTTCAGTGTGTTTTCGAGGATCTGTCACATTGTTAAGATTTCTTTAATAGTATTGTAGAATCAAATGGTCATCGAATCAGAGTCTCCTGTTTCGAGAAGGAAAGGGAGACCGACAAACCGTCAACGATGGGAGACAACAATTGCTCTGTATCCGACCCTCTATGGATCGCAAGCCTAATAAGTAAGTAAGCAAAACTGACCTGCTCGAATCCGCTAAACCTCCAGGATGACATTAAAAGCGATCTTGAAGAATGTACTCCCTTGATATATGGCATAGGGTGTTTTCATAAACGTCAGACTAACAAAGGACTGCGTTATCCATGTTCATTAATACAGATATACGATCATACTAACTGTAGTACCTACTGTTCATAAACGTCAATAGCTCATCGATGTCGGGCAGATTGTGCAGTCATTATTTTTTGACTGCAAAAATGGTCGATTGGAAGAAAAATATTTTGTACTGAAGCAAGTCTGCAGACATTCTGCACCGTGTGTGTTCAAAAACGCATGAGAAAAGAAATGCGATTGTACTAGCGTAGATTTCTGACGTTTATGAAAACACCTACATTCAAAGCGATCTTTTTTCTTGTGGCTCATATCTAAAAACCCTAACTAAGAGTATACATATGTAAACATATAAAAACATAAAGTGAACTAAAACTTTTCAGTTCATCCAATAATCACACCATACCATCAACATAATGCCAACTTAATGGAGTTTATAAATGTGTAATGTATTCGTGCTGAATCAGCTCGTACATGTTTGTACTTATTTAAACCATAAAACCAGCGCACAGCGTCCCATACATTTGATATATGTGTCTTGTCCTCAATAAGATCAAATTGATCAAGCCTCAGGCAGATGTGATCACTGCCGGTATTCCCCACTAGTCGAAAACCAAATCCAGTCAACATAAATTAGTTCGTCTCTATTTCACATCCAGGTCTATCACGAGCCAATGTAGGAATGAAATACAAGATCGCTTGAATTATTGCCATCGCTTTGCTAATCATTCGAAACACTTCACATTAATACTGGCTGCCAACAATTGTATGCAACGATATTGTTGCTGAACATGTCAAATTAGTTCGGAAAATCGTTGGCATTGTGAATGGTGCCCATTATCTCTTCCAGCTTTCTTCACTCACTTTTTGTTCCGGCAAATGTAGTTGAGCTGAATTACAGATTCGTCAGATATGAATTCAAATGGAATTAAAACTTTCTTTTATCCCTTTTGAAAAAAAATGTGTGTTGCTCCTATTAATAGGTATATAGGCACATTTATGGATGGCTTGATAGCCTTATTGCCATGGCTCACTTCGCCCAACGGGTAGGTCAGAATGTTATCCTTATCCTAAAATCATCCAGATTCAGGACTTTTCTTTCCTAGGGCTGGGCAGAGCAGATGTTGGATAGATTATGTTTCTTCTTCGTCGGTGCAGCTTCTGGAAAAGTTATTACGGCACAGTACCCGGTAAAGACTCTTATTAGCATACGTACTTCCTTGCGACTAAAACCGATCAATGATTATGATCTCTTTTAGCTCCGCGTCGGCCATAGAGCATTTGCTGTTGCACTATTACCCAGACTAAAGCATCTAATTTGGGCTTTATTCAGAGACTCGTCTTCCAGTTTTTTACGATGCAGTCGTCTATCAGTGCCAGTTACCATTTGTTCCTGTTATTTTGTTCGGTCCGGAAAACGTTGATGGATAATCTTCTCTGGGCCTGAGGTTGATTGGTAAGAAGACTGTTTGTCTTATGTGCTGTACTCCTGCCAAATGCTTTGTATGGTAGCGTGACCGTATATTTTCATCTCCAAAAACCCGCCTCCCTCAGCAGATGAGACTGAACCTTGCTGCAGAATAGGTCAAGGGAAGAGACGAAAAGGCTATTCTCTATTGCTGCCGTCGGTATTGTTCTAAGACAAATTGTTTTTTTCTAGGCAGGCCGATCTTTGGATTAGCTGTGTGAGAGAATATTGCTTCTCCAATGCTTGCCACCAAACAAGATAACCTATCATGGTGTGCAGACGTGGTTTAATACTACTACCTGATTTACTTCAATTGACTGTTGATATAAAAAAGACGTCAATAGCTTCTTCGTAGGATCATTTCTCGAAAGACTAACTAAATATAACTAAAACTAAAAGCCGTATTTTATTATCCCGGTTCTGACACTTACAATACCAAAGTGGATGAGAACTGTATTTTTTTCGAAAGAAAAGACTGTGTCTGATCAGGCGTTGTCTATGTGTATTGACAAGTTAAATTCAGTCCATCTGGGGACTTCGCCTACGAGGCGGAAAACGCCTTCAGCTAACAGCCTGCGAAACTGGAAACTGCTACCAAAAATAGAGGTAGCTGGAGTGGATTGCTGGTTAAGGCCTAGGTCTGCATCCCAGAGTGTAGCGCCACATGAAGTAAAATTGTAGTTATCCTAATACTTTATACGTAAGATATTTTATGTTAATTGTACTGTTTAATGGCTCTTTTTTTTCTAGACAGTTATACTCTTTGAGCATTTTCAGTGACTCGAAAGAGGTGGGGCCGTGAAAATTATTTCTTGTCGTACCAGGAATCGAACCTAGACAGGTATATCCAAGTGCGTAGGAGTCGACTCACATACCCACAACGCCACGGGCCACCACTTCCACTCGTGATAGAACAATAGCACGCACAACACGAGTGGTTGCTAAGAAGGCCCTGGCCCTCTACGGGCTGTAGCGCCACCAATATTATATTATTATATAATGACTCTTAGTCTAAATGTTGTGTTGATTTTAAATGCGACTCGTCTCAATCGACCTACCGCATATCTGCCTACACAACGCATCTGTCTTGGAACTAATATACCGTAGCCTGTCTACATTTTAATTCGTGGAGAGTATTATTATATTTTGTATAGCTTATGACAAAAAACACACATACTCTATTAATAAAGCTGCATCAACATACATCTACAGAGAAAATTAAATGGTACTAAAATCCAACTCGATTTGTATCAAAGTTTCACAATCTGGAAAAACTGAATAAATCATATGCAAATATAACTGAATGCAGAGTTGCAGTGGCAGAAGACTCTGCAACTGCACCATTCAACTCAGCTGGTTCTTACGCAACTTCTCATGGCTGCATTCGCATCCATATTCATAGCTCACATTCACTTTGCTCTAAATAAAAGACACTCCATCACTTCTCTTAAAATATCGATCGAAATCAATTGGCTGACACCCATTGCTTTATGTCAGCAATGTCTGACGTACCATGCTATTGACATTGACAACCCAACTGCAGCATCAAGCACAGATCATTTCCATCTCAGACACAATAAAATTATATCTTTACCAACAATTCCACACTTTCGAATTGATTAGCATCACATTACCGCATTTTCGCTCTACAACAACCTTTCATTTCATATTGTTAAGCCAAAAACAAAGACGTCCCGCTGACATTATACCTTCTGCTGACAACCGACAAATCACTGTTACATTTAAATAAAATTTAGTGTAAGTTTTTTTTTTTTTTTGTTTGCCATGCAATCAACGTTTTTCGATCATTTGTCGATGGGGCTTAGCTGTTGGTTTCCAATTCATCGACTCATCAGTTTGTATCGTTCGGTCGCTTTATTCGGATGTTTGTGGTGAATAGTATCTGAAGAAGGGCGAAGTCAGCCAAACAAAAAATTGGAAAGTGTTGCAGATTCGATACCGTTTTTGCTGAGGAAGTAAAGTTTTTACGGGCGACGTTTTCGAAGTTCAATTGGCGACAATGTTTGAAGGCTTCTTCTCGAGAATTTGTAATTTAAGTAATTTAAAGCATATTCGTTCTCGGTTCCAAGTGAAGTCAAAATTTAAAACCAAACAATTAGGCGTACGCTTGAGGAGTGCTTTTCAGTTTAGAAAGAAACAACAAGACGTAGTAAACTAAAAAAAAAATCATTCATCAATGTGTTGTATTCCTAGAGAAGTTGTGGTTAAAATGTTACTTATACCAGTGAGTGGAGTGCAGAAGAAGGCGAAGAAATATCGGAAAACAATATTCGCCACAGGTAAGCTTCAAGAGATACGACTTGAGACTAGAGCAGTCCACAAATACGGATACTACTCTATGCTTACATAAGGTTTAATTAACATACCTTAGTGAAAATGAGTTTATTGTTTTGGTGAAAGCGGAAGTGTAACAATTAGAAAAAATAACCCCCAAAACAATTATACCCAAACTGGATGTTAATCATTAGATTCCATCGTAAGATTGCGCAACCATAATGAGTTGGTGAATAGGCTGCCAACAACTGAATAATTGGATATAATGGTCTTTAGACTTCGATTTAACTAAGTGGGGTTCTCAGTTCTCACCCTACTAACCTTGTTCTTCCTTATATCATTACGTTCGTATGGATACGTGCTATGGAATCAGTTAATTAATTGTTATCAGGCCAATAACCCATAGAGATTTTATAACTGACTGATTTCAAGACAAACAGACACTGAATCTCTTATAGACATCAAGTCATTTTATTTATCTCTAAACTCCTCCTATCCTGTTCAAATCGGAACACGATTTCGTAGTGCTTATAAACCGTATGACTATTTTCATATATTTATTGTGACTAATTTGCAATAGGGTCTTTAATATCTTTAAAATCTGCAATTAATTTTTGTGAGGAATGCCACAATGATGGTAATGTCTTCCGCACGATTAAGATGCTGGAATGTATAGCCTACCACGCCGAATGTCTCACAACAGCGCCTATCGAATTCGACATGAGACAAACGCCTCAGTTTTCCGGGGATAGTACACAGACTAGATTTTCACTAGTGTGCGGTAGTATTTAGCGACAAAAATGATTACCGTATGCAGCTTTGAAAATACCGAACGGGTGCTATAGACTTTGTTTGAAGAACTGTCTAATTGAGTCCTCCACGTGCGATACGTCTTAATTGTGGTAATTCAGTTTCAATTGGAATAGAATTTTGTCTGGACCGAGGCAGTTAATTTCTTTCGAATCTCTCGAACATTCTCCATCCAATCTGGAACTTACTCATGTCTCTTTGCACTAAAATAAGATTGGAATGATAAAGGTCTTACGCTTAGGCTAAATGCTTGTGGTGACTCTCTTGAACACAAAGAAAGAAAGTCTGATATTTCGTTTGATTCATGTAGTGACATCTTTTAACTAACTTACTTCTCAGGCCAGCGTCAGAATTTCTTCTTTCCTTGTAAAAATAATCGATTGCAAAGTGAATGCATTAAAAAATGGAGAAAGAATTTAAATTTATTTTGTTAGTATGTATATTAGTATGAATATCAAACCTTCCACTTCCTTTTACCATGGTCAGACACCACCAAACTCCTTGACGGCTCGCTGCCTTCGCACCATCACGTCGATATCAACAGCACGTGTTAAACGTATATAATGCCTAATGCGTTCACAATTTTTGAAAGGCTCTGCTCATGGGCTCTGCTTTTTTCTCATTAGGACAAATAGAGTTCATGGACAACTCGATGTAGTATTCAATCCCTCAATGACTGAAACTTCAATAATCATTGAAGTCAGTGTATTTCATTCATAAAATCCACAAAACAAAGTGGCAGCATTTTTGAGTTTAAACCCGTTGATATTTGTGAGTTGAGACGTTCTTGATAAATCCATACTAAATTTGATTACACAATATTTTTGTGATCAAACAAAACGGGTTAACAAATATTTCAATGATGCAATTCGCTCTTTCGTATTTATATTTGCAACCTTGGAAACTGTTATGATTATATGTAACTAAAATCTGATATTTCCATAATTTACGGATTTCTTTGTTTGACTCATGAATGAGTTGTATGTTAACTTAGCTATTAATGGCTTATTTCCCCTCAAGTGTCAACACATCATAACATAGCTGATTCTAACAATTACCGCTTCCAATAATATCATCATCTTTAAAGCGAAAACATCAGCTTTATGGTCAAAAACCAGTAAACTTAACCTAAATCCACAGCAACTAAATTCAACTAAACGTTTCTGTGAACGGATCGCACATCAGATGTTCGCATCACTCACAGGAAGACATGAAGCTATAAGTGACCCAGAAGCATCATACAATCCAGTGTCAATGAAAACTGACCCATTTGCACGTAAATTCCTGATGCATAGATTAATATCTCCAACCGGATAGTGCAGTCAATTTCAATTCGTCCAGATGGTCAATCTCGCTCTCCCCCCCCCCATCCACCGGTCACATGGTTGTGGTCATAATGCCGATAAAATTACTTTTTTAACGCTCGGAGGAGAGTACGCACCCACATGTTGCAACTTGCAACCAGTTTCCAGGTTCATGCTCTACCAGAAAGCGAAATATTTGAAAGCATTGCTGTGATAAAAATTCTATGTCGACCGGATGATACGCCTACGACAAGGAACAGCCGCTTCAAATCGAAAAGATTGCTTGCGGAATTAACCACCTGAAGTGTATGGTAGATGATGATGGCACGTGTGCATAAGCACACTCGCTCACACCTTTCCGGGATATTTCCGATAATTCGCTATAATACCAAAGTAATCACCATTTTGGTGGTCGTCCAGCCAAGGAGAGCGTAGCATTTAAAAGGGATAAACTTTATCTACTTTGTTGTGCTCATATTGAATTGAGTTTAGTTAGATAGTTTCATGTTGTGTGGCGAATGCCGAGTGGTTCGATGGTGTTGGATAATATACAGGGTGTAGGCGAAAGACGGCGAGTGGAAATTAGGGACCTTGCATGAACAATTGGCTGTTATAAAAACTATTCCAATGTATACCGCCCTTAAAATGGTGTTAATTTGTTCGGATATGTTCTTGATAAATCAACACTAATTGTGATTATACGATATTTGCATGATCAAACAAAATGTGTTATACACATATTCTAAGGAACATGATTCAAAAAGTTAGTTGCTAGGTTTGATGAAAGCCAACCATAGCTTTGGCAAAGGCCCAATTCGATATTATAATTTATAATAAGTGCTTATTGGCCGGCATCATCAATAGAAACTAAAGGGTGATTTTTTAAAAGCTATTGGAAAGTTTTTCAAAAACATAAAATTCAGAAAAATGCATGAAATCTTTATTTGAATCGATAGTACGGTCCATATAATTTAATGTTTGAAGATTATTTCATGCAAATGTTGACCTTGACTGCGCCTCAAATGGTCCATCCGCTTATTCCAATTTTGGCATACTCTTTCCAACATTTCGGCCGGTATCTCACGAATAAATGCTTCAATGTAGTCTTCCAATGCGTCAATTGAAGCGAGCTTGTCTGTATAGACATGAGCTTTAACATAGCCCCACAAAATATAGTCTAAAGGCGTTAAATCGCACGATCTAGGCGGCCAATTGACCGTTCCCGAACGTGAAATAAAATGTTCACCGAACTCGCCCCTCAATAAGTCCATTGTTGCGCATGCTGTGTGGCATGTGGCATCGTCTTGTTGAAACCACATGTCATGCAAGTCAAGCTCTTGCATTTTGGGCAAGAAAAAGTTGGATATCATCTCACGGTAGCGCTCACCATTCACAGTTACGTTACGATTCGCATCATCTTTGAAGAAGTACGGTCCAATGATGCCACCAGCCCATAAACCGCACCAAACTGTGTCTTTTTCTGGATGCATTGGTAGCTCTTGCAATGCTTCTGGCTGATATTCACTGCAAAATCGACAATTCTGCTTATTTACGTACCTATTGAGCCAAAAATGAGCTGACCATAAAATGGAAGAAGCGCGCGATGAACTTTCTTAACAGAGCACGCGTTTTTATAATAAAATTCAATAATTTGCAAGCGTTGTTCGTTTGTAAGACGATTCATGGTTAAATTATAGACCAAACTGAAGATGTTTGACAGTGAAACAAAACACGAAACGTTCGTCAGCTGTTTAAACCAGTGTTGCCAAAAAGATAATAGCTAAAAAATCACCCTTTACCTACCAAAATAAATTAGTATATTATTTTTATTTTTATCGCTGGATTATTCTTTTGTCGTTTGGTTTTTCAATGTTAAATTTTTTAACAACTCACGCATGATTCGTAACATGCTAGTCTTGCCATTTTATCATGGGAAGACTTACGTCAGAAACTGGAAAAAAACCGGCTTTATCGTTCAGAATGAAAAATGAGTGCAGTAAGTTTTGGACCGGTAATTGAGCTGCTAAATAGTGCGACTTGACGTCTTTGGACATCTTTTGACATTTTATGGAATAAAAACCCGATAAGACAGTGTCAATTGCGTCCTTGAAAGATAACACAACACAAAATGGTCGTGGTCGTGGTATTTGTTAACACACTTTTGCACTTTTCGGGTCTGACAATGTAATGATGTAGGGATTTCTTATGGATATAAGATCATTAAAGATTACATCCAAATGTTTTTACATCATCTTCTCTTGGGTTTAAACTACGTTTTCTGTCTCATTGTTAACTAGTGTCCAAAAATTAACGCAATATTTGATTTAAATAGAAACAACAGGTTTTAATCTCTAGATTGTAATTTTTGTATTGCATCCTACAGTGCATAGGATATAATTGGCTGAATTTCGTTGTTGCAGCGTTTTATTCCTTGACATTGACATTTGACTTCAAATAACCTCATAAAAAGTAATCTAATGTTGTTATGTGTGTTAAATCACACAATCTAAGGGGCCAATTCTGATCACCGAAACGAGTTAGTACATGAACAGGAAATGTCTCATTCAGTAATTTAATTGTTTCACGGTCTGTATGATATGTGACACTGTCTTGTTGAAACAACTTATTGGCCATAATTTCGGCAGAAATAACTGTTATCATATCGCCATATCGAGCATCAGTGTTATTCCATAAATGACAACATCCTCTGTGCTTTATGATTCAATAAAAAAAACAACAATCTAAATCCTTTGCATATTTATGAATTCAAATGCTATGAATGAATAAAATATCGGTGTTGTTACAATTAATTATTAATGTTACCAGACAACGACTGATTATATTTCTTTGTTTGAATATTATGAACTACATAATACATATATTACATACGCGCGTGATATCTGCTCCTGATTTGTTATACACCTGGACTAGCAAGCCCCGTTTAAGTCCAATTTTCTTTGGTTTTTTTAATTTGAGATGAGATAAAATAGGGAAAATGCGATCCATGCGGACTGCGCAGAAATTTAGTTGCTAACATGACAGGTGGTGAGGGTAGCTAAGTTTTTCTGTAAAATATGGTTGCAATAGAAGACGCCTTGCGAGGACGAAAATGAGAAATTGACCACTGATCCACTCATTAAACACAATTCATTTAGTTAAGGTCTTTGAAAACTAGTATTTTCTGTAGTTTTAGGCAGTTGGAATGTGAGTCAAAAAACATTGTTGACAATGGTCGTGTTTTGAGCATTGTATGGGAACAGATTATAAAATGAAAATGAGTTAATTAAAGTACAAAGTTGGGCACATTCTTTATAAAATTCCGCAAAGCAGAAACACGCAGAACATGATGACGAATAGTGTTTAATAAAGTTTCTGCAGCTCATTCATAAATATTTATAATTTCTACTTCAACTGGATGTCTGTCTATCTCCATTGTATTGACCTTGAAAAAAGACTTCCAGAAGCAACTGTATACCGAGCTTTGAAAGAGCCGATGAATTACCTAGAGTGAAACGGTCATTCTATTGTGATCCAATCCGGTATACTATTGTACATATGTATTGTAATGAAATCAATGTTTGTAACAGATGGATCTAGATAGACTAATTCAGAACAGAACTAAGATACTCTTAAACGTAAATATGAAGGGGATTTATAAAGTTATAGGCACAAGACGTATGTGGCCGGCTTATGACGAGGTTTGCATGAGCTGTGAGGATAAGAAGGAAGAGAAGACAGCCCTTCATTCCTTCGGCTCCTAGCCAGATCTCGCAACACGGTAAAGCGTGCTTATCGACCTATAAAAACTGTCGAACTCAAAAACATGAGACATTTCTAAGAACAACTTATTGTCTACAATGCAGAAATAGCACAATTTTACACTACCGACTTCAGGAATTGTTATTAACTGCAAAACTAGCTACGGATTCATCACTGAGGTCTGAATGGAATGAAATGGGCCATGGTCGCGGCTATCACTCTTACATAAATATATATCTATGAATAGTGGATCTCAAGCCATTGATTTTCTTAACCCCTCTTTTTTATCTTTAACACCATTCGTAATCGAACATTTTTGGCAAACTAAAAATTCTAATAACAATTAAATTTTCACAATTTTCGTCTGTCTTGCATTCTTCGTTCAAGTAACGAATTTGTACAAGTAACCTATTTGAGACTATTGTAAATGAAATTGTTCAATGCGCACACTTTCAGTGGAGATTCCTGGTTAATAGTTTCTACGCATTCTTGAAAGGGTTGTGTTGTACAAAAAACATGAAACGCCAGACAACTACTTTACTAGTTAAATATGCCTTCAATGACAAATAACTCCTTAATACAAATGCATGAAATAATTTCGAGTGCACCTTCTGCGTCCACAGCAAGCACCAAGATGACAAAATGCTTATGGCGAATATTAGCAAAATTTACATCGAATAGCAACCACAAAGCATCTGTCACACCCACATGCTTCGATGTTTTCCTCAGTTTGAGCACCATTCACGGAAAGGCAGTTTTCATGGGTCACCTTGCCACATCTCTCCGCAATACCGTAACTGTTGATTTTGATCACCCCCATTCGGCCATAGATATACGGCTAGAGACACGGCACGGCGGCGCATTAGTATCAATATGGAAAATGCTATCAGTTACATTTCCATTTCCATTTCTACACTTAGACAAGTCACACATGTTCGTAGGTTGATATTGGTCAATCATCTGAACCATTTTGCAGAAATAACGTTTTGGTGTGGTCGTTTATCGAAATCACTTTGAATTGTTTTGCATTCATAGGCTGGGCGCGTGTCAAGGTCTTTAATGTTTGTCAACTCATTGGAGACTCACTTCGTTAAACGGTTTGAAACTTTGTTTTTTTTTTTATGAAAGTATATCTTAATAACAACGAGCATTGTTATGATAATTTGACTGAGGCAATCTTTGGAACATCTGACTTCTCTACTAACTTGATGGAATTCATCTCATTTGGGACCGATTTGCCTTAATTTAATTTAATCTGATTTATGCAAACGTGTTGTTATACTTGTTGATAGGTGCATAATCTCGGTATATCGTCATACCGTGGTACGTCAGTCAAAATGGGAATTTATTCAGGTTTAAGCATATACATCAGTATGGAGTAATCCCTATCGATATTGTTTTGTTTAGTGGGGAGCGGTGAGCTAGTAGATATTCAATTCATTCGAGCCCTAAATTCGATTAGATTAATTGAATCGTATGGTACTTTCAACATTTCAAATTTAAATGTTTGATATTGTCGAAGCAAGAGTGTAACAAATCACTTTGACCATGGTTTGTGACGTAATCGCAGAAAGATGGATTTCTTGTAAAGAAAAACTTTTATTTTGTATTCTTCATACATTTTGAACCAAACAATATTGCTTGACTATAAGAGTGGCATAAACGCAGTGCCATTGGGAATAACAAACCAATTTTTTTATCAAATGAAACTTGTTCCCTATATCGACTGTAGGCAAGGAATCTTCAAGCTTGGCCGACGTAGAAAATACCGATGACAGTCGGCATGACTGTGAGTGAATGAATGAATGTTTTTGTTCTTGCCTATGCCATGAAAGGGAACAAGCAAAATGCGTGTGCTTTTTTTTTAGAAATATAGGACCTGATTGACCGTTTTGGGAAGTAAGTTCACAGATTACGGCTGCTCCTAGTCATCTCCACCAAGTTATTTTGGGTCCGCGATTACTTGATCTTTCTACCGAAGACTCGATTTGGCCCTCTTTGTCGGAGGATGAGCACTACGACTTAATGGTGTTCATACGATGTAACCAAGCGTGTATAGTCGACTAACATATTCTTTACAGATTACATCCATACTTGCTCGTAGAGTGTTATTGTATCTTTCTCCCCATTAACCTTCCTCGCAAAGATGACTTAATATCTGGCACAGAACTAAAACAGAGTCTATTTAAGAAAGCGCTTCAATATCTCAATTTTTTTTTCATTTCAGTGTTCACATGGGGTAAGCGCATGAGTCGTAAACTTGACATCCTCAAGCGCAGTGAACAGAAAGGCCATCCCGATCTACAAAGCATCTTCTACCCCCCAACAACGAATACAACAAGTACATTGAAAAAATGTAAGTCCGGGCCAATAACGGAAACAGATACGCAGATACATCAGCAACACCAGGAACAACATCAACAGCAAAAAAAGTCTTCAAAAGACACCAATAACCAAACACCTCATAACACACCCAGCAAGAGTGCATCCCTAACGAAAGACCGTCAGAAAACTTTGAAGTCCTTCTTCCATCGTATTGGCTCCACAGGAATGCTCAATCATAAATCTCATAATCTTGTAAAGGCATCCGAACCAGCACTCTACCGCAGTAGCTCTACCAGCCAATTAAGCACCTGTTCCTACGTAAAATGTGATGACCCTACAGAAGGTCTTAATCTTGCAAATGGTAAAAAGTCGCTTCACAAAAACTCAACAATTGGCCCATCTACCCTGAAGTCGTCGAGTTGTGATGACATTGCCAAAGCAGGAATCTCCAGTACGAGTGAACAGCCGCGACGGGGAAATTTCCCCTACGCGTTCCTTCGTTCCCGCCTTTCAGTACTGCCGGAGGAGAACGGAGGCTCTGTCATGAAGCAATCGTTGACAAATCTACACAATCGAACCACGGAACACGGCATCACGTCGTCGCCGGCAATTACAAACGGAGGACGAGATGGTGATACCGTCTCGTTAACCAGCACTAGTCCAAATCACCAACAGAAGGTGATTTATCGGAGTGGCGTTATTAAACGTTACTCCTCGGATGATAGTGCGATAAGTAATTGCTCCCCACAAGGTGACGTTTCACGGAATAATAGTATTTCATCAAAGGACTGGGAACCACTTTACCAAAGATTAAGTAGTTGCTTGAGTTCAAATGAATCCGGTTACGACAGTGATGGCGGTCGTGGTCAAATCGATGATGCGTCAACGAAGCGCAATAGTCTAGTATCCATGAACTCGATTCGAATCGGTGGCTTAGTGTCGTCTCCTGCTGCAAGCGTCAACGACAACAGTGGACCGGTATCGATTGGTGGTTATAACTATGATTATGAAACAGAAACGATACGACGTCGTTTCAGACAGATCAAATTGGAAAGGCTTTGTGAAGGTGACTTCATTGGATTAGTGTTATCGCCAAAGACAGTTCTGACAAGTGCCAATGAACAGCAGTTTCGATACTTGATCGTGGAGATCGACAATTGCGGGATTGCACACAAGTAAGATTGTTCTTTTTATTTTTCATACAAACATAACTTAAAAGATTATTATAATCTTGAAAATATTCACAATTTCCCACATCGGTGTAGCTATTTGACGGCAAAAATTAAATATTGAGAAAACTCTTAATTTTTAACTTTCAGAGATGGCCGACTCAGGATTGGTGACGAAATCGTCAATGTGAATGGCAATCACCTGCGTGGCATTCAATCATTCGATCAAGTACAAAAATTGCTCTCAACGTTTGTAGACAACTGCATGGATCTAGTTATTGCCCACGATGAGGTGGCTACTGTGACGGATTTTTGTACAAAAATCAAAATAAACTGCAGTGACCACCATAATCAATCAAATGACGTTGATGACTACTACATTCGGGCGAGAAAACGTTTATCGTATTGCCACCGAACGCACAGCACAGACAGCATCAACAGCTACGACCTGAGTAGCCTTCAAATAGCCCTCGAAGAAGATGATGATGCCCGATCTGTTCTCAGTTCAACGGCGACAACTCAAAATCTTCCGCCAACCCGATGTTCAACGCCCCGTAACGCTCTCGATTGCGCCGCAGAAGAAACGCAACGTTTGCCACGTGTTCGAACATCCCGAAATCTGGAACTTACCCCACTTTACAGTACGTCTGAGTATACGCCTGTCTATGCTAACCGTGTAACAACCATAACCAACACAATTAGCGACGACGAGAAGTGGCAACTTCTCAGTCGAAAACGAACTGAAGCACTCCAGCACTCGGACTACGCCCAATTGCTGCGAGCCAAACGTAACAGTAACCCCGATACTAACCAATCTAAAACTGGTTTAGAAACAACATTTTCCAAAAATTCTGAAAACGTGCATCGCCTGCACATTGAAGCCGCCAAGGATTCAACCGACTCAAATCAATCACAAACTGATGACAATGCTCATCAATTCACACCCCGCGCTCATTATTCTCGCAATTCGATGAATTATTCGAATTCGAATTACCGTTCTTTTCGATTTGCTCATTCGCGTTTAAGCTCAAGCCGGCTGAGCTTATTCGTTCAACCCGCTAAAACTGGTAACACTGAAAGTTCCACTGACACCTCCGATCCTTCCAAAGAATCCCAAACATTATCCGATCATAATCTAACCAATAACCGTACAAAAATAAACAGAGATGTTCTAAAAACAACAGTCAACGTTGAAAGTAACAATAACAATCATTGTGATATCATCATTAATCATTGTAAAAAACCACAGCAACAGCAGAAGCTTGCAGATCTTCAATTTATCAAGTCCAACGACTTGATAAATCGAAAAGACTTTGATGCTTCGACGACGACGACGACTATGAAAATGACAACAGCTACACTAACACTTAGGGACGAGCCGCCAGAAGGCCGGTCATCTAGTGAGGGTGAGTAATTGTAGCATTTACCAGGGAAATAATTGATTTTTTAAAATGAGATTGGAATAGTTACAGTAGATATTTGAAGTAGTTTGACTAAATTGAAATGATCGTTTTAGAAATATCTTGTGAAATGTCCTGACTAAAATATTAGACCCATTCTTCAATCCCCAACCGAAACTAGCTTTAATCTGTTCTCTATGCGTGAGGAGCTCCTTGTTCATTCGTTTATTCTTGCTTCAATACCGCGGGTTTTGGAGATCAATTTAATATGGTTTCCTCCTTATGTTGCCAGCCAGCGTTGCCAATCCAGTGTTATCTCTTACTCCTCCCACAAGACGACGGACCTGCAATTCATTCATGAACGAAGACACCTTCAATTCCTCTTGAATAAAAGGGCAGTTGGGAACTGCCTCTTGAATAAAAGGACAGTTGGGAACTGAAACATATGAGAAGTTTTCCATTCTGTATTGAGTCGGACAGTGTTCCCGATAAATGTAAGTTATTGTTATTTCCCCAGAAAATACCTGCGATGCAATGACGACTCCTTTGTTTTCCTCTTTGTTGTTATGTGATGAGGGTAGCCTAAGTGATTACTTAGATCGACGCTTGCTTAATTTAAATTGAAATAAAACATAGAAAAATGAATTTAATGTCCATGAAATTGAATTTATTTGAAGTTAATGTTTGAATATGATTTCGGACATATGTACATGGCGTAGTCTGTAAGTCCATTTTTGTATATACTCTTCATCATCTCTACATCAGGCTGTATTTGGGGAATAATGTCGACTGTAATGGTTCGGTTCTTTAGATTATTTCTGGATGTACTGACAGTAACCTTAGTTTGAGTTTCTCGTGTTTTTCAAAATAAGACAAATTTTTAAATGTTGCTCCGGCATGAGTCTGTTCATGACAATTTCATGATTCAAACCATTCAAGAACTTTCAAATCAGTTGTCAATGAAAACAATCCTGCCAGTTTAAAGTATCTTCCATGCACATATATGCGAATGCATGTATGTACATATGTATAGTTTTATATAAAACATGTTTTTTTTTATTATTCGCATTCGTTACTTCATTCATGTTGGTATTGGGCGTTCTGACTTTAAGAACAGGTAGAACAATAGGGTTAACATTTGATGAATAGGTAAGTACTACAATTCGGTTAAAATGTATTACAAACGTTATTAGACTAAGCCATTCTGATTCCTTCCGATTTTAAGGTCATTAAGTAGTGAAAGAACATTTCAGATTCCAGCCTCGAATTAAAGCCAGAGTCAAAGAGTCAACAGAAAAAAATATAATTTGATTTTCTTTACTCTCATGCTCTTGCCAATACTAACTTGTGAATTTCACACCAATGTATGAACAAAAAGCTGTTGTTTGTCTACGGTGCTTTCTTGTAGAAAAATCAGTCATTATCCATCTTCACATTATAGAATTCTCTTGCAGACAGCAAAAACTACCACAAGATTGATTCTCTGCATAGGACACGCTATGTACGTGAACATACTGTGATAACTAGAATGCAAGAAGAAAACGTGAGAAATATTCAAGCGGCTTTTTTTACAGTGTCAACTTATTTGCAAATAGTTTCTTCTTTTGAAGTCCTACAAAACGCTTCTTTATATTGAAATCGTTATATTCTCACACTCAATATAATCTGGCATGATATCTTCAACTGATATCAATCTGAAATTGCCTGATGAGTACATTTTTTTCCCCAATTAGTTTATTTCAAATATCCAATTTTGCAGCTCAGGCTGCCGCTCGCATTTCTGCATTCGAAATGATAGGAAATTAGGGCAGGTGTTAATCTTATAGCGCCGCATATATAAATACAAAAAAACGCTTAGCCTAAACTGTAACCTAAATGTAATACAATTTATAATTAAATGTCAATAGATTTAATAAATGCATGTCATTGTGGTTTTGGAATTGATGTATAAATGTTTTAAAAATAAATATTTAATATTATTGGTAGTAAATTAACCGTCAGTGATTTAATGTAATAAAATGTATTGTTTCTTTTTGAAGGGCTTCACAAATGTTTATTTAAAACGGTGACTTTCTATAAAGGACATGGAATGAAATCCTTGGGCTTTAGTATAGTTGGAGGTCGTGATTCGCCGAAAGGAAATATGGGAATTTTCGTGAAGACTGTTTTCCCATCTGGACAGGCTGCTGATGATGGTACACTGCAAGCTGGTAAGTTTTTATATTCTAAGGGAATTCAATATACGTAAGATCAGTACTGTTGCTTTAGAATTCAGTGGTATCCATTTTTATTGAATATGTTGCTCACTTAATGCTCTAAAAACAAGAAATTTTAACTTTGAATGCTTGCAGAAGATTTATTACCTTGGGTTCAATCGCTTTCGTTAAGGCGATTATCAATGCCAAGTGGGTGAAAAAAGTCTATGAATAGGGCATACTGGTAGCAAGTATACACGTTCATGGACACGTGATGATGAACCAATTGATATCTTGGTTACATAACTTACTCAGACGCATTTCTCACTGCTGAACGCAAAAACCTGTGATCAATAAAACTATTGTTAATTTCCTCGGATTTATCTGCGTACTCTAAAAAAAGCCGAGAATAATTCTGCGAACCGTGAACACTAGCAAATGAAACAGACATGTAGCCTTGTATTTCCAACAGTTCCCTTATCGAAGAAATTGTCAATTCATTCTCAAATGGTGTCAATATGTACGCAGTTTTACCTCATATTTTCAGATTCGTAGTATGGGGTTTGAATAGTTAAAGAATACATTCAACATTCAAACAGCATTCAACGGAAATTCTAAAAGTAAAGGGTGGTTAAATTTTAAGAGCCAATGTTGATTTTGATTAAAACACAAATTATTGTCATTTCTTTTTATTGGTATGGTTCAATTATGTATGGAACAAAATATCGGCCGAATGACCGCCGCGACCTCAGCGGCACACCTCCATCCGATGGTCCAAATTTTCGATGACGCTGAAGCATAATTGAGGTTCTATGCCGTTAATGTGCTGAATTATCTCATCCTTAAGCTCTTGAATTGTTGCTGGCTTATCGACGTACACTTTTTCTTTCAAATAACCCCAAAGAAAAAAATCCAACAGTGTCAAATCACATGATCTTGGCGGCCAATTGACATGGCCACCACGTGAGATAACACGGCCATTGAATTTGTCGCGCAAAAAAGCCATTGTTTCGTTAGCTGTGTGGCAAGTGGCACCGTCCTATTGAAACCACATATCGTCCACATTCATATCTTCCAATTCGGACCATAAAAAGTTCGTTATCATTTCACGATAGCGAACACCATTCACAGTAACTGTCTGACCGGCCTCATTTTGGAAAAAATACGGCCCGATGATGCCGCCAGCCCATAAACCGCACCAAGCAGTCACTCTTTGTGGGTGCCTTGGTTTTTCGACAATCACTCTTGGATTATCATTCGCCCAAATGCGGCAATTCTGCTTATTGACGAATCCACTGAGGTGAAAATGTGCCTCATCACTGAAGATGATTTTCTTTCGAAGTGCACGATATGCATTTTGATTTGAACGCCCATTTTCATAATAAGCCTGAATAACTTCAACGCGTTGCTCGATTGTGCATCTTTCCATGGTTCAAATTGAATTAATCTGAAATTGAGAAATGTCAAATGAAATGCAGAAAAAAACTTGAAGTTTAGGTGTGGTTCACTCTCAACATCGGCCCTTAAAACCACCCTTTATAATCAATAATGACCACATTAACATATAAAACATTTCAATCCCAGCAATAATCGTATTCCCTTACGCATTTCAGGTGATGAAATTGTTGAAATCAACAGTATATCAGTTCAAGGAATGAGCCATGCGGAAACGATAAGTCTGTTCAAAAATGTTCGTGAAGGCCCTATTGTTTTGAAGGTCCTAAGGCGAAAGTAGGTTTATTGAATAATTCTTTAAAATAACTGTCATAAAATGTCTTTTTTTATTTCTTAGCAGATTCCACAAAGCAAAGTCTGTGGCCCTTAATTGAGAGGATTCAAATCAATATACATACAGAACTGATGATGATTTTTAAACTATTACACTACCCACTGTTTTTCCTTTTAAATTTATTCAAATAGTGCCGGCAAAAAGCTAAACAAATATTTGTATATAAATTCGTACCTTAACGTGTAGATTAATCTATCAGCTTCTTTTAATTACAAAATAGAAACGTTTTTGAGAGTGTTTATGTAAATCAATCTGCATTGTTGTAGTTTTAATTAGATTTTAATGTTAATGCATGTTCATTCTGAAAGTAAGTTAGTGTAAGCCGACAATGCAAGATTTATTTACATAAGCAGAACATACATATTATCCAGGCCTGAAAGTGTAGTGATTCTCAGGCGTTTCTATTTTTTAATTAAGACTCAGAAGAAATTTTATAAGACGTTATGCAGAAAATAATGTTCTTACATTAATTGGAACTAAATATTTTAGTTAAAAGTTTTTGCGTAAATTTTGTTATTGAATTGTACATATAAATGTATTCTCTTTATTTTGCTTAACATATCGATATGTTTTGAGACGTTAATACTTAGATCTAATCACGTACGTATTGGAATTCTAATGACTGCCTAGGATTAGTAGTAGTTTTAAAGTGTGTTGTAAAAAGGGTTATTCATGTTGAAACAATAAATAAAACAATATTGAGTATATACTTGATGTCAGCATTTTTATTGAGGTCTGTAATTACATGCTTTGTTGTTGATTTTCTTCAACTTGATGTGTCCTTTATAATAAGTCGTTGTTTTTTAACAAAGTGTTCAATGCGATTGTCGAGGCTCTCTGCAAATGTATAAGTAATAAATTATTGGAGAAAAATGTTGTCATACAAATTGAGGTAAGTGTTAAGAACAAAAACATTATTTGCTGATGTGAATAAATTTGTTAAATTTCTGAATTACAATGGACTCCTAAATCGAATTCTTACGGGATATCAAAAGTTGGAGAGTTCGAGTCAGACGGATTTCGACTTAGAGAATGGTTTTTAGTAGACAAATTTGAGGGAAATGCCAAAAAATGAGAGAAAAATCGAATTCGAATTAAGGGCAAATTTGACCTAGGTAGAGTCCACTGTATTTCAATCATCTCCAGTCAATATAAAATCTACAATCAGTCATGAAAGTATACGTATAACACAACAAATTGCAAAATTAGCGTTTATGAAAAAAAGACAAAAGAAAAATAGTAAAATAAAGCATGTTGTGTTTCCGGTAATATTTTATAATATGCGCTCGCTTATGGAATTACTAATAAACTTAAGTGCTCGGCGTCAAGACACAGCACTGGCCGAAGTTATAGAGGGAGAAAGGGAGAGGAGGTACCTATGCACATTGGTCTTAAATATCTGGGGATTGTAGGCTGTGGGAAATATTGATCTGGAAAAAGCATTCCATATTCGTATAGTGCAGGCTTAAGGGTAAATTGATGAACATTCCTGGCGAGACGGGTATTGTCGTTAAATTTATGACCAGATTAAATGAAATGCAATTGACTAGCAATTTAGCGTCGATAAAACAGGAACAAATGAGACACGGTACGTCGCACCGTAATAGAGTTTTTTTCCAATAAATTTTATAGATTTTATATCTTAATATTTGAACGAACTCTTCGCATTTGCAATATGCTCCAAACTTTATTAAAATCGGTTTTTCGATAAGATTGTAGACTGATTAATTGTATAATTGAGTTAAAATGACTATTGCTATTTTTGGAGGAAAGAAATTTAATTAGGTTGACCCTGTCAGTAAGGCTTCTCCTCACATCTTTCCAGTGATTTCTAAAATTAAATTTCGAATCAACGCCTGGCGTAACTATTTACAAAGTTGATTTGACAGCAATTTTGTTTTTTACATATATGGAGTAAATTACATTTCTCAATAGATATTTTGGAGCCGAGTATTCACTCCATGCATGCAGAATTTGCCGAACATTCTTGTAGCCATCAATTATATTGCTGATTCCGTTGAATGCGATTTTGAAAAGGACAACTGAAAAAGGAGATCTCTGTTGGATAGCGTTTTGGAGAGAATGTATCGAGGAAATTGTGTCATTTGCTCTAACGCGAAATTGCTTGTTAGTTAGATAGAACTTAACATAATTGAAAATGTTTGGTCCAATTTTCCATTTGATTAATTGATTCAAGAATACATGTGGATATATACGATCGTAGGCCTTTACGAAGTCGACTGTAAGGATTGAGACGTGGTTTCTTATGGGTAGGGTGGAAGCAAGAAAGTGGTCAAGATGCAGGAGAACATCCATGGTGCATCCCACTTTCTTGAAAGCGACTTGTCGATTGTCGATTAGCGTGTTTTTTTCTAGGAATCACGATAGGCGTTGGGCTACAATTTTTTTCCATTAATTTTGTTTTAACAAGTTTAAGTTTGTCTATAACCCGTAACGGATATGCTGTCTTTGTTTTGTTTTTGGATAGGGATAATTACTGCTATTTTCCATGCTTGCGGAATGACACCTTCTTGGAGGATATTATAAAAAAGGGCTAAAAGTCTTAGTTTCAATACGGCATGGCAGGATTTGGTCTAGCTGGTTATGGCAAGTGCTCCAAATCCGCAACCCAATTAATCGCAACACCGTACCATTCAAGGATCTGATGATCCAGCCTGTGGGCCTTCCGAACAACCCCCATAAACAACCTGCTAACCGAATCTGGATCTGGATATCAGCGAGAGAATAAACTACCTATCGACACTGATTACCCAAAAAGTGAACTCCAAGAACCCAAAAACCCAAATATCGATCCTCAATAAATATCGCAATAACATCTGCGAAAGAACTTGGTATACCTATACATACGAGTAGAAGTGCAGCCAAACCTCCTTGGAATCGCTTCAATGAAACAGTCAACACCGAGCAACAGTCAACACATGCCCACTTAAAGCCATCAACCAGCAACAAGCTCTACAAAAAGTTGTTTGCGGACATTGTTCACGAACTAAAGTCCCTCAGTTGTATACCGACGCCTCAAAAACGAAAATGTCCTTTCTTTCACATCAATATTTACTGACATCTTTGATTAGTATTGATCAGCCGCTTAGCATAATCTTTTCTCTTGCAACCAACTGAATGGCACATGTAATAAGATTTGTAGCCAAAATATAATCGAACTGCTAACGCATATAGCTGAGGAACACTATAAAACTTCTTATAAAACTATGTCAGCACTTAACCTTAATATATGAACTATCCAGCCGACACCCCTGGCAGCTCGGCTCTGTCTATTATTAATTTTGTAATTTACTTACAAATTAATAAAATCGTAATAATAATAATATTAAAATCGGTACACTAGCCTCTATTTTACAGATTTTTTTCTATCGTTCACTTTTAATTAAACCACTGCCAGTCGGTGTTCGAGCGAGTCTAATGACTTTGCGATGTTCTTGTCTCCTATATCGACCTCCTCTCCGTTCTATCGAAATTACTTAAAAAAAAAATTGTAAGGAGAATTAAATGGACTACAGAAAAATGTCTTGATCACAGCCAACATGGCTTCAGACCGTTTAGCTGCACAAACACGCTGCTGCACCTGCTTGATCAAGCAGTACACTCGGCATTAGCCTCACGAAAATACTCAGTGCTATTGTCTATGGATGATTGGGAAAAGGCATTTAAAAAGGTTACTAACTACGAAGTTATAGAACAACTACAAGACTGGGGAATAAACTCAAAATTATTAAAAGTCATCTATGCGCCAACAGAACAGTAAAAGTGTGTGTACATGGCCACTACTCATCAGACCACAAAATTGAAAACGGCGTTCCACAAGAATCCTCCATTTCCACAATGCTTTACAACGCATATGTCAATTCATATGCATATGAACGTTCGTCGAACATTTTCGCATTGGGGTCGAGCAACCCAGAAAAAGTCATGCTTGCATGGATGGATTCTCCAATTACGCTAATTGTACAAAAAATAACGACCAACTGATCTAAAAGAAAATCAATGCGCTACTGCGAAATGCCTCAGGGTCTTTACCATATACTACTATTGATGACTTTTTAGTCGAAAAAAACACTCCGGACTTCATCGACATACACAAATTAATCGCGAAAATTTAGGAAACAACAGGTTGGAAAACCGCCAAAAAATCAAAAATGAAAAGCCCCATTTTCAACTCAATTCGTTGTATCAAATACACAGATAACTCACCACACAGATAACTCACCACACAGATAACTCACCCTGGCTATTCCCGAAAAGTAACATTAACGCCTCTTTAAGCAAAATGCTGGAGGAAAATATGTACTGCATCGGTAGCCTATAGAAAGGGGTTTGTGAAAATCATCGCAGCTGAAGAATTCGATTGCATCCTTTGTACAGATGCATCCACTACAAACGGTATAACAAGCTATTGCGTTTACAGGTCCGACAACCGATGTAACAAGATCCTATCTCAAAAACTGACCGTACGCAATGAAAATCCATTTATTGCTGAAATAATGGCTTTATTGGACGCACTTGAAATCGCTAAAGACACGGCGGACAAAACTGCTATTTGTAGTGATGCATAGCATAACAAACAACAAAGTCAAGACTCCTATCCTTCAATATACACGCACAATAATCCGGACTAACTCCAATTCCCTTTTGAGGCACCACAAAATAGCTTTAGGACCAACAACATACTTCCTTAAGTCAAATATAAGCGGTACAGCTATTCCGCATTTAAGCATAAGAAATTTTAACATAAGCCCTATGGGTTCTGTTCCCCGGCGTCATGCAGCTTGGACTGTACAAATTTATTTGCATTGTATCTATAAATAAATAAATAAGTAAAGTTTGATCGCTCGCTCTTGGTTTCTACATATATGTTAGGTGCTTGGGGACAACACACCAGATATAAGCACTGTACTCAAGCTTTTTTTTTTTTTTTTATAATTTGCGCGCGCTCAAGGGATTGCTAATAACCTTAAGTGTCCGGGGTCAAGACACAGCACGGGCCGAAGGTATGGAGGGAGAAAGGGAGAGGAGGTACCTGTGCACATTGGTCTTAAATATCTGCGGGTTGTAGTCTGTGGGAAATATAGGGCTGGGAAGAGCATTCCAAATTCTCGTAGTACGGCTGAAGAACGAGTCTCTAAATTTAACTGTGCGTCCGAAAGTAGGCTTAAGTGTAAACTGATGAGCATTCCTGGCGAGAGGAGTATTGCGGCTGAATTCATGGAGAGGAGGAATGCAGTTGGCTAGCTCACTTGAGCATTGTTTGTTGAAATAGCGATAAAATACGGACAAAGAAGAAACGGTACGTCGACGAGTCTAATGACTTTGCGACATTGTTGTCTCCTATAAGTTTTATCGCTCGCTTTTGGATTCTATCTAGTAGGTGCAGGGTGGTCTTTGGGGCACCAGACCAGATATGAGCGTTGTACTCAAGCTTGGGGCGGATATACGCCTTATAAATGAAAGCCAAATCCGAGGGGGTGAAATATTTCTTGCCTCGATTAAGGAAACCTAAACATTTCGCAGCATTTTTGGCGACCTCAAATATGTGATCGTTCCAACTAAGTGTTGTGTTGATACACATACCAAGAATGGAAAGCTTTCCGGTTTCATCGACATCGAGAAGTAGCAGACAAGAGATCATTAATAAAAATGAGAAAGAGTTTCGGAGACAGAACAGTGCCTTGGGTACACCAGCATTTATTTTGTGGATATCAGACTTCAACCCATCCAAAACAACTTGAATTGAACGGTTCGAAAGGTAATTTCTAATCCATAGAAGAAGAGATTCATCGATACCATATGCACGCATTTTCGACAAAAGAGCTTGATGCCAAACTCTGTCAAATGCCTTAGAAATATCAAGTGCAACGATCTTGTTTTCGCCTGCATTATGCAAAGATGTGTTCCACTTTTCGGTGAGATAAGCTATCAGATCACCAGTGGACCTGTTGCTACGGAAACCGTACTGCCGGTCATTAAGAAGCTTCCGCGATTCAAGATATTTCATAAGCTGACGATTTATCAGCGTTTCCATGACCTTAGAAAGAAGGGACGTAAGTGCTATGGGTACGAGGTGGGTGACGAAGATTCGCCCTTTTTAGGGACGGGCTGGACAAATGCTGTTTTCCATCTGCTCGGAAAGAGACCTAAAGAGTAGAATAGATGAAAAAGCTTACGCAATGGTTTTGCCAGCGCAGAAGAACACCTCTTCAGAAGTATAGGGGGAATACCATCCGGGCCAGCGGATTTGTGCACGTCGAGATCTTTAAGTACTCTTGCAACTGTACGAGTGCGGAAATGGATTTTTCCCATGGTGAAATCAACGCTCTCAAGTACAGGTGGAGACATATTGGAATCTGGTAATGTTGAGCTGGCTGCAAAATGCGCCGCAAGTAGATTGGCTTTGTCTAAAGAGCTGACAGCTGGAATGTCATTGTAAATGAGCGTAGAAATTGAAGACGAGGCGGAATTCCTTATGTTTCTTACAAATGACCAAAAGTTTTTGCTACCTTTGGGACATGGTAGCACTTTTTGCCTCAACTTTTGATCATAAGAGAATTTCACACGTCTGATAGTTGCATTGCAGTCATTTCTGGCCCGTTTAAACCTATTCCGGTTTTCCTCAGTAGGGTTGGCTTTGTATGCCCGGAAATTCAACTCTCTCAACCTGATAGCCTCTTTACAGCTCGAGTCATACCATGCATTTTCTTTGGACTTGATACTCTTCACTCTATGCGGAATGAAGGATCTCATGCCCAGCAGAAGAATGTTTGTGATCATATCAGCAGCGGCATCTACGTCACTATCGAGGAAGCATAGTGACCAGTTAAAGTTCCTAAAGAAATTGTTGCGTCCGCTCCAATCGGCTATCTCGTACAGCCATACTGTTCTTTTAGGAATTTGTTCTCTAACTGTGTGTGGTGATAACGAGAAATTAGCTGATATGACACAATGGTCAGACGAGCCTAGAGGCGACAGTATGTCAACAGAATATTTATCAGGGTGAGAGGTGAGAAACAGGTCCAGGGTGTTGGCGGAATGATCTGCGATGTCCGGTATTCGTGTGGGCTCATTTACTAGCTGAGTCAGATTGTTTAGCTCAGCAAAGATTTCGACATATCTTCCTTCAGGTGTTGTCTGACCTGAATGTCGAAGCCAATTAGAATTGTGTACATTGAAATCGCCCGCAATGGCAATTTCAGTGCGAGGATATAGGGATACAATTCTTGAGATGGAATCGAATAGCGCATCAAATTCGTTAAAAGTTGAATTGCTATCCAAGTTTGGACTTCTGTAAATAAAACAGTAGTGGATTAAATGCTTACGGACATGGATTTTTAACCACAGAAAATTAAATTCCGGATTGGAACAGTGGCCATATTGTGGTTGAATTTGGTAAGCTACATCACTACGCACGTAGATGGCGAGACCGCGGTGAAAAAAGAAAAGAGGCACCAAGCTATATCCGGGCAGGGTCAAATCCGATAATTCGGTATTCTCACGTACCTGTTTTTCATTTAGTGCCAAGAAGCTGGTTTAAATAAAAACAAGTGAACACACACAGCGAAGAGATTCACTCTTAGCCCACGAACATTGCACATATCAACCCTAAAGTTTTCCATAGAAAACAAGACGGAGATATAAAATTACCAAACTCCGACTGCGTGTGCTAAGGCAGAATTGAGAAGTGTAAATTCCGTAATAGCTTCCCAACAACAATCGGTATAGGTGTTATGCCCATACATCGATTGGAGTCGGTCCACCAACAAATTCACACTTCTAAAATCCGCTACGTCAGATGCTACGCACTCTCAGTCATTGCATCAACCCGCTTGATGAAATCAAACGGGAGTTGCGACCGAGAATGCGCAACAGTGGCTTGTGAAGGAAGGGGGCGAGAGGGAGCGGACCGAACGCACTCGACACCGAAACACTTCACACAAACACTTGTTTATCGATTTATTTGGCTCTCGCGTGGATTTTGCGGGTGGAGGGACCGCTGGGTTTTTTTTTTTTATACACACGCGTAATGCACGAACGACGACAAGTGCACGCGTCGAAGGGCAGCACACAACTCCTTATGTAAGCTTAGGGCGAATGTTAGCCAAATAAACTAAGCCAAATCGGAGGGGTTCAAATATTTCTTGAATCGATTGAGGAAACCTAAACATTTCGCAGCATTTCTAGCGACCTTGAAAATGTAAATGTTCTGACTAAGAGTTGAGTTGATACACACACCAAGGATGGAACATTCATGGACAGTGGCTGATTATGAAGAGTTCGCTTAAGTGACACCAGATATCATTAAATTTTAGAAGCATTGAATTTCGCTTTTTTTTCTTACCCCAGTTAATTGTGCTGTCAAGTTAATCTTGTCAGTTAATTATGCTGTCGCTTCCAATTGTACGGCAGAAGGGTGGGGTCGTGAGAATATGAAACGAATATGAAAACTAAGAGTACTGTCTTCTGCGAAGGATCATTGCTGCCAAGCTCTATCAAATGAATTAGAAATAACAAGCGCAACGATCCTGGTTACGCCTGTGCTGTGCAAAGATTGGTTCCACTTTTCGGTAAGATAAGCTATCAAATCACCAGTTTTTGCGGAAACCGTACTGCCGGTATATCACAAGCTGACAACTTATCAGCGTATTCGTTAGCTAAACTAGATAATTATAGTAATTAATATTGTCAACACCTATGGGCAAAGCTGTTTCATAAATACATGAGTATTGAAACAATTTAAGGGTACGAAATGAAAAAGATTATTTCGGAAATGTCAATAGTATACTTCCAACGAACCCATATCTTTTCGGATCATTTCCTTGTTGAGGAGTTGAGTTGCAAGTTAATGAGTTATGAGGGTTATGAGTTTCTGAATCAATGAATGCAGGCTTTCAAGACGACTAGCAGAAACAACTTATAAATAGAAAAAAAGGAGCAGTTCTGCCATAGAAATAAATACTAACCGCATCGTTTTCTTGTCATCAACTTTTGATACTCTCTAGCACGAACATGTTCTTGCAAGAGATTCACTTGTGCCTGAATACTGTCTCCTTTGTAACGTTGTTTCATTACGTTTTCCAAGCTGTCCAAAACGTCTCGTATCATAACCGCTCTATAAATTGGAAATGGAAATGAATTGAGATTCTCTGGAAATGATTGCACTTCTCACTTGATACTAAATTGAGCCCACTCAGATTGGACAGTCGCAATCAACTTTTCCAAATTGTCTTTATTGAATACCCATTCGGTTGTTTCAGGGTCTAACTCTGCAATTGTATCCGTGTGCGTCGTTCCAAGACGTTTGATAGTTTTTTCAGAGACTGGCCGAAATTCACATTGATAAAGATTGAGGGGAAGTGCTGCAGCTGGTGTGTATTGTGGTTTGCTGTGGTAAATTGTAAATGAGCTGAATACTATTTGTTGATGAAACTTAAATTACCAAGGATTGGATTCAACATTTAAGAGCTCCTTTATTACAGACGCATCTTCTTTCTCTTGCCCTATAAGTAAAAGAACTGCCATAATGCATCGAATCTGATGCCAAAGAAATGAATTTGCACATATCTCCAGATAGCACATCTTATAACAATCATCCTCAGACTGTTTATTAAATTCCTGAATGATGGCAGAGTATATCTTCCTTTTGTAGTTCATCACTCCATTGTTAACATCCATCTTGCAAAAGTTTCTAAAATCAGCTCCTTGGGGATTAATTAGTAAATCACAACCTCCACGCATGGCTTCAATGTTTAAGTTGCCTTTTGGAAAATAATATCGATAAGTTCGACTCTTACAATCAAACCTTGCACTGTACACATCAGAGCGCAATGGCATCCACGAAATGCATTGAATATTTTTGGGAAAGACCTTATTCAGAAGGCCACAATAATCAATTTCATTTTCTATTCCATCGGCGGTTAACTGAGCTTCGTTTGGAAATTTGCTCCTCAAATCAATTGAGATAACTTGACAAAATGCACTGACTTCCTTATCTGTTCGACCACACCGATGATAATTCGAAGTTGCTCTCGATTCGATCAGGCATACCTTTGTTAGGGCATTAAACAGATAGTACTCTGCAAAGAATACACAGTTAATGACAGCTTTCGGGAAACTGAAGTCATACCAATTGTTGCATTTGTATTCTCCTGACAAGCAAGCCCTTGATAGTCCCATCCGAAGTACACCAATTTCAACAGTACATGTCGTTTATGGTACCTATAAATAAACGTTGAAATCTGCTAGCCGTAATCTCGGTCTTAGGCACCTTACTTGCTGAAATCAAATTTTCTTTTAGTTTTCTTGGGATTAAACTTAGATTCCCCCGAGTTATCCACAAAGTTCCCATCAGCTTGCTCTGCTAATTTCTTCTGTAAGATGTTTTTCAACTGTGTGTTGTGTGCTTGTAGTTGAATGATTCTGTCAATCAACTCATCCTTTGGAAGCGCTTTCAGCTCATGTCGATTTAGATTTTTTGGCCGTTTATTTACTAAAACTTGGGGCTCCATAACTATTTGATAAATACAAAACACGCGGGGTGTGCAGAAGAGGCGAGTGAAATACCAGCTGTCTCTATCATCAAATACAACGCATTTGCTCAAACAAAAACAACAAAAAAAACTTAACGATGAAATGTCAGATAGAGCATACATAAAAAATACGAATTATCCGAGAGGTAATTACACTCAGATGGTATTGACCTGGCACTGACACGCACGGCAAAGTTGGCGGTTTATAAGAAGCTATTATCATACACTCTCTTGATTTATGTATGTATATATGGAACTAATTTTATTAATATCATACAATTCACACTATCTTCATAATTAAAAATATTGTTTGAAATCGAAATAAGTTAACAGCATTGTGATTGCATATGTAGGTTTAAAACTTTCTATTTCATATTCGCAAACGTTTTCTAGAACCTACATATGTATGTACGTGACGACTAAGGTTATGTCTACACTTGATTCGAACAGCCGATGGCATGTGGCAATGCCCTTTATACATAACATCCACACTCCACAGTCGTCTCATTCTCGCTTGTCTACTTCATTCCGAGCGTCCATGTTGAATTTTTTCGTAGCACAGAAATTTTTCTTTGAAACTTGTGAGTCCGATATTTGACTACAAAATAGTGCATACTAATTAGAAATAATTACATTAATATTTACGCAAGTATCCGTATATTAATTTGCGATATAATTTTCGTCTTCCGATTCGATGCAAGTGCGTTAAATGTTCATTAAAAAAAACCCAGCCGCCGCCATTCATATTGTCAGCATAAAACCAGACCAGAGTATAAAAAAAAAATAGAAGTGCGTGTACTGTTGGCATTTTCCTCACTATTTCTCTCCCATTTTTCGTTTTTATATCCTTTATTTTTCCGTACAAAAATATTTCCTTAAATTATGCCTTAATGAAAGTTGTTATATTCTTTTTCTGTAGACTAACCACTTAATGAAAAAGGGATTTTGTTTGAAATAGAAAAAAAAAAAGAAAAATTATTGAAAGAAATATATTTTTGGTGTTGTTTTGCGCAAAATGAGTGTCGTCGCCGCCGCCGCTATGACTCTTGATGAACAGAAGACAATATTAAAGACTTGTGGTACTGCTGGTGGTGATCATAGTATACCAGATAGTAATGAAGATGAGAATCATATCTTACATAAATTAAAGACAGCGCCATCGTTCGCACCATCAGCCACAGCGACTGTCACCACCGATGGAGGTAGCATTTCTAGTGTTTTGCCTCCTGCCTCACCACAGATCATCATCAACAACAACGCATCACCACTATTAGCATCAGCAACGGCATCAGAAACAAGTTACACAGCCCAGCACCGACGTTTGTTGGAAGGTATCTAAAGAACATAAACTTTAAAAAAACAAAAAAAAAAAAAAAAACAACAAATGAAAACACTTTGAAAAATGGTAATTTTGTTCAGGACAAGCATTCTCGAATTTTTTTTGTCATTTCTTTCATACGAACACAATTGTGCGGTTAGAATAACAAAAAAAAATGTATCTGTACTCACCATTGTACCATTTTGATTTTCAAAATTTATCTTTTTGTTGAATTGTTAATGAGGTCGTTCCAATAGAATACATGTAGTTTTTCGTTGTTGCCCGAGACTCTAGTTTTAAGGCCAAAACAAAAGCAAAAAAAAAATGTTCACATGCGAAAAAACAAGTGTTTCCTATAATGTAATCATACAAAAAAAAAATGAAAAAGTTCCAATCCTTAAGCATAGTAATCAATATTTTCGGTTCTTTCTGGTAGTTAACAGGTGGACAGTGCTAAAGAAAAAAAAAAGAAAAAATAAATAAGAAAAGTGAAAGAAGTTATCGTCGGGTAAGATTCAGCGCATTCCTTGTACGGTGTAAATTGAAACGAAAAAAAAAGTCCTTTCGCTTGCGCTCGCGATTAATTAATTGCTTTCCTTGAAAAGTATATGTTTTTCTTGTATTATGAAGTCACAGGATATGCTTGATTTGAAAGTGAAGTGATTACACTCACGCGTAATCGTGTCTCATTGTGCTTTTTTTGCAAGAAAGAAAGAAAAAATGATTAATTTTAAGTTCGAAAAACGTTCAGATAGTGATATTGCTAAAAATGAAACCGAAAATATAAAATGTGCCGGGCTTATTGAAAAATAATTCACACAGAAATTACTTTTGATAAAATGTTAAAATTACTTGTGGTTTGTCTAAATTCAAGGTTTCAATAGTCACCCCATTAATTTGTATCCAATTTATACTAAGCTCCGTATAGGCTCCTTACTTTTAGTTTGTCCTCTAACAGCAACCATTTAGGGTATTGCTGTGCACCACAACTATTACAATTTTTATTAGGATTCAGAAAATTAGACGCACGAAAATAATTGTTTACATCATGGTCTGATTCACATCAAAATGTTTTTCTGAATTTTTTGTTTACATATTTTCATTGAACTAAACGAGCCACTTAACGCGATAAGTGTGCACGATGAAAAGCCATGTTGATAAATTTAGGGATTAGATTGCCACAGAATAACAAAAATATGACAGTCGCTTGTATGTATGTCGATGATACTGAGTCGCTGAAATAAATAAATGCAGCAAATATTTTAGCGGTCAACGGCATTCGCTTGACGCACAAATGCATATTTATGACAATTTTATAATTCCCTAGTGCAATGAAATTCAATTCATTCTAAGGATTTGAATTCTTTTTTTTTAAAAGCTCTCCGCGCCTATATTTGTTTTTTTTTCATTTCATTATACCTACAAAAGTGATATGTGTATGAAATCGAATCGTCACCATCTCTCATCGTTCATCCGAAGACCTCTAAAGAAAAATTTGAAATCAGACTATACCGTGGGTATAGGGTCCCATGTACGGGGCATGGATAGTGTCGGCTGACCAACGAATGACGATGTAAAGACTCTTCGATATTAGATGACAACTTAATTACTTTCTTATCAAGACAGCGATCCATGGAGTCTGTGCCTGACTTAGTTACTAAACTATATTAGTAATTAATATATTGTTCCATGGGACATTAGACCATTTGAGAGAAGTGAAAGTCTCGATTGAAACGAAGATGCGTGTGAGGTAAAAATACATTAATGCAGTGTATCCAAAACGTAAACAAAAAAACCTTATTTTCAAGGTAGACTCATTAAATAGTTCAGTACCTTAATTTGAAATGTGATTTGATCTGATAATGAATATTCTTGTGCAGTTCTAAAATTGTTGGCGTTGTAATTCTATCATTGCTGCATTTATTAAGTAACTCGGGGCTTAATCATACACTATAAATTATGTGTATGTGTAATAATGTGACGCCACGTAAGGGGCATCATTTCAGAACTGAATTATAGTTGGGTTACTTATTAATAGAATTGTATTTGATAACTCCTGATATCTCTGATACACATCCAATATATTCCGATGTTCTCTCTTAGTTCTTGTTCGTAGCCTGTTGTTGGGCAAGTCTTTACAAAAGTCATTAATTTACAAATCATGGTTGGTTTGTTATTCATTTCGTGTGAGACACAGTATAAAATATGTATATGTAAATGATTTTGATTTGGACGGCTGAAAAACTTTGGTGTAAATAACAAGATGTGGGTAAACGTCAACATTTTTATTACCGTAGGAATATATAATGGGTATTTACCTACATAACAGCATATCTTAAACTTGCCCGTTAGGAGTCGGCATTAAAAACTGTAGGTCCCTTCCATCCGTGAGAGAACAATAGCACACACAACGCCAGTGGTTGCGGAGAAGCTAAGCCCTGGTCCTCTACGGGCTGTAGCGCAAGCAATATTCTTATTATATAACCATATACATTAGCTATACGCTATATAAAGAATTGTAAAGTTCAATACCATCAGAATCAATTATAATACAACAATCCAATATTTATGATGAAATTATGCTTCAACAGCTAGATGGCACAGTTGGTTGAGTGCCTGCCCTTGGTTAAAAGCAAAGTTAATGCGCTTTGTCCGGTTTTTAAATCTGGTCCAGTCACCATTTGCCATTGGGTTCAAATTAACCGCGCTATCATTGGTGTTGTCGATCAGTGATAGTAATCTGACTATCAGCATGATCTAAATGTAGTGGCGATTTCGCTGGTTGCCCACCACCTAACTTAACCATGCATCGTCTAGACAAGTACTGACACAAATTTCATTGCATTAACGACCACCAAATCTATGATTATCGATATACACCTAAATTTATTGTAGGTGATGGTTTTTGACTATAATCGAACTCCTGTAAGACAATTGAATCAATTCCCTAATTCGTATAAAGAAGCAAATAATCCGTGGGGAATAAATTATTCACGATCACTGCATAGAACAACGAAAACGTGGCCAAGGTAAAAGCAGCTGACCGAAATTGTATTCCATGATTGGACGGTTTCTGATATATGAACAATACTTTCACCAGAACTTGAAAAAATTTGGACAGCATATTTAATGACTCAAAATAATTGCTGAAATACTGATGGAAGCGTACATGTCATAATAAATTTCACAGTTTACACCGAACTCTGTTCCTAGCACTGCAAGTCCCCCACATCTACATACCAAGAAATTTATTATGGCAGGCACCGTAAAGGAGAAACGATAATATTTTGAGTGTCTTCATATCTCATGCTAAGCCCTAACGAACGAAATCAGAATGGATGCATTTAAATTTCAGAATTTTCTATAAATACATATACGTACATTATCAGCCTAGGAATTAAGAACTATAATCGAAGACAAAGAGACTTTCTACAACATTGAATTCCTTGAGTAGAAAATAATTTTTTTCTTAATTTTACTGGTGATTCACCTTTTCAGTTTTCGTTGTCTTCACACACTTGAATCGTTTTGTTCTGTGAACATTTCTCCAGCATGTACCCTTTCACCCTTCGATTCCTGAATTTTGTAATAAATAAAACTTCATGTTGGAGTTTAAATGATTTCGTGCATACGTATTTTGTAAACGTCCCGTTCACACTAGTCCCGAAACAATCACACGCGCTTTTTAAACACATAAATATTCATCATTATTAATGTCTCTGAATTCCCATGCGATCTTTTAGTTTCAATATACCTTATAACCGCAATCCTTTAGGTACTCTGATGATAATTTTTTTTTTTAATTTTACAATATATGTATAGTACTGAGTATTCAGCGCTTATCGACAATGTTTGCGAATCAAGCGACATTTACTTTTTCTAACAATGTTCTTTCTAAGAATTTCCGAATCATCACGACTTTTCTGGTGCCTTGAGTGCGATTCCATCAGTTAGGCGACAGCTCGGCAAAGCCAGGACGCGGTTGTTGGACCAATTTCAAAAACTCGCCTGGTTGCACTTCGGCATAACTCCTGATGAGTTAGAGTAGATGGCGGAGGATCGAGTGACCTGGAGATATCTCGTGCGTGCACTACCCCCCGCGACCCCTGTAGTAGAACATGCGGGTCAGAAGATGGTGATGTTTTTTCTTTCTATCCGTTCAAAGTGGCCTAGGGAACTTCACATAGAATACTTTTATTCAATGTCAATCACATCACATTTCACTTCTGCACTATGTGCATAAGGCGACCTCCTCCGGACAAGCCTGGATTGTCGCCTTCTGTAAACATTATATAAAACCTTTCTCTAAAATCAAGTTAGATTATTTTTGTCTCCTATTGATTTTATTCACTGCAATGAAAAAGTGTGCAATAGATTGCCTGTTATAAAGTATCCATATGTCAGGACTCAGGATGCATTTTAATGAATGGGCGATTATTATTTGTTATATTTCTGTGGTGGCCCGTGGCGTTGGGGGTAGGTGCGTCGACTCCTACGCACTTTGACCTACCTGCCTAGGTTCGATTCCTAGGTACGACAAGAAATACTTTTCACGGCCCCACCTCTTTCGAGTCACTGACAATGCTCAAAGAGTATAACTTTCTAGAAAAAGCTTCTCAAACTTGGTCGTTCGGAGTCGGCATAGAACTGTAGGTCCCTTCCACTCGTGATAGAACAATACCCTCTACGGGCTGTAGCGCCACCCATATTATTATTATTATTATTTCTGCATTTAAGCATTTAAAGATAAACCAAGACTGATCAAGTTGCTATTATTTTTAACACAGCTTCCACATATACTTCCTGTTTTTAGACAAACCAAGCTAAGTTTATCGTATCTATTTCCTATTTTAATAAGGTGAATTTCTGGGAAATGCTTTTCAATAAAAACAAGAAAATACGTAAAATACGTGCAAAAGAGAAATAAAAGAAAGAAAAATATAAACTGTGAAAGGGAAAGATATGAGGACAGTGTTTCATAGTGATGTGCGTCAATTCGTTCAAAGCCGAGTCAAAGTTCATTGAGAAAATAAAATGAATATCTTTCCCAAAAGAAGTGCCTTAATTTAAATTGAAAAAGAAAAAAAAAATTAATCAAAGTGCCTTAATTTTGTGTACACCGTTTATGTAAGAGTATCGGTAGTTTTTCTTGATTAATCTACTCACGATCGAATATTCTGAACTTCGTCCATACGTATACGAAATGCACCTTGCATCCCAAGACGAGGATTGACAAGAAATATAGCAAAAACGTGGATGTACGATTTGAGTCTCTCGCACACAATTCTAAAGAAATTAAACTCATTTCTTTTATTGGTATGATTTCGAATAAATTTAAGATGTTGAGATGTTAAAAAATATATTTTTTAATTTTTTAAAAGAAAAAAAAAACACTTATTGAATTTATGTACGTAGGAAACTAAACATACTTTTATTTCGTCTGTTCATAGAAGAAGTACATAACCTCAAAATTGAACAGAGTCGCCTTCAGCAGCAATTTAGCGATGCACAGCGCCGGGAAAAGATTCTTATGCGGCGACTTGCCAATAAAGAACAAGAATTTCAAGACTATGTTGTAAGTTTACCTAAATCTCGTCTAAAAACGAAGAATATTCAATCATGATGTTGGTGTTCTGTTTTTTTTTTTGTTTTATAACAGAGCCAAATTGCTGAATATAAAGCCGCACAGGCGCCTGGTCCCGCTGCCTTACGATCAGTTCTTCTCGACCCAGCCGTTAACCTTCTGTTTGAAAAACTTAAAAAAGAACTACAAGCAACGAAAGCTAAACTCGAAGATACTCAACAAGAATTATCGGCGTGGAAATTCACACCGGACTCAAATACGGGAAAACGGTTGATGGCAAAGTGTCGATTGTTGTATCAGGTTAGAAAAATATCAGCAAACAAAGTAGAAGTGGAACTAATGTTTTTGCTCTAGGAAAATGAAGAACTGGGAAAGATGACCTCCAATGGACGATTGGCAAAATTGGAAACTGAATTGGCCATGCAAAAAAGCTTTGCAGAAGAAGTAAAAAAATCTCAGTCAGGTATGTAATATGTGTCATGTAAGGTTCACTCTCTTTAATAGCTTCTGTTACTGGCTTCTTATGTACACCACCTTATTACTATATAGTTGTAATTAGATGCATGGGTAGAAACGGTGGAAACCACGTTTCAATTAGTCTGTTGCAGTTTGACAAGTCCCATTTGTCGTTCTATAGATCTACGATTATGGAACATTACTACTCTAACTTCTATTGTTTGCCTGGGGCTGTGGCCCTGATTACAAATCAGGCAGTACATCACGCATTCAGCTCCTATGTTGGTTTAAAATAACAGTTTTTTGAGGTTGAGAAGGACTTGTTACGCTCTAAATCTGCTGCGTCAGATCAGAATTTGTATCATAACGAAGAATTGATACACCAATTGAAGATTAATGATACCAGAATGTCAGCTAAAATTAAGACATGCTGTGCTCGTCCTATAATTTTCTTATAGAATTTGAAAAATCGCCGTACAATGTAAATCTCTACGGTACACTGTTCTATACTTTAAGGACTCTGCGAAATAGCCACAAAGTGTATATTCAATCATGAGGGATGTTATTTTTTTGTCAGTGAGAAAGCTTCAAGTAATCTTTGAATATATTTACATAATAAAATGTTATCTCCATGACATAACATACCTCAACATCTGATCTATATTTGCTTGAGTGACAGCTCAATTTGCTCTGATTCACATATTCACAAGAAATTCCGTCGTACTTCAATTATCATTTGTATTGGATCAGAATGGATTATCTATGGATCAATGACCTTTTTAATTCTATTCACGCATAAGTACTCCCCATTTCTTAGTTTCTTCCCGCATAATCGTTTCATTACCAAGGATAAACTACTTTATTCTTTACATGACTCATTTCGGAAGAAGTACAGGCGCTTCATTATTCGTATTCGTGCATGAGTTACAAGGTTTTATATCCAGACATGGCCGCTGGCTTGTTTATTTGCAGTATATTTCTTGACCCCCTAAAAATTCTGGCACCGCCGGATGATTATATCCCATTTCATTCCTGAAATTTCAATAGTACGACGCATTATGTAATTGCCAAACAAAAAAACAATTTATTTTTTTTTAGAACTCGATGATTTCCTTCAGGAGCTTGATGAAGATGTCGAAGGTATGCAAAGTACGATTTTATTTCTTCAACAAGAACTTAAAACAACTCGAGACCGCATACAATTTTTGGAAAAGGAAAATTATCAACTCAAAAATGGTATACTTGATGAACCATCCGATCCCGCACCTATATCATCGCCATCCGCCCAACAACTGCATCGTTCAATGAACGGTAGCATAATAAAAGTAGCCAATAATACAGCTGAGGACTATTCGCAAGCCTCTAATACAAATGCAACAAACTCAAAATTCGTAGCCGGTGCTAAGTTTAATATTCACAGTGGAAGCAATCTTGAGACAATCGATGAAAATTCATGCCTAAGGACGTCAAATCCCAACAGCGGCAGTAACAGTGGTAACAAAACCTTGGGTAGTGCTATTAGTAGTGATTTTTTTAACGGAACCAGTTCAAATGACGCTAATGGCAACGACGCTGAACTAACGCAACATGTATCCGCGAATAGTGACGATCTTATTATTGATGCCAGCAGTAATAGCAATAGTACTGTCGGTGGGGTTACGGGCAAAACGAGACAATCTGCAAGAAAACGCAACTATGATAGTGATTCAAGTGAATGTGGTAGCACAAATGGCGCAACAACGCGAAATTCATTAGTGAAAAAAACAAAAAAGAAGACTCGTCGATCATCGTCTGTATTGTCGATTGATTTGTTCGATGACGATTCGCATCTTGGTGGAGTTTCGGTCGATCGAAGTGATGATGATAACAGTAATAGCCAGCCAACGAGAGTAATGACTAGACGAAAATCTGCTCGAAATCATCAAAACGGCGGCGACACTAACATCTAACGAGAACGAAGATCATGTAGAAAAGAACCTGAATGTCTAGCAGCATTAGCTTTTCTGTTTTTTAATATTATTGTTAACTTTTATTTTATTGAAGTGAATGACTGCTTCATTTAGTTTCTCCTTTAATTTAGTAGTTGATTTCACGGAAAAGACCATACAGAAGTAAATATTTTTTTTTTGTCTGACTCGGTTGATTGTACAATTTAATTATTTTTTTTTTCGTTTAAGTTTTTTTTTTAAGAAAATGAGTAGTAATTTCGTTTATTATTCAACTTGTACAAAATATAGAGCAAAATAAATAATGGTTACTTATATGATCTAAAAATTATATAAAAGAAAAAGTTGTGCAACAGCAAGAACGGAATGAGTTTACTGATTTTAATTAATATAACACACAGATAACTTATAAAGAAAGAGATATTATGTTAAATATCATTAACGAGAGAACATATATGCATGTATATATACGAGAAATATACATATATATATGTATAAGTAGACCGGTAAGATCATCTAGTGATGTAATTTTGTATGGATGTTATTGGTCCATAAAGTTTAAAAGCAAGATACTAGTGTAAAAAGAAAAACAAAATACTGACAAAAAAAAAATAGTAATAAATATTAATACAGAAATATCTGAAAACAATAAATCGAGTCAGTCTTGTTTGTCATCGTTGCCTTCTTAATTCTTTTGAAGAATAAATTTGTATATGTACAAAATGTATGATAATATACTTCGAGTTATTTGACGGCGATGAGTGGTTTTTCTTCATTCAACTCTATAATTTCATATGATAACCATTTTTCAAATGCAGTTACAGTGGACTCTCACTAAGTCGAATGCTCCCTAAGTCGAAACTCTCTCTAACTCGTACAAATTCTCTCGATTATTGGCCTCCTTTTGCACCACTTAAGTTGAATGTTTGCATAAAACAAAAATAAAAAGAATTACCCTCTAACAATTCGTATTTGGGTATCCATATACACTTCTGCTCATACAATGAAGCCACTTTGAAGGCTGTAGATAAATTGATTAAACTATCACTTTTGCAATGATTAGAAAAAATGTGCGTATACAGTACTTATTATTGAACTTTATTGAAACTTTACTAATGTTTAATTCTTAATTTATTAACTTAAAATAATTGAAATCTTCAAATGCGGCAATTTTTGCCAAGTAGCCCTCATATCATTAAGCCACTTGCGAAAAATGAATAAAATTATGAAAAAAGTCATCGAAATATTATTCTGTGAATACAAAATTACATTGTACTTTTAATATCGGGTTGAAAAACCCTTATTCTTAATAACACCTGCGACACACCTGCGCCGTGTAGATGACACCAGATTCGTGACACCACTCCTTTATAATCGCCAATAGTTTGGCTTTGCTAGAGGGTTTTTGGGGAGCAACAGATTTTTATTATAGTTGTTGAGGTCCGGAGTTGGTGGTGGCCAGTTCAAAAACTTTAGTTTGGGCTCATTATGATGAAAGGTCCGAGCTATGGCAAATCATCTACAAAATCACATTTTAGATTCCTTTCTAAAAGGTTTCTATAAATTTCATCTCTCATTTTCCGACTTATTTGTGTAATAGGATCTACACCAGACGATGTAAAATAACCCCATTTTGCTCCCCCGTGTTCCAGGTTTTTTTTTTGTGTACATTGGGTCCAATTATTTAAACGGGAGGCGTCTGACGTATGGCTTGTCATCGTTATCAAATAAAAATAAAATCACCTCATCGCTCCAAAGAATCAAATCCCAGAATTGTTTGATTCCCAGAATTGTTTTTGTTTTGGTTGTTCTTTGACACGTTTGGCTTTCCTTCTGGAAATGCGTCCATTTAAATTATTTGCTTTTAGACACGTCTTCGCACGGTTTGTGATGACACTTAAACATCGAATGAACTTTGGATAACCGCCCTTATTTCTGCTTATTTTATTTTTGCATTTTTTACTTTTCCACGAGAAAAGCCCGAAAGTCTCGTCACCTGTTCTATGGATTTATGCTTTAAGTTTAATTTCCATAACACTTGTCTCTCGCATGAAGTGCTGGGCTCTAATCGCGTAATTTTTCAGACGACTATCGTCCACCCGGTTCTCTTTATCTTTATCGTCAATAATTTGCTTCATGTAAGACCATCATTATCGTCTCATCTATCGCTTATTTTGTATACAGTTTGAGGGCTCGGAGAACATTATGCCTCACGTAAAAATAACATCGGTGTTCTGATTCCTCTCAAATTTCACCAACACATTCTCATTTCAGCTTCCCAAAACTAATAAATATGCCTAGTATCACTCTGAAATCGCCCAAAGGTGAAGAACAAGATATGTATACATAATTATCCTCATTTTGTATGAATGATACTGAAATAGCTATCGCCAAAAATCAGTCCCCAAAACGATAGTAACTGACACTTTTCAATGTAAGTGAAGCAGGCAAACGATATCTTTCAGGCGCTATCGTTTTTTATGCTTACATGAAGCGGCGAAACTATCGTCGACACGCTAGCGAGCGACGACTGTCGCCTTACGCGATTAGAGCCCTGGTTTCACTTTTACCCATTTTGTACACTTACTTATCAGGCCGGCGACCCATGGAGGGTCCGAGCCTGAGCAATTGCTGCCTTCATCAAGACCAAGCTGTCTTGCATCCGCGATTACTTGGTCTTTATACCGGAGATTCGATCTTCCTCTCCTTCTAGAACCAGTAGGCTCGGATCCAAAGACCCTCTTTGCTGGAGCATTGTTGTCCATGCGCTCGACGTGGCCGAGCCAGTGCAGTCGACGGATTTTTGCCTTCCGGACTACATCCACATTCTGGTACAGCTTGTAGAGTTCACTGTTACGTCTTCTCCTCCATTCGCCTTCCTCCCAGACGGGACCATATATCCGACTTAGAACTTTTCTTTCGAAGGTACCAAGAATCACCTCTGCAGTTTTGTTGAGCGTCCAGCTTTTGGCTCCATAGAACAGGACTGGCAAAATAAGAGTTTTGTAGAGCATGATTTTGGTCCTTCGAGTCAGGAGTTTTGAGCCCAGTTTTTTTGACAAACCGAAGTAGCACCGGTTGCCAAGGGCGATTCTACGACGGATCGGCACTGTGATGTCGTTTGTGGTCTTCACGTTTGTCGCGAGGTAGACAAACTCTTTTACTATCTCGAAATTGTAGCTGTCGATCGTGAAATTTTGTCCAAGGTGGTGTGTGACGGAACGTTTTTGTGTCGACAGCATATATTTCGTTTCGTCCTCATTGACCTTGAGACCAGTTCGTTTCGCCTGTTCTTCAACCGCAGTAAAAGCCTCCACTACGACACGTTGAGAACGCGCGACGATGTCGATGTCATCTGCGTACCCCACCAGTTGGACCGACTTGTAGAAGATAGTGCCATCCGTGTTTACAGCTGCCCTCCGCACTATCTTCTCCAGTACCAGATTGAAGAAATCACACGACAGCGCCCATTTTGTACAACTATCAAAAAAAAATTAATTTCAACGCTCTGTAAAAAAGATTCAACACACTTATTTACTTAAAAACAAGAAAACAAATAGCTATATGTGTTAACCGATAGGGGGTGTACAGCCCACGCCATCCATCCTCCATAAACCTCATGGATACAAACGTCTCTAACTAAAAGACCACTGAACCGATTTTGTTAAAATTTTCATCAATGTGTTCAGAAAAGACAGTAGAAAAATCACTTCTTTTGCTATAACCCATTATCTCAACTAAGTCACAAGATATTTTGATGAAACTAACACATAGTCCATTTTTTGTTTACTTGAAGTTAGTCGCTCTCATCATCATTTTCATCGGAAATGCTACTAGGTGCCGCTACTCGTACTTCGGGAGCCTTTTACATTCTTGAGGTAGTGGGTTCCTTTTTCTATGGGGCGCTGTACTACGACTCGAAAGATATGGATCTGATGATATTAAAAACCTGTTTAATGCATCTCCATTCGTGTGTTTTCTAAAGGATTTACGGTTAAAATGCTCTCGGAATCGTTTGCATTCCTTATTGCTCGCTTCTTGCACTTCCTCGGGTTATTGACCAAGTGGAAGTATGCAGGCTTGAATTGTCTCTTTTGAATGTATCAGAAGTTTATATATGCTTGGATGCATGTGGTACCATGCGTAGTGCGCTAGATATATGTTTTTTATTTCATTGGCATAGTTTGCAAACTTGTCTGCATCAATTTCATATTCCTGTCCCAACCAGACATATATCTACAGTCGGTTGCCTTAAAAAAAAATCCTGTTCTCAAAATTATAATCAGATTTATAGTCTCGATAAAGATAACTGAAAGAATTTCATATTCACTCGATATTACTTCGAGTAAAATTCGGAAATGGTAGATCAGATCAATGCTGATGCTTGTTATATCCGCACTCATCTTAACGTTTGTAAAAAATGTTCATTCGTATTGCCTGCTACTTGCTATGGCATGTCAACTAGCAGTCCCATTTCATCCCGAAATCCTTTTTCGAATATGGCTTTTCTTTTTTCTTCCTGTGACTTTGCTTGCATTTCTTAATGTCTAAATGTGTAATAGACGTTCAAATGATCGAATGAATTTAGAATATAAAAAAAACGTATAATTCTAAGGCCTTCAAGCAAATGGGTAATTACTACCATTTGCTGAAGTCGTACAAGGTTCAAACTTACCAAAAAGATTCCTTAGATAACAGGCAAGAAATTGGAAATTAGAAAGATAGCGTTTGCTACTTACTTCACACGAACACGATGAATTTGAGTCACATAATGCAACTAATGTTTTACATTTCTCTTGCTCAAAAATTATTGCTGTTTGTGATGTGACACAACGGTAAATACCGTTTCTATGACTTTTTTTTGCGGAACGTTAATACCTTGGTTTATACCTGTCGTTTGATACCAAACTTTTGTCATTCGGCGGACTTTGATTTTTGAATTTAGTTTTGCTAGATTCGCAAAATAACACACTGTGCGTCGTGCGTTGAATTCAAAGCAGTTTTCTTTTTAAAGCAATGGAAATCTACCTATGTAGAAAAAAAGATCTTGTTTTGTTAAACTCCAATTGAAATTCGAAAATCAGTTGATTTTAGACAGTTCAACAGAGCGGATGCAGTTTCATCATCACACTGGAAGGCATGTGATTGTTTCTAATTCTATGTGAGGGAGCATCGGAAAATTGAAAACGTTAGATCTTGGCACTAAAATTCGCCTTATTGACGAAATTGAGAAGGGAGTTAAAAACAAAACAAAACTGCTGAAGATTTTGATATTCCTCGTAGTACACTTTCATCGATATGAGGTGCAAGAGAAGAATTAAGGTTTGGGTATGGTTGTTCTAATGAGCATTAATTTCTTAATTTAATAAACGCCTTAAATAAAAAAAAAAATGTTTCTCTCTCTAACCCGAAATTTTCCAAAACTCCCTCTAACTCGAACAAATTATGGTATCCGGTGAAAATTCGACTTAGGAAAAGCCCACTGTATATTCAGATATTAAACAATTCGTCCACAACTGTTTTGTTTATATCAAACTTGGATACAAATATATAATATAAATAATACTGTATTCTCGCACTGAAATTGCCTTTGCGGGTAAACAATCTCACCATGGTACTGGTGAATAAGCCTACACGAACAGCTGACATTTCAGATCAGTCCACTAACACCTTGGAGCTGATCTTGACCTCTCAATCTGGCAAATATTTTGTTGACATCTCTAGACTGGTCTGACTAACAACTATGTTGTATTAGCTGATTTCCCGTTCTTACCCTACACACAAAAAACAAGAAATCGAATTGGAGCGGACTTATACTTATATATCTTTAATCTCCATAATGTCATATGCTCAACTGCGGCAGTTATCAGAAGTAAAGTTCTTTTTGTAATTTCCCAAAAATATAAACAATCCCAACCCGTCTTCAATTCTCACGCTCATTTCAAATGAAATTCCTTTGCCATGCTCTTTAGGCAAAGCCAACGTGCTTGCTACGAGTTTCATAGACTGCTCAATGCTGTTACATTCTACTTTGTCTCCGCCTGTACTGTAGAATGTTAATTCTATTATGGGACAGGTCCTCTTTCACTTCCAAGAGTACAAAAAAACCAACGTTCACAAAGCCGCTGGAGCCCGTTGGTGCTTTCCCCATACTTCTGGGGAGGTGACCTAAGAAGTCTTAACTTTGTTACTCTCCTCGTATCGACTCACACCACTTTCCTTTCGTTTCTTTCTAATGTCAGGAAAAACCGTCGATTTATGAAATATTTCGAATCGCGATAGCTTCTTTCCGCAGCTACAATTTTACTGGTGATTTGATCGCATTTGTTGTTCAACGAAAATTGAAACCAATTTTTGCACCAAATAGCACTCATTTCACTCGTTTTCTAAGACTTTTCTCATTTCTTTAAATGCTCCCCCCTCTGGTATATCACTAATTCAATCCTCCGCCGATCCAAGATTGGTTGGTTGGCTTAAGTTGCAATCCGATTTGTCTGAAATCGGGTACAAGTAGCACAGTTGCGCGCCGTTTTGATACCACACCTCGTAGACCTCGTGATTTGTTTGGGTTAGCTAAATCCAGCCTGTGTAGTTTAGGAATTCGATTATGTCCGATACGTTTTGGTTAGCGATCTCGGAGAGGTCACTGAGTAAGGGTTTGGTTTGGTAGTCATAAGCTCTTTCTTTAAGTTTACGGGGAAGAGTACATCATCGTTTGTTAGCATGTGGGCCAAGAAATAGCGAGAATTCTTCTATAGATCCACTTTTTTGCAGCCGTCTAAATTCTCTTCTGAGCACAGAGAACAGATCGTAACGAAACAGACAGAAACGTAACACTTTCATAATCTTAATTTCCGCGCTAGGTTGATATCACTACTGCTTAAAGTCTTTTTCATTTTGCAGAAAGCTCCCCTTGCTTGTTCTATTCTACACTGAATTTATGTGCTGGGTTGGGTCGGGTTTGGCGGTATTGTTTTTCATGGTAACCAAATATTTAATGCTATCAACTTTACTACATCATTGATTTTCAGTTCTAGATATGATTTTGATTTAGCCGCTTTCTGTCAAAGACTATGAACTTTGTTTTATTGGTGTTGATTTTTAAACCAAATCCTTTGCTTATTGAGTTAAGCTTGTTCATCATAGTGTTTAATTCTTTAATTTCACTTGATATTATTACGGTATCATCCCAGTATCTTAGGTTATATATTTGTACTCCATTTTCTTTGATCCCACCGTTGCATTCTCATATTGCGTATTTGCATAACTGCTCAGCGTACACATTTGAAGAGTAAAAGAGGTAAGAATCAACCTTGTCTTACACCCCTATGAATCTCTATCTCATCAGATGCCTTTCCTTCAATAGTGAATTTAGCTTTTTGACCCCAGTATAAATTCTCCATTATTCTTCGATCGTTTCTATCTGTTCTTATTTCCTAGGATTTCGATCATTTTTTTGTGGTGTACTTTGTCAAATACCTTTTCATATTCAACCAAGCAAGCAAAGTCTTTTCTGTTCATTTCAAGGCTCATTTGAACTAACTTAAGAGCAAAGAGTGCTTCGCGAGTACCATGACCAGTTCTGAAACCAAATTGTGTAGGGCTAATATCTTCTTCTAACTTGTTATATTAGAAATATCTTCAATGTGTAACTCATTAAGCTTGTCGTTCTATAGTCGGAACATTCCTTTGGTTTGGGTTTCTTTTGAAGGTTGATTTTAACCAATCGTTTGGAAGTTTGTCATTTGTAGATGGCATTAAATAGGTTAACTAATTTCATAATATTTTCTTCCTTGATTAGTTTGAGCGAAACATTGACAGTCTGTAAATATCAGTGAATGGTTTCTATGAAACCGAAATTACCGGTTTTATCAAACGATTAAATAAAGCATTAAGCCTGCATATAAGCCTCATATTTGCATTGGTGCCCAGAGATCTCCTGAAGCCAATATAATCGTTTGATCAACATGGAAACTCAAGCTAGCCAATTGCATCGCTCTCCCATAGAGAACTACCGCAACTGATAATCACCCCTTTTCTCTTAGACGAAGTGACAGATTGTCACCTTACATTTTTTTTGTCACTTCACATCTAAGAAGGCTTTTAATTATAATATAATATGGGTCAACAGCTCGTGGAGGGCCAGGGCCAAGCTTCTCTGCAACCACTAGTGTTGTGCTTGCGCTATTGTTCTCTCACGAGTGGAAGGGACCTACAGTTTTATGCCGACTGCGAACCGCCGAGTGTAAGAATCTTTTTTTAGACAGTATACTCTTTGAGCATTGTCAGTGACTCGATCCGTGAGCCGGGATTCGAACTTAGACGCCCAGGTTGAAGTGCGTAGGAGTCGACACACAGCCTCACAACGCCACGGACGCCAAAAATGCTTTTACACACGCTAAATTCGTAGTGTAAATTCAATGTTGTTGGTTGAGGTGAGGCGTTCTAGGAGTAGACCGTGTATGGTATACAAAAATCGGGAACGCATGTAAAAGCTGCCTAAATGTGTATTCTTGAATACAAGTGAGGCCGTTTTTACATGTGGTGATCTTGATGAATCCATTTTGATGCTACTGTACTGGAAGTTGGCTCACCATTCTTACGGTTGTTAAGTGGATAACCCACAAACCGAAAATAAAAATCACTGAACAAAAGACTGAATTCTTCACATAGGTCCTTAAACAAAGTGCTTCACTGCAGCTTTAATTAGGTAATTTAAAAGGTACATTTTCCTCCGATATATCTTCTAGGCTGCAGGGAATGCAGTTTCCTAACTTGGTTCTAGTTATTGAAAGAGTTGGACAGGTGCTATACGGAAGTCATTGTGGATGATTCCAATCCCCGTGTTTCCCAGTAATTGTAACTATAATCTTCATTTATTTCCGTCTAGAATTAGCAGCTATGACCGCTTTTGTAAATAATGTGGTTCGAATTGCTGTATCAATGTTAAAGGCATATCAGCCCCAATCCAGCTAATTCGTCGGCTTATACCACGATGTTCTCTTACGTGGTGGCTGGGTGCTGTGGGAATCGGGTAGGCACTGACTGGTGTCAACCTGGCGATGCCCAGTGTTGTAACTTTTTCTACACACCAATTGTGCTTATTTTACCTCCAAGTGGTAGCCATCGGGTACTGGTTGTAGTTCACCCAAGCTCAACTTGCCAAACTTATAAGTGCGACCTCTTGTCCTAGGGGTTACAAAAAAGGAACTGGTCCTCCAGGTTGGGGGTTGTGCCGTCGGGGTAACTGCCCGGCCACACAAAAAATTGCTAGTTACGAAGCAACAACAAGCCTCGGAAACGGATGATTTTACTGATGACGACCCCTGCAAACGATATACGGACAACGATCTTCGGATTTGTACGTGGAATGTAAGGTCCCTTAATAGGCCACGTGCAGCCGAACAACTAGCGGAAGCCCTAGACTGCTGCAAAGCAGATATAACCGCCATCCAAGAAGTGCGATGGGATGGACCCGGCAAAAGAAGGATGAAAAACTGTGATATATACTACGGTGATTGCTACAAACAACAAAAACAGCGCCTATTTGGATGTGGATTTGTCGTTAGAGGCAGACTTAGGCAAGAAGTCCTATCGTTCAGGTCCGTGAACGAGCGCCTCACGACAATTCGCATCCAGGCTAAATTTGCCAACATAAGCCTTATATGCGCACATGCCCCCACAGAGGAGAAAGATGATGACACCAAAGACAGGTTCTATGAGCTCCTGAACAAAACGTATGAGCAATGCCCTAGCTACGACTTTAAAATTGTCCTTGGCGATTTTAACGCAAAGCTAGGAAGAGAGAACATCTTTGGTAGTACGGTCGGAAAGCACAGCCTACACGACACCACATCCGATAACGGATTTAGGCTGATCGATTTTGCTGCGGGGCGAAATGTTGTAGTAGCCAGTACAAGATTCCCACATCTCGATATTCACAAAGGAACATGGCGATCTCCTGATCAATCAACCGTCAATCAGATTGACCATATTGCGATAGACGCAAGGCACTCCTCCAGTATCATAAATGTCCGAACGTTCCGAGGCGCCAACATTGATTCGGACCACCACCTTGTTGTAGCCAAGGTAAGGCTGCGGATATGCCGAACACCGCCAAGACAAAGAAATACTGTGAGGAAGTTCAACGTCAGCCGGCTACAATCGCAAGAGATTGCCAAATCCTTTTCCGATCGTGTCTCCCTTAACCTCATAAGAAATCCTACGCCGCCAACATCAAGTATTGAAGACCAGTGGCAGCATTGCCAAAAAGCCATCAGAGATGCCGCCTCTGATGTGCTGGGTTTCAATCCGCCACCACAACGAAACCCCTGGTTTGACAACGAGTGTCCGCAGGCGAACGCCAAGCAAGAAGCATACAAAGCGGCACTGCAAAGAAGGACAAGAGCTGCTCGGGAGCTCTACGAGCAGAAGAGGAGAGACGAACACCGGCTTCTTAGGAGAAAAAAGAAGGAGCATGAGAAGCGCGCGATCGGCAGAATAGAGGGATATTACTGCAGGAATGAGGTGAGGAAGTTTTACCAAAGGGTAAAGTTAACCAGTCAAGGTTATAAAGTCCGAACCGAAGCCTGTAAGGATGATCAAGGGAACATCGTAGTAGAGTCACAGTCGATGCTGAGGATATGGAAAAACCATTTCTGCAGACTGTATAACGGCGTCGAAGAACCAAATCCCGCTGTCAGGCAGAACGAACCATTCAACCCCAATGAAAGGGACGACGAAGATCAACAATTCCGTCCACCCGACCCGGATGAAGTGAGGATTGCCATATCTAAACTGAAATCCAACAAGGCTGCGGGAGCTGACGGCCTACCCGCCGAGCTTTTTAAAGCCGCAGGCGATGATTTGGTAAGGAGCATGCACCAACTCATCTGTAAAATATGGTCGGAGGAAAACATGCCCGATGAATGGAACCTCAGCATTGTTTGCCCGATCCATAAAAAAGGAGACCCTTTGAACTGCGCCAACTACAGAGGCATCAGTCTCCTAAGTATCGCATATAAAATCTTATCTGCCATACTGTGTGAACGCCTAAAGCCATTCGTCAACAACCTGGTCGGTCCATACCAGTGTGGCTTTAGGACAGGAAAATCCACCATCGACCAAATATTCACACTACGGCAGATTTTGGAGAAAACCCAGGAGCAACAAATCGATACCCACCACCTTTTCATCGATTTTAAGGCCGCGTATGATAGCATCTATAGAGATGAGCTATACAGAGCAATGTCTAGTTTTGGCATCCCTACCAAACTCGTCCGTTTGTGTAGGATGACGATGGAGAATGCACGCTGCTCCATCAAGGTCGGTAAAGACCTAACCGAGACCTTTGATGTCAAAAAAGGATTCAGACAAGGCGACCCGCTGTCATGCGACTTTTTCAACATCGTTCTTGAACGAATTGTTCAAAACTCGAACGCCAACACCAGAGGAACAATCTTTCAGAAGTCCGTCCAACTACTCGCATATGCCGACGATATTGACATTATTGGAAGAACGCAGCGTGATGTCAATGGCGCTTTTGTGGGTATTGCAACGGAGGCCGCGAAGATGGGTTTAGCGATAAACGAGGGTAAGACCAAGTATATGCTGTCAACGAAAAAGGACACCCAACACCGACGTCTCGGTCAGAACGTCACAGCAGACAGATATAACTTTGAGGTAGTCAAAAACTTTGTCTACCTAGGCACCGCTATAAACTCAGACAATGACACCAGCGCTGAAATCAAACGAAGAATAACCCTTGCCAATCGCTGCTTCTTTGGGCTAAGAAAGCAACTGGTAAACAAAGCCCTCTCTCGAACAACCAAGATAACGCTCTACAAGACCTTAATCGTCCCAGTCCTGCTATATGGCGCGGAGGCATGGACTTTGTCAAAAGCGGATGAAGCTGCCCTTGGTTGCTTCGAGAGGAAAATTCTTCGTGTGATTTTCGGTCCCGTCTGCATAGACGGTGAGTGGAGGAGGAGATATAATGACGAACTATACGGGCTGTTCAGCGACATCGACTTAGCCAGAAGAGTGAAGATCCAAAGACTGAGATGGCTAGGTCATGTAGAGCGGATGGAAACCAATACTCCGGCCCGAAAAGTCTTCGAATCCACCCCCGAGGGACGGCGCAGTAGAGGAAGACCGCGACTCAGGTGGCGCACGCAAGTGGAAAGGGACCTCAACCAACTCAACTTGTTGGTTGAGGCCCAGGTCCACCTTAAGTAAGTAAGTAAGTCTCTTACGTGTATAAATCGAATTGGAATGCATTTCCCGACACCTAAACAAATTGCCTAGGTTAGGTAGGTAGGGTGACTGCATGCATTGTATAAAAACACATTCCGCTTTGCAAGCTGGCTCTCCGGTTGACTTTACTGCATTTCCCTGTTGTGGGGCGTTTGTTCATTCTAATATGTCTACTTCGACCATTTCATAACCAGTCGATGGCTTTTAGATATTTTAGAATATCTTTTATATTTGTGTTTGTCGAATCATCGCTGCAGTTAAAAGAATAACTACATACATATGTATGTACATAGTAGTCTTCTAATTTCTGCAAATGGTCCCCGCCCCGTTCCGAGGTAATGCAGTACTGTAGCTTCGAGTCTTCTGGCTACGTTACCTATAAAACAGCATCCAGTTATTACGCCAACTAGTTTAGTAATATGTGTCTAACTCTGGGAGGAGGGGCTTTAGTCCTATTTCGATTTAGTGCAGGTATCTATTTCCGCCCACCTACGATTAGTGTCGTTTATGGCGTTCGTCGTTAGCAGCGATGTTATTACCTTCAGTGGCGGATGGGGAGCCTCCTGATTCTGTGCCAGTGGCAAACCCGCCCTTTCCTTGCTAATTCATCGGTTCGTTCGTTTCCCGGAATACCCTTGTGCCCAGAGACCCAGCATAAGGTAAGGTTGTGTCTGTCCGTTATTTCTCTTTCTGGCTTTGCATAGCTCAGCTAAGTCTGACTTCCACCTCCTCCTGGCTTCCTGATTTTCTTCAGTCTGCTTAGAAGGCAAGCAGAATTCATAGATGTGAGATCCTTAATTTTTTTCATTCATTGTCAATATCCTGCTTGGTTCATCGCCGATTGTTTTACTTAGGTAGCGTTGTAGGAGCTTTTCATAACTCGGCCAATCAACTTTCCTGGGACTTCTGAAGCTGTTAGCTATCCTAAGATAAGGTCGCCTATGCTGACCCCATGACTCCTGTATGAGCGCAAAATCTTCTCCATTCTTCAGGAGACGGAAAATGAGATTGACAACCTCATCCCCACCTCAACCGCCCTATCTGGGGCCGTACAGTATGGGTAACCCTAACCTCTAATCACTAATCACCCTCCACAGTCGTCGGGTCTCGTACGAATCTCCTTCACCACTACAAGGTGAGCAGTCACGAAGGAGAGGTATAATAGATTCTCGGGTTCCTGCAATCGGCCGCGTAATGCCGCGCGGCAAGATTTCGTCGGCGATTCCTTCCACAGCATGCTCTACGAATTCGCCTTCTTCACGACCCAGCCCCATAAACAGAATAAGCCTCTCGTTGACGTATTCCGCTAACCTCTAGTTCGTTCTCCACTTCCTGTTCTCAAACTTTCGTCGCATCTCCCATCTGCTTCTGCTCGCCCCGAAAAACTCCTGCATCTCGTCGATGATTTTGTGCACACTCAGCGACAGAAAGTCTGGTTTGGAGTGAACCCAGTCCAGCACCTTTCCCGAGATCCTGGGCACCTTGAGTGTGCGGAGCACGTGGGCATCCACCTAGTAGACATCCCTCATACTCTTTAACTGAGCCAACCACACTTCCAACCCTGGGCCATCTGCATACGCAGGCAGCATTCTCTACAATGCAACGTACAGCTGGGGTTAGGCGCTTCCATTCCGCCCACATCACTTCCTAACGGAATCTCGCTATGCTACCTTCACTTTTTCCGTTCATCATCTTCGATAACCTGTATGCTAAAGTTTGCCTGCACGTTGTCGATCATTTGTTCATTATCCCTGTGTCGCACCTTCTTGCTTATCTGTTCCATTGTTCGCAGCTCGGTCATCATGCGATGTACTTGGTTCTCCCTCAGCAGCAACGCCTTTTCCCTCTTTAATAGATCTGCTTCTCGTTTGTAATGTTGCAGTTCTTTTTTTTCCGTCAGCGGACGTTCTTCTTTGACCTCCCTTGCCGCTTCTTCCCGTTGTTCGACTGCTTGATCACCTTGCGCGCTGCATCTTCGTCACCGACTTCGTTTTCGCTCCTCGGCGGGTCACCACGCATTTCAATCGGCACTTCATTTATGCGCTTGACTAGTGCGCTCTTCGTACCGATCGTTGACATGAAGAGACGTTGAAGCCACTCGCGCAGTTCATCAACGGTGAAATCATGTTTCCCAATAGAATGATTCCTTGTCCCGTTATAAAAACAAATGCTTTATTATTAGTGTTTCTCATTCTTTTGTTTTTCACTGCTTAGTCTTTTATGTTTTTCTCGTTATATTTATTTGTTTCAGTCTGTAATGGAATATGAACTTCTGAGGATGGTAGTAAAATAAATTTAAACACACTTCCCACTCTCTTGGCATTCAACTACAGAATGATTCTTTATTATTCTTTTTCACATCATTTGGCGTATTCTTCTCTATGACATATTACACTCATACATTGTTGGACTCACAGCGAATAGAGGGTACTAGCATCGTTGTGAAACACAGTAGTTAGGGATCATTTGAGTGGTTGAGTATATGTATGTTGCAACACACCCCGCTCTACGGGATACCGGCAGCACATCTTCTATCCCAAAGGCCTGGCATGGCAGTTATCTACAAATTATACTAAACATTCATCTGAGAAGACTACTGATCATTGGACCTAAATGGAAATATCTGCTATCTGCTAGCAGCGGGAGCAGTAAATTCATTTCAGTCAATTCAGCTACTGAGTTTCTAACTAGCCCCAAAATAAAAGAAGGCTTTTGTATTTGTAGAATAAGGTGTCAGACTGAATATAAAATGGCACAGAGATCCAAAAGATTGGCAAAGCGTCCAAGCGACCTTTTCAAAAAGAAAGCAGTTAAGCCGGAAATATCACGGTCACTTAAAACAGAGCAACCGTTCACTGATGAAGACGATCGTAAAGATGCTGTCATGAGAGAACTTCTCTGCACTCTGCTTCCTCTGTGCACCACGGAATGCGAGGTAAATTCATCACAATCCCGGCGCAAGTCACAAGCCACAGTGATACCAACTTAATTTCGTTGCAGATCCGCAAAAACTTTGCCAAATTGAAATTTAGCAACGAGAACTCTTACTCCGGTTGGATAAGTCCACATGGATTCCAAGGCTTCGGAAACTACGAGTACGCTAGCGGAGCAAGCTACCGAGGTGAAGTGTTTCTGGTGATTTGTGGGTTTCTTTACGGTTTGACGTGGAGGGTGTTGTGTGTCTCCTAGGTTCTTTTGATAAAAGTCTCACAAAGTACTTGGGCAGGTTCATATATGAAAATGGTGACACTTACGAGGGTGAATTCTTGGGTGGCCGACGACATGGTTGCGGACTTTATAAGACAGAGCGCTTTCAATACAAGGGCAACTTCAGAAATGGGACGTTCCACGGTGAGGGAGTCTTTAAGGTTCATTTAAACACATCAACAATTTCCAAGTGTATGCATCTTAACATTTGTCTCACTTATAGTCGGATAATCGCGAACAGAAAGGGCACTTTGAAGACGGGTTGCTTTTTGAGGGAGAAGTGCTCGAATGCTCCGGTGTCTACAGGGGCTCTTTTGATGAATCTGCTCGAAGAAAGTGCGGCAAATTCACCTTCAAGAATGGAAACACTTACACGGGCCACTGGAGTAACGATTTATACTTCGGATACGGGGTCTATAATTGGACCAATGAAACGACGCCCTGTGCACTAGCAGAGACGAAGTACACCGGCTATTGGATGAAGGGCGAGTGGCATGCATTGGGAATGCTTGCATTTCGCGGGAGAGTCAGCATAAGCCAGTGGCGGGAAGGAAAGAGATGCGGTGCGGGAGTTGTGTTCGCAACAAATGGAAACTGCTACGCCGGAGTTGACCTTTTTGATGACAATAGCTACCGTCAAGGATTCAAGATTCAACATTGTCCTGAGAGTGTAGCTATACTTAAAGGCATTGAGAATCTCCTAGCTCCCTCCATAACGTACGACATGGAGGAAAAGAGTGATGCTCTGCTGGAACTGGTGCGAAAACTTGTGCCGGGCTATGGTGAATTGCCTTCTCCCGTCAACCCAATTCGTATTCCCGACTATGAACTTGGCAACGTTGCGCCCCAATTTTGCATCACGGAATTTGAAGTCGACTGCCTACAGCAGGCACTGTCGGAGAATTACAATGATTTTCGACAACTCTACGTTGACTACAAGCACCCAAGCGACGAGTACTTGGATCCTCTCGGTTTGAATCTGTTGTACATGGACGTTTTCCAGAGCGTCCGCGATGTGAACATCGTCGAGTGCATGAACAACTCCAGGAAGATAATATCCAATCTCACCTTGAGCATTGAACATGCGACTGCATTGACGCTGAAGTCTCCTATTCCATTTTATAACTTCTTTCAGCACCTCCTTTGCATAACGAAGGTGCTTATGCGAAACGAGAAGTTCAGGTTGGCTGTTGAACAGCTCAAGCCGACATATTTCGGAACATTGGCAATGCAGGTTATTGTTGTGCTTAAAATATTAAGATGCAGACGGCAACCGAAGTTCATTGTGCGCGAGGCATTGCTGATAAGTCGCCCTGGTGTCGCAAGTCTCATACAATCAATTGAATGCAAGTCACCTGGAGACAACAGCATCAGAGCAGCTTACAGATTCTTGAAGTCGACCGGCGTGTTGAATGGGAAGAGTTTGAATTTCACAAAGGCTGTTGAGACCTACTACGAGAATGGCTTTAAAAACGATCTGTGGAAAATTGATTTTCAAATGAGCACCCTGGAGCTTGTAGAAATTGTTCTTTGCACTTCTAAACTGAATTTAAAAAACAACAGAGTGATTTAAGTAAGTGTTGAAGACAGTCAATTTTAGCCTATTAAATAATTCTTCATATGTATCAACATATTGCGTTTGTGTTTGATTGGTCGATAGTGAAATGCTGTTCATTTAAGCAAGACGGACTATAACAGGGCAGTCATCTCATGAACGAACGTAAACCTAATTGTATGTCAAAGCCGAAGTTAAAGTAGCTAGACGCATCGACAATGCCCACAATTGCTTCTGCATACTTATGATAAAATCCAATACCAACTGACATTTACGATTAATTAATTTCGGCCCAAATTAAGAAATCGAAGGTCAAAGCGAATACGAAGGAGGTTATTACGTATCACTGTAAAATTTCTGTGCATTCGTTCGATTGCTTAAGTTGGCTTACGTCTAAGAAAGTTCATTATGCTTGGCACTTAATTTTGATCGTGTGTGTTCACAGACAGTGTTTGTGAATACGATTGATCAGAGAGCAACTGCAGGCTGCTCTAAAGCATTAAGAAGTGTGCGTGAAAATAAAGTAGTATGCGTGCGTTTAGAGCAAAATTCGGGGTGAAACGCGATGTGCAAGGGGTTTTCCAATGGAAAGACGACTATCTCGGTGTACATGATCTGTCTGTAACGCAGGACCGGGATGACCAGAGCCTAATGTACTTATAAATAGTTATTGCGTCTCCCATTTAAATTTAAATTATCTTTCCAACCGCACAGAGATTTTATTTGACCTAAAGGCCTAAAAGCACTCTACATTCCCAAGACACGAACCAAATTCACCACGAAATTCGAAACGAGGTGAGCTATCTCCAGTTGGAGCACACATCTGACATCATTATCTTCGCGGAGCAATCATCTTGGAAAGAGTGAGACAGATCACATGACTTCATTTATCGAAGATCAAAAAGCTCCGCTATCTAGAGAGTGGTGTCCACTTCAAGTCAATCAAAGTGTGAACAATCCATTTGCACAACTGCACAGATACAAAAAGATAGCACACTCTAAATCCAACTGGACTTTCTGGGTGTAATGAACGATTCGTCGTAACATCTGTTGTCTCCTCGCCCCCTTTGCCTATGCACAGGTTTATCTATACCGCAACCGATCATTGCAGACGCTTGCAGCTTCGTCCAACATTTCGTATGTGTTTGGTCTGTTTGGAGTCAACAGGTTCAGTTGTTCCATTGCTTTCGGTGGCGCTTGACGTGTTGTACGGTTTGTTCGCGTTTGGTCATCACTCCCATTTGCCGATTCTAGCGAAACCAGTTTATCAACGTAGAAGAATAAACGTAGTAAAAAGAAAGTTTCGTGGTTGCTCTAGTGCGATACCATTTCGTGATTTTTCAGTTCCGTGAAGTAAACAGTTCATTTTGGGATTTTATTTCATTTACAAAGTGTGGGGAGCAGTCACCTGGAATCCTCAAAATGTCTGAGTAAGTATACAACGTACTTAGAACAAGTTATCTTAATTGGACTGTGACACGGGGAATTTACCGATTGGGCAATTAATCTCAGATACTTACGTACATAAATATATTCGCGGTTTTTAAATTGTTTTTCAATTAAGGATCGTGCTGTGATTTGCCACATGCATGTGCAATATGTGTCATTAAATTTCCATATACCGGGTGGAGGCTTGCATAACCTCCACCTGTGTACACTAATGAGAGTTAGTTTGAACTCAGGAGAGTGCAGAGAGTGATTCTTAAGATAGTCTTCACGGTTCACTTGCTTGATTCTTAAAACTGTGTCAACTACTAAATTAAAAGTTGTTTTGAAAATGTATGTCTTTGTCAAACAAATCCAGGTTTCCGAGGGTTAAGTACATTTCGAAGTACATACACTAAATAATTAGCTATGATTATTCTAAAATCCTACACTTCTCTACACTGGATGTAAACTCTTCTGTAGGTAACATATTATAAACTGGTCCCACTGAGGAATGAGAGATATACATATGTGTACATATAACATTTTTGGGTTCCACTTACGAATAGCATATTAACAATAACATAGTTTAGTGGTTGATTTCAAACTATTTGGAATACAGTCTAAGTCCATTCATATGACTAGAAATAAAATGTCGTCAATGTTAGATGCCGACTAAAGTTGTCTGCTTCGCATGTAAAGTGCAAATTATCGTCATTGACTTCTGGAATGATATATTATATTCTGCGATGTATGGCTTTACTTTTCGCAGTATATACCTACACTGTCTTCACATTCTACTCTCAGGTATATGGCGATGACATTGCAGACTTCCATTTCCAGATGAAAAAAAATCGATGTGATTATGCTGTTGACTTGTCACTTGGTTGCCAGAGACAATACTTCGCAGTAATTATCCGTTGTGCTCGGATTGCCGCTGCCATTTTTATGGGGAATTTTCCAGAACCCCAGTGTTTAGTGATGTAACGCTTCACCAGAGATAATCCGTGGCAAACTAATGGCGCGACCATCATTTAAAATACATTGTGAGACATTCTAATAACTTCGAAATATCCTTCTGCAGATTTGATATAACCAATTGTCAGTAACTATTTTTTTCTACAAAGGAAATTCTCCACATACACTATTTCAAATATTTTCACGAATCAATCATTTTCTCGACACTTGTCAAACTTAAAACGCTACCCACAAAGTGCCAGCCACAAACTGTGCATATGTAGTTTGTGGCTGGCACTTTGTGATTTAAAGAAAATCGCGAAATGCATTGTCCGGTAAATGCAACGCTGGTGCCTATAAAAAACGAAAGTTCCATGTGAATCAGCTTACGAAATTCGCAGTCCGCTTATGTTTACGGCACTTTAGAACCCGCCAAAAAATATTCTGTTGGAACAGAAGTACGTATGTATGAACAGAAGTATATACATACGTACACTGTTTATGTTTCTGCTAAATGTACTTTTAAATGTTCATAGCTACTGCACTTACGCAGGCATATTGTGTTGTCGATTATAACAACGGAGCGAATTTTCTATTGCTTCTTAATTTGTGTGGAATTACGGCCCTGAAAATCAACCACCAAGCTTCTCCTGGCGTTGATTCAAGGTGCACTCTTATTTAGGGATTCAAAAACAATAGCATACTTGACTCCAGTTAGTATAAGTCAATCGATATATTTTAGTTGCTTTCAAGACAAGACAAGGCAAGTCGTTCCACAGACTAGGGTTGAAATATTCAGTTGAAGACTGTTGCGATCAGACTTGCGTTTAAATGGCTTGTGGTTGGAAGGACTCTCCTTATCTGATGTTAATTAAATTTACCATACCATCCGCGTTACTTTAATTGACTGTGATTGATTCTCTGGCCCCTCTTCATTCTTCTGAGAATGAAATGCTGATGTAACTCTTTTTGGAATTGGAATTTAAAGATGTTTGTCAACTGCGTTAAAAGTACATACTCGTAAAGTTCGAAAAGATGTGCTTTGCAAAACATTAGATGTTTAAGTTATAGTACATTCACGCAGCACTTAAATCCAACACTTCGGCTAGTTTTAACATTTCAGCCCAAATATTCAGCAGTTTGCCATACATTTTCCAGCATTTCGAATTGTTAGATCCGCTCACATGACAAAAAATAGCTGTCAACAAAATAATCATTAATAAAGTGATAATTCCAATAAGAATGGAAATATCAGTAATAAATTCTGCCACTAGATGTCATTTGAAATGTTAAAATTCCAGTGGGAACGGAAAATTGGATTTCGAAATTATTCAGTATAATTTCTTTTTGGATTTCGATACATTTTGAAAATTCTCTTTTACATCCCTGCTAGAGCAGCGGATTTACATATGTCGTCCATGTGTGTGGAAGACGAATCAACACACCTCTAGAGAACGTCAGCATGAAATTACTAGCTAGATGAACTCCGATGGTTATTTGAGATGAACTCCATCGTACCACATTTTTGATGGGCTTAATAATCCGTAAGGTAAATGTGTTGAGTGTTTCAATTGAATCCTATTTTTGGACTGAAAATTAAGCACTTTATCAAAGCGCGTACGTCGTTGAACCGAAAACCTTGACTTCGAATTGCAAACCCTGATGATAGCATGACTACTTTGAGGTTATAACGTAATTATTATCATCTTTATCGAACCGTATACGCTCTGTTGTCGTGGCGAGGGTTATCGTTATTTAGAATGTCTCTCTTACACGAAGTATTGTACATACTACTTTTATTTCTGTTGAACCTGTGTGATTTTCTTTAATCCGTAGTTGGTAGACTTTTTTAATAAATTTCATTTGGGAAGCCTTATATCCGATTTCGAAATTGGTAAGTGGCTAATGAAGAGCACAGTCTACTGACTGTGATGTCTTCGATTCCCGCCCGCCATAGGTAGAGAATGATCTTTGATCAGATACAAATACTTCTTGATTAATTGAACTGGTTTTAGTGTTGACATATTTGATTAGAAAATTTAATCATTTTTATTTTATTCGGCTTTCAGACAGGTTTCTTTACTCCAAGAACTTGTTGTTTATGAATAAGTTCTTGTCTCGACATCAATATTTGATTATCTATAGTGGCTTGTGTTGATTGTTTTCTAGTTTCTGCAGTTTCAGAAAAGTACACAAACAAGACACAACAATTTTGGGTCAAAGAGTGTGACGATTATTTGTTTGATTACCTAATGTTTTTGTCATGAGTCAACACTCAACAGTTCGCTATAAAGAGCAAGTCAGAAGATAACTCCTAACATTCACAGAGTTATTGTCAGTTAACAGTGTTCGTGTAAATCAAATCAATTCCACGAAGGAAATATTGGTATTATTTTCAGACGCTAAAAGTAGCGAATAGATTTTGATCGAAGTCTTAAATACTGTGCCCAATGTCTGTTAGTAGGGAACGGCCATATGAGTGGGAATGAAATATATAAATTACATGAACAACAAAAATTGCAATTATAGTTAGGATACTGTACGGGCTTTATTAGAAAAAGGATATATTTTAAGTCACAACTGGGGTCTCAAACCTTACATGACACAGTGGCTATTCATATCTGTTATAAGACATATCCTCTTACACGGCGTATTAGTATGGCTGCCCATACTCAACGTCGGTCCCCACCTCAACAAATTATTTAAGAATTACATTACATTGTAGAAATGTACAGAGACAAGCCTGTATTTGCCTCAATGGAGCACTTAGAACTACTTCCACCGATGTATTGGAAACTCGTCTGAACCTTACCCCTTAATATCTTTGATAAGCAAACAGCAATCAACTGCGCAGTTCGTTTAAAGGCATGTTCTCAATGGTTCGAGCTCACCTTTGGACATGCCAAAATTCTACACGAACAAAATCTTACTTCAATTCACTAAGACTACACCTCATCACGACACTTCACAGAAAACAACTTCGAAACCCTGATTTGCGGAAAGAGACCTGTCATGGAGACCAATCAGGAAAGCCACCATAGGCTCCTACTTCTTCGACAGTATAAACAACGTCAGAAAAATACCAGTCAAATTTGCTGAGAATATCTGTATCTTTCTTTCTTTCTGTCTGAACACCCATGTAGCAGTACAATGGGCTTACTCTGGCCTAAGTGTATTAATGCCACTTTCTACCTACCTAGGCCAACCCCGGGCAAATCTTGGCTAAGGTGTTGGATGCGCGTTCTAGAGTTATGGTCGAGTCCAGGATGGGGGATGAATAGTGCGGCTTTCGTCCCGGCAGAACTACAATCGCCAGTTTTTCACTCTAGGAATGGTACTCGAGAAGGTTGGGGAGTATGCTAAACCGATCTACAGCTGTTTTGTAGATTTGGAAAAGGCATACGACCGAGATCCTCGAGGTAAACTCTCTAGTGTTCTGCAGGAGTATGGGGTTGATGGTAATCTTTTCGGGGCCATTCAGTCTATATGTCTACTCTCTCATAACTCTTCCCCGCCATTCAGTCTCTATACGAAACTGTACCAGCTGTGTTCGAGTCAAGGATACTAAATCAACACCTTTCACCGTGAGTATTGAACTTCGCCAAGGGTGCGTCTTGTCACCTCTCCTTTTCATTATATATATATGGACTGGATGTTGCAGCGTAGCCGAGATGTTTTACATTGGGAGAGTTGAGGGTAAGTCATCATCTTTTTGCAGATGACTTAGTTATCACCTGCCAGACGGAACCCCAGCCCGCACTCGATAGAAGAGAAAGAGAAATATGGCAGTACGTGAGGAATTCAATGTAGAGCTGCTGCTTCTGCGAACGGAAACTGCTATGCTTCGATGGTTTGGTCACGAATTACCTCATCATCACTACTTCCATGCCTTGAATTCGATTGCATCATGTAGGCGACAGGTTGGCAGATCCAGAACGAGGTGGTTGGACCAAGTCCAAAAACTTGCCTGGTTTTTCAGTCTCTTGTTTTCACCACTAAATGGATCAAGCCACAGTTTGCTACGACATCTTCCGTGAATGCACTGACCTTTACCACATTTGCTGGGGGATTGAATGAGCTCTAAGTCATGAATTTATGTTAATGTCGACTATTCTCGTCTTGTAATTATTCGCTTTGAAGAATTTATGATTAATACTTCCACCACACGACACGCAATTTTACTTGTTGGCTGTTGTTGCCACGTACATAGATAATCCAGAGAATTCTTAAGATTATATTTGCTTATTTCCACATGTACAAATATAGAGTACTCTTTTTCTACTATTCAACAAGAGATGTAATGTACTTGCGGCTTTTTCTGCAATTGCTGAGCATGATACCTTACAAACGTAGTGAAGTTTCCATTTTAACAACAAACAGAATCAAGCGTTGACGATTGTTGACGTTGACTTTGACGATCGAATCGTCTAGAGTCGTCCTATTGAAAGCAAACATTCCACACATAATTTTTTTCGGTATCAATCGTTTGTTAAGGTTGGTGTGTAGGTAATAGGGTGCCCTGTCGCCCTTTGGCCATGGCTCACTTAGACCAACATGTTGGTTCCATTGTGCCCTTGTTTTGGGATGATTTACCACCGTAAGATCTACTTTAGTCCTAAAAGCACCCAGATCAACATATGACTCTTAGGAGATTTTTCAGTTCAAGCTCTTTCTTTGCTAAGCTCAGCCACACTGCCCGGTAAGGACTCCTATTAGCATGCGTACATCCTTGCGATTAAAACCGATGATTTTTTATTGATTAAGTTATTTATTACAACGTCAGCCATAGAGCCTTCGCCGTTGCTCCTATACTCAGGCTAAGCCAACGAGCTTTGGCTTTAGGGTTGCGTCCTCTAGTATTTTTTTCCTTATGCAGCTGAGCATCGTTAAAGTAATGCATTCATTGAAAGTGGTACCAGTCCAAAAACCTTATCAAACTCCCACTCGCTGTGGACGCAAAAGTTTCTATAAATTTGAGTTCTGTTTCCAAATTCAACCAAATCAGCCTTATCACTGGGAATAATTTACTGTAAAAATGATTGATCGAATTTCATCATCATCACTACTTCCGTGCCTTGAAAATTCCATCCGGTTGGCAGATCCAGGACGAGGTGGGTGGATCAAGTCCAAAAAGTAGACTGGTTTTTCAGTATCTGGTTTTCACCACTAAATTTATCATGCCACTCCTTGCTGCGATATCTTCCGTGAATGCACTAATCTTTACCACATTCGCTGGGGGATTGAATAAGCTATTAGTCATTTATGGTAATGTCGACTATTCTCGTTTTGTAATTATTCGTTTTGAAGAATTTATGATTACGACATTTATTGATGTGTCAGTAACTTGACTTTTTGTATCCTTGAACACTTGCTTATACAAATCGTAGATGGTCTATTGGCAGAGGATTCCTTTTATTGCAGTTATAACAGGGCACTGCGTTTTTGAAACTCATGCATCTAGATTATGTCCTTCCTACAATGTCTTCTGCAGAAACTGTAGAGACAAAGAGGAGAAAGCAACTTTAGCTCATCTTCTTTGTAATTGCAATTTGCAGCTCTCTCCTGAAGAAAAAGTCACTTAGAAGCCTACTACTTTATCAAGCTGGCCGAATTAAGTTATAAAAGGCACCAACTGATATGCGGAATAGGATCGACTAGATCCGCGTTGTAACACCATAGACCTAATCTGGCCTAGGTATGACTGCTGTCAATCAGTAGTCAGCCACTTAAGCCTGACCTAACCTAACTCCTTTGAATTTTTCCTTCAATGGATGTAAAAGCATAACTCTTCCCCATCCACTTGACCCGTTCTTACTTCGGATCTGAGTATTTTCGAAAGATCTTGGTTCCAAATAGAGGGAAAAGGAGATGCTCAAATACATACGATTAAAAATACATACTACTCACAATCGGCATTGTTGTTTAATGTGCGGTATGAAGTGCAGAAGGACATCATTTAACTTAATGTGAGCAACTTTAGACCACCACTAGATTTGTTTGCTGGGGCATCTTGATTGATTTTATTAGTTTTTCTACACTGGTCCACCGTATGTGTTGAAGTCCTTGAGTTAATGAATGGCAATCAAGTTTAAGTCAATTTGTACCTGTTATGCGGACATTAACTCTGCTTCTGGTTGGGGACTGACTTCAGAATGCCCGTCGATATCATAATGCTGAATCAGCGGTTCTATGGGAACACGCAGAGGAGATATGAATTACGAAGTGTGTTTACGTTGACATACAGTCAATGATGGGGAATCGAGCTATCGTCGGGCCCAACATCAAGAGGATGTTATTATAAACGAACAGTGGAGACGATTCTAAATATTACGAGGAGCAAAAGTATCGGTTACTTTACGGAATGTATTCTGAATATTTTCTGCTTTATAGGAATCAACAGTATCACGATCTTTTAGAGTGTTATCATGTACAAAAATATGTATGTATATATGTTTGTATAAGCCTACTGGCTTAACATATCTTTTCGTGTTGTTTTCAAAATTGTGGATCTTTATTTGAAAAATCAACTTTCTGTTCATCGAAGTAATAAAAACGGTCGTGCGTTTATAACACTTTGTTTTGAAATCGTGCTGAAGATGATCGTGCACACCTCAAATGTTTACCATGATCTGACGTTAATCTAAGCTCCCATCACTAAAGGCACACACCACCAGCGTCTTGGTTTTAACGTCTTACCATTGACATGATTACGTGATTAACTGTCGGAAAGTCCCTAAAAGTCTGTCAAGTTTTCAGGAGAGCTGTCATTAAACAAGAATATTATTAATTTTGTTTCGTTCGGCAATACTCGATGTCACAACGCGCACGCAAGAGATATAGAAAGTCGGAAAGATATCAAAGTACTGGAATTGGCCAATACAAAGAAATAATAGACGTGTTAAGCAACATAATCATCTGTAAATGGTTGAACGATTGTGGTGACAGTATGTATGTTAGGCTAACTCTGACCAATTCTATGTCAACGTAATTTCAATGTAATGTTTAATGACCCTGTCGTTGAATATAAAAATAATATGGGTGGCGCTACAACCTGGGCCTAGCTTTTCAGCAATCTGTCCTTGAAGCTGGAGGCAATGATATTGATTTACGTTTACGTCCCTACTCCAATGCTCTTCTGTGAATGAAATCTCTAAAAGCATTTCCATCCACTCTGCCCAATCTTCTCATACATAGATTGTGGTTCATTGAATAGAAAGTGCATTAAAATGCCTAACGTTGTAGGTGTTGTGTCATCCCCCAACTGGTAGTAATCATTCGGTTGTGATAGCTTCACCAGAGGATATATTCTGGCATAGTCAGAAGCCACTTGTGGAAGCGTCGTGGTGGCTGTAGCTTAGAACCACAACCGCGGGAGTGTATCCCAGCATGTCATGAAGTTCATCATGAAATTTGATTCAAATCGGTGTGAAGTTACATCACAACCGGGTGATCGAACTCTAGCCGTTCGTTCTGAACTCCTTGGATGAGTGGACCTCTTGGTATAGGCCTAAAGGCAGAAGATCCTAACACTCACCTGTCCTTGAAGCTAGATGGAGATAATTACTTCAAACCAACATCAATGAAAGCAACCACGAGTTTTATTGTAGATTTTCGTTGAATGCATGCAGCCGAAATTAAATAATATCTCTCCAAACATCTAAACAAATGAGATTCCTTGATTAATTCACTTCAATTTACGCTTTCATGTTCCCAAAAGAAATCATCAGCCAACGAACTTCAACAATGACTTTCTAACTAGCGATGAAATTTCATTTCGGGTCAGTAGTAATGAATGTTCGGTAAAACATTTTTTTCTTTTGAAAATAAAAACATTCAAATTTTATGAACAAATAAATATTTGTCAATTAACAAGTGAATTCGGGGTTGCAGCTTCATCTGCGTGTTATGGTGCCCACACGACTATGTTGGGATTACACATTTTAGGGTTGCGGTGGCTACCTTAAAGTTCTGAATGTTGCCCCGAGCACCGGAAGGAATTTGATAAGAAAATCACAACGGCAAGTGAGACAGTGAATTTTCTTCAGTGTGTGCGGTTGTCTGATGTCATTGGCTTTAGACTTTGGATCGATAATAGTAAACTAACATTTCGAATGGTCTGAACTTCAATAACGTGCTCAAAATAACAATGACTGTGAAGACGGTGAATTAAGATAGAGCGACCCTACAGCGTAAACATGCCGAAGTTGGAAACATCAATCAAATCCGTGTGTTTGTAAATTAAGAAATCGGATGCAGAGAATGCAGGTAGAAAGAATCTAAATCTTTAAATAAATTAGAATTCTGATTTTTGTATTGTCAAAGAAACACAATACATGAGTAAATTGAAACACTATGTAGCTTCATAATCATTACTGTTTTATTGACACACTATTGGGAAACCAGTTCGAAAAAGTAGGTTGTTAGCGTTTTATGCCTAAGTGACGACAGTTGCGGAGCTCCCGGTCTTCTGGCATGTTCTCCCAATGAAGAGTGCACTGTAATAACACTTTCTATGAAACCAATATTTTGTCTTTTTGGGGATAGTAGCTTTTTGGAACGTTCCAGGTTGAGTTTCTCCCAAATCATTGTACTTTTCTTCTTCAGGAGGAGTTGACGAATGGAGAGAGAGTGCTCTTCTGTTGTGCACAGATACCTGTTATGTCTCTATATAAATTGAATGGTCATCTCGTCAAGAGGTGAGGGACAGCTAAGGACCAGCTTAAATTTGTTCCGTTTTTTTGTTATACCATCCCATTTTAGCCATTGTCTCTGTATGTATAATGATCCAGAAAACCTACACTTGGCGGTAATCCACTGTCCAACAATTCACAAATCAATTCAGTTGTCCCCTTACAGCTGTACATTTTCTTAACATGTTCATTAAAGTTGCTAAACTTTAACACATTAGACATTGAAGTTTATTGACTCCGGCCACATGCATCGGAGCAAACAACAAAGATACATAAGCTCGTTTCTTCCCATTGCTGTCCAAACTACAAACGGCACGATGTTGTTGCAAAGCAGATGTTTGTCCAAAGTTTACCGACCAGCAGATTTCATATTGAGTCATACCACAAATCACGACCCCAATTGTAGGTCTTTGGGTAAACAAACCCATCAGCGTCATTACAACTCCATTCACAATCTCAAGCGGTTTATCTCAACTGCATTACGACAGTGGACAACTATCGCATTAGCTATTTACCCTAGAATAACACTGTTCGTGTGGTAACCCGCACAAGACACGTACTCCAAGACCTAATTTCAGTGATGCAAAGGAATAATTACAAATAAGACAAAACCGAAGAGAAGAAGTGAAGATAATATGAAATTCGCCTCGAAGCCATGCTAGACTTTCACTTTCTTTCGACTGTGTCAAACAAAAAAATCACAAACATAATCATGGAAATCACTGCAAATTAGAAATCTATCTGATCACGGATGGACGCACATTCGAACGCATACACAAATATGCACTGATAAACACACATTTGTACGTGTCCAGATGTGGGCACTATTTATGACACAAGTGTTTTATGGTCTAGTTAGTATCGCTCGTGGGATACTGATAACCGCTGTCCACCGCTGAGCCAAGTGGGTTCATAAAGATTTGGGGTGCGGACGCATTGAGACAATTGACCAATTTGACCAATAAAACACTGGAAATCGAAAACTTTCACTGGGTTTGCAGTGATTATTTAATGGTTTAATTAAAGAGCGGCTGATGACCAGAGTCTGATTGCCAAAAACACAAATAACCGGGGAGAGATTGTTATTGTTTCCATTGGACCGTTTCTTGAGAGCGGTTGGGAATGCTCTAGGTTCTTGCTGTAGAAAGTTCCTCAACTTTGCTCTTGAAAATAACTTCCTATTCATGCCATAACACAAAAATGTGTGAGAAACTATTCAATGTCTCTGAATGGGAGTGATATTTGTTTGTTTACTATTTCACGGCATTTAAAACGTCGAGAAAATAAACATTTTCTCTAAAATTCCTGAGGTAACACCTAACAAACAATGTGAGAGGGAGAGATAGGCTTTTTCAAATGCAACCGAATTTTGTTGCGTATTTATTTCCATTCTGTCAGCTTCAAATATTGTGGGAAAAAAATTACTCTGTGCTGAAGCTCCACAACTGTAGGCGTGTTGACAATGCCGCGATACGTCGAGTAGCATATTATTTTTAAAACGGAGGAGAACTAAACGTTTTTATTTTCAAAAGAAATTATTAGAACTTCAGCATTTATTTGCTCTTTCAGATCACACTGTCTGGCGTTCGCGATGGGCTTTTCGTCTCTGCGGTCGAAAGTCGGTTCAAAGGTCATAAAATCGAACTGCGCGGTGCACCACATATGTGACACAACCGGATTAATTATAGTTCCTTGCAACGAAGGCTGTAGTATGCGGATTTGAATCAATCGGTCTGAAACTAGCTATTTTTTTCTCGGATTCGCTATAGGGTGCATATTTGGTTTATAGTGAATTTATCGGACCGAAAAGCCCACGTGTCGTGTGGTCGACGGAATCTTAGTGATATTATTGAGCCTGGATAGACGTACCTCTATTGTTTTTGTACGTGGATCGCCTACTTCGTCGGGCATGCTTTCGTTCAAATTCTGGAGATGGAGTAGTGGATGCTCTTAATCAGAACATCGCGAACCACGCTTGAACTCTGATCTGAATCTACAGTTTGTATTTCCGCAGATGTCTGACAGCTGTGCCGACATATTGACTGATAGGCGGGAGAACTATTTGGATTTTTTCCTTCCGTATAACTCTTTCGTGGTCGTGGAATTTGGAAGTGCTGCTTAAATGCACTATTACCTGCGGTTCGGTTACAAGATTACAGGGCTTCGTTACAGGCCTTACCGTTTCTTACGGTTGCTTTAATGAGACTCGACGTCATCAATCGACAGTACGAGCCGCGTAATTCTAATTATTTCCAATTTGAAGCACTGAAGCATTTGTTATAAAATAAGTTCTCACTTTCATCTACGTGATACACGTACGACGCTATAAAATCAAAGACAAGCAGCAGAAAACATTCGTAACAGCAACAGATCAGGTCTTCAGGAACTTGTTCTATAAAAAAACTGGTTGTACTATAATTTCTTTTTAAATTATCGTCGAATGCAACTGGTTCTCGTACACCAATAAAGAGATCGTTCTAAAGTCTTAATGCAAATGTACTGTGTACCCTTTCGCGATCCCAATGAACGGAAAAGTAATGGAAACTGACATATGCATGTGCACATGATTTATTGTAATTTCCAATACAAGTTTAAAGCCTTTGCTTAAAAAAATATGGGTAAACAAGTATTCATACCTCAATCGAAACCTTGCCAACTCAATTTAAAGTTACTGTGAGCGTTGAACTGAGATTAGTGCGTTATCAGAGGATTAATGTCATATCGATTATCGAGCTTAAGGCCCCAAGATGGTTTCTCGTTAAGAATTTCGAAACCCTGATGCCGAACAGAGAGCATGAGTGATATGCACTAGAGAGTCATCCATTCTCCATATCACATACACTTGTAAATTATTACTGCGTGAGACAGTGGCCCCCATTTAGGAAAAAATAAAAGGATGGAGCGCAACTATGTACGTAGGTAACGCCCAAGATGATATAGCTTGAATTGGAACCCAAACGCTCCAAGGGTTGTTATACCTAAATAAAGCAAATATTAGTACTGTAGCTAGTGTCTGTTGGAAAAACATATATCGCGTAAATCGGAGCCTACACCTTTAACGATCTGTGGTCATCTGTTAAAAAAAGATACAGGGATGACTAACCCGCAATCAAATCTTTGGCTTCTATAGCATTTCACAGAACTTTCCTCGAAATCTGTAGGAGTATATCTTTTTATGGCATGGTCGAGCATTTTAGCGGAGTCGACGAAATTGCATTTGATTTCATTTCGAATTTTCATTTAGTACTCCAGTTTTCATCAAAGCATAGCTCGTCACCAAACTAATCAGACCTTCGTTGGACTTAAAGTGATCATCCTACTTGATCTGAAGGAGGTGACCAGTGTTGTTTTTGAGCCGCTGGGATAACGAACTCTGTCCAAGTTGGAGAGAGGAGGTGCTTGCAGGATAGTTTCGCATTATTCATCTGTTCATTCTAGGTTTCAATTGATATGTGAAGAAATCATGACTAGTGTTATACCACAGAGGTCCTAATTTGACCTAAGCGCCACTGTAGTCTGCTACCGGTACCTTAATTCAATTTCCACACATCTGTTGTCTCATACCAGTTTTTTTTCGAGTTCAATCGTGTGTCCCCACAGTCATTAATCCCATTCAAGCAACAATAGCATCGTTAGCCTTAACCTCAACAAAACTCAGATGTCACCAGTTTCTTGTGTAACAAAGCGTTTATGTAAGTCAGAGGGATGTTATTTTATCTAAATACACACTAACGACTACAGTATCATTTTACACGATTAGAGGTGGGATTCTTGTGCGGTCGTGGTTCTTCTATTCCACAGAAAACTAGTTTTTCACCATTTTTTTTACTCCGTCGTGTGGCAATAATAAATAATGTTGTATAATTTTTAGGGGACTTAGGGGAGAGCGACAAATATTTTGTGCGCTTTGATTTCTTTTTGGAACGAAATTAACTTTTTTTTCGAATATATTCAAGACCGCTCCAAGCCACACGCGGTTGTTGTAGCACATCCGTTGTGTGTCATCTTAATGTATGCGCTTTTCGGTTTTAGATCGAGATGATTTGTCTTTCACTGAATGTGTCGATTGTGTTGAATTGCCTTAGAGGCGACCATCAATAACACGCTTTCTCCCTGCATCTCTGCAGTTTTATCTACAGCATACATTAATGGCTAATTCGTTCCAATCTGAGCTGTGGTTGCGTAACGGATTTGGATAATTTATTCACCATATGGGAATAGAAAGACCATAGCTTAATAGCTTCATCGAAGCTACACATAACATGCAAAGACTACGAGGTTGATGCTGTAACCCACGTGAAATGAGACAATGTCTTCTTTGCCGGTAAAGCAACGGTGTATTGGTCGTTTTAAGAGAAATACGTACAGAAGTGTAAAAAGTTTCGAAAATCGTTAGTCGTGTGTTGGTGAGAATTTTATACCGTTGTTGTATTAAGACACTATCGATTCTTTTGAACATGAACTGCGCAAACGACATCTTTTTGAAGTTCCGACGTAGAATTGCGAAGGCCTTACTTAAAGTAGTAAATCATGAAATAAAAATAAAAATGATCTCCTGCTGAAAGAAAAAATTCGTGAAGTGTTTAGCTGTGAGGAAGTCAAATGAATGATAGGACGTAACCGCGCACACTAACTGTTCAAAGAGTAATCCCATCCTAGTACAATCAGTAGTGCCTTGAGAGTACATTAAGCTGTCTCGTTAACATCGTGAATACTAATGATTCCCTATCCTCGTAATTCGAAGAGGTGAAAAGATCAAATTATCGCTGAAGCGTGGCGTAAAAAAAGGAAGTTTAGACCCGCCTAAGATGTTACTTTATTCCTATAGCTTACCATATAAAGTAAAAGTTTAAAAAACAAAAAAATAAATACTACTGCGCCACGACAGGGCTTGATTTTTTAAGCGAAACAACCTTCTAATCCTTGGCCATGTTGAGGTTATACCTTCTTATTTTAACATACTGACCAGTGGACTTGCACGATATTGACAAGTTTATTTTGAATCACACCACATTACAGCGCCTTGCCTTGTTCGAATTATGTTTTCTTAACTAAGTTCATTACCGACCTTGCTGAAGTCTGCACGCGGTCATGCTCTAATCATGGGCGGGTGTCATTCTCAGTTCTGTACTGGAACAAGATTACTGTCACTATCAGATTGCCGATAAATGATTCCAAACGTTCACACAGATGGCAGGCCAGAAATTGCATGGGATGTTAAGAAGACTTATTTACCAGTACTTGGATCAGTTTGTAGGATAAAATAATTCAACGGCCATCAGCTTTGTTTTGTAGTCTCGATATTGCCATCTTGATATCGTCGAGAGCGGAAGGCATTCTCAATTGAGTGGAACACACAACATTAGTAGCTCCTATTCGCGCTTTTCAAGGCTTATACAAATGTCCCATTCGCCAAGGCCGTTTATCTATAAAATGTTTTTAACAGACGTAATAATTGACCATTTATTCTAACAATTTGTTATTTTCTTCTCATTTTTAGCTTATCGTCACCTGTCAAAAGTTTTTACTCAGGTCGTAACGTCTTTATAACCGGTGCGACAGGATTTGTTGGTGTGTGTCTGATCGAGAAAATCCTCCGCGATCTGCCGGACATTGGAAAACTGTACCTGCTATTGCGCCCTAAAAAGCAGAAAACCATTGAGCAACGTTTGAAAGACTTGCAAAAGAACTCTGTGTTTGACAATCTTAACGAGGGCGATGCCAGTGCATTGTTCGCAAAGCTTGTCGCAATCAATGGAGACATCGGTTCAGAAAACCTAGGAATCTCTGAGGAAGATAAAAAAGTCTTGGCTGACAATGTCAGTGTAGTCTTTCACTCTGCTGCTACCTTGGATTTCTTTCAATCCTTGAAGGAGACCACAAACATCAATTTGCTGGGAACACGTCGCGTTGCTGAATTGTGCAAACAACTTCCAAAATTAGAGGTAAATTCAATAAACTTAACTCCGATCGAAAAACGTTTTCATATGTTCCCATTTGTGTATTCAGGCGCTCGTTCATGTATCCAGCGCGTTCGTTAATTCATACCTTTTGGAAGCAGATGAGATCTTATACCCCTCACCTGATGACCCCGAGAAAATTATCCACCTGGCAGAGACATTGAACGATGAAGCTCTTAAAGAACTGGAACCCAAGTAAGACGTTCGCGGTTATTTTGAGACGTGAGCTTATCGCTTTTCTCTTTCAGAATCTTAAAGGACCATCCAAATACGTACACGTTCACAAAACACTTGGCAGAGCATGAAGTGAATAAGGTTGCTGATAAATTCCCGTGCGGAATCGTCCGACCAAGCATGAGTAAGATTATTTATATTTAAAGATTATTGAAAGTTGTATTAATGTGCATTCCTCACAGTAACTGCTGCATGGAAACAACCAGTTCCTGGGTGGACTATCTCGAAAAATGGACCTCCTGGATTCTTCATGGGCGCCTCAAAAGGTGTTATACGACGTCTTCCAATGGATCAATCATTGATTATGGATTATATTCCTGTCGATGTTGTTGTCAATCAAATTCTAATCACCGGATACTACGTTAATAGTTTGAAGTAAGTTATCAATTAGAACCGGCATACGTGTGTTGTTCATGGGACATCAATTAGTTCCGGATAATGAAATGTGTTTGTTTGAGAGTATTCTGCATAAATTCAGAGCTTTTCGGGGGTTTTGGAATTTGGAACTCCAGCTGTTTTTCTATTGTATAATTGTATAATTCACGAATGGACCCCTTAGCTAGTGCGAATGGATCTTAAGTCATTGACAGAGCGTATAAATTTCTCAAAACTTCGACTATCAAAGGCGGACAACACGAATGGTTGACGTGTCTAAACAAACAATGTGGCTTTCTGAAAAACACTTCCCATAAAAAGTGGTTGACAATGTCAGTGGAGTCATCATTCTTACCAGTTGGAACTCTAATCCCATTAATTTTTTGTTCAGCCATAAACTTTGAAGCTTAAACTCCCTCACAATCGAGTGGTCTGTCTGGAGTGCTCTCATCACGATTTATATTCTTTTGGTCGGATTCAGTTCGCAATGAACCACAGTGGGTGGGTATGTGCATCGACTCCTACGCATTTGAACCTACCTGTCTAGGTTCGATACCTGATACGACAATTAATACTTTTTACGGCCCCACCTCTTTCGAGTCACTGACAATGCTCACAGAGTATAACTGTCTAGAAAAAGCTTCTCAACTCTGGCCGCTCGGAGTCGGCATAAAATTGTAGGTCCTTTTCCCTCGTGATATAACACGACGCACAACACGAGTGGTTGCTGAGAAGCTATGCCCTGGCCCTCTAAGGGCTGTGGCGCCACCCATATTTTATTATAATGGTCCAAAGTAATATCTAACAATAAATTGCTTCTCTTATTTTTCAGAGTTAGAAATGGTGGAACCCCAGTGGACTTGCAAATTTTCCATTGCACCTCCAGTACTTATAAACCATTCCGTTTCGAATCTTTAGCCGACAAAATGAATATGTACATGCACATGTACCCTCTCAAATCTGCCGTTTGGTAAGTAGTTGATGACAAAAATCCATTACGGACGTCTAATTGAACTACATTTGAAGGTATCCGAATTTAAAACTTGTTAAGAGCCTCTTCCTATTCCGAGTTGCTGCTATATTGTTCCACTTCATTCCTGGCTACGTTTTGGACTTTGTCACAAAGTTGGGTGGTGGCAGACCCATGTAAGTGTTTAATTTCCTTTGATTTGTGCCGCGTTGAAGTGTTTAACATTTTTGTTTTTTGTGCAGTTTGGTTCGTTTGCATACAAACGTATGGAATTCATTGAAAACCTTGGAGCGTTTCATCTTCACCGAATGGAAATACGACAACAAGAGAACACTGCAACTAGCTAAAGGACTGGATCCTAGAGACAAGGAGACCTTCTTCATTGACATAGGCGATCTGAAATGGGAAGAGTATTTCCACAACATGCTTCTCGGTGTCCGCAAGTACTTGAACCACGAGCCCATCAGCAATTTGGAAGCCGCCAAGAAGAAGGAGAAAATGTAAGTTGAAACATCTTATTCATTTAACTACTAACATACTTTTGTTTTCAGTTTACTCGGCCTCCATGTTCTTCTTCAATGTCTCTTCTACTTGGCCGTCTGGAAGTTCTTAGGTTTTGCGCTTGGATTGACCAATGCCAAAGCAGCTCTGTTACTGCCTGTTGTTTATGCACTGTTCGGAATCTTGTAGAACAATGGGAATATTTAAAAACTTGTTTATCTTCCGAAGTTAAGTTGGTGGAGAAGCATAATCAACTGAATGCTTGTTGCATTATTATTAATTTTTTGACTTAATTTATTTAAGGGTTCATTGAGGTGTTGTCATCGGTAACAATTTTATGAAATTATAATTTTTTATATAACACCCAATAAAATTGTTCAAATGTATCTTTTCCAAAAAAAGGAAAATCTTCATCGTAGAAATTGTTTGTAAAATTATACCAAGCATACTCTTTAGTCGAACATGGAAATAACAATTAAGTGAACGCAAATGGGAAAATGCTCTGGTCTGACATACAAAACAGCAGATGTTGAAATTTTAGAAATAAAACATATTTAAGAAATAATGGAAATGGCTGAAGCCCATGTTTGGAGCGACTTGGATTGCAATATATGGATCTATCAAACTACGTTTTAATTATCAAAGAAAACGATTTCATATGACAAACGTGATACGAAACAGACATATACCCAAGTCGTCAAAGAATTTTCAGGTTTTCTTAAGAGTTCTCAGGTTCTCAGATATTTCATCTTGCGTGGTCGAGCAGTTTCGTTGTTCAGGATTATCCGTGGAGCTTCAGGGTGGATAAATGTGATGTCAAGTCGGTAAAAAAATTCATTTTTTGTTATATTTGTTGCTCATATTCGAATATCAAACTGATTTTCATAAAGTAATTCGCGAGTTAATCAAATTAGACAAGAAAATAAAGAATCATGTTACTCATGAAAATAGCAGTCATCTTAAAATGTGTTTTTTACGAAAAACAACGTAAATAAGAGTGCAGCGTCGGACAGTGTTTAAGTTCTATGGGAGAGTTGGAGAAAAACGATCTTAATGAGATTTGGAACATAGTGCACGTGCCACGAGATATCGTGGTCCAAAAATTCCAATGCAGAAAAATTCACGAGATTGCTGAACTTAATCGGTTCGATTCTCCCGAAGACTTGATTCAAAAGTGACTTTTAATTTTTGCATCATCGATAGAGAATACTTTTATGTAGGTTTCTCATGGAGCCTTTTTATTACTGCCTTTTTAGGTTCCAAAGTACCTAGTTTTAGGAAATATGCAACATCAAATTTGCTTAAAAAATGCGTACATTTTTGTAAATTTCAAAGTCTTTATTTGGCGCTAACGGTGCAACGAAACAAAAAACATTTTGGCTTTCTAGGTTGTTATATTTGTAGAATTGAAAAACCTGTATCATTTGGCCGAACAAAAATGTTGCTTTGGGTGCTTTTTCCACTGCCGGACCACTGTGCGTCAAGGCATAGAGTGCACCAACCGCCTGCAACGCTTATTGATGGTGTAACATGTTTACATAAATATTTGTATCTATAATGCCGTAAATGTTATGTATCGGACAAACAACTCTGTAAGAGAAACTTCCTCAAACCATTATTTTTGACACTCCGTTCTTAGTGGTTTTGGTGTATATAAAACAAAAAACTGTATACAGACTAATCCCCATAAATCGAAACCTCAATAATACGTAACAAGCTGCTACTTCCGTGAAAATCGTCGTTAATTTGTAATATGTTGGATATTGATATGTGTTGGAAAATTCAAATTTTCATGTTTTCCACCTCGTTAAATCGAAATCTTGATAATTCGTAACCTGCGGTAATTCGTAATAAATGATATTCCCATGTAACTTCGAATTACCGCGATTCGACTGTATATCTAACTTGTTTTCCTTCTGTTTTAAAAAAAAGTCTTGTTTTTTTCCTCAAAAATTGAATATAATAAATATTCTGTACTTAAGCAAGCCTGCAGACAAGTTAAGGAACAACACATTTCCAGACTCATTAGCATAAACATCCGATCAGCACTCAATCCACCAGCCTTCATCATTATTTCACAACAAGAACAATCCGATCGCCACCGAATATTCTTGGAATTCCCCCATCCACATTTCTTCATGAGAATCATTTCCATAACGCAGCAGCAGATCACAGCTTAGAATATGTTTTCCCTCTTTGTAGTAGTTAGTTCAGTTTTCACAACCAGTAAAGGAAGAGGCTTCTCCTCAAAATAAAAAATATTTTTTTTAATAAAACTCAACATCTAGAGTCTTAACTGACATTCTGCACCATGTGTGTGTTCAGAAACACATGAGAAAAGAAATGCGGTTGTACTACCGCAGATTTTTTCTTTTACTACTTGATATATCTTATATATTCCCACTAGACGTAATTGAGTGATTTTGGCAATTTCCCTCGAAATTAGGATCGAAATTGAAAATATGAGTTCACTACGAATTACGAACTTCGCAAATACTAGGTCTGTTCCCGTACCCAAAATAAACAACACAAAACAACACAATTCTACGAAAGTCTGTTCCCGTACGCCAAAAATTTGGGTTTTATGTCAAATGAGCGCTCTCTCGAGAGAGTAAACAATTTCCCCACCCTGCCCATTTTAACACAAGAAATTTCTGTGGGCAGTTTGTTGGTCTTCTGTCGAATCGGTTGATGTGTGAAATACTTAGATTTGATAATAATAATAAATTACAAATAAATGTGAAATCTATGTGCGTTTCACCTATTACTTTGGAAAATCCTTTTTTATTTTGGAAAAATGTACTTGTCTCCTGTTTTTGCTCATCATTGGGCCACGTTATAATGCTTGGGCTGAGACTGCTTAAGAACATTGTATACCGGTCGATGATACGTGAAACAGATGATAATGAAAGATCAAAACAGTCGGCTAAATCTATAAAACTACCTGCTCATGACCAGCAAACCATAGGAAAACTGCAGTGTGCTTATGATCCCTGCATCTTTTATTGGGCCGTAGATCAGCATAAAAGTGCGATGTTTCAAACTTTTCCGAAATTCTTTTAAATAAAGATCTTTTAGTACGGAAATATGTTATGAGTTCCTTTTCAGAGTAGAGTGGAACAGTCGTTTCTAAATAATCCCTCACACACGTTCTTTTTGACTTAGATGAACACACAACCGCTAGCAACAATTCTTTTCCAATGTCAGGTTAATTAATAATTAGTTCCATCACATATACTTCATACCTGTGAAGTTTTCTGATTCGCAGGGAACTACCGGTATAATTTGAGAAAACCGACAATTCATGTGAATCGCGTTTGCCTTTTTGTGTATTGCGTTCTCAGTTTGGCAGTTATCAAATAGAATGATTGATTCGCGGATACAACATTTTGAATCGTTAATTAGGTTAGGTAACCTATCTTTTGTTGAGATTTTTGTCAATAAAAAGACTCGAAAACGAAAATTCAATGCACATCTATTTGCCTACCAAGGAGTACATATAACTTGTTGTTTATAAATGCTGGGAAGTGGTTGTTTCTGAAAGAAAAGCGATCGCAGGACGCGGCTCATAAGAATGGCACTTTATGAATTGTCAATTTTGTGACATGACGCAACGCACGCAACGGATTCTATGGGTTTGGACCTTAAGCCATATGGAACAAATAATCGCCACGCATTCAACTTGCACCTACCAGTTCGACGCAACAGCGGAGAAATGCAAAAAAAAGAATTTCAACTGCCTTCAAATTGGTTGAATAGAATAAGTTACCATTCCACCATATTCAAAGATGACGAATAACTTCATCCCAAAAGTATGCACTGTTTCCAGTTTGAAAAACACTATTCACCACTGCATTCGATTACTCAATCAAGTAAGATATAAGCAGCCACTTAACGTACGCCATTGGTAGGTGAATAAGCAAGAGCGCACGCCGTTTTCTCGTGTCTGCGAGCGTGGGTTCGAATCCCGCGGTGAAAAAAAGTTAATAAAAAAAAACCCACTTAATTTGGCCGAACTCTGTGCACTCTATCGCAGAGTTTTGGAATGCTTTCAAAGGAGGGAGAACGAAGTAGAGATGGTTTTACGCCTTCGGTGCTCAGAAGAATCCCACTCTGAGAAACGTCATCCTCATAACCAGCTACACTTTTTTTTCCAGTTGTTCAATAATTTTTTTATATGTACATACATACATACGAATTTGTCGGCATTTTAAATTGAATTTTGTTATTCGATCTGCCGTGAGGCGATTTGTGACAACGGGCGGGCACATAATCAACATTTGACTTGTTGGTTAGAGGCAGTTAGCCAAGAATCGCTCCCAAGTCTTCGATTCTTGTGTAGCTTCTGTCTTGCTGTACCGCTCCAGTTGTTGAGTGTTGTTAAGTCTTCTAATTGGACGTGGTAACTTGTGGATTATAGAAGGACTAGGTTAGTTTGACTTTCGTTTCCTCGCTTTGCTGCGGTGACTGATTCCCGCGGTTTCTTCAGCTGTTGCTAGTTCTTCATTTTCTGCTGAATTAATTTCGCTGACGATGGCAATAGGTGGGAATGGATTTCCAACAGTGGAGACCTATCCCTCCTCCTAGGATTGTACTTCTGCGATGAATTCCGGTCATCTGTTGGCGATGGTTGCAATGGGTGGTTGGAAGTCGCCTTCGTAGAATCTTGCTATCTGGGCTGGAGTGCTTGCGGTCCCTTCACTTGCGATAAGTCTTTGGTACAGCTTCTTCCTATTATTGATGAATTGGTGTAGTTGTCGAAAAGTGTCAGGTCTTATCCTGCGCACCTTGTTCTCCAACTGGGTTTTATTGTGATGCTGTACATACTGTAGTCAGAAACATGGCCTTAATGTTCACTGAGAACTGCTTGGTAGTCGCTACTTTGTGTATTAAATTATCGGGACTTTATTCGCCCGTGGCCATATCCCTCAAATGAAGGGTTGGCGCAACCAGATTACATCTGTTAAACTGCTTAAAGACCGAAAATGTCAAGTTGGATGATGGTTGCGTTGCGTCCGTTTTTGGCAGAGGTAACTGCATGAACGACTGATGAACTTTCCGGAACAGCTAATCACAAAAATAAACTTGACTATTTTCTTTCATAAATTCTGCAGTTAGTTTAGAGCTTGCCTTCCAAACTTAATCGGCTGTTTTACCAGAGGCTAGTTTCTGATGGAATGCAATCGCTTAGCTTGCTTAGCTTCAATGTTTCCGCAATTACCACTCCGGACAAATAGTGAAATATTGAAGACCAAGAAGAATTGAACACAAGCGACCGTTCTTCGAGACAATCCTGATGAAGGTGCGTTTGCCACAACTTAGACTGCGGGAGCAACCACTTCAATGGAGTTCCAACGTTTATTTGCCTCTTGCAAGAACCGCAATTGAACATCATTTTCCATTATTTGCCATATACTTTCAATATTCTATAGATCTATAGTTAGTTACATAAGAAGCTGTCCAACTTCTATGTACGTACGAAATAATAACCGATATGATGATCCCATCATTCGCAGACCAATTGGATTGGTATTCATTATAATCAAAGTCCTCTATGGTCTCACTGCCTACAAAACGATTTCAGTGGCATCTCATCACCCGAAACAGAACATTTGCAGATACTGGGCCGCAGGTTTGTTTTTATCTCAAGAGCCTTAATATTGAATTGAATGTTGCTCAGACATTTTGGCCAAGAACATAATGTATTAACCGCTGTAACATATGCAACCGGTAAATCATACAACCTAATTTCAATTCATGTGATAACCTATTGCCTTTAGCAAAAAAAAGCTTTTCTGTTGGATGCTAGACGTAACTGTATTTATGTCTTTAGCAGATTTTTTCGCAAATAGTATCAATTATATTTGTTTGTAAAAAAATTGTGTATCGTGAATAAAAAATATAATTACTTTTATCGTCTGGAGTTTCTTTTTTGCAATTCCTGACGTTCTTCCTTTGGCCATCATCCGTCTATCATTGGCTGGTTCCCATAAGCATTGAAACTGTCCGGACAGATTTATTACCAGTTTCGAAGAATTACTAGAACTACTTCTACATCATCAAGCTTAATTTCGTTTACCTCCTTTATTTTCGATACTTCTTCGGTAGCGTATACCACATCATGAATAGCAATTGCTACATGAATAGCAATTGCTGGCAGTAGTCTGTGCTCCTTATCGAACCTTCTCACAAGAACCACAGAAATTGCCCTCACACTTTCCAGCTATTAAAAATAACTTGGATTATTATCTGTTCTAAGGAAATTAGGTGAAATGTCTGGAATAAGTCAATCCGAAAAACATGGGACATGGAAGGTGGGTGCTCCACAATCGGTATGAATTTAGTCTCGACAGAAGCTCCCAGACAAAATACCACAGTCGCCAATCAAGTGCAATTCAACCAGCATTCCTTACTAATCAGCGAAGCGCAGAGCTTTCTGAGTAGTTGGTGAATAAAAGTCACGATGGACTTTTCTATCCGGAGCCTGTTGAGTGCTGCGGTTATTGCATTGCGTTTGGTTTTATTGAATGTTCCGTCGATATCAATAAGGGCAGCAAGGGTGAATCAAGGAAAAATCCTTGTGTTCACGGGTGTAGTCACTTTTAATTTAAATCAGTCCATTCACTAATTGTTTCGACTGTGTGCTTTCAGTACATGAAATACAACGTTTTTGGGGCTAAGTTAAGCAGATTTAAGTTAATTTAGGCTTATGCTAGGTAGGTAGGTTAGCCTACTCGTAGTAGAGGCTCAGGCCTTGAACATCTTTTCCTTTCCTTCTTTTTCCTATATTTAGTTGTCCGTCCGCTGTCTTCTGTAGTATTCGTCTGTTTTCTTCTCTATCTTTTCATCTTTCTACTCTCATAGCTAAGTAGTTGTATGCACAAGATATTTCTTTGATTGTAAATGAGTAGTGTTCGAGTGAGTGGACAAGAACCACCCGCACAACCACAAGCTTGCCGCCATCATCCTCATCGGCACTGAAGATACCCGAGAAAGTTGCAAAATCTCTTGTTGAAAGCTCTTCTTCATCATCATTGGACAAAGGGATATAATTCAATACCTGAAATAACTGGAAATGACCTCAAAATCATAAGCCACAATTACTTTGAATTGGTTTTCTATCATCTCTTCTGCATATTATCTCGTTCCAATGACAAGTTGAAATTGAATATGAGAAGCATTCGACTTATGGAGACGACACGACTAGACCCTCGAATAGACATTGAATGTACGAAATATATATATGTAGGCGAATGATCCGTCCAAGGTTGGCACATGTGACTTACAAAACAGATAACCAAATGGGTATGTTGTCCATATTCTGTACAAACACTACACCAGCAAATTGAATCGAAACTAACTAAAGTTACTTACAAGACAAATTTCGCAAAAATCAACTCCTTTCTAATCTCACATATTCTTCAGGACTGAATCTCTTCCTTCCAATCCAACCTCCTTGACATTGAAAATGAACTTTGAATTCTGAATTCTACCCTCTCCCGTCAGACCTAACCTGTTGAGTGTTAATTCCTCGTGAATATCCCAAGAACAAAATTGTTACAACAATCTCAAACATCACCCAACTCTTTTACGTATGTACTGCAAAGAAAAAAAAATCCCAATTTTCTTGAGTAATCCTTTCCCAGTAAATACCACAGCGAAAGCTTTCCTCCAATGTCATACACATTATCGATCCATTTCAGCAAACAGAAATAACAAAAAGAAAACAAATCGAACTGTTGCGTGCGCACTCCCCATCGAATACGCTTGCCTGCTGTTTTACATTGGTATACACAAATTTCATTTTCCTTCTCAATTAGAATTAAAAAGTCCTTCGAGGTGAAAGCAACATCATCGTTAGTCGTTCGTTCTTCGCTCGCGCCCTACATTTTTTCAGATAATTCTTGTTATCTGTGTGACCTCCATATTTCAATTGAAAACAGGATATTTCTCAAAATATCCTTGCACACATTTTGCACTCAGATAAAGTTCGAATAAAAAAGTAAAACCAACATAACAACGTCAATTTTTTCCCCAATTCGTATATCTTGTCTTTTTTTCATCCAATCCCTCAGAATACAGTGTTTTTTTTCATAAAAAAAAAATTTACAAAAAAACTCCCCTTTTTTACGTCCTTGCTTATGGGTTTTGAATACAATTTTTTTTTTCTCATACATATATCTTTTTTTTTTAGTGTGATTTTCTAATTCTCTTGAATATTGTCATTACATTTTGTGTAAGAAAAAATTAATGGAAAAAAATGAAAATTGTATCTATACATACGCTCAGTATGTATGCGTATTTATTTGTATTAAATTCCAGTGAATCCCGTACGTGATTGTGTGTGAATGCGCCCTCCCTGTTTACATTATGTTTGCCCCAGTAAAACATAAGTTTTTTGAAAAACTTGACCGTAGAATGTGTTTGCTATTTTTGAAAACTTCTTAACTTCCATAAAAAAAAACAAAAGAACAACACGAGGCAGAGAGTTTCGATAAAGAGTTTTGTAATTTTTCTTTTTCTTTGTGTTTGATTCGTTTTTTTTTTTGGTTTTGATTTTTCTTTCGACATTTTTTTTTATCCATTTGTCAATGTATAATATTTGAAAAAAAAAAATCCGGAGAGTGACGATAAGCAAACAGAAAGTTTCCATTATTGCAACAGGTAAGTGAACAACATCAAAAAGGAACGAGCAAAAAAAAAACACACACACAAAGCATATTTGCGTTTGAGTTTTGAAAAAAATAAGCAAATAAATGAAACAAAGGACCAAAATTTAAAGTTAAGATATAGAGTCAAATAGAAAGCTTTTGAATCTATCCCACGGTTTGCATTGATTTATATGCAAGGACTTTCTATATTCAAGGACAATTGTGCAGAAAAGGTAAACTCTCTCCATTCACTACTCTCTCCCCCACTCTCTCTCTCTTCCCCATTCAGCATGTGTGACGCAATATCCTTCCAGTTTTTTATTAATTGTACAATTCTGATTGGTATATATTCACGTTTCACTTAATTTTCGTATTCAGTAGATATTTATTCTTGCATTTCTCCGAAATCAATCTCCAGTCAAGAAAATTGAAAAAAAAAATTAAACAAAAATTACACACATTTTTTTAGAAGCACCAATGCCCGAAGTATTGACACTGCCAGGCATGGCTGACGCCGAGCCAGATTTGTCAACTTTTGAAAATAAGACCGGCCTAGCCGAGGACATGAAGTTTCTGGCATCAATGCCAGAGCTTTGTGATGTCACATTTTTGGTCGGCGATACCCGTGAGCCAGTGTGTGCAGTGAAGGTGAGCCACCGACAACCGATCAATTTCCACCATTTTGTGTTTCCATTTGCCAATTTGATTTTGTTTTTGCTTTCAGGCTGTCCTAGCATCACGGTCACGGGTTTTTGCTAAAATGCTTTATTCAGCCCCATCGCCCCAGCGTAAACGTGAAACATCCACAAAGGAGAACAAGTTGCGGTTGTTTTTGAAAAGGTCCTCCGAGCCATTGCTCAACTTGCAGAATGCCAACCAACAGGTATGTATAGCATTTTCTCGTGCCTTTGTGTTTGTTTTGGTTTATGGTTTCATTTTTGAATGTATTTGTTCTTCGTGTTGAGGATGAGGATGAGGATAAAGTTTTCATTTCAGTTTTGAGGGGTGGGTTGTAAATAGAGACAAAATATATTGGATGCGAGAAATGAATCCACTCCGTTGAAGTATGAAATTGATTTCAATCTTGTGATGCTACCCTTTATTCATTTATATCTCGTTTATTTCATGTATAGACATTTATGAAAATCCTTTACAAGATTTACTGAGCTTTTATTCTCTTTTTTTCTTCTCCCGCGTGTCTGTGCGTTTGCAATGGTTTGCGTTAATTGATTTTCAATGGCATGGTTTATGTGTATCTGAAATGATGGCTGATTAGTAGTTTAGTGAATTGGGTCCACTAATGAAATTATTTCTAATGAGATAGGAAATACATTTTGAAGTACTTTCTGCTTTCCGCATGCTTAGAGGCGATCTTATGTCTTCCTATTGGAACCGAGAGTTGACATATCTTCACACACTGTTTAAATGTTTAAATCGAAGTGTTATTGTTAATCTTTTCCCGTATAGACATTCAGCGATGGGTTGGGTTGAGTTTTGAATAACGGCCTAGTCGACCTGTGGATAAAGTCTCTGAAGAACAGGAGTGCAGGACTTTTACTGTCACCCTTTGTACAGATTGGTTTTGTAGTCAGATCAAACTTAAAATTGTGTAGTTATAAAACTGATTCTGGCTACACTCACACACACCATTCAAGTGGCAGCCTTGGCTTCGCTGAAAGTGCTTGATGAAACGGTCTAATAAATTTGGCGTTATTCCAGCAATAGTGTCTCAAATGTTGGCCAAAACGTCCAAAATGTTAGCTTAGACTAAGGACTGGACGTGGCCTAGAGAAAATGCAAAACTATTTAACGCTGCCGTGCTTCTTAAATTTCTTCTTCACAACTTCGACGGAGTGTCGCTTGTATGATATGTAGCGCCGTCTTGTTGAAACCAAATCTCGGTTAACATCGCTCTATATCTGACATCAATCCCGATACCGGTGTCTCCTTCCCCATTTCGAAAGAAGTAAGGTCCGACGATGCCGCCATGCCGCACCAAGCAGTCAATCTTTGTGGTTACATTGATGCTTGGTCGGACTTGTGGATTGTGTTAGCTCCAATAACGGCAATCTAGCTTGTTGACATAGCCACTGAGTTAAAACTGGTTGTAGTCTGAGAAGATTTTTTGCCCACAATCCGGAAGGAGCATCCTTTCGATCATGGAAGAATAACAGCTTATAATACGTTAGGTTTTGATAATGCGTTTTCACATACTACAAACCAAAATGTTGCAAATTCCAGCCTAAAGCAATTTATGTGTTTTTGAGTACTATTGAAAACGCCGACACTAAAATCGTTGTTTAGTTTTAAAGCATCTGCAAAGATGGTCACCTTTCAAATTGCTCATGCAGCCTCCGCTTTATCACTGATATATTTGATTCTTCGAACTGATCCTTTCCCATATAATTTACATTACTTCAATGACTATGGATTCATCATCCTTTCATGATTTCTCTTAACAACTAATATTCACTTTATCAAAAGTTGTTGGTGAATTTCGTGACTTTGGCTGGACATTCTGCGCGATCTATTGACAATTAAATGACATACACATAAACCATGGTAAAGGAAACAGCTTTAAAATTCATGTAAAAAAAAGCTCAGTAAATCTTGTGAAACTAAAGAATCCCTATGACTTACTGGCATTAAATAAATAAACATTTAATTCAAATTTATATACCTATATTCGTTTTTTTCAAAAATTCAATATTCAAAATTAATTTGTACATAATTGTTGTATATATTTATGTTTCATGTTAATTAGAGGAGTGGTTTCAGCCAACAATTGGCACCGATTCCGGAGGTAATCCAAATTGTGTGATGTTCAGTGTTGTTTTTGTAATTGTTTTTGTTTTTCCTTTTTTAATTTAGTTTGATGTAGATACATAATGTTTTCGGTAAATGTTTTTAGATCTATGAATTGAGTGTGTGTTGTTTTTGATGTCTCCTTCTGTTTATAGAATGTCAGCTTAAGGGTTAAATGACAAATGGAAACTTGAACAATTGGTTGTATTCATTGCGTTTGGTGAACATAATTCAAGACCTTGAGTTCTTAATTTAGACTATTGTGTCAAGCGGTTCAATTGGCCCTTAAAATCCTGTGAATAAGGGATGATTTGAACACGTTTTAACTTGATGTAAGACTTCGACTCCGGTTCAATGGGACAACGCAACAGAGGACGCTAGCATTTCAGGTGACACGCAGAAGTAATGAATGACTTCAACCAACAGTAGCGGTAATAGAATTCGTGCATGTACACGGATGTGGATATCCACGGCGGTAATAAAACCCCGGGCTAATGACCAAAAATCGAAGGACCTGGCTGTCCAGTAGACACATTTGGAATAGGTACAAATCGCACTAATGGACTAGAGACCGAATGTCTATCTAGTTGGAAGAGATTGTTTGTTGGGGCTAGGGTGCGCGCAGGCACTCGAAGAAGAAAATGATTAAGTTCCTTCACTAAATTGACCTATGGGGCTGAATGAAGGAAGTGAATTAGCAATCCCGAAATTGTGCTTATAGTCTTATAGGCTGCAGCTCACTTAGACCAACGAGTTGGGTCCATTGTGCTTAACCAAACGACTGGTGTTGAACTTGCTTTAATTGATGATTGACAATCAAGAGAATTCTTTAAATAGAATAATCTGTAGATAACTAACTAGAATTATTGAACTTGGTCAGAAATGGTTTTTAATGCAATTTAGATCAACAGTAGCTTGTTCTTCTTTTTCTTCTCTGTATAGCAATTGACTACGGTATCCATTTTGAATGTGTACATGTCGTTTACAGGTGTGGGATAACGAGGGGGTTTCTCGATAAAAAGGAAAACAAAAACAAATGAAGAAATAAAAGCGAATTAAAATGTGGTCGTACATCTGTTTTTGACGAGGAGCTGCTGGACATAGTAAAGATCCCCACACACGATGTGTGTGGTAAAATTGTTACCTACTTTCAAACTCGGGTACTTATTGAGTAATCCTCGTGATTTCGGATAAAGATTAAAATTAAGAAACACTTGACCTGATGTGAACTTCGACATGGTTGGATACGTTTTCTTTTATTTTTGTGTATTTTTTGTCGCTACTAGAGAGTGTATGTCTGAATGCAATCGATAAAGATTTTCTACAGATTTTCTTGTGTTTTACGCTAGTCGTTGAGTGAATCTAACCCCCTTAAAGAGCTCAGACAACTCTCTAAATGACTGGCATGAAAAATCGTCTTATTGAGCAATGTTAATTAATGATAGCTGATTTTGTCTGTAGACTGGATATTAATTGATTAATCACATGAAAGTAGCTTTGACCACACTGTCTAAGTCATTTGTTCTTTTACCAATTCAGGTTAAGGGGTTAGAAAAATCTCGTACAAAACTGGGTAAAAGCGTGTCTCCACTTTCCATTTCGAAACCATAATGCTCTTCCCGCGGAACAGCCGCTAGGCTGCTAAGATACTCATGCTACTCTATTGTTTCTATTTGTTCTGCTGACTCTACCGCTCGTCTTCTATTTCGCGTAGCTGTGTTAACACGGCTATACGTGTCCGCAGATTACCAACCAGTATCCTCCCGACTCAACCATTCTTCTGGAGTGGACCCGATCATTGTGCTAAATTGTATTTAGGACATAATTGCCCTTCTTGCAAGCGAATTTCTTATTTGGGACCAGTCGGCAGTGTTTAAAAGCGTTTTTAAGATCAAATGGCACCACATTGCAATATTTCGTTGTGCTCCACTTCCGAGAATGCTCTTCTATTTCCACAGCCAACATCCTGTCACATATTGTACGCTCAAGGACAAGGCTACGATGATTCTTCGTGTGGTTTGATTCAATTGGGTGGAAGTACTAAGTGTTGCAGCTTAGACGGTTCTGGAAACACTACTTCCTCTAAACACTTTTGCAGCGTTGCTTCTTCAGTGGTTTGTTCGGAATATCATCGGGTCCAGGCGCCATTTTGTCTCCTATGATGGAAAGGGTACGGATCGAGAAATAGATGTGCGAACTCAAGTATGTCAGCGTCTTATTTTTTCCTGAAGTTTGCACTAGGTTCAGTAAATTGAACTAAAATCGTTTGAAGATTTTGTTTAATATTCAGAAAAATTACTTCTTTTAAAATATTTATAAATTGTTCTGACACTCGTCAATAGCTACGGATGTATCAACTTTCAACACTGGCTGTGCTTATGCGAGTGTAACCTGAAATGTTTTAAACAAATTTTTCAACAAATTTCTTGTAACCTCTAAACTTTCGACATACATTATCGGGGTTTCGATTTCGGTGAAAGGTAGTTGAAATCCCCTTGAGTTCATTCGTCCTTAAGTGGTTGTCAAACAAAACAAGCTTACAGCGTGAACTGATAAGTTTTAGTTAATTTTTGTGTTCATTTTTAGGGGTCAAAACAATTATGCCTAAAACACAATAGTGCTGTGCAGCTGGGTTTTTCACGTTAAGAGTTTAGAGTTTCACATGCGCTTTGAAATGGCAACTCAATTTATCAGCTGTATTCAATTCACAAATCCCACTTGGAAAAAATTGTGCCCTTACTACTCCACTAATTTCACTCGTTAAATTAACCACAGTCAGCTATTGCCATTTCTCAAATGTCAGTTGACTCTTAATTTGAGCGAAGATCTCTCAATTTGTAAAGGAGTGTGAGTGAAATCGCATCTCGCGCATGTCGAAAAATCCTTACGTGAAACCAGAGATGAAGTATGACATGATTTCTGCTTGAAACTAGAACGTTCTAGGACATTGCTCTTATTTCGCTCAAGAAAGCGCGAAGCTGTATTTTGTTCATAGCATATGATTTGCCTGTGTTGGAAAATATCGCCAGCAGCAAAGCCGTATTGTGTTTCAGGCATTATGGCAATCCGACACAGGTAATATTTCTTTTTTGTTTGTTTTGGCCGCCACTTCAAAATGGACAGCTACTGACATTTGAAAACACTTCAACTCTGTGGGAACAGCCTAGTGAGGTGTAAAAGTTCTTCCAAATCACGCGATTTCAGTTCAGATGTAGTTTATTTTTCTACATAGTCTCTCTCAAATCGAAAGTCACACAGTTTCAGATATGTATATAATCGAACGCCTCAAACAATCCGTATCAATTATAAATTCGCCAAAATCAGACTGATTTTCGGTGATTTCTATGATCTCTTAGAAAGGATCTACGATAAATGCTCCAGCTTCGACATCGAGATCATTCTACAAGATTTCAAAGCTTATCTGGGTAGGTTAGGTTTGGTTGTAGTGGTTGACTGCTGAAGGCAGTGAGTGGTGCTTGCAGTGAAGCTATTTAGTTGGCATAAGCTACTACACCAAGCGACAATGCGTTTGTGTGATCAGTTAAGAAAATACTACTATGTAAATTACAGGGTGGGTATGTCATACACCGTCACACTCTCGCCGGGTTAAAATAGTAGGCCCCTATGTGTAGGAACCTACGACTAGCCCGCTGCATGAGCAGAGTAGGTGATCTATGTTTTCTACCTTCACTTCATCCATGCAGCTTCTACAAAAATCGTATGCTACACCCATCCTGCGAGCATGAGTGCCAATTGCACAGTGCCCGGTTATGACTCCTGTGAGAGTCCTTAATGAGGGTCTGCTGAGCCTAAGTAGACTGAGTGACTGTTTTAGGTTAAGTGAGGGCCAGATTTATTTTGTTTTAACGCAGGTGGTGTCTTCTAGACATTTGTTATTGGTGGTTTTTATTGTATGTATCTTCAAAAGATGGTAGGCTGTAGCGATCGGCGTGGAAGGTGGTACCCCTGCTATTCATAGGGTGGAGATTGTACCACAACCGGCGAGTTCATCGGTTTTGCAGTTGTCTGGTATGTCACAATGTCCCGGCGCCCACATGAGGTGTATGTTAAAATGCTCAGCCATCTCGTTAAGAGACAGCCTGCAATTAAGGGATGTTTTTGAGTTCAAAACATGAAATTGTCCAGGGATTTTATTGCGGCCTGACATCTTTGCTGGAATCATCGGGAATACAGTCTGCAATTTCTCACTGTGAGTAACTCTTAATAGCTATGACACGCTCCCCTCACCTCTGCAACCACAAATGGACATGACGGTATGCGTCCCCGACAAGACACAGTTCTTCCTCAAAACTTCCTCCTTCGATAAGACCTGGGTACCTGGCTGAACTATGGTTTCTTACATCTTCAACACCAATTCCAGAATGGCACAAGCAACCTATCGGAGGATTTATTTATTCAATAGCTGCCATATAATTAAGATTATAGGGTAGCATAGTAGCTAGAGCACCAAGGGCCTAATGCTACTATGGGAGGCTAATATCCCAAGTCCAATGATTTTCAAAGATATAAGCTCTAATGAGATCCAAAATTAGCCCTGCAAATCGACTAGGTATATTTTCCAACGACTTCTGCAGAAGCTGCCAAAGAAGTGGAGGAAAACACTATAACCATACTACTTTTTCGACAGACCTAAGCAAAGCACCAGTCAAAGCTAGTCAAATTTGCTATGAGTACCAACTGGCTCTTATAAACCTCCCTTATCTTTCATTCATTCTGTTTGATTGGGCCTACTATGGTCTAAGTGCTTTAATGCCACTTCCTACCTAACTACCTAAGCTTGAAGCTTCGTCTTAATAACGATCCTGCGAAAGGTCGGATAATTCTTCACTCCGAAATTGTGCCGGCGTTTTCACATTGTCAGTCGAAGTATAGCGATGCCTTTAACAATTTAGATATGGGAGCGATCGATTTCGAGCAAATCGATTTTTGAATCTTATATCTCAGTCTCAGTTATGGGTTGCAAAACTCAGGTTTCAAATTTGATCACACTGCAATCCACACGACTTCAGTAATTTTGAAGTCTGAACCTTCCAAGGTGGCGACATAGACTCGGTAAGCCACATTTAGAGCATGGATATCTAAGGAGTCAAGGAAGAATACCGCAGTTTGACGTCGCACAATTACAATCTCAATTGACTGTCAATCTCAACAACTGATGTATTGGACTGCAAGGCATTTGGCTACTACCGCAAGTCCACTCAATCAACTTTACTGATACATACGCCCGACGCCCACCGATCACGTCGTGCTCTCAGAACCAGCTTTATTAATATCTTGGCAACTAAAGCAACCCTCTTCAACTAACGCAACCCAATCGACGTACACTCCCTGAGCTTTAGAATACATTTCAGTTTCCGTTTCCTTGCGCTCGTATGTTCTGCAACTGTTTATGCTTCTTCCTATGTGTCTTTTATCTGTGTCAATGTGTCTCTTGTTCTTCATCTATTACTGTTTCGTTTTCAAAGTGACTGCCTGAAAGAAAGAAAAAAACTCTTAAATTCACGCCAGTTTTCCAATTAGTTTGCACATTCTGTCACACAAACCCAGTCGGCAACATGTGTCTAAACATTTGCTCATGAATATGTTTACAGCCATCGGGTCAGCAGCATCAGACCCTGATCATCGAGGAGTTCGAACCCGACGTCTTCCGGCAGCTAATCGAGTACATTCACACGGGCTGTGTAACACTCCAACCCAGGACCTTGCTAGGTAAGTGATCCTCGCAACCACCGCGCACGCACTTGTAGCTCACTGGGCAACACTTCCTTTCAGGTGTGATGAATGCAGCCGATTACTACGGACTCGAGGAGTTGCGTCGCGCTTGTGCGGGCTTTGTTCAGTGCTGCATCAATGTCGACACAGTGTGCGCCCTCTTGGCATCAGCCGAACGTTACATTCAGTACAAGTGCACGAAGAGCTTGGTCCAGAAGGTGCTGGAGTTCGTCGACGAGCACGGCAATGAAGTCCTCAATTTGGGCAGTTTCACTCTGCTACCGCAGCACGTTGTCCGTTTGATATTGGCACGCGAGGAGCTGCGTGCCGATGAGTTCACCAAGTTCCAAGCCGCTCTCATGTGGAGCAAGAAATACTTTGACAACAATCCTGTGAGTTCATCTACATCCCCCGTTGCATCCGGTCCGATGCTCATTTCCATTCTCTTCCTTTCAGAATGTAGACTTGAAGGAGATCCTTGGCAACTTTTTGGAGTACATTCAATTTCACAAGATTCCCGCTAATGTCCTGATGCGAGAGATTCACCCTCTGGGACTGGTGCCATATTCGATCATCATGAACGCTCTGGCCTATCAGGTATGTAATCCAAGCCAAACGGATCGTTGCATCCGTTTACTCGACATTAGAACAAGAAAAATCGAACCGAAACCAACAAAACCAACATCCTACGTCGACCCCCTGTGTCCCCCCGTGTCTGATTCTAACCATTGCAGGCAGACCCAGAAAGTGTCGATCCCGGAAAATTGTCTCCAAACTCTAGCCGAGTGAGAAGAGCCCGCCAGAATCAGGGCCGATCTATGTCAGTACAGAGCTCACTGGATCCATATGGTTCCAACACAACCCTAAGTTCCAGCGGCAGCAGCGATCCGACAAGTGGCCCGCATAACAGCAACTAACATAGGTTGAACGGCCCCTCCTCCTCTTCCGCATCATCCTCCCATCGTACCAAAAACCATTCATTGCCCAAAATTCGCAAGGCCAAGTCCCAAAGCTTCCGCACGCGCCGCAGCCCATCGGAGAGACGGAGTCCCAATTCGAGCACCCTAACCAGTGCCGGGGCATTGACCTTGAATACCAACGACAAGAAGAGAAGCCCACTAACGCCAAAAAGTCCGATACTTCCGCAGCCGGAATCAAAGAGTCCAAGCAGTGTTTCGCAGAAGACCCCAACAACCCTTTCCAGACAGGGAACACTCCGTGCGTCGCATCGTCGGAAGAACAGCATGACGGGGTCATTGGTTTTGAGTCAAGGTCGGCGCAGTCCCGTCGGCTATGGCAACGACCGCAGTCCCCAAGGCAGGCGCAGTCCACTTCTGTTGTCGCATGATCGCTTGAAGAGCCCCAATGAGTTGCCGGTGAACACCTTTGATGCACGCAGTCCCTCCCGGAGCCCAACCACGGACCGCAGAAGCCCGACCTTCAGCATACACACACAGGAACGACGCAGCCCCGTGGGGGCCCCAGCAGACAATCAAAGCCGGCGAAGCCCAACTTCGACGGTTCACGTCCAGGACAGCATGAGGGCCTGCGATGGTGCCCTGACACCCGATGAGAACGGACGTACCCCACTGGCTCAGTCCATCAAAAGACCCTCCCTGGGACTCTTCACACCCATCTACTTCGGTGACAAGAAAAGCCCTATCTCATCGATGCCCATTCCGCCGATCACCGTCTCCAATCCAACGGAAACCTGCAAGATTGTTCAGCGCACGGCAGAGTCTAACGCGGCCGCTGCAGCAGAGGCGGCCCGTGAGCACGAACGTCAGCGGGAGAAGGACAGCGAGAGGGACAAGGACAAGAACAAGGAAGTACCTGAGAAAAAGGAAAAAACCAGCGTGATGAAGGAAATCCTCGCCTTCGTGCGGAAACCATCCAAGCACATCTCGACCCGGACAAACCGCTTCGCAAATGCATTCACACGAGCAGAATCTGGCTCCTCCAGCGGGCCCCTGATCCGACAGAGCACCTTCTCAGCCAGCCCCGCTGCATCGAGCACCGCCGCCAAGAGCGCCGTGGTCAAGCAAATGTCCGAGGTGGGCTTCGAACCCAAGATGTCTCTCAAACTAGCGCACTACACCAAGATGTCACTCAAACTCCGTCGTTCTGGCACCAGCGATGACAAGAAGGCGCCCGCTGCCAAGGAAGTCGGCAAAAAATCAAGCGGCGACGAGGCGTCTGGAACCGACAGTGACACGAAGCTGGACCAGCAAGTAAGTAAGGGAGCAACCGCAGCATCGCCCAACCTAGTAGAGCCGTTCGAGTTGGCCAACGTCCACTTCGAGAAGGTAGGTGAGTCATACATTAAGCACGAACAAATCAAAGAGGAGCCATCGGAGGATGGCAGCGGCAATCAGACCATCATTGAGGGATTTGTAGAAGAGGTGACCAACTCGCTTAAGGTTGTGGCTTTGTCTAATGAAACGGTTCTGCCGCCCCGGCGGTCGGAGAGTAGGGAGCCCATTGAGCCGCGCATCAGCGAAGAACAGGAGGACTCCAATGACATAGCCATGGAGGAGTTTAGGGCAGAGATTGAGCAGCACCTAAAGGTGTACAGCGCTGAGCCAATATACGTGAACCTACAGGAGCTGCGCAGGGAGTCAGACGCGGCTGCTGCAGCGGCCGCTGCAGCTGCTGCTGCGGTAACTGCCGCCACTGAGTCGGCAGCGATCACAGCAGCCCTTGGGGCGGTTGCGAACCGCGCCCTATCCGCATCCATAGACGACGACTCCCTGGCACATGGCGGGCAGCTCCCACTGCAGTTGCCCACGATTGAGTTTGAGCCACCATCGAGGCGGTCTTCCTTTGACCCTCCACGGTCCCCATTCCTAGAGAACTTGCGCAGTCCCGGTGGCGATACCGACACCGACTTGATCAATCTCAACCGCCTCGACTCGGGCGGTGACAGCTTCGAGATGGTCGAAGGCGATCGAAATCGCGAGTCGAGCTTCGAAGACCGCTACTCATCGCGTGACACAAGCTTTGATATTTCCCGATATCAGTCGACCAGCTATGAGGATCAGACATCAAGCTTCGAGATCGTAGACATCGATGGGCGGATTATTGAAGAGAAGCGCTCCAACATCGACCTCCGCAAGTCGTCCATCGAGCTGGTCGACGCTGAGACATTCCAACGATCAGGTTCCTCCGGACGCAAGTCCTCCCTAGAGACCCACTTTGACTACATTCCATCTGACCACACCCCAGTCAGGTCGCCCCACTTCCCGATGACAAAGAAGCAGAAGGCCGATCATTCCCGCTCCAAGGAGCTGCACGTGTCCACATTCAGTGCTTTCTCAAGGGCTCGCAGCCCATTATCCAACCAGACCTCCTCAAACTACAGCTCACGCGACAGTTATGACTCCAGCTCTTCCTACCCCCATCCCCATGATCCTCGTAGTCCGTACGCGGATCCTTCCAAGCAGCACTTTCCACTGACAATCAAGGCAACCAAGGAAGAGGAAGTCAAGACTTTCCTTTGCACAGACAAGCGTTGTGCTTCCATTTTTGAGCCTCGCCCATCGGCGACAATGGCATGTCCGGGTGTCTCTGGAGCGGTCGTGTCAAGCGCTTCCCTTGGCGCTGGCGGCTTCTCCAGTGGCAGTGAATTTGAACCACCCTCTCCAAGGCGCGCAGCCAGTGCTTCACCCAAGCACACGTTCACATTTAGGATCGTCTTGAAGAAGGTTGACAGCTCCCCGGACGCCATTTGTCCGGAGAAGTGCCGCGGTCGAACGATTGATCGCTACAGGCGACGTGATAGCCGACGGAAGCGTCTGGCCGATGCAGGAAAGAGCTTCTAGACTCAACTCACACAAGCGGATAAACAGGTTTCTCTTTAAATTTACATGTTGTTTCTACGATGTCCTTTTCTCAGTATTCACATCTAGATATTTTTTGAAATTGATATGGCAATTCTAAATGTACGTTAATCTAGGTTTAAGTGTGTAAATTAATCAGTTACAGACTGATTTTGACAGAAGTTCATTTCGATCATTGCGAAGTTCATCGCTTTCTGCATTTTTGTGAGGAATCTTTTTCGAAAATTGTACGTTTTAGTTCCTATACTCGGCAAAGATTGCCATTTGAAAGGTCCGTCAGTGTGTGTTTGTGGTTAGGAAGGCAGGTGAATAGGAAGTGGAACGTTTTGCTTATGGTACACAGCAAGAAATACGTTTGCGAATTAGTTTCGCTCGCGACTTCGGCAAATATCCAAAGCTTCACTGCTTCGTAAGCGTTATGGGCTGATGGAAATCTACATAAATAAATAACACCTACGCACTAGGCCACGGCAGCTAGTGAATTCGTAACCGACCATGATATCACAGCTTCCTTATGAGTGCGACATAATTGCAGAATAGATTATATTTCTACCTCGTTCCTATAGTAGTCACCGGGCGATGTTTGTGAGCTCTACGTGCGTGCTATGCACTTCAATTGCAATGATGTTGACCTCATTCTGTTGTCGTTTGTCTAACGTTGTGCTGTCTGTATAGTCGCTTCTGCTTTGATGCTGGCAAACTGCTCGCTGTCTTCGACCCGTTTTTCGAAAGATTGTGATCAAACTTGTGACTCACTCCCATAGAAGCTCGTTGCCTTACCTACACCTTCTTTGACAAAGTCAGTCAGCGTCGTTAAGTTCGTTTCCGATCTTGACTGACCAGCGAATGTCATCGGTATTCTGCAGATATGTCAAAACTAGACAAGGAGCAGTAGAGCCAGCTCTGTACACGTTCTTATATGCTGCATAGATCACATTGTTCTACAGTCCATTTTCAGTCTATCCTATCGTTGCCTGACTGAAAAAAACTTTCGGCGATAGCTGCTGCTTCAGTTCATTTAAATTGATTGCCCACGAGGTTCTCGCTCTAGAAACCATTGATCCTTGCAATTTTAGTATATGGAAATGAAGTTATGTTAGAACGGCAAGGAAAACATCTAGAACGGCGACAGTAGCTGAGCAAGTGATCACCAATGCTTGGGTCTAAAGTGTTTTCGAATCTACTTCTGGAGGAGGTGGAAGAGAAAGACCTTATATGCGACCATGCAATGGCGGATTTAAAAAAAGGATTGATTTATGTAGGTACATATTGGCAGTTTTTTGAATACTGTAAAGCCCAGGTAATCCTTGAATTGTTGGCCTAAAAGAGCATTCGTCTGACAATCCTCCGAAAGTGTACAGGGTCTTAATTGCAAATCAAAGCTAACTCTATTACTCCTTTATTCAACGCAAAGTCTAATACATATGTGAATCAGTGACTCCAGCGCATCCTCTATCTATTGCTTCTGTATCTGCCCCAAATCCTCTTGCTACTGGTTAAATTACAACGCTCAATGGATCTCCCCGCCTTTCAGAATCATATAAAGTAAGCATATCAATCAAATTACATCTCACGAGCGTGCTAGTTGAAATGTTTTGTTTGTAAATTGAATTGTTTCTGTTTTCTTTTTCCCTCAACCGAGGCAGAATGACCTTCAATCAAAGTGATCGCTTCTACAGATCCTCTCAAAAGATGTTCCACTGAACTGAATGGACAATCAATATTCGAATTCATATCGAACATTCACTGTCAATCTGTTCCGAATGGAAGCAGGTAAAAATAAACATAACCTTCCAAGCAGAAGAGGGCCATGAAAATAATAAAATAAAAATTGTAGTCTCTGTAATGACAAAGGTAAGAATTTACAAATCTAAGATTTACTGAAAAAGCAAAACTAAACATAATATATGTCATGTTAGAAGCTAGTGCTTATATATGTAGTTATTGAGATAAATTTTAAAGAAATATATAAATGAAATGTTTTAAAAATAAATAAATAATTGTATCATATGTGATTTTAGAAAAAAAAAAAACAATAATAATAGTTTAAATCAACAAACACTTAAGTTTGGCTGGAAATTATGTCTTTCTTTCATTTCCTTCAAAAATAATTAATACATAAATTTTCAAAAACAGAATAAAACTAAATGTGTTAAGAGATAAATTTAAAAAAAACTATTTACAAAATAAATTAAATAAATATACTTATATATTTTCATTAAAAGCTGGATTAGGGGCCGTATATAATAATTTTAGTGAAATTAAACAGAAGAAAAAAAAAAAACAATTTAAGAAACAGTATTTTAATTGTTAAAAATTATTTTATCAATTTATATAAAAACCAAAATTAAATAATAAATAAATTGATAATGAAACAAAAAAAAAAACAGTTGTGGCTCAAAAACTATGCATTGGAACTATAATGAAAATGTTAATCTTTCAAATAATGAATAATATTTAAGAAGCACTCTAAATCTAAAATTTTTAATAGTAATTTTTTTGTTGCTATTTGTGTGATCAAGAGTGTTGTATTTAGATTATCAACAATAGATATGTGTGTGTACATATATGGAGATTTCAATTTTCATGAAACATTTCCTTTTTGCTGTTGCACTGCTAATTTTCCCGCCGAAAAAGAGGACCGAGACCGAACCACTATAGTTAGCAGAATCCTATGGGCATATCCAAGTCCACCGACGTCGCGACGTTTGGCAGCATCTAGGAGAGAGCTGTTTGCATCAGCGACGCTTTTTTGCTGGCATAGTTAGCAAAACCTGTCGTCAAGCATTGCCTTAAAGGATTAATTGTTTGGTTTCCAATTCGGAAGCTCGCGTATTCCACTTTCTTGAGGCTGGTTATGGGAACAGCCTCAGTTTTATGTTCAGCAAGTTCCAAGTCCGAACTTTTTTTATTTCAGCGACAATTTGTCGGAAACTCCACTTCGTGGGTATGCTTGACTACGGTGACAATGGCTACATATATCGTCAGCGAAACCGATGATTCCATCTGGCGGTGTTGGTCGCAAAACGCCGTCGTACATTATTGATCCTTGATGAATTCCGTGGCGCAATCGTCAGTGTCGCACATCAACTTCCTGCTGTTAAAACATATCCATTCCGGAGCTAAGACCTAGGAATACTATGTGGAGTACTAACAGAACACGGAGCATGTAACTATCATATCCATAAAATGGTTATCACCAATACAGAAATCTGTAAGCCTGCGGCCAAGCTAAGGAAACTATGAATCACATACTAACCGACTGCTCAAATCAATAAACGAAAGATCCGTGAGATGGAAAAACTTTTAAGAATCTAGCAAAGTTTTGAAGACAGTACAATAGACCTTTATGGTAGCAATACTCATGCACATTTGTGACACACTCTGATTTCTTAAATCCATTCCGGACAAACATCTCCTTAGGTGCGTACACATAAAGTGGATCAGGATTTCTTTCTCAGCTTGGTCGTTGAATGTTGTTAGTTTTGAGGTCTGTTTGTCCTTAAGAGTGGGCTGTGGTTTTGCCTTGACTAACTGAAATCAAAATGTGCACCGCCAGAAGATGAATCCAGGTTATGATCATTGTCAACTTTTTCGCTAAGCCAATTAGCTTTCTGCAGCGTCCTCTGACAGGTTTATTGCTCTGATCTGGTCTTATGTTCCAGTGAGATGTGACTTGGCGGCAAGCCCGCTTTTCGGTGAGAATTTCTGGTAAATCCCCGACTTCGGAATTCATATTCGAAGTATTGCTGTTATTTCTTCATGCTCTTGAAGGAAATGTATTCCAAATCTTCTTCCTCAAATGGCACAAACTCGCGGCATGTGAGTAATTATTTAACGAACAAATATCAAAGTAAAAAATAAAATCAACCAAATAATATCTTAATTCTGAGCTGTGTTAAAAAAAAGAAGGCCAGCAAGACTACAATTTTTGAAGAATTTGGACCGCACACTGAAGGGAGTTTGACATGCCTGTTGTAGATGCAAGGCCCAAGTCTACCATAAAATTGATCATGGTTTCATCAAATGTAACTCATCTCTTAAATTCATAGAAAAACAATCTTATGCAGATAATCCCTTCCGGCTTCGCAGTTCATAGTAAAGTAGTAGGGCATAAGCCATGTCTTACTTAGGTCTTGCTGGACCCATTGTGATGCCCGTTGGGGCAATGACGGTAGTCGGTATGGCAACTGAATATCCTTAGAGTAGATACCCGCGCCCACGCCTTCGCCCATCTTCGATTTATCTGTGAAGATTAGCAGACTACTATCTAGCGTCTAGTTTTCAGACTTCCGGAGTGCTCTGGGTTGAGCTGAGAAATTCTTCTCGACTTCATACACATTGCTGGGTCTGACTACTGATATGAATAGCCAGTGGACCATGCGAGACTGTAGTCCCTGTGGAGGTCCATCTCCACCTGAGTCTGTTGTTGTATCTGGTTAAGTCTTTTCACAAGATAATAGCACTATTCGTGACCTGTCTTCTCTAAATCTCCCGATTCGAGGTGGACTTTTCATACTTAATTTTTTATTGTTATACTTCCAAAAATGAGTTTAAATACGTTTGACCATGCAGCACGAAAGATCATATTTTTGTTGTCATTAAATCAAAAATAGCAAACAAATCTAAAATACATTTCATCTTGTTAATGCCAGAATTTCAAAAAAGACACGAAAACTTCTTTTGTTTTTATTTTATGTAAGACTTTGAGGGATTATAGCTTTTAGATGAATTGAAAAATTGTGGAGATGAGCGTTTTAATGATGATGACTGATAAGCATTAATCGGCAAACGATGTAAAAAAACAAACTTACTAGTTAATTTAAGTAAGAGATAACAACGCTCGAAGGGAGTGAGGCATTTTCCCTGTATTTTCTGTAGTAAATCATTCCCATGGACATTTTTTCACGATGTTTCTGATATACCATGGTACATTTACAATAGTTCTAAGCACCTTGTTTTTAAAAGTCTGTCTGCATAATATTCATATTGCTTGCTTTTCAAGATGTGAAGAGCTAGAACAGAAACAGAAGGTTTATTGCTTCCAAAATCCAAGCACGGAGTAATTTTGATAGATTTTTGATAAATTTTGATACAAAATAAAGGTTTTAAATAAAAAAAAAATGTGAAAGTACATATTACGGCTCCGTATGGCAACCAAAGCCCAGGTTTTGCTTAACGTCCAGCTTTTGGCTCTGTATAGCAGAACTGCAGCTGTTGCCAAAGGCGAATCTCTCGGATCTGCACCAGGATGTCGTTGGTGGAGTTCATGTTTTGCCCCGAGCCTGTCAAACTATATCACTACTTCAAAATTGTAGCTGTGGATCGAAATGCCTTGTCCAGAAATCCAACTGCACGGTGTATCGATACAATCCGACCAATTTTCCCGGGATCCCGAATAGCTCTTTGCGTTGAATGCTGTCGTTTTTCTCGGCTTTGAAAGCGATGTGTATCGATTCGAAACTCACTACTCTTCGTCAGGATTTGCCTTAGTGTTAAGATTTTGTCTATAGACGATTTGCTCGGCCAGAAACAGCACTGATACCTGCCGATTATTGCGATATTGCGATTATAACGGCTTTAGACATTCACCCAATACGTTGGACAAGATCTTAGCAGGGAGCAGGTATATAGTCGGGCATGCTTTCGTCTTCTCAAATTCTGCAGATGACCTGGGGCAAGCTCCCAACCAGAACATCGCCACCAGCCTTGAAGAGGTTTGATGGTGGACCATTTGAGTCTGCAGCTTTGTTGTTCTTCAGCTTTTTAATGGCTGTGTCCACTTATTCAAAACTGTGTGCACCAATCTGATGACACTAAGATCTGACTTAACAAATCTAGTTTTATGTTTTCCTTTTGTTTTCAGAAAAGTTCTGGCCTTAGCAAGACCCAATCATTTGTCATTGCTTTAATTCATATCCTTTCACGTTGTCGACCAGTTAGAGGATTATCTTTTTACTGTATGTACATGTGAAACTATTTATGTGAAACTAATGAAATATGTATTCAAATGTAAGAAAATCAATCAAGAAATCATTGCTAAATAAGAAAGTTGTAATGTTTAAATGAAAGAATGTTCCGATATGTATGATAGGTAAGTGCAAGGAATTGAAAATTACATAATATTGCTAGACAAAGAATGCAGTGATACAAGATACAAACGATACATCAGGTGAAAAACAAAAAAATAAACAATAAAATGAATGTTCTTAGCTTAGCGCAATGAAATGAATGATGGAGTATTTTTTTTTTTTTTGATAAATGTACACATAAAAACTAATATGTATGTATGTTTATGACTAAGTAAAAACAAAAATTGTAAATTGACATAAAGAAGAAGATAAGAAGATGTACGCTTAAGTAAAATGAATTTACAAACTGGAAACAGTAAAAAAAAAGCAAAACAGAATAGTTAATGAAGAGTATTTGAAAAGGGTGTTTTGTGGGATTTTGTCAGTTTTTCGAATTATTGAATCTCAATGTCTGATAGATGTTGTTCTTTTTTTTATTGTACTGTAATTCTTTTAGATATGTATTTAATAAATGTGTCATTCACAAGGGATATTTGCGTTTAACTGGCGAAATGGAGGCCAATAGTTGGTTTCATAAAGGATAGATAAGATGTTGTGAAGGGAATTCTCTTCAAATATGGCAAGTATATTTTATAGCATCGAATATCCATTGAAAAATCCTGCTGGGAGAGTCAGAAACCAAATTTTATCGACGCTCGATGTATCTATGTTGACTTGGCGCTATCATAAACCACTTTTGTGTCACTCCCCAATCGTCACTCGTTTTAGTATTACATTTATTCGACCTCTAGGTTGCGATTCAAATAGTGAGATATTACATACTATTGGTGGCGGAACATTCAGAAGTGGATCTGGGCACAACCCACTTGGTTTGTGCGTGATATTGTTCTATCACGAGCGGAATGAAAGGAAAGTTGTCCAGACTGTCCCTAAAAACGGCGAATCTTGGCGACCCTCCTCGTACCGGCACATTGCACTGACGTCTCTTGTTTCTAAGGTCATGGCAACGCTGATAAATCGTCAGCTTACAAAACATCTTAAATTCGCAGCAACAGGTCCCCTGATGATTTGGTAGCTTATCTCACCGAAAAGTGGAACCTATCTTTGCACAATACAGGTGAAAGCAAGATAGTTTCGCTTGATATTTTTAAAGCATTTGACAGCTTGGCATCAAGCTCTTGTGTAGAAAATGCGTGCCTATGGTATCGATGAATCTCTTCTTCAATGGATTGGAAACTACCTCTCGAACCGTTCAATTCAAGTTGACTCACGACCCTGCTTTTCGGCAGTAGAATTGGATCCGAAAAAACAAACGATGCTTAAGTCAATCGTCCTCTCCCTGAATTCACCCGCAATACTCGTATCGCCAGAAATGCCCATCAGTTTACCCTTAAAACTGCTTTCGGACAGACATTTAAATTTACTGACGAGTATTTCAGTCGCCCTGATATACCCTGCAGTTATATCAAATACCAGTTCCCCGTCACCCTTTAATACATCCGCAAGACGTCCACAATTCCACATCCTGAGTAGCTAGCGCAGTGTATAGTAAGGATTTTGGAGCCTTTTCATGGCTCATCTTCCAACTGCCACAGCGACCCAACCAGGCGTACGTACGTCCTGTGTACACCTGTGGTTATGTGTTTAGATGTGTACTATCAAAATCCAAAGACTGGAGTGCATCCGAAGACATCGAATTTTTCAGCTAAAAAAATTGACAAGGATTTTGGATTTTGGAGCCTTTTCATGGCTCGTCTTTCAACTGCCACAGCGGCCCAACTAGGCGTTCCTACGACCTGTGTACACCTGTGGTTATGTGTTTAGTTGTGTATTATCGAAATCCAAAGACTGGAGTGAATCCAAACGTCGAATTTTTCACCTAAAAAAATTGACAGCGTATAGTAAGGATTTTGGAGCCTTTTCATGGCTCATCTTCCAACTGCCACAGCGGCCCAACTAGGCGTTCCTACGACCTGTGTACACCTGTGGTTATGTGTTTAGATGTGTATTATCGAAATCGAAAGACTGGAGTGAATCCGACGACATCGAATTTTTCACCTAACAAAATAGACAGGATTTTGGTGCCTTTTCATGGCTCGTCTTCCAACTGCCACAGCGGCCCAACTAGGCGTTCCTACGACCAGTGTACATCTGTGGTTATGTGTTTAGATGTGTATTGTCGAAATCCAAAGACTGGAGTGAATCCGACGACATCGAATTTTTCACCTAAAAAAATTGACAGTGTATATTAATAATTGTTTAGCCTTTTCATGGCTCATCTTCCAACTGCCACAGCGGCGCTATTAGACCTACATACGACTTCTGTACACCAGTGGTGGTGTTTTCGTCTCTGTATTTATCGAATCAGATACACTGGGGACAATTCCACGACATCGAAATTTTCGTCTTGAAAATGTTCATAGGGGGGACCATATCGATTTTTGGGTTTTTAGCTGTTCATCTTCCAACCGCAACAGCGGCGCTATTAGACCTACATACGACTTCTGTACACCTGTGGTGGTGTTTTCGTCTCTGTATTTATCAAATCAGATACACTGGGGACAATTCCACGACATTGAAATTTTCATCTTGAAAATGTACATAGCGGGGACCATATCAATTTGTTGGTTTTTAGCTGTTCATCTTCCAACCGCCACAGCGGCGGTATTAGACCTACATACGACTTCTGTACACCTTCTGTACACCTGTGGTGGTGTTTTCGTATCTGTATTTATCAAAGCAGATACCCTGGGGACAATTCCACGACGTCGAAATTTTCATTTTGAAAATGTTCATATTAGGGACCATATCGATTTTTGAGTTTTTAGCTGTTCATCTTCCAACCGCCACAGCGGCGCTATTAGACCTGCATACGACTTCTGTACACCTGTGGTGGTGTTTTCGTATCTGTATTTATCGAATCAGATACCCTGGGGACAATTCCACGACGTCGAAATTTTCATCTTGAAAATGTTCATAGGGGGGACCATATCGATTTTTGGGGTCTTAATTGTTCATCTTCCAACCGCCGCATTGGTGCTATTAGACCTACATACGACTTCTGTACACCTGTGGTAGTGTTTTCGTATCTGTATTCATCCAACCAGATACACTGGGGACGATTCCACGACATCGAAATTTTCATCTTGAAAATGTTCATAGGCGGGACCATATGGATTTTTGGGTTTTTAGTTGTTCATCTTCCAACTGCCACAGCGGCGCCATTAGACCTACATACGACTTCTGTACACCTGTGGTGGTGTTTTCGTATCTGTATTTATCGAATCAGATACACTGGGGACAATTCCACGACATCGAAATTTTCATCTTGAACATGTTCATAAGGGGGACCATATCGATTCTTGGGTTTTTAGTTGTTCATCTTCCAACTGCCACATCGGCCCAACTAGGCGTTCCTACGACCTGTGTACACCTATGGTTATGTGTCTAGATGTGTATTATCGAAATCCAAAGACTGGAGTGAATCCGACGACATCGAATTTTTCACCTAAAAAAATTGACAGTGTATAGTAAGGATTTTGGAGCCTTTTCATGGCTCATCTACCAACTGCCACAGCGGCCCAACTAGGAGTTCCTACGACCTGTGTACATCTGTGGTTATGTGTTTAGATGTGTATTATCGAAATCCAAAGACTGGAGTAAATCCGACGACATCGAATTTTTCACCTAACAAAATAGACAGGATTTTGGAACCTTTTCATGGCTCGTCATCCAACTGCCACAGCGGCCCAACTAGGAGTTCCTACGACCTGTGTACACCTGTGGTTATGTGTTTAGATGTGTATTATCGAAATCCAAAGACTGGAGTGAATCCGCCGACATCGAATTTTTCACCTAAAAAATTGACAGTGTATAGTAAGGATTTTGGAGCATTTTCATGACTCATCTTCCAACTGCCATAGCGGCCCAACTAGGCGTTCCTACGACCTGTGTACACCTGTGGTTATGTGTTTAGATGTGTATTATCGAAATCCAAAGACTGGAGTGAATCCGACGACATCGAATTTTTCACCTAAACAAATTGACAGTGTGTATTAAGGATTTTTTAGATTCTTCATGGCTCATCTTCCAACTGCCACAGCGGCCCAACTAGGAGTTCCTACGACCTGTGTACACCTGTGGTTATGTGTTTAGATGTGTATTATCGAAATCCAAAGACTGGAGTGAATCCGACGACATCGAATTTTTCACCTAACAAAATAGACAGGATTTTGGAGCCTTATCATGGCTCGTCTTCCAACTGCCACAGCGGCCCAACTAGGCGTTCCTACGACCTGTGTACACCTGTGGTTATGTGTTTAGATGTGTATTATCGAAATCCAAAGACTGGAGAGAATCCGACGACATCGAATTTTTCACCTAAACAAATTGACAGTGTATATTAAGGATTTTTTAGCCTGTTCATGGCTCATCTTCCAACTGCCACAGCGGCCCAATTAGGAGTTCCTACGACCTGTGTACACCTGTGGTTATGTGTTTAGATGTGTATTATCGAAATCCAAAGACTGGAGTGAATCCGACGACATCGAATTTTTCACCTAAAAAAATTTACAGTGTATAGTAAGGATTTTTTAGCCTTTTCAAGCTATTCTTCCAACTGCCACAGCGGCCCAACTAGGCGTTCCTGCGGTATGTGTACACATGTGGTTATGTGTTTAGATGTGTATTATCGAAATCCAAAGACTGGAGTGAAACCGACGACATCGAATTTTTCACCTAAAAAAATTGACAGGATTTTGGAGCCTTTTCATGGCTCATCTTCCAACTGCCATAGCGGCCCAACTAGGCGTTCCTACGACCTGTGTACACCTGTGGTTATGTGTTTAGATGTGTATTATCGAAATCCAAAGACTGGAGTGAAACCGACGACATCGAATTTTTCTCCTAAAAAAATTGACAGGATTTTGGAGCCTTTTCATGGCTCATCTTCCAACTGCCATAGCGGCCCAACTAGGCGTTCCTACGACCTGTGTACACCTGTGGTTATGTGTTTAGATGTGTATTATCGAAATCCAAAGACTGGAGTGAATCCGATGACATCGAATTTTTCACCTAAAAAATTGACAGTGTATAGTAAGGATTTTGGAGCCTTTTCATGGCTGATCTTCCAACTGCCATAGCGGCCCAACTAGGCGTTCCTACGACCTGTGTACACCTGTGGTTATGTGTTTAGATGTGTATTATCGAAATCCAAAGACTGGAGTGAATCCGACGACATCGAATTTTTCACCTAACAAAATAGACAGGATTTTGGAACCTTTTCATGGCTCGTCTTCCAACTGCCATAGCGGCCCAACTAGGCGTTAATACTACCTGTGCACATCTGTGGTTATGTGTTTGGATGTGTATTATTGAAATCAAAAGACTGGAGTGAATCCGACGACATCGAATTTTTTACCTAAACAAATTGACAGTGTATATTAAGGATTTTTTAGCCTTTTCATGGCCTACTGCCACAGCGGCCCAACTAGGCGTTCCTACGACCTGTGTAGATCTGTGGTTATGTGTTTAGATGTGTATTGTCGAAATCCAAAGACTGGAGTGAATCCGACGACATCGAATTTTTCACCTAAAAAAATTGACAGTGTATATTAAGGATTTTTTAGCCTTTTCATGGCTCATCTTCCAACTGCCACAGCGGCCCAACTAGGAGTTCCTACGACCTGCGTACACCTGTGGTTATGTGTTTAGATGTGTATGATCGAAATCCAAAGACTGGAGTGAATCCGACGACATCGAATTTTTCACCTAAAAAATTGACAGTGTATAGTAAGGATTTTGGAGCCTTTTCATGGCTCATCTTCCAACTGCCATAGCGGCCCAACTAGGCGTTCCTACGACCTGTGTACACCTGTGGTTATGTGTTTAGATGTGTATTATCGAAATCCAAAGACTGGAGTGAATCCGACGACATCGAATTTTTCACCTAAAAAATTGACAGCGCCCCAACTAGGTGTTCCTACGACCTATGTACATCTGTGGTTATGTGTTTAGATGTGTATTGTCGAAATCCAAAGACTGGAGTGAATCCGATGACATCGAATTTTTCACCTAAAAAATTGACAGTGTATAGTAAGGATTTCTTAGCCTTTTCATGGCTCATCTTCCAACTGCCACAGCGGCCCAACTAGGCGTTCCTACGACCTGTGTACACCTGTGGTTATGTGTTTAGATGTGTATTATCGAAATCCAAAGACTGGAGTGAATCCGACGACATCGAATTGTTCACCTAAAAAAATTGACAGTATATAGTAAGGATTTTTTAGCCTTTTTATGGCTCATCTTCCAACTGCCACAGCGGCCCGAAGCCTTTTCATGGCTCATCTTCCAACTGCCACAGCGGCCCAACTAGGCGTTCCTACGACCTGTGTACACCTGTGGTTATGTGTTTAGATGTGTATTATCGAAATCCAAAGACTTGAGTGAATCCGACGACATCGAATTTTTCACCCAAAAAAATTGACAGTGTATAGTAAGGATTTCTTAGCCTTTTCATGGCTCATCTTCCAACTGCCACAGCGGCCCAACTAGGTGTTCCTACGACCTGTGTACACCTGTGGTTATGTGTTTAGTTGTGTATTATCGAAATCCAAAGACTGGAGTGAATCCGACGACATCGAATTTTTCACCTAAAAAAATTGACAGCGTATAGTAAGGATTTTGGAGCCTTTTCATGGCTCATCTTCCAACCGCCACAGCGGCCCAACTAGACTTTCCTATGACCTGTGTACACCTGTGGTTATGTGTTTAAATGTGTATTATCGAAATCCAAAGACTGGAGTGAATCAGAACATCGAATTTTTCACCTAACAAAATTGAAAGGATTTTGGAGCCTTTTCATGGCTCGTCTTTCAACTGCCACAGCGGCCCAACTAGGCGTTCCTACGACCTGTGTACACCTGTGGTTATGTGTTTAGATGTGTATTATCGAAATCCAAAGACTTGAGTGAATCCGACGACATCGAATTTTTCACCTAAAAAAATTGACAGTGTATAGTAAGGATTTCTTAGCCTTTTCATGGCTCATCTTCCAACTGCCACAGCGGCCCAACTAGGTGTTCCTACGACCTGTGTACACCTGTGGTTATGTGTTTAGTTGTGTATTATCGAAATCCAAAGACTGGAGTGAATCCGACGACATCGAATTTTTCACCTAAAAAAATTGACAGCGTATAGTAAGGATTTTGGAGCCTTTTCATGGCTCATCTTCCAACTGCCATAGCGGCCCAACTAGGCGTTCCTACGATCTGTGTACACCTGTGGTTATGTGTTTAGATGTGTATTATCGAAATCGAAAGACTGGAGTGAATCCGACGACATCGAATTTTTCACCTAACAAAATAGACAGGATTTTGGTGCCTTTTCATGGCTCGTCTTCCAACTGCCACAGCGGCCCAACTAGGCGTTCCTACGACCTGTATACACCTGTGGTTATGTGTTTAGATGTGTATTATCGAAATCCAAAGACTGGAGTGAATCCGACGACATCGAATTTTTCACCTAAAAAAATTGACAGTGTATATTAATAATTTTTTACCCTTTTCATGGCTCATCTTCCAACTGCCACAGCGGCCCAACTAGGAGTTCCTACGACCTGTGTACACCTGTGGTTATGTGTTTAGATGTGTATTATCGAAATCCAAAGACTGGAGTGAAACAGACGACATCGAATTTTCCGCCTAAAAAAATTGACAGTGTATAGTAAGGATTTTTTAGCCTTTTCATGGCTCATCTTCCAACTGCCACAGCGACCCAACTAGGCGTTCCTACGACCTGTATACACCTGTGGTTATGTGTTTAGATGTGTATTATCGAAATCCAAAGACTGGAGTGAATCCGACGACATCGAATTTTTCACCTAAAAAATTGACAGTGTATAGTAAGGATTTTGGAGCCTTTTCATGGCTCATCTTCCAACTGCCACAGCGGCCCAACTAGGCGTTCCTACGACCTGTGAACACCTGTGGTTATGTGTTTAGATTTGTTATCGAAATCCAAAGAACGGAGTGAAGCCGACGACATCGAATTTTTCACCTAAACAAATTGACAGTGTATATTAAGGATTTTTTAGCCTTTTCATGGCTTATCTTCAAACTGCCACAGCGGCCCAACTAGGAGTTCCTACGACCTGTGTACACCTGTGGTTATGTGTTTAGATGTGTATTATCGAAATCCAAAGACTGGAGTGAAACAGACGACATCGAATTTTCCGCCTAAAAAAATTGACAGTGTATAGTAAGGATTTTTTAGCCTTTTCATGGCTCATCTTCCAACTGCCACAGCGACCCAACTAGGCGTTCCTACGACCTGTATACACCTGTGGTTATGTGTTTAGATGTGTATTATCGAAATCCAAAGACTGGAGTGAATCCGACGACATCGAATTTTTCACCTAAAAAATTGACAGTGTATAGTAAGGATTTTGGAGCCTTTTCATGGCTCATCTTCCAACTGCCACAGCGGCCCAACTAGGCGTTCCTACGACCTGTGAACACCTGTGGTTATGTGTTTAGATGTGTTATCGAAATCCAAAGAACGGAGTGAAGCCGACGACATCGAATTTTTCACCTAAAAAATTGACAGTGTATAGTAAGGATTTTGGAGCCTTTTCATGGCTCATCTTCCAACTGCCATAGCGGCCCAACTAGGCGTTCCTACGACCTGTGTACACCTGTGGTTATGTGTTTAGATGTGTATTATCGAAATCCAAAGACTGGAGTGAATCCGACGACATCGAATTTTTCACCTAAAATATGGACAGTAGTAAGTATAGTAAGGATTTTGGAGCCTTTTCATGGCTCATCTTCCAACTGCCACAGCGGCCCAACTAGGCGTTCCTACGACCTGTGTACACCTGTGGTTATGTGTTTAGATGTGTATTATCGAAATCCAAAGACTGGAGTGAATCCGACGACATCGAATTTTTCACATAAAAATTTGACAGTGTATAGTAAGGATTTCTTAGCCTTTTCATGGCTCATCTTCCAACTGCCACAGCGGCCCAACTAGGCGTTCCTACGACCTGTGTACACCTGTGGTTATGTGTTTAGATGTGTATTATCGAAATCCAAAGACTGGAGTGAATCCGACGACATCGAATTGTTCACCTAAAAAAATTGACAGTATATAGTAAGGATTTTTTAGCCTTTTTATGGCTCATCTTCCAACTGCCACAGCGGCCCGAAGCCTTTTCATGGCTCATCTTCCAACTGCCACAGCGGCCCAACTAGGCGTTCCTACGACCTGTGTACACCTGTGGTTATGTGTTTAGATGTGTATTATCGAAATCCAAAGACTGGAGTGAATCCAAACGTCGAATTTTTCACCTAAAAAAATTGACAGTGTATAGTAAGGATTTTGGCGCCTTTTCATGGCTCATCTTCCAACCGCCACAGCGGCCCAACTAGACTTTCCTATGACCTGTGTACACCTGTGGTTATGTGTTTAAATGTGTATTATCGAAATCCAAAGACTGGAGTGAATCAGAACATCGAATTTTTCACCTAACAAAATTGAAAGGATTTTGGAGCCTTTTCATGGCTCGTCTTTCAACTGCCACAGCGGCCCAACTAGGCGTTCCTACGACCTGTGTACACCTGTGGTTATGTGTTTAGTTGTTTATTATCGAAATCCAAAGACTGGAGTGAATCCAAACGTCGAATTTTTCACCTAAAAAAATTGACAGCGTATAGTAAGGATTTTGGAGCCTTTTCATGGCTCATCTTCCAACTGCCACAGCGGCCCAACTAGGCGTTCCTACGACCTGTGTACACCTGTGGTTATGTGTTTAGATGTGTATTATCGAAATCTAAAGACTGGAGTGAATCCGACGACATCGAATTTTTCACCTAAAAAATTGACAGTGTATAGTAAGGATTTCTTAGCCTTTTCATGGCTCATCTTCCAACTGCCACAGCGGCCCAACTAGGCGTTCCTACGACCTGTGTACACCTGCGGTTATGTGTTTAGTTGTGTATTATCGAAATCCAAAGACTGGAGTGAATCCAAACGTCGAATTTTTCACCTAAAAAAATTGACAGCGTATAGTAAGGATTTTGGAGCCTTTTCATGGCTCATCTTCCAACTGCCATAGCGGCCCAACTAGGCGTTCCTACGATTTGTGTACACCTGTGGTTATGTGTTTAGATGTGTTATCGAAATCCAAAGAACGGAGTGAAGCCGACGACATCGAATTTTTCACCTAAACAAATTGACAGTGTATATTAAGGATTTTGGAGCCTTTTCATGGCTTATCTTCAAACTGCCACAGCGGCCCAACTAGGAGTTCCTACGACCTGTGTACACCTGTGGTTATGTGTTTAGATGTGTATTATCGAAATCCAAAGACTGGAGTGAATCCGACGACATCGAATTTTTCACCTAAAAAATTGACAGTGTATAGTAAGGATTTTGGAGCCTTTTCATGGCTCATCTTCCAACTGCCATAGCGGCCCAACTAGGCGTTCCTACGACCTGTGTACACCTGTGGTTATGTGTTTAGATGTGTATTATCGAAATCCAAAGACTGGAGTGAATCCGACGACATCGAATTTTTCACCTAAAATATGGACAGTAGTAAGTATAGTAAGGATTTTGGAGCGTTTTCATGGCTCATCTTCCAACTGCCACAGCGGCCCAACTAGGCGTTCCTACGACCTGTGTACACCTGTGGTTATGTGTTTAGATGTGTATTATCGAAATCTAAAGACTGGAGTGAATCCGACGACATCGAATTTTTCACCTAAAAAATTGACAGTGTATAGTAAGGATTTCTTAGCCTTTTCATGGCTCATCTTCCAACTGCCACAGCGGCCCAACTAGGCGTTCCTACGACCTGTGTACACCTGCGGTTATGTGTTTAGTTGTGTATTATCGAAATCCAAAGACTGGAGTGAATCCAAACGTCGAATTTTTCACCTAAAAAAATTGACAGCGTATAGTAAGGATTTTGGAGCCTTTTCATGGCTCATCTTCCAACTGCCATAGCGGCCCAACTAGGCGTTCCTACGATTTGTGTACACCTGTGGTTATGTGTTTAGATGTGTTATCGAAATCCAAAGAACGGAGTGAAGCCGACGACATCGAATTTTTCACCTAAACAAATTGACAGTGTATATTAAGGATTTTGGAGCCTTTTCATGGCTTATCTTCAAACTGCCACAGCGGCCCAACTAGGAGTTCCTACGACCTGTGTACACCTGTGGTTATGTGTTTAGATGTGTATTATCGAAATCCAAAGACTGGAGTGAATCCGACGACATCGAATTTTTCACCTAAAAAATTGACAGTGTATAGTAAGGATTTTGGAGCCTTTTCATGGCTCATCTTCCAACTGCCATAGCGGCCCAACTAGGCGTTCCTACGACCTGTGTACACCTGTGGTTATGTGTTTAGATGTGTATTATCGAAATCCAAAGACTGGAGTGAATCCGACGACATCGAATTTTTCACCTAAAATATGGACAGTAGTAAGTATAGTAAGGATTTTGGAGCCTTTTCATGGCTCATCTTCCAACTGCCACAGCGGCCCAACTAGGCGTTCCTACGACCTGTGTACACCTGTGGTTATGTGTTTAGATGTGTATTATCGAAATCTAAAGACTGGAGTGAATCCGACGACATCGAATTTTTCACCTAAAAAATTGACAGTGTATAGTAAGGATTTCTTAGCCTTTTCATGGCTCATCTTCCAACTGCCACAGCGGCCCAACTAGGCGTTCCTACGACCTGTGTACACCTGCGGTTATGTGTTTAGTTGTGTATTATCGAAATCCAAAGACTGGAGTGAATCCAAACGTCGAATTTTTCACCTAAAAAAATTGACAGCGTATAGTAAGGATTTTGGAGCCTTTTCATGGCTCATCTTCCAACTGCCATAGCGGCCCAACTAGGCGTTCCTACGATTTGTGTACACCTGTGGTTATGTGTTTAGATGTGTTATCGAAATCCAAAGAACGGAGTGAAGCCGACGACATCGAATTTTTCACCTAAACAAATTGACAGTGTATATTAAGGATTTTGGAGCCTTTTCATGGCTTATCTTCAAACTGCCACAGCGGCCCAACTAGGAGTTCCTACGACCTGTGTACACCTGTGGTTATGTGTTTAGATGTGTATTATCGAAATCCAAAGACTGGAGTGAATCCGACGACATCGAATTTTTCACCTAAAAAATTGACAGTGTATAGTAAGGATTTTGGAGCCTTTTCATGGCTCATCTTCCAACTGCCATAGCGGCCCAACTAGGCGTTCCTACGACCTGTGTACACCTGTGGTTATGTGTTTAGATGTGTATTATCGAAATCCAAAGACTGGAGTGAATCCGACGACATCGAATTTTTCACCTAAAATATGGACAGTAGTAAGTATAGTAAGGATTTTGGAGCCTTTTCATGGCTCATCTTCCAACTGCCACAGCGGCCCAACTAGGCGTTCCTACGACCTGTGTACACCTGTGGTTATGTGTTTAGATGTGTATTATCGAAATCCAAAGACTGGAGTGAATCCGACGACATCGAATTTTTCACCTAAAAAATTGACAGTGTATAGTAAGGATTTTGGAGCCTTTTCATGGCTCATCTTCCAACTGCCACAGCGGCCCAACTAGGAGTTCCTACGACCTGTGTACACCTGTGGTTATGTGTTTAGATGTGTATTATCGAAATCCAAAGACTGGAGTGAATCAGACGACATCGAATTTTCCGCCTAAAAAAATTGACAGTGTATAGTAAGGATTTTTTAGCCTTTTCATGGCTCATCTTCCAACTGCCACAGCGACCCAACTAGGCGTTCCTACGACCTGTATACACCTGTGGTTATGTGTTTAGATGTGTATTATCGAAATCCAAAGACTGGAGTGAATCCGACGACATCGAATTTTTCACCTAAAAAATTGACAGTGTATAGTAAGGATTTTGGAGCCTTTTCATGGCTCATCTTCCAACTGCCACAGCGGCCCAACTAGGCGTTCCTACGACCTGTGAACACCTGTGGTTATGTGTTTAGATGTGTTATCGAAATCCAAAGAACGGAGTGAAGCCGACGACATCGAATTTTTCACCTAAACAAATTGACAGTGTATATTAAGGATTTTGGAGCCTTTTCATGGCTTATCTTCAAACTGCCACAGCGGCCCAACTAGGAGTTCCTACGACCTGTGTACACCTGTGGTTATGTGTTTAGATGTGTATTATCGAAATCCAAAGACTGGAGTGAATCCGACGACATCGAATTTTTCACCTAAAATATGGACAGTAGTAAGTATAGTAAGGATTTTGGAGCCTTTTCATGGCTCATCTTCCAACTGCCACAGCGGCCCAACTAGGCGTTCCTACGACCTGTGTACACCTGTGGTTATGTGTTTAGATGTGTATTATCGAAATCCAAAGACTGGAGTGAATCCGACGACATCGAATTTTTCACCTAAAAAATTGACAGTGTATAGTAAGGATTTTGGAGCCTTTTCATGGCTCATCTTCCAACTGCCATAGCGGCCCAACTAGGCGTTCCTACGACCTGTGTACACCTGTGGTTATGTGTTTAGATGTGTATTATCGAAATCCAAAGACTGGAGTGAATCCGACGACATCGAATTTTTCACCTAAAAAATTGACAGCGGCCCAACTAGGCGTTCCTACGACGTGTGTACGCCTGTGGTTATGTGTTCAGATGTGTATTGTCGAAATCCAAAGACTGGAGTGAATCCGATGACATCGAATTTTTCACCTAAAAAATTGACAGTGTATATTAAGGATTTTGGAGCCTTTTCATGGCTCATCTTCCAACTGCCATAGCGGCCCAACTAGGCGTTCCTACGACCTGTGTACACCTGTGGTTATGTGTTTAGATGTGTATTATCGAAATCCAAAGACTGGAGTGAATCCGACGACATCGAATTTTTCACCTAAAATATGGACAGTAGTAAGTATAGTAAGGATTTTGGAGCGTTTTCATGGCTCATCTTCCAACTGCCACAGCGGCCCAACTAGGCGTTCCTACGACCTGTGTACACCTGTGGTTATGTGTTTAGATGTGTATTATCGAAATCTAAAGACTGGAGTGAATCCGACGACATCGAATTTTTCACCTAAAAAATTGACAGTGTATAGTAAGGATTTCTTAGCCTTTTCATGGCTCATCTTCCAACTGCCACAGCGGCCCAACTAGGCGTTCCTACGACCTGTGTACACCTGCGGTTATGTGTTTAGTTGTGTATTATCGAAATCCAAAGACTGGAGTGAATCCAAACGTCGAATTTTTCACCTAAAAAAATTGACAGCGTATAGTAAGGATTTTGGAGCCTTTTCATGGCTCATCTTCCAACTGCCATAGCGGCCCAACTAGGCGTTCCTACGATTTGTGTACACCTGTGGTTATGTGTTTAGATGTGTTATCGAAATCCAAAGAACGGAGTGAAGCCGACGACATCGAATTTTTCACCTAAACAAATTGACAGTGTATATTAAGGATTTTGGAGCCTTTTCATGGCTTATCTTCAAACTGCCACAGCGGCCCAACTAGGCGTTCCTACGACCTGTGTACACCTGCGGTTATGTGTTTAGTTGTGTATTATCGAAATCCAAAGACTGGAGTGAATCCAAACGTCGAATTTTTCACCTAAAAAAATTGACAGCGTATAGTAAGGATTTTGGAGCCTTTTCATGGCTCATCTTCCAACTGCCATAGCGGCCCAACTAGGCGTTCCTACGATTTGTGTACACCTGTGGTTATGTGTTTAGATGTGTTATCGAAATCCAAAGAACGGAGTGAAGCCGACGACATCGAATTTTTCACCTAAACAAATTGACAGTGTATATTAAGGATTTTGGAGCCTTTTCATGGCTTATCTTCAAACTGCCACAGCGGCCCAACTAGGAGTTCCTACGACCTGTGTACACCTGTGGTTATGTGTTTAGATGTGTATTATCGAAATCCAAAGACTGGAGTGAATCCGACGACATCGAATTTTTCGCCTAAAAAAATTGACAGTGTATAGTAAGGATGTTTTAGCCTTTTCATGGCTCATCTTCCAACTGCCACAGCGGCCCAACTAGGCGTTCCTACGACCTCTGTACATCTGTGGTTATGTGTTTAGATGTGTATTGTCGAAATCCAAAGACTGGAGTGAATCCGACGACATCGAATTTTTTACCTAAACAAATTGACAGTGTATATTAAGGACTTTTTAGCCTTTTCATGGCCTGGACACTAGCCGGTGTCCAGAAACTAAATTCGAATTGGGTCTGGGAAACCGCACTAGCTGGTGTCCAGAAACTAAATGCGGATTGGGTTTTGGAAACCGCATTTAGTTTCTGGACACCGGCTAGTGTCCAGAAACTAAATGCGGATTGGGTCTGGGAAACCGCATTTAGTTTCTGGACACCGGCCAGTGTCCAGGAACTAAATGCGGATTGGGTTTTGGAAACCGCATTTAGTTTCTGGACACCGGCTAGTGTCCAGAAACTAAATGCGGATTGGGTCTGGGAAACCGCATTTAGTTTCTGGACACCGGCCAGTGTCCACGAACTAAATGCGGATTGGGTTTTGGAAACCGCATTTAGTTTCTGGACACCGGCCAGTGTCCAGAAACTAAATGCGGATTGGGTTTTGGAAACCGCATTTAGTTTCTGGACACTAGCCGGTGTCCAGAAACTAAATGCGGTTTCCAAACTAAATGCGGATTGGTTTTTGGAAACCGCATTTAGTTTCTGGACACCGGCTAGTGTCCAGAAACTAAATGCCGATTGGGTTTTTGGAGTTTTGTAAGCCGATTGGGTTTTGGAAACCGCGGATTTGGTTTTGGAAACCGCATTTAGTTTCTGGACACCGGCTAGTGTCCAGAAACTAAATGCGGATTGGGTCTGGCAAACCGCATTTAGTTTCTGGACACCGGCTAGTGTCCAGAAACTAAATGCGGATTGGGTTTTGGAAACCGCATTTAGTTTCTGGACACCGGCTAGTGTCCAGAAACTAAATGCGGATTGGGTCTGGGAAACCGCATTTAGTTTCTGGACACCGGCTAGTGTCCAGAAACTAAATGCGGATTGGGTTTTGGAAACCGCATTTAGTTTCTGGACACCGGCTAGTGTCCAGAAACTAAATGCGGATTGGGTTTTGGAAACCGCATTTAGTTTCTGGACACCGGCTAGTGTCCAGAAACTAAATGCCGATTGAGTTTTGTAAGCCGATTGGGTTTTGGAAACCGCATTTAGTTTCTGGACACCGGCTAGTGTCCAGAAACTAAATGCGGATTGGGTTTTGGAAACCGCATTTAGTTTCTGGACACCGGCTAGTGTCCAGAAACTAAATGCGGATTGAGTTTTGTAAGCCGATTGGGTTTTGGAAACCGCATTTAGTTTCTGGACACCGGCCAGTGTCCAGAAACTAAATGCGGATTGGGTTTTGGAAACCGCATTTAGTTTCTGGACACCGGCTAGTGTCCAGAAACTAAATGCGGATTGGGTCTGGGATTGGGACACTAGCCGGTGTCCAGAAACTAAATGCGGATTGGGTTTTGGAAACCGCATTTAGTTTCTGGACACCGGCTAGTGTCCAGAAACTAAATGCGGATTGGGTCTGGGATTGGGACACTAGCCGGTGTCCAGAAACTAAATGCGGATTGGGTTTTGGAAGCCGCATTTAGTTTCTGGACACCGGCCAGTGTCCAGAAACTAAATGCGGATTGGGTTTTGGAAGCCGCATTTAGTTTCTGGACACCGGCTAGTGTCCAGAAACTAAATGCGGATTGGGTTTTGGAAACCGCATTTAGTTTCTGGACACCGGCTAGTGTCCAGAAACTAAATGCGGATTGAGTTTTGGAAGCCGCATTTAGTTTCTGGACACCGGCTAGTGTCCAGAAACTAAATGCGGATTGGGTTTTGGAAACCGCATTTAGTTTATGGACACCGGCCAGAGTCCAGAAACTAAATGCGGATTGGGTTTTGGAAACCGCATTTAGTTTCTGGACACCGGCTAGTGTCCAGAAACTAAATGCGGATTGGGTTTTGGAAACCGCATTTAGTTTCTGGACACCGGCTAGTGTCCAGAAACTAAATGCGGATTGAGTTTTGGAAGCCGCATTTAGTTTCTGGACACTGGCCGGTGTCCAGAAACTAAATGCGGATTGGGTTTTGGAAACCGCATTTAGTTTCTGGACACCGGCTAGTGTCCAGAAACTAAATGCGGATTGGGTCTGGGAAACCGCATTTAGTTTCTGGACACCGGCTAGTGTCCAGAAACTAAATGCGGATTGGGTTTTGGAAACCGCATTTAGTTTCTGGACACCGGCTAGTGTCCAGAAACTAAATGCGGATTGGGTTTTGGAAACCGCATTTAGTTTCTGGACACCGGCTAGTGTAAAGAAACTAAATGCGGATTTTGTTTTGGAAACCGCATTTAGTTTCTGGACACCGGCCAGTGTGGTTTTGGAAACCGCATTTAGTTTCTGGACACCGGCTAGTGTCCAGAAACTAAATGCGGATTGAGTTTTGGAAGCCGCATTTAGTTTCTGGACACCGGCTAGTGTCCAGAAACTAAGTGCGGATTGGGTCTGGGAAACCGCATTTAGTTTCTGGACACCGGCTAGTGTGAAGAAACTAAATGGGGATTGGGTTTTGGAAACCGCATTTAGTTTCTGGACACCGGCTAGTGTCCAGAAACTAAATGCGGATTGGGTCTGGGAAACCGCATTTCAATTCAATTCATTTTTATTTATAATTCATTTTGGAGTGTTTACACTTGTGTATCTGCAAAGCCTGAGTGGCTTGTCTGCAGATGACTAATCACAAAAAATTACAATTATAAATGTTGAAGTTCATTAAATTCAATTATGTGTTAGTTAAAAAAGCAAAAAACATGGGCAATACAAGTAACAAATAGTTATAATAACACAATAGTTTACGATTTTCGAATTTAAGTTTAAAGTTGAATATTTTAGTTTGAAGAGTTTAAATAGATTTCTTTAACTTTTTTTATAATTTCTCTTTTGGGTAGGTTGCGAACTTCCCTTGAGAGTTCGTTAAGGATTGTCGGAATTGCCACTTTAATTGTCCTTCGACCATATTCATTCCAGTACCTCGGAACTTCACATAGCTGCTGTTGTCGTCTTCTAGTGTTCACCGTCTGCTGTGTTTGGATCCTGTATGTGTTGTCCTCATCGAAATTGGCCAAGATTTCCAAATTATGTATTTGGCAGATGTTAAGCATGCGTGTTGGTTGGCTTCTTTGTTGCTGATCTTCTCTGCTACTTCCGGTTTCCACCACAAGCTTTTGAAGTCTTCTGTGCACTTTTTGTAGCGATTGCAATTGAGATGCTCTTCCCCACGCTGTTATTCCATACCGTAGATGTGATTCCACCAGGCCCATGTAGCACTGTTTGAGTACTCTTGGCGTACACAGTTTACGAAGATGGAAAAGGGCGTATGCAGAGTGACACAATTTCTTCTTCAATATTTCTATATGGTAGTTCCATTTAAAGTTGTAGTCCATCGTCAGTCCTAGGTACTTATACGTTGACACATAATCAATATTTACGGTGCAGTCATCATCGTCTTCTGTTATTCCATCACAGCCATGTCTGTGCAAACAATCTACGCTGTGCATTTTTATCTTAAGTTTCGTTCTGGGAATATGCGGCGGGCGAATGTGCATTAACTTTGTCTTAAGTGCATTGATAATTAATCCATGGTCGTGACACCAAGCAGCGATTCTATTAAAATCTAATTGCATAAGTTTCACCGCTTCGTCAACGCTCCTATGGCTAACTACGATCGCTGTGTCGTCCGCATACGCATAACCCGTACTATACTTCAGCACTGACAGTAGATCATTGACGTATATAATAAACAGAAGCGGACCTAGCTTCGATCCTTGTGGAACACCATAATCGATATTTTCTTCATTGCTAACGTAATCACCAATTTTGACCTGGAATGATCTGTTACTTAGGTAGCTTGCAAACCATGTTAAGATGTGACCCCGTACACCAATCTTCTCCAGCTGCCTTAAGATTTGTCTGTGGCTCAAAGTGTCGAAGGCTTTCTTAAAGTCAATAAACAGAACTACTGAGCTATGGTTTTTGTCCAAACTTAGGTACATTTTGTTCGCGAAATCTCCAAGTAGTCTGTTTATATTTTTTCCTTTGCGGAATCCAAATTGATTCTTGTTGAGGCTGTTGTATTTTTCTATAAAGTTGTATAGTCTTCTGGCCAACACCTCTTCTAGAACTTTATCGACTACTGATAGGATTGAGATTGGTCTGTAGTTAAGGATTTCACTTTTTTTTCAACTTTTGTGAATCGGTCTAACTATAGATTTTTTAAGCGTGTTTGGTACAGATGCTTGATCTAAGCTCATGTTGATCAATTTTGTAAGTACTGGAGATAGGGTTTGAGCGCTGCTTTTCAGATCTTTTGGTCTTATTCCATCTACTCCCGCCGATTTGTCGCTTTTCAACGAACTCAGTATGTTGCATACCTCCTCAACTGATACATCTTCAACGTAGATTGAATGTTGTACACTGCTTGTGTTGTACTGGAGTGTTTGGTGGCTACATTCATGAACAATTGTCCGTACTTCTGAAGTTAAAGCTTTCGCGAATTTGTTGGTCAGGTCTTTAATGTTGCTTTCATTCGAGAAATTCTTGATTAAAACCTCATCCAGATTACATTTCTTTTTACCAAGTATCGAGTTTACAAGCTTCCAGGTCTCCCTGGGGTTATTCTTACAAGTCTCAAATTGCTGTTTGTAAAAGTTCGATTTTGTTCTGGCTATCTTCTTGTTCAGCTCGTTTCGATATCTTCTGTATTCTCTGTGATAATCATATTGTGTCTGTTGTTTATGTGTCTCCTGTATAGTCTATCGCGTTCTTTGCAATCGTTTTTCAACTCAGCGGTAATCCAACTATGCTCCGTAGTTCTTTTCTTCCTTTTCACTGTTGATGTTGTGGTCAGAAAATTCATTGCCTCTTTGAACTTCTCATATAGATCATTTACATTTGTATGTATATTCAGCTCATTCCACATGAATTCATGTACCTTTTGTGCTACAAGGTGACTTAGGATTTGGCTTTCATTTTTGGAATCTATTTGAAGTTTGTTGTCTCTTTTAACTCCACAGTATAGCGCATAGTGATCTGAGATGCATAGTTCAATCACCGCTGAGTTAATTTCGGCATTGCTCACTCTTACGAGATTGTGGTCTATTAATGTTTTTGTATCTCTGATTGGGTCAACACGAGTGTGCGAATATATACAATTATGCAGTCCTTTTGACGCTATCATCGACAAATAATCACAGACATCTGAATTAGTTTTATCTTTTAAATTTATGTTGACGTCCCCCATTATAAAAAGGTTACATTTAGTTCCGACTTCATCAACATGCTTACTTAATTCACGAACAAAACATTTAACATTCTTCTTTGGTGGTCTGTACACAGAGATGATTGACGCTTCAAAATTTCCACGTTTAACATTGATAGAGACATTTTCATACATACATGTCACTCTTTCTACTTTGGCATATACAATATTATTTTTCACGTATATACATATTCCACCTCCTCCTCCGGGGTTGCTTCGATTAAAGAACTCACTGCTGTATCCTTCAATTCATCTATATACGACAAAAACTCATTAATACATAACATCAACGCATTCCAGTTTTTCCTCAAGGACCTTACATTTAGTGACATAGATGAGAATTCACTTATATTATTTTTTACATATACACAGGCCTCTTCTTGAGATTTAATATTTTTAAAATCGGTACTTATTATATTATAGAGTTCATTCTCCATAGTGACGATTTTTTTTTTGCGCAACAGTGTTATTACGATTTTGACGTTTGTCGTGATCGTTTATGTCATTTTGTCAATATCGTTGATTGATCGTATTTCGATAATGGGATCTCCTTCTGTCTTTCTAGCAAGAACCTTGTTGTTCCGAAACCAAACAAACTTCCAGTTGGCAGTTCTTGCTTTATTTTTTGCTAACCATACAATTTTTCGGAAGTGTGATGTGAGGTGTTCGTTTATATAAATGTTTTGATTTGCGTACACCGGGTTTATTTGTTTTTGTAGTTTGGTGCACACCTGACCATACTTCAGGTTTCGTTTTTGTTTTGCTCGATCCATGAACGTAGCTTTTGTTGTTTTTCTAGTGAAGCTTACAACAATATTTTTCATTTGTTGGTTCTTTCTGTCATTATACGTGTATATTTCCTCAATATCGGATTCTCCAATTTGTGTATCAAGTGCATCACCTATTGCCTTGACCAAATCAAAAGCGTTTTCGTTGTTAGACATCGGAACGTTTTTAATTTCTACATTCCTGTCAATTTGCTTTTGTTCCAGTGTGTTGACCTGTGTCTGGAGATATGTGATTTGTTCGTCTTTATATTCGATTTGTTTTTTGTAATCTGCCAGTTCTTTTCTCAGTGCTTGTATTAAGGAGTTATTTTGTGCAAGTAAAATCTCAATTTCGTCGTATTTACTTGTTGTGAACTCTACTGCTTTTGAATATTCCTTTAACATTTCCTTTATTTCTTTCAGTTCTTTGTTTACAGAACTGTTATCGGACAGTACAACGGCTGCTGCAGCTGTCTTCGGGGACTCCGCTGTTCTCAGACCCAATCCGCATTTAGTTTCTGGACACTATCCGGTGTCCAGAAACTAAATGCGGATTGGGTTTTGGAAACCAGAAGGTGTCCAGAAACTAAATGCGGTTTCCAAAACCCAATCCGCATTTAGTTTCTGGACACTAGCCGGTGTCCAGAAACTAAATGCGGATTGGGTCTGGGAAACCGGATTGGGTTTTGGAAACCGCATTTAGTTTCTGGACACCGGCTAGTGTCCAGAAACTAAATGCGGATTGGGTCTGGGAAACAGCATTTAGTTTCAGGACACCGGCTAGTGTCCAGAAACTAAATGCGGATTGGGTTTTGGAAACCGCATTTAGTTTCTGGACACCGGATAGTGTCCAGAAACTAAATGCGGATTGGGTCTGGGAAACCGCATTAAGTTTCTGGACACCGGCTAGTGTCCAGAAACTAAATGCGGATTGGGTTTTGGAAACCGCATTTAATTTCTGGACACCGGCTAGTGTCCAGAAACTAAATGCGGATTGGGTCTGGGAAACCGCATTTAGTTTCTGGACACCGGCTAGTGTCCAGAAACTACATGCGGATTGGGTTTTGGAAACCGCATTTAGTTTCTGGACACCGGCTAGTGTCCAGAAACTAAATGCGGATTGGGTCTGGGAAACCGCATTTAGTTTCTGGACACCGGCTAGTGTCCAGAAACTAAATGCGGATTGGGTTTTGGAAACCGCATTTAGTTTGTGGACACCGGCTAGTGTCCAGAAACTAAATGCGGTTTGGTTCTGGAAAACCGCATTTAGTTTCTGGACACCGGCTAGTGTCCAGAAACTAAATGCGGATTGGGTTTTGGAAACCGCATTTAATTTCTGGACACCGGCTAGTGTCCAGAAACTAAATGCGGATTGGGTTTTGGAAACCGCATTTAGTTTCTGGACACCGGCTAGTGTCCAGAAACTAAATGCGGATTGAGTTTTGGAAGCCGCATTTAGTTTCTGGACACCGGCCAGTGTCCAGAAACTAAATGCGGATTGGGTTTTGGAAACCGCATTTAGTTTCTGGACACCGGCTAGTGTCCAGAAACTAAATGCGGATTGAGTTTTGGAAGCCGCATTTAGTTTCTGGACACCGGCCAGTGTCCAGAAACTAAATGCGGATTGGGTTTTGGAAACCGCATTTAGTTTCTGGACACCGGCTAGTGTCCAGAAACTAAATGCGGATTGAGTTTTGGAAGCCGCATCTAGTTTCTGGACACCGGCTAGTGTCCAGAAACTAAATGCGGATTGAGTTTTGGAAACCGCATTTAGTTTCTGGACACCGGCTAGTGTCCAGAAACTAAATGCGGATTGGGTTTTGGAAACCGCATTCAGTTTCTGGACACCGGCCAGTGTCCAGAAACTAAATGCGGATTGGGTTTTGGAAACCGCATTTAGTTTCTGGACACCGGCTAGTGTCCAGAAACTAAATGCGGATTGAGTTTTGGAAGCCGCATTTAGTTTCTGGACACTAGCCGGTGTCCAGAAACTAAATGCGGATTGGGTTTTGGAAACCGCATTTAGTTTCTGGACACCGGCTAGTGTCCAGAAACTAAATACGGATTGGGTTTTGGAAACCGCATTTAGTTTCTGGACACCGGCTAGTGTCCAGAAACTAAATGCGGATTGAGTTTTGGAAGCCGCATTTATTTTCTGGACACTAGCCGGTGTCCAGAAACTAAATGCGGATTGGGTTTTGGAAACCGCATTCAGTTTCTGCACACCGGCCAGTGTCCAGAACCTAAATGGGGATTGGGTTTTGGAAACCGCATTTAGTTTCTGGACACCGGCTAGTGTACAGAAACTAAATGCGGATTGGGTTTTGGAAACCGCATTTAGTTTCTGGACACCGGCTAGTGTCCAGAAACTAAATGCTGATTGGGTTTTGGAAACCGCATTTAGTTTCTGGACACCGGCTAGTGTCCAGAAACTAATTGGGTGGGATTGGGTTTTGGAAACCGCATTTAGTTTCTGGACACCGGCTAGTGTCCAGAAACTAAATGCGGATTTTGTCTGGGAAAACGCATTTAGTTTCTGGACACCGGCTAGTGTCCAGAAACTAAATGCGGATTGGGTTTTGGAAACCGCATTTAGTTTCTGGACACCGGCTAGTGTCCAGAAACTAAATGCGGATTGGGTCTGGGAAACCGCATTTAGTTTCTGGACACCGGCTAGTGTCCAGAAACTAAATGCGGATTGAGTTTTGGAAGCCGCATTTAGTTTCTGGACACTAGCCGGTGTCCAGAAACTAAATGCGGATTGGGTTTTGGAAACCGCATTTAGTTTCTGGACACCGGCTAGTGTCCAGAAACTAAATGCGGATTGGGTTTTGGAAACGGCATTTAGTTTCTGGACACCGGCTAGTGTCCAGAAACTAAATGCGGATTGAGTTTTGGAAGCCGCATCTAGTTTCTGGACACCGGCTAGTGTCCAGAAACTAAATGCGGATTGAGTTTTGGAAGCCGCATTTAGTTTCTGGACACCGACTAGTGTCCAGAAACTAAATGCGGATTGGGTTTTGGAAACCGCATTTAGTTTCTGGACACCGGCTAGTGTCCAGAAACTAAATGCGGATTGGGTTTTGGAAACCGCATTCAGTTTCTGGACACCGGCCAGTGTCCAGAAACTAAATGCGGATTGGGTTTTGGAAACCGCATTTAGTTTCTGGACACCGGCTAGTGTCCAGAAACTAAATGCGGATTGAGTTTTGGAAGCCGCATTTAGTTTCTGGACACCGGCTAGTGTACAGAAACTAAATACGGATTGGGTTTTGGAAACCGCATTTAGTTTCTGGACACCGGCTAGTGTCCAGAAACTAAATGCGGATTGAGTTTTGGAAGCCGCATTTATTTTCTGGACACTAGCCGGTGTCCAGAAACTAAATGCGGATTGGGTTTTGGAAACCGCATTCAGTTTCTGCACACCGGCCAGTGTCCAGAACCTAAATGGGGATTGGGTTTTGGAAACCGCATTTAGTTTCTGGACACCGGCTAGTGTACAGAAACTAAATGCGGATTGGGTTTTGGAAACCGCATTTAGTTTCTGGACACCGGCTAGTGTCCAGAAACTAAATGCGGATTGAGTTTTGGAAGCCGCATTTAGTTTCTGGACACCGGCTAGTGTACAGAAACTAAATACGGATTGGGTTTTGGAAACCGCATTTAGTTTCTGGACACCGGCTAGTGTCCAGAAACTAAATGCGGATTGAGTTTTGGAAGCCGCATTTATTTTCTGGACACTAGCCGGTGTCCAGAAACTAAATGCGGATTGGGTTTTGGAAACCGCATTCAGTTTCTGCACACCGGCCAGTGTCCAGAACCTAAATGGGGATTGGGTTTTGGAAACCGCATTTAGTTTCTGGACACCGGCTAGTGTACAGAAACTAAATGCGGATTGGGTTTTGGAAACCGCATTTAGTTTCTGGACACCGGCTAGTGTCCAGAAACTAAATGCTGATTGGGTTTTGGAAACCGCATTTAGTTTCTGGACACCGGCTAGTGTCCAGAAACTAATTGGGTGGGATTGGGTTTTGGAAACCGCATTTAGTTTCTGGACACCGGCTAGTGTCCAGAAACTAAATGCGGATTTTGTCTGGGAAAACGCATTTAGTTTCTGGACACCGGCTAGTGTCCAGAAACTAAATGCGGATTGGGTTTTGGAAACCGCATTTAGTTTCTGGACACCGGCTAGTGTCCAGAAACTAAATGCGGATTGGGTCTGGGAAACCGCATTTAGTTTCTGGACACCGGCTAGTGTCCAGAAACTAAATGCGGATTGAGTTTTGGAAGCCGCATTTAGTTTCTGGACACTAGCCGGTGTCCAGAAACTAAATGCGGATTGGGTTTTGGAAACGGCATTTAGTTTCTGGACACCGGCTAGTGTCCAGAAACTAAATGCGGATTGAGTTTTGGAAGCCGCATCTAGTTTCTGGACACCGGCTAGTGTCCAGAAACTAAATGCGGATTGAGTTTTGGAAGCCGCATTTAGTTTCTGGACACCGACTAGTGTCCAGAAACTAAATGCGGATTGGGTTTTGGAAACCGCATTTAGTTTCTGGACACCGGCTAGTGTCCAGAAACTAAATGCGGATTGGGTTTTGGAAACCGCATTCAGTTTCTGGACACCGGCCAGTGTCCAGAAACTAAATGCGGATTGGGTTTTGGAAACCGCATTTAGTTTCTGGACACCGGCTAGTGTCCAGAAACTAAATGCGGATTGAGTTTTGGAAGCCGCATTTAGTTTCTGGACACCGGCTAGTGTACAGAAACTAAATACGGATTGGGTTTTGGAAACCGCATTTAGTTTCTGGACACCGGCTAGTGTCCAGAAACTAAATGCGGATTGAGTTTTGGAAGCCGCATTTATTTTCTGGACACTAGCCGGTGTCCAGAAACTAAATGCGGATTGGGTTTTGGAAACCGCATTCAGTTTCTGCACACCGGCCAGTGTCCAGAACCTAAATGGGGATTGGGTTTTGGAAACCGCATTTAGTTTCTGGACACCGGCTAGTGTACAGAAACTAAATGCGGATTGGGTTTTGGAAACCGCATTTAGTTTCTGGACACCGGCTAGTGTCCAGAAACTAAATGCTGATTGGGTTTTGGAAACCGCATTTAGTTTCTGGACACCGGCTAGTGTCCAGAAACTAATTGGGTGGGATTGGGTTTTGGAAACCGCATTTAGTTTCTGGACACCGGCTAGTGTCCAGAAACTAAATGCGGATTTTGTCTGGGAAACCGCATTTAGTTTCTGGACACCGGCTAGTGTCCAGAAACTAAATGCGGATTGGGTTTTGGAAACCGCATTTAGTTTCTGGACACCGGCTAGTGTCCAGAAACTAAATGCGGATTGGGTCTTGGAAACCGCATTTAGTTTCTGGACACCGGCTAGTGTCCAGAAACTAAATGCGGATTGAGTTTTGGAAGCCGCATTTAGTTTCTGGACACTAGCCGGTGTCCAGAAACTAAATGCGGATTGGGTTTTGGAAACCGCATTTAGTTTCTGGACACCGGCTAGTGTCCAGAAACTAAATGCGGATTGAGTTTTGGAAGCCGCATTTAGTTTCTGGACACCGACTAGTGTCCAGAAACTAAATGCGGATTGGGTTTTGGAAACCGCATTTAGTTTCTGGACACCGGCTAGTGTCCAGAAACTAAATGCGGATTGAGTTTTGGAAGCCGCATTTAGTTTCTGGACACTAGCCGGTGTCCAGAAACTAAATGCGGATTGGGTTTTGGAAACCGCATTCAGTTTCTGGACACCGGCTAGTGTCCAGAAACTAAATGCGGATTGAGTTTTGGAAGCCGCATTTAGTTTCTGGACACTAGCCGGTGTCCAGAAACTAAATGCGGATTGGGTTTTGGAAACCGCATTTAGTTTCTGGACACCGGCTAGTGTCCAGAAACTAAATGCGAATTGAGTTTTGGAAGCCGCATTTAGTTTCTGGACACTAGCCGGTGTCCAGAAACTAAATGCGGATTGGGTTTTGGAAACCGCATTTAGTTTCTGGACACCGGCTAGTGTTCAGAAACTAAATGCGGATTGGGTTTTGGAAACGGCATTTAGTTTCTGGACACCGGCTAGTGTCCACCGGCTAGTGTCCAGAAACTAAATGCGGATTGGGTCTGGGAAACCGCATTTAGTTTCTGGACACTAGCCGGTGTCCAGAAACTAAATGCGGTTTCCAAAACAAAATCCGCATTTAGTTTCTGGACACCGGCTAGTGTCCAGAAACTAAATGCGGATTGAGTTTTGGAAGCCGCATTTAGTTTCTGGACACTAGCCGGTGTCCAGAAACTAAATGCGGTTTCCAAAACCCAATCCGCATTTAGTTTCTGGACACTAGCCGGTGTCCAGAAACTAAATGCGGTTTCCAAAACCCAATCCGCATTTAGTTTCTGGACACTAAATGCGGATTGAGTTTTGGAAGCCGCATTTAGTTTCTGGACACCGGCTAGTGTACAGAAACTAAATGCGGATTGGGTTTTGGAAACCGCATTTAGTTTCTGGACACCGGCTAGTGTCCAGAAACTAAATGCGGATTGGGTTTTGGAAACCGCATTTAGTTTCTGGACACCGGCTAGTGTCCAGAAACTAAATGCGGATTGGGTCTGGGAAACCGCATTTAGTTTCTGGACACCGGCTAGTGTCCAGAAACTAAATGCGGATTGGGTTTTGGAGACCGCATTTAGTTTCTGGACACCGGCTAGTGTCCAGAAACTAAATGCGGATTGGGTTTTGGAAACCGCATTTAGTTTCTGGACACCGGCTAGTGTCCAGAAACTAAATGCGGATTGGGTTTTGGAAACCGCATTTAGTTTCTGGACACCGGCTAGTGTCCAGAAACTAAATGCGGATTGGGTTTTGGAAACCGCATTTAGTTTCTGGACACCGGCTAGTGTCCAGAAACTAAATGCGGATTGGGTCTGGGAAACCGCATTTAGTTTCTGGACACCGGCTAGTGTCCAGAAACTAAATGCGGATTGAGTTTTGGAAGCCGCATTTAGTTTCTGGACACCGGCTAGTGTCCAGAAACTAAATGCGGATTGGGTTTTGGAAACCGCATTTAGTTTCTGGACACCGGCTAGTGTCCAGAAACTAAATGCGGATTGGGTTTTGGAAACCGCATTTAGTTTCTGGACACCGGCTAGTGTCCAGAAACTAAATGCGGATTGGGTTTTGGAAACCGCATTTAGTTTCTGGACACCGGCTAGTGTCCAGAAACTAAATGCGGATTGGGTTTTGGAAACCGCATTTAGTTTCTGGACACCGGCTAGTGTCCAGAAACTAAATGCGGATTGGGTCTGGGAAACCGCATTTAGTTTCTGGACACCGGCTAGTGTCCAGAAACTAAATGCGGATTGGGTTTTGGAAACCGCATTCAGTTTCTGGACACCGGCCAGTGTCCAGAAACTAAATGCGGATTTTGTCTGGGAAACCGCATTTAGTTTCTGGACACCGGCTAGTGTCCAGAAACTAAATGCGGATTGAGTTTTGGAAGCCGCATTTAGTTTCTGGACACCGGCTAGTGTACAGAAACTAAATGCGGATTGGGTTTTGGAAACCGCATTTAGTTTCTGGACACCGGCTAGTGTCCAGAAACTAAATGCGGATTGGGTTTTGGAAACCGCATTCAGTTTCTGGACACCGGCCAGTGTCCAGAAACTAAATGCGGATTGGGTTTTGGAAACCGCATTTAGTTTCTGGACACCGGCTAGTGTCCAGAAACTAAATGCGGATTGAGTTTTGGAAGCCGCATTTAGTTTCTGGACACTAGCCGGTGTCCAGAAACTAAATGCGGATTGGGTTTTGGAAACCGCATTTAGTTTCTGGACACCGGCTAGTGTCCACCGGCTAGTGTCCAGAAACTAAATGCGGATTGGGTCTGGGAAACCGCATTTAGTTTCTGGACACTAGCCGGTGTCCAGAAACTAAATGCGGTTTCCAAAACCCAATCCGCATTTAGTTTCTGGACAGTGGCCGGTGTCCAGATACTAAATGCGGATTGGGTTTTGGAAACCGCATTTAGTTTCTGGACACCGGCTAGTGTCCAGAAACTAAATGCGGATTGGGTTTTGGAAACCGCATTTAGTTTCTGGACACCGGCTAGTGTCCAGAAACTAAATGCGGATTGGGTTTTGGAAACGGCATTTAGTTTCTGGACACCGGCTAGTGTCCAGAAACTAAATGCGGATTGGGTTTTGGAAACCGCATTTAGTTTCTGGACACCGGCTAGTGTCCACCGGCTAGTGTCCAGAAACTAAATGCGGATTGGGTCTGGGAAACCGCATTTAGTTTCTGGACACTAGCCGGTGTCCAGAAACTAAATGCGGTTTCCAAAACAAAATCCGCATTTAGTTTCTGGACAGTGGCCGGTGTCCAGATACTAAATGCGGATTGGGTTTTGGAAACCGCATTTAGTTTCTGGACACCGGCTAGTGTCCAGAAACTAAATGCGGATTGGGTTTTGGAAACCGCATTTAGTTTCTGGACACCGGCTAGTGTCCAGAAACTAAATGCGGATTGGGTCTGGGAAACCGCATTTAGTTTCTGGACACCGGCTAGTGTCCAGAAACTAAATGCGGATTGAGTTTTGGAAGCCGCATTTAGTTTCTGGATACCGGCTAGTGTCCAGAAACTAAATGCGGATTGAGTTTTGGAAGCCGCATTTAGTTTCTGGACACCGGCTAGTGTCCAGAAACTAAATGCGGATTGGGTTTTGGAAACCGCATTTAGTTTCTGGACACCGGCTAGTGTCCAGAAACTAAATGCGGATTGGGTTTTGGAAACCGCATTTAGTTTCTGGACACCGGCTAGTGTCCAGAAACTAAATGCGGATTGGGTTTTGGAAACCGCATTTAGTTTCTGGACACCGGCTAGTGTCCAGAAACTAAATGCGGATTGGGTCTGGGAAACCGCATTTAGTTTCTGGACACCGGCTAGTGTCCAGAAACTAAATGCGGATTGGGTTTTGGAAACCGCATTCAGTTTCTGGACACCGGCCAGTGTCCAGAAACTAAATGCGGATTGGGTTTTGGAAACCGCATTTAGTTTCTGGACACCGGCTAGTGTCCAGAAACTAAATGCGGATTGAGTTTTGGAAGCCGCATTTAGTTTCTGGACACCGGCTAGTGTACAGAAACTAAATGCGGATTGGGTTTTGGAAACCGCATTTAGTTTCTGTTTTGGAAGCCGCATTTAGTTTCTGGACACTAGCCGGTGTCCAGAAACTAAATGCGGATTGGGTTTTGGAAACCGCATTTAGTTTCTGGACACCGGCTAGTGTCCAGAAACTAAATGCGGATTGGGTTTTGGAAACGGCATTTAGTTTCTGGACACCGGCTAGTGTCCAGAAACTAAATGCGGATTGGGTTTTGGAAACCGCATTTAGTTTCTGGACACCGGCTAGTGTCCAGAAACTAAATGCGGATTGAGTTTTGGAAGCCGCATTTAGTTTCTGGACACCGGCTAGTGTCCAGAAACTAAATGCGGATTGGGTTTTGGAAACCGCATTTAGTTTCTGGACACCGGCTAGTGTCCAGAAACTAAATGCGGATTGGGTTTTGGAGACCGCATTTAGTTTCAGGACACCGGCTAGTGTCCAGAAACTAAATGCGGATTGGGTTTTGGAAACCGCATTTAGTTTCTGGACACCGGCTAGTGTCCAGAAACTAAATGCGGATTGGGTCTGGGAAACCGCATTTAGTTTCTGGACACCGGCTAGTGTCCAGAAACTAAATGCGGATTGGGTTTTGGAAACCGCATTCAGTTTCTGGACACCGGCCAGTGTCCAGAAACTAAATGCGGATTGGGTTTTGGAAACCGCATTTAGTTTCTGGACACCGGCTAGTGTCCAGAAACTAAATGCGGATTGAGTTTTGGAAGCCGCATTGGCTAAATGCCGCATTGACTAAATGCGGATTGGGTTTTGGAAACCGCATTTAGTTTCTGTACACTAGCCGGTGTCCAGAAACCAAATGCAGCTTCCAAAACTCAATCCGCATTTAGTTTCTGGACACTAGCCGGTGTCCAGAAACTGAATGCGGTTTCCAAAACCCAATCCGCATTTAGTTTCTGGACACTAGCCGGTGTCCAGAAACTAAATGCGGTTTCCCAGACCCAATCCGCATTTAGTTTCTGGACACTAGCCGGTGTCCAGAAACTAAATGCGGTTTCAAAAAACCAAATCGGCATTTAGTTTCTGGACACTAGCCGGTGTCCAGAAACTAAATGCCGTTTCCAAAACCCAATCCGCATTTAGTTTCTGGACACTAGCCGGTGTCCAGAAACTAAATGCGGTTTCCCAGACCCAATCCGCATTTAGTTTCTGGACACTAGCCGGTGTCCAGAAACTAAATGCGGTTTCCAAAACCCAATCCGCATTTAGTATCTGGACACCGGCCACTGTCCAGAAACTAAATGCGGATTTTGTTTTGGAAACCGCATTTAGTTTCTGGACACCGGCTAGTGTCCAGAAACTAAATGCGGTTTCCCAGACCCAATCCGCATTTAGTTTCTGGACACTAGCCGGTGGACACTAGCCGGTGTCCAGAAACTAAATGCCGTTTCCAAAACCCAATCCGCATTTAGTTTCTGGACACTAGCCGGTGTCCAGAAACTAAATGCGGTTTCCAAAACCCAATCCGCATTTAGTTTCTGGACACCGGCTAGTGTCCAGAAACTAAATGCGGCTTCCAAAACTCAATCCGCATTTAGTTTCTGGACACTAGCCGGTGTCCAGAAACTAAATGCGGTTTCCAAAACCCAATCCGTATTTAGTTTCTGGACACTAGCCGGTGTCCAGAAACTAAATGCGGCTTCCAAAACTCAATCCGCATTTAGTTTCTGGACACTAGCCGGTGTCCAGAAACTAAATGCGGTTTCCAAAACCCAATCCGTATTTAGTTTCTGGACACTAGCCGGTGTCCAGAAACTAAATGCGGTTTCCAAAACCCAATCCGCATTTAGTTTCTGGACACTGGCCGGAAACTAAATGCGGTTTCCAAAACCCAATCCGCATTTAGTTTCTGTACACTAGCCGGTGTCCAGAAACTAAATGCGGCTTCCAAAACTCAATCCGCATTTAGTTTATGGACACTAGCCGGTGTCCAGAAACTAAATGCGGTTTCCAAAACCCAAGCCGCATTTAGTTTCTGGACACTGGCCGGTGTCCAGAAACTGAATGCGGTTTCCAAAACCCAATCCGCATTTAGTTTCTGGACACTAGCCGGTGTCCAGAAACTAAATGCGGTTTCCCAGACCCAATCCGGTTTCCAAAACCCAATCCGCATTTAGTTTCTGGACACTAGCCGGTGTCCAGAAACTAATGTCTGGGAAACCGCATTTAGTTTCTGGACACCGGCTAGTGTCCAGAAACTAAATGCGGATTGGGTTTTGGAAACCGCATTTAGTTTCTGGACACCGGCTAGTGTCCAGAAACTAAATGCGGATTGGGTCTGGGAAACCGCATTTAGTTTCTGGACACCGGCTAGTGTCCAGAAACTAAATGCGGATTGAGTTTTGGAAGCCGCATTTAGTTTCTGGACACCGGCTAGTGTACAGAAACTAAATGCGGATTGGGTTTTGGAAACCGCATTTAGTTTCCGGCCAGTCTCCAGAAACTAAATGCGGATTGGGTTTTGGAAACCGCATTTAGTTTCTGGACACCGGCTAGTGTCCAGAAACTAAATACGGATTGGGTTTTGGAAACCGCATTTAGTTTCTGGACACCGGCTAGTGTCCAGAAACTAAATACGGATTGGGTTTTGGAAACCGCATTTAGTTTCTGGACACCGGCTAGTGTCCAGAAACTAAATGCGGATTGAGTTTTGGAAGCCGCATTTAGTTTCTGGACACTAGCCGGTGTCCAGAAACTAAATGCGGATTGGGTTTTGGAAACCGCATTTAGTTTCTGGACACCGGCTAGTGTCCAGAAACTAAATGCGGATTGGGTTTTGGAAACGGCATTTAGTTTCTGGACACCGGCTAGTGTCCACCGGCTAGTGTCCAGAAACTAAATGCGGATTGGGTCTGGGAAACCGCATTTAGTTTCTGGACACCGGCTAGTGTCCAGAAACTAAATGCGGATTAAGTTTTGGAAGCCGCATTTAGTTTCTGTACACCGGCTAGTGTACAGAAACTAAATGCGGATTGGGTTTTGGAAACCGCATTTAGTTTCCGGCCAGTGTCCAGAAACTAAATGCGGATTGGGTTTTGGAAACCGCATTTAGTTTCTGGACACCGGCTAGTGTCCAGAAACTAAATACGGATTGGGTTTTGGAAACCGCATTTAGTTTCTGGACACCGGCTAGTGTCCAGTAACTAAATGCGGATTGAGTTTTGGAAGCCGCATTTAGTTTCTGGACACTAGCCGGTGTCCAGAAACTAAATGCGGATTGGGTTTTGGAAACCGCATTTAGTTTCTGGACACCGGCTAGTGTCCAGAAACTAAATGCGGATTGGGTTTTGGAAACGGCATTTAGTTTCTGGACACCGGCTAGTGTCCACCGGCTAGTGTCCAGAAACTAAATGCGGATTTTGTTTTGGAAACCGCATTTAGTTTCTGGACACCGGCTAGTGTCCAGAAACTAAATGCGGATTGGGTTTTGGAAACCGCATTTAGTTTCTGGACACCGGCTAGTGTCCAGAAACTAAATGCGGATTGAGTTTTGGAAGCCGCATTTAGTTTCTGGACACCGGCCAGTGTCCAGAAACTAAATGCGGATTGGCTTTTGGAAACCGCATTTAGTTTCTGGACACCGGCCAGTGTCCAGAAACTAAATGCGGATTGGGTTTCGGAAACCGGCTAGTGTCCAGAAACTAAATGCGGATTGGGTTTTGGAAACCGCATTTAGTTTCTGGACACCGGCTAGTGTCCAGAAACTAAATGTGGATTGGGTCTGGGAAACCGCATTTAGTTTCTGGACACCGGCTAGTGTCCAGAAACTAAATGCGGATTGGGTTTTGGAAACCGCATTTAGTTTCTGGACACCGGCTGTGTCCAGAAACTAGATGCGGATTGGGTCTGGGAAACCGCATTTAGTTTCTGGACACCGGCTAGTGTCCAGAAACTAAATGCGGATTGGGTTTTGGAAACCGCATTTAGTTTCTGGACACCGGCTAGTGTCCAGAAACTAAATGCGGATTGGGTCTGGGAAACCGCATTTAGTTTCTGGACACCGGCTTGTGTCCAGAAACTAAATGCGGATTGGGTTTTGGAAACCGCATTTAGTTTCTGGACACCGGCTAGTGTCCAGAAACTAAATGCGGATTGGGTCTGGGAAACCGCATTTAGTTTCTGGACACCGGCTAGTGTCCAGAAACTAAATGCGGATTGGGTTTTGGAGACCGCATTTAGTTTCTGGACACCGGCTAGTGTCCAGAAACTAAATGCGGATTGGGTCTGGGAAACCGCATTTAGTTTCAGAAACTAAATGCGGATTGGGTTTTGGAAACCGCATTCAGTTTCTGGACACCGGCCAGTGTCCAGAAACTAAATTCGGATTGAGTTTTGGAAGCCGCATTTAGTTTCTGGACACCGGCTAGTGTCCAGAAACTAAATGCGGATTGGGTTTTGGAAACCACATTTAGTTTCTGGACACCGGCTAGTGTCCAGAAACTAAATGCGGATTGGGTCTGGGAAACCGCATTTAGTTTCTGGACACCGGCCAGTGTCCAGAAACTAAATGCGGATTGGGTTTCGGAAACCGGCTAGTGTCCAGAAACTAAATGCGGATTGGGTTTTGGAAACCGCATTTAGTTTCTGGACACCGGCTAGTGTCCAGAAACTAAATGCGGATTGGGTCTGGGAAACCGCATTTAGTTTCTGGACACCGGCTAGTGTCCAGAAACTAAATGCGGATTGGGTCTGGGAAACCGCATTTAGTTTCTGGACACCGGCTAGTGTCCAGAAACTAAATGCGGATTGGGTCTGGGAAACCGCATTTAGTTTCTGGACACCGGCTAGTGTCCAGAAACTAAATGCGGATTGGGTTTTGGAAACCGCATTTAGTTTCTGGACACCGGCCAGTGTCCAGAAACTAAATGCGGATTGGGTTTCGGAAACCGGCTAGTGTCCAGAAACTAAATGCGGATTGGGTTTTGGAAACCGCATTTAGTTTCTGGACACCGGCTAGTGTCCAGAAACTAAATGCGGATTGGGTCTGGGTAACCGCATTTAGTTTCTGGACACCGGCTAGTGTCCAGAAACTAAATGCGGATTGGGTCTGGGAAACCGCATTTAGTTTCTGGACACCGGCTAGTGTCCAGAAACTAAATGCGGATTGGGTCTGGGAAACCGCATTTAGTTTCTGGACACCGGCTAGTGTCCAGAAACTAAATGCGGATTGGGTTTTGGAAACCGCATTTAGTTTCTGGACACCGGCTAGTGTCCAGAAACTAAATGCGGATTGGGTTTTGGAAACCGCATTTAGTTTCTGGACACCGGCTAGTGTCCAGAATCTAAATGCGGATTGGGTCTGGGAAACCGCATTTAGTTTCTGGACACCGGCTAGTGTCCAGAAACTAAATGCGGATTGGGTTTTGGAGACCGCATTTAGTTTCTGGACACCGGCTAGTGTCCAGAAACTAAATGCGGATTGGGTCTGGGAAACCGCATTTAGTTTCTGGACACCGGCTAGTGTCCAGAAACTAAATGCGGATTGGGTTTTGGAAACCGCATTCAGTTTCTGGACACCGGCCAGTGTCCAGAAACTAAATTCGGATTGAGTTTTGGAAGCCGCATTTAGTTTCTGGACACCGGCTAGTGTCCAGAAACTAAATGCGGATTGGGTTTTGGAAACCGCATTTAGTTTCTGGACACCGGCTAGTGTCCAGAAACTAAATGCGGATTGGGTCTGGGAAACCGCATTTAGTTTCTGGACACCGGCTAGTGTCCAGAAACTAAATGCGGATTGGGTTTTGGAAACCGCATTTAGTTTCTGGACACCGGCTAGTGTCCAGAATCTAAATGCGGATTGGGTCTGGGAAACCGCATTTAGTTTCTGGACACCGGCTAGTGTCCAGAAACTAAATGCGGATTGGGTTTTGGAGACCGCATTTAGTTTCTGGACACCGGCTAGTGTCCAGAAACTAAATGCGGATTGGGTTTTGGAAACCGCATTTAGTTTCTGGACACCGGCCAGTGTCCAGAAACTAAATGCGGATTGGGTTTCGGAAACCGGCTAGTGTCCAGAAACTAAATGCGGATTGGGTTTTGGAAACCGCATTTAGTTTCTGGACACCGGCTAGTGTCCAGAAACTAAATGCGGATTGGGTCTGGGAAACCGCATTTAGTTTCTGGACACCGGCTAGTGTCCAGAAACTAAATGCGGATTGGGTTTTGGAAACCGCATTTAGTTTCTGGACACCGGCTAGTGTCCAGAAACTTAATGCGGATTGGGTCTGGGAAACCGCATTTAGTTTCTGGACACCGGCTAGTGTCCAGAAACTAAATGCGGATTGGGTTTTGGAAACCGCATTCAGTTTCTGGACACCGGCCAGTGTCCAGAAACTAAATTCGGATTGAGTTTTGGAAGCCGCATTTAGTTTCTGGACACCGGCTAGTGTCCAGAAACTAAATGCGGATTGGGTTTTGGAAACCGCATTTAGTTTCTGGACACCGGCTAGTGTCCAGAAACTAAATGCGGATTGGGTTTTGGAAACCGCATTTAGCTTCTGGACACCGGCTAGTGTCCAGAAACTAAATGCGGATTGGGTTTTGGAAACCGCATTTAGTTTCTGGACACCGGCTAGTGTCCAGAAACTAAATGCGGATTGGGTTTTGGAAACCGCATTTAGTTTCTGGACATCGGCTAGTGTCCAGAAACTAAATGCGGATTGGGTCTGGGAAACCGCATTTATTTTCTGGACACCGGCTAGTGTCCAGAAACTAAATGCGGATTGGGTTTTGGAGACCGCATTTAGTTTCTGGACACCGGCTAGTGTCCAGAAACTAAATGCGGATTGGGTCTGGGAAACCGCATTTAGTTTCTGGACACCGGCTAGTGTCCAGAAACTAAATGCGGATTGGGTTTTGGAGACCGCATTTAGTTTCTGGACACCGGCTAGTGTCCAGAAACTAAATGCGGATTGGGTCTGGGAAACCGCATTTAGTTTCTGGACACCGGCTAGTGTCCAGAAACTAAATGCGGATTGGGTTTTGGAAACCGCATTCAGTTTCTGGACACCGGCTAGTGTCCAGAAACTAAATGCGGATTGGGTCTGGGAAACCGCATTTAGTTTCTGGACACCGGCTAGTGTCCAGAAACTAAATGCGGATTGGGTTTTGGAAACCGCATTTAGTTTCTGGACATCGGCTAGTGTCCAGAAACTAAATGCGGATTGGGTCTGGGAAACCGCATTTATTTTCTGGACACCGGCTAGTGTCCAGAAACTAAATGCGGATTGGGTTTTGGAGACCGCATTTAGTTTCTGGACACCGGCTAGTGTCCAGAAACTAAATGCGGATTGGGTCTGGGAAACCGCATTTAGTTTCTGGACACCGGCTAGTGTCCAGAAACTAAATGCGGATTGGGTTTTGGAAACCGCATTCAGTTTCTGGACACCGGCCAGTGTCCAGAAACTAAATTCGGATTGAGTTTTGGAAGCCGCATTTAGTTTCTGGACACCGGCTAGTGTCCAGAAACTAAATGCGGATTGGGTTTTGGAAACCGCATTTAGTTTCTGGACACCGGCTAGTGTCCAGAAACTAAATGCGGATTGGGTCTGGGAAACCGCATTTAGTTTCTGGACACCGGCTAGTGTCCAGAAACTAAATGCGGATTGGGTTTTGGAAACCGCATTTAGTTTCTGGACACCGGCTAGTGTCCAGCAACTAAATGCGGATTGGGTCTGGGAAACCGCATTTAGTTTCTGGACACCGGCTAGTGTCCAGAAACTAAATGCGGATTGGGTTTTGGAGACCGCATTTAGTTTCTGGACACCGGCTAGTGTCCAGAAACTAAATGCGGATTGGGTTTTGGAAACCGCATTTAGTTTCTGGACACCGGCCAGTGTCCAGAAACTAAATGCGGATTGGGTTTCGGAAACCGGCTAGTGTCCAGAAACTAAATGCGGATTGGGTTTTGGAAACCGCATTTAGTTTCTGGACACCGGCTAGTGTCCAGAAACTAAATGCGGATTGGGTCTGGGAAACCGCATTTAGTTTCTGGACACCGGCTAGTGTCCAGAAACTAAATGCGGATTGGGTTTTGGAAACCGCATTTAGTTTCTGGACACCGGCTAGTGTCCAGAAACTTAATGCGGATTGGGTCTGGGAAACCGCATTTAGTTTCTGGACACCGGCTAGTGTCCAGAAACTAAATGCGGATTGGGTTTTGGAAACCGCATTCAGTTTCTGGACACCGGCCAGTGTCCAGAAACTAAATTCGGATTGAGTTTTGGAAGCCGCATTTAGTTTCTGGACACCGGCTAGTGTCCAGAAACTAAATGCGGATTGGGTTTTGGAAACCGCATTTAGTTTCTGGACACCGGCTAGTGTCCAGAAACTAAATGCGGATTGGGTTTTGGAAACCGCATTTAGCTTCTGGACACCGGCTAGTGTCCAGAAACTAAATGCGGATTGGGTTTTGGAAACCGCATTTAGTTTCTGGACACCGGCTAGTGTCCAGAAACTAAATGCGGATTGGGTTTTGGAAACCGCATTTAGTTTCTGGACATCGGCTAGTGTCCAGAAACTAAATGCGGATTGGGTCTGGGAAACCGCATTTATTTTCTGGACACCGGCTAGTGTCCAGAAACTAAATGCGGATTGGGTTTTGGAGACCGCATTTAGTTTCTGGACACCGGCTAGTGTCCAGAAACTAAATGCGGATTGGGTCTGGGAAACCGCATTTAGTTTCTGGACACCGGCTAGTGTCCAGAAACTAAATGCGGATTGGGTCTGGGAAACCGCATTTAGTTTCTGGACACCGGCTAGTGTCCAGAAACTAAATGCGGATTGGGTCTGGGAAACCGCATTTAGTTTCTGGACACCGGCTAGTGTCCAGAAACTAAATGCGGATTGGGTTTTGGAGACCGCATTTAGTTTCTGGACACCGGCTAGTGTCCAGAAACTAAATGCGGATTGGGTTTTGGAAACCGCATTTAGTTTCTGGACACCGGCCAGTGTCCAGAAACTAAATGCGGATTGGGTTTCGGAAACCGGCTAGTGTCCAGAAACTAAATGCGGATTGGGTTTTGGAAACCGCATTTAGTTTCTGGACACCGGCTAGTGTCCAGAAACTAAATGCGGATTGGATCTGGGAAACCGCATTTAGTTTCTGGACACCGGCTAGTGTCCAGAAACTAAATGCGGATTGGGTTTTGGAGACCGCATTTAGTTTCTGGACACCGGCTAGTGTCCAGAAACTAAATGCGGATTGGGTCTGGGAAACCGCATTTAGTTTCTGGACACCGGCTAGTGTCCAGAAACTAAATGCGGATTGGGTTTTGGAGACCGCATTTAGTTTCTGGACACCGGCTAGTGTCCAGAAACTAAATGCGGATTGGGTCTGGGAAACCGCATTTAGTTTCTGGACACCGGCTAGTGTCCAGAAACTAAATGCGGATTGGGTTTTGGAAACCGCATTCAGTTTCTGGACACCGGCTAGTGTCCAGAAACTAAATGCGGATTGGGTCTGGGAAACCGCATTTAGTTTCTGGACACCGGCTAGTGTCCAGAAACTAAATGCGGATTGGGTTTTGGAAACCGCATTTAGTTTCTGGACATCGGCTAGTGTCCAGAAACTAAATGCGGATTGGGTCTGGGAAACCGCATTTATTTTCTGGACACCGGCTAGTGTCCAGAAACTAAATGCGGATTGGGTTTTGGAGACCGCATTTAGTTTCTGGACACCGGCTAGTGTCCAGAAACTAAATGCGGATTGGGTCTGGGAAACCGCATTTAGTTTCTGGACACCGGCTAGTGTCCAGAAACTAAATGCGGATTGGGTTTTGGAAACCGCATTCAGTTTCTGGACACCGGCCAGTGTCCAGAAACTAAATTCGGATTGAGTTTTGGAAGCCGCATTTAGTTTCTGGACACCGGCTAGTGTCCAGAAACTAAATGCGGATTGGGTTTTGGAAACCGCATTTAGTTTCTGGACACCGGCTAGTGTCCAGAAACTAAATGCGGATTGGGTCTGGGAAACCGCATTTAGTTTCTGGACACCGGCTAGTGTCCAGAAACTAAATGCGGATTGGGTCTGGGAAACCGCATTTAGTTTCTGGACACCGGCTAGTGTCCAGAAACTAAATGCGGATTGGGTCTGGGAAACCGCATTTAGTTTCTGGACACCGGCTAGTGTCCAGAAACTAAATGCGGATTGGGTTTTGGAGACCGCATTTAGTTTCTGGACACCGGCTAGTGTCCAGAAACTAAATGCGGATTGGGTTTTGGAAACCGCATTTAGTTTCTGGACACCGGCCAGTGTCCAGAAACTAAATGCGGATTGGGTTTCGGAAACCGGCTAGTGTCCAGAAACTAAATGCGGATTGGGTTTTGGAAACCGCATTTAGTTTCTGGACACCGGCTAGTGTCCAGAAACTAAATGCGGATTGGGTCTGGGAAACCGCATTTAGTTTCTGGACACCGGCTAGTGTCCAGAAACTAAATGCGGATTGGGTTTTGGAAACCGCATTTAGTTTCTGGACACCGGCTAGTGTCCAGAAACTTAATGCGGATTGGGTCTGGGAAACCGCATTTAGTTTCTGGACACCGGCTAGTGTCCAGAAACTAAATGCGGATTGGGTTTTGGAAACCGCATTCAGTTTCTGGACACCGGCCAGTGTCCAGAAACTAAATTCGGATTGAGTTTTGGAAGCCGCATTTAGTTTCTGGACACCGGCTAGTGTCCAGAAACTAAATGCGGATTGGGTTTTGGAAACCGCATTTAGTTTCTGGACACCGGCTAGTGTCCAGAAACTAAATGCGGATTGGGTTTTGGAAACCGCATTTAGCTTCTGGACACCGGCTAGTGTCCAGAAACTAAATGCGGATTGGGTTTTGGAAACCGCATTTAGTTTCTGGACACCGGCTAGTGTCCAGAAACTAAATGCGGATTGGGTTTTGGAAACCGCATTTAGTTTCTGGACATCGGCTAGTGTCCAGAAACTAAATGCGGATTGGGTCTGGGAAACCGCATTTATTTTCTGGACACCGGCTAGTGTCCAGAAACTAAATGCGGATTGGGTTTTGGAGACCGCATTTAGTTTCTGGACACCGGCTAGTGTCCAGAAACTAAATGCGGATTGGGTCTGGGAAACCGCATTTAGTTTCTGGACACCGGCTAGTGTCCAGAAACTAAATGCGGATTGGGTCTGGGAAACCGCATTTAGTTTCTGGACACCGGCTAGTGTCCAGAAACTAAAAGCGGATTGGGTCTGGGAAACCGCATTTAGTTTCTGGACACCGGCTAGTGTCCAGAAACTAAATGCGGATTGGGTTTTGGAGACCGCATTTAGTTTCTGGACACCGGCTAGTGTCCAGAAACTAAATGCGGATTGGGTTTTGGAAACCGCATTTAGTTTCTGGACACCGGCCAGTGTCCAGAAACTAAATGCGGATTGGGTTTCGGAAACCGGCTAGTGTCCAGAAACTAAATGCGGATTGGGTTTTGGAAACCGCATTTAGTTTCTGGACACCGGCTAGTGTCCAGAAACTAAATGCGGATTGGATCTGGGAAACCGCATTTAGTTTCTGGACACCGGCTAGTGTCCAGAAACTAAATGCGGATTGGGTTTTGGAAACCGCATTTAGTTTCTGGACACCGGCTAGTGTCCAGAAACTAAATGCGGATTGGGTTTTGGAAACCGCATTCAAATTCGGATTGAGTTTTGGAAGCCGCATTTAGTTTCTGGACACTAGCCGGTGTCCAGAAACTAAATGCGGATTGGGTTTTGGAAACCGCATTTAGTTTCTGGACACCGGCTAGTGTCCAGAAACTAAATGCGGATTGGGTCTGGGAAACCGCATTTAGTTTCTGGACACCGGCTAGTGTCCAGAAACTAAATGTGGATTGGGTTTTGGAAACCGCATTCAGTTTCTGGACACCGGCCAGTGTCCAGAAACTAAATTCGGATTAAGTTTTGGAAGCCGCATTTAGTTTCTGGACACCGGCTAGTGTCCAGAAACTAAATGCGGATTGGGTTTTGGAAACCGCATTTAGTTTCTGGACACCGGCTAGTGTCCAGAAACTAAATGCGGATTGGGTTTTGGAAACCGCATTTAGTTTCTGGACACCGGCTAGTGTCCAGAAACTAAATGCGGATTGGGTCTGGGAAACCGCATTTAGTTTCTGGACACCGGCTAGTGTCCAGAAACTAAATGCGGATTGGGTCTGGGAAACCGCATTTAGTTTCTGGACACCGGCTAGTGTCCAGAAACTTAATGCGGATTGGGTTTTGGAAACCGCATTCAGTTTCTGGACACCGGCCAGTGTCCAGAAACTAAATGCGGATTGGGTTTTGGAAACCGCATTTAGTTTCTGGAAATGCGGATTGGGTTTTGGAAACCGCATTTAGTTTCTGGACACCGGCTAGTGTCCAGAAACTAAATGCGGATTGGGTTTTGGAGACCGCATTTGGTTTCTGGACACCGGCTAGTGTCCAGAAACTAAATGCGGATTGGGTTTTGGAAACCGCATTTAGTTTCTGGACACCGGCTAGTGTCCAGAAACTAAATGCGGATTGGGTTTTGGAAACCGCATTTAGTTTCTGGACACCGGCTAGTGTCCAGAAACTAAATGCGGATTGGGTCTGGGAAACCGCATTTAGTTTCTGGCTAGTGTCCAGAAACTAAATGCGGATTGGGTTTTGGAAACCGCATTTAGTTTCTGGACATCGGCTAGTGTCCAGAAACTAAATGCGGATTGGGTCTGGGAAACCGCATTTATTTTCTGGACACCGGCTAGTGTCCAGAAACTAAATGCGGATTGGGTTTTGGAGACCGCATTTAGTTTCTGGACACCGGCTAGTGTCCAGAAACTAAATGCGGATTGGGTCTGGGAAACCGCATTTAGTTTCTGGACACCGGCTAGTGTCCAGAAACTAAATGCGGATTGGGTTTTGGAAACCGCATTCAGTTTCTGGACACCGGCCAGTGTCCAGAAACTAAATTCGGATTGAGTTTTGGAAGCCGCATTTAGTTTCTGGACACCGGCTAGTGTCCAGAAACTAAATGCGGATTGGGTTTTGGAAACCGCATTTAGTTTCTGGACACCGGCTAGTGTCCAGAAACTAAATGCGGATTGGGTCTGGGAAACCGCATTTAGTTTCTGGACACCGGCTAGTGTCCAGAAACTAAATGCGGATTGGGTTTTGGAAACCGCATTTAGTTTCTGGACACCGGCTAGTGTCCAGAAACTAAATGCGGATTGGGTTTCGGAAACCGGCTAGTGTCCAGAAACTAAATGCGGATTGGGTTTTGGAAACCGCATTTAGTTTCTGGACACCGGCTAGTGTCCAGAAACTAAATGCGGATTGGATCTGGGAAACCGCATTTAGTTTCTGGACACCGGCTAGTGTCCAGAAACTAAATGCGGATTGGGTTTTGGAAACCGCATTTAGTTTCTGGACACCGGCTAGTGTCCAGAAACTAAATGCGGATTGGGTTTTGGAAACCGCATTCAAATTCGGATTGAGTTTTGGAAGCCGCATTTAGTTTCTGGACACCGGCTAGTGTCCAGAAACTAAATGCGGATTGGGTTTTGGAAACCGCATTTAGTTTCTGGACACCGGCTAGTGTCCAGAAACTAAATGCGGATTGGGTCTGGGAAACCGCATTTAGTTTCTGGACACCGGCTAGTGTCCAGAAACTAAATGCGGATTGGGTTTTGGAAACCGCATTTAGTTTCTGGACACCGGCTAGTGTCCAGAAACTAAATGCGGATTGGGTTTTGGAAACCGCATTTAGTTTCTGGACACCGGCTAGTGTCCAGAAACTAAATGCGGATTGGGTCTGGGAAACCGCATTTAGTTTCTGGACACCGGCTAGTGTCCAGAAACTAAATGCGGATTGGGTTTTGGAAACCGCATTTAGTTTCTGGACACCGGCTAGTGTCCAGAAACTAAATGCGGATTGGGTTTTGAAAACCGCATTTAGTTTCTGGACACCGGCTAGTGTCCAGAAACTAAATGCGGATTGGGTTTTGGAAACCGCATTTAGTTTCTGGACACCGGCTAGTGTCCAGAAACTAAATGCGGATTGGGTCTGGGAAACCGCATTTAGTTTCTGGACACCGGCTAGTGTCCAGAAACTAAATGCGGATTGGGTCTGGGAAACCGCATTTAGTTTCTGGACACCGGCTAGTGTCCAGAAACTTAATGCGGATTGGGTTTTGGAAACCGCATTCAGTTTCTGGACACCGGCCAGTGTCCAGAAACTAAATGCGGATTGGGTTTTGGAAACCGCATTTAGTTTCTGGAAATGCGGATTGGGTTTTGGAAACCGCATTTAGTTTCTGGACACCGGCTAGTGTCCAGAAACTAAATGCGGATTGGGTTTTGGAGACCGCATTTAGTTTCTGGACACCGGCTAGTGTCCAGAAACTAAATGCGGATTGGGTTTTGGAAACCGCATTTAGTTTCTGGACACCGGCTAGTGTCCAGAAACTAAATGCGGATTGGGTTTTGGAAACCGCATTTAGTTTCTGGACACCGGCCAGTGTCCAGAAACTAAATGCGGATTGGGTTTCGGAAACCGGCTAGTGTCCAGAAACTAAATGCGGATTGGGTTTTGGAAACCGCATTTAGTTTCTGGACACCGGCTAGTGTCCAGAAACTAAATGCGGATTGGATCTGGGAAACCGCATTTAGTTTCTGGACACCGGCTAGTGTCCAGAAACTAAATGCGGATTGGGTTTTGGAAACCGCATTTAGTTTCTGGACACCGGCTAGTGTCCAGAAACTAAATGCGGATTGGGTTTTGGAAACCGCATTCAAATTCGGATTGAGTTTTGGAAACCGCATTTAGTTTCTGGACACCGGCTAGTGTCCAGAAACTAAATGCGGATTGGGTCTGGGAAACCGCATTTAGTTTCTGGACACCGGCTAGTGTCCAGAAACTAAATGCGGATTGGGTTTTGGAAACCGCATTTAGTTTCTGGACACCGGCTAGTGTCCAGAAACTAAATGCGGATTGGGTTTTGGAAACCGCATTTAGTTTCTGGACACCGGCTAGTGTCCAGAAACTAAATGCGGATTGGGTCTGGGAAACCGCATTTAGTTTCTGGACACCGGCTAGTGTCCAGAAACTAAATGCGGATTGGGTTTTGGAAACCGCATTTAGTTTCTGGACACCGGCTAGTGTCCAGAAACTAAATGCGGATTGGGTTTTGGAAACCGCATTTAGTTTCTGGACACCGGCTAGTGTCCAGAAACTAAATGCGGATTGGGTTTTGGAAACCGCATTTAGTTTCTGGACACCGGCTAGTGTCCAGAAACTAAATGCGGATTGGGTCTGGGAAACCGCATTTAGTTTCTGGACACCGGCTAGTGTCCAGAAACTAAATGCGGATTGGGTCTGGGAAACCGCATTTAGTTTCTGGACACCGGCTAGTGTCCAGAAACTTAATGCGGATTGGGTTTTGGAAACCGCATTCAGTTTCTGGACACCGGCCAGTGTCCAGAAACTAAATGCGGATTGGGTTTTGGAAACCGCATTTAGTTTCTGGAAATGCGGATTGGGTTTTGGAAACCGCATTTAGTTTCTGGACACCGGCTAGTGTCCAGAAACTAAATGCGGATTGGGTTTTGGAGACCGCATTTAGTTTCTGGACACCGGCTAGTGTCCAGAAACTAAATGCGGATTGGGTTTTGGAAACCGCATTTAGTTTCTGGACACCGGCTAGTGTCCAGAAACTAAATGCGGATTGGGTTTTGGAAACCGCATTTAGTTTCTGGACACCGGCTAGTGTCCAGAAACTAAATGCGGATTGGGTCTGGGAAACCGCATTTAGTTTCTGGACACCGGCCAGTGTCCAGAAACTAAATTCGGATTGAGTTTTGGAAGCCGCATTTAGTTTCTGGACACCGGCTAGTGTCCAGAAACTAAATGCGGATTGGGTTTTGGAAACCGCATTTAGTTTCTGGACACCGGCTAGTGTCCAGAAACTAAATGCGGATTGGGTTTTGGAAACCGCATTTAGTTTCTGGACACCGGCTAGTGTCCAGAAACTAAATGCGGATTGGGTTTTGGAAACCGCATTTAGTTTCTGGACACCGGCTAGTGTCCAGAAACTAAATGCGGATTGGGTCTGGGAAACCGCATTTAGTTTCTGGACACCGGCTAGTGTCCAGAAACTAAATGCGGATTGGGTTTTGGAAACCGCATTTAGTTTCTGGACACCGGCTAGTGTCCAGAAACTAAATGCGGATTGGGTTTTGGAAACCGCATTTAGTTTCTGGACACCGGCTAGTGTCCAGAAACTAAATGCGGATTGGGTCTGGGAAACCGCATTTAGTTTCTGGACACCGGCTAGTGTCCAGAAACTAAATGCGGATTGGGTCTGGGAAACCGCATTTAGTTTCTGGACACCGGCTAGTGTCCAGAAACTAAATGCGGATTGGGTTTTGGAAACCGCATTCAGTTTCTGGACACCGGCCAGTGTCCAGAAACTAAATGCGGATTGGGTTTTGGAAACCGCATTTAGTTTCTGGACACCGGCTAGTGTACAGAAACTAAATGCGGATTGGGTTTTGGAAACCGCATTTAGATTCTGGACACCGGCTAGTGTCCAGAAACTAAATGCGGATTGGGTCTGGGAAACCGCATTTAGTTTCTGGACACCGGCTAGTGTCCAGAAACTAAATGCGGATTGGGTTTTGGAGACCGCATTTAGTTTCTGGACACCGGCTAGTGTCCAGAAACTAAATGCGGATTGGGTTTTGGAAACCGCATTTAGTTTCTGGACACCGGCTAGTGTCCAGAAACTAAATGCGGATTGGGTTTTGGAAACCGCATTTAGTTTCTGGACACCGGCTAGTGTCCAGAAACTAAATGCGGATTGGGTCTGGGAAACCGCATTTAGTTTCTGGACACCGGCTAGTGTCCAGAAACTAAATGCGGATTGGGTTTTGGAAACCGCATTCAGTTTCTGGACACCGGCCAGTGTCCAGAAACTAAATGCGGATTGGGTTTTGGAAACCGCATTTAGTTTCTGGACACCGGCTAGTGTCCAGAAACTAAATGCGGATTGGGTTTTGGAAACCGCATTTAGTTTCTGGACACCGGCTAGTGTCCAGAAACTAAATGCGGATTGGGTTTTGGAAACCGCATTCAGTTTCTGGACACCGGCCAGTGTCCAGAAACTAAATTCGGATTGAGTTTTGGAAGCCGCATTTAGTTTCTGGACACCGGCTAGTGTCCAGAAACTAAATGCGGATTGGGTTTTGGAAACCGCATTTAGTTTCTGGACACCGGCTAGTGTCCAGAAACTGAATGCGGATTGGGTCTGCGAAACCGCATTTAGTTTCTGGACACCGGCTAGTGTCCAGAAACTAAATGCGGATTGGGTTTTGGAAACCGCATTTAGTTTCTGGACACCGGCTAGTGTCCAGAAACTAAATGCGGATTGGGTTTTGGAAACCGCATTCAGTTTCTGGACACCGGCTAGTGTCCAGAAACTAAATGCGGATTGGGTTTTGGAAACCGCATTTAGTTTCTGGACACCGGCTAGTGTCCAGAAACTAAATGCGGATTGGGTTTTGGAAACCGCATTTAGTTTCTGGACACCGGCTAGTGTCCAGAAACTAAATGCGGATTGGGTCTGGGAAACCGCATTTAGTTTCTGGACACCGGCTAGTGTCCAGAAACTAAATGCGGATTGGGTTTTGGAAACCGCATTCAGTTTCTGGACACCGGCCAGTGTCCAGAAACTAAATTCGGATTGAGTTTTGGAGACCGCATTTAGTTTCTGGACACCGGCTAGTGTCCAGAAACTAAATGCGGATTGGGTTTTGGAAACCGCATTTAGTTTCTGGACACCGGCTAGTGTCCAGAAACTAAATGCGGATTGGGTTTTGGAAACCGCATTTAGTTTCTGGACACCGGCTAGTGTCCAGAAACTAAATGCGGATTGGGTTTTGGAAACCGCATTTAGTTTCTGGACACCGGCTAGTGTCCAGAAACTAAATGCGGATTGGGTTTTGGAAACCGCATTCAGTTTCTGGACACCGGCCAGTGTCCAGAAACTAAATTCGGATTGAGTTTTGGAAGCCGCATTTAATTTCTGGACACCGGCTAGTGTCCAGAAACTAAATGCGGATTGGGTCTGGGAAACCGCATTTAGTTTCTGGACACCGGCTAGTGTCCAGAAACTAAATGCGGATTGGGTTTTGGAGACCGCATTTAGTTTCTGGACACCGGCTAGTGTCCAGAAACTAAATGCGGATTGGGTCTGGGAAACCGCATTTAGTTTCTGGACACCGGCTAGTGTCCAGAAACTAAATGCGGATTGGGTTTTGGAAACCGCATTCAGTTTCTGGACACCGGCCAGTGTCCAGAAACTAAATTCGGATTGAGTTTTGGAAGCCGCATTTAGTTTCTGGACACCGGCTAGTGTCCAGAAACTAAATGCGGATTGGGTTTTGGAAACCGCATTTAGTTTCTGGACACCGGCTAGTGTCCAGAAACTAAATGCGGATTGGGTCTGGGAAACCGCATTTAGTTTCTGGACACCGGCTAGTGTCCAGAAACTAAATGCGGATTGGGTTTTGGAAACCGCATTTAGTTTCTGGACACCGGCTAGTGTCCAGAAACTAAATGCGGATTGGGTCTGGGAAACCGCATTTAGTTTCTGGACACCGGCTAGTGTCCAGAAACTAAATGCGGATTGGGTTTTGGAGACCGCATTTAGTTTCTGGACACCGGCTAGTGTCCAGAAACTAAATGCGGATTGGGTTTTGGAAACCGCAATTAGTTTCTGGACACCGGCTAGTGTCCAGAAACTAAATGCGGATTGGGTTTTGGAAACCGCATTTAGTTTCTGGACACCGGCCAGTGTCCAGAAACTAAATGCGGATTGGGTTTCGGAAACCGGCTAGTGTCCAGAAACTAAATGCGGATTGGGTTTTGGAAACCGCATTTAGTTTCTGGACACCGGCTAGTGTCCAGAAACTAAATGCGGATTGGGTCTGGGAAACCGCATTTAGTTTCTGGACACCGGCTAGTGTCCAGAAACTAAATGCGGATTGGGTCTGGGAAACCGCATTTAGTTTCTGGACACCGGCTAGTGTCCAGAAACTAAATGCGGATTGGGTTTTGGAAACCGCATTCAGTTTCTGGACACCGGCCAGTGTCCAGAAACTAAATTCGGATTGAGTTTTGGAAGCCGCATTTAGTTTCTGGACACCGGCCAGTGTCCAGAAACTAAATGCGGATTGGGTTTTGGAAACCGCATTTAGTTTCTGGACACCGGCTAGTGTCCAGAAACTAAATGCGGATTGGGTCTGGGAAACCGCATTTAGTTTCTGGACACCGGCTAGTGTCCAGAAACTAAATGCGGATTGGGTTTTGGAAACCGCATTTAGTTTCTGGACACCGGCTAGTGTCCAGAAACTAAATGCGGATTGGGTCTGGGAAACCGCATTTAGTTTCTGGACACCGGCTAGTGTCCAGAAACTAAATGCGGATTGGGTTTTGGAAACCGCATTTAGTTTCTGGACACCGGCTAGTGTCCAGAAACTAAATGCGGATTGGGTTTTGGAAACCGCATTTAGTTTCTGGACACCGGCTAGTGTCCAGAAACTAAATGCTTATTGGGTCTGGGAAACCGCATTTAGTTTCTGGACACCGGCTAGTGTCCAGAAACTAAATGCGGATTGGGTTTTGGAAACCGCATTTAGTTTCTGGACACCGGCTAGTGTCCAGAAACTAAATGCGGTTTCCAAAACCCAATCCGCATTTAGTTTCTGGACACTAGCCGGTTTCCGAAACCCAATCCGCATTTAGTTTCTGGACACTGGCCGGTGTCCAGAAACTAAATGCGGTTTCCAAAACCCAATCCGCATTTAGTTTCTGGACACTAGCCGGTGTCCAGAAACTAAATGCGGTTTCCCAGACCCAATCCGCATTTAGTTTCTGGACACTAGCCGGTGTCCAGAAACTAAATGCGGTTTCCAAAACCCAATCCGCATTTAGTTTCTGGACACTAGCCGGTGTCCAGAAACTAAATGCGGTTTCCCAGACCCAATCCGCATTTAGTTTCTGGACACTAGCCGGTGTCCAGAAACTAAATGCGGTTTCCAAAACCCAATCCGCATTTAGTTTCTGGACACTAGCCGGTGTCCAGAAACTAAATGCGGCTTCCAAAACTCAATCCGAATTTAGTTTCTGGACACTGGCCGGTGTCCAGAAACTGAATGCGGTTTCCAAAACCCAATCCGCATTTAGTTTCTGGACACTAGCCGGTGTCCAGAAACTAAATGCGGTTTCCCAGACCCAATCCGCATTTAGTTTCTGGACACTAGCCGGTGGCCAGAAACTAAATGCGGTCTCCAAAACCCAATCCGCATTTAGTTTCTGGACACTAGCCGGTGTCCAGAAACTAAATGCGGTTTCCCAGACCCAATCCGCATTTAGTTTCTGGACACTAGCCGGTGTCCAGAAACTAAATGCGGTTTCCAAAACCCAATCCGCATTTAGTTTCTGGACACTAGCCGGTGTCCAGAAACTAAATGCGGTTTCCAAAACCCAATCCGCATTTAGTTTCTGGACACTAGCCGGTGTCCAGAAACTAAATGCGGTTTCCAAAACCCAATCCGCATTTAGTTTCTGGACACTAGCCGGTGTCCAGAAACTAAATGCGGTTTCCCAGACCCAATCCGCATTTAGTTTCTGGACACTAGCCGGTGTCCAGAAACTAAATGCGGTTTCCAAAACCCAATCCGCATTTAGTTTCTGGACACTAGCCGGTGTCCAGAAACTAAATGCGGCTTCCAAAACTCAATCCGAATTTAGTTTCTGGACACTGGCCGGTGTCCAGAAACTGAATGCGGTTTCCAAAACCCAATCCGCATTTAGTTTCTGGACACTAGCCGGTGTCCAGAAACTAAATGCGGCTTCCAAAACTCAATCCGAATTTAGTTTCTGGACACTGGCCGGTGTCCAGAAACTGAATGCGGTTTCCAAAACCCAATCCGCATTTAGTTTCTGGACACTAGCCGGTGTCCAGAAACTAAATGCGGTTTCCAAAACCCAATCCGCATTTAGTTTCTGGACACTAGCCGGTGTCCAGAAACTAAATGCGGTTTCCAAAACCCAACCCGCATTTAGTTTCTGGACACTAGCCGGTGTCCAGAAACTAAATGCGGTTTCCAAAACCCAATCCGCATTTAGTTTCTGGACACTAGCCGGTGTCCAGAAACTAAATGCGGTCTCCAAAACCCAATCCGCATTTAGTTTCTGGACACTAGCCGGTGTCCAGAAACTAAATGCGGTTTCCCAGACCCAATCCGCATTTAGTTTCTGGACACTAGCCGGTGTCCAGAAACTAAATGCGGTTTCCAAAACCCAATCCGCATTTAGTTTCTGGACACTAGCCGGTGTCCAGAAACTAAATGCGGTTTCCCAGACCCAATCCGCATTTAGTTTCTGGACACTAGCCGGTGTCCAGAAACTAAATGCGGTTTCCAAAACCCAATCCGCATTTAGTTTCTGGACACTAGCCGGCGTCCAGAAACTAAATGCGGTTTCCCAGACCCAATCCGCATTTAGTTTCTGGACACTAGCCGGTGGATTGGGTCTGGGAAACCGCATTTAGTTTCTGGACACCGGCTAGTGTCCAGAAACTAAATGCGGATTGGGTTTTGGAAACCGCATTCAGTTTCTGGACACCGGCCAGTGTCCAGAAACTAAATGCGGATTGGGTTTTGGAAACTGCATTTAGTTTCTGGACACCGGCTAGTGTACAGAAACTAAATGCGGATTGGGTTTTGGAAACCGCATTTAGTTTCTGGACACCGGCTAGTGTCCAGAAACTAAATGCGGATTGGGTTTTGGAAACCGCATTTAGTTTCTGGACACCGGCTAGTGTCCAGAAACTAAATGCGGATTGGGTCTGGGAAACCGCATTTAGTTTCTGGACACCGGCTAGTGTCCAGAAACTAAATGCGGATTGGGTTTTGGAAACCGCATTCAGTTTCTGGACACCGGCCAGTGTCCAGAAACTAAATTCGGATTGAGTTTTGGAAGCCGCATTTAGTTTCTGGACACCGGCTAGTGTCCAGAAACTAAATGCGGATTGGGTTTTGGAAACCGCATTTAGTTTCTGGACACCGGCTAGTGTCCAGAAACTAAATGCGGATTGGGTTTTGGAAACCGCATTTAGTTTCTGGACACCGGCTAGTGTCCAGAAACTAAATGCGGATTGGGTTTTGGAAACCGCATTTAGTTTCTGGACACCGGCTAGTGTCCAGAAACTAAATGCGGATTGGGTTTTGGAAACCGCATTTAGTTTCTGGACACCGGCTAGTGTCCAGAAACTAAATGCGGATTGGGTCTGGGAAACCGCATTTAGTTTCTGGACACCGGCTAGTGTCCAGAAACTAAATGCGGATTGGGTTTTGGAAACCGCATTTAGTTTCTGGACACCTTCTAGTGTCCAGAAACTAAATGCGGATTGGGTTTTGGAAACCGCATTTAGTTTCTGGACACCGGCTAGTGTCCAGAAACTAAATGCGGATTGGGTTTTGGAAACCGCATTTAGTTTCTGGACACCGGCTAGTGTCCAGAAACTAAATGCGGATTGGGTCTGGGAAACCGCATTTAGTTTCTGGACACCGGCTAGTGTCCAGAAACTAAATGCGGATTGGGTTTTGGAAACCGCATTCAGTTTCTGGACACCGGCCAGTGTCCAGAAACTAAATGCGGATTGGGTTTTGGAAACCGCATTTAGTTTCTGGACACCGGCTAGTGTACAGAAACTAAATGCGGATTGGGTTTTGGAAACCGCATTTAGTTTCTGGACACCGGCTAGTGTCCAGAAACTAAATGCGGATTGGGTTTTGGAAACCGCATTTAGTTTCTGGACACCGGCTAGTGTCCAGAAACTAAATGCGGATTGGGTCTGGGAAACCGCATTTAGTTTCTGGACACCGGCTAGTGTCCAGAAACTAAATGCGGATTGGGTCTGGGAAACCGCATTTAGTTTCTGGACACCGGCTAGTGTCCAGAAACTAAATGCGGATTGGGTTTTGGAAACCGCATTTAGTTTCTGGACACCGGCTAGTGTCCAGAAACTAAATGCGGATTGGGTCTGGGAAACCGCATTTAGTTTCTGGACACCGGCTAGTGTCCAGAAACTAAATTCGGATTGAGTTTTGGAAGCCGCATTTAGTTTCTGGACACCGGCTAGTGTCCAGAAACTAAATGCGGATTGGGTTTTGGAAACCGCATTTAGTTTCTGGACACCGGCTAGTGTCCAGAAACTAAATGCGGATTGGGTCTGGGAAACCGCATTTAGTTTCTGGACACCGGCTAGTGTCCAGAAACTAAATGCGGACTGGGTTTTGGAAACCGCATTTAGTTTCTGGACACCGGCTAGTGTCCAGAAACTAAATGCGGATTGGGTCTGGGAAACCGCATTTAGTTTCTGGACACCGGCTAGTGTCCAGAAACTAAATGCGGATTGGGTTTTGGAAACCGCATTTAGTTTCTGGACACCGGCTAGTGTCCAGAAACTAAATGCGGATTGGGTCTGGGAAACCGCATTTAGTTTCTGGACACCGGCTAGTGTCCAGAAACTAAATGCGGATTGGGTCTGGGAAACCACATTTAGTTTCTGGACACCGGCTAGTGTCCAGAAACTAAATGCGGATTGAGTTTTGGAAACCGCATTCAGTTTCTGGACACCGGCCAGTGTCCAGAAACTAAATTCGGATTGAGTTTTGGAAGCCGCATTTAGTTTCTGGACACCGGCTAGTGTCCAGAAACTAAATGCGGATTGGGTTTTGGAAACCGCATTTAGTTTCTGGACACCGGCTAGTGTCCAGAAACTAAATGCGGATTGGGTTTTGGAAACCGCATTTAGTTTCTGGACACCGGCTAGTGTCCAGAAACTAAATGCGGATTGGGTTTTGGAAACCGCATTTAGTTTCTGGACACCGGCTAGTGTCCAGAAACTAAATGCGGATTCTGTCTGGGAAACCGCATTTAGTTTCTGGACACCGGCTAGTGTCCAGAAACTAAATGCGGATTGGGTCTGGGAAACCGCATTTAGTTTCTGGACACCGGCTAGTGTCCAGAAACTTAATGCGGATTGGGTTTTGGAAACCGCATTCAGTTTCTGGACACCGGCCAGTGTCCAGAAACTAAATGCGGATTGGGTTTTGGAAACCGCATTTAGTTTCTGGAAATGCGGATTGGGTTTTGGAAACCGCATTTAGTTTCTGGACACCGGCTAGTGTCCAGAAACTAAATGCGGATTGGGTTTTGGAGACCGCATTTAGTTTCTGGACACCGGCTAGTGTCCAGAAACTAAATGCGGATTGGGTTTTGGAAACCGCATTTAGTTTCTAAATGCTAAATGCGGATTGGGTTTTGGAAACCGCATTTAGTTTCTGGACACCGGCTAGTGTCCAGAAACTAAATGCGGATTGGGTTTTGGAAACCGCATTTAGTTTCTGGACACCGGCTAGTGTCCAGAAACTAAATGCGGATTGGGTCTGGGAAACCGCATTTAGTTTCTGGACACCGGCTAGTGTCCAGAAACTAAATGCGGATTGGGTTTTGGAAACCGCATTCAGTTTCTGGACACCGGCCAGTGTCTTTGTGTTTTGGAAGCCGCATTTAGTTTCTGGACACCGGCTAGTGTCCAGAAACTAAATGCGGATTGGGTTTTGGAAACCGCATTTAGTTTCTGGACACCGGCTAGTGTCCAGAAACTAAATGCGGATTGGGTCTGGGAAACCGCATTTAGTTTCTGGACACCGGCTAGTGTCCAGAAACTAAATGCGGATTGGGTCTGGGAAACCACATTTAGTTTCTGGACACCAGCTAGTGTCCAGAAACTAAATGCGGATTGAGTTTTGGAAACCGCATTCAGTTTCTGGACACCGGCCAGTGTCCAGAAACTAAATTCGGACTGAGTTTTGGAAGCCGCATTTAGTTTCTGGACACCGGCTAGTGTCCAGAAACTAAATGCGGATTGGGTTTTGGAAACCGCATTTAGTTTCTGGACACCGGCTAGTGTCCAGAAACTAAATGCGGATTGGGTTTTGGAAACCGCATTTAGTTTCTGGACACCGGCTAGTGTCCAGAAACTAAATGCGGATTGGGTTTTGGAAACCGCATTTAGTTTCTGGACACCGGCTAGTGTTCAGAAATGCGGATTCTGTCTGGGAAACCGCATTTAGTTTCTGGACACCGGCTAGTGTCCAGAAACTAAATGCGGATTGGGTCTGGGAAACCGCATTTAGTTTCTGGACACCGGCTAGTGTCCAGAAACTTAATGCGGATTGGGTTTTGGAAACCGCATTCAGTTTCTGGACACCGGCCAGTGTCCAGAAACTAAATGCGGATTGGGTTTTGGAAACCGCATTTAGTTTCTGGAAATGCGGATTGGGTTTTGGAAACCGCATTTAGTTTCTGGACACCGGCTAGTGTCCAGAAACTAAATGCGGATTGGGTTTTGGAAACCGCATTTAGTTTCTGGACACCGGCTAGTGTCCAGAAACTAAATGCGGATTGGGTTTTGGAAACCGCATTTAGTTTCTAAATGCTAAATGCGGATTGGGTTTTGGAAACCGCATTTAGTTTCTGGACACCGGCTAGTGTCCAGAAACTAAATGCGGATTGGGTTTTGGAAACCCACTCTAGCCGGTGTCCAGAAACTAAATGCGGTTTCCAAAACCCAATCCGCATTTAGTTTCTGGACACTAGCCGGTGTCCAGAAACTAAATGCGGTTTCCCAGACCCAATCCGCATTTAGTTTCTGGACACTAGCCGGTGTCCAGAAACTAAATGCGGTTTCCAAAACCCAATCCGCATTTAGTTTCTGGACACTAGCCGGTGTCCAGAAACTAAATGCGGTTTCCAAAACCCAATCCGCATTTAGTTTCTGGACACTAGCCGGTGTCCAGAAACTAAATGCGGTTTCCAAAACCCAATCCGCATTAAGTTTCTGGACACTAGCCGGTGTCCAGAAACTAAATGCGGTTTCCAAAACCCAATCCGCATTTCCAGAAACTAAATGCGGTTTCCAAAACCCAATCCGCATTTAGTTTCTGGACACTGGCCGGTGTCCAGAAACTGAATGCGGTTTCCAAAACCCAATCCGCATTAAGTTTCTGGACACTAGCCGGTGTCCAGAAACTAAATGCGGTTTCCCAGACCCAATCCGCATTTAGTTTCTGGACACTAGCCGGTGTCCCAGACCCAATCCGCATTTAGTTTCTGGACACTAGCCGGTGTCCAGAAACTAAATGCGGTTTCCAAAACCCAATCCGCATTTAGTTTCTGGACACTAGCCGGTGTCCAGAAACTAAATGCGGTTTCCCAGACCCAATCCGCATTTAGTTTCTGGACACTAGCCGGTGTCCAGAAACTAAATGCGGTTTCCAAAACCCAATCCGCATTTAGTTTCTGGACACTAGCCGGTGTCCAGAAACTAAATGCGGCTTCCAAAACTCAATCCGAATTTAGTTTCTGGACACTGGCCGGTGTCCAGAAACTGAATGCGGTTTCCAAAACCCAATCCGCATTTAGTTTCTGGACACTAGCCGGTGTCCAGAAACTAAATGCGGTTTCCAAAACCCAATCCGCATTTAGTTTCTGGACACTAGCCGGACACTGGACACTAGCCGGCATTTAGTTTCTGGACACTAGCCGGTGTCCAGAAACTAAATGCGGTTTCCAAAACCCAATCCGCATTTAGTTTCTGGACACTAGCCGGTGTCCAGAAACTAAATGCGGTTTCCAAAACCCAATCCGCATTTAGTTTCTGGACACTAGCCGGTGTCCAGAAACTAAATGCGGTCTCCAAAACCCAATCCGCATTTAGTTTCTGGACACTAGCCGGTGTCCAGAAACTAAATGCGGTTTCCCAGACCCAATCCGCATTTAGTTTCTGGACACTAGCCGGTGTCCAGAAACTAAATGCGGTTTCCAAAACCCAATCCGCATTTAGTTTCTGGACACTAGCCGGTGTCCAGAAACTAAATGCGGTTTCCCAGACCCAATCCGCATTTAGTTTCTGGACACTAGCCGGTGTCCAGAAACTAAATGCGGTTTCCAAAACCCAATCCGCATTTAGTTTCTGGACACTAGCCGGTGTCCAGAAACTAAATGCGGTTTCCAAAACCCAATCCGCATTTAGTTTCTGGACACTAGCCGGTGTCCAGAAACTAAATGCGGATTGGGTTTTGGAAACCGCATTTAGTTTCTGGACACCGGCTAGTGTCCAGAAACTAAATGCGGATTGGGTTTTGGAAACCGCATTCAGTTTCTGGACACCGGCCAGTGTCCAGAAACTAAATTCGGATTGAGTTTTGGAAGCCGCATTTAGTTTCTGGACACCGGCTAGTGTCCAGAAACTAAATGCGGATTGGGTTTTGGAAACCGCATTTAGTTTCTGGACACCGGCTAGTGTCCAGAAACTAAATGCGGATTGGGTCTGGGAAACCGCATTTAGTTTCTGGACACCGGCTAGTGTCCAGAAACTAAATGCGGATTGGGTTTTGGAAACCGCATTTAGTTTCTGGACACCGGCTAGTGTCCAGAAACTAAATGCGGATTGGGTCTGGGAAACCGCATTTAGTTTCTGGACACCGGCTAGTGTCCAGAAACTAAATGCGGATTGGGTTTTGGAAACCGCATTTAGTTTCTGGACATCGGCTAGTGTCCAGAAACTAAATGCGGATTGGGTCTGGGAAACCGCATTTAGTTTCTGGACACCGGCTAGTGTCCAGAAACTAAATGCGGATTGGGTTTTGGAGACCGCATTTAGTTTCTGGACACCGGCTAGTGTCCAGAAACTAAATGCGGATTGGGTCTGGGAAACCGCATTTAGTTTCTGGACACCGGCTAGTGTCCAGAAACTAAATGCGGATTGGGTTTTGGAAACCGCATTCAGTTTCTGGACACCGGCCAGTGTCCAGAAACTAAATTCGGATTGAGTTTTGGAAGCCGCATTTAGTTTCTGGACACCGGCTAGTGTCCAGAAACTAAATGCGGATTGGGTTTTGGAAACCGCATTTAGTTTCTGGACACCGGCTAGTGTCCAGAAACTAAATGCGGATTGGGTTTTGGAAACCGCATTTAGTTTCTGGACACCGGCTAGTGTCCAGAAACTAAATGCGGATTGGGTCTGGGAAACCGCATTTAGTTTCTGGACACCGGCTAGTGTCCAGAAACTAAATGCGGATTGGGTTTTGGAAACCGCATTTAGTTTCTGGACACCGGCTAGTGTCCAGAAACTAAATGCGGATTGGGTCTGGGAAACCGCATTTAGTTTCTGGACACCGGCTAGTGTCCAGAAACTAAATGCGGATTGGGTTTTGGAAACCGCATTTAGTTTCTGGACACCGGCTAGTGTCCAGAAACTAAATGCGGATTGGGTTTTGGAAACCGCATTTAGTTTCTGGACACCGGCTAGTGTCCAGAAACTAAATGCGGATTGGGTCTGGGAAACCGCATTTAGTTTCTGGACACCGGCTAGTGTCCAGAAACTAAATGCGGATTGGGTTTTGGAGACCGCATTTAGTTTCTGGACACCGGCTAGTGTCCAGAAACTAAATGCGGATTGGGTTTTGGAAACCGCATTTAGTTTCTGGACACCGGCTAGTGTCCAGAAACTAAATGCGGATTGGGTTTTGGAAACCGCATTTAGTTTCTGGACACCGGCTAGTGTCCAGAAACTAAATGCGGATTGGGTTTTGGAAACCGCATTTAGTTTCTGGACACCGGCTAGTGTCCAGAAACTAAATGCGGATTGGGTTTTGGAAACCGCATTCAGTTTCTGGACACCGGCCAGTGTCCAGAAACTAAATTCGGATTGAGTTTTGGAAGCCGCATTTAGTTTCTGGACACCGGCTAGTGTCCAGAAACTAAATGCGGATTGGGTTTTGGAAACCGCATTTAGTTTCTGGACACCGGCTAGTGTCCAGAAACTAAATGCGGATTGGGTCTGGGAAACCGCATTTAGTTTCTGGACACCGGCTAGTGTCCAGAAACTAAATGCGGATTGGGTTTTGGAAACCGCATTTAGTTTCTGGACACCGGCTTGGGTTTTGGAAACCGCATTTAGTTTCTGGACAACCGGCTAGTGTCCAGAAACTAAATGCGGATTGGGTTTTGGGAACCGCATTTAGTTTCTGGACACCGGCTAGTGTCCAGAAACTAAATGCGGATTGGGTCTGGGAAACCGCATTTAGTTTCTGGACACCGGCTAGTGTCCAGAAACTAAATGCGGATTGGGTTTTGGAAACCGCATTTAGTTTCTGGACACCGGCTAGTGTCCAGAAACTAAATGCGGATTGGGTTTTGGAAACCGCATTTAGTTTCTGGACACCGGCTAGTGTCCAGAAACTAAATGCGGATTGGGTCTGGGAAACCGCATTTAGTTTCCGGACACCGGCTAGTGTCCAGAAACTAAATGCGGATTGGGTTTTGGAAACCGCATTCAGTTTCTGGACACCGGCCAGTGTCCAGAAACTAAATTCGGATTGAGTTTTGGAAGCCGCATTTAGTTTCTGGACACCGGCTAGTGGGTCTGCATAATTGTATATATTCGCACACTCGTGTTGACCCAATCAGAGATACAAAAACATTAATAGACCACAATCTCGTAAGAGTGAGCAATGCCGAAATTAACTCAGCGGTGATTGAACTATGCATCTCAGATCACTATGCGCTATACTGTGGAGTTAAAAGAGACAACAAACTTCAAATAGATTCCAAAAATGAAAGCCAAATCCTAAGTCACCTTGTAGCACAAAAGGTACATGAATTCAAGTGGAATGAGCTGAATATATATACAAATGTAAATGATCTATATGAGAAGTTCAAAGAGGCAATGAATTTTCTGACCACAACATCAACAGTGAAAAGGAAGAAAAGAACTACGGAGCATAGTTGGATTACCGCTGAGTTGAAAAACGATTGCAAAGAACGCGATAGACTATACAGGAGACACATAAACAACAGACACAATGAAGATTATCACAGAGAATACAGAAGATATCGAAACGAGCTGAACAAGAAGATAGCCAGAACAAAATCGAACTTTTACAAACAGCAATTTGAGACTTGTAAGAATAACCCCAGGGAGACCTGGAAGCTTGTAAATTCGATACTTGGTAAGAAGAAATGTAATCTGGATGAGGTTTTAATCAAGAATTTCTCTAATGAAAGCAACATTAAAGACCTGACCAACAAATTCGCGAAAGCTTTAACTTCAGAAGTACGAACAATTGTTCATGAATGTAGCCACCAAACACTCCAGTACAACACAAGCAGTGTACAACATTCAATCTACGTTGAAGATGTATCAGTTGAGGAGGTATGCAACATACTGAGTTCGTTGAAAAGCGACAAATCGGCGGGAGTAGATGGAATAAGACCAAAGGATCTGAAAAGCAGCGCTCAAACCCTATCTCCAGTACTTACAAAATTGATCAACATGAGCTTTGATCAAGCATCTGTACCAAACATGCTTAAAAAATCTATAGTTAGACCGATTCACAAAAGTTGAAAAAAAAGTGAAATCCTTAACTACAGACCAATCTCAATCCTATCAGTAGTCGATAAAGTTCTAGAAGAGGTGTTGGCCAGAAGACTATACAACTTTATAGAAAAATACAACAGCCTCAACAAGAATCAATTTGGATTCCGCAAAGGAAAAAATATAAACAGACTACTTGGAGATTTCGCGAACAAAATGTACCTAAGTTTGGACAAAAACCATAGCTCAGTAGTTCTGTTTATTGACTTTAAGAAAGCCTTCGACACTTTGAGCCACAGACAAATCTTAAGGCAGCTGGAGAAGATTGGTGTACGGGGTCACATTTTAACATGGTTTGCAAGCTACCTAAGTAACAGATCATTCCAGGTCAAAATTGGTGATTACGTTAGCAATGAAGAAAATATCGATTATGGTGTTCCACAAGGATCGAAGCTAGGTCCGCTTCTGTTTATTATATACGTCAATGATCTACTGTCAGTGCTGAAGTATAGTACGGGTTATGCGTATGCGGACGACACAGCGATCGTAGTTAGCCATAGGAGCGTTGACGAAGCGGTGAAACTTATGCAATTAGATTTTAATAGAATCGCTGCTTGGTGTCACGACCATGGATTAATTATCAACGCACTTAAGACAAAGTTAATGCACATTCGCCCGCCGCATATTCCCAGAACGAAACTTAAGATAAAAATGCACAGCGTAGATTGTTTGCACAGACATGGCTGTGATGGAATAACAGAAGACGATGATGACTGCACCGTAAACATTGATTATGTGTCAACGTATAAGTACCTAGGACTGACAATGGACTACAACTTTAAATGGAACCACCATATAGAGATATTGAGGAAGAAATTGTGTCACTCTGCATACGCCCTTTTCCATCTTCGTAAACTGTGTACGCCAAGAGTACTCAAACAGTGCTACATGGGCCTGGTGGAATCACATCTACGGTATGGAATAACAGCGTGGGGAAGAGCATCTCAATTGCAATCGCTACAAAAAGTGCACAGAAGACTTCAAAAGCTTGTGGTGGAAACCGGAAGTAGCAGAGAAGTTCAGCAACAAAGAAGCCAACCAACACGCATGCTTAACATCTGCCAAATACATAATTTGGAAATCTTGGCCAATTTCGATGAGGACAACACATACAGGATCCAGACACAGCAGACGGTAAACACTAGAAGACGACAGCAGCAGCTATGTGAAGTTCCGAGGTACTGGAATGAATATGGTCGAAGGACAATTAAAGTGGCAATTCCGACAATCCTTAACGAACTCCCAAGGGAAGTTCGCAACCTACCCAAAAGAGAAATTATAAAAAAAAGTTAAAGAAATCTATTTAAACTCTTCAAACTAAAATATTCAACTTTAAACTTAAATTCGAAAATCGTAAACTATTGTGTTATTATAACTATTTGTTACTTGTATTGCCCATGTTTTTGCTTTTTTAACTAACACATAATTGAATTTAATGAACTTCAACATTTATAATTGTAATTTTTTGTGATTAGTCATCTGCAGACAAGCCACTCAGGCTTTGCAGATACACAAGTGTAAACACTCCAAAATGAATTATAAATAAAAAATGAATTGAATTGAATTGAAATGCGGATTGGGTTTTGGAAACCGCATTTAGTTTCTGGACACCGGCTAGTGTCCAGAAACTAAATGCGGATTGGGTTTTGGAAACCGCATTTAGTTTCTGGACACCGGCTAGTGTCCAGAAACTAAATGCGGATTGGGTCTGGGAAACCGCATTTAGTTTCTGGACACCGGCTAGTGTCCAGAAACTAAATGCGGATTGGGTCTGGGAAACCGCATTTAGTTTCTGGACACCGGCTAGTGTCCAGAAACTTAATGCGGATTGGGTTTTGGAAACCGCATTCAGTTTCTGGACACCGGCCAGTGTCCAGAAACTAAATGCGGATTGGGTTTTGGAAACCGCATTTAGTTTCTGGAAATGCGGATTGGGTTTTGGAAACCGCATTTCGTTTCTGGACACCGGCTAGTGTCCAGAAACTAAATGCGGATTGGGTTTTGGAGACCGCATTTAGTTTCTGGACACCGGCTAGTGTCCAGAAACTAAATGCGGATTGGGTCTGGGAAACCGCATTTAGTTTCTGGACACCGGCTAGTGTCCAGAAACTAAATGCGGATTGGGTTTTGGAAACCGCATTCAGTTTCTGGACACCGGCTAGTGTCCAGAAACTAAATTCGGATTGAGTTTTGGAAGCCGCATTTAGTTTCTGGACACCGGCTAGTGTCCAGAAACTAAATGCGGATTGGGTTTTGGAAACCGCATTTAGTTTCTGGACACCGGCTAGTGTCCAGAAACTAAATGCGGATTGGGTTTTGGAAACCGCATTTAGTTTCTGGACACCGGCTAGTGTCCAGAAACTAAATGCGGATTGGGTCTGGGAAACCGCATTTAGTTTCTGGACACCGGCTAGTGTCCAGAAACTAAATGCGGATTGGGTCTGGGAAACCGCATTTAGTTTCTGGACACCGGCTAGTGTCCAGAAACTAAATGCGGATTGGGTTTTGGAAACCGCATTCAGTTTCTGGACACCGGCCAGTGTCCAGAAACTAAATGCGGATTGGGTTTTGGAAACCGCATTCAGTTTCTGGACACCGGCTAGTGTCCAGAAACTAAATTCGGATTGAGTTTTGGAAGCCGCATTTAGTTTCTGGACACCGGCTAGTGTCCAGAAACTAAATGCGGATTGGGTTTTGGAAACCGCATTTAGTTTCTGGACACCGGCTAGTGTCCAGAAACTAAATGCGGATTGGGTTTTGGAAACCGCATTTAGTTTCTGGACACCGGCTAGTGTCCAGAAACTAAATGCGGATTGGGTCTGGGAAACCGCATTTAGTTTCTGGACACCGGCTAGTGTCCAGAAACTAAATGCGGATTGGGTCTGGGAAACCGCATTTAGTTTCTGGACACCGGCTAGTGTCCAGAAACTAAATGCGGATTGGGTTTTGGAAACCGCATTCAGTTTCTGGACACCGGCCAGTGTCCAGAAACTAAATGCGGATTGGGTTTTGGAAACCGCATTTAGTTTCTGGACACCGGCTAGTGTACAGAAACTAAATGCGGATTGGGTTTTGGAAACCGCATTTAGTTTCTGGACACCGGCTAGTGTCCAGAAACTAAATGCGGATTGGGTTTTGGAAACCGCATTTAGTTTCTGGACACCGGCTAGTGTCCAGAAACTAAATGCGGATTGGGTCTGGGAAACCGCATTTAGTTTCTGGACACCGGCTAGTGTCCAGAAACTAAATGCGGATTGGGTTTTGGAAACCGCATTTAGTTTCTGGACACCGGCTAGTGTCCAGAAACTAAATGCGGATTGGGTTTTGGAAACCGCATTTAGTTTCTGGACACCGGCTAGTGTTCAGAAACTAAATGCGGATTGGGTCTGGGAAACCGCATTTAGTTTCTGGACACCGGCTAGTGTCCAGAAACTAAATGCGGATTGGGTCTGGGAAACCGCATTTAGTTTCTGGACACCGGCTAGTGTCCAGAAACTAAATGCGGATTGGGTTTTGGAAACCGCATTCAGTTTCTGGACACCGGCCAGTGTCCAGAAACTAAATGCGGATTGGGTTTTGGAAACCGCATTTAGTTTCTGGACACCGGCTAGTGTCCAGAAACTAAATGCGGATTGGGTTTTGGAAACCGCATTTAGTTTCTGGACACCGGCTAGTGTCCAGAAACTAAATGCGGATTGGGTTTTGGAAACCGCATTTAGTTTCTGGACACCGGCTAGTGTCCAGAAACTAAATGCGGATTGGGTCTGGGAAACCGCATTTAGTTTCTGGACACCGGCTAGTGTCCAGAAACTAAATGCGGATTGGGTTTTGGAAACCGCATTTAGTTTCTGGACACCGGCTAGTGTCCAGAAACTAAATGCGGATTGGGTTTTGGAAACCGCATTTAGTTTCTGGACACCGGCTAGTGTCCAGAAACTAAATTCGGATTGGGTTTTGGAAACCGCATTCAGTTTCTGGACACCGGCCAGTGTCCAGAAACTAAATTCGGATTGAGTTTTGGAAGCCGCATTTAGTTTCTGGACACCGGCTAGTGTCCAGAAACTAAATGCGGATTGGGTTTTGGAAACCGCATTTAGTTTCTGGACACCGGCTAGTGTCCAGAAACTAAATGCGGATTGGGTTTTGGAAACCGCATTTAGTTTCTGGACACCGGCTAGTGTCCAGAAACTAAATGCGGATTGGGTTTTGGAAACCGCATTTAGTTTCTGGACACCGGCTAGTGTCCAGAAACTAAATGCGGATTGGGTCTGGGAAACCGCATTTAGTTTCTGGACACCGGCTAGTGTCCAGAAACTAAATGCGGATTGGGTCTGGGAAACCGCATTTAGTTTCTGGACACCGGCTAGTGTCCAGAAACTAAATGCGGATTGGGTTTTGGAAACCGCATTCAGTTTCTGGACACCGGCCAGTGTCCAGAAACTAAATGCGGATTGGGTTTTGGAAACCGCATTTAGTTTCTGGACACCGGCCAGTGTACAGAAACTAAATGCGGATTGGGTTTTGGAAACCGCATTTAGTTTCTGGACACCGGCTAGTGTCCAGAAACTAAATGCGGATTGGGTTTTGGAAGCCGCATTTAGTTTCTGGACACCGGCTAGTGTCCAGAAACTAAATGCGGATTGGGTTTTGGAAACCGCATTTAGTTTCTGGACACCGGCTAGTGTCCAGAAACTAAATGCGGATTGGGTCTGGGAAACCGCATTTAGTTTCTGGACACCGGCTAGTGTCCAGAAACTAAATACGGATTGGGTTTTGGAAACCGCATTTAGTTTCTGGACACCGGCTAGTGTCCAGAAACTAAATGCGGATTGGGTTTTGGAAACCGCATTTAGTTTCTGGACACCGGCTAGTGTCCAGAAACTAAATGCGGATTGGGTCTGGGAAACCGCATTTAGTTTCTGGACACCGGCTAGTGTCCAGAAACTAAATGCGGATTGGGTTTTGGAAACCGCATTCAGTTTCTGGACACCGGCCAGTGTCCAGAAACTAAATTCGGATTGAGTTTTGGAAGCCGCATTTAGTTTCTGGACACCGGCTAGTGTCCAGAAACTAAATGCGGATTGGGTTTTGGAAACCGCATTTAGTTTCTGGACACCGGCTAGTGTCCAGAAACTAAATGCGGATTGGGTTTTGGAAACCGCATTTAGTTTCTGCACACCGGCTAGTGTCCAGAAACTAAATGCGGATTGGGTCTGGGAAACCGCATTTAGTTTCTGGACACCGGCTAGTGTCCAGAAACTAAATGCGGATTGGGTTTTGGAAACCGCATTTAGTTTCTGGACACCGGCTAGTGTCCAGAAACTAAATGCGGATTGGGTTTTGGAAACCGCATTTAGTTTCTGGACACCGGCTAGTGTCCAGAAACTAAATGCGGATTGGGTTTTGGAAACCGCATTTAGTTTCTGGACACCGGCTAGTGTCCAGAAACTAAATGCGGATTGGGTCTGGGAAACCGGCTAGTGTCCAGAAACTAAATGCGGATTGGGTTTTGGAAACCGCATTTAGTTTCTGGACACCGGCTAGTGTCCAGAAACTAAATGCGGATTGGGTTTTGGAAACCGCATTTAGTTTCTGGACACCGGCTAGTGTCCAGAAACTAAATGCGGATTGGGTTTTGGAAACCGCATTCAGTTTCTGGACACCGGCCAGTGTCCAGAAACTAAATTCGGATTGAGTTTTGGAAGCCGCATTTAGTTTCTGGACACCGGCTAGTGTCCAGAAACTAAATGCGGATTGGGTTTTGGAAACCGCATTCAGTTTCTGGACACTGGCCGGTGTCCAGAAACTGAATTGTTTTGGATTTGGATTGAGTTTTGGAAGCCGCATTTAGTTTCTGGACACCGGCTAGTGTCCAGAAACTAAGTGCGGATTGGGTTTTGGAAACCGCATTTAGTTTCTGGACACCGGCTAGTGTCCAGAAACTAAATGCGGATTGGGTCTGGGAAACCGCATTTAGTTTCTGGACACCGGCTAGTGTCCAGAAACTAAATGCGGATTGGGTTTTGGAAACCGCATTTAGTTTCTGGACACCGGCTAGTGTCCAGAAACTAAATGCGGATTGGGTCTGGGAAACCGCATTTAGTTTCTGGACACCGGCTAGTGTCCAGAAACTAAATGCGGATTGGGTTTTGGAAACCGCATTTAGTTTCTGGACACCGGCTAGTGTCCAGAAACTAAATGCGGATTGGGTTTTGGAAACCGCATTTAGTTTCTGGACACCGGCTAGTGTCCAGAAACTAAATGCGGATTGGGTCTGGGAAACCGCATTTAGTTTCTGGACACCGGCTAGTGTCCAGAAACTAAATGCGGATTGGGTTTTGGAAACCGCATTTAGTTTCTGGACACCGGCTAGTGTCCAGAAACTAAATGCGGATTGGGTCTGGGAAACCGCATTTAGTTTCTGGACACCGGCTAGTGTCCAGAAACTAAATGCGGATTGGGTTTTGGAGACCGCATTTAGTTTCTGGACACCGGCTAGTGTCCAGAAACTAAATGCGGATTGGGTCTGGGAAACCGCATTTAGTTTCTGGACACCGGCTAGTGTCCAGAAACTAAATGCGGATTGGGTTTTGGAAACCGCATTCAGTTTCTGGACACCGGCCAGTGTCCAGAAACTAAATTCGGATTGAGTTTTGGAAGCCGCATTTAGTTTCTGGACACCGGCTAGTGTCCAGAAACTAAATGCGGATTGGGTTTTGGAAACCGCATTTAGTTTCTGGACACCGGCTAGTGTCCAGAAACTAAATGCGGGTTGGGTCTGGGAAACCGCATTTAGTTTCTGGACACCGGCTAGTGTCCAGAAACTAAATGCGGATTGGGTTTTGGAAACCGCATTTAGTTTCTGGACACCGGCTAGTGTCCAGAAACTAAATGCGGATTGGGTTTTGGAAACCGCATTTAGTTTCTGGACACCGGCTAGTGTCCAGAAACTAAATGCGGATTGGGTCTGGGAAACCGCATTTAGTTTCTGGACACCGGCTAGTGTCCAGAAACTAAATGCGGATTGGGTTTTGGAGACCGCATTTAGTTTCTGGACACCGGCTAGTGTCCAGAAACTAAATGCGGATTGGGTTTTGGAAACCGCAATTAGTTTCTGGACACCGGCTAGTGTCCAGAAACTAAATGCGGATTGGGTTTTGGAAACCGCATTTAGTTTCTGGACACCGGCTAGTGTCCAGAAACTAAATGCGGATTGGGTCTGGGAAACCGCATTTAGTTTCTGGACACCGGCTAGTGTCCAGAAACTAAATGCGGATTGGGTTTTGGAAACCGCATTTAGTTTCTGGACACCGGCTAGTGTCCAGAAACTAAATGCTGATTGGGTTTTGGAAACCGCATTTAGTTTCTGGACACCGGCTAGTGTCCAGAAACTAAATGCGGATTGGGTTTTGGAAACCGCATTTAGTTTCTGGACACCGGCTAGTGTCCAGAAACTAAATGCGGATTGGGTCTGGGAAACCGCATTTAGTTTCTGGACACCGGCTAGTGTCCAGAAACTAAATGCGGATTGGGTTTTGGAAACCGCATTCAGTTTCTGGACACCGGCCAGTGTCCAGAAACTAAATGCGGATTGGGTTTTGGAAACCGCATTTAGTTTCTGGACACCGGCTAGTGTACAGAAACTAAATGCGGATTGGGTTTTGGAAACCGCATTTAGTTTCTGGACACCGGCTAGTGTCCAGAAACTAAATGCGGATTGGGTTTTGGAAACCGCATTTAGTTTCTGGACACCGGCTAGTGTCCAGAAACTAAATGCGGATTGGGTTTTGGAAACCGCATTTAGTTTCTGGACACCGGCTAGTGTCCAGAAACTAAATGCGGATTGGGTCTGGGAAACCGCATTTAGTTTCTGGACACCGGCTAGTGTCCAGAAACTAAATGCGGATTGGGTCTGGGAAACCGCATTTAGTTTCTGGACACCGGCTAGTGTCCAGAAACTAAATGCGGATTGGGTTTTGGAAACCGCATTCAGTTTCTGGACACCGGCCAGTGTCCAGAAACTAAATGCGGATTGGGTTTTGGAAACCGCATTTAGTTTCTGGACACCGGCTAGTGTACAGAAACTAAATGCGGATTGGGTTTTGGAAACCGCATTTAGTTTCTGGACACCGGCTAGTGTCCAGAAACTAAATGCGGATTGGGTTTTGGAAACCGCATTTAGTTTCTGGACACCGGCTAGTGTCCAGAAACTAAATGCGGATTGGGTCTGGGAAACCGCATTTAGTTTCTGGACACCGGCTAGTGTCCAGAAACTAAATGCGGATTGGGTCTGGGAAACCGCATTTAGTTTCTGGACACCGGCTAGTGTCCAGAAACTAAATGCGGATTGGGTTTTGGAAACCGCATTTAGTTTCTGGACACCGGCTAGTGTCCAGAAACTAAATGCGGATTGGGTCTGGGAAACCGCATTTAGTTTCTGGACACCGGCTAGTGTCCAGAAACTAAATGCGGATTGGGTCTGGGAAACCGCATTTAGTTTCGCATTTAGTTTCTGGACACTGCATTTAGTTTCTGGACACCGGCTAGTGTCCAGAAACTAAATGCGGATTGGGTCTGGGAAACCGCATTTAGTTTCTGGACACCGGCTAGTGTCCAGAAACTAAATGCGGATTGGGTTTTGGAAACCGCATTTAGTTTCTGGACACCGGCTAGTGTCCAGAAACTAAATGCGGATTGGGTTTTGGAAACCGCATTTAGTTTCTGGACACCGGCTAGTGTCCAGAAACTAAATGCGGATTGGGTCTGGGAAACCGCATTTAGTTTCTGGACACCGGCTAGTGTCCAGAAACTAAATGCGGATTGGGTCTGGGAAACCGCATTTAGTTTCGCATTTAGTTTCTGGACACCGCATTTAGTTTCTGGACACCGGCTAGTGTCCAGAAACTAAATGCGGATTGGGTTTTGGAAACCGCATTTAGTTTCTGGACACCGGCTAGTGTCCAGAAACTAAATGCGGATTGGGTCTGGGAAACCGCATTTAGTTTCTGGACACCGGCTAGTGTCCAGAAACTAAATGCGGATTGGGTTTTGGAAACCGCATTTAGTTTCTGGACACCGGCTAGTGTCCAGAAACTAAATGCGGATTGGGTCTGGGAAACCGCATTTAGTTTCTGGACACCGGCTAGTGTCCAGAAACTAAATGCGGATTGGGTCTGGGAAACCGCATTTAGTTTCGCATTTAGTTTCTGGACACCGCATTTAGTTTCTGGACACCGGCTAGTGTCCAGAAACTAAATGCGGATTGGGTCTGGGAAACCGCATTTAGTTTCTGGACACCGGCTAGTGTCCAGAAACTAAATGCGGATTGGGTTTTGGAAACCGCATTCAGTTTCTGGACACCGGCTAGTGTACAGAAACTAAATGCGGATTGGGTTTTGGAAACCGCATTTAGTTTCTGGACACCGGCTAGTGTCCAGAAACTAAATGCGGATTGGGTTTTGGAAACCGCATTTAGTTTCTGGACACCGGCTAGTGCCCAGAAACTAAATGCGGATTGGGCTTTGGAAACCGCATTTAGTTTCTGGACACCGGCTAGTGTCCAGAAACTAAATGCGGATTGGGTTTTGGAAACCGCATTTAGTTTCTGGACACCGGCTAGTGTCCAGAAACTAAATGCGGATTGGGTTTTGGAAACCGCATTCAGTTTCTGGACACCGGCCAGTGTCAAGAAACTAAATTCGGATTGAGTTTTGGAAGCCGCATTTAGTTTCTGGACACCGGCTAGTGTCCAGAAACTAAATGCGGATTGGGTTTTGGAAACCGGATTGGGTTTTGGAAACCGCATTTAGTTTCTGGACACCGGCTAGTGTCCAGAAACTAAATGCGGATTGGGTCTGGGAAACCGCATTTAGTTTCTGGACACCGGCTAGTGTCCAGAAACTAAATGCGGATTGGGTTTTGGAGACCGCATTTAGTTTCTGGACACCGGCTAGTGTCCAGAAACTAAATGCGGATTGGGTTTTGGAAACCGCATTTAGTTTCTGGACACCGGCTAGTGTCCAGAAACTAAATGCGGATTGGGTTTTGGAAACCGCATTTAGTTTCTGGACACCGGCTAGTGTCCAGAAACTAAATGCGGATTGGGTCTGGGAAACCGCATTTAGTTTCTGGACACCGGCTAGTGTCCAGAAACTAAATGCGGATTGGGTCTGGGAAACCGCATTTAGTTTCTGGACACCGGCTAGTGTCCAGAAACTAAATGCGGATTGGGTTTTGGAAACCGCATTCAGTTTCTGGACACCGGCCAGTGTCCAGAAACTAAATTCGGATTGAGTTTTGGAAGCCGCATTTAGTTTCTGGACACCGGCTAGTGTCCAGAAACTAAATGCGGATTGGGTTTTGGAAACCGCATTTAGTTTCTGGACACCGGCTAGTGTCCAGAAACTAAATGCGGATTGGGTTTTGGAAACCGCATTTAGTTTCTGGACACCGGCTAGTGTCCAGAAACTAAATGCGGATTGGGTTTTGGAAACCGCATTTAGTTTCTGGACACCGGCTAGTGTCCAGAAACTAAATGCGGATTGGGTTTTGGAAACCGCATTTAGCTTCTGGACACCGGCCAGTGTCCAGAAACTAAATTCGGATTGAGTTTTGGAAGCCGCATTTAGTTTCTGGACACCGGCTAGTGTCCAGAAACTAAATGCGGATTGGGTTTTGGAAACCGCATTTAGTTTCTGGATACCGGCTAGTGTCCAGAAACTAAATGCGGATTGGGTTTTGGAAACCGCATTTAGTTTCTGGACACCGGCTAGTGTCCAGAAACTAAATGCGGATTGGGTCTGGGAAACCGCATTTAGTTTCTGGACACCGGCTAGTGTCCAGAAACTAAATGCGGATTGGGTTTTGGAAACCGCATTTAGTTTCTGGACACCGGCTAGTGTCCAGAAACTAAATGCGGATTGGGTTTTGGAAACCGCATTTAGTTTCTGGACACCGGCTAGTGTCCAGAAACTAAATGCGGATTGGGTCTGGGAAACCGCATTTAGTTTCTGGACACCGGCTAGTGTCCAGAAACTAAATGCGGATTGGGTTTTGGAAACCGCATTTAGTTTCTGGACACCGGCTAGTGTCCAGAAACTAAATGCGGATTGGGTTTTGGAAACCGCATTTAGTTTCTGGACACCGGCTAGTGTCCAGAAACTAAATGCGGATTGGGTTTTGGAAACCGCATTTAGTTTCTGGACACCGGCTAGTGTCCAGAAACTAAATGCGGATTGGGTCTGGGAAACCGCATTTAGTTTCTGGACACCGGCTAGTGTCCAGAAACTAAATGCGGATTGGGTTTTGGAAACCGCATTCAGTTTCTGGACACCGGCCAGTGTCCAGATACTAAATTCGGATTGAGTTTTGGAAGCCGCATTTAGTTTCTGGACACCGGCTAGTGTCCAGAAACTAAATGCGGATTGGGTTTTGGAAACCGCATTTAGTTTCTGGACACCGGCTAGTGTCCAGAAACTAAATGCGGATTGGGTTTTGGAAACCGCATTTAGTTTCTGGACACCGGCTAGTGTCCAGAAACTAAATGCGGATTGGGTCTGGGAAACCGCATTTAGTTTCTGGACACCGGCTAGTGTCCAGAAACTAAATGCGGATTGGGTTTTGGAAACCGCATTTAGTTTCTGGACACCGGCTAGTGTCCAGAAACTAAATGCGGATTGGGTCTGGGAAACCGCATTTAGTTTCTGGACACCGGCTAGTGTCCAGAAACTAAATGCGGATTGGGTCTGGGAAACCGCATTTAGTTTCTGGACACCGGCTAGTGTCCAGAAACTAAATGCGGATTGGGTCTGGGAAACCGCATTTAGTTTCTGGACACCGGCTAGTGTCCAGAAACTAAATGCGGATTGGGTTTTGGAAACCGCATTTAGTTTCTGGACACCGGCTAGTGTCCAGAAACTAAATGCGGATTGGGTTTTGGAAACCGCATTTAGTTTCTGGACACCGGCTAGTGTCCAGAAACTAAATGCGGATTGGGTTTTGGAAACCGCATTTAGTTTCTGGACACCGGCTAGTGTCCAGAAACTAAATGCGGATTGGGTTTTGGAAACCGCATTTAGTTTCTGGACACCGGCTAGTGTCCAGAAACTAAATGCGGATTGGGTCTGGGAAACCGCATTTAGTTTCTGGACACCGGCTAGTGTCCAGAAACTAAATGCGGCTTGGGTTTTGGAAACCGCATTTAGTTTCTGGACACCGGCTAGTGTCCAGAAACTAAATGCGGATTGGGTTTTGGAAACCGCATTTAGTTTCTGGACACCGGCTAGTGTCCAGAAACTAAATTCGGATTGAGTTTTGGAAACCGCATTTAGTTTCTGGACACCGGCTAGTGTCCAGAAACTAAATGCGGATTGGGTTTTGGAAACCGCATTTAGTTTCTGGACACCGGCTAGTGTCCAGAAACTAAATGCGGATTGGGTTTTGGAAACCGCATTTAGTTTCTGGACACCGGCTAGTGTCCAGAAACTAAATGCGGATTGGGTCTGGGAAACCGCATTTAGTTTCTGGACACCGGCTAGTGTCCAGAAACTAAATGCGGATTGGGTTTTGGAAACCGCATTCAGTTTCTGGACACCGGCCAGTGTCCAGAAACTAAATGCGGATTGGGTTTTGGAAACCGCATTTAGTTTCTGGACACCGGCTAGTGTACAGAAACTAAATGCGGATTGGGTTTTGGAAACCGCATTTAGTTTCTGGACACCGGCTAGTGTCCAGAAACTAAATGCGGATTGGGTTTTGGAAACCGCATTTAGTTTCTGGACACCGGCTAGTGTCCAGAAACTAAATGCGGATTGGGTTTTGGAAACCGCATTTAGTTTCTGGACACCGGCTAGTGTCCAGAAACTAAATGCGGATTGGGTCTGGGAAACCGCATTTAGTTTCTGGACACCGGCTAGTGTCCAGAAACTAAATGCGGATTGGGTCTGGGAAACCGCATTTAGTTTCTGGACACCGGCTAGTGTCCAGAAACTAAATGCGGATTGGGTTTTGGAGACCGCATTTAGTTTCTGGACACCGGCTAGTGTCCAGAAACTAAATGCGGATTGGGTTTTGGAAACCGCATTTAGTTTCTGGACACCGGCTAGTGTCCAGAAACTAAATGCGGATTGGGTTTTGGAAACCGCATTTAGTTTCTGGACACCGGCTAGTGTCCAGAAACTAAATGCGGATTGGGTCTGGGAAACCGCATTTAGTTTCTGGACACCGGCTAGTGTCCAGAAACTAAATGCGGATTGGGTTTTGGAAACCGCATTCAGTTTCTGGACACCGGCCAGTGTCCAGAAACTAAATTCGGATTGAGTTTTGGAAGCCGCATTTAGTTTCTGGACACCGGCTAGTGTCCAGAAACTAAATGCGGATTGGGTTTTGGAAACCGCATTTAGTTTCTGGACACCGGCTAGCATTTAGTTTCTGGACACCGGCTAGTGTCCAGAAACTAAATGCGGATTGGGTTTTGGAAACCGCATTTAGTTTCTGGACACCGGCCAGTGTCCAGAAACTAAATTCGGATTGAGTTTTGGAAGCCGCATTTAGTTTCTGGACACCGGCTAGTGTCCAGAAACTAAATGCGGATTGGGTTTTGGAAACCGCATTTAGTTTCTGGACACCGGCTAGTGTCCAGAAACTAAATGCGGATTGGGTTTTGGAAACCGCATTTAGTTTCTGGACACCGGCTAGTGTCCAGAAACTAAATGCGGATTGGGTCTGGGAAACCGCATTTAGTTTCTGGACACCGGCTAGTGTCCAGAAACTAAATGCGGATTGGGTTTTGGAAACCGCATTCAGTTTCTGGACACCGGCCAGTGTCCAGAAACTAAATTCGGATTGAGTTTTGGAAGCCGCATTTAGTTTCTGGACACCGGCTAGTGTCCAGAAACTAAATGCGGATTGGGTTTTGGAAACCGCATTTAGTTTCTGGACACCGGCTAGTGTCCAGAAACTAAATGCGGATTGGGTTTTGGAAACCGCATTTAGTTTCTGGACACCGGCTAGTGTCCAGAAACTAAATGCGGATTGGGTTTTGGAAACCGCATTTAGTTTCTGGACACCGGCTAGTGTCCAGAAACTAAATGCGGATTGGGTCTGGGAAACCGCATTTAGTTTCTGGACACCGGCTAGTGTCCAGAAACTAAATGCGGATTGGGTTTTGGAAACCGCATTTAGTTTCTGGACACCGGCTAGTGTCCAGAAACTAAATGCGGATTGGGTTTTGGAAACCGCATTTAGTTTCTGGACACCGGCTAGTGTCCAGAAACTAAATGCGGATTGGGTCTGGGAAACCGCATTTAGTTTCTGGACACCGGCTAGTGTCCAGAAACTAAATGCGGATTGGGTTTTGGAAACCGCATTTAGTTTCTGGACACCGGCTAGTGTCCAGAAACTAAATGCGGATTGGGTTTTGGAAACCGCATTTAGTTTCTGGACACCGGCTAGTGTCCAGAAACTAAATGCGGATTGGGTTTTGGAAACCGCATTTAGTTTCTGGACACCGGCTAGTGTCCAGAAACTAAATGCGGATTGGGTCTGGGAAACCGCATTTAGTTTCTGGACACCGGCTAGTGTCCAGAAACTAAATGCGGATTGGGTTTTGGAAACCGCATTTAGTTTCTGGACACCGGCTAGTGTCCAGAAACTAAATGCGGATTGGGTTTTGGAAACCGCATTTAGTTTCTGGACACCGGCTAGTGTCCAGAAACTAAATTCGGATTGAGTTTTGGAAGCCGCATTTAGTTTCTGGACACCGGCTAGTGTCCAGAAACTAAATGCGGATTGGGTTTTGGAAACCGCATTTAGTTTCTGGACACCGGCTAGTGTCCAGAAACTAAATGCGGATTGGGTTTTGGAAACCGCATTTAGTTTCTGGACACCGGCTAGTGTCCAGAAACTAAATGCGGATTGGGTTTTGGAAACCGCATTTAGTTTCTGGACACCGGCTAGTGTCCAGAAACTAAATGCGGATTGGGTCTGGGAAACCGCATTTAGTTTCTGGACACCGGCTAGTGTCCAGAAACTAAATGCGGATTGGGTTTTGGAAACCGCATTCAGTTTCTGGACACCGGCCAGTGTCCAGAAACTAAATGCGGATTGGGTTTTGGAAACCGCATTTAGTTTCTGGACACCGGCTAGTGTCCAGAAACTAAATGCGGATTGGGTTTTGGAAACCGCATTTAGTTTCTGGACACCGGCTAGTGTCCAGAAACTAAATGCGGATTGGGTCTGGGAAACCGCATTTAGTTTCTGGACACCGGCTAGTGTCCAGAAACTAAATGCGGATTGGGTTTTGGAAACCGCATTCAGTTTCTGGACACCGGCCAGTGTCCAGAAACTAAATTCGGATTGAGTTTTGGAAGCCGCATTTAGTTTCTGGACACCGGCTAGTGTCCAGAAACTAAATGCGGATTGGGTTTTGGAAATCGCATTTAGTTTCTGGACACCGGCTAGTGTCCAGAAACTAAATGCGGATTGGGTTTTGGAAACCGCATTTAGTTTCTGGACACCGGCCAGTGTCCAGAAACTAAATTCGGATTGAGTTTTGGAAGCCGCATTTAGTTTCTGGACACCGGCTAGTGTCCAGAAACTAAATGCGGATTGGGTTTTGGAAACCGCATTTAGTTTCTGGACACCGGCTAGTGTCCAGAAACTAAATGCGGATTGGGTTTTGGAAACCGCATTTAGTTTCTGGACACCGGCTAGTGTCCAGAAACTAAATGCGTATTTGGTTTTGGAAACCGCATTTAGTTTCTGGACACCGGCTAGTGTCCAGAAACTAAATGCGGATTGGGTCTGGGAAACCGCATTTAGTTTCTGGACACCGGCTAGTGTCCAGAAACTAAATGCGGATTGGGTTTTGGAAACCGCATTTAGTTTCTGGACACCGGCTAGTGTCCAGAAACTAAATGCGGATTGGGTTTTGAAAACCGCATTTAGTTTCTGGACACCGGCCAGTGTCCAGAAACTAAATGCGGATTGGGTCTGGGAAACCGCATTTAGTTTCTGGACACCGGCTAGTGTCCAGAAACTAAATGCGGATTGGGTTTTGGAAACCGCATTCAGTTTCTGGACACCGGCCAGTGTCCAGAAACTAAATGCGGATTGGGTTTTGGAAACCGCATTTAGTTTCTGGACACCGGCTAGTGTACAGAAACTAAATGCGGATTGGGTTTTGGAAACTGCATTTAGTTTCTGGACACCGGCTAGTGTCCAGAAACTAAATGCGGATTGGGTTTTGGAAACCGCATTTAGTTTCTGGACACCGGCTAGTGTCCAGAAACTAAATGCGGATTGGGTTTTGGAAACCGCATTTAGTTTCTGGACACCGGCTAGTGTCCAGAAACTAAATGCGGATTGGGTTTTGGAAACCGCATTTAGTTTCTGGACACCGGCTAGTGTCCAGAAACTAAATGCGGATTGGGTTTTGGAAACCGCATTTAGTTTCTGGACACCGGCTAGTGTCCAGAAACTAAATGCGGATTGGGTCTGGGAAACCGCATTTAGTTTCTGGACACCGGCTAGTGTCCAGAAACTAAATGCGGATTGGGTTTTGGAAACCGCATTTAGTTTCTGGACACCGGCTAGTGTACAGAAACTAAATGCGGATTGGGTTTTGGAAACCGCATTCAGTTTCTGGACACACACACTAGCCGGTGTCCAGAAACTAAATGCGGTTTCCAAAACCCAATCCGCATTTAGTTTCTGGACACTAGCCGGTGTCCAGAAACTAAATGCGGCTTCCAAAACTCAATCCGAATTTAGTTTCTGGACACTGGCCGGTGTCCAGAAACTGAATGCGGTTTCCAAAACCCAATCCGCATTTAGTTTCTGGACACTAGCCGGTGTCCAGAAACTAAATGCGGTTTCCCAGACCCAATCCGCATTTAGTTTCTGGACACTAGCCGGTGTCCAGAAACTAAATGCGGTTTCAATTCAATTGAATTCATTTTTTATTTATAATTCATTTTGGAGTGTTTACACTTGTGTATCTGCAAAGCCTGAGTGGCTTGTCTGCAGATGACTAATCACAAAAAATTACAATTATAAATGTTGAAGTTCATTAAATTCAATTATGTGTTAGTTAAAAAAGCAAAAACATGGGCAATACAAGTAACAAATAGTTATAATAACACAATAGTTTACGATTTTCGAATTTAAGTTTAAAGTTGAATATTTTAGTTTGAAGAGTTTAAATAGATTTCTTTAACTTTTTTTATAATTTCTCTTTTGGGTAGGTTGCGAACTTCCCTTGGGAGTTCGTTAAGGATTGTCGGAATTGCCACTTTAATTGTCCTTCGACCATATTCATTCCAGTACCTCGGAACTTCACATAGCTGCTGCTGTCGTCTTCTAGTGTTTACCGTCTGCTGTGTCTGGATCCTGTATGTGTTGTCCTCATCGAAATTGGCCAAGATTTCCAAATTATGTATTTGGCAGATGTTAAGCATGCGTGTTGGTTGGCTTCTTTGTTGCTGAACTTCTCTGCTACTTCCGGTTTCCACCACAAGCTTTTGAAGTCTTCTGTGCACTTTTTGTAGCGATTGCAATTGAGATGCTCTTCCCCACGCTGTTATTCCATACCGTAGATGTGATTCCACCAGGCCCATGTAGCACTGTTTGAGTACTCTTGGCGTACACAGTTTACGAAGATGGAAAAGGGCGTATGCAGAGTGACACAATTTCTTCCTCAATATCTCTATATGGTGGTTCCATTTAAAGTTGTAGTCCATTGTCAGTCCTAGGTACTTATACGTTGACACATAATCAATGTTTACGGTGCAGTCATCATCGTCTTCTGTTATTCCATCACAGCCATGTCTGTGCAAACAATCTACGCTGTGCATTTTTATCTTAAGTTTCGTTCTGGGAATATGCGGCGGGCGAATGTGCATTAACTTTGTCTTAAGTGCGTTGATAATTAATCCATGGTCGTGACACCAAGCAGCGATTCTATTAAAATCTAATTGCATAAGTTTCACCGCTTCGTCAACGCTCCTATGGCTAACTACGATCGCTGTGTCGTCCGCATACGCATAACCCGTACTATACTTCAGCACTGACAGTAGATCATTGACGTATATAATAAACAGAAGCGGACCTAGCTTCGATCCTTGTGGAACACCATAATCGATATTTTCTTCATTGCTAACGTAATCACCAATTTTGACCTGGAATGATCTGTTACTTAGGTGGCTTGCAAACCATGTTAAGATGTGACCCCGTACACCAATCTTCTCCAGCTGCCTTAAGATTTGTCTGTGGCTCAAAGTGTCGAAGGCTTTCTTAAAGTCAATAAACAGAACTACTGAGCTATGGTTTTTGTCCAAACTTAGGTACATTTTGTTCGCGAAATCTCCAAGTAGTCTGTTTATATTTTTTCCTTTGCGGAATCCAAATTGATTCTTGTTGAGGCTGTTGTATTTTTCTATAAAGTTGTATAGTCTTCTGGCCAACACCTCTTCTAGAACTTTATCGACTACTGATAGGATTGAGATTGGTCTGTAGTTAAGGATTTCACTTTTCTTTCCACTTTTGTGAATCGGTCTAACTATAGATTTTTTAAGCATGTTTGGTACAGATGCTTGATCTAAGCTCATGTTGATCAGTTTTGTAAGTACTGGAGATAGGGTTTGAGCGCTGTTTTTCAGATCTTTTGGTCTTATTTCATCTACTCCCGCCGATTTGTCGCTTTTCAACGAACTCAGTATGTTGCATACCTCCTCAACTGATACATCTTCAACGTAGATTGAATGTTGTACTCTGCTTGTGTTGTACTGGAGTGTTTGGTGGCTACATTCATGAACAATTGTCCGTACTTCTGAAGTTAAAGCTTTCGCGAATTTGTTGGTCAGGTCTTTAATGTTGCTTTCATTCGAGAAATTCTTGATTAAAACCTCATCCAGATTACATTTATTTTTACCAAGTATCGAATTTACAAGCTTCCAGGTCTCCCTGGGGTTATTCTTACAAGTCTCAAATTGCTGTTTGTAAAAGTTCGATTTTGTTCTGGCTATCTTCTTGTTCAGCTCGTTTCGATATCTTCTGTATTCTCTGTGATAATCTTCATTGTGTCTGTTGTTTATGTGTCTCCTGTATAGTCTATCGCGTTCTTTGCAATCGTTTTTCAACTCAGCGGTAATCCAACTATGCTCCGTAGTTCTTTTCTTCCTTTTCACTGTTGATGTTGTGGTCAGAAAATTCATTGCCTCTTTGAACTTCTCATATAGATCATTTACATTTGTATGTATATTCAGCTCATTCCACATGAATTCATGTACCTTTTGTGCTACAAGGTGACTTAGGATTTGGCTTTCATTTTTGGAATCTATTTGAAGTTTGTTGTCTCTTTTAACTCCACAGTATAGCGCATAGTGATCTGAGATGCATAGTTCAATCACCGCTGAGTTAATTTCGGCATTGCTCACTCTTACGAGATTGTGGTCTATTAATGTTTTTGTATCTCTGATTGGGTCAACACGAGTGTGCGAATATATACAATTATGCAGTCCTTTTGACGCTATCATCGACAAATAATCACAGACATCTGAATTAGTTTTATCTTTTAAATTTATGTTGACGTCCCCCATTATAAAAAGGTTACATTTAGTTCCGACTTCATCAACATGCTTACTTAATTCACGAACAAAACATTTAACATTCTTCTTTGGTGGTCTGTACACAGAGATGATTGACGCTTCAAAATTCCAACGTTTAACATTGATAGAGACATTTTCATACATACATGTCACTCTTTCTACTTTGGCATATACAATATTATTTTTCACGTATATACATATTCCACCTCCTCCTCCGGGGTTGCTTCGATTAAAGAACTCACTGCTGTATCCTTCAATTTGATATTGGTTATTTTCTTCTTTTCTAATATTTATTTCGCACAACATAATGACATCTATATACGACAAAAACTCATTAATATATAACATCAACGCATTCCAGTTTTTCCTCAAGGACCTTACATTTAGTGACATAGATGAGAATTCACTTATATTATTTTTTACATATACACAGGCCTCTTCTTGAGATTTAATATTTTTAAAATCGGTACTTATTATATTATAGAGTTCATTCTCCATAGTGACGATTTTTTTTTTGCGCAACAGTGTTATTACGATTTTGACGTTTGTCGTGATCGTTTATGTCATTTTGTCAATATCGTTGATTGATCGTATTTCGATAATGGGATCTCCTTCTGTCTTTCTAGCAAGAACCTTGTTGTTCCGAAACCAAACAAACTTCCAGTTGGCAGTTCTTGCTTTATTTTTTGCTAACCATACAATTTTTCGGAAGTGTGATGTGAGGTGTTCGTTTATATAAATGTTTTGATTTGCGTACACCGGGTTGATTTGTTTTTGTAGTTTGGTGCACACCTGACCATACTTCAGGTTTCGTTTTTGTTTTGCTCGTTCCATGAACGTAGCTTTTGTTGTTTTTCTAGTGAAGCTTACAACAATATTTTTCATTTGTTGGTTCTTTCTGTCATTATACGTGTATATTTCCTCAATATCGGATTCTCCAATTTGTGTATCAAGTGCATCACCTATTGCCTTGACCAAATCAAAAGCGTTTTCGTTGTTAGACATCGGAACGTTTTTAATTTCTACATTCCTGTCAATTTGCTTTTGTTCCAGTGTGTTGACCTGTGTCTGGAGATATGTGATTTGTTCGTCTTTATATTCGATTTGTTTTTTGTAATCTGCCAGTTCTTTTCTCAGTGCTTGTATTAAGGAGTTATTTTGTGCAAGTAAAATATCAATTTCGTCGTATTTACTTGTTGTGAACTCTACTGCTTTTGAATATTCCTTTAACATTTCCTTTATTTCTTTCAGTTCTTTGTTTACAGAACTGTTATCGGACAGTACAACGGCTGCTGCAGCTGTCTTCGGGGACTACGCTGTTCTGGTTCTCTTTGCAGTTTGGACATTATCTTCATGTGGTGTTTTATCTTTTACTCTGCATGAAGGGCATGTCCAATTTTTCTTTGTCTGCTGGGACATCTTTCGGTAAGAATTTTGTGAAATTGAGCAGCATTCAAAATGTAAATCTCCCTTGCAGGCCGAGCAGTTGATATATTCGCCGTCAAGTGGTAACGGATCATCACATCTACAACACGATTTCATCTTACCAGAATGTTTTTTTTCGCTTTTCCTCAGTAATATCAATTGTAATTTCTAATATAAACGGTTGACTAAATAAATAATATCTAACTGCCTTTTTTGGCTTTGTGTTCGCTTCTTATTTAATTTATTTAGGTAAATTCTATTGAAATATAGCACTGCTGAAAAAAACACAACCGCACTGTTCTGAACTTCAACTTAGACTGACTGATTGGGTTTTGGAAGCCGCATTTAGTTTCTGGACACCGGCCAGTGTCCAGAAACTAAATGCGGATTGGGTCTGGGAAACCGCATTTAGTTTCTGGACACCGGCTAGTGTCCAGAAACTAAATGCGGATTGGGTTTTGGAAACCGCATTTAGTTTCTGGACACCGGCTAGTGTCCAGAAACTAAATGCGGATTGGGTCTGGGAAACCGCATTTAGTTTCTGGACACCGGCTAGTGTCCAGAAACTAAATGCGGATTGGGTTTTGGAAACCGCATTTAGTTTCTGGACACCGGCTAGTGTCCAGAAACTAAATGCGGATTGGGTTTTGGAAACCGCATTTAGTTTCTGGACACCGGCTAGTGTCCAGAAACTAAATGCGGATTGGGTCTGGGAAACCGCATTTAGTTTCAGGACACCGGCTAGTGTCCAGAAACTAAATGCGGATTGGGTTTTGGAAACCGCATTTAGTTTCTGGACACCGGCTAGTGTCCAGAAACTAAATGCGGATTGGGTTTTGGAAACCGCATTTAGTTTCTGGACACCGGCTGGTGTCCAGAAACTAAATGCGGATTGGGTTTTGGAAACCGCATTTAGTTTGTGGACACCGGCTAGTGTCCAGAAACTAAATGCGGATTGGGTCTGAGAAACCGCATTTAGTTTCTGGACACCGGCTAGTGTCCAGAAACTAAATGCGGATTGGGTCTGGGAAACCGCATTTAGTTTCTGGACACCGGCTAGTGTCCAGAAACTAAATGCGGATTGGGTCTGGGAAACCGCATTTAGTTTCAGGACACCGGCTAGTGTCCAGAAACTAAATGCGGATTGGGTTTTGGAAACCGCATTTAGTTTCTGGACACCGGCTAGTGTCCAGAAACTAAATGCGGATTGGGTCTGGGAAACCGGATTGGGTTTTGGAAACCGCATTTAGTTTCTGGACACCGGCTAGTGTCCAGAAACTAAACGCGGATTGGGTTTTGGAAACCGCATTTAGTTTCAGGACACCGGCTAGTGTCCAGAAACTAAATGCGGATTGGGTTTTGGAAACCGCATTTAGTTTTTGGACACCGGCTAGTGTCCAGAAACTAAATGCGGATTGGGTCTGGGAAACCGCATTTAGTTTCTGGACACCGGCTAGTGTCCAGAAACTAAATGCGGATTGGGTCTGGGAAACCGCATTTAGTTTCTGGACACCGGCTAGTGTCCAGAAACTAAATGCGGATTGGGTTTTGGAAACCGCATTTAGTTTCTGGACACCGGCTAGTGTCCAGAAACTAAATGCGGATTAAGTTTTGGAAGCCACCGGCTAGTTTCCATTTAGTTTCTGGACACCGGCTAGTGTCCAGAAACTAAATGCGGATTGGGTTTTGGAAACCGCATTTAGTTTCTGGACACCGGCTAGTGTCCAGAAACTAAATGCGGATTGGGTCTGGGAAACCGCATTTAGTTTCTGGACACCGGCTAGTGTCCAGAAACTAAATGCGGATTGGGTCTGGGAAACCGCATCCGACACTAGCCGGTGTCCAGAAACTAAATGCGGTTTCCCAGACCCAATCCGCATTTAGTTTCTGGACACTAGCCGGTGTCCAGAAACTAAATGCGGTTTCCAAAACCCAATCCGCATTTAGTTTCTGTACACTAGCCGGTGTCCAGAAACTAAATGCGGCTTCCAAAACTCAATCCGCATTTAGTTTCTGGACACTAGCCGGTGTCCAGAAACTAAATGCGGTTTCCAAAACCCAATCCGCATTTAGTTTCTGGACACTGGCCGGTGTCCAGAAACTGAATGCGGTTTCCAAAATCCAATCCGCATTTAGTTTCTGGACACTAGCCGGTGTCCAGAAACTAAATGCGGTTTCCCAGACCCAATCCGCATTTAGTTTCTGGACACTAGCCGGTGTCCAGAAGCTAAATGCGGTTTCTAAAACCCAATCCGCATTTAGTTTCTGGACACTAGCCGGTGTCCAGAAACTAAATGCGGTTTCCAAAACCCAATCCGCATTTAGTTTCTGGACACTGGCCGGTGTCCAGAAACTAAATGCGGTTTCACAGACACAATCCGCATTTAGTTTCTGGACACTAGCCGGTGTCCAGAAACTAAATGCGGTTTCACAGACCCAATCCGCATTTAGTTTCTGGACACTAGCCGGTGTCCAGAAACTAAATGCGGTTTCCCAGACCCAATCCGCATTTAGTTTCTGGACACCGGCTAGTGTCCAGAAACTAAATGCGGTTTCCAAAACCCAATCCGCATTTAGTTTCTGGACACTAGCCGGTGTCCAGAAACTAAATGCGGTTTCCCAGACCCAATCCGCATTTAGTTTCTGGACACTAGCCGGTGTCCAGAAACTAAATGCGGTTTCCAAAACCCAATCCGCATTTAGTTTCTGGACACTAGCCGGTGTCCAGAAACTAAATGCGGAAGTCGCATTGGACACCGGCTAGTGTCCAGAAACTAAATGCGGATTGGGTCTGGGAAACCGCATTTAGTTTCTGGACACCGGCTAGTGTCCAGAAACTAAATGCGGATTGGGTTTTGGAAACCGCATTCAGTTTCTGGACACCGGCCAGTGTCCAGAAACTAAATGCGGATTGGGTTTTGGAAACCGCATTTAGTTTCTGGACACCGGCTAGTGTCCAGAAACTAAATGCGGATTGAGTTTTGGAAGCCGCATTTAGTTTCTGGACACCGGCTAGTGTACAGAAACTAAATGCGGATTGGGTTTTGGAAACCGCATTTAGTTTCTGGACACCGGCTAGTGTCCAGAAACTAAATGCGGATTGGGTTTTGGAAACCGCATTTAGTTTCTGGACACCGGCTAGTGTCCAGAAACTAAATGCGGATTGGGTCTGGGAAACCGCATTTAGTTTCTGGACACCGGCTAGTGTCCAGAAACTAAATGCGGATTGGGTTTTGGAAACCGCATTTAGTTTCTGGACACTAGCCGGTGTCCAGAAACTAAATGCGGATTGGGTTTTGGAAACCGCATTTAGTTTCTGGACACCGGCTAGTGTCCAGAAACTAAATGCGGATTGGGTCTGGGAAACCGCATTTAGTTTCTGGACACCGGCTAGTGTCCAGAAACTAAATGCGGATTGTGTCTGTGAAACCGCATTTAGTTTCTGGACACCGGCCAGTGTCCAGAAACTAAATGCGGATTGGGTTTTGGAAACCGCATTTAGTTTCTGGACACCGGCCAGTGTCCAGAAACTAAATGCGGATTGGGTTTTGGAAACCGCATTTAGTTTCTGGACACCGGCTAGTGTCCAGAAACTAAATGCGGATTGGGTTTTAGAAACCGCATTTAGCTTCTGGACACCGGCTAGTGTCCAGAAACTAAATGCGGATTGGGTCTGGGAAACCGCATTTAGTTTCTGGACACCGGCTAGTGTCCAGAAACTAAATGCGGATTGGATTTTGGAAACCGCATTCAGTTTCTGGACACCGGCCAGTGTCCAGAAACTAAATGCGGATTGGGTTTTGGAAACCGCATTTAGTTTCTGGACACCGGCTAGTGTCCAGAAACTAAATGCGGATTGAGTTTTGGAAGCCGCATTTAGTTTCTGGACACCGGCTAGTGTACAGAAACTAAATGCGGATTGGGTTTTGGAAACCGCATTTAGTTTCTGGACACCGGCTAGTGTCCAGAAACTAAATGCGGATTGGGTCTGGGAAACCGCATTTAGTTTCTGGACACCGGCTAGTGTCGGATGCGGTTTCCCAGACCCAATCCGCATTTAGTTTCTGGACACTAGCCGGTGTCCAGAAATTAAATGCGGTTTCCCAGACCCAATCCGCATTTAGTTTCTGGACACTAGCCTGGGAAACCGCATTTAGTTTCTGGACACTAGCCGCATTTAGTTTCTGGACACTAGCCGGTGTCCAGAAACTAAATGCGGTTTCCAAAACTCAATCCGCATTTAGTTTCTGGACACTAGCCGGTGTCCAGAAACTAAATGCGGTTTCCAAAACCCAATCCGCATTTAGTTTCTGGACACTAGCCGGTGTCCAGAAACTAAATGCGGTTTCCAAAACCCAATCCGCATTTAGTTTCTGGACACCGGCTAGTGTCGGTGTGTCGGTTTCCCAGACCCAATCCGCATTTAGTTTCTGGACACTAGCCGGTGTCCAGAAACTAAATGCGGTTTCCCAGACCCAATCCGCATTTAGTTTCTGGACACTAGCCGGTGTCCACAAACTAAATGCGGTTTCCAAAACCCAATCCGCATTTAGTTTCTGGACACCAGCCGGTGTCCAGAAACTAAATGCGGTTTCCAAAACCCTATCCGCATTTAGTTTCTGGACACTAGCCGGTGTCCAGAAACTAAATGCGGTTTCCAAAACCCAATCCGCATTTAGTTTCTGGACACTAGCCGGTGTTCAGAAACTAAATGCGGTTTCCCAGACCCAATCCGCATTTAGTTTCTGGACACTAGCCGGTGTCCAGAAACTAAATGCGGTTTCCCAGACCCAAACCGCATTTAGTTTCTGGACACTAGCCGGTGTCCAGAAACTAAATGCGGTTTCCAAAACCCAATCCGCATTTAGTTTCTGGACACTAGCCGGTGTCCAGAAACTAAATGCGGTTTCCCAGACCCAATCCGCATTTAGTTTCTGGACACTAGCCGGTTTTGGAAACCGCATTTAGTTTCTGGACACCGGCCAGTGTCCAGAAACTAAATGCGGATTGGGTTTTGGAAACCGCATTTAGTTTCTGGACACCGGCTAGTGTCCAGAAACTAAATGCGGATTGAGTTTTGGAAGCCGCATTTAGTTTCTGGACACCGGCTAGTGTACAGAAACTAAATGCGGATTGGGTTTTGGAAACCGCATTTAGTTTCTGGACACCGGCTAGTGTCCAGAAACTAAATGCGGATTGGGTCTGGGAAACCGCATTTAGTTTCTGGACACCGGCTAGTGTCCAGAAACTAAATGCGGATTGGGTTTTGGAAACCGCATTTAGTTTCTGGACACCGGCTAGTGTCCAGAAACTAAATGCGGATTGAGTTTTGGAAGCCGCATTTAGTTTCTGGACACCGGCTAGTGTCCAGAAACTAAATGCGGATTGATTTTTGGAAACCGCATTTAGTTTCTGAACACCGGCTAGTGTCCAGAAACTAAATGCGGATTGGGTCTGGGAAACCGCATTTAGTTTCTGGACACCGGCTAGTGTCCAGAAACTAAATGCGGATTGGGTCTGGGAAACCGCATTTAGTTTCTGGACACCGGCTAGTGTCCAGAAACTAAATGCGGATTGAGTTTTGGAAGCCGCATTTAGTTTCTGGACACCGGCTAGTGTCCAGAAACTAAATGCGGATTGGGTCTGGGAAACCGCATTTAGTTTCTGGACACCGGCTAGTGTCCAGAAACTAAATGCGGATTGAGTTTTGGAAACCGCATTTAGTTTCTGGACACCGGCTAGTGTCCAGAAACTAAATGCGGATTGGGTCTGGGAAACCGCATTTAGTTTCTGGACACCGGCTAGTGTCCAGAAACTAAATGCGGATTGGGTTTTGGAAACCGCATTTAGTTTCTGGACACCGGCTAGTGTCCAGAAACTAAATGCGGATTGAGTTTTGGAAACCGCATTTAGTTTCTGGACACCGGCTAGTGTCCAGAAACTAAATGCGGATTGGGTCTGGGAAACCGCATTTAATTTCTGGACACCGGCTAGTGTCCAGAAACTAAATGCGGATTGGATCTGGGAAACCGCATTTAGTTTCTGGACACCGGCTAGTGTCCAGAAACTAAATGCGGATTGGGTTTTGGAAACGGCATTTAGTTTCTGGACACCGGCTAGTGTCCAGAAACTAAATGCGGATTGGGTTTTGGAAACCGCATTTAGTTTCTGGACACTAGCCGGTGTCCAGAAACTAAATGCGGATTGGGTTTTGGACACTAGCCGGTGTCCAGAAACTAAATGCGGATTGGGTCTGGGAAACCGCATTTAGTTTCTGGACAACTTCTAGCGTCCAGAAACTAAATGCGGATTGGGTCTGGGAAACCGCATTTAGTTTCTGGACACCGGCTAGTGTCCAAAAACTAAATGCGGATTGGGTCTGGGAAACCGCATTTAGTTTCTGGACACCGGCTAGTGTCCAGAAACTAAATGCGGATTGGGTTTTGGAAACCGCATTCAGTTTCTGGACACCGGCCAGTGTCCAGAAACTAAATGCGGATTGGGTTTTGGAAACTGCATTTAGTTTCTGGACACCGGCTAGTGTACAGAAACTAAATGCGGATTGGGTTTTGGAAACCGCATTTAGTTTCTGGACACCGGCTAGTGTCCAGAAACTAAATGCGGATTGGGTTTTGGAAACCGCATTTAGTTTCTGGACACCGGCTAGTGTCCAGAAACTAAATGCGGATTGGGTCTGGGAAACCGCATTTAGTTTCTGGACACCGGCTAGTGTCCAGAAACTAAATGCGGATTGGGTTTTGGAAACCGCATTCAGTTTCTGGACACCGGCCAGTGTCCAGAAACTAAATTCGGATTGAGTTTTGGAAGCCGCATTTAGTTTCTGGACACCGGCTAGTGTCCAGAAACTAAATGCGGATTGGGTTTTGGAAACCGCATTTAGTTTCTGGACACCGGCTAGTGTCCAGAAACTAAATGCGGATTGGGTTTTGGAAACCGCATTTAGTTTCTGGACACCGGCTAGTGTCCAGAAACTAAATGCGGATTGGGTTTTGGAAACCGCATTTAGTTTCTGGACACCGACTAGTGTCCAGAAACTAAATGCGGATTGGGTCTGGGAAACCGCATTTAGTTTCTGGACACCGGCTAGTGTCCAGAAACTAAATGCGGATTGGGTTTTGGAAACCGCATTTAGTTTCTGGACACCGGCTAGTGTCCAGAAACTAAATGCGGATTGGGTTTTGGAAACCGCATTTAGTTTCTGGACACCGGCTAGTGTCCAGAAACTAAATGCGGATTGGGTCTGGGAAACCGCATTTAGTTTCTGGACACCGGCTAGTGTCCAGAAACTAAATGCGGATTGGGTTTTGGAAACCGCATTCAGTTTCTGGACACCGGCCAGTGTCCAGAAACTAAATGCGGATTGGGTTTTGGAAACCGCATTTAGTTTCTGGACACCGGCTAGTGTACAGAAACTAAATGCGGATTGGGTTTTGGAAACCGCATTTAGTTTCTGGACACCGGCTAGTGTCCAGAAACTAAATGCGGATTGGGTCTGGGAAACCGCATTTAGTTTCTGGACACCGGCTAGTGTCCAGAAACTAAATGCGGATTGGGTCTGGGAAACCGCATTTAGTTTCTGGACACCGGCTAGTGTCCAGAAACTAAATGCGGATTGGGTTTTGGAAACCGCATTTAGTTTCTGGACACCGGCTAGTGTCCAGAAACTAAATGCGGATTGGGTCTGGGAAACCGCATTTAGTTTCTGGACACCGGCTAGTGTCCAGAAACTAAATTCGGATTGAGTTTTGGAAGCCGCATTTAGTTTCTGGACACCGGCTAGTGTCCAGAAACTAAATGCGGATTGGGTTTTGGAAACCGCATTTAGTTTCTGGACACCGGCTAGTGTCCAGAAACTAAATGCGGATTGGGTCTGGGAAACCGCATTTAGTTTCTGGACACCGGCTAGTGTCCAGAAACTAAATGCGGACTGGGTTTTGGAAACCGCATTTAGTTTCTGGACACCGGCTAGTGTCCAGAAACTAAATGCGGATTGGGTCTGGGAAACCGCATTTAGTTTCTGGACACCGGCTAGTGTCCAGAAACTAAATGCGGATTGGGTTTTGGAAACCGCATTTAGTTTCTGGACACCGGCTAGTGTCCAGAAACTAAATGCGGATTGGGTCTGGGAAACCGCATTTAGTTTCTGGACACCGGCTAGTGTCCAGAAACTAAATGCGGATTGGGTCTGGGAAACCACATTTAGTTTCTGGACACCGGCTAGTGTCCAGAAACTAAATGCGGATTGAGTTTTGGAAACCGCATTCAGTTTCTGGACACCGGCCAGTGTCCAGAAACTAAATGCGGATTGGGTTTTGGAAACCGCATTTAGTTTCTGGACACCGGCTAGTGTCCAGAAACTAAATGCGGATTCTGTCTGGGAAACCGCATTTAGTTTCTGGACACCGGCTAGTGTCCAGAAACTAAATGCGGATTGGGTCTGGGAAACCGCATTTAGTTTCTGGACACCGGCTAGTGTCCAGAAACTTAATGCGGATTGGGTTTTGGAAACCGCATTCAGTTTCTGGACACCGGCCAGTGTCCAGAAACTAAATGCGGATTGGGTTTTGGAAACCGCATTTAGTTTCTGGAAATGCGGATTGGGTTTTGGAAACCGCATTTAGTTTCTGGACACCGGCTAGTGTCCAGAAACTAAATGCGGATTGGGTTTTGGTGACCGCATTTAGTTTCTGGACACCGGCTAGTGTCCAGAAACTAAATGCGGATTGGGTTTTGGAAACCGCATTTAGTTTCTAAATGCTAAATGCGGATTGGGTTTTGGAAACCGCATTTAGTTTCTGGACACCGGCTAGTGTCCAGAAACTAAATGCGGATTGGGTTTTGGAAACCGCATTTAGTTTCTGGACACCGGCTAGTGTCCAGAAACTAAATGCGGATTGGGTCTGGGAAACCGCATTTAGTTTCTGGACACCGGCTAGTGTCCAGAAACTAAATGCGGATTGGGTTTTGGAAACCGCATTCAGTTTCTGGACACCGGCCAGTGTCTTTGTGTTTTGGAAGCCGCATTTAGTTTCTGGACACCGGCTAGTGTCCAGAAACTAAATGCGGATTGGGTTTTGGAAACCGCATTTAGTTTCTGGACACCGGCTAGTGTCCAGAAACTAAATGCGGATTGGGTCTGGGAAACCGCATTTAGTTTCTGGACACCGGCTAGTGTCCAGAAACTAAATGCGGATTGGGTCTGGGAAACCACATTTAGTTTCTGGACACCAGCTAGTGTCCAGAAACTAAATGCGGATTGAGTTTTGGAAACCGCATTCAGTTTCTGGACACCGGCCAGTGTCCAGAAACTAAATTCGGACTGAGTTTTGGAAGCCGCATTTAGTTTCTGGACACCGGCTAGTGTCCAGAAACTAAATGCGGATTGGGTTTTGGAAACCGCATTTAGTTTCTGGACACCGGCTAGTGTCCAGAAACTAAATGCGGATTGGGTTTTGGAAACCGCATTTAGTTTCTGGACACCGGCTAGTGTCCAGAAACTAAATGCGGATTGGGTTTTGGAAACCGCATTTAGTTTCTGGACACCGGCTAGTGTCCAGAAACTAAATGCGGATTGGGTCTGGGAAACCGCATTTAGTTTCTGGACACCGGCTAGTGTCCAGAAACTTAATGCGGATTGGGTTTTGGAAACCGCATTCAGTTTCTGGACACCGGCCAGTGTCCAGAAACTAAATGCGGATTGGGTTTTGGAAACCGCATTTAGTTTCTGGAAATGCGGATTGGGTTTTGGAAACCGCATTTAGTTTCTGGACACCGGCTAGTGTCCAGAAACTAAATGCGGATTGGGTTTTGGAGACCGCATTTAGTTTCTGGACACCGGCTAGTGTCGAGAAACTAAATGCGGATTGGGTTTTGGAAACCGCATTTAGTTTCTAAATGCTAAATGCGGATTGGGTTTTGGAAACCGCATTTAGTTTCTGGACACCGGCTAGTGTCCAGAAACTAAATGCGGATTGGGTTTTGGAAACCCACTCTAGCCGGTGTCCAGAAACTAAATGCGGTTTCCAAAACCCAATCCGCATTTAGTTTCTGGACACTAGCCGGTGTCCAGAAACTAAATGCGGTTTCCCAGACCCAATCCGCATTTAGTTTCTGGACACTAGCCGGTGTCCAGAAACTAAATGCGGTTTCCAAAACCCAATCCGCATTTAGTTTCTGGACACTAGCCGGTGTCCAGAAACTAAATGCGGTTTCCAAAACCCAATCCGCATTTAGTTTCTGGACACTAGCCGGTGTCCAGAAACTAAATGCGGTCTCCAAAACCCAATCCGCATTTAGTTTCTGGACACTAGCCGGTGTCCAGAAACTAAATGCGGTTTCCAAAACCCAATCCGCATTTCCAGAAACTAAATGCGGTTTCCAAAACCCAATCCGCATTTAGTTTCTGGACACTGGCCGGTGTCCAGAAACTGAATGCGGTTTCCAAAACCCAATCCGCATTAAGTTTCTGGACACTAGCCGGTGTCCAGAAACTAAATGCTGTTTCCCAGACCCAATCCGCATTTAGTTTCTGGACACTAGCCGGTGTCCCAGACCCAATCCGCATTTAGTTTCTGGACACTAGCCGGTGTCCAGAAACTAAATGCGGTTTCCAAAACCCAATCCGCATTTAGTTTCTGGACACTAGCCGGTGTCCAGAAACTAAATGCGGTTTCCAAAACCCAATCCCAGACCCAATCCGCATTTAGTTTCTGGACACTAGCCGGTGTCCAGAAACTAAATGCGGTTTCCAAAACCCAATCCGCATTTAGTTTCTGGACACTAGCCGGTGTCCAGAAACTAAATGCGGCTTCCAAAACTCAATCCGAATTTAGTTTCTGGACACTGGCCGGTGTCCAGAAACTGAATGCGGTTTCCAAAACCCAATCCGCATTTAGTTTCTGGACACTAGCCGGTGTCCAGAAACTAAATGCGGTTTCCAAAACCCAATCCGCATTTAGTTTCTGGACACTAGCCGGACACTGGACACTAGCCGGCATTTAGTTTCTGGACACTAGCCGGTGTCCAGAAACTAAATGCGGTTTCCAAAACCCAATCCGCATTTAGTTTCTGGACACTAGCCGGTGTCCAGAAACTAAATGCGGTTTCCAAAACCCAATCCGCATTTAGTTTCTGGACACTAGCCGGTGTCCAGAAACTAAATGCGGTCTCCAAAACCCAATCCGCATTTAGTTTCTGGACACTAGCCGGTGTCCAGAAACTAAATGCGGTTTCCCAGACCCAATCCGCATTTAGTTTCTGGACACTAGCCGGTGTCCAGAAACTAAATGCGGTTTCCAAAACCCAATCCGCATTTAGTTTCTGGACACTAGCCGGTGTCCAGAAACTAAATGCGGTTTCCCAGACCCAATCCGCATTTAGTTTCTGGACACTAGCCGGTGTCCAGAAACTAAATGCGGTTTCCAAAACCCAATCCGCATTTAGTTTCTGGACACTAGCCGGTGTCCAGAAACTAAATGCGGTTTCCAAAACCCAATCCGCATTTAGTTTCTGGACACTAGCCGGTGTCCAGAAACTAAATGCGGATTGGGTTTTGGAAACCGCATTTAGTTTCTGGACACCGGCTAGTGTCCAGAAACTAAATGCGGATTGGGTTTTGGAAACCGCATTCAGTTTCTGGACACCGGCCAGTGTCCAGAAACTAAATTCGGATTGAGTTTTGGAAGCCGCATTTAGTTTCTGGACACCGGCTAGTGTCCAGAAACTAAATGCGGATTGGGTTTTGGAAACCGCATTTAGTTTCTGGACACCGGCTAGTGTCCAGAAACTAAATGCGGATTGGGTCTGGGAAACCGCATTTAGTTTCTGGACACCGGCTAGTGTCCAGAAACTAAATGCGGATTGGGTTTTGGAAACCGCATTTAGTTTCTGGACACCGGCTAGTGTCCAGAAACTAAATGCGGATTGGGTCTGGGAAACCGCATTTAGTTTCTGGACACCGGCTAGTGTCCAGAAACTAAATGCGGATTGGGTTTTGGAAACCGCATTTAGTTTCTGGACATCGGCTAGTGTCCAGAAACTAAATGCGGATTGGGTCTGGGAAACCGCATTTAGTTTCTGGACACCGGCTAGTGTCCAGAAACTAAATGCGGATTGGGTTTTGGAGACCGCATTTAGTTTCTGGACACCGGCTAGTGTCCAGAAACTAAATGCGGATTGGGTCTGGGAAACCGCATTTAGTTTCTGGACACCGGCTAGTGTCCAGAAACTAAATGCGGATTGGGTTTTGGAAACCGCATTCAGTTTCTGGACACCGGCCAGTGTCCAGAAACTAAATTCGGATTGAGTTTTGGAAGCCGCATTTAGTTTCTGGACACCGGCTAGTGTCCAGAAACTAAATGCGGATTGGGTTTTGGAAACCGCATTTAGTTTCTGGACACCGGCTAGTGTCCAGAAACTAAATGCGGATTGGGTCTGGGAAACCGCATTTAGTTTCTGGACACCGGCTAGTGTCCAGAAACTAAATGCGGATTGGGTTTTGGAAACCGCATTTAGTTTCTGGACACCGGCTAGTGTCCAGAAACTAAATGCGGATTGGGTCTGGGAAACCGCATTTAGTTTCTGGACACCGGCTAGTGTCCAGAAACTAAATGCGGATTGGGTTTTGGAGACCGCATTTAGTTTCTGGACACCGGCTAGTGTCCAGAAACTAAATGCGGATTGGGTTTTGGAAACCGCATTTAGTTTCTGGACACCGGCTAGTGTCCAGAAACTAAATGCGGATTGGGTTTTGGAAACCGCATTTAGTTTCTGGACACCGGCCAGTGTCCAGAAACTAAATGCGGATTGGGTCTGGGAAACCGCATTTAGTTTCTGGACACCGGCTAGTGTCCAGAAACTAAATGCGGATTGGGTTTTGGAGACCGCATTTAGTTTCTGGACACCGGCTAGTGTCCAGAAACTAAATGCGGATTGGGTTTTGGAAACCGCATTTAGTTTCTGGACACCGGCTAGTGTCCAGAAACTAAATGCGGATTGGGTTTTGGAAACCGCATTTAGTTTCTGGACACCGGCTAGTGTCCAGAAACTAAATGCGGATTGGGTTTTGGAAACCGCATTTAGTTTCTGGACACCGGCTAGTGTCCAGAAACTAAATGCGGATTGGGTTTTGGAAACCGCATTCAGTTTCTGGACACCGGCCAGTGTCCAGAAACTAAATTCGGATTGAGTTTTGGAAGCCGCATTTAGTTTCTGGACACCGGCTAGTGTCCAGAAACTAAATGCGGATTGGGTTTTGGAAACCGCATTTAGTTTCTGGACACCGGCTAGTGTCCAGAAACTAAATGCGGATTGGGTCTGGGAAACCGCATTTAGTTTCTGGACACCGGCTAGTGTCCAGAAACTAAATGCGGATTGGGTTTTGGAAACCGCATTTAGTTTCTGGACACCGGCTTGGGTTTTGGAAACCGCATTTAGTTTCTGGACAACCGGCTAGTGTCCAGAAACTAAATGCGGATTGGGTTTTGGGAACCGCATTTAGTTTCTGGACACCGGCTAGTGTCCAGAAACTAAATGCGGATTGGGTCTGGGAAACCGCATTTAGTTTCTGGACACCGGCTAGTGTCCAGAAACTAAATGCGGATTGGGTTTTGGAAACCGCATTTAGTTTCTGGACACCGGCTAGTGTCCAGAAACTAAATGCGGATTGGGTTTTGGAAACCGCATTTAGTTTCTGGACACCGGCTAGTGTCCAGAAACTAAATGCGGATTGGGTCTGGGAAACCGCATTTAGTTTCCGGACACCGGCTAGTGTCCAGAAACTAAATGCGGATTGGGTTTTGGAAACCGCATTCAGTTTCTGGACACCGGCCAGTGTCCAGAAACTAAATTCGGATTGAGTTTTGGAAGCCGCATTTAGTTTCTGGACACCGGCTAGTGGGTCTGCATAATTGTATATATTCGCACACTCGTGTTGACCCAATCAGAGATACAAAAACATTAATAGACCACAATCTCGTAAGAGTGAGCAATGCCGAAATTAACTCAGCGGTGATTGAACTATGCATCTCAGATCACTATGCGCTATACTGTGGAGTTAAAAGAGACAACAAACTTCAAATAGATTCCAAAAATGAAAGCCAAATCCTAAGTCACCTTGTAGCACAAAAGGTACATGAATTCAAGTGGAATGAGCTGAATATATATACAAATGTAAATGATCTATATGAGAAGTTCAAAGAGGCAATGAATTTTCTGACCACAACATCAACAGTGAAAAGGAAGAAAAGAACTACGGAGCATAGTTGGATTACCGCTGAGTTGAAAAACGATTGCAAAGAACGCGATAGACTATACAGGAGACACATAAACAACAGACACAATGAAGATTATCACAGAGAATACAGAAGATATCGAAACGAGCTGAACAAGAAGATAGCCAGAACAAAATCGAACTTTTACAAACAGCAATTTGAGACTTGTAAGAATAACCCCAGGGAGACCTGGAAGCTTGTAAATTCGATACTTGGTAAGAAGAAATGTAATCTGGATGAGGTTTTAATCAAGAATTTCTCTAATGAAAGCAACATTAAAGACCTGACCAACAAATTCGCGAAAGCTTTAACTTCAGAAGTACGAACAATTGTTCATGAATGTAGCCACCAAACACTCCAGTACAACACAAGCAGTGTACAACATTCAATCTACGTTGAAGATGTATCAGTTGAGGAGGTATGCAACATACTGAGTTCGTTGAAAAGCGACAAATCGGCGGGAGTAGATGGAATAAGACCAAAGGATCTGAAAAGCAGCGCTCAAACCCTATCTCCAGTACTTACAAAATTGATCAACATGAGCTTTGATCAAGCATCTGTACCAAACATGCTTAAAAAATCTATAGTTAGACCGATTCACAAAAGTTGAAAAAAAAGTGAAATCCTTAACTACAGACCAATCTCAATCCTATCAGTAGTCGATAAAGTTCTAGAAGAGGTGTTGGCCAGAAGACTATACAACTTTATAGAAAAATACAACAGCCTCAACAAGAATCAATTTGGATTCCGCAAAGGAAAAAATATAAACAGACTACTTGGAGATTTCGCGAACAAAATGTACCTAAGTTTGGACAAAAACCATAGCTCAGTAGTTCTGTTTATTGACTTTAAGAAAGCCTTCGACACTTTGAGCCACAGACAAATCTTAAGGCAGCTGGAGAAGATTGGTGTACGGGGTCACATTTTAACATGGTTTGCAAGCTACCTAAGTAACAGATCATTCCAGGTCAAAATTGGTGATTACGTTAGCAATGAAGAAAATATCGATTATGGTGTTCCACAAGGATCGAAGCTAGGTCCGCTTCTGTTTATTATATACGTCAATGATCTACTGTCAGTGCTGAAGTATAGTACGGGTTATGCGTATGCGGACGACACAGCGATCGTAGTTAGCCATAGGAGCGTTGACGAAGCGGTGAAACTTATGCAATTAGATTTTAATAGAATCGCTGCTTGGTGTCACGACCATGGATTAATTATCAACGCACTTAAGACAAAGTTAATGCACATTCGCCCGCCGCATATTCCCAGAACGAAACTTAAGATAAAAATGCACAGCGTAGATTGTTTGCACAGACATGGCTGTGATGGAATAACAGAAGACGATGATGACTGCACCGTAAACATTGATTATGTGTCAACGTATAAGTACCTAGGACTGACAATGGACTACAACTTTAAATGGAACCACCATATAGAGATATTGAGGAAGAAATTGTGTCACTCTGCATACGCCCTTTTCCATCTTCGTAAACTGTGTACGCCAAGAGTACTCAAACAGTGCTACATGGGCCTGGTGGAATCACATCTACGGTATGGAATAACAGCGTGGGGAAGAGCATCTCAATTGCAATCGCTACAAAAAGTGCACAGAAGACTTCAAAAGCTTGTGGTGGAAACCGGAAGTAGCAGAGAAGTTCAGCAACAAAGAAGCCAACCAACACGCATGCTTAACATCTGCCAAATACATAATTTGGAAATCTTGGCCAATTTCGATGAGGACAACACATACAGGATCCAGACACAGCAGACGGTAAACACTAGAAGACGACAGCAGCAGCTATGTGAAGTTCCGAGGTACTGGAATGAATATGGTCGAAGGACAATTAAAGTGGCAATTCCGACAATCCTTAACGAACTCCCAAGGGAAGTTCGCAACCTACCCAAAAGAGAAATTATAAAAAAAGTTAAAGAAATCTATTTAAACTCTTCAAACTAAAATATTCAACTTTAAACTTAAATTCGAAAATCGTAAACTATTGTGTTATTATAACTATTTGTTACTTGTATTGCCCATGTTTTTGCTTTTTTAACTAACACATAATTGAATTTAATGAACTTCAACATTTATAATTGTAATTTTTTGTGATTAGTCATCTGCAGACAAGCCACTCAGGCTTTGCAGATACACAAGTGTAAACACTCCAAAATGAATTATAAATAAAAAATGAATTGAATTGAATTGAAATGCGGATTGGGTTTTGGAAACCGCATTTAGTTTCTGGACACCGGCTAGTGTCCAGAAACTAAATGCGGATTGGGTTTTGGAAACCGCATTTAGTTTCTGGACACCGGCTAGTGTCCAGAAACTAAATGCGGATTGGGTCTGGGAAACCGCATTTAGTTTCTGGACACCGGCTAGTGTCCAGAAACTAAATGCGGATTGGGTCTGGGAAACCGCATTTAGTTTCTGGACACCGGCTAGTGTCCAGAAACTTAATGCGGATTGGGTTTTGGAAACCGCATTCAGTTTCTGGACACCGGCCAGTGTCCAGAAACTAAATGCGGATTGGGTTTTGGAAACCGCATTTAGTTTCTGGAAATGCGGATTGGGTTTTGGAAACCGCATTTCGTTTCTGGACACCGGCTAGTGTCCAGAAACTAAATGCGGATTGGGTTTTGGAGACCGCATTTAGTTTCTGGACACCGGCTAGTGTCCAGAAACTAAATGCGGATTGGGTCTGGGAAACCGCATTTAGTTTCTGGACACCGGCTAGTGTCCAGAAACTAAATGCGGATTGGGTTTTGGAAACCGCATTCAGTTTCTGGACACCGGCTAGTGTCCAGAAACTAAATTCGGATTGAGTTTTGGAAGCCGCATTTAGTTTCTGGACACCGGCTAGTGTCCAGAAACTAAATGCGGATTGGGTTTTGGAAACCGCATTTAGTTTCTGGACACCGGCTAGTGTCCAGAAACTAAATGCGGATTGGGTTTTGGAAACCGCATTTAGTTTCTGGACACCGGCTAGTGTCCAGAAACTAAATGCGGATTGGGTCTGGGAAACCGCATTTAGTTTCTGGACACCGGCTAGTGTCCAGAAACTAAATGCGGATTGGGTCTGGGAAACCGCATTTAGTTTCTGGACACCGGCTAGTGTCCAGAAACTAAATGCGGATTGGGTTTTGGAAACCGCATTCAGTTTCTGGACACCGGCCAGTGTCCAGAAACTAAATGCGGATTGGGTTTTGGAAACCGCATTCAGTTTCTGGACACCGGCTAGTGTCCAGAAACTAAATTCGGATTGAGTTTTGGAAGCCGCATTTAGTTTCTGGACACCGGCTAGTGTCCAGAAACTAAATGCGGATTGGGTTTTGGAAACCGCATTTAGTTTCTGGACACCGGCTAGTGTCCAGAAACTAAATGCGGATTGGGTTTTGGAAACCGCATTTAGTTTCTGGACACCGGCTAGTGTCCAGAAACTAAATGCGGATTGGGTCTGGGAAACCGCATTTAGTTTCTGGACACCGGCTAGTGTCCAGAAACTAAATGCGGATTGGGTCTGGGAAACCGCATTTAGTTTCTGGACACCGGCTAGTGTCCAGAAACTAAATGCGGATTGGGTTTTGGAAACCGCATTCAGTTTCTGGACACCGGCCAGTGTCCAGAAACTAAATGCGGATTGGGTTTTGGAAACCGCATTTAGTTTCTGGACACCGGCTAGTGTCCAGAAACTAAATGCGGATTGGGTTTTGGAAACCGCATTCAGTTTCTGGACACCGGCCAGTGTCCAGAAACTAAATGCGGATTGGGTTTTGGAAACCGCATTTAGTTTCTGGACACCGGCTAGTGTACAGAAACTAAATGCGGATTGGGTTTTGGAAACCGCATTTAGTTTCTGGACACCGGCTAGTGTCCAGAAACTAAATGCGGATTGGGTTTTGGAAACCGCATTTAGTTTCTGGACACCGGCTAGTGTCCAGAAACTAAATGCGGATTGGGTCTGGGAAACCGCATTTAGTTTCTGGACACCGGCTAGTGTCCAGAAACTAAATGCGGATTGGGTTTTGGAAACCGCATTTAGTTTCTGGACACCGGCTAGTGTCCAGAAACTAAATGCGGATTGGGTTTTGGAAACCGCATTTAGTTTCTGGACACCGGCTAGTGTTCAGAAACTAAATGCGGATTGGGTCTGGGAAACCGCATTTAGTTTCTGGACACCGGCTAGTGTCCAGAAACTAAATGCGGATTGGGTCTGGGAAACCGCATTTAGTTTCTGGACACCGGCTAGTGTCCAGAAACTAAATGCGGATTGGGTTTTGGAAACCGCATTCAGTTTCTGGACACCGGCCAGTGTCCAGAAACTAAATGCGGATTGGGTTTTGGAAACCGCATTTAGTTTCTGGACACCGGCTAGTGTCCAGAAACTAAATGCGGATTGGGTTTTGGAAACCGCATTTAGTTTCTGGACACCGGCTAGTGTCCAGAAACTAAATGCGGATTGGGTTTTGGAAACCGCATTTAGTTTCTGGACACCGGCTAGTGTCCAGAAACTAAATGCGGATTGGGTCTGGGAAACCGCATTTAGTTTCTGGACACCGGCTAGTGTCCAGAAACTAAATGCGGATTGGGTTTTGGAAACCGCATTTAGTTTCTGGACACCGGCTAGTGTCCAGAAACTAAATGCGGATTGGGTTTTGGAAACCGCATTTAGTTTCTGGACACCGGCTAGTGTCCAGAAACTAAATTCGGATTGGGTTTTGGAAACCGCATTCAGTTTCTGGACACCGGCCAGTGTCCAGAAACTAAATTCGGATTGAGTTTTGGAAGCCGCATTTAGTTTCTGGACACCGGCTAGTGTCCAGAAACTAAATGCGGATTGGGTTTTGGAAACCGCATTTAGTTTCTGGACACCGGCTAGTGTCCAGAAACTAAATGCGGATTGGGTTTTGGAAACCGCATTTAGTTTCTGGACACCGGCTAGTGTCCAGAAACTAAATGCGGATTGGGTCTGGGAAACCGCATTTAGTTTCTGGACACCGGCTAGTGTCCAGAAACTAAATGCGGATTGGGTTTTGGAAACCGCATTCAGTTTCTGGACACCGGCCAGTGTCCAGAAACTAAATGCGGATTGGGTTTTGGAAACCGCATTTAGTTTCTGGACACCGGCCAGTGTACAGAAACTAAATGCGGATTGGGTTTTGGAAACCGCATTTAGTTTCTGGACACCGGCTAGTGTCCAGAAACTAAATGCGGATTGGGTTTTGGAAGCCGCATTTAGTTTCTGGACACCGGCTAGTGTCCAGAAACTAAATGCGGATTGGGTTTTGGAAACCGCATTTAGTTTCTGGACACCGGCTAGTGTCCAGAAACTAAATGCGGATTGGGTCTGGGAAACCGCATTTAGTTTCTGGACACCGGCTAGTGTCCAGAAACTAAATACGGATTGGGTTTTGGAAACCGCATTTAGTTTCTGGACACCGGCTAGTGTCCAGAAACTAAATGCGGATTGGGTTTTGGAAACCGCATTTAGTTTCTGGACACCGGCTAGTGTCCAGAAACTAAATGCGGATTGGGTCTGGGAAACCGCATTTAGTTTCTGGACACCGGCTAGTGTCCAGAAACTAAATGCGGATTGGGTTTTGGAAACCGCATTCAGTTTCTGGACACCGGCCAGTGTCCAGAAACTAAATTCGGATTGAGTTTTGGAAGCCGCATTTAGTTTCTGGACACCGGCTAGTGTCCAGAAACTAAATGCGGATTGGGTTTTGGAAACCGCATTTAGTTTCTGGACACCGGCTAGTGTCCAGAAACTAAATGCGGATTGGGTTTTGGAAACCGCATTTAGTTTCTGGACACCGGCTAGTGTCCAGAAACTAAATGCGGATTGGGTCTGGGAAACCGCATTTAGTTTCTGGACACCGGCTAGTGTCCAGAAACTAAATGCGGATTGGGTTTTGGAAACCGCATTTAGTTTCTGGACACCGGCTAGTGTCCAGAAACTAAATGCGGATTGGGTTTTGGAAACCGCATTTAGTTTCTGGACACCGGCTAGTGTCCAGAAACTAAATGCGGATTGGGTTTTGGAAACCGCATTTAGTTTCTGGACACCGGCTAGTGTCCAGAAACTAAATGCGGATTGGGTCTGGGAAACCGGCTAGTGTCCAGAAACTAAATGCGGATTGGGTTTTGGAAACCGCATTTAGTTTCTGGACACCGGCTAGTGTCCAGAAACTAAATGCGGATTGGGTTTTGGAAACCGCATTTAGTTTCTGGACACCGGCTAGTGTCCAGAAACTAAATGCGGATTGGGTTTTGGAAACCGCATTCAGTTTCTGGACACCGGCCAGTGTCCAGAAACTAAATTCGGATTGAGTTTTGGAAGCCGCATTTAGTTTCTGGACACCGGCTAGTGTCCAGAAACTAAATGCGGATTGGGTTTTGGAAACCGCATTCAGTTTCTGGACACTGGCCGGTGTCCAGAAACTGAATTGTTTTGGATTTGGATTGAGTTTTGGAAGCCGCATTTAGTTTCTGGACACCGGCTAGTGTCCAGAAACTAAGTGCGGATTGGGTTTTGGAAACCGCATTTAGTTTCTGGACACCGGCTAGTGTCCAGAAACTAAATGCGGATTGGGTCTGGGAAACCGCATTTAGTTTCTGGACACCGGCTAGTGTCCAGAAACTAAATGCGGATTGGGTTTTGGAAACCGCATTTAGTTTCTGGACACCGGCTAGTGTCCAGAAACTAAATGCGGATTGGGTCTGGGAAACCGCATTTAGTTTCTGGACACCGGCTAGTGTCCAGAAACTAAATGCGGATTGGGTTTTGGAAACCGCATTTAGTTTCTGGACACCGGCTAGTGTCCAGAAACTAAATGCGGATTGGGTTTTGGAAACCGCATTTAGTTTCTGGACACCGGCTAGTGTCCAGAAACTAAATGCGGATTGGGTCTGGGAAACCGCATTTAGTTTCTGGACACCGGCTAGTGTCCAGAAACTAAATGCGGATTGGGTTTTGGAAACCGCATTTAGTTTCTGGACACCGGCTAGTGTCCAGAAACTAAATGCGGATTGGGTCTGGGAAACCGCATTTAGTTTCTGGACACCGGCTAGTGTCCAGAAACTAAATGCGGATTGGGTTTTGGAAACCGCATTTAGTTTCTGGACACCGGCTAGTGTCCAGAAACTAAATGCGGGTTGGGTCTGGGAAACCGCATTTAGTTTCTGGACACCGGCTAGTGTCCAGAAACTAAATGCGGATTGGATCTGGGAAACCGCATTTAGTTTCTGGACACCGGCTAGTGTCCAGAAACTAAATGCGGATTGGGTTTTGGAAACCGCATTTAGTTTCTGGACACCGGCTAGTGTCCAGAAACTAAATGCTGATTGGGTTTTGGAAACCGCATTTAGTTTCTGGACACCGGCTAGTGTCCAGAAACTAAATGCGGATTGGGTCTGGGAAACCGCATTTAGTTTCTGGACACCGGCTAGTGTCCAGAAACTAAATGCGGATTGGGTTTTGGAAACCGCATTTAGTTTCTGGACACCGGCTAGTGTCCAGAAACTAAATGCGGATTGGGTTTTGGAAACCGCATTTAGTTTCTGGACACCGGCTAGTGTCCAGAAACTAAATGCGGATTGGGTCTGGGAAACCGCATTTAGTTTCTGGACACCGGCTAGTGTCCAGAAACTAAATGCGGATTGGGTTTTGGAAACCGCATTCAGTTTCTGGACACCGGCCAGTGTCCAGAAACTAAATGCGGATTGGGTTTTGGAAACCGCATTTAGTTTCTGGACACCGGCTAGTGTACAGAAACTAAATGCGGATTGGGTTTTGGAAACCGCATTTAGTTTCTGGACACCGGCTAGTGTCCAGAAACTAAATGCGGATTGGGTTTTGGAAACCGCATTTAGTTTCTGGACACCGGCTAGTGTCCAGAAACTAAATGCGGATTGGGTTTTGGAAACCGCATTTAGTTTCTGGACACCGGCTAGTGTCCAGAAACTAAATGCGGATTGGGTCTGGGAAACCGCATTTAGTTTCTGGACACCGGCTAGTGTCCAGAAACTAAATGCGGATTGGGTCTGGGAAACCGCATTTAGTTTCTGGACACCGGCTAGTGTCCAGAAACTAAATGCGGATTGGGTTTTGGAAACCGCATTCAGTTTCTGGACACCGGCCAGTGTCCAGAAACTAAATGCGGATTGGGTTTTGGAAACCGCATTTAGTTTCTGGACACCGGCTAGTGTACAGAAACTAAATGCGGATTGGGTTTTGGAAACCGCATTTAGTTTCTGGACACCGGCTAGTGTCCAGAAACTAAATGCGGATTGGGTTTTGGAAACCGCATTTAGTTTCTGGACACCGGCTAGTGTCCAGAAACTAAATGCGGATTGGGTCTGGGAAACCGCATTTAGTTTCTGGACACCGGCTAGTGTCCAGAAACTAAATGCGGATTGGGTCTGGGAAACCGCATTTAGTTTCTGGACACCGGCTAGTGTCCAGAAACTAAATGCGGATTGGGTTTTGGAAACCGCATTTAGTTTCTGGACACCGGCTAGTGTCCAGAAACTAAATGCGGATTGGGTCTGGGAAACCGCATTTAGTTTCTGGACACCGGCTAGTGTCCAGAAACTAAATGCGGATTGGGTCTGGGAAACCGCATTTAGTTTCGCATTTAGTTTCTGGACACTGCATTTAGTTTCTGGACACCGGCTAGTGTCCAGAAACTAAATGCGGATTGGGTCTGGGAAACCGCATTTAGTTTCTGGACACCGGCTAGTGTCCAGAAACTAAATGCGGATTGGGTTTTGGAAACCGCATTTAGTTTCTGGACACCGGCTAGTGTCCAGAAACTAAATGCGGATTGGGTTTTGGAAACCGCATTTAGTTTCTGGACACCGGCTAGTGTCCAGAAACTAAATGCGGATTGGGTCTGGGAAACCGCATTTAGTTTCTGGACACCGGCTAGTGTCCAGAAACTAAATGCGGATTGGGTCTGGGAAACCGCATTTAGTTTCGCATTTAGTTTCTGGACACCGCATTTAGTTTCTGGACACCGGCTAGTGTCCAGAAACTAAATGCGGATTGGGTCTGGGAAACCGCATTTAGTTTCTGGACACCGGCTAGTGTCCAGAAACTAAATGCGGATTGGGTCTGGGAAACCGCATTTAGTTTCGCATTTAGTTTCTGGACACCGCATTTAGTTTCTGGACACCGGCTAGTGTCCAGAAACTAAATGCGGATTGGGTCTGGGAAACCGCATTTAGTTTCTGGACACCGGCTAGTGTACAGAAACTAAATGCGGATTGGGTTTTGGAAACCGCATTTAGTTTCTGGACACCGGCTAGTGTCCAGAAACTAAATGCGGATTGGGTTTTGGAAACCGCATTTAGTTTCTGGACACCGGCTAGTGCCCAGAAACTAAATGCGGATTGGGCTTTGGAAACCGCATTTAGTTTCTGGACACCGGCTAGTGTCCAGAAACTAAATGCGGATTGGGTTTTGGAAACCGCATTTAGTTTCTGGACACCGGCTAGTGCCCAGAAACTAAATGCGGATTGGGCTTTGGAAACCGCATTTAGTTTCTGGACACCGGCTAGTGTCCAGAAACTAAATGCGGATTGGGTTTTGGAAACCGCATTTAGTTTCTGGACACCGGCTAGTGTCCAGAAACTAAATGCGGATTGGGTTTTGGAAACCGCATTCAGTTTCTGGACACCGGCCAGTGTCAAGAAACTAAATTCGGATTGAGTTTTGGAAGCCGCATTTAGTTTCTGGACACCGGCTAGTGTCCAGAAACTAAATGCGGATTGGGTTTTGGAAACCGGATTGGGTTTTGGAAACCGCATTTAGTTTCTGGACACCGGCTAGTGTCCAGAAACTAAATGCGGATTGGGTCTGGGAAACCGCATTTAGTTTCTGGACACCGGCTAGTGTCCAGAAACTAAATGCGGATTGGGTTTTGGAGACCGCATTTAGTTTCTGGACACCGGCTAGTGTCCAGAAACTAAATGCGGATTGGGTTTTGGAAACCGCATTTAGTTTCTGGACACCGGCTAGTGTCCAGAAACTAAATGCGGATTGGGTCTGGGAAACCGCATTTAGTTTCTGGACACCGGCTAGTGTCCAGAAACTAAATGCGGATTGGGTCTGGGAAACCGCATTTAGTTTCTGGACACCGGCTAGTGTCCAGAAACTAAATGCGGATTGGGTTTTGGAAACCGCATTCAGTTTCTGGACACCGGCCAGTGTCCAGAAACTAAATTCGGATTGAGTTTTGGAAGCCGCATTTAGTTTCTGGACACCGGCTAGTGTCCAGAAACTAAATGCGGATTGGGTTTTGGAAACCGCATTTAGTTTCTGGACACCGGCTAGTGTCCAGAAACTAAATGCGGATTGGGTTTTGGAAACCGCATTTAGTTTCTGGACACCGGCTAGTGTCCAGAAACTAAATGCGGATTGGGTTTTGGAAACCGCATTTAGTTTCTGGACACCGGCTAGTGTCCAGAAACTAAATGCGGATTGGGTTTTGGAAACCGCATTTAGCTTCTGGACACCGGCCAGTGTCCAGAAACTAAATTCGGATTGAGTTTTGGAAGCCGCATTTAGTTTCTGGACACCGGCTAGTGTCCAGAAACTAAATGCGGATTGGGTTTTGGAAACCGCATTTAGTTTCTGGACACCGGCTAGTGTCCAGAAACTAAATGCGGATTGGGTTTTGGAAACCGCATTTAGTTTCTGGACACCGGCTAGTGTCCAGAAACTAAATGCGGATTGGGTCTGGGAAACCGCATTTAGTTTCTGGACACCGGCTAGTGTCCAGAAACTAAATGCGGATTGGGTTTTGGAAACCGCATTTAGTTTCTGGACACCGGCTAGTGTCCAGAAACTAAATGCGGATTGGGTTTTGGAAACCGCATTTAGTTTCTGGACACCGGCTAGTGTCCAGAAACTAAATGCGGATTGGGTCTGGGAAACCGCATTTAGTTTCTGGACACCGGCTAGTGTCCAGAAACTAAATGCGGATTGGGGTTTGGAAACCGCATTTAGTTTCTGGACACCGGCTAGTGTCCAGAAACTAAATGCGGATTGGGTTTTGGAAACCGCATTTAGTTTCTGGACACCGGCTAGTGTCCAGAAACTAAATGCGGATTGGGTTTTGGAAACCGCATTTAGTTTCTGGACACCGGCTAGTGTCCAGAAACTAAATGCGGATTGGGTCTGGGAAACCGCATTTAGTTTCTGGACACCGGCTAGTGTCCAGAAACTAAATGCGGATTGGGTTTTGGAAACCGCATTCAGTTTCTGGACACCGGCCAGTGTCCAGAAACTAAATTCGGATTGAGTTTTGGAAGCCGCATTTAGTTTCTGGACACCGGCTAGTGTCCAGAAACTAAATGCGGATTGGGTTTTGGAAACCGCATTTAGTTTCTGGACACCGGCTAGTGTCCAGAAACTAAATGCGGATTGGGTCTGGGAAACCGCATTTAGTTTCTGGACACCGGCTAGTGTCCAGAAACTAAATGCGGATTGGGTTTTGGAAACCGCATTTAGTTTCTGGACACCGGCTAGTGTCCAGAAACTAAATGCGGATTGGGTCTGGGAAACCGCATTTAGTTTCTGGACACCGGCTAGTGTCCAGAAACTAAATGCGGATTGGGTCTGGGAAACCGCATTTAGTTTCTGGACACCGGCTAGTGTCCAGAAACTAAATGCGGATTGGGTTTTGGAAACCGCATTTAGTTTCTGGACACCGGCTAGTGTCCAGAAACTAAATGCGGATTGGGTTTTGGAAACCGCATTTAGTTTCTGGACACCGGCTAGTGTCCAGAAACTAAATGCGGATTGGGTTTTGGAAACCGCATTTAGTTTCTGGACACCGGCTAGTGTCCAGAAACTAAATGCGGATTGGGTTTTGGAAACCGCATTTAGTTTCTGGACACCGGCTAGTGTCCAGAAACTAAATGCGGATTGGGTTTTGGAAACCGCATTTAGTTTCTGGACACCGGCTAGTGTCCAGAAACTAAATGCGGATTGGGTCTGGGAAACCGCATTTAGTTTCTGGACACCGGCTAGTGTCCAGAAACTAAATGCGGATTGGGTTTTGGAAACCGCATTTAGTTTCTGGACACCGGCTAGTGTCCAGAAACTAAATGCGGATTGGGTTTTGGAAACCGCATTTAGTTTCTGGACACCGGCTAGTGTCCAGAAACTAAATTCGGATTGAGTTTTGGAAACCGCATTTAGTTTCTGGACACCGGCTAGTGTCCAGAAACTAAATGCGGATTGGGTTTTGGAAACCGCATTTAGTTTCTGGACACCGGCTAGTGTCCAGAAACTAAATGCGGATTGGGTTTTGGAAACCGCATTTAGTTTCTGGACACCGGCTAGTGTCCAGAAACTAAATGCGGATTGGGTTTTGGAAACCGCATTTAGTTTCTGGACACCGGCTAGTGTCCAGAAACTAAATGCGGATTGGGTCTGGGAAACCGCATTTAGTTTCTGGACACCGGCTAGTGTCCAGAAACTAAATGCGGATTGGGTTTTGGAAACCGCATTCAGTTTCTGGACACCGGCCAGTGTCCAGAAACTAAATGCGGATTGGGTTTTGGAAACCGCATTTAGTTTCTGGACACCGGCTAGTGTACAGAAACTAAATGCGGATTGGGTTTTGGAAACCGCATTTAGTTTCTGGACACCGGCTAGTGTACAGAAACTAAATGCGGATTGGGTTTTGGAAACCGCATTTAGTTTCTGGACACCGGCTAGTGTCCAGAAACTAAATGCGGATTGGGTTTTGGAAACCGCATTTAGTTTCTGGACACCGGCTAGTGTCCAGAAACTAAATGCGGATTGGGTCTGGGAAACCGCATTTAGTTTCTGGACACCGGCTAGTGTCCAGAAACTAAATGCGGATTGGGTCTGGGAAACCGCATTTAGTTTCTGGACACCGGCTAGTGTCCAGAAACTAAATGCGGATTGGGTTTTGGAGACCGCATTTAGTTTCTGGACACCGGCTAGTGTCCAGAAACTAAATGCGGATTGGGTTTTGGAAACCGCATTTAGTTTCTGGACACCGGCTAGTGTCCAGAAACTAAATGCGGATTGGGTTTTGGAAACCGCATTTAGTTTCTGGACACCGGCTAGTGTCCAGAAACTAAATGCGGATTGGGTCTGGGAAACCGCATTTAGTTTCTGGACACCGGCTAGTGTCCAGAAACTAAATGCGGATTGGGTTTTGGAAACCGCATTCAGTTTCTGGACACCGGCCAGTGTCCAGAAACTAAATTCGGATTGAGTTTTGGAAGCCGCATTTAGTTTCTGGACACCGGCTAGTGTCCAGAAACTAAATGCGGATTGGGTTTTGGAAACCGCATTTAGTTTCTGGACACCGGCTAGCATTTAGTTTCTGGACACCGGCTAGTGTCCAGAAACTAAATGCGGATTGGGTTTTGGAAACCGCATTTAGTTTCTGGACACTAGCCGGTGTCCAGAAACTAAATTCGGATTGAGTTTTGGAAGCCGCATTTAGTTTCTGGACACCGGCTAGTGTCCAGAAACTAAATGCGGATTGGGGTTTGGAAACCGCATTTAGTTTCTGGACACCGGCTAGTGTCCAGAAACTAAATGCGGATTGGGTTTTGGAAACCGCATTTAGTTTCTGGACACCGGCTAGTGTCCAGAAACTAAATGCGGATTGGGTCTGGGAAACCGCATTTAGTTTCTGGACACCGGCTAGTGTCCAGAAACTAAATGCGGATTGGGTTTTGGAAACCGCATTCAGTTTCTGGACACCGGCCAGTGTCCAGAAACTAAATTCGGATTGAGTTTTGGAAGCCGCATTTAGTTTCTGGACACCGGCTAGTGTCCAGAAACTAAATGCGGATTGGGTTTTGGAAACCGCATTTAGTTTCTGGACACCGGCTAGTGTCCAGAAACTAAATGCGGATTGGGTTTTGGAAACCGCATTTAGTTTCTGGACACCGGCTAGTGTCCAGAAACTAAATGCGGATTGGGTCTGGGAAACCGCATTTAGTTTCTGGACACCGGCTAGTGTCCAGAAACTAAATGCGGATTGGGTTTTGGAAACCGCATTTAGTTTCTGGACACCGGCTAGTGTCCAGAAACTAAATGCGGATTGGGTTTTGGAAACCGCATTTAGTTTCTGGACACCGGCTAGTGTCCAGAAACTAAATGCGGATTGGGTCTGGGAAACCGCATTTAGTTTCTGGACACCGGCTAGTGTCCAGAAACTAAATGCGGATTGGGTTTTGGAAACCGCATTTAGTTTCTGGACACCGGCTAGTGTCCAGAAACTAAATGCGGATTGGGTTTTGGAAACCGCATTTAGTTTCTGGACACCGGCTAGTGTCCAGAAACTAAATGCGGATTGGGTTTTGGAAACCGCATTTAGTTTCTGGACACCGGCTAGTGTCCAGAAACTAAATGCGGATTGGGTCTGGGAAACCGCATTTAGTTTCTGGACACCGGCTAGTGTCCAGAAACTAAATGCGGATTGGGTTTTGGAAACCGCATTTAGTTTCTGGACACCGGCTAGTGTCCAGAAACTAAATGCGGATTGGGTTTTGGAAACCGCATTTAGTTTCTGGACACCGGCTAGTGTCCAGAAACTAAATTCGGATTGAGTTTTGGAAGCCGCATTTAGTTTCTGGACACCGGCTAGTGTCCAGAAACTAAATGCGGATTGGGTTTTGGAAACCGCATTTAGTTTCTGGACACCGGCTAGTGTCCAGAAACTAAATGCGGATTGGGTTTTGGAAACCGCATTTAGTTTCTGGACACCGGCTAGTGTCCAGAAACTAAATGCGGATTGGGTTTTGGAAACCGCATTTAGTTTCTGGACACCGGCTAGTGTCCAGAAACTAAATGCGGATTGGGTCTGGGAAACCGCATTTAGTTTCTGGACACCGGCTAGTGTCCAGAAACTAAATGCGGATTGGGTTTTGGAAACCGCATTCAGTTTCTGGACACCGGCCAGTGTCCAGAAACTAAATGCGGATTGGGTTTTGGAAACCGCATTTAGTTTCTGGACACCGGCTAGTGTCCAGAAACTAAATGCGGATGGGGTTTTGGAAACCGCATTTAGTTTCTGGACACCGGCTAGTGTCCAGAAACTAAATGCGGATTGGGTCTGGGAAACCGCATTTAGTTTCTGGACACCGGCTAGTGTCCAGAAACTAAATGCGGATTGGGTTTTGGAAACCGCATTCAGTTTCTGGACACCGGCCAGTGTCCAGAAACTAAATTCGGATTGAGTTTTGGAAGCCGCATTTAGTTTCTGGACACCGGCTAGTGTCCAGAAACTAAATGCGGATTGGGTTTTGGAAATCGCATTTAGTTTCTGGACACCGGCTAGTGTCCAGAAACTAAATGCGGATTGGGTTTTGGAAACCGCATTTAGTTTCTGGACACCGGCCAGTGTCCAGAAACTAAATTCGGATTGAGTTTTGGAAGCCGCATTTAGTTTCTGGACACCGGCTAGTGTCCAGAAACTAAATGCGGATTGGGTTTTGGAAACCGCATTTAGTTTCTGGACACCGGCTAGTGTCCAGAAACTAAATGCGGATTGGGTTTTGGAAACCGCATTTAGTTTCTGGACACCGGCTAGTGTCCAGAAACTAAATGCGTATTTGGTTTTGGAAACCGCATTTAGTTTCTGGACACCGGCTAGTGTCCAGAAACTAAATGCGGATTGGGTCTGGGAAACCGCATTTAGTTTCTGGACACCGGCTAGTGTCCAGAAACTAAATGCGGATTGGGTTTTGGAAACCGCATTTAGTTTCTGGACACCGGCTAGTGTCCAGAAACTAAATGCGGATTGGGTTTTGAAAACCGCATTTAGTTTCTGGACACCGGCCAGTGTCCAGAAACTAAATGCGGATTGGGTCTGGGAAACCGCATTTAGTTTCTGGACACCGGCTAGTGTCCAGAAACTAAATGCGGATTGGGTTTTGGAAACCGCATTCAGTTTCTGGACACCGGCCAGTGTCCAGAAACTAAATGCGGATTGGGTTTTGGAAACCGCATTTAGTTTCTGGACACCGGCTAGTGTACAGAAACTAAATGCGGATTGGGTTTTGGAAACTGCATTTAGTTTCTGGACACCGGCTAGTGTCCAGAAACTAAATGCGGATTGGGTTTTGGAAACCGCATTTAGTTTCTGGACACCGGCTAGTGTCCAGAAACTAAATGCGGATTGGGTTTTGGAAACCGCATTTAGTTTCTGGACACCGGCTAGTGTCCAGAAACTAAATGCGGATTGGGTTTTGGAAACCGCATTTAGTTTCTGGACACCGGCTAGTGTCCAGAAACTAAATGCGGATTGGGTTTTGGAAACCGCATTTAGTTTCTGGACACCGGCCAGTGTCCAGAAACTAAATGCGGATTGGGTCTGGGAAACCGCATTTAGTTTCTGGACACCGGCTAGTGTCCAGAAACTAAATGCGGATTGGGTTTTGGAAACCGCATTTAGTTTCTGGACACTGGCCAGTGTCCAGAAACTAAATGCGGATTGGGTTTTGGAAACCGCATTTAGTTTCTGGACACCGGCTAGTGTCCAGAAACTAAATGCGGATTGGGTTTTGGAAACCGCATTTAGTTTCTGGACACCGGCTAGTGTCCAGAAACTAAATGCGGATTGGGTCTGGGAAACCGCATTTAGTTTCTGGACACCGGCTAGTGTCCAGAAACTAAATGCGGATTGGGTTTTGGAAACCGCATTTAGTTTCTGGACACCGGCTAGTGTACAGAAACTAAATGCGGATTGGGTTTTGGAAACCGCATTTAGTTTCTGGACACCGGCTAGTGTCCAGAAACTAAATGCGGATTGGGTCTGGGAAACCGCATTTAGTTTCTGGACACCGGCTAGTGTCCAGAAACTAAATGCGGATTGGGTTTTGGAAACCGCATTTAGTTTCTGGACACTGGCCAGTGTCCAGAAACTAAATGCGGATTGGGTTTTGGAAACCGCATTTAGTTTCTGGACACCGGCTAGTGTCCAGAAACTAAATGCGGATTGGGTTTTGGAAACCGCATTTAGTTTCTGGACACCGGCTAGTGTCCAGAAACTAAATGCGGATTGGGTTTTGGAAACCGCATTTAGTTTCTGGACACCGGCCAGTGTCCAGAAACTAAATGCGGATTGGGTCTGGGAAACCGCATTTAGTTTCTGGACACCGGCTAGTGTCCAGAAACTAAATGCGGATTGGGTTTTGGAAACCGCATTTAGTTTCTGGACACTAGCCGGTGTCCAGAAACTAAATGCGGATTGGGTTTTGGAAACCGCATTTAGTTTCTGGACACCGGCTAGTGTCCAGAAACTAAATGCGGATTGGGTTTTGGAAACCGCATTTAGTTTCTGGACACCGGCTAGTGTCCAGAAACTAAATGCGGATTGGGTCTGGGAAACCGCATTTAGTTTCTGGACACCGGCTAGTGTCCAGAAACTAAATGCGGATTGGGTTTTGGAAACCGCATTTAGTTTCTGGACACCGGCTAGTGTACAGAAACTAAATGCGGATTGGGTTTTGGAAACCGCATTTAGTTTCTGGACACCGGCTAGTGTCCAGAAACTAAATGCGGATTGGGTTTTGGAAACCGCATTTAGTTTCTGGACACCGGCTAGTGTCCAGAAACTAAATGCGGATTGGGTTTTGGAAACCGCATTTAGTTTCTGGACACCGGCTAGTGTCCAGAAACTAAATGCGGTTTCCAAAACCCAATCCGCATTTAGTTTCTGGACACTAGCCGGTGTCCAGAAACTAAATGCGGCTTCCAAAACTCAATCCGAATTTAGTTTCTGGACACTGGCCGGTGTCCAGAAACTGAATGCGGTTTCCAAAACCCAATCCGCATTTAGTTTCTGGACACTAGCCGGTGTCCAGAAACTAAATGCGGTTTCCCAGACCCAATCCGCATTTAGTTTCTGGACACTAGCCGGTGTCCAGAAACTAAATGCGGTTTCAATTCAATTGAATTCATTTTTTATTTATAATTCATTTTGGAGTGTTTACACTTGTGTATCTGCAAAGCCTGAGTGGCTTGTCTGCAGATGACTAATCACAAAAAATTACAATTATAAATGTTGAAGTTCATTAAATTCAATTATGTGTTAGTTAAAAAAGCAAAAACATGGGCAATACAAGTAACAAATAGTTATAATAACACAATAGTTTACGATTTTCGAATTTAAGTTTAAAGTTGAATATTTTAGTTTGAAGAGTTTAAATAGATTTCTTTAACTTTTTTTATAATTTCTCTTTTGGGTAGGTTGCGAACTTCCCTTGGGAGTTCGTTAAGGATTGTCGGAATTGCCACTTTAATTGTCCTTCGACCATATTCATTCCAGTACCTCGGAACTTCACATAGCTGCTGCTGTCGTCTTCTAGTGTTTACCGTCTGCTGTGTCTGGATCCTGTATGTGTTGTCCTCATCGAAATTGGCCAAGATTTCCAAATTATGTATTTGGCAGATGTTGAGCATGCGTGTTGGTTGGCTTCTTTGTTGCTGAACTTCTCTGCTACTTCCGGTTTCCACCACAAGCTTTTGAAGTCTTCTGTGCACTTTTTGTAGCGATTGCAATTGAGATGCTCTTCCCCACGCTGTTATTCCATACCGTAGATGTGATTCCACCAGGCCCATGTAGCACTGTTTGAGTACTCTTGGCGTACACAGTTTACGAAGATGGAAAAGGGCGTATGCAGAGTGACACAATTTCTTCCTCAATATCTCTATATGGTGGTTCCATTTAAAGTTGTAGTCCATTGTCAGTCCTAGGTACTTATACGTTGACACATAATCAATGTTTACGGTGCAGTCATCATCGTCTTCTGTTATTCCATCACAGCCATGTCTGTGCAAACAATCTACGCTGTGCATTTTTATCTTAAGTTTCGTTCTGGGAATATGCGGCGGGCGAATGTGCATTAACTTTGTCTTAAGTGCGTTGATAATTAATCCATGGTCGTGACACCAAGCAGCGATTCTATTAAAATCTAATTGCATAAGTTTCACCGCTTCGTCAACGCTCCTATGGCTAACTACGATCGCTGTGTCGTCCGCATACGCATAACCCGTACTATACTTCAGCACTGACAGTAGATCATTGACGTATATAATAAACAGAAGCGGACCTAGCTTCGATCCTTGTGGAACACCATAATCGATATTTTCTTCATTGCTAACGTAATCACCAATTTTGACCTGGAATGATCTGTTACTTAGGTGGCTTGCAAACCATGTTAAGATGTGACCCCGTACACCAATCTTCTCCAGCTGCCTTAAGATTTGTCTGTGGCTCAAAGTGTCGAAGGCTTTCTTAAAGTCAATAAACAGAACTACTGAGCTATGGTTTTTGTCCAAACTTAGGTACATTTTGTTCGCGAAATCTCCAAGTAGTCTGTTTATATTTTTTCCTTTGCGGAATCCAAATTGATTCTTGTTGAGGCTGTTGTATTTTTCTATAAAGTTGTATAGTCTTCTGGCCAACACCTCTTCTAGAACTTTATCGACTACTGATAGGATTGAGATTGGTCTGTAGTTAAGGATTTCACTTTTCTTTCCACTTTTGTGAATCGGTCTAACTATAGATTTTTTAAGCATGTTTGGTACAGATGCTTGATCTAAGCTCATGTTGATCAGTTTTGTAAGTACTGGAGATAGGGTTTGAGCGCTGTTTTTCAGATCTTTTGGTCTTATTTCATCTACTCCCGCCGATTTGTCGCTTTTCAACGAACTCAGTATGTTGCATACCTCCTCAACTGATACATCTTCAACGTAGATTGAATGTTGTACTCTGCTTGTGTTGTACTGGAGTGTTTGGTGGCTACATTCATGAACAATTGTCCGTACTTCTGAAGTTAAAGCTTTCGCGAATTTGTTGGTCAGGTCTTTAATGTTGCTTTCATTCGAGAAATTCTTGATTAAAACCTCATCCAGATTACATTTATTTTTACCAAGTATCGAATTTACAAGCTTCCAGGTCTCCCTGGGGTTATTCTTACAAGTCTCAAATTGCTGTTTGTAAAAGTTCGATTTTGTTCTGGCTATCTTCTTGTTCAGCTCGTTTCGATATCTTCTGTATTCTCTGTGATAATCTTCATTGTGTCTGTTGTTTATGTGTCTCCTGTATAGTCTATCGCGTTCTTTGCAATCGTTTTTCAACTCAGCGGTAATCCAACTATGCTCCGTAGTTCTTTTCTTCCTTTTCACTGTTGATGTTGTGGTCAGAAAATTCATTGCCTCTTTGAACTTCTCATATAGATCATTTACATTTGTATGTATATTCAGCTCATTCCACATGAATTCATGTACCTTTTGTGCTACAAGGTGACTTAGGATTTGGCTTTCATTTTTGGAATCTATTTGAAGTTTGTTGTCTCTTTTAACTCCACAGTATAGCGCATAGTGATCTGAGATGCATAGTTCAATCACCGCTGAGTTAATTTCGGCATTGCTCACTCTTACGAGATTGTGGTCTATTAATGTTTTTGTATCTCTGATTGGGTCAACACGAGTGTGCGAATATATACAATTATGCAGTCCTTTTGACGCTATCATCGACAAATAATCACAGACATCTGAATTAGTTTTATCTTTTAAATTTATGTTGACGTCCCCCATTATAAAAAGGTTACATTTAGTTCCGACTTCATCAACATGCTTACTTAATTCACGAACAAAACATTTAACATTCTTCTTTGGTGGTCTGTACACAGAGATGATTGACGCTTCAAAATTCCAACGTTTAACATTGATAGAGACATTTTCATACATACATGTCACTCTTTCTACTTTGGCATATACAATATTATTTTTCACGTATATACATATTCCACCTCCTCCTCCGGGGTTGCTTCGATTAAAGAACTCACTGCTGTATCCTTCAATTTGATATTGGTTATTTTCTTCTTTTCTAATATTTATTTCGCACAACATAATGACATCTATATACGACAAAAACTCATTAATATATAACATCAACGCATTCCAGTTTTTCCTCAAGGACCTTACATTTAGTGACATAGATGAGAATTCACTTATATTATTTTTTACATATACACAGGCCTCTTCTTGAGATTTAATATTTTTAAAATCGGTACTTATTATATTATAGAGTTCATTCTCCATAGTGACGATTTTTTTTTTTGCGCAACAGTGTTATTACGATTTTGACGTTTGTCGTGATCGTTTATGTCATTTTGTCAATATCGTTGATTGATCGTATTTCGATAATGGGATCTCCTTCTGTCTTTCTAGCAAGAACCTTGTTGTTCCGAAACCAAACAAACTTCCAGTTGGCAGTTCTTGCTTTATTTTTTGCTAACCATACAATTTTTCGGAAGTGTGATGTGAGGTGTTCGTTTATATAAATGTTTTGATTTGCGTACACCGGGTTGATTTGTTTTTGTAGTTTGGTGCACACCTGACCATACTTCAGGTTTCGTTTTTGTTTTGCTCGTTCCATGAACGTAGCTTTTGTTGTTTTTCTAGTGAAGCTTACAACAATATTTTTCATTTGTTGGTTCTTTCTGTCATTATACGTGTATATTTCCTCAATATCGGATTCTCCAATTTGTGTATCAAGTGCATCACCTATTGCCTTGACCAAATCAAAAGCGTTTTCGTTGTTAGACATCGGAACGTTTTTAATTTCTACATTCCTGTCAATTTGCTTTTGTTCCAGTGTGTTTACCTGTGTCTGGAGATATGTGATTTGTTCGTCTTTATATTCGATTTGTTTTTTGTAATCTGCCAGTTCTTTTCTCAGTGCTTGTATTAAGGAGTTATTTTGTGCAAGTAAAATATCAATTTCGTCGTATTTACTTGTTGTGAACTCTACTGCTTTTGAATATTCCTTTAACATTTCCTTTATTTCTTTCAGTTCTTTGTTTACAGAACTGTTATCGGACAGTACAACGGCTGCTGCAGCTGTCTTCGGGGACTACGCTGTTCTGGTTCTCTTTGCAGTTTGGACATTATCTTCATGTGGTGTTTTATCTTTTACTCTGCATGAAGGGCATGTCCAATTTTTCTTTGTCTGCTGGGACATCTTTCGGTAAGAATTTTGTGAAATTGAGCAGCATTCAAAATGTAAATCTCCCTTGCAGGCCGAGCAGTTGATATATTCGCCGTCAAGTGGTAACGGATCATCACATCTACAACACGATTTCATCTTACCAGAATGTTTTTTTTCGCTTTTCCTCAGTAATATCAATTGTAATTTCTAATATAAACGGTTGACTAAATAAATAATATCTAACTGCCTTTTTTGGCTTTGTGTTCGCTTCTTATTTAATTTATTTAGGTAAATTCTATTGAAATATAGCACTGCTGAAAAAAACACAACCGCACTGTTCTGAACTTCAACTTAGACTGACTGATTGGGTTTTGGAAGCCGCATTTAGTTTCTGGACACCGGCCAGTGTCCAGAAACTAAATGCGGATTGGGTCTGGGAAACCGCATTTAGTTTCTGGACACCGGCTAGTGTCCAGAAACTAAATGCGGATTGGGTTTTGGAAACCGCATTTAGTTTCTGGACACCGGCTAGTGTCCAGAAACTAAATGCGGATTGGGTCTGGGAAACCGCATTTAGTTTCTGGACACCGGCTAGTGTCCAGAAACTAAATGCGGATTGGGTTTTGGAAACCGCATTTAGTTTCTGGACACCGGCTAGTGTCCAGAAACTAAATGCGGATTGGGTTTTGGAAACCGCATTTAGTTTCTGGACACCGGCTAGTGTCCAGAAACTAAATGCGGATTGGGTCTGGGAAACCGCATTTAGTTTCAGGACACCGGCTAGTGTCCAGAAACTAAATGCGGATTGGGTTTTGGAAACCGCATTTAGTTTCTGGACACCGGCTAGTGTCCAGAAACTAAATGCGGATTGGGTTTTGGAAACCGCATTTAGTTTCTGGACACCGGCTGGTGTCCAGAAACTAAATGCGGATTGGGTTTTGGAAACCGCATTTAGTTTGTGGACACCGGCTAGTGTCCAGAAACTAAATGCGGATTGGGTCTGAGAAACCGCATTTAGTTTCTGGACACCGGCTAGTGTCCAGAAACTAAATGCGGATTGGGTCTGGGAAACCGCATTTAGTTTCTGGACACCGGCTAGTGTCCAGAAACTAAATGCGGATTGGGTCTGGGAAACCGCATTTAGTTTCAGGACACCGGCTAGTGTCCAGAAACTAAATGCGGATTGGGTTTTGGAAACCGCATTTAGTTTCTGGACACCGGCTAGTGTCCAGAAACTAAATGCGGATTGGGTCTGGGAAACCGGATTGGGTTTTGGAAACCGCATTTAGTTTCTGGACACCGGCTAGTGTCCAGAAACTAAACGCGGATTGGGTTTTGGAAACCGCATTTAGTTTCAGGACACCGGCTAGTGTCCAGAAACTAAATGCGGATTGGGTTTTGGAAACCGCATTTAGTTTTTGGACACCGGCTAGTGTCCAGAAACTAAATGCGGATTGGGTCTGGGAAACCGCATTTAGTTTCTGGACACCGGCTAGTGTCCAGAAACTAAATGCGGATTGGGTCTGGGAAACCGCATTTAGTTTCTGGACACCGGCTAGTGTCCAGAAACTAAATGCGGATTGGGTTTTGGAAACCGCATTTAGTTTCTGGACACCGGCTAGTGTCCAGAAACTAAATGCGGATTGAGTTTTGGAAGCCACCGGCTAGTTTCCATTTAGTTTCTGGACACCGGCTAGTGTCCAGAAACTAAATGCGGATTGGGTTTTGGAAACCGCATTTAGTTTCTGGACACCGGCTAGTGTCCAGAAACTAAATGCGGATTGGGTCTGGGAAACCGCATTTAATTTCTGGACACCGGCTAGTGTCCAGAAACTAAATGCGGATTGGGTCTGGGAAACCGCATCCGACACTAGCCGGTGTCCAGAAACTAAATGCGGTTTCCCAGACCCAATCCGCATTTAGTTTCTGGACACTAGCCGGTGTCCAGAAACTAAATGCGGTTTCCAAAACCCAATCCGCATTTAGTTTCTGTACACTAGCCGGTGTCCAGAAACTAAATGCGGCTTCCAAAACTCAATCCGCATTTAGTTTCTGGACACTAGCCGGTGTCCAGAAACTAAATGCGGTTTCCAAAACCCAATCCGCATTTAGTTTCTGGACACTGGCCGGTGTCCAGAAACTGAATGCGGTTTCCAAAATCCAATCCGCATTTAGTTTCTGGACACTAGCCGGTGTCCAGAAACTAAATGCGGTTTCCCAGACCCAATCCGCATTTAGTTTCTGGACACTAGCCGGTGTCCAGAAGCTAAATGCGGTTTCTAAAACCCAATCCGCATTTAGTTTCTGGACACTAGCCGGTGTCCAGAAACTAAATGCGGTTTCCAAAACCCAATCCGCATTTAGTTTCTGGACACTGGCCGGTGTCCAGAAACTAAATGCGGTTTCACAGACACAATCCGCATTTAGTTTCTGGACACTAGCCGGTGTCCAGAAACTAAATGCGGTTTCCCAGACCCAATCCGCATTTAGTTTCTGGACACTAGCCGGTGTCCAGAAACTAAATGCGGTTTCCCAGACCCAATCCGCATTTAGTTTCTGGACACCGGCTAGTGTCCAGAAACTAAATGCGGTTTCCAAAACCCAATCCGCATTTAGTTTCTGGACACTAGCCGGTGTCCAGAAACTAAATGCGGTTTCCCAGACCCAATCCGCATTTAGTTTCTGGACACTAGCCGGTGTCCAGAAACTAAATGCGGTTTCCAAAACCCAATCCGCATTTAGCTTCTGGACACTAGCCGGTGTCCAGAAACTAAATGCGGAAGTCGCATTGGACACCGGCTAGTGTCCAGAAACTAAATGCGGATTGGGTCTGGGAAACCGCATTTAGTTTCTGGACACCGGCTAGTGTCCAGAAACTAAATGCGGATTGGGTTTTGGAAACCGCATTTAGTTTCTGGACACCGGCCAGTGTCCAGAAACTAAATGCGGATTGGGTTTTGGAAACCGCATTTAGTTTCTGGACACCGGCTAGTGTCCAGAAACTAAATGCGGATTGAGTTTTGGAAGCCGCATTTAGTTTCTGGACACCGGCTAGTGTACAGAAACTAAATGCGGATTGGGTTTTGGAAACCGCATTTAGTTTCTGGACACCGGCTAGTGTCCAGAAACTAAATGCGGATTGGGTTTTGGAAACCGCATTTAGTTTCTGGACACCGGCTAGTGTCCAGAAACTAAATGCGGATTGGGTCTGGGAAACCGCATTTAGTTTCTGGACACCGGCTAGTGTCCAGAAACTAAATGCGGATTGGGTTTTGGAATCCGCATTTAGTTTCTGGACACTAGCCGGTGTCCAGAAACTAAATGCGGATTGGGTTTTGGAAACCGCATTTAGTTTCTGGACACCGGCTAGTGTCCAGAAACTAAATGCGGATTGGGTCTGTGAAACCGCATTTAGTTTCTGGACACCGGCTAGTGTCCAGAAACTAAATGCGGATTGTGTCTGTGAAACCGCATTTAGTTTCTGGACACCGGCCAGTGTCCAGAAACTAAATGCGGATTGGGTTTTGGAAACCGCATTTAGTTTCTGGACACCGGCCAGTGTCCAGAAACTAAATGCGGATTGGGTTTTGGAAACCGCATTTAGTTTCTGGACACCGGCTAGTGTCCAGAAACTAAATGCGGATTGGGTTTTAGAAACCGCATTTAGCTTCTGGACACCGGCTAGTGTCCAGAAACTAAATGCGGATTGGGTCTGGGAAACCGCATTTAGTTTCTGGACACCGGCTAGTGTCCAGAAACTAAATGCGGATTGGATTTTGGAAACCGCATTCAGTTTCTGGACACCGGCCAGTGTCCAGAAACTAAATGCGGATTGGGTTTTGGAAACCGCATTTAGTTTCTGGACACCGGCTAGTGTCCAGAAACTAAATGCGGATTGAGTTTTGGAAGCCGCATTTAGTTTCTGGACACCGGCTAGTGTACAGAAACTAAATGCGGATTGGGTTTTGGAAACCGCATTTAGTTTCTGGACACCGGCTAGTGTCCAGAAACTAAATGCGGATTGGGTCTGGGAAACCGCATTTAGTTTCTGGACACCGGCTAGTGTCGGATGCGGTTTCCCAGACCCAATCCGCATTTAGTTTCTGGACACTAGCCGGTGTCCAGAAATTAAATGCGGTTTCCCAGACCCAATCCGCATTTAGTTTCTGGACACTAGCCTGGGAAACCGCATTTAGTTTCTGGACACTAGCCGCATTTAGTTTCTGGACACTAGCCGGTGTCCAGAAACTAAATGCGGTTTCCAAAACTCAATCCGCATTTAGTTTCTGGACACTAGCCGGTGTCCAGAAACTAAATGCGGTTTCCAAAACCCAATCCGCATTTAGTTTCTGGACACTAGCCGGTGTCCAGAAACTAAATGCGGTTTCCAAAACCCAATCCGCATTTAGTTTCTGGACACCGGCTAGTGTCGGTGTGTCGGTTTCCCAGACCCAATCCGCATTTAGTTTCTGGACACTAGCCGGTGTCCAGAAACTAAATGCGGTTTCCCAGACCCAATCCGCATTTAGTTTCTGGACACTAGCCGGTGTCCACAAACTAAATGCGGTTTCCAAAACCCAATCCGCATTTAGTTTCTGGACACCAGCCGGTGTCCAGAAACTAAATGCGGTTTCCAAAACCCTATCCGCATTTAGTTTCTGGACACTAGCCGGTGTCCAGAAACTAAATGCGGTTTCCAAAACCCAATCCGCATTTAGTTTCTGGACACTAGCCGGTGTTCAGAAACTAAATGCGGTTTCCCAGACCCAATCCGCATTTAGTTTCTGGACACTAGCCGGTGTCCAGAAACTAAATGCGGTTTCCCAGACCCAAACCGCATTTAGTTTCTGGACACTAGCCGGTGTCCAGAAACTAAATGCGGTTTCCAAAACCCAATCCGCATTTAGTTTCTGGACACCGGCTAGTGTCCAGAAACTAAATGCGGATTGGGTTTTGGAAACCGCATTTAGTTTCTGGACACCGGCTAGTGTCCAGAAACTAAATGCGGATTGGGTTTTGGAAACCGCATTTAGTTTCTGGACACCGGCTAGTGTCCAGAAACTAAATGCGGATTGGGTCTGGGAAACCGCATTTAGTTTCTGGACACCGGCTAGTGTCCAGAAACTAAATGCGGATTGGGTTTTTGAAACCGCATTCAGTTTCTGGACAACGGCTAGTGTCCAGAAACTAAATGCGGATTGGGTCTGGGAAACCGCATTTAGTTTCTGGACACCGGCTAGTGTCCAGAAACTAAATGCGGATTGGGTCTGGGAAACCGCATTTAGTTTCTGGACACCGGCTAGTGTTCAGAAACTAAATGCGGATTGGGTCTGGGAAACCGCATTTAGTTTCTGGACACCGGCTAGTGTTCCAAAAACCAATCCGCATTTAGTTTCTGGACACCGGCTAGTGTCCAGAAACTAAATGCGGATTGGGTTTTGGAAACCGACACTAGCCGGTGTCCAGAAACTAAATGCGGATTGGTTTTTGGAACACTAGCCGGTGTCCAGAAACTAAATGCGGTTTCCCAGACCCAATCCGCATTTAGTTTCTGGACACTAGCCGGTGTCCAGAAACTAAATGCGGTTTCCCAGACCCAATCCGCATTTAGTTTCTGGACACTAGCCGGTGTCCAGAAACTAAATGCGGTTTCCCAGACCCAATCCGCATTTAGTTTCTGGACACTAGCCGTTGTCCAGAAACTAAATGCGGTTTCCCAGACCCAATCCGCATTTAGTTTCTGGACACCGGCTAGTGTCCAAAACCCAATCCGCATTTAGTTTCTGGACACCGGCTAGTGTCCAGAAACTAAATGCGGTTTCCAAAACCCAATCCGCATTTAGTTTCTGGACACTAGCCGGTGTCCAGAAACTAAATGCGGTTTCCAAAACCCAATCCGCATTTAGTTTCTGGACACCGGCTAGTGTCCAGAAACTAAATGCGGTTTCCAAACTAGCCGGTGTCCAGAAACTAAATGCGGTTTCCAAAACCCAATCCGCATTTAGTTTCTGGACACTAGCCGGTGTCCAGAAACTAAATGCGGTTTCCCAGATCCAATCCGCATTTAGTTTCTGGACACTAGCCGGTGTCCAGAAATTAAATGCGGTTTCCCAGACCCAATCCGCATTTAGTTTCTGGACACTAGCCGGTGTCCAGAAACTAAATGCGGTTTCCAAAACTCAATCCGCATTTAGTTTCTGGACACTAGCCGGTGTCCAGAAACTAAATGCGGTTTCCAAAACCCAATCCGCATTTAGTTTCTGGACACTAGCCGGTGTCCAGAAACTAAATGCGGTTTCCCAGACCCAATCCGCATTTAGTTTCTGGACACTAGCCGGTGTCCAGAAACTAAATGCGGTTTCCAAAACTCAATCCGCATTTAGTTTCTGGACACTAGCCGGTGTCCAGAAACTAAATGCGGTTTCCCAGACCCAATCCGCATTTAGTTTCTGGACACTAGCCGGTGTCCAGAAACTAAATGCGGCTTCCAAAACTCAATCCGCATTTAGTTTCTGGACACTAGCCGGTGTCCAGAAACTAAATGCGGTTTCCCAGACCCAATCCGCATTTAGTTTCTGGACACTAGCCGGTGTCCAGAAACTAAATGCGGTTTCCCAGACCCAATCCGCATTTAGTTTCTGGACACTAGCCGGTGTTCAGAAACTAAATGCGGTTTCCAAAAATCAATCCGCATTTAGTTTCTGGACACTAGCCGGTGTCCAGAAACTAAATGCGGCTTCCAAAGTTTCTGGACACTAGCCGGTGTCCAGAAACTAAATGCGGTTTCCAAAACCCAATCCGCATTTAGTTTCTGGACACTAGCCGGTGTCCACAAACTAAATGCGGTTTCCCAGACCCAATCCGCATTTAGTTTCTGGACACTAGCCGGTGTCCACAAACTAAATGCGGTTTCCAAAACCCAATCCGCATTTAAATGCGGTTTCCAAAACCCTATCCGCATTTAGTTTCTGGACACTAGCCGGTCTCCAGAAACTAAATGCGGTTTCCAAAACCCAATCCGCATTTAGTTTCTGGACACTAGCCGGTGTTCAGAAACTAAATGCGGTTTCCCAGACCCAATCCGCATTTAGTTTCTGGACACTAGCCGGTGTCCAGAAACTAAATGCGGTTTCCCAGACCCAAACCGCATTTAGTTTCTGGACACTAGCCGGTGTCCAGAAACTAAATGCGGTTTCCAAAACCCAATCCGCATTTAGTTTCTGGACACTAGCCGGTGTCCAGAAACTAAATGCGGTTTCCCAGACCCAATCCGCATTTAGTTTCTGGACACTAGCCGGTGTCCAGAAACTAAATGCGGTTTCCAAAACCCAATCCGCATTTAGTTTCTGGACACTAGCCGGTGTCCAGAAACTAAATGCCGTTTCCAAAACCCAATCCGCATTTAGTTTCTGGACACTGGCCGGTGTCCAGAAACTGAATGCGGTTTCCAAAACCCAATCCGCATTTAGTTTCTGGACACTAGCCGGTGTCCAGAAACTAAATGCGGTTTCCCAGACCCAATCCGCATTTAGTTTCTGGACACTAGCCGGTGTCCAGAAGCTAAATGCGGTTTCTAAAACCCAATCCGCATTTAGTTTCTGGACACTAGCCGGTGTCCAGAAACTAAATGCGGTTTCCAAAACCCAATCCGCATTTAGTTTCTGGACACTGGCCGGTGTCCAGAAACTAAATGCGGTTTCACAGACACAATCCGCATTTAGTTTCTGGACACTAGCCGGTGTCCAGAAACTAAATGCGGTTTCACAGACCCAATCCGCATTTAGTTTCTGGACACTAGCCGGTGTCCAGAAACTAAATGCGGTTTCCAAAACCCAATCCGCATTTAGTTTCTGGACACCGGCTAGTGTCCAGAAACTAAATGCGGTTTCCAAAACCCAATCCGCATTTAGTTTCTGGACACTAGCCGGTGTCCAGAAACTAAATGCGGTTTCCCAGACCCAATCCGCATTTAGTTTCTGGACACTAGCCGGTGTCCAGAAACTAAATGCGGTTTCCAAAACCCAATCCGCATTTAGTTTCTGGACACTAGCCGGTGTCCAGAAACTAAATGCGGTTTCCAAAACCCAATCCGCATTTAGTTTCTGGACACTAGCCGGTGTCCAGAAACTAAATGCGGTTTCCCAGACCCAATCCGCATTTAGTTTCTGGACACTAGCCGGTGTCCAGAAACTAAATGCGGTTTCCAAAACCCAATCCGCATTTAGTTTCTGTACACTAGCCGGTGTCCAGAAACTAAATGCGGCTTCCAAAACTCAATCCGCATTTAGTTTCTGGACACTAGCCGGTGTCCAGAAACTAAATGCGGTTTCCAAAACAGAATCCGCATTTAGTTTCTGGACACCGGCCACTGTCCAGAAACTAAATGCGGATTTTGTTTTGGAAACCGCATTTAGTTTCTGGACACCGGCTAGTGTCCAGAAACTAAAACTAAATGCGGTTTCCCAGACCCAATCCGCATTTAGTTTCTGGACACCGGCTAGTGTCCAGGAACTAAATGCGGATTGAGTTTTGGAAGCCGCATTTAGTTTCTGGACACCGGCTAGTGTCCAGAAACTAAATGCGGATTGGGTTTTGGAAACCGCATTTAGTTTCTGGACACCGGCTAGTGTCCAGAAACTAAATGCGGATTGGGTTTTGGAAACCGCATTTAGTTTCTGGACACCGGCTAGTGTCCAGAAACTAAATGCGGATTGGGTTTTGGAAACCGCATTTAGTTTCTGGACACCGGCTAGTGTCCAGAAACTAAATGCGGATTGGGTCTGGGAAACCGCATTTAGTTTCTGGACACCGGCTAGTGTCCAGAAACTAAATGCGGATTGGGTTTTGGAAACCGCATTTAGTTTCTGGACACCGGCTAGTGTCCAGAAACTAAATGCGGATTGGGTTTTGGAAACCGCATTCAGTTTCTGGACACCGGCCAGTGTCCAGAAACTAAATGCGGATTGGGTTTTGGAAACCGCATTTAGTTTCTGGACACCGGCTAGTGTCCAGAAACTAAATGCGGATTGGGTCTGGGAAACCGCATTTAGTTTCTGGACACCGGCTAGTGTCCAGAAACTAAATGCGGATTGGGTTTTGGAAACCGCATTTAGTTTCTGGACACCGGCTAGTGTCCAGGAACTAAATGCGGATTGAGTTTTGGAAGCCGCATTTAGTTTCTGGACACCGGCTAGTGTCCAGAAACTAAATGCGGATTGAGTTTTGGAAGCCGCATTTAGTTTCTGGACACGGGCTAGTGTCCAGAAACTAAATGAGGATTGAGTTTTGGAAGCCGCATTTAGTTTCTGGACACCGGCTAGTGTCCAGAAACTAAATGCGGATTGGGTTTTGGAAACCGCATTTAGTTTCTGGACACCGGCTAGTGTCCAGAAACTAAATGCGGATTGGGTTTTGGAAACCGCATTTAGTTTCTGGACACCGGCTAGTGTCCAGAAACTAAATGCGGATTGGGTTTTGGAAACCGCATTTAGTTCCTGGACACCGGCTAGTGTCCAGAAACTAAATGCGGATTGGGTTTTGGAAACCGCATTTAGTTTCTGGACACCGGCTAGTGTCCAGAAACTAAATGCGGATTGGGTTTTGGAAACCGCATTTAGTTTCTGGACACCGGCTAGTGTCCAGAAACTAAATGCGGATTGGGTCTGGGAAACCGCATTTAGTTTCTGGACACTAGCCGGTGTCCAGAAACTAAATGCGGATTGGGTTTTGGAAACCGCATTTAGTTTCTAGACACCGGCTAGTGTCCAGAAACTAAATGCGGATTGAGTTTTGGAAGCCGCATTTAGTTTCTGGACACCGGCTAGTGTCCAGAAACTAAATGCGGATTGGGTTTTGGAAACCGCATTTAGTTTCTGGACACCGGCTAGTGTCTAGAAACTAAATGCGGATTGGGTCTGGGAAGCCGCATTTAGTTTCTGGACACCGGCTAGTGTCCAGAAACTAAATGCGGATTGGGTTTTGGAAACCGCATTTAGTTTCTGGACACCGGCTAGTGTCTAGAAACTAAATGCGGATTGGGTCTGGGAAACCGCATTTAGTTTCTGGACACCGGCTAGTGTCCAGAAACTAAATGCGGATTGGGTTTTGGAAACCGCATTCAGTTTCTGGACACCGGCCAGTGTCCAGAAACTAAATGCGGATTAGGTTTTGGAAACCGCATTTAGTTTCTGGACACCGGCTAGTGTCCAGAAACTAAATGCGGATTGGGTTTTGGAAACCGCATTTAGTTTCTGGACACCGGCTAGTGTCCAGAAACTAAATGCGGATTGGGTCTGGGAAACCGCATTTAGTTTCTGGACACCGGCTAGTGTCCAGAAACTAAATGCGGATTGGGTTTTGGAAACCGCATTCAGTTTCTGGACACCGGCCAGTGTCCAGAAACTAAATGCGGATTGGGTTTTGGAAACCGCATTTAGTTTCTGGACACCGGCTAGTGTCCAGAAACTAAATGCGGATTGAGTTTTGGAAGCCGCATTTAGTTTCTGGACACCGGCTACTGTCCAGAAACTAAATGCGGATTGGGTCTGGGAAACCGCATTTAGTTTCTGGACACCGGCTAGTGTCCAGAAACTAAATGCGGATTGGGTTTTGGAAACCGCATTCAGTTTCTGGACACCGGCCAGTGTCCAGAAACTAAATGCGGATTGGGTTTTGGAAACCGCATTTAGTTTCTGGACACCGGCTAGTGTCCAGAAACTAAATGCGGATTGGGTTTTGGAAACGGCATTTAGTTTCTGGACATCGGCTAGTGTCCACCGGCCAGTGTCCAGAAACTAAATGCGGATTGGGTCTGGGAAACCGCATTTAGTTTCTGGACACTAGCCGGTGTCCAGAAACTAAATGCGGTTTCCAAAACAAAATCCGCATTTAGTTTCTGGACAGTGGCCGGTGTCCAGATACTAAATGCGGATTGGGTTTTGGAAACCGCATTTAGTTTCTGGACACCGGCTAGTGTCCAGAAACTAAATGCGGATTGGGTTTTGGAAGCCGCATTTAGTTTCTGGACACCGGCTAGTGTACAGAAACTAAATGCGGATTGGGTTTTGGAAGCCGCATTTAGTTTCTGGACACCGGCCAGTGTCCAGAAACTAAATGCGGATTGGGTTTTGGAAACCGCATTTAGTTTCTGGACACCGGCTAGTGTCCAGAAACTAAATGCGGATTGGGTTTTGGAAACCGCATTTAGTTTCTGGACACCGGCTAGTGTCCAGAAACTAAATGCGGATTGGGTTTGGAAACGGCATTTAGTTTCTGGACACCGGCTAGTGTCCACCGGCTAGTGTCCAGAAACTAAATGCGGATTGGGTCTGGGAAACCGCATTTAGTTTCTGGACACCGGCTAGTGTCCAGAATACGGAAATACGGATTGAGTTTTGGAAGCCGCATTTAGTTTCTGGACACCGGCTAGTGTCCAGAAACTAAATGCGGATTGGATTTTGGAAACCGCATTTAGTTTCTGGACACCGGCTAGTGTCCGGCTGGTGTCCAGAAACTAAATGCGGATTGGGTCTGGGAAACCGCATTTAGTTTCTGGACACCGGCTAGTGTCCAGAAACTAAATGCGGATTGGGTTTTGGAAACCGCATTCAGTTTCTGGACACCGGCCAGTGTCCAGAAACTAAATGCGGATTGGGTTTTGGAAACCGCATTTAGTTTCTGGACACCGGCTAGTGTCCAGAAACTAAATGCGGATTGGGTTTTGGAAACCGCATTTAGTTTCTGGACACCGGCTAGTGTCCAGAAACTAAATACGGATTGAGTTTTGGAAGCCGCATTTAGTTTCTGGACACCGGCTAGTGTCCAGAAACTAAATGCGGATTGGATTTTGGAAACCGCATTTAGTTTCTGGACACCGGCTAGTGTCCAGAAACTAAATGCGGATGGGTTTTGGAACCGCATTTAGTTTCTGGACAACGGCTAGTGTCCAGAAACTAAATGCGGATTGGGTTTTGGAAACCGCATTTAGTTTCTGGACACCGGCTAGTGTCCAGAAACTAAATGCGGATTGGGTCTGGGAAACCGCATTTAGTTTCTGGACACCGGCTAGTGTCCAGAACTAAATGCGGATTGGGTCTGGGAAACCGCATTTAGTTTCTGGACACCGGCTAGTGACACTAGCTAAAAACTAACTAAATGCGGCTTCCAAAACTCAATCCGCATTTAGTTTCTGGACACTAGCCGGTGTCCAGAAACTAAATGCGGTTTCCAAAACCCAATCCGCATTTAGTTTCTGGACACTAGCCGGTGTCCAGAAACTAAATGCGGTTTCCAAAACCCAATCCGCATTTAGTATCTGGACACCGGCCACTGTCCAGAAACTAAATGCGGATTTTGTTTTGGAAACCGCATTTAGTTTCTGGACACCGGCTAGTGTCCAGAAACTAAATGCGGTTTCCCAGACCCAATCCGCATTTAGTTTCTGGACACTAGCCGGTGTTCCAAAACCAATCCGCATTTAGTTTCTGGACACTAGCCGGTGTCCAGAAACTAATGCGGTTTCCAAAACCCAATCCGCATTTAGTTTCTGGACACTAGCCGGTGTCCAGATACTAAATGCGGTTTCCAAAACCCAATCCGCATTTAGTTTCTGGACACTAGCCGGTGTCCAGAAACTAAATGCGGCTTCCAAAACTCAATCCGCATTTAGTTTCTGGACACTAGCCGGTGTCCAGAAACTAAATGCGGTTTCCCAGACCCAATCCGCATTTAGTTTCTGGACACTAGCCGGTGTCCAGAAACTAAATGCGGTTTCCAAAACCCAATCCGCATTTAGTTTCTGGACACTAGCCGGTGTCCAGAAACTGAATTCGGTTTCCAAAACCCAATCCGCATTTAGTTTCTGGACACTAGCCGGTGTCCAGAAACTAAATGCGGTTTCCAAAACCCAATCCGCATTTAGTTTCTGGACACTAGCCGGTGTCCAGAAACTAAATGCGGTTTCCAAAACCCAATCCGCATTTAGTTTCTGGACACTAGCCGATGTCCAGAAACTAAATGCGGCTTCCAAAGCTCAATCCGCATTTAGTTTCTGGACACTAGCCGGTGTCCAGAAACTAAATGCGGTTTCCAAAACCCAATCCGCATTTAGTTTCTAGACACTAGCCGGTGTCCAGAAACTAAATGCGGTTTCCAAAACCCAATCCGCATTTAGTTTCTGGACACTAGCCGGTGTCCAGAAACTAAATGCGGTTTCCAAAACCCAATCCGCATTTAGTTTCTGGACACTAGCCGGTGTCCAGAAACTAAATGCGGCTTCCAAAACTCAATCCGCATTTAGTTTCTGGACACTAGCCGGTGTCCAGTAACTAAATGCGGTTTCCAAAACTCAATCCGCATTTAGTTTCTGGACACTAGCTGGTGTCCAGAAACTAAATGCGGCTTCCAAAACTGAATCCGCATTTAGTTTCTGGACACTAGCCGGTGTCCAGAAACTAAATGCGGTTTCCAAAACCCAATCCGCATTTAGTTTCTGGACACTGGCCGGTGTCCAGAAACTAAATGCGGTTTCCAAAACCCAATCGGCATTTAGTTTCTGGACACTAGCAGACAGGTCTGGTAGGTCTGGTCTGGTTTCCCAGACCCAATCCGCATTTAGTTTCTGGACACTAGCCGGTGTCCAGAAACTAAATGCGGTTTCCAAAACCCAATCCGCATTTAGTTTCTGGACACTAGCCGGTGTCCAGAAACTAAATGCGGTTTCCAAAACCCAATCCGCATTTAGTTTCTGGACACTAGCCGGTGTCCAGAAACTAAATGCGGTTTCCAAAACTCAATCCTCATTTAGTTTCTGGACACTAGCCGGTGTCCAGAAACTGAATGCGGTTTCCAAAACCCAATCCGCATTTAGTTTCTGGACACTAGCCGGTGTCCAGAAACTAAATGCGGTTTCCCAGACCCAATCCGCATTTAGTTTCTGGACACTAGCCGGTGTCCAGAAACTAAATGCGGTTTCCAAAACCCAATCCGCATTTAGTTTCTGGACACTAGCCGGTGTCCAGAAACTAAATGCGGCTTCCAAAACTCAATCCGCATTTAGTTTCTGGACACTAGCCGGTGTCCAGAAACTAAATGCGGTTTCCAAAACCCAATCCGCATTTAGTTTCTGGACACTGGCCGGTGTCCAGAAACTGAATGCGGTTTCCAAAACCCAATCCGCATTTAGTTTCTGGACACTAGCCGGTGTCCAGAAACTAAATGCGGTTTCCCAGACCCAATCCGCATTTAGTTTCTGGACACTAGCCGGTGTCCAGAAACTAAATGCGGTTTCCAAAACCCAATCCGCATTTAGTTTCTGGACACTAGCCGGTGTCCAGAAACTAAATGCGGCTTCCAAAACTCAATCCGCATTTAGTTTCTGGACACTAGCCGGTGTCCAGAAACTAAATGCGGTTTCCAAAACCCAATCCGCATTTAGTTTCTGGACACTGGCCGGTGTCCAGAAACTGAATGCGGTTTCCAAAACCCAATCCGCATTTAGTTTCTGGACACTAGCCGGTGTCCAGAAACTAAATGCGGTTTCCCAGACCCAATCCGCATTTAGTTTCTGGACACTAGCCGGTGTCCAGAAACTAAATGCGGTTTCCAAAACCCAATCCGCATTTAGTTTCTGGACACTAGCCGGTGTCCAGAAACTAAATGCGGCTTCCAAAACTCAATCCGCATTTAGTTTCTGGACACTGGCCGGTGTCCAGAAACTGAATGCGGTTTCCAAAACCCAATCCGCATTTAGTTTCTGGACACTAGCCGGTGTCCAGAAACTAAATGCGGTTTCCAAAACCCAATCCGCATTTAGTATCTGGACACCGGCCACTGTCCAGAAACTAAATGCGGATTTTGTTTTGGAAACCGCATTTAGTTTCTGGACACCGGCTAGTGTCCAGAAACTAAATGCGGTTTCCCAGACCCAATCCGCATTTAGTTTCTGGACACCGGCTAGTGTCCAGGAACTAAATGCGGATTGAGTTTTGGAAGCCGCATTTAGTTTCTGGACACCGGCTAGTGTCCAGAAACTAAATGCGGATTGGGTTTTGGAAACCGCATTTAGTTTCTGGACACCGGCTAGTGTCCAGAAACTAAATGCGGATTGGGTTTTGGAAACCGCATTTAGTTTCTGGACACCGGCTAGTGTCCAGAAACTAAATGCGGATTGGGTTTTGGAAACCGCATTTAGTTTCTGGACACCGGCTAGTGTCCAGAAACTAAATGCGGATTGGGTCTGGGAAACCGCATTTAGTTTCTGGACACCGGCTAGTGTCCAGAAACTAAATGCGGATTGGGTTTTGGAAACCGCATTTAGTTTCTGGACACCGGCTAGTGTCCAGAAACTAAATGCGGATTGGGTTTTGGAAACCGCATTCAGTTTCTGGACACCGGCCAGTGTCCAGAAACTAAATGCGGATTGGGTTTTGGAAACCGCATTTAGTTTCTGGACACCGGCTAGTGTCCAGAAACTAAATGCGGATTGGGTCTGGGAAACCGCATTTAGTTTCTGGACACCGGCTAGTGTCCAGAAACTAAATGCGGATTGGGTTTTGGAAACCGCATTTAGTTTCTGGACACCGGCTAGTGTCCAGGAACTAAATGCGGATTGAGTTTTGGAAGCCGCATTTAGTTTCTGGACACCGGCTAGTGTCCAGAAACTAAATGCGGATTGAGTTTTGGAAGCCGCATTTAGTTTCTGGACACGGGCTAGTGTCCAGAAACTAAATGAGGATTGAGTTTTGGAAGCCGCATTTAGTTTCTGGACACCGGCTAGTGTCCAGAAACTAAATGCGGATTGGGTTTTGGAAACCGCATTTAGTTCCTGGACACCGGCTAGTGTCCAGAAACTAAATGCGGATTGGGTTTTGGAAACCGCATTTAGTTTCTGGACACCGGCTAGTGTCCAGAAACTAAATGCGGATTGGGTTTTGGAAACCGCATTTAGTTCCTGGACACCGGCTAGTGTCCAGAAACTAAATGCGGATTGGGTTTTGGAAACCGCATTTAGTTTCTGGACACCGGCTAGTGTCCAGAAACTAAATGCGGATTGGGTTTTGGAAACCGCATTTAGTTTCTGGACACCGGCTAGTGTCCAGAAACTAAATGCGGATTGGGTCTGGGAAACCGCATTTAGTTTCTGGACACTAGCCGGTGTCCAGAAACTAAATGCGGATTGGGTTTTGGAAACCGCATTTAGTTTCTAGACACCGGCTAGTGTCCAGAAACTAAATGCGGATTGAGTTTTGGAAGCCGCATTTAGTTTCTGGACACCGGCTAGTGTCCAGAAACTAAATGCGGATTGGGTTTTGGAAACCGCATTTAGTTTCTGGACACCGGCTAGTGTCTAGAAACTAAATGCGGATTGGGTCTGGGAAGCCGCATTTAGTTTCTGGACACCGGCTAGTGTCCAGAAACTAAATGCGGATTGGGTTTTGGAAACCGCATTTAGTTTCTGGACACCGGCTAGTGTCTAGAAACTAAATGCGGATTGGGTCTGGGAAACCGCATTTAGTTTCTGGACACCGGCTAGTGTCCAGAAACTAAATGCGGATTGGGTTTTGGAAACCGCATTCAGTTTCTGGACACCGGCCAGTGTCCAGAAACTAAATGCGGATTAGGTTTTGGAAACCGCATTTAGTTTCTGTACACTAGCCGGTGTCCAGAAACTAAATGCGGCTTCCAAAACTCAATCCGCATTTAGTTTCTGGACACTAGCCGGTGTCCAGAAACTAAATGCGGATTGAGTTTTGGAAGCCGCATTTAGTTTCTGGACACCGGCTAGTGTCCAGAAACTAAATGCGGATTGGGTTTTGGAAACCGCATTCAGTTTCTGGACACCGGCCAGTGTCCAGAAACTAAATGCGGATTGGGTTTTGGAAACCGCATTTAGTTTCTGGACACCGGCTAGTGTCCAGAAACTAAATGCGGATTGAGTTTTGGAAGCCGCATTTAGTTTCTGGACACCGGCTAGTGTCCAGAAACTAAATGCGGATTGAGTTTTGGAAGCCGCATTTAGTTTCTGGACACCGGCTAGTGTCCAGAAACTAAATGCGGATTGGGTTTTGGAAACCGCATTTAGTTTCTGGACACCGGCTAGTGTCCAGAAACTAAATGCGGATTGGGTTTTGGAAACCGCATTTAGTTTCTGGACACCGGCTAGTGTCCAGAAACTAAATGCGGATTAGGTTTTGGAAACCGCATTTAGTTTCTGGAAACCGGCTAGTGTCCAGAAACTAAATGCGGATTGGGTCTGGGAAACCGCATTTAGTTTCTGGACACCGGCTAGTGTCCAGAAACTAAATGCGGATTGAGTTTTGGAAGCCGCATTTAGTTTCTGGACACCGGCTAGTGTCCAGAAACTAAATGCGGATTGGGTTTTGGAAACCGCATTTAGTTTCTGGACACCGGCTAGTGTCCAGAAACTAAATGCGGATTGGGTTTTGGAAACCGCATTTAGTTTCTGGACACCGGCTAGTGTCCAGAAACTAAATGCGGTGTCCAGAAACTAAATGCGGATTGGGTTTTGGAAACCGCATTTAGTTTCTGGACACCGGCTAGTGTCCAGAATCTAAATGCGGATTGGGTTTTGGAAACGGCATTTAGTTTCTGGACACCGGCTAGTGTCCACCGGCTAGTGTCCAGAAACTAAATGCGGATTGGGTCTGGGAAACCGCATTTAGTTTCTGGACACTAGCCGGTGTCCAAAAACTAAATCCGCATTTAGTTTCTGGACACTAGCCGGTGTCCAGAAACTAAATGCGGTTTCCAAAACAAAATCCGCATTTAGTTTCTGGACACCGGCTAGTGTCCAGAATCTAAATGCGGATTGGGTTTTGGAAACGGCATTTAGTTTCTGGACACCGGCTAGTGTCCAGAAACTAAATGCGGATTGGGTTTTGGAAACGGCATTTAGTTTCTGGACACCGGCTAGTGTCCAGAAACTAAATGCGGATTGGGTTTTGGAAACCGCATTTAGTTTCTGGACACCGGCTAGTGTCCAGAAACTAAATGCGGATTGGGTCTGGGAAACCGCATTTAGTTTCTGGACACCGGCTAGTGTCCAGAATCTAAATGCGGATTGGGTTTTGGAAACGGCATTTAGTTTCTGGACACCGGCTAGTGTCCAGAAACTAAATGCGGATTGGGTTTTGGAAACGGCATTTAGTTTCTGGACACCGGCTAGTGTCCACCGGCTAGTGTCCAGAAACTAAATGCGGATTGAGTTTTGGAAGCCGCATTTAGTTTCTGGACACCGGCTAGTGTCCAGAAACTAAATGCGGATTGGGTTTTGGAAACCGCATTTAGTTTCTGGACACCGGCTAGTGTCCAGAAACTAAATGCGGATTGGGTTTTGGAAACCGCATTTAGTTTCTGGACACCGGCTAGTGTCCAGAAACTAAATGCGGATTGGGTTTTGGAAACCGCATTTAGTTTCTGGACACCGGCTAGTGTCCAGAAACTAAATACGGATTGGGTTTTGGAAACCGCATTTAGTTTCTGGACACCGGCTAGTGTCCAGAAACTAAATGCGGATTGAGTTTTGGAAGCCGCATTTAGTTTCTGGACACTAGCCGGTGTCCAGAAACTAAATGCGGATTGGGTTTTGGAAACCGCATTTAGTTTCTGGACACCGGCTAGTGTCCAGAATCTAAATGCGGATTGGGTTTTGGAAACGGCATTTAGTTTCTGGACACCGGCTAGTGTCCACCGGCTAGTGTCCAGAAACTAAATGCGGATTGGGTCTGGGAAACCGCATTTAGTTTCTGGACACTAGCCGGTGTCCAGAAACTAAATGCGGTTTCCAAAACAAAATCCGCATTTAGTTTCTGGACAGTGGCCGGTGTCCAGATACTAAATGCGGATTGGGTTTTGGAAACCGCATTTAGTTTCTGGACACCGGCTAGTGTCCAGAAACTAAATGCGGATTGGGTTTTGGAAACCGCATTTAGTTTCTGGACACCGGCTAGTGTCCAGAATCTAAATGCGGATTGGGTTTTGGAAACGGCATTTAGTTTCTGGACACCGGCTAGTGTCCAGAAACTAAATGCGGATTGGGTTTTGGAAACGGCATTTAGTTTCTGGACACCGGCTAGTGTCCAGAAACTAAATGCGGATTGGGTTTTGGAAACCGCATTTAGTTTCTGGACACCGGCTAGTGTCCAGAAACTAAATGCGGATTGGGTCTGGGAAACCGCATTTAGTTTCTGGACACCGGCTAGTGTCCAGAAACTAAATGCGGATTGGGTTTTGGAAACCGCATTCAGTTTCTGGACACCGGCCAGTGTCCAGAAACTAAATGCGGATTGGGTTTTGGAAACCGCATTTAGTTTCTGGACACCGGCTAGTGTCCAGAAACTAAATGCGGATTGAGTTTTGGAAGCCGCATTTAGTTTCTGGACACCGGCTAGTGTCCAGAAACTAAATGAGGATTGAGTTTTGGAAGCCGCATTTAGTTTCTGGACACCGGCTAGTGTCCAGAAACTAAATGCGGATTGGGTTTTGGAAACCGCATTTAGTTTCTGGACACCGGCTAGTGTCCAGAAACTAAATGCGGATTGGGTTTTGGAAACCGCATTTAGTTTCTGGACACCGGCTAGTGTCCAGAAACTAAATGCGGATTGGGTTTTGGAAACCGCATTTAGTTTCTGGACACCGGCTAGTGTCCAGAAACTAAATGCGGATTGGGTCTGGGAAACCGCATTTAGTTTCTGGACACCGGCTAGTGTCCAGAAACTAAATGCGGATTTTGTTTTGGAAACCGCATTCAGTTTCTGGACACCGGCCAGTGTCCAGAAACTAAATGCGGTTTCCCAGACCCAATCCGCATTTAGTTTCTGGACACTAGCCGGTGTCCAGAAACTAAATGCGGTTTCCAAAACCCAATCCGCATTTAGTTTCTGGACACTAGCCGGTGTCCAGAAACTAAATGCCGTTTCCAAAACCCAATGTTATATATTAATGAGTTTTTGTCGTATATAGATGTCATTATGTTGTGCGAAATAAATATTAGAAAAGAAGAAAATAACCAATATCAGATTGAAGGATACAGCAGTGAGTTCTTTAAAAAAGAAAACATTGAAAATGTCTCCATCAATGTTAAACGTGGAAGTTTTGAAGCGTCAATCATCTCTGTGTACAGACCACCAAAGAAGAATGTTAAATGTTTTGTTCGTGAATTAAGTAAGCATGTTGATGAAGTCGGAACTAAATGTAACCTTTTTATAATGGGGGACGTCAACATAAATTTAAAAGATAAAACTAATTCAGATGTCTGTGATTATTTGTCGATGATAGCGTCAAAAGGTCTGCATAATTGTATATATTCGCACACTCGTGTTGACCCAATCAGAGATACAAAAACATTAATAGACCACAATCTCGTAAGAGTGAGCAATGCCGAAATTAACTCAGCGGTGATTGAACTATGCATCTCAGATCACTATGCGCTATACTGTGGAGTTAAAAGAGACAACAAACTTCAAATAGATTCCAAAAATGAAAGCCAAATCCTAAGTCACCTTGTAGCACAAAAGGTACATGAATTCAAGTGGAATGAGCTGAATATATATACAAATGTAAATGATCTATATGAGAAGTTCAAAGAGGCAATGAATTTTCTGACCACAACATCAACAGTGAAAAGGAAGAAAAGAACTACGGAGCATAGTTGGATTACCGCTGAGTTGAAAAACGATTGCAAAGAACGCGATAGACTATACAGGAGACACATAAACAACAGACACAATGAAGATTATCACAGAGAATACAGAAAATATCGAAACGAGCTGAACAAGAAGATAGCCAGAACAAAATCGAACTTTTACAAACAGCAATTTGAGACTTGTAAGAATAACCCCAGGGAGACCTGGAAGCTTGTAAACTCGATACTTGGTAAAAAGAAATGTAATCTGGATGAGGTTTTAATCAAGAATTTCTCGAATGAAAGCAACATTAAAGACCTGACCAACAAATTCGCGAAAGCTTTAACTTCAGAAGTACGGACAATTGTTCATGAATGTAGCCACCAAACACTCCAGTACAATACAAGCAGAGTACAACATTCAATCTACGTTGAAGATGTATCAGTTGAGGAGGTATGCAACATACTGAGTTCGTTGCAAAGCGACAAATCGGCGGGAGTAGATGAAATAAGACCAAAAGATCTGAAAAACAGCGCTCAAACCCTATCTCCAGTACTTACAAAATTGATCAACATGAGCTTAGATCAAGCATCTGTACCAAACATGCTTAAAAAATCTATAGTTAGACCGATTCACAAAAGTGGAAAGAAAAGTGAAATCCTTAACTACAGACCAATCTCAATCCTATCAGTTGTCGATAAAGTTCTAGAAGAGGTGTTGGCCAGAAGACTATACAACTTTATAGAAAAATACAACAGCCTCAACAAGAATCAATTTGGATTCCGCAAAGGAAAAAATATAAACAGACTACTTGGAGATTTCGCGAACAAAATGTACCTAAGTTTGGACAAAAACCATAGCTCAGTAGTTCTGTTTATTGACTTTAAGAAAGCCTTCGACACTTTGAGCCACAGACAAATTTTGAGGCAGCTGGAGAAGATTGGTGTACGGGGTCACATCTTAACATGGTTTGCTAGCTACTTAAGTAACAGATCATTCCAGGTCAAAATTGGTGATTACGTTAGCAATGAAGAAAATATCGATTATGGTGTTCCACAAGGATCGAAGCTAGGTCCGCTTCTGTTTATTATATACGTCAATGATCTACTGTCAGTGCTGAAGTATAGTACGGGTTATGCGTATGCGGACGACACAGCGATCGTAGTTAGCCATAGGAGCGTTGACGAAGCGGTGAAACTTATGCAATTAGATTTTAATAGAATCGCTGCTTGGTGTCACGACCATGGATTAATTATCAACGCACTTAAGACAAAGTTAATGCACATTCGCCCGCCGCATATTCCCAGAACGAAACTTAAGATAAAAATGCACAGCGTAGATTGTTTGCACAGACATGGCTGTGATGGAATAACAGAAGACGATGATGACTGCACCGTAAACATTGAGTATGTGTCAACGTATAAGTACCTAGGACTGACAATGGACTACAACTTTAGATGGAACCACCATATAGAGATATTGAGGAAGAAATTGTGTCACTCTGCATACGCCCTTTTCCATCTTCGTAAACTGTGTACGCCAAGAGTACTCAAACAGTGCTACATGGGCCTGGTGGAATCACATCTACGGTATGGAATAACAGCGTGGGGAAGAGCATCTCAATTGGAATCGCTACAAAAAGTGCACAGAAGACTTCAAAAGCTTGTGGTGGAAACAGGAAGTAGCAGAGAAGTTCAGCAACAAAGAAGCCAACCAACACGCATGCTTAACATCTGCCAAATACATAATTTGGAAATCTTGGCCAATTTCGATGATGACAACACATACAGGATCCAAACACAGCAGACGGTGAACACTAGAAGACGACAACAGCAGCTATGTGAAGTTCCGAGGTACTGGAATGAATATGGTCGAAGGACAATTAAAGTGGCAATTCCGACAATCCTTAACGAACTCCCAAGGGAAGTTCGCAACCTACCCAAAAGAGAAATTATAAAAAAAGTTAAAGAAATCTATTTAAACTCTTCAAACTAAAATATTCAACTTTAAACTTAAATTCGAAAATCGTAAACTATTGTGTTATTATAACTATTTGTTACTAGTATTGCCCATGTTTTTTGCTTTTTTAACTAACACATAATTGAATTTAATGAACTTCAACATTTATAATTGTAATTTTTTGTGATTAGTCATCTGCAGACAAGCCACTCAGGCTTTGCAGATACACAAGTGTAAACACTCCAAAATGAATTATAAATAAAAATGAATTGAATTGAAATGCGGTTTCCCAGACCCAATCCGCATTTAGTTTCTGGACACTAGCCGGTGTCCAGAAACTAAATGCGGTTTCCAAAATCCAATCCGCATTTAGTTTCTGGACACTGGCCGGTGTCCAGAAACTAAATGCGGCTTCCAAAATTCAATCTGCATTTAGTTTCTGGACACTAGCCGGTGTCCAGAATCTAAATGCGGTTTCCAAAACCCAATCCCCATTTAGTTTCTTCACACTAGCCGGTGTCCAGAAACTAAATGCGGTTTCCCAGACCCAATCCGCACTTAGTTTCTGGACACTAGCCGGTGTCCAGAAACTAAATGCGGTTTCCAAAACCACACTGGCCGGTGTCCAGAAACTAAATGCGGTTTCCAAAACAAAATCCGCATTTAGTTTCTGGACACTAGCCGGTGTCCAGAAACTAAATGCGGTTTCCAAAACCCAATCCGCATTTAGTTTCTGTACACTAACCGGTGTCCAGAAACTAAATGCGGCTTCCAAAACTCAATCCGCATTTAGTTTCTGGACACTAGCCGGTGTCCAGACACTAAATGCGGTTTCCAAAACCCAATCCGCATTTAGTTTCTGGACACTGGCCAAAACCCAATCCAGTTTCTTTCTGGACACCGGCTAGTGTCCAGAAACTAAATGCGGTTTCCAAAACCCAATCCGCATTTAGTATCTGGACACCGGCCACTGTCCAGAAACTAAATGCGGATTTTGTTTTGGAAACCGCATTTAGTTTCTGGACACCGGCTAGTGTCCAGAAACTAAATGCGGATTGGGTTTTGGAAACCGCATTTAGTTTCTGGACACCGGCTAGTGTCCAGAAACTAAATGCGGATTGGGTTTTGGAAACCGCATTTAGTTTCTGGACACCGGCTAGTGTCCAGAAACTAAATGCGGATTGGGTCTGGGAAACCGCATTTAGTTTCTGGACACCGGCTAGTGTCCAGAAACTAAATGTGTGGACACTAGCCGGTGTCCAGAAACTAAATGCGGTTTCACAGACCCAATCCGCATTTAGTTTCTGGACACCGGCTAGTGTCCGCAAACTAAATGCGGATTGGGTTTTGGAAACCGCATTTAGTTTCTGGGCACCGGCTAGTGTCCAGAAACTAAATGCGGATTGGGTTTTGGAAACCGCAATTAGTTTCTGGACACCGGCTAGTGTCCAGAAACTAAATGCGGATTGGGTTTTGGAAACCGCATTCAGTTTCTGGACACCGGCCAGTGTCCAGAAACTAAATGCGGATTGGGTCTGGGAAACCGCATTTAGTTTCTGGACACCGGCTAGTGTCCAGAAACTAAATGCGGATTGGGTTTTGGAAACCGCATTTAGTTTCTGGACACCGGCTAGTGTACAGAAACTAAATGCGGATTGGGTTTTGGAAACCGCATTTAGTTTCTGGACACCGGCTAGTGTCCAGAAACTAAATGCGGATTGGGTTTTGGAAACCGCATTTAGTTTCTGGACACCGGCTAGTGTCCAGAAACTAAATGCTAATTGGGTTTTGGAAACCGCATTTAGTTTCTGGACACCGGCTAGTGTCCAGAAACTAAATGCGGATTGGGTCTGTGAAACCGCATTTAGTTTCTGGACACCGGCTAGTGTCCAGAAACTAAATGCGGATTGGGTTTTGGAAACCGCATTCAGTTTCTGGACACCGGCCAGTGTCCAGAAACTAAATGCGGATGGACACTAGCCGGTGTCCAGAAACTAAATGCGGTTTCCAAAACCCAATCCGCATTTAGTTTCTGGACACTAGCCGGTGTCCAGAAACTAAATGCGGTTTCCAAAACCCAATCCGCATTTAGTTTCTGGACACTAGCCGGTGTCCAGAAACTAAATGCGGTTTCCACAACCCAATCCGCATTTAGTTTCTGGACACTAGCCGGTGTCCAGAAACTAAATGCGGTTTCCAAAACTCAATCCGCATTTAGTTTCTGGACACTAGCCGGTGTCCAGAAACTAAATGCGGTTTCCAAAACCCAATCCGCATTTAGTTTCTGGACACTAGCCGGTGTCCAGAAACTAAATGCGGTTTCCAAAGCCCAATCCGCATTTAGTTTCTGGACACTAGCCGGTTTCCGAAACCCAATCCGCAAACTAAATGCGGATTGGGTTTTGGAAACCGCATTTAGTTTCTGGACACCGGCTAGTGTCCAGAAACTAAATGCGGATTGGGTCTGTGAAACCGCATTTAGTTTCTGGACACCGGCTAGTGTCCAGAAACTAAATGCGGATTGGGTTTTGGAAACCGCAATTAGTTTCTGGACACCGGCTAGTGTCCAGAAACTAAATGCGGATTGGGTTTTGGAAACCGCATTTAGTTTCTGGACACCGGCTAGTGTCCAGAAACTAAATGCGGATTGGGTTTTGGAAACCGCATTCAGTTTCTGGACACCGGCCAGTGTCCAGAAACTAAATGCGGATTGAGTTTTGGAAGCCGCATTTAGTTTCTGGACACCGGCTAGTGTCCAGAAACTAAATGCGGATTGGGTCTGGGAAACCGCATTTAGTTTCTGGACACCGGCTAGTGTCCAGAAACTAAATGCGGATTGGGTTTTGGGAACGGCATTTAGTTTCTGGACACCGGCTTGTGTCCACCGGCTAGTGTCCAGAAACTAAATGCGGATTGAGCTTTGGAAGCCGCATTTAGTATCTGGACACCGGCCACTGTCCAGAAACTAAATGCGGATTTTGTTTTGGAAACCGCATTTAGTTTCTGGACACCGGCTAGTGTCCAGAAACTAAATGCGGATTGGGTTTTGGAAACCGCATTTAGTTTCTGGACACCGGCTAGTGTCCAAAAGTGCGGTTTCCAAAACCCAATCCGCATTTAGTTTCTGGACACTGGCCGGTGTCCAGAAACTAAATGCGGTTTCACAGACCCAATCCGCATTTAGTTTCTGGACACTAGCCGGTGTCCAGAAACTAAATGCGGATTGGGTCTGGGAAACCGCATTTAGTTTCTGGACACCGGCTAGTGTCCAGAAACTAAATGCGGATTGGGTTTTGGAGACCGCATTTAGTTTCTGGACACCGGCTAGTGTCCAGAAACTAAATGCGGATTGGGTTTTGGAAACCGCATTTAGTTTCTGGACACCGGCTAGTGTCCAGAAACTACATGCGGATTGGGTTTTGGAAACGGCATTTAGTTTCTGGACTCCGGCTAGTGTCCAGAAAGTAAATGCGGATTGGGTTTTGGAAACCGCATTTAGTTTCTGGACACCGGCTAGTGTCCAGAAACTAAATGCGGATTGGGTCTCGGAAACCGCATTTAGTTTCCGGACACCGGTTAGTGTCCAGAAACTAAATGCGGATTAGGTTTTGGAAACCGCATTCAGTTTCTGGACACCGGCCAGTGTCCAGAAACTAAATGCGGATTGGGTTTTGGAAACCGCATTTAGATTCTGGACACCGTCTAGTGTCCAGAAACTAAATGCGGATTGGGTTTTGGAAACCGCATTTAGTTTCTGGACACCGGCTAGTGTCCAGAAACTAAATGCGGATTGGGTTTTGGAAACCGCATTTAGTTTCTGGACACCGGCTAGTGTCCAGAAACTAAATGCGGATTGGGTCTGTGAAACCGCATTTAGTTTCTGGACACCGGCTAGTGTCCAGAAACTAAATGCGGATTGGGTTTGGAAACCGCATTTAGTTTCTGGACACCGGCTAGTGTCCAGAAACTAAATGCGGATTGAGTTTTGGAAGCCGCATTTAGTTTCTGGACACTAGCCGGTGGACACAAGCCGGTGTCCAGAAACTAAATGCCGTTCCCAAAACCCAATCCGCATTTAGTTTCTGGACACTAGCCGGTGTCCAGAAACTAAATGCCGTTTCCAAAACCCAATCCGCATTTAGTTACTGGACACTGGCCGGTGTCCAGAAACTAAATGCGGCTTCGAAAACCCAATCCGCATTTAGTTTCTGGACACTAACCGGTGTCCAGAAACTAAATGCGGTTTCACAGACCCAATCCGCATTTAGTTTCTGGACACCGGCCAGTGTCCAGAAACTAAATGCGGATTGGGTTTTGGTTTTTGGACACCGGTTAGTGTCCACCGGCTAGTGTCCAGAAACTAAATGCCTATTGGGTTTTGGAAACGGCATTTAGTTTCTGGACACCGGCTAGTGTCCAGAAACTAAATGCGGATTGGGTTTTGGGAACGGCATTTAGTTTCTGGACACCGGCTTGTGTCCACCGGCTAGTGTCCAGAAACTAAATGCGGATTGAGTTTTGGAAGCCGCATTTAGTATCTGGACACCGGCCACTGTCCAGAAACTAAATGCGGATTTTGTTTTGGAAACCGCATTTAGTTTCTGGACACCGGCTAGTGTCCAGAAACTAAATGCGGATTGGGTTTTGGAAACCGCATTTAGTTTCTGGACACCGGCTAGTGTCCAGAAACTAAATGCGGATTGGGTTTTGGAAACGGCATTTAGTTTCTGGACTCCGGCTAGTGTCCAGAAACTAAATGCGGATTGGGTTTTGGAAACCGCATTTAGTTTCTGGACACCGGCTAGTGTCCAGAAACTAAATGCGGATTGGGTCTCGGAAACCGCATTTAGTTTCCGGACACCGGTTAGTGTCCAGAAACTAAATGCGGATTAGGTTTTGGAAACCGCATTCAGTTTCTGGACACCGGCCAGTGTCCAGAAACTAAATGCGGATTGGGTTTTGGAAACCGCATTTAGTTTCTGGACACCGGCTAGTGTCCAGAAACTAAATGCAGGCTAGTGTCCAGAAACTAAATGCGGATTGAGTTTTGGAAGCCGCATTTAGTTTCTGGACACTAGCCAGGTGTCCAGAAACTAAATGCGGATTGGGTCTGGGAAACCGCATTTAGTTTCTGGACACCGGCTAGTGTCCAGAAACTAAATGCGGATTGGGTTTTGGAGACCGCATTTAGTTTCTGGACACCGGCTAGTGTCCAGAAACTAAATGCGGATTGGGTTTTGGAAACCGCATTTAGTTTCTGGACACCGGCTAGTGTCCAGAAACTAAATGCGGATTGGGTTTTGGAAACCGCATTTAGTTTCTGGACACCGGCTAGTGTCCAGAAACTAAATGCGGATTGGGTTTTGGAAACCGCATTTAGTTTCTGGACACCGGCTAGTGTCCAGAAACTAAATGCGGATTGGGTCTGTGAAACCGCATTTAGTTTCTGGACACCGGCTAGTGTCCAGAAACTAAATGCGGATTGGGTTTGGAAACCGCATTTAGTTTCTGGACACCGGCTAGTGTCCAGAAACTAAATGCGGATTGAGTTTTGGAAGCCGCATTTAGTTTCTGGACACCGGCCAGTGTCCAGAAACTAAATGCGGATTGGGTTTTGGAAACCGCATTTAGTTTCTGGACACCGGCTAGTGTCCAGAAACTAAATACGGATTGGGTTTTGGAAACCGCATTTAGTTTCTGGACACCGGCTAGTGTCCAGAAACTAAATGCGGATTAAGTTGTGGAAGCCGCATTTAGTTTCTGGACACCGGCTAGTGTCCAGAAACTAAATGCGGATTGAGTTTTGGAAGCCGCATTTAGTTTCTGGACACTAGCCGATGGACACAAGCCGGTGTCCAGAAACTAAATGCCGTTCCCAAAACCCAATCCGCATTTAGTTTCTGGACACTAGCCGGTGTCCAGAAACTAAATGCCGTTTCCAAAACCCAATCCGCATTTAGTTTCTGGACACTAGCCGGTGTCCAGAAACTAAATGCGGTTTCCAAAACCCAATCCGCATTTAGTTTCTGGACACTAGCCGGTGTCCAGAAACTAAATGCGGTTTCCAAAACCCAATCCGCATTTAGTTTCTGGACACTAGCCGGTGTCCAGAAACTAAATGCGGTTTCCAAAACCCAATCCGCATTTAGTTTCTGGACACTAGCCGGTGTCCAGAAACTAAATGCGGTTTCCAAAACCCAATCCGCATTTAGTTTCTGGACACTAGCCGGTGTCCAGAAACTAAATGCGGTTTCCAAAACCCAATCCGCATTTAGTTTCTGGACACTAGCCGGTGTCCAGAAACTAAATGCGGTTTCCAAAACCCAATCCGCATTTAGTTTCTGGACACTAGCCGGTGTCCAGAAACTAAATGCGGCTTCCAAAACTCAATCCGCATTTAGTTTCTGGACACTGGCCGGTGTCCAGAAACTGAATGCGGTTTCCAAAACCCAATCCGCATTTAGTTTCTGGACACTAGCCGGTGTCCAGAAACTAAATGCGGTTTCCCAGACCCAATCCGCATTTAGTTTCTGGACACTAGCCGGTGTCCAGAAACTAAATGCGGTTTCCAAAACCCAATCCGCATTTAGTTTCTGGACACTAGCCGGTGTCCAGAAACTAAATGCGGTTTCCAAAACCCAATCCGCATTTAGTTTCTGGACACTAGCCGGTGTCCAGAAACTAATTGCGGTTTCCAAAACCCAATCCGCATTTAGTTTCTGGACACTAGCCGGTGTCCAGAAACTAAATGCATTTAGTTTCTGGACACTGGGTTTCGGAAACCGGCTAGTGTCCAGAAACTAAATGCGGATTGGGTTTTGGAAACCGCATTTAGTTTCTGGACACCGGCTAGTGTCCAGAAACTAAATGCGGATTGGGTTCTGGAAACCGCATTTAGTTTCTGGACACCGGCTAGTGTCCAGAAACTAAATGCGGATTGAGTTTTGGAAACCGCATTTAGTTTCTGGACACTAGCCGGTGTCCAGAAACTAAATGCGGATTGGGTTTTGGAAACCGCATTTAGTTTCTGGACACCGGCTAGTGTCCAGAAACTAAATGCGGATTGGGTCTGTGAAACCGCATTTAGTTTCTGGACACCGGCTAGTGTCCAGAAACTAAATGCGGATTGGGTTTTGGAAACCGCATTTAGTTTCTGGACACCGGCTAGTGTCCAGAAACTAAATGCGGATTGGGTCTGTGAAACCGCATTTAGTTTCTGGACACCGGCCAGTGTCCAGAAACTCAATGCGGATTGGGTTTTAGAAACCGCATTTAGTTTCTGGACACCGGCTAGTGTCCAGAAACTAAATGCGGACACTAGCATTTAGTTTCTGGACACTAGCCGGTGTCCAGAAACTAAATGCGGTTTCCAAAACCCAATCCGCATTTAGTTTCTGGACACTGGCCGGTGTCCAGAAACTAAATGCTGTTTCCAAAAGCCAATCCGCATTTAGTTTCTGGACACTGGCCGGTGTCCAGAAACTAAATGCGGCTTCCAAAACTAAAACCCAATCCGCATTTAGTTTCTGGACACTAGCCGGTGTCCAGAAACTAAATGCGGTTTCCAAAACAAAATCCGCATTTAGTTTCTGGACAGTGGCCGGTGTCCAGATACTAAATGCGGCTTCCAAAACTCAATCCGCATTTAGTTTCTGGACACTAGCCGGTGGACACTAGCCGGTGTCCAGAAACTAAATGCCGTTCCCAAAACCCAATCCGCATTTAGTTTCTGGACACTAGCCGGTGTCCAGAAACTAAATGCGGTTTCCCAGACCCAATCCGCATTTAGTTTCTGGACACTACCCGGTGGACACTAGCCGGTGTCCAGAAACTAAATGCCGTTTCCAAAACCCAATCCGCATTTAGTTTCTGGACACTAGCCAGTGTCCAGAAACTAAATGCGGTTTCCAAAACCCAATCCGCATTTAGTTTCTGGACACCGGCTAGTGTCCAGAAACTAAATGCGGCTTCCAAAACTCAATCCGCATTTAGTTTCTGGACACTAGCCGGTGTCCAGAAACTAAATGCGGTTTCCAAAACCCAATCCGCATTTAGTTTCTGGACACTAGCCGGTGTCCAGAAACTAAATGCGGTTTCCAAAACCCAATCCGCATTTAGTTTCTGGACACTAGCCGGTTTCCGAAACCCAATCCGCAAACTAAATGCGGAACCGGCTAGTGTCCAGAAACTAAATGCGGATTGGGTTTTGGAAACCGCATTTAGTTTCTGGACACCGGCTAGTGTCCAGAAACTAAATGCGGATTGGGTCTGGGAAACCGCATTTAGTTTCTGGACACCGGCTAGTGTCCAGAAACTAAATGCGGATTGGGTTTTGGAAACCGCATTCAGTTTCTGGACACCGGCCAGTGTCCAGAAACTAAATGCGGATTGAGTTTTGGAAGCCGCATTTAGTTTCTGGACACCGGCTAGTGTCCAGAAACTAAATGCGGATTGGGTTTTGGAAACCGCATTTAGTTTCTGGACACCGGCTAGTGTCCAGAAACTAAATGCGGATTGGGTTTTGGAAACCGCATTTAGTTTCTGGACACCGGCTAGTGTCCAGAAACTAAATGCGGATTGGGTTTTGGAAACCGCATTTAGTTTCTGGACACCGGCTAGTGTCCAGAAACTAAATGCGGATTGGGTTTTGAAAACCGCATTTAGTTTCTGGACACCGGCTAGTGTCCAGAAACTAAATGCGGATTGGGTTTTGGAAACCGCATTTAGTTTCTGGACACTGGCCGGTGTCCAGAAACTAAATGCGGCTTCCAAAACTAAAACCCAATCCGCATTTAGTTTCTGGACACTAGCCGGTGTCCAGAAACTAAATGCGGTTTCCAAAACAAAATCCGCATTTAGTTTCTGGACAGTGGCCGGTGTCCAGATACTAAATGCGGCTTCCAAAACTCAATCCGCATTTAGTTTCTGGACACTAGCCGGTGGACACTAGCCGGTGTCCAGAAACTAAATGCCGTTCCCAAAACCCAATCCGCATTTAGTTTCTGGACACTAGCCGGTGTCCAGAAACTAAATGCGGTTTCCCAGACCCAATCCGCATTTAGTTTCTGGACACTACCCGGTGGACACTAGCCGGTGTCCAGAAACTAAATGCCGTTTCCAAAACCCAATCCGCATTTAGTTTCTGGACACTAGCCAGTGTCCAGAAACTAAATGCGGTTTCCAAAACCCAATCCGCATTTAGTTTCTGGACACCGGCTAGTGTCCAGAAACTAAATGCGGCTTCCAAAACTCAATCCGCATTTAGTTTCTGGACACTAGCCGGTGTCCAGAAACTAAATGCGGTTTCCAAAACCCAATCCGCATTTAGTTTCTGGACACTAGCCGGTGTCCAGAAACTAAATGCGGTTTTCAAAACCCAATCCGCATTTAGTTTCTGGACACTAGCCGGTGTCCAGAAACTAAATGCGGTTTCCAAAACCCAATCCGCATTTAGTTTCTGGACACTAGCCGGTGTCCAGAAACTAAATGCGGTTTCCAAAACCCAATCCGCATTTAGTTTCTGGACACTAGCCGGTGTCCAGAAACTAAATGCGGTTTTCAAAACCCAATCCGCATTTAGTTTCTGGACACTAGCCGGTTTCCGAAACCCAATCCGCAAACTAAATGCGGAACCGGCTAGTGTCCAGAAACTAAATGCGGATTGGGTTTTGGAAACCGCATTTAGTTTCTGGACACCGGCTAGTGTCCAGAAACTAAATGCGGATTGGGTTTTGGAAACCGCATTCAGTTTCTGGACACCGGCCAGTGTCCAGAAACTAAATGCGGATTGAGTTTTGGAAGCCGCATTTAGTTTCTGGACACCGGCTAGTGTCCAGAAACTAAATGCGGATTGGGTTTTGGAAACCGCATTTAGTTTCTGGACACCGGCTAGTGTCCAGAAACTAAATGCGGATTGGGTTTTGGAAACCGCATTTAGTTTCTGGACACCGGCTAGTGTCCAGAAACTAAATGCGGATTGGGTTTTGGAAACCGCATTTAGTTTCTGGACACCGGCTAGTGTCCAGAAACTAAATGCGGATTGGGTTTTGAAAACCGCATTTAGTTTCTGGACACCGGCTAGTGTCCAGAAACTAAATGCGGATTGGGTTTTGGAAACCGCATTTAGTTTCTGGACACCGGCTAGTGTCCAGAAACTAAATGCGGATTGGGTTTTGGAAACCGCATTTAGTTTCTGGACACCGGCTAGTGTCCAGAAACTAAATGCGGATTGGGTTTTGGAAACCGCATTTAGTTTCTGGACACCGGCTAGTGTCCAGAAACTAAATGCGGATTGGGTTTTGGAAACGGCATTTAGTTTCTGGACACCGGCTAGTGTCCAGAAACTAAATGCGGATTGGGTTTTGGAAACCGCATTTAGTTTCTGGACACCGGCTAGTGTCCAGAAACTAAATGCGGATTGGGTTTTGGAAACCGCATTCAGTTTCTGGACACCGGCCAGTGTCCAGAAACTAAATGCAGATTGGGTTTTGGAAACCGCATTTGGTTTCTGGACACCGGCTAGTGTCCAGAAACTAAATGCGGATTGAGTTTTGGAAGCCGCATTTAGTTTCTGGATACCGGCTAGTGTCCAGAAACTAAATGCGGATTGAGTTTTGGAAGCCGCATTTCGTTTCTGGACACCGGCTAGTGTCCAGAAACTAAATGCGGATTGGGTTTTGGAAACCGCATTTAGTTTCTGGACACCGGCTAGTGTCCAGAAACTAAATGCGGATTGGGTTTTGGAAACCGCATTTAGTTTCTGGACACCGGCTAGTGTCCAGAAACTAAATGCGGATTGAGTTTTGGAAGCCGCATTTAGTTTCTGGACACCGGCTAGTGTACAGAAACTAAATGCGGATTAGGTTTTGGAAACCGCATTTAGTTTCCGGCCAGTGTCCAGAAACTAAATGCGGATTGGGTTTTGGAAACCGCATTTAGTTTCTGGACACCGGCTAGTGTCCAGAAACTAAATGCGGATTGGGTTTTGGAAACCGCATTTAGTTTCTGGACACCGGCTAGTGTCCAGAAACTAAATGCGGATTGGGTTTTGGAAACGGCATTTAGTTTCTGGACACCGGCTAGTGTCCAGAAACTAAATGCGGATTGGGTTTTGGAAACCGCATTTAGTTTCTGGACACCGGCTAGTGTCCAGAAACTAAATGCGGATTGGGTCTGGGAAACCGCATTTAGTTTCTGGACACCGGCTAGTGTCCAGAAACTAAATGCGGATTGGGTTTTGGAAACCGCATTCAGTTTCTGGACACCGGCCAGTGTCCAGAAACTAAATGCGGATTGGGTTTTGGAAACCGCAATTGGTTTCTGGACACCGGCTAGTGTCCAGAAACTAAATGCGGATTGAGTTTTGGAAGCCGCATTTAGTTTCTGGACACCGGCTAGTGTACAGAAACTAAATACGGATTGGGTTTTGGAAACCGCATTTAGTTTCTGGACACCGGCTAGTGTCCAGAAACTAAATGCGGAATAGGTCTGTGAAACCGCATTTAGTTTCTGGACACCGGCTAGTGTCCAGAAACTAAATGCGGAATAGGTCTGTGAAACCGCATTTAGTTTCTGGACACCGGCTAGTGTCCAGAAACTAAATGCGGATTGGGTTTTGGAAACCGCATTTAGTTTCTGGACACCGGCTAGATTGAGTTTTGGAAGCCGCATTTAGTTTCTGGACACCGGCTAGTGTCCAGAAACTAAATACGGATTGGGTTTTGGAAACCGCATTTAGTTTCTGGACACCGGCTAGTGTCCAGAAACTAAATGCGGATTGAGTTTTGGAAGCCGCATTTAGTTTCTGGACACTAGCCGGTGTCCAGAAACTAAATGCGGATTGGGTTTTGGAAACCGCATTTAGTTTCTGGACACCGGCTAGTGTCCACCGGCTAGTGTCCAGAAACTAAATGCGGATTGGGTCTGGGAAACCGCATTTAGTTTCTGGACACCGGCTAGTGTCCAGAAACTAAATGCGGATTGGGTTTTGGGAGCGGCATTTAGTTTCTGGACACCGGCTAGTGTCCACCGGCTAGTGTCCAGAAACTAAATGCGGATTGAGTTTTGGAAGCCGCATTTAGTATCTGGACACCGGCCACTGTCCAGAAACTAAATGCGGATTTTGTTTTGGAAACCGCATTTAGTTTTGGAAGCCGCATTTAGTTTCTGGACACTGGCCGGTGTCCAGAAACTAAATGCGGATTGGGTTTTAGAAACCGCATTTAGTTTCTGGACACCGGCTAGTGTCCAGAAACTAAATGCGGACACTAGGATTTAGTTTCTGGACACCGGCCAGTGTCCAGAAACTAAATGCGGCTTCCAAAACTAAATGCGGTTTCCAAAACCCAATCCGCATTTAGTTACTGGACACTAGCCGGTGTCCAGAAACTAAATGCGGTTTCCAAAACAAAATCCGCATTTAGTTTCTGGACAGTGGCCGGTGTCCAGATACTAAATGCGGCTTCCAAAACTCAATCCGCATTTAGTTTCTGGACACTAGCCGGTGGACACTAGCCGGTGTCCAGAAACTAAATGCCGCTCCCAAAACCCAATCCGCATTTAGTTTCTGGACACTAGCCGGTGTCCAGAAACTAAATGCGGTTTCCCAGACCCAATCCGCATTTAGTTTCTGGACACTAGCCGGTGGACACTAGCCGGTGTCCAGAAACTAAATGCGGTTTCCAAAACCCAATCCGCATTTAGTTTCTGGACACTAGCCGGTGTCCAGAAACTAAATGCGGTTTCCAAAACCCAATCCGCATTTAGTTTCTGGACACCGGCTAGTGTCCAGGTTTTGGAAACCGCATTTAGTTTCTGGACACTAGCCGGTGTCCAGAAACTAAATGCGGTTTCCAAAACCCAATCCGCATTTAGTTTCTGGACACCGGCTAGTGTCCAGAAACTAAATGCGGCTTCCAAAACTCAATCCGCATTTAGTTTCTGGACACTAGCCGGTGTCCAGAAACTAAATGCGGTTTCCAAAACCCAATCCGCATTTAGTTTCTGGACACTAGCCGGTGTCCAGAAACTAAATGCGGTTTCCAAAACCCAATCCGCATTTAGTTTCTGGACACTAACCGGTGTCCAGAAACTAAATGCGGTTTCACAGACCCAATTAGCATTTAGTTTCTGGACACTAGCCGGTGTCCAGAAACTAAATGCGGTTTCCAAAACCCAATCCGCATTTAGTTTCTGGACACTAACCGGTGTCCAGAAACTAAATGCGGTTTCACAGACCCAATTAGCATTTAGTTTCTGGACACTAGCCGGTGTCCAGAAACTAAATGCGGATTTTGTTTTGGAAACCGCATTTAGTTTCTGGACACCGGCTAGTGTCCAGAAACTAAATGCGGATTGGGTTTTGGAAACCGCATTTAGTTTCTGGACACCGGCTAGTGTCCAGAAACTAAATGCGGATTGGGTTTTGGAAACCGCATTTAGTTTCTGGACACCGGCTAGTGTCCAGAAACTAAATGCGGATTGGGTTTTGGAAACCGCATTTAGTTTCTGGACACCGGCTAGTGTCCAGAAACTAAATGCGGATTGGGTTTTGGAAACCGCATTTAGTTTCTGGACACCGGCTAGTGTCCAGAAACTAAATGCGGATTGGGTTTTGGAAACCGCATTTAGTTTCTGGACACCGGTTAGTGTCCAGAAACTAAATGCGGATTGGCTTTTGGAAACCGCATTTAGTTTCTGGACACCGGCCAGTGTCCAGAAACTAAATGCGGATTGGCTTTTGGAAACCGCATTTAGTTTCTGGACACCGGCTAGTGTCCAGAAACTAAATGCTAGTGTCCGCATTTAGTTTCTGGACACTAGCCGGTGTCCAGAAACTAAATGCGGTTTCTAAAACCCAATCCGCATTTAGTTTCTGGACACTAGCCGGTGTCCAGAAACTAAATGCGGTTTCCAAAACCCAATCCGCATTGAGTTTCTGGACACTGGCCGGTGTCCAGAAACTAAGTGCGGTTTCACAGACCCAATCCGCATTTAGTTTCTGGACACTAGCCGGTGTCCAGAAACTAAATGCGGTTTCCAAAACCCAATCCGCATTTAGTTTCTGGACACTAACCGGACACCGGCCAGTGTCCAGAAACTAAATGCGGATTGGGTTTTGGAAACCGCACTTTTGGACACTAGCCGGTGTCCAGAAACTAAATGCGGTTTCCAAAACCCAATCCGCATTTAGTTTCTGGACACTAGCCGGTGTCCAGAAACTAAATGCGGTTTCCAAAACAAAATCCGCATTTAGTTTCTGGACAGTGGCCGGTGTCCAGATACTAAATGCGGCTTCCAAAACTCAATCCGCATTTAGTTTCTGGACACTAGCCGGTGGACACAAGCCGGTGTCCAGAAACTAAATGCCGTTCCCAAAACCCAATCCGCATTTAGGTTCTGGACACTAGCCGGTGTCCAGAAACTAAATGCGGTTTCCCAGACCCAATCCGCATTTAGTTTCTGGACACTAGCCGGTGGACACTAGCCGGTGTCCAGAAACTAAATGCCGTTTCCAAAACCCAATCCGCATTTAGTTTCTGGACACTGGCCGGTGTCCAGAAACTAAATGCGGATTGGGTCTGTGAAACCGCATTTAGTTTCTGGACACCGGCTAGTGTCCAGAAACTAAATGCGGATTGGGTTTTCGAAGCCGCATTTAGTTTCTGGACACCGGCCAGTGTCCAGAAACTAAATGCGGATTGGGTTTTGGAAACGGCATTTAGTTTCTGGACACCGGCTAGTGTCCAGAAACTAAATGCGGATTGGGTTTTGGGAACGGCATTTAGTTTCTGGACACCGGCTTGTGTCCACCGGCTAGTGTCCAGAAACTAAATGCGGATTGGGTTTTGGAAACCGCATTTAGTTTCTGGACACCGGCTAGTGTCCAGAAACTAAATGCGGATTGGGTCTCGGAAACCGCATTTAGTTTCCGGACACCGGTTAGTGTCCAGAAACTAAATGCGGATTAGGTTTTGGAAACCGCATTCAGTTTCTGGACACCGGCCAGTGTCCAGAAACTAAATGCGGATTGGGTTTTGGAAACCGCATTTAGTTTCTGGACACCGTCTAGTGTCCAGAAACTAAATGCGGATTGGGTTTTGGAAACCGCATTTAGTTTCTGGACACCGGCTAGTGTCCAGAAACTAAATGCGGATTGGGTTTTGGAAACCGCATTTAGTTTCTGGACACCGGCTAGTGTCCAGAAACTAAATGCGGATTGGGTCTGTGAAACCGCATTTAGTTTCTGGACACCGGCTAGTGTCCAGAAACTAAATGCGGATTGGGTTTGGAAACCGCATTTAGTTTCTGGACACCGGCTAGTGTCCAGAAACTAAATGCGGATTGAGTTTTGGAAGCCGCATTTAGTTTCTGGACACCGGCCAGTGTCCAGAAACTAAATGCGGATTGGGTTTTGGAAACCGCATTTAGTTTCTGGACACCGGCTAGTGTCCAGAAACTAAATACGGATTGGGTTTTGGAAACCGCATTTAGTTTCTGGACACCGGCTAGTGTCCAGAAACTAAATGCGGATTGGGTTTTGGAAACCGCATTTAGTTTCTGGACACCGGCTAGTGTCCAGAAACTAAATGCGGATTGGGTTTTGGAAACCGCATTCAGTTTCTGGACACCGGCCAGTGTCCAGAAACTAAATGCGGATTGAGTTTTGGAAGCCGCATTTAGTTTCTGGACACCGGCTAGTGTCCAGAAACTAAATGCGGATTGAGTTTTGGAAGCCGCATTTAGTTTCTGGACACCGGCTAGTGTCCAGAAACTAAATGCGGATTCAGTGTTGGAAACCGCATTTAGTTTCTGGACACCGGCTAGTGTCCAGAAACTAAATGCGGATTGGGTTTCTGGACACCGGCTAGTGTCCAGAAACTAAATGCGGATTGGTTCTGTGAAATCGCATTTAGTTTCTGGACACCGGCTAGTGTCCAGAAACTAAATGCGGATTGGGTTTTGGAAACCGCATTTAGTTTCTGGACACCGGCTAGTGTCCAGAAACTAAATGCGGATTGGGTCTGGGAAACCGCATTTAGTTTCTGGACACCGGCTAGTGTCCAGAAACTAAATGCGGATTGGGTTTTGGAAACCGCATTCAGTTTCTGGACACCGGCCAGTGTCCAGAAACTAAATGCGGATTGAGTTTTGGAAGCCGCATTTAGTTTCTGGACACCGGCTAGTGTCCAGAAACTAAATGCGGATTGAGTTTTGGAAGCCGCATTTAGTTTCTGGACACCGGCTAGTGTCCAGAAACTAAATGCGGATTGGGTTTTGGAAACCGCATTTAGTTTCTGGACACCGGCTAGTGTCCAGAAACTAAATGCGGATTCAGTGTTGGAAACCGCATTTAGTTTCTGGACACCGGCTAGTGTCCAGAAACTAAATGCGGATTGGGTTTTGGAAACCGCATTTAGTTTCTGGACACCGGCTAGTGTCCAGAAACTAAATGCGGATTGGGTCTGGGAAACCGCATTTAGTTTCTGGACACCGATTAGTGTCCAGAAACTAAATGCGGATTGGGTTTTGGAAACCGCATTTAGTTTCTGGACACCGGCTAGTTTCCAGAAACTAAATGCGGATTGAGTTTTGGAAGCCGCATTTAGTTTCTGGACACCGGTTAGTGTCCAGAAACTAAATGCGGATTGGGTTTTGGAAACCGCATTTAGTTTCTGGACACCGGCTAGTGTCCAGAAACTAAATGCGGATTGGGCTTTGGAAACCGCATTTAGTTTCTGGACACCGGCTAGTGTCCAGAAACTAAATGCGGATTGAGTTTTGGAAGCCGCATTTAGTTTCTGGACACCGGCTAGTGTCCAGAAACTAAATGCGGATTGGGTTTTGGAAACCGCATTTAGTTTCTGGACACCGGCTAGTGTCCAGAAACTAAATGCGGATTGGGTTTTGGAAACCGCATTCAGTTTCTGGACACCGGCCAGTGTCCAGAAACTAAATGGGGATTGAGTTTTGGAAGCCGCATTTAGTTTCTGGATACCGGCTAGTGTCCAGAAACTAAATGCGGATTGAGTTTTGGAAGCCGCATTTAGTTTCTGGACACCGGCTAGTGTCCAGAAACTAAATGCGGATTGAGTTTTGGAAGCCGCATTTAGTTTCTGGACACCGGCTAGTGTCCAGATTTGGTTTTGGATTGGGTTTTGGATTGGGTTGATTGGGTTTTGGAAACCGCATTTAGTTTCTGGACACCGGCTAGTGTCCAGAAACTAAATGCGGATTGGGTTTTGGAAACCGCATTTAGTTTCTGGACACCGGCTAGTGTCCAGAAACTAAATGCGGATTCAGTGTTGGAAACCGCATTTAGTTTCTGGACACCGGCTAGTGTCCAGAAACTAAATGCGGATTCAGTGTTGGAAACCGCATTTAGTTTCTGGACACCGGCTAGTTTCCAGAAACTAAATGCGGATTGAGTTTTGGAAGCCGCATTTAGTTTCTGGACACCGGTTAGTGTCCAGAAACTAAATGCGGATTGGGTTTTGGAAACCGCATTTAGTTTCTGGACACCGGCTAGTGTCCAGAAACTAAATGCGGATTGGGCTTTGGAAACCGCATTTAGTTTCTGGACACCGGCTAGTGTCCAGAAACTAAATGCGGATTGAGTTTTGGAAGCCGCATTTAGTTTCTGGACACCGGCTAGTGTCCAGAAACTAAATGCGGATTGGGTCTGGGAAACCGCATTTAGTTTCTGGACACCGGCTAGTGTCCAGAAACTAAATGCGGATTGGGTTTTGGAAACCGCATTTAGTTTCTGGACACCGGCTAGTGTCCAGAAACTAAATGCGGATTGAGTTTTGGAAGCCGCATTTAGTTTCTGGACACCGGCTAGTGTCCAGAAACTAAATGCGGATTGGGTTTTGGAAACCGCATTTAGTTTCTGGACACCGGCTAGTGTCCAGAAACTAAATGCGGATTGGGTTTTGGAAACCGCATTCAGTTTCTGGACACCGGCCAGTGTCCAGAAACTAAATGCGGATTGGGTTTTGGAAACCGCATTTAGTTTCTGGACACCGGCTAGTGTCCAGAAACTAAATGCGGATTGGGTTTTGGAAACCGCATTTAGTTTCTGGACACCGGCTAGTGTCCAGAAACTAAATGCGGACTGGGTTTTGGAAACCGCATTTAGTTTCTGGACACCGGCTAGTGTCCAGAAACTAAATGCGGATTGGGTTTTGGAAACCGCATTTAGTTTCTGGACACCGGCTAGTGTCCAGAAACTAAATGCGGATTGAGTTTTGGAAGCCGCATTTAGTTTCTGGACACCGGCTAGTGTCCAGAAACTAAATGCGGATTGGGTCTGTGAAACCGCATTTAGTTTCTGGACACCGGCTAGTGTCCAGAAACTAAATGCGGATTGGGTTTTGGAAACCGCATTTAGTTTCTGGACACCGGCTAGATTGAGTTTTGGAAGCCGCATTTAGTTTCTGGACACCGGCCAGTGTCCAGAAACTAAATGCGGATTGGGTTTTGGAAACCGCATTTAGTTTCTGGACACCGGCCAGTGTCCAGAAACTAAATGCGGATTGGGTTTTGGAAACCGCATTTAGTTTCTGGACACCGGCTAGTGTCCAGAAACTAAATGCGGATTGGGTTTTGGAAACCGCATTTAGTTTCTGGACACCGGCTAGTGTCCAGAAACTAAATGCGGATTGGGTTTTGGAAACGGCATTTAGTTTCTGGACACCGGCTAGTGTCCACCGGCTAGTGTCCAGAAACTAAATGCGGATTGGGTTTTGGAAACGGCATTTAGTTTCTGGACACCGGCTAGTGTCCACCGGCTAGTGTCCAGAAACTAAATGCGGATTGAGTTTTGGAAGCCGCATTTAGTTTCTGGACACCGGCCAGTGTCCAGAAGCTAAATGCGGATTGGGTTTTGTAAACCGCATTTAGTTTCTGGACACCGGCTAGTGTCCAGAAACTAAATGCGGTTCCCCAGACCGAATCCGCATTTAGTTTCTGGAATACCCAAAGATTCAAAAACACAGAGCAAAACAACGACAAAATCAGTGCCAAGCGAGAGCAGAGTCCGTGAACAATTGTCGAAAGTTAACTGGAGCCTTCTGAATAATGAAACTAATGTTGATGATATGTATGATAAGTTAGCAGATATATTCAATGGTGTGTACGAAAACTGCCATGTAAATATTAAAGTTAAGGAAAGAGAAAAACCAAATCCATGGATAAGGAGCGGAAATTCTAGATCTGTGTAAGACAAGAGATAAGCTGTACAATAAATGGAAAAGTAACAGACAGTGTCAAAGTTACGAAAATCAGTACAAATATTTCCGAAATTATGTAAATAAAAGGATTAAAACTATAAAATCGGAGTATTACAAAAGGAAATTTGCAGAGTATAGAAAGGATGCAAAGATTACCTGGCGACTTATAAACAATTTACTTGGAAAAGCCACCAACAGCATCGATGAAACTATCAGCAGAAATTTCCCATCGGCTTGCAATGCAACAGACATAGCCAACAAATTTGCTTCACAATTCACGGATGAAATAAAATCGATTGTTCACAAATGCAACATAAAAACATATAGTGGTAGAGAATCGAGTGCAACCCAATCAATGTTCCTTGGAAACGTATCCGAAACCGAAATAGCTAACATTTTGAACAAGATGAACGCAAATAAGTCTCCCGGCGTAGATAATATCAGGGCTAAAGACTTGAAACACAACTCGAGTGTCTTAGCACCCACAGTCACGCAATTGGTGACTAAGTCTTTGGAGGAAAGTCAATTTCCAAAGAAACTTAAAACAGCCATTGTACGACCTATCTATAAGTCCGGGACAAAAACCGATGTCTCGAACTACCGTCCTATTTCAATACTACCAGCGATTGATAAGGTGTTGGAAGAAGTAATGGCGAGAAGGTTGCAAGATTATATTGCCAAATACCAGATTATAAATAAGAACCAGTATGGTTTCCTCAGAAACCGAAATGTAAATCAACTACTGAGTGAATTTGCCAATTATATAAACAGAAATCTCAATAAGAACCGCCACTCGCTGGTGATGTTTCTAGACTTCAAGAAAGCTTTTGACACACTTTGCCACACCAACATCGTCAAAATGCTGGAGAAGATAGGAATTCGTGGTCGAACATTGGATTGGTTTGCGAGTTATCTTCGGAATAGAGATTTCAGAGTTAAAATATCGAACAGCCATAGTAATTTGCGAAATGTTGAATTTGGTGTACCTCAAGGGTCGATTTTAGGACCTCTCCTATTCATCATATATGTAAATGATATGCTGTCTGTGTTGAAAAAGAGCGTCGGTTTTCAATATGCTGATGATACGGCCATAATTGTGAGCCACAAAGATATTAACATTGCCACTCAAACAATGCAGTCAGAGTTCGATAATATTCTGCGATGGTGTCACGATAATGGTCTTGTTATAAACTCGAAGAAAACCAAGGTCATGCATATTCGCCCACATCACATAATAAGAACACCAATAAAGATAAAGCTCCATAGTTTCGAGTGCCTGCACAGGTCTTATCAAGCACCTGAGACAGATGACTGCTCAGAATATATTGATGCAGTTAACGTGTATCGATATCTCGGCGTGGAAGTAGACTGCAACTTTAAGTGGGACTACCACATAAGGTACTTATGCAAGCGACTTCGGCAGTCGACATGTGCTCTATACCACCTGAGCAACCACACGTCGTTTGAAGTACTGAAGCAAGTATACTACTCTCTAGTGGAGTCGATACTTCAGTACGGAATAACGGCGTGGGGTAATGCAGCTCAACATAGAATAATGGAACTTCAAAAGATTCAAAATAGAATATTCAAGATTCTCTGGCTAGCCAAGAATTGTACTTGTTATGTCGAAAATATGTGTAATCTAAGCGAGAACTTAAATATATTAAATGTAAAAAAACTTTTTCTTTTCAATGTAATCAACGAGACGTACAACGACACACGATTCAAACATCCGATCGACCATTGTGTCAACACCAGACAAAGGGCAAATGGACTCTTGAAGATCCCTAGGATCCACAACTCATATGGAAGACGACAACTTTCCTTTGTGGTTCCAACCATACACAATCAACTTCCTCGCTCTCTATGGAATATCCAACCGATACACACACAAAAACAACAAATAAAAAACTATGTCTTATTAAATAATGTTAATCTTTATAATTGTATAATGAATCAATTTGTGTTCCCAAAACTAATAAGAATTACTCACAACTAAATGTAAATTCCTTTTGAATAATCTTCTGCAGAAAAGCCTCTAGGCTTCGCAGATTTCATATTGTCATGTTATGTAATTTTAGTTTAAATGTTTTAAATAATCTCCGAATGCTAACCGATATCTTACATGGACTCTCCTCTACCGCTTCAAGGTTCCATCCAGCATTGAAGAGATAACTCCATGGAGACGTTGGGAGGCATAGAAGATAATGAATTTTATTTTTTTAAATTGTAAATATCTTTATGAAGACAATAAATAATCAATCAAACATCGGATCCCAGACCGAATCCGCATTTAATTTCTGGACACCGGCTAGTGTCCAGAAACTAAATGCGGTTTCCCAGACCGAAACCGCATTTAGTTCCTGGACACAGGCTATTCTGGTTCTGGGAAACCGCATTTAGTTTCTGGACACTAGCCGGTGTCCAGAAACAAAATGCGGTTTCCCAGACCCAATCCGCATTTAGTTTCTGCCGGATTGGGTCTGGGAACTAGCCGGTGTCCAGAAGCTAAATGCGGATTGGGTCTGGGTAACCGCGGTTAGTTTCTGGACACTAACCGATGTGTTAAGATGTGTATTATCGAAATCCAAAGCCAAAACTGAAAAAAATATGTGTAATTGCACAGGTGAAGAAGTATATTTTTCAATTACGTTGAATCAGTTGTAATCAGTCATTGAAAAAAAAATTGAAGAAAAGGTAGCTTATAAACCTGAAAGTAGAACACGTAATTCGCGTAAATTATAAATGCGACTTCGAAATGCGAAGCTTCAGAAACCTTTTCTAGGCAGAAACACTCTTTGAGCATTGTCAGTGACATAATAGAGGCGAAGTTGTGTCGATTGATGGACTCAAGCTGAGGCTCGAGTTTGCTGTGTATTCGCGGACAACAAAAGTAAAGAAGGTTAGATTAGATGAGGTTCGATCTGAAAAGTCCTTTAAGCTGACCAAAAGTCCGTTCAGCTGTTAGCCGATATTGAAGCGTGAGTTACGCATAGGAGCTTCGCAAAAGAAAACAAACAAGGCGAGGTTCGCTGACAGCCCACTTACCTACCTAACAAGGTTGCTGCTGGTAGTACAATGGACCAGTTTTGAGTCTGAGTGCTCCAGTCTAGCGTCAAAAACTCCTCAAACAAACAAAAAAAATGGTTCTGTTCGAAATACGTATCCCGCATTTGTTTGCGAATTCTGTTTAGCGATGAAGCTCACTTTTGGTTGAATACGTCAATAAACAAAACAGCCGTATTTGGAGTGATGATAGTCCTCAAGTGTATAGACACCGTACCATCCACAAAAACTGACTGTTTGGTGTGCTTTATGGGTTGATGGAATAATTGATCCGTACTTCTTTAAAAATGATGCTGGCCAGAACGTTACGCTGGTAACCGCTATAGAGCCATGATTATTTTTTTTTTCCTTCATCAATTAAACAACTATGATGTGCAGGAGCTATGGTTTCAACAAGACAAGTCACACAGCTCGTGCCACAATTGATTTATTGAAGGAAACGTTTGGTAACCGCATAGCTTCACGTTATGGCATCCAAGATCGTGCGATTTAACGCCGCTTGACTTTTTTTTGTGGGGATATGTGAAGTCGCTAGTCTACGCCGGTTAGTCCGAAACGATTGACCAACTTGGATAACAACATTCGCGTTATTGCCGATATACGACAACAAATGTTGGAAAAAGTCATACAAAATTGGACCTCCAGATTAGACTACTTCCGAGCCAGCCGTGACGGTCATATGCCAGAAATCATATTTAAATTATAATGCCAGAAGATTATCTTCCGAATAAAATACACTTCATGTCAATTTAAAAACATCAGCTTTGTTTTATTCCATTTCAAAGTTTGCACAACATTGCACATTTGTTGCACAACAACAACATGGTATGATTAACAAAAACAAATACGAGAGGACAAAATAAGGACGCTATTACAAGCAATTCTCATTTGGAGAAGACGCTATAAGACATAAGACGTAAACAAGTAAGAGGTGAAACTTAATGGCTAGAATGTTGCCGATGCTGCCACATATTGCGAAACTTGTCAAACTGGTTTTGACTGAACTGACCAAACTGGACCCCAAAAAGCCTTTTTGTTGTTGTCATCACATGACATTGTCTATTGGGAGAACATGGAACATTTCTTATGCGGAAGTTGAATAGACAGAGAGCGGATAGAAAACGTCGCACACGTTCTCTGCACCGGCCCGGTTTGGACTAGGAGCTGACTTTTCATCGTAAGCTTATCCTTAGCTTCAAATGGTTTCCCATCATTGACGCGGCTCAATTTACATACCCATGTCTAAGAGCATCTTTCAAGCCACCTCAACCTGCCTACCAACCCAGAATCCCCAAAATGAAATGTTTATGTATGTAACTCCACCTGTGACATAGAAGGCGCCTTCATCAATATCTACCCACAGGCAATCACACAGGCACTGACAGAACTCGACGTAGAAGTAGAAGCAGGACTGGCGGCAATAATAAACCAACTACTCACAAGTAGCACTACTATATATGAGCAAAAAAGCCTTCGGGTACAAATGCGGGCTTCAACCTAACATGACACATTGGTTTTTCACCGCGCTGATCAGCCCATCCTCCTTTACGGTGCAGCAGTATGGTTGCCCATAATCAACGTCGGCACCCATCTTAACGTACTACGAAAGGTACAAAGGCAAGCCTGCATCTGTATAAGTGGAGCTTTGAGAACTACTCCCACTGATGCAGTCGAAACCCTACTGAACCTTTCTCCCTTAGACATATTCGGTAAACAAATAGCAACCAACTGTGCATTTCGACTGAAGGCGTACTCGCAATGGGCACTAAAAGATCAGCACCTTGCCTCCACCAACCTGATCCTGATACCGGACAGAGACCTGTGGTATGGCGGCAACATTCCTTTTCTTCTACTTCTACACATCCAAGACGTAAGATGGAGTAGGAAGTGGTTTATTCTCTGAACAGCTTAAATAAATCACTTCGTCTACCTAATCACTGCAGAGTTTTCCAAGGGGAAATAATGCCTATTAGCGAAGTCCTGTCCTGGTTGAGGTGGAGCGTTATATCGGCCCGTGTTATTTGTATCTTTACGGATAGCAAAGCAGTAATCAAACCCTTGATATAAACTCTAAAGTAGTCATGAACTGTTATGAGACTCTTGACGATAGATCCGAATAGTTTCACATTCGCCAGTCCTGGGTACCAGGCGGGGAAACTGCGAAGCAGACAAACTCGCAAAAATCGCCAATAAACTGCCGGCAGAGGGAACCTCTTCTAACATAGGCACTCCGTTAGCCATCTTCAAGTTACAGCTAAATAATCTCAATAAACAAAAAGTCAAAGCCAGACGGATGACAGGCAATACATGCTAAATCTCCAAGCAAGATCAGATAGCCTGACCTCGTTAAAGTGATCCAAAATTAGCTTTGCAGTGGGAATAATAACCGGACACTAGGACTATTCTCAAATGATTTCTGCAGTAGCTGCAGCAGTAGCTGATGAAGAATAGGAGGAAAGTGTAAAACACCTTATCTACAGCTGCCCTACACTCGCCTCGATCAGGAAAGCCACATTGGTCTCTTACTTTTTCGATAATCTAGGCGACCTCAGCGAAACACCAGTCAATATTAGAATTCACCCCCTCCCTCGTTTTTTGTTATCCCACGTGGCAGTGCAACGGGCCTAACTGGCTAAGTGCATCTAAAGCCACTTTCAACCGAACCTAACCTAACTCCACCTGGCGATTTGTTTCTTGTTCTAGTGGCGCAGGCGTATTATCCCTTGCGTGGCTATGGTGCAACATCCTGTCAATTTGCCGATTCACCTTTGGAGAGGCTGTTTGATTTCCACTTCTAATAGTGCTCTAACTAATACACTCATGTCAGTGCCGTTGAATGCAACTTCAATGTCGAGAAAAGCGCCCATTGCGAACCCCTTGCTGACATCAGGTAACAATAAATTGAAACCCGTCCCTTCTGCAAACATCACTTTTACAAATCTCAAACAACAGTTATCCACTTCCTGCAATTTGTGTGAGTAACTAGAAAAAAGGAAAAAAAAACACAAATTGTATTGTCCAGAGCAATGTTTTGGAATCAAATTGAACCAAAAACAATGCCTGCCTCTAGAAGGATGCCTCTTCCTTGTCATTCCTTCCGGCAACAATTGACTTCACATTTCTACAGTCACGTAAGTGGAATTCAAAGAATTCACTTCCCAAAGACCATCATCGTTATCCAACGGCGAAACCGAATTTCAAGTGCCTTCGCAATGTGATCCATTCAACCACTGGGTCGGCGTCGACGGCGACGATCACAGCAGTTGCGGTGTGACTGGGTGATCCGCAACAATCAATATTAGGACATCTATTGCAATCGACCTAGCGCCAGTATCCAGCTGTGCCGACGACAACAATGCCAATGCCACTTGAGTTGATTCACAAATTTGTTTGTTTTTCATGCGGAATTCTGTCTGACGCTTCTGTCGGCAGCAGGTACCAGTCGCACCCACATCACACTCAAGCATCGGGTTGCCGGGCTCCTCTGCTGCAGATTCCCTTCCACGATGCAGGGTTTGTGTTTTCCTTCTGCTGATTACATAAATCCTCGACCTGGCATTGCAACATTAATTATTTTTTTGAAAAGGAAACCGAGGGATGGGAAATTAATCCACTTGACGCCTGTGCAAGCGAGTCTCGGTTTGTTGTGTAGAATGATGCGCTGTCGCATGGATCATCGATTCTTGTGTGCGTGCGTGTGTGTGCGCGCATTTAAGGGGGATTTCAGTTCGCTTTTTTGTGTTTGATTTCTGTTTATTTTTGCTTCTCAAGGAACAAAGAAAGCGGCACGACAAACGTCTCCCCCTTTAAATAGAGTCAAACACGGAATAAGAACAACCATTGATGCTGCTTAATGAACGAGGGCGATGGAGCGCATTACTTTTCAACCGTACTGCAGCTGTTTCTAATTTAAAGGTAATAAATTGCGAACCTTTCGAATGAAGTTGTTTTTTATGTTGACAATTATCTGCTAGTAAGTAATTTGTTTGTTTTTGTTGTTATCTTGAGATCATCATCAGAACACCATATTCTGCTTTGCGTGGCGCTACAGTTCGGGGTGGGCTTGGGGATTAACTAGCAAGCCCCTCCAGCTGGCGCGATCTCTGGAGGTGCTTCTAAACTTCTGTGCCACCATAGACGCGGCCGCGTTCTACTGCATTGCCCTTAGCATAACAATCGGCAGACAAGCTAACATTGTGAAAACTTACCACAAGGTAGCACTTAGATTCACACTGTCACCCGCCATGGAAATGTTGCAACACCTTCCCTTGTTAGGTCAAAAAAAAAAATGGCCACCCCGAGACAACGGCGATTCAATTAACAGGACACAAAACGCTCCCTAATAGAAATGTTGTGGGACTATAACAATGTCGGTAATGCTACTGCTTTGGAAATTAGCACAGACCGTTCAAAGACGAATAAAGCTGGAGGATTCGAAGGCGCCACCTAGCCGGAGATCTGTCTTTGAAGGTGTCGATAAATTAGCTAGAATGGAGACGAGCATGCAAACAGAGTACATGGGAACAATGTTGAGTTGGCGCGCCGGTTTTTGCTGAAGAGGACATACTTAATCGTTCGATTCTTAGATATATACTAACCCAGGAATGAGAGATAGAAGATTACGCAATAAGGAGTTAAATTTTCGTTCGTTCTGCGCAGCCTACGTCACAGGCGACACCCAATTTGACAGCCCTATGTAATTTTCATACGAATTACAAGAAATAAAACTAATGTTTGTCGTTTTGTTAAGAATAATAGTGTTTTAAAATTGCCAGGAAGAAAAACTTATTTTTAATATATTCTTATTTTAATTATTAAAATGATATAACAATTTTTCGCCTGATTGAAGTTGTTTTTTGAACAAGTAGTGAGAAGCATTCATACAGATCACCACAACTGGGTTACTTGTAAAGTGAAATAATATTTTAATATTCCATCTGTATTTTCTAAAGTGTTATTAAATGTCACAATGTACTGAATAAAAGTGATGAATAAGGGATAAGTTTTTCATTGTATTTTTTTAAAAAAATCGTTGTAGACGAGCAAATTTTCCCCATTGCCTCGTTCAAAAATATCTTCAAGGTGTTGCACTTGATCCTTGAGTACCGCTGTTGGCTTTGATAATCCTCATTAATTAATTTGATGGTTTACCCAAGTAAACTTAGATTGTAAATTCCAGCCGCTTTAACCTTCCACTAAAAATGGTTGCAATTGTTATTGTGGCATATCCGTTCATAGCTGCTTATCGCATTTCGGTGCTTTGTTGCTCACGAATCAGAGGACACCAAAAGAAAACTCGGCGGACTGGTTACATTAGCTTGCATTAGCTCTACGACTTCGATGAGTTCTTCATCAATTCCACCACTCCTTGTAACCTTATCTGCATCAGTTACTTCACAACAACATTTTCATTGAGGAACCAACTAGTGATCGAAATCGATCAGAATTGTAATCGAATAGCGTCGAGCGACTCGGGAACTATTAAAGGGGATGGAGTTTCTTACAAGCTTGCAATCATATCCTGATGTCCTGCTTTAATTCATATTGCATTCTAATATCAATGGATGAATGTACCACTGTGAACTGTGGTCTTATGGTTGGAACAGTAATATATTAGGATAATCATGTACTTATTCATGATTAACCATCATACATCAACGTAAGTAAGGACTTTAATATAGTAACATTGGTACCCATTTCGAATTGTAGATTCTAGATTAGTAGAAATTATATACCAAAGTCTACTTCCTTGAGAAGGAAATAATATGCTCTTGTCACCTGTGATGTAGGCGAAATGTCAGAAAAGTGAACAAACATGGCGGACATGCGCAATGCGTAATCTGTAATACATCATTCTTGATACTAACCCAAATAAAATTGTTCGCTGTATGGGCTGTAATGTTTACATTGTCATATATAAGGTTTAAATATACGACTTCATAGTCTTTGGTATGTTTCAAGGAAATCGCAGTAGGAATGCAATCAATTAGAAAAATTAATTGGCTGACTTTTATGAAAAAATACGCTATACAGGCGACTGCAACAACATCAAAAGAAACCTCCAAATAGATAGCACCACTTAGAGCCACTTGCTGATACTCGTCTTAGCGATTTACGTTTCACTTAACAAGTTAAGTTGGACTTACCGGTTTGCACGATTCGAAAAGAAAGGCAAGTGTACAAGCTGATATGTACAGCTTCAACGGAGTTTGTAGAGCACTAATGTTCTGCATTAAAAAGGAAAGAGGTACCTCCGAAGAAGTCAATTGCCAAGTAAAAAAAAACACTTTAATGAGCTAAAGGAAAGCGACGATTTTTTCAATCCAGCCACAGAGAAGGACAACCAGAAATAAGAGAGCAAGGAGATATCCAACTTCGGCGAGAATTTCCCCTAGTCCACACCGGAGAGAAATGTGAGAATAGTGGAACTCCCTTGTATATCACATATACTCTTACAAAAACCATGGATCCACCACAATATGGCGGCCGATTCGTGGATTTTGTGGGATAATGGCGGCAGATTCGTGAATTTTGTGGGAAATTGTCGGCAGATTCGTGGATTTGCCCAATCTCATGTACTTTTGTTCGGAGGGTGTTCAAAAGTTGACTCATATTTTTAAAAGCAAATATAATACTTGGGTGAATAAAAATGTAATGCTATTTAAATAACACATGTAAATCTATTTACAGGAATATTTTGAATCAATTTAATTCTTCAAAGTAATATATAGGCGATCATTCATGAATTGTGTTTTCATAATTGTTCAGAAAAATGCCTAAATAATGCAATTATTCATATATGTGCAAAAATAAATATGAACATTAAGTAAAGTATTCATTAATTTCACCCTAGTGGTTCAGACAATAATTCCAACAAATGGGAGTTTAAAAAATCTGCTTCATGAACATACGCTTTGTTCGTTTGCTTACCCCTCCTTTCTGTGTTGAAAATTTAACACCAAAATTTGAAAAAAGTTCAGTAACGAGCGAATTTTTAAATAATAACTGTAATTCACCCCACTCACCTGCCCGTTTCTTATAGGTTCTTGCAGAAGTATATAAGGATATAGAAGGAAGCATCCGACACATTATAAGATTCCTAAGAACAACTTAACTAAATGGCCGTAGTACATAATACGATATAAGAAGAAATTTAACTAAAACATCAGCGGTGTGAGATTCAAAATTGAATCTGGCTTTACCTTTATATGTGCGAAATGACACATCATTCATATATGCTTCGCTGGCTGTGCTTCAAGCAATTTATGATCCCTCTGTCCAATACACGCGGCGTGATTCCGGTGTTAACGAATCTCTAATATTGTCCTCGTCAAAAAGGCTTGTTAGCGTAGACTAAAGGCTCAACTATAATGCGCACGAGCGAGCATGAGCTAGTGTCAAGGACGAACTGTTTCGTCATGTTTGCTAAAAAAACATGAGTAATTATAATAAACACATGCGCGCATAGCCTCCTGTCACACATTCTTCCGTTGCTTGCTTAATTTTTTTCTTTAATTATGATTTATTATGAATTCCTCATGTTTCCAGTTCGATTATATGTGTATGTTTGTACGAATGCCAAGACAATATCAGCTGATTTGCTCATTTTTCAAATTTGTTCCTGTTCTGTGTTTCATTTGTCACATTCTCACTTGCGCGGTGCGATTCATTTCGCACTAGCTCGTGCTTAGCGAAACATTTGTGTTTCGCACACTTAACGACATGTTTGCAATCTTTTATTGACGATATTGTAGGTGCCTCATAGGGGTGGGTGTATTCGCTCACTCACCCATGCGCGTTTCACACTAGCTAATGCTCGCTCATGCGCATTGTAGTTGAGCTTTAAGGATGTGACGTGAGCTCAGAGAAAATAATCGAGTGGTATCTAGGCTCGCAATGAAATGACCTTCACTACTGTGAGCATTGCGTCACTTGTATGGCATGTATTATCATTTTATTGGAACCACAGCATATGAATATCGGTTTTGCCGAGTTCTGTTCACAGTAGAATAACTCTTGCCAAAATCTGTTTCTTTGGGTTCACGAGGCAACTTAGAATGGACCCATCTCTTCAAGGACCAAGCTGACATCATAAAAGACACTGATCATCCAAGTACTGATGGCCCTGGAGAGACATGAACAATGTCCAGGTCAGGCATCAGGAATTGGCATTCTTGGCAGTCCTCCATCTGGTGGTGGCTGTCCTTCAACGATGAGAGAAACATTAGGAATATAAGGTGTGCTGGGCAGTTCTATTGAGACCCTGCGCGACGTCATCGGAGGAATTTGTATGTCAAAAGAAACTTAAAGGCGGAAACAAACGAACATTTTTCACACACTAAAAAGCAAAAAACGGATATTTTTTCAACATACTACTACTCATTATGATTTCTGCAAACTTTTACAGCGCATTGTTGCATTTCTTTTGCATTTCCTTTATTATACCAATTATAACTGAATTTAGTATTTCATCTTACATCAATTTGGATATAAATCTTGTTTTCCTTTCTTAATTTTTTAAATACGAAATTTAATTGTGGTGCTTGCTTACGCAATACATGTGTCCAGTGTCAAAAACGAACCCTGAATGACGTTACAGAACAAACAGATGGCGGCTTATATTCCTTCCACCATGCTTCATACATCCACCATGGGTTTGAAGTATTTTATTGAAACAGAAAGTACAAATTCGCAATACGAATTCGTTGACTCTAGAGTACGAGTACAGTGGATGTTCGGCCCCGTTCGATTTACGTGAATCTCCCATCGGCTAACGAAAGCAGGCCATGCAGTGCACCTCTTCAAATATTAAAGCTTGTTTGTTGCTTCTATAGATATATCTTTTTATTTATCTAAATCAGCTCGAAAGGTAGTATTGCAAGTTTATTCTCAGCATATTTAACACACAGTACGACGTTCCAGATTCTAACTATGCTTCATACTCGTATTTGTCCCCATATTTGTTTTCCACGATATCACCCCTTACTTGGCACACGGGTTAATGACATGTAAAGACTTTCAATGTCCCCTTTATTTGCTTGAAGAGGAGTCCCCTGTTTCATTATCCCCTTTTTGTGAAGTGAAAAACGGAGGCTCACACTATGTCCCCTATATAAGTGTGCTGCACTCAGGTTGCCGTAACACTCCCTCGTGGGTTTGAACTCAATAGCGCAAAGGTCATCAGGAACATATTTTTGCAGAGTTTTATTTTGACTCACTTTATGTGTGTATTAATTTCATAGCAGCTCTCACTGGGTTAAGTTGGTTTCCGCCAAATCCAGGGTTAGTGCATACTTATTTTCATCTTTGGTTGGTGCTAAAGCTTGCGGTGAACCTGCACTTTAACCAACAAGCCTGTTTCTGTTCCATAATTTAAGCTGCAACCCCATTTTTGGTAGAAACGTCTGTGTGCTTGTGTCTGTGTTCGGTTGTTTCCAAAGAAATCTTTTCGCTGAGTGATATACAGTCAATCAATCTCATATTCGTACAGTAGATATGTATATAAAAAGAAACATGAACGCTCTTAAGGTCGGCAAGTTTGGTTAAAGAATATATTTGTTTGGTGTATTCGTATAAGACTGTGTCTGCGATCGATGGTGCTAAAGCAAAAAAAAGAGAAAAAAATGTCATAGTCGTCTGGCATATTTTTCTGAAGTACCTCAAAAAGGGGAGAGCGTAGACTTTGGAAGTTCAGACTGAAGAGTTGACTAACGGTATTCACATCATTACATCGGATGCTGTAAACCCAATGTTGAATTCTGTTGTGAACAGCCCTAATGCAATTGCCACAGTTGGATTTGCTTGCTATGACCCTGACCACTCGCGTTCAAAGTGATGTGCCGATGTTGACGTTGGACTAAATCGGGACCAATTACAGAGTTTCGATTTTATACTTGAGCGGGGCAATGATGATGATCGAAATGGTACGTTGCCTAGGTTTTGTCAAAAAAGAATAGTTTACTTTGTTGTACAGGTACATATATTGGTTAATAACAGACTTAGAAGTTGCGCAAGAGACTTGTTCTGAGACAGAAGGAATCCTGGTTGTAGACGGGCTTCAGATTCCCTCTGAGCTACGTACCTACTTGTTAAAATTGTAAAGCTGATGCTGGTCTTAGACAAGCATATGATTGAAATGTTCAGATCTGCGAGTGTTTCTAGGGGTGCAAATTTGTCGTATCCTAGAGACCAGACGTCACAAGTGAGCGTTCGCTGCAGAATTGACTTTTTTTTTTTAATCGGAATTTCAATCTTCTAGCGGATCAAAATGTTGCGTTTGCATGGGGACTTAAGCCCCCTCAGCTAGCTAGGTATTCTTCATTTGACTGTGCCACCTTTATTTGCGAGCATCCACTATTACCATATTTCACAAGCTCATTTCATTTGCTTGGAGTTGCAATTAAATTACAAGAAAGACTGGCACTATTTTCAGATATATGGGTAAAAAGTTTTCTTTGGAATTTGATCATTGTGTTGCACGTGCAAATATAATTTCAAATTACTACGCAGATCTAAAAATATGTCCATATTCAAACATACCAACACCACACCAGCATTAAGACGAGACATTACACTACCTAGGAACATTAAAAATAAAACGAACACTGTCAACATTTAATCTTCTGGCTATTGTAAGTGGTAATCTTAAATCAGGTTAATGATGCACAAAATTGGAGAAGATAGTGCGGTGGACTGATGTAAATACAAAGGCACTATCTTCTCCCAGTCAGTTCAGCTGTAGGGTTTCGTAGATGACATTGACATGGTCGCGCGTTGCCAACATGCCATAGTGGAAGCTTTCGCGAGGATTGAAGAGAACGACTAGTTCCAAACATTTTTACTACCCGAGCTGAACCTGGTCACTGGGGAAACGGGGTCCGGGTACAATCGGTGTCAGACGTCAGCAATCGTCTTGAGTGTGGGAGCCTTGTAGTTTGTTCTGCATAAACGGAAATATGAAAGTTAGACTTGAGGGAAATGTTTCTCGAAGAGAGATTCTGACTGACCTCCTAGTCAGAATCATTAGAAAGGAAACTAAGCTTATTATGTCGAGTGGGGTGATCGGAATGAACCGCCACCTGCCAGGAGATCTCCACCATATTATAATTCCGAATATTAACATAAGCCACGATTTAAATAGCCACATTGCATTGGACGGTTGTAGGTAGGTACATAGGTGATATGGCGCCCTGTCGCCACTTAATGTCGTGGTTCACTTTGATTAACCTGTTGGGTTGTGTTTTGCGGAAGTGGTTTGAGTGGCGTATGTGCATATGAGATTCTCACAACACAGAATCTGCCTTCGCAAGACTGTATGTCCTTACGTTTCATCTTAATTGGATTCCAGTAAGCCCCGGTATCCAGCAGAGGGTCACCGAGTTCACCAAGGATATGAAATGTCTGATGATATGACCATTATGCCGATTGGCTGTCAGAAAAAATGATGACCAATTTGCCGGTTACATTGTGAACTTGCAGCACCAATTTTGTTTCATGTATTGCAGCCACTTCCGCGTGAAGGACGCTGCAGCAGTCTCTTAGAAGTCACAAAAAACCGGTGCATCTGGATCTGCGTACGTTCTTGTGGCCGATTTAAAACAGCACCAATAACATCAGAAGAGAAATTATGGGCAGAATTACTCTTACAATCGCTTCTTGATCATCTTAGCCGCAGTATACGCACGAAAAGCGATCATCTTTGATCCAGATTGTGTCAATAAGTTAATGGGGATGGGGTCAGTGTATTCAACCACGAATTGAACGGACTGTACAGCACTACAAGTTCAGTCATTGAATGCGGTTAGGCCATGTATCATCAGCATCGTCGTCAATTCAATTTACCCATATCAAGTTGAGCTTCATCATAACGCACCTCAGACCACACAACCACAACATAAATCGCACGCACGCCAACTGTCGCAGCAGCCAGTACTGAGGGAGCCGCGCAAATCTCACTGCGAATCCCCATCGCAATTGAACTAAAATAAAACAATTTAAATTAAAAACACAAGTATCTCACATCTCTCAGCGCACCGCACACCATCTCCATTATCCCCCCATTTCAGGCATCTTCACACAACCGAAGTACAAGGCATTTCCAAACTATTTTTACGAAATTCTCATGTCGCCCGTTCGCCGTCCGAGACGTCACATCATACGTCCAGTGCACGCGTAAGAGGAAAATCTTTCACTACACAAGACGACAGGGAGTGAAAAAGACAGAGACGGACTCGTTCAAAAATAGATGCAATTCGCTCGATCTTTTTTCAGTGTACTCAGCCTCAACGTCGCACAGTCCGAGTGTGTTCGGCCTTCTGGACATTGAAGCACACGTAGGGGTACACATTTCTCGCTCTGGTCTCTTCATCTCGAACACTTGAATGGCACACACGAGTCGGGGATACGAGCAATGATCCTGCGCACTCACACCATTTACTCATTGCAGGTCTGCCGCTGCCCACGATCAGCGTGACGAGATCAGTTTGAGTTTTTCCTCCGTGCTCTGTGCTTGTGTACACAACCGTCTTTCATTCAAATTCAGCAACAACCCTTAGACAACTGATTGCTGACAGTGAACAATTAAAAGGCAAAATCAAGAGAGTCTTCTAGTTGCGATCGTGTAGCGCGCCGGTTTCGTGGCATCTGAATTCCGCGCTTGGGTAAAAGAATGCATCGCATTGTCTGCTTATTAATTCGTCTGTTTATCCGTTGATCTACGCTCTCTGGATGCGGATCGTCTTTTGAAATTGAATTAAATTAGTGCGCCAGTGAAGTGAATGAACGTGAGTCCTTAAGAGACTGCAGATTGTGTATCTTTGCGCCTTTCGGTGTATTTACAATTCTAAAATTTTTGCAAACTGCTACCGTCGGAAGCAATGCAATATCGCAGTCGTAAATGAATATTTTAGCAATACATTGCAGATATATGTACATCGGTGCTGATAGATACATTGAGAAGATTCGTACGCGGTGATGTATCTTTTTTAAAATTTAATAGCGGTGAACGAGATATTTTTTGGCACGACCACCGACGTTTATTGCTCGTTCGTTTAATGTAAGCACGAGCGTGTGTATTTCGCGGTGAATACGTCGCAGATACGAGTACATTTGAACGTCATCACTTCATCTGATTGCCTGTCTCTAATGGAATCGTGTATGTGTGCCGGTGTTTTTTTTTTTGATTTTAAAATTAATACATTATTTTTTCCGCGAAAAGATTTATAAATAATATTCGTTGTGACGTGACCCACAGATTACGATATATCCGCCAAAAAATAAAAAAAAAAACATTTGCGGTCGTGTTGTCTGGTGCCAACTGTGGCAAAATAACTCGTCAAGGTAATTACCAAATGCTTCTTTATTTTCATATTTAGAGGGGATCACGGGGACAGTTCTAGTTTAAAAACACTGCAAGCAAATTTACTCGTGCGGCACTTAGGTTATACTGTGTGATTCACGTATGGACGGAGGCCTTGTAGTTCGATCGTATTCGAATCTTCCAGGTCGTTAATGAAATGTCATACGCAACTGCAAGATCTTCTCCTTTACGAGTTTCTTCGTTTAAAATGCATTGAGAGGCATGCCAAGATGTAATAAGAAAATTACAACGATAAACCCCTGGATAAGGGCTCCCACTAGGATGCGTATTTAATTATTTACTTATCAAGCCATGGATGGTCTCAGCCTGAGCAGTAGCACCCCTGGGCACCCTGCTTTAGGTCATCAAGACCAAGCATCTTGCGTCCGCGATGATTTCTATACCGGATGTTCCTCCACTTCACAAACTAAGAAGTTCGGATTCGAACAACCTCTTAGCTGAAGCATTGGTGTCCATGCGCCCGATGTGGCCAAGCCAGTGCAGTCGAAGGGATTTTTGTCTTCCGGACTGCAATCACATTTTGGTACAGTTCGTAGAGTTCGCTGTTGTGTCTCCTTCTCCATTCATCTTTCACGAAGACGACACCATATATCCAACGTAAAAGTTTTCTTTCGAAGACATCAAGAATCAGCTCTGTTGATTTGCTTCTCCAGCTTTCTGCGCCATATAGTAGGACTGGCGAAATAAGAGTCTTGTATTGCTCGATCCTTCGATTCCGGGGTTCGAGTCCAGTTGTTTCGACAAGCCGAAGTAACAGCGATTGTCAAAGAAGATTCTACGGCGGATGTCGTTCATGGAGTTTACATTTCCACCGTGATAGACAAAAAGCTTCTACATTGAAGTTGTCAATCGTCACAGGTGGTATGAAAAAGTCCACCATGACACTTTAGGAAGGCGCAACAACGGCAACAACACAAGGCACACGGAAAGCAACGAAGCCGAATGCTCAGGAAACTTTTCTGATTCGAGATCCATTTTCATTTATGTGCGCCATCTTGTGCACAGGCGTGTTTTGTTGGCGAGGAGTCGATCCGGGGTGGACCTGAGCGCCTCAAACAAAAATCCCCTCTAGCTGGCACGATACATAGCCAGGTACCTTAAGGTGGCTGAGGTCATCTCCATTTGTGTGCGCCATCGAATTCGTCGGCGTCCTCTATTGCGTTGCGTCACTGGTGCGGAGTCGAATATTTTTCGGATTGGAACAGTACCACCATGCGCTGTACATGATCTACCTACATACGTTAGTCATTGAATCATGTTTCTCTACAACCCACATAGTTCATCTTATCCTCCAATCCATCGCAAACAGGACCAAGGAGACTTCTGCCCGAACTTTATGTTTACTGGATAATTGTTTGACTCTCTGGTAAACTCTGACATCATCTGCGTAATAGCATCCCCCGATCACTCGATCCCGTCGATCGCGCCGAGAAGTCGTGATCCCTGCCATATTTTCTGTTCATAGAGCTCACGAACAATTCTTGTAGTCCAATGCAAAGTTGCCATGTAGACTTACAGCTTCCCTGCAGGTCCTTGTCATGAGGGCAAAACGCAGCACATCAGTGGCAGCTATTGTCTCGCTGTGGGGTGAACATTTCGATCTAGATTGGCCTAGATTTTAAGCACCGAGTCATTTTTAATTCTCACCTTTTTTACTGCATCACTACCAACAAAACTGCCTTCGCTTCAAAACCATATCATAATTATTTTTCACCACTCGAGTGACACTCCGCTGTTCATTTTGATTTGTTCACTGACATCGCATGTGTTGAATTGTGAGTTCGTTCGGTATTCTAGAATTTCACCTTTATCATCGCTTGTACAATAAACGTCAGTGCGCAGGCTTTAGCTTTCCTCAACATGTGTCAATGTAGCCTAGGCTTTCGTCCGAGCTTTCGTCCAAGGACAGTCAACGTATTGCCGCGTAGTAATAGTAAAATACACGAACTTATTCAATTTTCATTTTGTAGGCTTTATTTTGACTTGACATAAGTCAAGTTAATCCAGGGATGTAGACCGCACCCAGAAAGGGTACAGGAGTGTAAAAGTAAACAGTTTGTTGTGTCGTTTGGCATGTTGGGTAGGGTCAAGGGAAATTAGTGCCGCACGATGAATATACATCGAAGTTGCTGGTTAATTCCCTCACTAAGACGTGGAATCGAAGACTGAAGGACTAGGATGACCACACCATCAAACGAACTATTCGCAATTAAAATCCATTGTCGAAACACCATTACATCCAGAAAGTGCCATCGTTTGGTGCATTTTATGGGCCGGTTATTGGTCCGTAAGTGTTCAAAAATTATGATGTTCAGACGTTGCAATCAACGGTAGCTGTGAGATGAATGAATCGTTATTGCCGGAATATAGCCTGATGTGTCAGTCGCTGCGGTCACATGCCATTATCTGTCAAATATATTAGAGTTCTATGTTTTCTTTGAATTTATACTTCTCTGCCTCTACAAAGAACACTCTTTACTTCACGTCGACTAACCATAAACTGTCAGCATTGCTATTTAGCAAAAATGACGCTCAACAAAGTTGTGAAGCGTTATCGAAAAAACCCTGTAAAACCGCCAATTTCTATAATCGGCATTCCAGCAATAACAGAACAAAAGCTCAATAATTTAAACAAGGCATCCTAGAACTAACTACCATCTATATTTAAAAAACGAAGAGCAAATCACAATTTAATTAGCATCACTGAACGATTGATATACGCTGCACTTCCCTGAACGAGTCTACACTCAATTCACCTCAACTAATTCAATTTCCACCTAAGACGCCTGTACGTTGCACAAGTACTCATATTCGTACCCTGAGATTACACCAAAAATTGAACATTTCCTCTGCCAAGTTTCCATCATCGCATCTGTACATCTCGCCTCAGCAAACATACATATGTATGCATCGAACTCAACAGTAGCACAAATGTATCCCACCCTCGCACTAACCTACCTCTCGAAACGTACGCAAAGATTTGTAGAATCGTTGCTTCTCTCAACGATTTAACATTTCTACGTCGACAACAAAAAAATGAGACAAAGCAAAGCAAAGTGAAAAGTAAAGAAAGCAACAAAAAATGGAAAAAAAAGAAAAGCTTCTCTCACACAAGCGCACACACACAATCCATCTATCTATCCCGAATTCCACCCATCCGAATAGCATCCCCTAACAGATCCAACAGCGTTTCACTCAGAGATGAACACGGGTATATCGAAGAATACCCAACAAAAGAGCGAGCATACTCTTTCAAATTTCAAACAGACAACCAACCGACCACCCATACAGGACTTTTATCCTCGCAATAAAATCAGTGTTTTTTCCTCTCCCTATTTTTTAAGCTCGAGCAGTTTTTTCTTCAAGAAATCAAATCAAATTTTCTATCAAAATACTTTTCAAAATTTCATAAATTGTGAAAAAACTTTAAGATACTTTACGTAAGTGTTTGTAGTTGATGGAGTTTTATTCAATTTCATTCGCTTTCAAGTTGAAATGCATATTTTGTTTGTCTGGTGTCTTTTTGAAACTTCTGCGAAAAGGATCCATTTAAAGAAGGAGTCAAGTTTTTTTCTTCGTTTTTTTTCCTTCTCTTTCACTTTGTGCTCCTGGTGCTCCTGCTTTGATGCTCTTTCATTCAGTCTCCCTCTCGCTCTTTATCTGCCTCCATCTCTGTCTTTGACTCTGTCTCTCACAGTCGTTCGCTTTCGAGATTTTCAGTTCAGCATTACGTCTCTATTCAGTGTGGTGATGCTGTACTAGTTTCACTGTGCTCCAAAAATGGGGTGGCCCATTCGTTTCGCGTAGTGTATCTCTGTGTGTATCTGCAAGAGATTTCAGTGTTATACGAGTATCTACTTCATTGTATGTTATGCTATCCTGTTGACGCAGTAGCATCCTGTAATAAAATAATACATCTCAAACAACAACAACAAGAAGAACCACCATCACAGTAGCATCACATAAATGTGTAAAAGAAATGTTAAAAGTGAAAATGTACGACGCCCCAAAAGTGAAAACCGAACAAATATTCGAACAAAAAAATACTTCATAAAAACGAAAAGGAATCTATAAATTATAATTGAAAAGAAATTTGTTTTGCTATTCTTGTGAGAGTTTGGTGGAAAAAAAATAAAGAAAATTGATTGAAAGTTGCGTGAATTTCGTGAAAATTCTCGAAAAGAAAAAAAAAAGTAACAGATACGCAATCCACATAATCCACCATTGGACCGAACGTACAATACTATCTTACAAGGTTCGTGTAGAATGGTAGAAATGAAACGATTTTTTGCTCGGTTTTTTGCCTTTTTTTTGTCTATAATTTTCTGTGAAAATACTTGAAAAAGTGAAATGTGATTTTTGATTCCGTATGTTTGGTGATCATACTATCTAAACTCATCATCAATTAATACTTTCACCCAACAAATGGATGGATATCATTTTTTTCCGTAAAATACTGGACAAAAATACCGTAAAATAGTGGATACGAATAAAAATTAACCCTTGACAAGAAAAAAAAAATAAAAATTCCTTTGAACCATCCGCATTTACCCATCCTCCATCAGCTGCAGAAAAGGAAGCTAGTCTTCTAAGTCGTCAGATGCAATTGCAAGCATAACGTGTCTTAGTTTTAGTAGTAGTAAATTGTAAAAAAACGAAAAAAAAACAAACTAAACCGATGAAAAACAAAAAGAAATACAAGAACTGAATAAGCGGTGAAAATGAAAATATCGCGTAATTACTTTCGCGTATATTTTCTAGATGCGACAAAGCCCCCTCGCCCCCCTCTCTGCCAATTTTCTCGTGAAATGTGTACTTTTTTTGCGTGTGTGTGTGTGTCTCTTTCTACTTCTTCCCGTCGCAGCGCTAGTACGGGTATGTGTACTATATGGAATTTCAGAGTGTCCTTTTTTTTTGCTGATGCTGGAGGTTATGTTTTGGGGAGAATGGATGTTTCTTGTTCCTTGGCGAGGCCTGTATATGCGCATATTTTCATGCTTTATTTAAAATTTTCTCATATCTTTTTTTTCGTACTCGTTTTCTCATTCGTACTGCATCTGACTTGAATAGTTAGGGGTGTTTGTGAAATGTTATAGTGAATGGAATTGCAAACAAAAAACGAACTAATGGAAATAGAATTTTGATTTATTTTTAGATGAAAAGCCAACTTTGGGGAACACCCTTACACGATGGGGTACAGAGAAATCGCGCCCAATGTTAGGATATCCATCGAATCTTTTCCGTCTGATGCATTTTGTATGATTTAGCTTATAATGCGTGTGACCATGCAAATAATTGCATATTTTTCTGAGAAATGGTGCGGACAAAATTTCGTTTAGAGGATACCATCTCAGCCGTGTTGTTGTCAAACAATGTTCTCCATTGATCACTATTTTTCAATTTTCACATTTCATGCAGTTTTAATTCTAGTCCCAAGTTCGTGTGTGATCACTGATCGCCATCAAGTGATGTTTGTTGATTACTTATGATGCTGACTGAACATTGACTGACTTTAATACACATTCCTTCTTCTATTAACCATAAGCCTGTGCTCCTCCCACGAGTGAGTAGATTTTTAAGAACGCTGCTCCAACGTTGCTAAGCTTCATAAAAGACTTCGTGCTATGGGCAGTAGAGGACAATTCGCAACTACTTGCAGTTGTTAAGAATTACCAAAGATTATACGAAGGACTTTCCTCTCGAAACAACCAAGAAACGCTTCGCCGCTTTAGTTAGTTGAAATGTTTCTGTGCCATACCGCAGGACTGGGACTATCAAGGTCTTATATAGGGATATCTTGGTCCTTCGAGAGACAGTCGACACAGAGATTGGCAAAGGCGATCCTTCGTCTTATCTGCGCGGTGGTATCATTGATTGTATTCCTAGCCTATGTAGACAAAGTCTTTCTCTACATTAAAGTCATTGTATGCCTATATTGACGCTTTGTACAAAACGTTGGTGTTGGTGAAACTTTTTTGTAGGCAGCATATCTATACTATGTCTTACCTCCATTCAACACAAGGCCCATTTTAGCCGCTTTCTTCTCGATGCTCACATAAGCAAATGATGTCCATATCATTTGCATATGCAAGCTGTTGTACAGATTTGTGGAAGATCGTGCCTCTGGTGTTGACGTTTGGGTTACGTAGGGTCTCTGTCTAAATCCCTTTTTAACATCAAAGGTCTCGGTAAAGTCTTTACCGACCTTAACGGAGCAATGGACATTTACCATCGTCATTCTGTAAAGAAGAACGAGTCTTACTGAGATGCCATAACTAGACGACGCGCTGTCTCCATATATAATGCTATACCCGGCTTTATGATCGATAAACATATGGTGGGTATCTGCCGTAATGGAAATATTTGGTTGATGGTGGATTTCGCTAGCGTGAAGGCGCACTGATATTGACAAATCAGGCTGTTGACTTAGGGTTTCAGCGCATACACTAGACGATAGGGACGATTTTGTATGCGAGACTGAAACCTCTGTAGATGGCACAGAGTGCCTCTTTTTTTAGGTTCGGGCAAACGACGCTAAGATTCCATTCTTCGGGCATACTTTCATCCGACCAGTTCTTAAAACTACCAACCGTAATACAAGGGCAGTGTGATAAGTCAGAGACTGTTTGAATAAAACTCTCAAGGCCCTCAAAGTAGGCGTTGCTTGCAAATAGAAAATATTTGTAAAAATAATCGCAATATCTGGAGAATGTGCACTTCGTAGGCACTGGTTCATGATAATTTGTTTCTTCAGCAAATGTGGTCGATCCGGCTAATTGAGATAGAAAAACACCGCGTCCCAAAGATTTGCGACCATTTTCTTTTGTGGCCGACAGACCTCCCTTGGCCTTCTTTGGTCCGCGTTCACTCGGAGAATCCCACAGTCTTAATTCTTGCTTGAGCTCTGGTTTCTTCTGGTGGCTCCATGTCTCCGTCACGGTAGCGAAACAGCGCAAAAACTGATTCGGATTGCGGCGGAACATCGCCCAATATCATTCCATGGATTTTATCGACGATTTCGGGCTTGACTCGTTCTTTTAGGCGAATTGAACGTTTGTCGTCACGATATGAATGGGACTCAATAAACCACCATTGAAATTTCCGTTGCTACCTTATTGTTCATGCTTGGAATCGAAGGAACTTTTTTATGGAGCCAAGTTGAATCTTAGCCAAATGATATCAACGAATTTCGGCCTACATCAGTATGAGATTGCGATTGTGATGCAAGAATTGAAAGTGGACGACCATAGAAAACGCCGTGAGTTCGCAAATTGGGTCTAGAAGTGTTCTAAAAATGTAGAGGCCCATTTTTTTGCCATGTGGCTATGTCTACTGCCGCTATTGGAGCGAGCACAAGCCACAAGTGTTTGACCAAGGATCAACAAAGATTGACTGTTTGGCGCTATTTATGGTAGTGGCATTTTTTTAGCTTATTTCTTTCGAAATGAGGAAGGAGTTACGGTGTAAAGTGATGACCAGAGCTCGACAACATTGATACATCCGATTTATGATTTCAACTTCACCCGAAGTTGTGAAGGAGGTCCGCGTTCACTCGGAGAATCCCACAGTCTTAATTCTTGCTTGAGCTCTGGTTTCTTCTGGTGGCTCCATGTCTCCGTCACGGTAGCGAAACAGCGCAAAAACTGATTCGGATTGCGGCGGAACATCGCCCAATATCATTCCATGGATTTTATCGACGATTTCGGGCTTGACTCGTTCTTTTAGGCGAATTGAACGTTTGTCGTCACGATAAGAATGGGACTCAATAAACCACCATTGAAATTTCCGTTGCTACCTTATTGTTCATGCTTGGAATCGAAGGAACTTTTTTATGGAGCCAAGTTGAATCTTAGCCAAATGATATCAACGAATTTCGGCCTACATCAGTATGAGATTGCGATTGTGATGCAAGAATTGAAAGTGGACGACCATAGAAAACGCCGTGAGTTCGCAAATTGGGTCTAGAAGTGTTCTAAAAATGTAGAGGCCCATTTTTTTGCCATGTGGCTATGTCTACTGCCGCTATTGGAGCGAGCACAAGCCACAAGTGTTTGACCAAGGATCAACAAAGATTGACTGTTTGGCGCTATTTATGGTAGTGGCATTTTTTTAGCTTATTTCTTTCGAAATGAGGAAGGAGTTACGGTGTAAAGTGATGACCAGAGCTCGACAACATTGATACATCCGATTTATGATTTCAACTTCACCCGAAGTTGTGAAGGAGAAATTAGCGACTGAGTCATCTCAGGGCGAGCGTTCATCAATTGGCCGCCGCGTTTTAACAACTTGCCCTCACTCGATCAATCTCTCTAGCATACGTCAAGTCCTTAGCTTATGCTAACAAGCCAACCACTTTTGAGCCCAACATACCCATTTGCCGGAATAACCATGCACACATTGATGTGCAACTCCATCCATACAAAATGGTTCTTTCTGGTCGCCCTTTATCACATTGCAACTAATTGTCCGTAAGAGCATGGTGCCGCAATTTTGAGACCGGATATTTGTTGATCGTGCTTCTTCATTGGGCGCCATTCTAAAATATCTCCATATTTGCCAATATCTGATGAATTGCTACTTATCTCAGCACAGTTTATGAACTAAACATGTAGATCGACTTCTAATCGTTGGCATAAGTGCCCAATCTTTGAACTCATGGACGCGAACGCACATCATTTCACCTCATGTAAGTGTGTAGTGTGAAATCTTCCACTCGCTAGGTCGATGGCCACAATAGTTGTTTTTAGTTCCAGAAAATATTAATAGAACAATTGCAGTTTAATTACTCGTAAATGGTTTCGGTTTGAGTGAAAAAAACTCTTCCAGGAACAGTCTTTCACATAAATTCGTAAGGGACAGCCAAGGGTAAACGCGAACTTCTGCTGAAATACATATTTATACTCATCCCCATAGTTTTTGAATGTTTTCGAAATCCAAATGTTTTCAAAGTGAACTGATGCTGAAGCAGTGCAGAATGGAGGGCTTATGATAGCTTAAAAGGTATTCAGTTCCATTCGTTGTATGGTACTGATACAGCCATAAGGGTACCAGTAAATCCACATATTCTACGTACTTATTATGCATCCCCATGGTTGGGCTGTAGAATTTTCGAACAAAGTTAATGCAGGTAATTTTTGTGATCTTCTTCGATTCCGATCCGGTTATTGGTCAATCCGAGTGGAGAAGGACCTCAACCAACTGGGCGAGAGCAACTAGAGGCAGTTAGCCAGAAATCGCGCTAGCTCTGGATGCTTGTTTGTTTGAGTTACCGCATTGTAGTGCCACACAGCATTATAAAATCTCCGAAAATGCTGTGTCACAACATTCAGAATTGACTGTGCGACAGCGGATGAATTCGAATCAAAAGTCAATGAAAAACCTTTACATTCATATGTATGCAGGATCCGAGAAAATCCAAATGAAAGTAACACGAATTTTATGTTGAAAATGTATAATATTGAAAAAGAATACAACAGAGGTGGCAAAGGTCGGACGCCCGCCACGAATTGCGCTAAAGGTGGTCCTACATTTATGATTTCCTACTAAACTCCTTTTTCATTCTAGAGTTCGACATTGGACCGTGGATGTAAAATAACACTGAAGTACAGATGAATGATCCGAATGCTGGGCTCAGAATTGAGTTTTTGGTTCAATGGTATCTTGCGAACGTGTTGATATTTAATTCTTATTGAGATTACAAGAGTAGAGACTACTACTACTGGGCATGTTCATTTCGAAAGCAGCTAGAAGAGCTTTGAAGACTACTAAAATTCTCAAACGAAATCGGCTTCAACAATGGAATTCAATTCATCTTAATTTCTGACAATTTAAAAGTCATGCGGCCTCGGAGTCTATTCACAGTAAACGGAAATGGTATTCTTTAGATCTCTGCAAACAAAGCATAAACATCTAGAAAAGAAGCTCCTCAGTCAGTCGTGGAAGCATATTGTGGCAACATAGAAACTTACAAAATTCTGCTATCATCGAAACATCGACAATGCTAACGTATCTCAAAACTGATACGGGATCTTGCACGGAATTCTGTTGGATACGCATTTCATATGAAAAGGGTCAATTTTATGAAAAATTCTACTTTAACAACAAAAGTTCAATCGGTTCGCTTTAATGGGATCTACGATGTTCCGATGGGTTGCCGGAATATTTTTCAAAGTGTGCGCTATTAGGTTTAAAAACGCTTGAAAGCCCGTACTTTTTCTAAAGGATTTCTTCCGGTAGACTTCTACGAAACGGAAATTACATTTTTTTTATCTTCGAACGAAATATGGATTGAACAGTGGACTACTAGGTCCGTAGTGCTGTTCAACGCCATTTCCTCTGAAGTCGACATACATATCATTTAAAAATGTTGCTAAAAACCTAAATGACTATATCTTGGAATTCAAGTATGTGTAAACTTTGTAATCCGATGATCGGTAAATAACTTCAAGGCTTTCAAACCCTCTGACTGGTTGAAAATGGTGGCTATATTCAGATGCCGTCCTACTTTGAGAAATCAAAAATGTTCTTTTGTAACTAAACCACTCTTCGAGCAGAATTTCACAACGAGGTGGTCAAGTATTTTAGCATCCAACTTTACACTGTGACATCCCAGAGAATTGTGAAGTGAACTAGCTCGCTAAAAAGTGTACTAGGTCCGTACTCTTTCCGGATGGTGACCTACCATCCATGCCCATCGCTACTGCAAAGCGTGTACTGAAGCTTAAATCGCCTACTCACACAAATCGTAAATGGTATACCGGCACTGGGTGCCTTATTACAAATGACCTACTATCGATCCAAAACACATACGTAACCTGATCAGAATTTGTATTAAGAATTTTAGAAACATTGGAACACATTTCTCCAGATTAGACCTCCCCTATAACGACTTCTGCAGAAGCTGCAGAGATGAAAATGAGGAAGAAACCATTACCCAACTGCAACTGCAGTGTTCTCTTCTCCCATAGAAAACGTCATACTATATCAATATGGAATGGAGAATGATTATGGCATTTACACTGCCCCCTTTCTTGATCTAGATCTTTGATCTTGTAATATCCTAACCATAGTTTATTCATGTTAAGGTGGTCCTGTTCGCTATATTATGTCTACTTAATGTCAGGTTTGGGCCCTAGAAGTGTAGGTGTTCCACATTTCCCTTTGCTTATCAGCAGTGTCTGCATAGTTTTTCGAGCTGCTGTGCCGCCTTTGCATAAGAATTTACGAGTAAGTGCTCCACATAATGTCCTTAGGGCAGACTTGTTCAGTTTCACAGCCTGGGATCGATCGTCATGCATTTTTTGGAGTGTGTAAGTCCGTCCGTGCGGCGGCCGTGGCGTTATGAGTATGTGCGCGACTCCAACGAACATACACCTCGGCGTCTAGGTTCGATTCCCAGTACGACACAAATAATTTTCACGACCCCACCTCTTTGGTGTAACTGGCAATGCTCAAATTGGCCGTTCGGATTATGCATACAAATGTGGGTCCCTTCCACTCGTGATAGAACAGTAGCAAGCACAACACGAGTGGTTGCTGTGAAGCTATACCCTCGCTCTCTACAGGTTGTAGCGCCACCGTTCCAGAAGTGGCATTTATTTGATCAGTTATTTGAGTGATGTAGTGTTTCAACGTTACTATATCCATAAAGGGACAAAGAATTATTTTCCCCTCTTTGCTTGTGCGTCTTCCTTTCCATTGCCTTCAATGGTTTTCATGCCCTGGCACCCATAAGAGTTTTAACCTTTTTTTCTTTGCTAGCATGTTTTGTGACAGTCCCAGACAGCGGTGGAGTTGAATGTAAAACTTTTTAGGGCTTTAATTACTGTCTGGCTATCTGAGAATATTGATTTATTTAAGTTGAGTGCTTCCCTATTGTTGGTGCAATAGGCTGCCTCATTTCTCATTCCTACTCCACTTTCTGACTTTTACCCGACTGTGTACCATCTTTGAGCGTCGTCATCCATCCAAGGTGAGTTGTTGGCTCATTGCATTTTGATGATCTGTTCTCTGCCTTTGGCAGACAGCCACTCCAATCTAAGCTAACCTACAGCGCCATAGAATAAGTTTGGTGTAATCATTTGATTGTAGATCCACAAGTTAATTTTTGCTTTAAGTTCCCAGATTTTTTCTACAAGCTCAATCGCTTTTTTGTACACATTGTGTTGATATATGCATTCCAGGAGAGTTTATGACCAAGTGTTACACCCAAGAATCTTACCCCTTCCTTTAGCGTAGTGGATGTTTCTTTAATGTTGAGACCCTGAACCTTATTTATTCTTCTTTTGGTAAATGTGATTATATTGGTTTTGTGAGAGTTCCATCTCCATGTTATTTCCAAGGCTTTTTGCAAGAGATTGCAGATGACATTCTCATGCTTTCCCTTCACTATGACAGCTAAATCATGTCCTTAACTAAAGGTTGTAAAGCCATTTGTGCTAAGTACATCGAGAAGGTCATCAACCAGGAGAGGAGATAGGACACCCTTCGATGGTCTTAATTACTATTTTTTGTATGTAATCCGTTTGGCTATTATTAGCCCTTCTCTTAAAATGACATTTATCCATCTGAGGATTATGGGGTCGACTCCTTTCTTGGTTAGACCATTGGTTATTGATGTATGGTCAGCGGTATCATGTATGGTCCATATCCATAAAGACGATGGTCCAATCGAACTTATGGCGAATAACACCACCAGAAAATCTAAACAATGTCGATTGGTCGAAGGGCTTCATGGAGATACACTGAAGTTCCGAAGCGTTTCCTTGTTTTATTCGTTGCTTCACAAGGCTCGTCGGCATTGGCTTCTTCTGGAAATTCTCTGATTCAAAAGTAGATTAATAGGTTCTTGGATTTCCTTCAACATATTCGTTGAGATCGTATTAAGCGAAATTTATTCCAATTCTGAAAATAAATGTACTGCACAAAATGGAATCAAGAAATATCTTCAAAGTGAGCGAAAAAGTCAAGAAGTTTTAAAAATCGTTCCCCAAACAAAAAACTTTGCAACAAATATTCTAGGTTTGGTTAGGTGCAGGTGTCCGGCCGAAGGGATTATTCCAGGGAACCAGACAAGCCGAACCAACTGAGTTTGCTTCAGGAACCATTTGAGTTCATGACTTAAAGGACAATCCCTCACACTTGGTTTAGAGCGAGGCCCATTAAGCACCTCTTGCTGAACTTTGGACCGCAGTAGCCGGCTGCAATACAGCTCCAAAATCGTAGCCAGGAAAAACGCCTTGTCGTCACCTAGAAATATAAAAAAAAAGGACTTGCAGCTCAACAACTGCGCAAAGAACTAAAGATAGGAAGCGACTTACCCTTATATTGTTTGTAAAAAGAAAGTTTATGCTTTGTCCAAGAAATATCCAAAAACGCCTAACCTTCGCAGAAAGCCGCATTCATTGCAGCAGAATGCAATTTGGTCAATGAATCTACATAAATGCAAATAAAAAACACCAAAACCAGTAAGCGAGTGTGGTTTAGACCATCTTAAAGGCTGACATAAAGGTGCCTGGTCTGCGGTTGTTTCCCCTTCAGCGGCATAACAAGTCTCGTCAAAATTGACTTCGGGTCCAGCTTGTGTCAACGTTATAAGGGAAAACTTAGCCTTTTCTGCTTCAAACAATTGGTTGGCAAGTTTTGTTTTCCATGCAAAGTAGCTAAAAAGTCTCCGTACTCTATTGAGCACCTTTGTCGCAGCCTACCGTCTTTTTGGGTAACCTTAAAGGCGGGACGTCCGACTTTGACATTTTAGGTAGGATACATGTAAAATCATTTGTTAAGTAAATTTTTTTTAAATTTATTTCTGAGGCAAACTGAAGCGACTATTTGTGCAAGTTATTCATTTAATTAGGGGTTTTTGTTTATATTAGTTTCATATTTATCCTTGGAAATTGTATTTCAGAACAATTGACTTGTCAAACGCGAGCGTTCTATTTCGATATGGAAAACTGAGTTTGCCGGGCTCGTAAACTCGATAAAACGCGTACGCGCGAACGCGTTCTGTCCTAAAGGAAGCAATAAACCGCGCGACACCATAAAAAAAAATACTTTTGAATATGCCCAAGCGCTTTGCTACAATTATAAATTGTAGAGGATCCACTTGTTATTAAGTTTCTTTCATATCAAAAACGACAGTCCATTTGTTTTGTATGCGTTTCAGAATTTGCAATTTAGTCTTCTTGAAATTGTGGGTCATTTAATTTTCTGCATTCAAAATTGTATTCAAAAATAAACGCAACAGTCCTTTCAAGTTCAAGTGATTATAGAGATTGTTTTGCAGTTTCTTTTAATCGAGAGTGTATATCAATCGATTGTTCTTTTCAAATGAAGTACATTCATTTCACTTTCGAATCCAGACCTACATTTCGGAGATGATAAGCTCTAATTGGTAAATGAGTTTGGTTTTAAAACAGAGGAAAATGCAAAACTGTCAAAAACAAGCTGCCAGCTACTGTCGACATTTTGAATGTGTTTTAGTGACGTTTTCATATTTATTGGGTGAGCGTGTACGCACTGACTTAATGGCAATTTCAATAGTGAATTTTTCGTACTGCTCTAATTTAATTTGCAGCGGAATAAAAATGTGGAAAAACGCGTAGCGTCATACGGATTGCCTTCGGTATTTGTGTATAAATAGGAATAAATGTACATGCATCATGTGTTGTGTGGTGTGGAACCCAAAGTGGCCCACTGGATCTACACTGCCACAGTAAGGCCTATCTTACTATGGTATGGAGAAATCATAAACCAAAACAGAACGGGAATGTTAGCTACTACAGCTACTACAGCAGCTACATCACTAATTTTATATTTAAAATTATTTCCTGTTGACGTAACGGTCAAAAAGACTGCCTTGAAGCTGAAGGAAAATAATCCCTTTGGCACATGGTAATATCACAAATATTGCAGATATTAGCACGGACTACCAAGAGCAATTCTCCATTCTTATTTCGTCCAAGTGCTTCTGAACAAGTCAACATCCGTACAAATGGGTCAAAACAAACCGATGGTGTTATACCCTTGCCTTGCTATGTCAAAGGAATGAAATAGCTGATATGTAGGCTAAGCACGGAGTACAACTAAAGGCAGAGTTTAACAATATTCCCCTAGCAACTTCACAAATAAGTACAGCTAACAAAAATTGGACAAAACCGTTTCCAAGCAATTCTGGCCCAGCTTCTTAAAACGAAATATATTATCGCTCTACACTGAATATTGCTCGGCACCACAACTGGGCAATATCTTACAGAGTATCATGCCCACAGAATATAACCTGTCTCGTCTAGCATATGCAGAACCTGCAGAGCATCGGAAGAGATTGAAGCATTGCCCACTGCAAGGGCAATTGCACGCTCTAATGCACGACTGTACTTCGGCTTTCTCAAGTACATGATAAATATCAACATATGTACTCTGCTTTGCAAATGCTTCAAAGACATCCTGTATATAGGATAGGAATAGTTAAGCCACATCATCAACTCTAGTTGGTTTGTGTGTTTCAGAGCGTTTGTGGCGACACTATGTACACCCGTTGGGCTATGTGAAGTCCACTTTATTCGGAGAAAATTCACTAAAGACGTAACACGATATGTAGCTAGATTGCTGCTCGGCCATCAAATAATAGCGGAAACAATCATAGGCCAGGTTCCGAGTGTGAACAGAAGAAACATGTAAACGTCGAGGCATAGCAAAATGCGATGCAACAAAAAAAGCACAGCGCAAGAGTAGTGTCGCGTTGAAGTCGGGAGGAGAAGTAGGACTCCAGCGACCTCCCATCTCATGGATATCGAAGAGACTAGGGACAAGCAAAAAATACGGTCCTTTTATAAGGAAACCAAAAAAAGGTGAACACGGAAGGCGTTACTCAATTGTTGGATTACGCAGATGGTATAAACACATGCCGTGGTAGAATGCTATTTGAAGCCGAAAGCTGGAGAGTTAGCAAAATAGTAGAGCTGATTTCGGTCCCTTGAATTCTGGTTCGGGTTTGTGAGTGGAATGTAATGTCCAGTTTGTGAGGAAAGTGAGCGGTGGAGAAGACAGCTGAATGCGATGTGGTCGTTGATGTAGTTCTAAAGGCAAACAAAGTTTCCACAATACCTTTTTGCTGAAAATTGGTTATTTCAGTTCACGTCTAATTTGTTAAGGATGTGTCCCTGTGTTGCGAACTTTCACATCTGTCTGTGGCACCATTAGTTGTCACTCTTCATCAGCTTAATACTGATTCAAGAATTGGATTCCAAATAAGATCTTCCAAAAATGAATTTGGTAGAATCCAGTGACAAGAGATGTTGAACAGTTCTGTCATCTCACCAGAAGATTAACAACAGCCTCACCACTGGCCCCCAGAATTGTATTCTCCTGAAAGTCACTGCAAATAACAGCGAAACGGATAAGAAACCAAAACCAACCTTCTCTCCACTGTGCGGATTCCTTCCTCTGTACGTACTAACAGATTCCGTTAATAGTAACACATACTCTATTTCCAGGGATTTTAAAATCTGTGCTTAGCTAATATTGTGGCTGTGATCTATAGTGGCGATACAGGTGTGCCTATACACTGCACACCTGTATCGCACACCACGCACACCACTCACACCACGCACACCACGTCACACAAATTCGTACACATTAGTTTTTCATTGGACTTCAACGTAAAATGAACAGCGCAATGTGTAATAGGAGTGATACAAGGTGGCGCAAAATTAATCATCCTATCGGAAGATGTTATTATGCTTGCAAATGGCGTTGTACGTCGATCATATTTGACAATTGTGAACTAAACAGCTGCAGTATACAAACAGACAAGCCATAGACTCCACAAGAGTATCAACAATCATCTCAACAATGATGAGGACGATTTTGTGTCGAAAATCATCATGAGCGATGAGGCGCATTTCCACTTAAGCGGTTACGTCAATAAGTAAAATCTTCGTTTCTGGGTCACTGAAAAGCCGCGTGTGATGCACGAATAGCCATTATATCCACTCAAAGCCACTGTGTGGTACGGCATTCACGCGGGAGGACTGATTGGGCCGTATTTTTTTGAGGACGCCATCGGCATTAATGCTCTTGTCTTCACAACATCATTTAATTCTTTTTTCATCAATCTCGACCCTATTAATCTCCTTTTTATAATTTCGAACCATATCCGTGAAGTATGGCGGCACATTTGGCGGCACATTGGCGGCACATTTGGCATGTGCTGAAAGTGCATTTCCTGCGAAATGTGACTGAATGAAAGGGATACATTCAGTGCAATTATCGTTGCTTAATTCAGAGTGCATCTTATTGAAAACAGATTTGACGTATGTGCCACGATAATGAATGTGATGTACCCCAGATTACCATACTAAAGTTTAATGTCTTTACAATTATGTTTTGTTTGGTTTAAGAGTAGAAGCACAAATCGTCGTAGGGTGAGCTGAGTACAACTTAAACTAACATGAAGAAAGTGTGGATCTAAGACTTTAAGTTGTACATCAATACTGACAGCAACTCAAACAAAAAAAGGGCCAAGTCATTGAGGCAGCTATTAGCTGCTCGCTTAGCGAAATTTAGAATTTATGATACAATATTTATCAAAAAGTAATTTACAATGATAAATTACGGATTACGGGACAATTGTTACAACTATCCCCGTAGTCGACTTTCCCTGCAGTCAGGACTCTGGCTAGAATATGAGCCAGGAAAAGAATGTAGTCGAATCTTCACGGTCTGGCGCTGGCGCTTTCGTTGAGAGCGACAACATTAGACTACACCCGTTAGGTAAATTTGCGTCGATCTTCCAAGCGGAAACCTATGCGATCTTAGTGGGATAGTTCATGCCCATTTATTTTCAAGAACAGATGTAATAGGCGAAGTATTTGTGCCTACAGTGACAGCCAAGCTGTCCTTAAGGCCCTACTCAACCCTTTAACCACTTCCAGTATAGTCCAAGAATGCTAGTCTTCTCTGAATTGGATCGGCAGGTTCAATTCGCTAAGACTTGCCTGGGTCCCGGCCCACCACGGGATCACGGAAAATGAGATCGCCGATGAACTTGCTAGACAAGGATCCGAGGAGATATTCTTAGGACCCGAACCTGAGTTGGCACTACCCGCGTCTTCTTCCATCGGTAGCTCGACTTCTCGAGGGCACAACTGTCTCTCCATGATGTAGACAAACCAGGCGCATGCTACCTAATGTCTGTAATAAAACAGCGGCATTCTTGTTATCTTTTAACAGAAAAGACTACAGACGACTAACGGGCCACTACACCTTCATCAAACACCTAAATGAGCTTGGCCTAAGCGATGAAACCTCCGGATAACCATGAAATTTCATTAAATGTAGGTTGCTACCTGGTAGTGCAATGGACCAGTTTTTAAATCTGAGTGCTCCAGTGAAGTGTTCAAAAACCGATGATAAAAAAAATAAAAACATCCCCGTATCCGGACAATTGTAACAGTGCCTGAGGACAGTTGTAACATAGGTAACAATGAAGACAAATATTGTTATTCTCAACCTTTGATTACTTTTAGTATTTATAAAGTTTGTTTAATGGCAGCAATAAAATGATTTAATACAGTCAAAAAACAAACAAAAACAGTTTTGAAACTGGTTGCTCTGGAAAGGCTTTTCGGTTGAGCACACATAATTGACAATTCTTGGTGCCTCTTCATGAACGACGAGAACCAATTTTCGCCAGCTAAAGAGTTAACGTCCCACTGTGGCAGCCTCTTTACTCCATATTGCACTCCGTGATGGTAAAAAACAAAAGCACCAACCGATGATGAAACAAATCTTCCGCGTGTTTTAAGCAAATAAAGTCTTTACAAGATAAAAAAAGGCTTAAAATGCTTGGCTTAAGAAAAAGTTTATTTGATCAAACTAAAAACAACATAAATTCAAATTGCACTGACAAATGCTAAAACCGAAAAATAAAATATGATACTTTAAAATATAATACCGAAAAGATACATACGTAGATATGTCAAATATGTACTTAAACTTATTATAATATATGATCATAAAGTTTCTTTCTTCTCATTTTATTATAAGCATTTTTTGCACTTAAAACAAACGCAATTTAATTTTGAATCCTGCAAGTATGACCGAAAAATAAGAATGGAACTGAGATTTTCGTGAATAAGTTTGTTACAGAAAATATTCTTTGCGCGTCAGCATTTGCGTGAGGGATAGTCAAAACCAGAAATCAACTAATAGATCGTCTCTTGCCACTGAAATTTGTTTGGCAGCTTGTTGTATTTGTACCATCTGTGAATACGTGAGAGGCATTTCGAACAGCTGAAAGTCTTCCACTTCGAAATAATGAGGTGAACTAGAGAATTTTTTTGAAAAAGCGCTCGTTGCTTGAGCGATATTTCAAATTCATATGATTCCCACAAAAAGGAGGAGGAGCTTAAAAACACCGCTGATCACTGACACTTTACATTTGAATTCAAATATTTTGCCTTTGAAAATAGGTAAAGCAAAAGGGGCTTAATCTGATTTTGTGGTTGAATTCAATTTGTAAATAATCATTCACAATTCATAATAATGTAATGATGATGAAATAGAAATTTTGCAAATTCACACATATATGTATGTCTGTTCTTTGGTTATATACGTACACAATTTACAGAAAACAATTTAATTCCCTTAAATTTAACATTACTGAAATACTTTTCATTTTGCTAATTAATTCGAATTAATGGTGTCACAACAGAAGTCATTACCTGAAGCATTTTAATTTTTGTACTCATATCACATATCATAAATTGTGCAGCAAGATTTGTAAATTTGTCCTACATGTGCATTATACGCAGTTCGTAAAGCTTTGCTTTTGTTTTTTAAATGCAACTTGTAAAAGAAACTTCTTGTTCGCATGTTATAAAACTATTTACTTTGCTAAACTTGACGAACATCACTCATGGAATGTTTCCAGATCGTGGGCAAGTTAAACACAATGGATGCATTTGATACTCTTTCGGGCAAAATATGTTTTGGAGGGTTAAGCAGCTGATCAAAAGACACCACTTGTGAAAGTATGCGTAAAATATAGCATCGAAATAAAGAAGTTTGCATGTTTTGCGGTAGGTCATGGTATTTTTGACTGGAAAGTTGAATATCTTTATTAGTTCATTTCTGTTCAAAACATGTTTCGAAAGACAAGATAAAATAGGAATATTATTTTACTTATTTTCAACCAAAACTGTTCGCAGTCTAAGTCAATTAAACTGGCCTTTTCTCTATCTGTAAAATTGTATTTTTACATTCAATTACATTCCTGCGAAAGATCGTTTAAGTTCAAAGAAAGTTGTTTAGAAAGAAGAGTAAATGAAAATTCAGATCAAAATATAATTTTAGGATTCAAAATACCAATTTCTTTGTATATTGTTTCCCTTTTTATGGGTAATCTCTTTTGTATCTCCTTAAATTAACTGAAAGTTTCTAATATCGAAAATACCTACATTTTCGTTTATTTTAAAAATCCGTCCCTACAGGTCCTTTAAGGGATTTTCCCCTATAGTTACCATCACGGATTACACTGCCAATTCATACGTTGTAACATGTTACAATTATCCCCAAAAAAGAGTGTTACAACCGTCCTCGTGTGCCTTTTATACACAAACTACGCCTTACATGCTTTATTAGAAATTGTCGAAGTAAAAACAACATAGAAAAATAACGATAGGCACTGAATATACTATAATAATAATAATATAGGTGGCGCTACAGCCCGTAGAGAGCCAGGGCCTAGCTTCTCAGCAACCACTCGTGTTATGCGTGCTATTGTTTTATCACGATGCCAACTCTGCACAGAAGCTGTAGGGAAACTGTCGCATCAATGATGAAGAGGAATTAGCAGTTACAGTTTGGGAAACATCGCGAGTATTGCAACTGTAAACTGTTACAATTGTCCCCGTCTACTCTACCCTACTACTTTTTTTCTGCTCGAAACGTAACACACACATCACACTTTTAGGGACATCGACACAAAAAATGAAAACTTTTTCATTTTTCTAACACAGTATGGAACGCCGAGAAATCAGTGCGCGGACTAGTCCAAACGCAGGAAACATTTCAGCGCACCGACACAAGTGCACTGTGTATGGGCCGCTTAAAAGAAAATCGATTTCTTATTTATGACCGCTGATCAGATCAAATACGAAATAAATTCAATTTTAGTAATCTTTGAAATTCCGCTGATCAGATCAACTACGAAATAAATTCAATTTTAGTAATCTTTGAAATTCTCTTCCTGCGAAATTTGAGGAATGCATGTCTCCATTAATACTATTTCATTGCTGGAGGAATTTTTGAGAACATATAGATTAATCGTCCGTTGTGAAAGATTGCTGCATCTAATTCTGGTTCAAAAAGAGGTGCTCATTCAAATTTTCAGCATTAAGCCTGATTTTGTCAGACAGACATTTCGACACCTTTAATCTGGCGAAAAGTCTGCGCACACCATAAAAAACTAAACGGAAAGAAAAGCCGAAAAATATTTGTTCTCGTCTCGTCCCCTTCTGAATATGACTTCTTTCAATCGTTTTCTCATTAAATCAACCAAGCCTCTCATATCTTTTCTAGTGACTTTCTGCCATTTCTCACACAGTTTTTCCTTAAGCATGTTTTTTGATGATATGCTATGTTGATAGATGCGCCGCTGGTTCAACAGCTTCGGCAAATGTCCAATGCAATTATTTTGAAAGATAATATGGACTTTACAGAAATATAAACTGATCACAGAGCTGAATTTGTTGGCCATTTCACGAGTAACTTTCATGTCAACCTCATTTGCTGCCACGCAGTCCACGTTTTGGAAATTGGTTTTGCTTGTTCCATTCAGTTGCATGTTTTCTCCACACAATGCCGCATCCATTCAACCCATTTTATTCGCTTTGGTCTCAAACCAGTCAGCAAACGCCCAACAGTTGTACGCACTTCTGAAAGATAGTGCCTCTAGTGTTGGTGTGTGAGTCTTGTACCATCTTCTCCATAACGATGTTGAAGAAGGCACATGACACTCCATTGCCTTGACGAAAAGCTGTTTTCACACTGATGCTCCCGGAGAGTTTGATTGACATCGTCCTGCACCACCTGTCGAGTTTGACAGGAAAGTCAAAACTAGTTCATCTCTATGCACGCGGCTATGAAAGCGACGAACAGATGGTGGCTGTTAAAGCATCGCCACTTTCAATTTTCAATTTCGTTATAAATATATACATATGTCAATAGGGTGAGGCCATTCGGTAAGATAGCGATCCAGTTAAAAAAAAATTTTGACAATTAAAACTTCACCATACTTTGCAAAGCTCTCTGTCATTTCCAAAATCCAATAGTCAAGATAAAGAAAAACATTATCTAACTTCATTTTATCTTCTCTTTCTTTTGCAGATTAGCCCACAGTAAAGGAAAGTTTTGTGACCTAGTGTGAAAGTGAAACAGAGCGCGCTTGAGCTCTCAAAGCGAACACAAATAAGCATCGAATTACAGACAAAAACAAAACTCAGAAATGAAACCAAAATGCAAGAACATTAAATATTTCCCGCACTGGACTCCATTGGAAAGTTGCACAGTTTAGAACTTCTTTCAGGTTCCACACCGCGCCTCTAGCGGTGTGCGTGTACCAAACTCCAACTCCAGCAATCAGTAGAAAGCATTCTCTCTTGAGCCGGCACCAGCAGCAACCAGACACAAATCATTGTCATACTTAGGTCATCTACATCACGTCACACTATGACACTCTGTCAGCGAATCCTTGCACTAGCCGTTTGGCTATGCATGTGCCATCTCGTCTGCGGCCAGCGTCCACTCTTCAATCACTCGATCAATTCACTCTCACACATCGACAAGATACTCGGACAGAGGCAGTCATCGAGCCGCAGTAGTGGCATCTCCCGAGATGCCTTCCATCTGGTGACGCAGATTCCCATGCCATACAACACGCCGATCGGCCTGAACTATGACCACTTCGACGATCTGAACAGCTCGAGAATGCCACCGTTGCCGCAGAACAGTCGCCGCAACTCCAAGTTCGAGGCACTTCGCAAGGAGCTCAGAAAGCCGGATCCGGCTCGGTCGCAGATACTGCCCATCGGTTTCGGAGTGGGACACGGGTCCAACATCAACTACCTATCACCGGTGAATGCCACACGGATGCCACCCAAGAAGTTGGCGTCTAGACTGCGCGGCAAGCTGTACAATCTAAATGCAACTACAACCGAGACTCTGAGTGATGCTCCGGGAGAAGAAGACAATTCCACTGACACCGACTTTGACATTGACACTGACACTGTCTACGCAAATCCGCTGAAGGAGATTAAGGAGCGGATCAAGTCAAGTCAATATGTAAGTATGCGAGTGAGAAGCACTCATTTCGCTTGTTGTTTTGTTTTCCATTAGACCCGATGGACCAGCTATCATTCGCACTCGGCTCTAATGGGTGGCACTGACGGAGGCGGAAGGAGATGGTGTAATTCTATTTCCAATGCAACGTAAACCGGACGTAAATTGACTTACACACTTTCAAGACCGATCTAATTAAGTTCCCTTCAACCAGCACCGGAAGAAAATGGAGGATATTTCATCTTCGTGTTAACCGCTTGAGCAGTGCATTAATGACTGCTGATGCGAATAGGGCGGGGTTAATTGAAAGGAAAATGATTAACTGAAGTGAATGAGGAATATCATCCAATCGACGATTTGAATGATTTTTCAGAGAACGATGCGGAAAAACTCATCGACTGCTGGAAGGCAGTTCTCTTGAGGTGCATGCACAGTGGTTTCGTCTGTCAGACCAGGGGGGACACTGTATGGAGCATGTTCATGCTAGTCACATATAGGAAGTGCCTTAAGATTTATGGATGTTGTTCTTATTTACGATGCGAAGTGTCCTTCGATCAAGATAGCGACAGCTAACCTCTTTGACGCAAAGCTAAGTTCAAGACATACTTTAAACTCTCTGATCGCAGTTTAAACTAATAACATCCCGTCAAAACGACAGCGGTTCGTTAAGTCAGTGCCTTTGAAAGGAAATACAGGGTGGCCAGATAAAAACGATAGGAAACGAAATTTAAGTAGAACAACGGTGTGAGGTATAAAATTGATTCTGACTTTATTTTGAACCTGCATTCATGCTATTATGTGCTATTCTACACATAATCTCATGACATAACATAACATGTGGATGCGAAGACTAGTCTGCTTTTGAGATGATCTTCTCGAAGATGAGTTTTGGTTGTGGGACATCGGTGTCTTTAGGTATGGATCTAAATCTGTGATAGATTTCCTGCTGAATAAGTCCATCGGAGTAAGATTAAGGAGTATGTTCAAGCTGGGGGGTATCCTTAACGCTCATCTGATGCATACGAACGCCATCAGTTGTACACGATTCAGGAGCTTGTAGTTGATATCCATTTCAGGGTCAGGGTCATCACTTCGTAGGTATGGCTGTGACTACTGACACGAATAGCCAGTGAAACAAAACGAGGCTACAGCCTTAGTCCTTATATATATATCTAATGGGTGATTGTTAGTCTGACTGGTGTTCTAATCAGCTCACACGTGATGCCCCATTTCATCATGGCTCTTACACCACGAACAATGCTAGAGAATTTTACTATCAAAAATAGAACTTCGTGGCAAAAGCAGCTTCGACCATTTTACGATCGTCGTAATCGACCCACTAGGCAAGGACATCAAATCACCTAAGACTGGTCTTCGCATCAACATGCTAGTGAAGTCCCATTGAAGCAAGTGGAGAAGTTCTCGGTATCTGGGTGTCTTTTTCACGAGTGATGGGAGGATGAGTAATGCTGAGCTTTTTGAATCAATATCAATACAAGACACTGGGTGGTCCTCTTCGAATCTTCACGAATGGATCTGAATAACCAATCATTACTGTTTCGTCTTCCAAACAGAAACTATAGCGACGAAGGAAGATTAGGAGACCTAAGAGTGACTGCTGTAAGCAGTTAGTCACTTGAATCGAAACCATCCCGTCAACGGAAAAACACCATATTTAACTGACACGATACACGCTGTTAAGCAGACAGCAAAACAGCTCTCAATTGTCAAATTGGTTGTGTCATTGCGAATAGAAATGCCAAGTTGCACGAAAATGATGAAAACTCCACCGCCATCGCCGCCGTCCTCCGTCCACCCATTAGCAGATGTGATCTTAAGTGCATCCATTAACCATTTGTAACAAATTTTACATTTAATCTCAACTAACGCTTCACTTACTAATCCAACAAGCCCACAGGCATATGCTCATATAACACCGTTTCAGAATAAGTACACTTCTTATGACTCCCCACCGTCATCAGAAATGGAGGATCTCCTTGGCATCAAGTGCAACTTCGAGACCGAATGTGCATGGAAATGGATGGACAATCAAAACAGAGGATTTCACGTCATGTCCGGCACGAATTTGACGGCACAAAATATGACGGGGCTCATGTCGGGCCCTGTTGCAGACACCATTGGAGACGCAAACGGTAAGCACATCTTTATCGCCTACCGCCTCCTTGAACACTTTCACATGTGTTTTTGCATTTTCAGGACACTTTTTATACATGAGGGTCACAAATGAAACCGAACAAGTCAACCTAACGTCGCCGGCATTCAGCACAACCATGGACAAGTGTCAACTTGAGATGTTCATCCATCAAGGATCATTGGAGAATGGGCTCCTGCGCATTGTGATCTCACCGCTGCACTCGGCGATGAGTCCGTGGGTGCCGACCGAAATACAAGGCACCAACTTGCGCACGTGGGAACATCAAGTCTTTCGCATCGGCCGCATTACGCGCGACTTTCGCATTTCCCTCGAAATCGTTCCCAATGTGAAGTCGAATGTGAAAGCCCACGTGGCTATTGATAATCTGCGTCTGGCCCATTGCTTCCCAGAGACGACTAGAAGCGAGAAATGCAGCACGTCGCAGGTAAAGTGCAAGATGAACAAAGTCTCGGTGTGTATTCCGCTGGCAAGAATTTGCGACATCAATCGCGATTGTGACGACGCCGAAGATGAGCTGATGCAGTGTGGTAAGTGAATGTATGAGTTTCTAATAGGGACGGGCTCTATCGATTCAAAAATGTTACGACGCTCTTATCGATGAACCTTGGTCTTTCGCAGCCGCTTCCCCAGCGCTTTCGTGATGGTTTGTGTTGATGCAACATTGTATGCAGGACTGATCAATTTTGCCCGCAGAAAGTGTCATCATGTGTGACATCGAATCGAACTATTAAAAGTCATTTAATGCATCGTTGACTGGGGAGGGTTAATGAGGGCAGGATATTTGCAATTAAGTGGTTGAGGCGTTATTACGTTATTTTTTCCCATCACATCACTGCTGTTGTTCGCTGCTTGACGAACGATTGGTGATGGCTGGTGTAAACATTTGAGGAGATCTAGACTTTGATGTGACAGTAAGCGTATTTTTGAACTGAAGAGTGACATGATGGGCATGAGTAGAAGACACTTGTCAACTGTCTGCGTCTGATTTTGAAATGGCTCACAAACTGGTGGAAAAGAATTCGTTTCGCTTCTAACGATTCTTTGTGGATGTAATGGCTTTAGTATGAGCTTCCCAAGTGAAGCATGGTTTTCACAATAAATTTTAACAATTTGTTGACGATGCTCCGGCATGAGCAATTCATGATAAGGTGCTAAACAAAATTAACCTTAAAACAATTGGCACATTGGCTGTCACATAAACCAGTGCTGCCAATTCAAAGTTGCCCGCCTTCTAAAAAGATAGCATTTTGAAATGCCAAATATTCAACTAAACACATACAGTCTCGAATGTCGTTTTGGTAGAAACATCGCTCTTTGATATCTCGCACCACCATAGATGGACCTACACTTGTTTGCCTTCTCAGTCAGAGTTTAATTAGCTTTATGCACGCCTCAAAATCGTTCTGTAAAAGTATGAGGCAATGGTCAAGTAACTCAAGTAGTTTGAGTAGCTATGGCCGCCACTAATTTCTTAGCTTTAACCCCACCTGCGTCTTCTTCAGCTGGCGCCTCGCTGTTGGTGTTAAGATTGGCTGGATGTACTAAAGGGCAATATCGACGAGTCGAGACAAGTTTCTCAACTCCCACAACGGTCGGATTAGCTGGTGCGGCGTATGTAGCCGAAGGCGAGGTAGAGGGTTTCTATTGTATTCCCACTTTTATGGAACTGTTTCTAAAATTCGCGCTGCCTCGTGAACCTCCTCGTTTAAAGATACTTTTTTGTTTTGTGATAATCTACTTCAGTTTACAGAGAGTAAACAAAGCAAAAGACACTTTTATTCAGAGTGCGCGGGTGGACCTGAGCCAACAGGCTCTTTCCCACTTCTTATGCATTTCATTACACAGTCTCGAAAATATGTCATGCCTATACACATGTATACATGTCGCTGAATGAATAGTTCATATATAGTTCGTGCTTCTCATCCTTCAATCACCATCAGAAGAAGAACTTCTGTCACTAAAGCATCGAGGGCTTCTTCACAGACCTCTAGCAGACCCGATCTAGAAGAAATTTGCGTGCATAAAGTTCGGTCCATCGTTGGGCTCTGCATTCCCGCTGTGAGCCGACCCGTCTGTGTAAGAAACTTAGGGAGAGGAGAGCATAGGGAATGCCTGAGATCACTCCATAATTTTTTCCATCCATCATCTCTAAGGAAACTCACACTTATTCCATCGTTTCAGATAAAATTCCATATGGGGCCCGATGCGACTTCAACGATGACTGGTGCGGCTGGACGGATTCGAAGCGAACATATCTAGCGTGGACCAGGCAAGAGGGTCCATCGCCAACCTTCGACACCGGCCCATTCGGCGATCACACATTGTACGAGATGTACAATCAAACCGAGGGCAAATACATGCTGGTGAATATGAATCAGCACGGCGGCAACAAAAGCACAACCTACCTCGTACCGGCCAGTAACGTTGGATTCGCAAGCAACGCCATACTCGTTAGCAGAGTTTTCAATCCACCGCCCAGTGTGCACGGCGATCCGAACTCACCGTATCGCAACTCGTGCATGATACGCTACTACGTTCATCAGTGGGGCAAGAATCCCGGCAGCATCAATATGTCGGTGACGGAGATAGCGGACAAGGAGAACATCACCACAACCCTGTGGTGGAGCACAAAGAATCAAGGAATGCAGTGGCTACGATCGGAGAATATCCTCCCCAACATCACCAACAAGTAAGTTATTCCCTGTTGAATGGGAAGCAAAAATATTCACACTTCCATCGCATAGGTACTTTTTCCAGCTTGAAGCGAGAATGGGAATGCGTATATTCTCGGACGTTGGCTTCGATGACTTCTCCCTCAGCCCAGAGTGCTTTGGCCTCAATATTCCAAAAGAGGATCTGAACGGGTACGACTACTGGGACATGCGCACAAACATACGAAGTACCTCGCACAAAGACTTTAAACAGAAGCCATGTAAGTATCTTACAAACATTTTTCAAATGCATTCATTCCTTCACATTCCACCCCACTATCTGCTTTGGGCTTTCAGATCTTGAACTGACGACCTGCAACCGCCGCGGAATGATTGGACCGACGTCGTCACAATGCGATTCGTTCTACAAGCAGAACAACAAGTCGCACACCCTTCATCAAGTGCGAGTGATAGAAGACCAGAGCACGTATAAGGGTATGCAGAAATGGAAAGTGCCCAGAGAGGGTTACTACACGTAAGTCGACTCGACCAAGTTATGTTCCGCCCTGCAGATCGTAAGTTTAATGCGAATGTTTCGTAGGATCATTGCCAAGGGAGCCGGTGGCGGTTTGGGTTCGGGTGGGGTTGGATCATCCCGTGGTGCGGTGGCCTTGTCTGTGCTGGAATTGCATAAAAATGAAGAATTGTACTTCCTGGTGGGACAACAGGGCGAAAACGCTTGCATAAAGTCAATCACTTTGAGGGACGAGTCCTGTCGGTCCGAAGAGGAGGTTCTGGATCTGAGTCAATACAATTTCAATTCAAAGGCGTACATGGTCAGGAACATCTTTCTTGAGAATGGCGCCGGCGGAGGTGGTGGTGGCTCCTTTGTATTTTTGGTGAGTATTACATTTGAAAATTATTATAAGTCTTGCAGTCAACTTTCTAAAGTCATCGGCTTTTGAAAATCGTCGACCGTTTCATAAACCAAATCTTTACATAAATGTTTGCTTAGCACCACTATGCTACAGACGGCTTTGTCTAGGAATAGATGCCATCTGGCTGACAAATGATTTTTGAAAAATCGTGTTATTTTCGAAATCATTCAAAAAACTTAACCTTTCTGATTAGCCTCTGTTTTCCCTTTCGAGTGAACCTCTTCTAACCCCTTCCTCCATCTCATTCTCATTTTGCAGCTCAACTCAGCCAAAAATGAAGCAGTCCCACTAATTGTCGCCGGCGGTGGTGGCGGCCTAGGAATCGGGCAATACATCGATGAAGACTTTCAGCATGGCCAGGGCGCGGTGCCCACACGACTAGATGTCTCTGGTCAGATACAGGGCGAGGGCATACACAAAAAGACTGCCGGTCCTGGTGGCGGTTGGAAGGCGAAGGCTGACACAGCCCTCAGCCCAAGGTATGGCGCAGCATTGCTGCAAGGCGGGCGCGGAGGTTTCTCTTGCTATTCGGAAGGTCAGGAGAATCACAATGCTCCGATAAGTGCGCATGGACAAGGTGGCTTTGGGGGTGGTGGCGGTGGGTGTAACACTGGTGGCGGTGGTGGCGGCTATTCCGGCGGTGATGTGTACCTCAACAGATCGAACGGCGAAGGTGGAACATCCTTCATAAGCAGCACGCGAACACTGAAGGAATTTAGCGAGATCTACGAGGGTGCGAGTAGCGGCGCAGGTTCTATCATCATCATTCCAGCGATTGAAGGTTGTGGCTGTGATTACCGCTGCATTGCCCTGGACGAGTATCGCTCCACGACAAGGTGCATCTGCCCGGATGGCTGGCGTTTGAAGAAGGAAAACAACACGGCCTGCGAGTCGACCACGCCTGATCGAATACCCCTGCACTACTTGGTCGCGTTCTTCCTAGTCCTGATTGGACTCCTCGGAGCGGCTCTTAGTTCGTTGATATTGATTCTATGTAAGCCCGCTTAATTCGAAGTGCACATGAGGTGTCTAATCCATCGTCTCATTTCCGCAGATAATCGGTATCAGCGAAAGAAGCAAGCGACGCTTCGTCACAAGTTGCTGATGGAGCAGGATCTGCAGCTAAGTCGGTTGCGTCACAACGGTGATGATCCGGCTCTGACCAATTTCAATCCAAACTACGGTTGTGAAGGCCTTCTAAATGGAAACATTGAGGTCAAAAGTTTGCCACAAGTCGCCCGGGAGAGCTTGCGTTTAGTGAAGTAAGTCACAATCAGCCTTTGCAAGGTACCCATATTTCATTCAATTCAATTTATCACCATTCTCTGCAGAGCCCTAGGTCAAGGCGCATTTGGCGAGGTCTATCAGGGCCTATATAGGCACCATGATGGAGACACAATTGAGCATCCAGTGGCCGTCAAGACACTGCCCGAAATGTCAACGGGACAAGCCGAAGCTGATTTCTTAATGGAAGCCGCAATCATGGCAAAATTCAAGCATACGAACATCGTTCATCTGATTGGTGTGTGCTTCGATCGGCATCCAAGATTCATTGTCCTCGAACTGCTGGCCGGCGGAGATTTGAAAAATTTCCTACGCGAGGGACGCAACAAGCCAGAACGTCCCTCACCACTAGTAATGAAAGACTTGATACTCTGTGCGTTGCATGTGGCAAACGGATGTCACTACATGGAGAGCAAACGGTTCATACATCGCGACATAGCAGCAAGGAATTGCTTGCTCAGCAGTAAGGGTCCTGGAAGAGTTGTTAAAATCGCCGACTTTGGCATGGCCAGGGACATTTATCGAAGCGACTACTATCGAAAGGGCGGCAAAGCAATGCTGCCGATTAAGTGGATGCCACCAGAGGCGTTCCTTGATGGAATCTTTACGTCGAAGACTGATGTTTGGTCGTTTGGTGTCCTCCTATGGGAGGTATGTAGAAAACTCAAAATATTTTATTGTAAACTCTGCTGAGATGAGTACGTGTTGCTTGCAGGTCTTCAGCTTGGGACTGATGCCATACACAGGCCTGCCAAATCGAGACGTCATGCACCTCGTCACAAATGGCGGCCGATTGGATGCCCCACCTGGATGCCCCCCAGTCATTTACCGTCTCATGGCCGAGTGCTGGAATCCTACACCGGAAGAGCGGCCCACATTTTCAAATCTACTCGAAAGACTGAGGGCTTGCTCAGAGGTTTGTCAAATTCGAAGTACACTTTCAAGGAAATCTCTTCACAAATCGTTTCCTTTTTATGTTTGCAGGATCAAGAGTTACTCAGCCTACCCTTGCCGAGCATATTCCGGCCGCCATCATCCGAGCACGATCAAACTATAATGCGACCCCGGGGCAACGATGAGTTTTGTCTTCAGGTACCGCATTCGTCGGACTATTTAATCCCACTGCCCGGTCCACGCAGCACAACAGATCGCCTACTCCAGGAGACGACTTGCGTTACCATCATTGACAGCATGGCAACCTGCACGCCCCCAGTTGTCACATCACCATCAGCCCCAGTGGCCGCTGACGAAAATGGCTGCTGGGAGACCTCGTTCATCATGCCAAACTCGAAGAGCGACCAGCCATTGCTCTCATCGTCGCATGATTCAAAACTTAGCATGAACGGCATCGACGATATGTCAGTGGTAGCGAATCACAACCACAGCCACTATCTGAACTCGCAGAATATGAATCACGCTCACAACATGCATCGATCGTCACCGCAATCGACGACAACGACTCCGGCGACGAAGACCACAACGACAGCACGCATGTGCAACAACGACGATGATGATGACGATGGCCCGAGACTCATCAGTCTTGACACACCTCAGCCAACACCGACCACAATCAAGCCGCCATTGTCATTCAATCAATTGGACGGCATCACATTGGATCCCTCTGCCCTGAACAAAGGCCACCAGCACAACAACTCGTCGGCCACAAAGCAGTCCTACGCCAATATTCAAATGATAAACTCCATCAAATCGGAAGTTCCAACAGAGAAAATGAACGGCACCGCTGGAGGGTCAACCAATAACTACGACACCAATGGCGTGCAAAACGACGCGCACACCGGCAACTCAGCGCCTCCCTTCACGATACAAAGCTTCAGTGACCGATACAACCTGGGCAAGGACAACCATTCAGAGATCAGCTGTTGAAGAACTGCTCCAAAACATTGATAGGTTAAGTCACATAAATTATGAGTGAGAAAGGGAAACTTTTTTAAATTATCATGTATAAAAAACACATATTTAAGGATAAGAGATGACAAGTTGCTGGTTTTTACGTTTTGTTTTTGATCTATGTTTCGGATGCCAACAGCCGTTGGGTTCATATTTAATTTGCGCCGCCACATTTGAAAGGCGAGCATGCACACGAACACATCAGAACCCGATTTTCAATCCAACAACAAGCTGATTCGTATGATTTCACGGAGTGAATGTAATTATGACTGTTAAATATATGTTGTGTACAAAATTAATACAAAAGAAATATACTATATACTAAAATATACGTTTTAAAATATTTATATGTAACCTAGAGTACGATAAGCAAGAAAAAAAGAAGTAAACCAATTCATTCATATGTAACCCTAAGGTGAATCTAGACACAATTAAGTTAATCTAGTTGTTAAATAATATGTATGGACGAGTATATGGTATATATTCAATAAAGCCATTTAAGCTAGATCATAATTCTAACTGAAAATTAAATGAAGTACAACAAGAAAAGAAAAAGCTCAAATAAATTAAACTATTTGAAAAAAAAAATTAAAGAAAAACTGTATGTAATGTAGCACAAGACAAACACAACAAACAAAAGTCTTAATTAATCGAGAGAATAATACAATTCTCTTAGATTTTTTTTTTGTTTCGTTTTTTAATCGTAAACAAATAAATTTGTTATATTTAACAAATTCAAAAAAAGTATTATAAAACCAAAAGGAAAAAAAATACTGGAAAATAAACATAAACTATATTTATTTATATTAAATCATATATTTGAATTATTTACACAGGTTGTTTCATATAAAAAAATGAAGAAAAAACAAACGATAAAAAAGTGCTAAGATATTATTTACAAAATGAGAAAAACAAAAATGGAAAAGAAAATATATGTGACATAATTTTTTGGCTTTAAACACAGTTGTTGTCATATTTATGTTAATTTTTTGTAGCGAAATATATATACACAAATGCGTAGTTTTTTCAAACTGAAAATAAAATAAATACAAAAATTACAAAGATAAAGGTTAGTAAAAGAAAAAAAATGATTTTTTTCGAAAGTGAAAAATAATGTTAAAGAAATATGTTTTTTGTTTATACTTTTTTTTTGTTACACTTTTGTTTTTCCAATAAATTGTATAAGGGGAGTTCATCTGCATTTGCTAATTTATTTTTCTTCTTTTATATATACTCCTTTTGTATCGAGTGTTGGTTTCTCAATAGCAGAAAAGGAAGGTATTGATAGTTTGCATACATTGTATCTCGTATATTCTTAATATTTATTTCATTTACTGCTGTTTTTTATGTATTTAAAATGACAAAGAATAGTTATATCTGACGACAATGTTACAAAAATGTTAACAGTAAGGAGGAGAAGCCATATGACTTCATTTTTAACGTTAATTTTATCTTGAGTTATGCACCTGTCTCCCTTTCGCAAAGTATGATCAATCTACTGTCGTTCTCGGTCACCGTGTAATAGTGGATCGTTGACCGTTCTCTGTTAGTTGACGAACGTTTGTACTAGTTTCCGTGTAACAGTGGCGGTCACTCTCGTGCTACATCCATTTAGCAGCACATATTCTATTGCCGTGGAACTGTTTTAACTTGGTGTGAAACATAATTCTAAAATGATTAAATTGTTAACTAAATTGGTGCTGAGTTTTATGTTAAGTCACTGATAATGCTCAAAGAGTATTTTTATCTAGATAAGGCTTCTCAAACTACGCTTAAAACTCTTTTACTCAATTTTTCTGTCGCATGTGTGATATGTTAACGATGTTCTTTTGTCTCGAAAAATGATTCAAAGTGTACTGACCTTCTAACGAACGATCGTTCGTTCGTTTTTCAGATTTTGAACATATTTTTTCACAGGCGGCGAACACAATTCCTCCCTCAGTGATGGGACTTTGTCACAATTCTAGTAGTTCTGGTTATATTTCGTGAAATGTTCAACATCTACCAGTCAAAGAGTACAATCTACTACATGTTTTAAATCTTCTTTTTGTTAATGTCGTATCAGGATCCCTTAAGTTTGTTAATGACTCTTAACACCTTCTCACAACACAATCAACTGATAATATTTACATAAAATGACAAACAAGTGTTACAAAAATGTGAACAGAAAGGCGAGTGAGGAGCTCTCCAGATAAAGATCTGAAAGACTAAACGTCGCCCTGTGGATGATCCTGTCAAATTATCTTCCTAACGGGAGATCGGGTTGTACTAGTATTTTAGTGATTTATGATACGTATTTATTCTTCCTTCCTGACTATTCGAGTATCTCAAAGCCGAAAAGAGGATATGTGTACACACTTGGTATTCAAATTGGGATATCCCGGTTTTTCAGACACTAAGAATCTAATTGAAAACACATGTAGTCTGTCACTTTATTTTGCTTATGTAGAATGACTAGTCCTGACACAAAACACACCATTAGATCAATCGCCTCCGTCAACGGATTTCATTGCATTTGCAGGCAAAGAGGGTTTAACTCTGCAATCAGCTTTATTCTAGTCTTCCTCGTAGAATGACACATTTTAATCGAGATGAATGACATCAGCGTCAATCAGCTAATTCGCTTAGTTGCTTCAATGCAATCTAAAAAGAGGAAATCATGAACGGCGTGAAATCGCATAACTCTGGACATAACTCAGTCTAAGTTAACCTCACTTAATCCAGGCAAATCCATGTGGGATTTTTTTTATAATACTGGCTGTAGCCGCTAAATTAATTTTCTGACATTTGTCGAAAATAAATTCAAGGATATTTTACGATTTTTTTTAAACAAAAATCAACAAAAATTGCAATTGCAGTTATTGCGCTCACTCATTTTATATAATTGGCTTACATCATTGAATCTATTTATGTTTTAAGTGCAGAGAAACGTTTTATTTTAACTTCAATTCAAACGTCAAACTTACATTTTGTAAGGAAAACAATAGTGGCCCCAGAAATAAGGTACACACAAAATTAATTAACGACAAGGATCTTAAAGAAATAATTATTTGATATCCTAGATTGAACTCCCCACAAAAACACCCGTCATCATTAATATAGAAAATGTTAAAACATTTTAAAAAAATTTAAGAAAATATTTAAAATATATTTATATACATTAAAAAGAAATGCTCTTCAGCAAGCGAAAATTTTAAGACAATGCATGTACATGGCATTTAAAAAAAAACACAAAGCTTTGTTTATAATGATTTTTTTGTATACAAAAAAAATGGTTGTATTTTAAAATTCGTTAAGTTTGGCATTTGGAAGAAAAATTGATAAAAAATCTACTGTAACACAACCCGAAAGATAAATATATAAAGAAGCTTTAGTTATTTTATATTAGAAACAGAAATGGTGCAGTTTTTTTTTTGTATTTTTCTTCCGTTATTTTTTACTCGATTTTATTGGTTTTCTTTAATTTTTATACAAGGAGAAATGTGTAAGGAAAATAAAAAAAAAGAAATAATTATATTGTCCAATCGTTGAATACATTGTAAATATAGAAAAAAGAATATTTTTTAGAAACAAATATCACGAGCTTGTAAAATTATGTTTATTTATAAATAAATAACAAGTTTTGAGATAAATAAAAATTGAATAAAATAAAGCAAAGAATTTTGTTTAAATATTGAAATAAATGCGAAAGAAGAGGAAGACATAAATGATGAAACCAAGACAAAGAATGGGAGATAGTGTAGATAGACTATAGAAATAATAAAATATACATAAATAGAATGCATACATCAGTTAAGTCAAACATTTAATACACAGAATCAACAACAAATATAAAAGCAAATGAAGACAACATCTAAAAAAGAAAAAAAATAAATAACTGAACAATAAACGCATATGCTTATAGTTTACTTAACTATTTTCCTTTTGATACAGACGATGTTAAGTTTTGATAAGTTCTTTTCTAGCACTTATAGTTGTTTTTTTTTAAATAAATTTTTGATAAACTCTTACCTTAAAGGTAGACAGTTTTAAGAAAGAATGATGTAAACAAACAAAAATAAAAAAAACAGCATAAAAAACACTTATAGCAACGAATGAAAATTATAAAATAGAACACAAAGAAAAATAATAACTTTTTTCAAATATTATTAATGAATAAGACTAAAATTATATAAACGAAATGAAACTAAACAGAAAACACACAGGAATATGGTGAAGAACGTGGTTGACATATTCCCTTCTGTGGTGAAACATGAAACTTGTGTGATACATAAAGAGAAGAGTAATGCTCACTGGTTCGAATTGCAGGAATTAGCATTCTGCGGATATATCTACTATAATGGAAAAGGAATGGAGTTACTTAAACAAACACACAAATTATGTTAGATTTTCCTTACTTCTACTCAAAGCATCTTCCACGTGACAGTTTTAAGCTCGATTAAAACTCAATAAAATTTCGGTTTTCCAAGAAGGTCCGTTGTTCCTGACCTCTCTCGAGTCAGTAAAAATGCTCAGGGTGTATAACTTTGTTTGTTATCAATGTTATCAAATATCCTCGTTCTGAGATAGGGCGTCAACTGTGGGTCATCATCACTAGCGACAGAACAATAACATGATGGAATCGATTGATTTTATTAATTTTCAACTGAAGTTACGAGTCCGATACATCTTCTTATTGAATTGCATAAGAGTTGATGACGGATTTCGGGTAGCCCCGTTTTAATGTCACCAATAACTTTGGCAGAAAATGAAAACGACATTTTATAGTAATCATTTAAAGCTATCAAAAATTACAATAGGTCCGGAGATACATCGCCACTCCAAAAGTCTGGTCTTCATTTCAAAGGGTTCAAAAGACATGGATTAAAAACGTGATCCCTTGTTCAGAGTTCACAAGAATATTCGCTAATTCAATGCCTTTTATATCAGTATACTCCGGTACCCAGCAAAGGATCGCCGTATTTACCAAAGACACCTCGCTAACGTTTATTCTGTATAATCTGACTAGTTAGTCAGCATATTCTACGCTCTGGCTCTGATTGTCGCCTCAGGCTGTCAAAGTTTATAACAATCGGTTCACACGAAACGATATTCTCGTGTAAGGCTGGATACAACAGGCCATTGCCAAGTAGCCTGACCATTTTAATTTAATCTTTCATGTAATTCCGACGCAATTTCGATTTGTATTACTATTTTTGTTTTAAATCGACACCAAATCACTCATATTTTGCTTAAAACCAAAAAATTCTGCTTCCCTGCAGAGTTAGTCTGACTGAACATACCACACATCTCACGCAGAGTGTCGCACACCACAGTTATGTGGGCTATAAGTTCATTTCCCCTTTTTCTTCTATCGTTAGTAGGAACAATATATAAAAATTACATGAATATAAGGAGCATACGTTTACTGCCTTAAAAGGCATCGGGGAACCTTTTAAAATCATTTAAACCAAGGCAATAACTTCAGCACTTAACACGCTCGGGATCGAAAAGTCCATAGTGACTTTTACTCACCAGGTACTCAGTAGCAGAGGCACGCCGCAAGGTGGTGTGCAGTCTGCGGACGATGTTGCTATTCTGGTTTCAGGGAAATTCCTATCCATGAGGTTAGGAATATTATTCTCAAAGAATGCGCACCAAAACACAGTTAGTAGTCTTTACTAGGAAATATAAAATGCCTTCCGCTGACCAACCATCATTGAGGTCAGCTTCCCTAAAGCTCAATTCCAAAGCCAAATTTGTGGGTCTCATCACTGATATTAAATTAAGATGAAAAATCCTAATGCCTGTCAGTCGAGCCTCAACGGCTCAGAAGACAATACGGTGCAAGTTTGCTTTGACAGCCTCGCATGGTCCGCTGGCTATTCGTGTCAGTAGCCAAACCCATACTACTCTGTGTCTCCATATATATGGAGCCTGACATCATCTGGAAAATATATCAGTATTGTAAAACTCTGAACCGTGAGCAACAGATGGCCTGTGTATGTATCAGAGTAGCGTTAAGAATAACTCACTCTAAATCATTGAACATACTCCTTACTCCTCCACCCATTGACTTAAATGACATGCAAATAGCGGTCAACATAGCGGTACTACTGAAGTCAATGCAAATATGAAAGGATGTTCGTTCTAGAAACTATCAGATTTTGATCCATACCTAAACACACAGATGTCCTACTCCTACTACTACAAAGCTGCACTTCGAGAAGAAGTTCCAGCTTCCCCTCCGAATCCTACTGGTCCAACAAATATGATCTCTAAGCTTTAAACACTCACATGCTGAGGCAGAAAAGGAAACCCTCGTAGGATATTTACTAAATATTTATTAAATTAATGGAAACAAAAGCAAAGCTACTCTCCGAATTCATAGAAAAATTAAAACTTAACGAAGTGTCGTTTACTTTCCTATTTGTAAAAAGCACCAAGTAGATTCGATTATATCCGAGTGGTAACACTATGGGCCCTGTCTGACGTTTATGAAGACGCCTTATCACTTAGTTTACATCGATTCCATACCAGTGGAGTTCCGGTTATTATTCAATTGGGCTTTAATCGCTTTTAACCAAAAAGGCCCATCAAAGGGTAATTTTCTTCTGTCTTTAGAAATAAAGGTTCTTCTTTAGAAGCAGAGATTTTTTTTAAGAAATAAAACAGAAGAATTGTTTGAATATCCAGGAAAATGTATGACATTAATGTTTGAACATGATTTCGGGCATGTGACCGACGCGGCTAGTGTGTACATGGCCTAATTTGTCACATACTCTTCGGAGTACACCAGACTGTATGTCGGCAATTAAGTGTTGAATGTTGGCTTCCACGTACGAGTGTTGTACAAAAGTGTTAGTAATCATGTCTCTGTGCCGCTCACCATAATTTTTGAAGACAATGATTCCACTGGCGCATAAAGCGCATCAAACGATGATTTCTTGTGAGAATGGCTTCAGTTTGTGTTTCTCGAACCAACGTTTCTTAACAACAACGTTGCTCCGGCGTGGGTCTATTCATGATGAATTGCCAAACCCAGAGATAGTCCACTTCTACCTCTCTCGCCCCTTGATTTCATCTGAGAGCATTTTTTTATGAAATATTCACAGACAGTGCATGGAAATACAAACCGAGTTGGACATCTCGTAGATGATTTCTGGTCAAACCATATTAACCTCAAGCCAACCGACTAACTGTCAAACCGGCTGTCATAGAAAAATTGCCATTTGAAAGCTCTTCGCCATAAAAAAAAAAAAAACATCCTTCTCTTCTATTTTCCTATACTTGCCATAGTTTATCCAGTAACAGTGGTATTTCTTCACGATGTCATGAATATAGTGAAACACAGTCCTGTGTCTTAACTGATAATAGCAAGCACCCTGATTCTGGTAGGGAATCCTAGCATCCTCTTTCTGACACGCTGAAGGATTGCCAAGGATATCACTTTTTGTAGAACTTGCTCCTGAATAATGTTCATAATGAATATCGACAGACTGTGTTAAAATCCAGAATTGTCTCACAGTTTTAACAAAGTTTCAGCTCTCTTTTTGTATATCAGTGAAAAAAGGAATTATACAAAATTAAACAAACAAAAAAAAGAAAACAACTATACATATGTATGTACATTAACGTATAACAATAATAAATCGTAAATCCGGTTGTAAAAAGTAATAAGTAGAATTTATCAAATTTATCAAAAATTTCAAAATAAACCAAAAAAAAACAACAACATCAATTATCTAAGTGTATATAGGTAACGGTATGTAACTTTGATTTTTTTTAACTTTTAAGATGAACAAATTTGTAAAAAGTATCATCCCAAAAAAATAAAAAACCGAAAAAAGACAACCCAAAGAAATAATGCTTTAAATGAAAAGAAAACTTTTTACCAAATTATTGACGAAACATATATATATATAAAGAATATCGCAACTCCAAGATCATAAGTAGGAGAAATAAATTTTTATGTTTATACATAAAAAACAAAGTAATTCTTAAGTGGGGAAAAAAATAATAATTAAACTCATTTCGAAACAATGATAAGGATGTGTACAATTTTAGTTGATAATCATAACACTCTCTCTCTCTCTCTCTATCTATCTCTCTCCTTCAATTTCTCTATCCATTTTCACAGGATATCTATAATAATTCAAACACACATTCATTTCAACATCTCTAAGCACTTAAATAATTATACTCATTCAAACAACACCACACTTCAAAAGAGAAAAAACGAAAATATCACACACACCAAATTAAGAGAATAAAGAACAACAACAAATTTAAAAGCATTTAAGAATATAAGTTAAATGCAAATGTATATTTAGAATTAAATTAAATATTAAATGTTCATATTGTAGAAGAAATAAAACAAAAAAAAACATTATTTTTATAAATGAAAATCATACATGAACCCAATCAAATTCAATTCAATCCTTGTTTCGATTTAGTTCCCGAACCAGACAGCCAAAATCGGCTGAAGTTCAACGTTTCATTAAACAATCATGTACTTAGACGTTCATATTCAGAATCAAAGTACATTCAAGTATAATAAAACAAAAAAAAGTATATTTACAGCATTTTCTCATAAAAAATAATAAATGAAACAAAATAAGTATTTATGTACGTATGTGAAATAATTTTTAAGGGTAAAGGAAACAAAAAACAAAAAAAAAACAATATTTATTTATATGATGGAATAATGAACAAAAGGGTTTAACTCATATTTGGATAAAAATAAATCACAGATATTCATACAAATGATGATGTGGAACAAGGAAACATTTAAATAAATCAGATAAAATGTGTAAAAATTAATAAAATAAAACTGCTAAGAATTACAAATATATTAATACATAAACGTTGTTTTATTTTAACGTTTCGTTTGACTGCCGTGCCGTTGATCAACGGTGTATCTGTAAGAGTGGCGACCTTTCGGAATTATTAGCCCTATCACAATTAGAACCGTCTATGCTTTTGATGGACCTTCTTAGCTTTGGATCGGTCAGGTTAGGTAAGAGTGGATGGCTGCTTTAACAGTCATACATAGGCAAATGTAGACCACGGGGATTGACTTATGATGAAGCGGTGTAGCTGGCTTATATTGACGGCATTTAGTTCGCTGAGTTGGTTGTAAAAGAGCACTGCATGAGTAGAATGGATAATGTGTAGTTTCTACATACTCTTTATCCATCCAGTTTCTGCAAAAATCATCATCCTGCGGGCAATTAACGTGCAGTTTCCAATTATGAATACGATCAGGGTGGTGATTGGAGAAGTGCTTAGTTTGAGCAGATTAACAGGTCACCTCGCCGTACTCATCTCGATCGCTAATAGAGCCACGTTTTGTACAATGCCGGATATAACGGTCCGGCAACACTGTTTCGGAAGGCGTTTCGAAGTTGAAATATTTGACCGCACAACCTGGTCCAATGGTGTACCAGCGCAAGGCCCTAGAAGTCTGATATGTTACACAGGCGGATCAAAGATGGAATCCGGAGTGGAGGCAGGAATCTTTGGACACAACACAAGGATATCCGTACCAATGGGGTCGTATGCTACAGTGTTTCAAGCGGAAGTCCACGCCATCGAGATCTGCGCCAGACAAAACCTACACAAAATGTTGCTATGACGCTCTACAATCCCTTGCTAGGCACAACAAAGTGAAGCTTGGCTGGGTCCCTGGACACAGGGGCATTGTAGGCAACGAATCCGCAGATGAGCTCGCGAGGGCTTGCTCGGAATCTGCATTTATCGGTCCTGAACCGTACTGTAATGTCAATTGGACAGCAGTCACAACTCTGATTAACGAATGGGAAAAATAGACTTCGCCTAGACCAGTGGACACATGGTCATGGTGTTAGGCAATCCAAACGTTTAATCACGCCTTATTCATATAAGGAAATACTCAATCTGAGCAATGAGAACTTAAGACTGCTAACAACCTTTCTTACGGGCCACTGTGGCCTGAACTACCACCTTAATAATTTAAACCTGTGTCAAGACAAGTTCTGTGGGCTTTGCCTCGAAGAGGATAAAACTTCTGAGCACACTTTGTGCGAATGTCCGGCACTAATATGGTTAAGGAAACGTATCTTCCATAAGGAAGCCCACTTCAGTGGGCTTAGAGAAACTCCACTACTAAAGACCTACTAGCTATCATGAGGGAAGTAGTACGTCTTTTGTGATAACTCCAACCCTCCGATACAATAGATCTATCCTGGTCGCGGTGTCTTCATGGCATGGGTTGTACAAGAAGAAAAAAAAAGCTGGCCAAATTTCCTTTTTTTTAGCCTTCTAGCCACTTGTGGTTATTGGTTTTAATTGTATGAATCTTAAGGAGATGTAGCGAGCGGCATGGAGGGTGTGAGAGAGGAGGTTGTACCACCTACCGAGTTCGTCGGCTTTGCAATTGCCTAGTATGTCACTGTGTCCGGCAAAATGAAGGTCTTTAGGGTGGATTCCTACACCCACCCCTTCGTTCGATCCATTTGTGTAGAGATTTACATCGGTTTACTTGTGGGGCTTAGGTAGGAAGCTAGTGTGACTAGAAAGGTTAATAAAAAGCACGCCCTCCATTATGCTGTCTCTTTCCACCCTTGTATTTTGTTTCTTCCTTGAGCTTACTGCAGTTCCTCTGTGTTCTTGCTGTGTCATAATAAGATTTCAATTCTGATCGATATGATATGATTAACTACTAATCTTCTTGTTTCTGCAAGGGCGGAGCATGTGCCGAGGTAATGTAGTACTGTTTCCTCTCCCTCCTCTTCCCTGTAGCTTCTAAGAAGACATTGTAGGGCGCTCGAAATTAGAGTATTACGCTCACGTTAGATAATTTGCTGCCTGTCTAACTCTTTGAGGCATTTAATTCAACTTAGATCACATCTTTTCCACGACTTTTCCAGAGACTACATGAGGTCATCTACTCCATTAATTACGTGTAGTTATTTAAATCAACTACATACCCGATTTTTTTCATTTACTACATACATTTCTTACTTTTGCTACATACATAAAAAAAATGTTTTAAACTTCAAATGTAATTTCCAACTAGTGATTAACGGAAAGACACAGACCGACGAAATAAGGGTTAAAACACGATATTTTCATGTTTAAATAAAAAAGCTGCGAGCTTATTATTGTAGGCAATTATTTTAGTACACTGTTGTCTCTGAATGTTTTGTCGATCTTGTGCAACGCACTGTTGTTCAAGTAAACACATATCATAAATCCAGCAGAATGATCATTGTATCTAGTAATCGGATGATCGTCCCGCTAGCATATTATGTATGCAAATGTATAAATATGACTTACACATCATGTAAACGGTCTCTTGTTAATAAACTGTCGTAAAGAAAGCGTCATGTTCTTTTTTACTCTCCGCCTAACGCCGGAACTGCAGCAGAACTCCAACAATATTTAGATAATTTTATTTGTATTTTTCATTTTAACAGAATAATGAATATCCACAAGTTTTTTTCGAAGGCCCGTGGCTAAGCCTGTTTCGGCTTTTAGTATGCACCAATTGACCACCGTGAAAAACTCTCCTCCATTGATGCTGGTGAGGCTGGATATGCTAAATAAAAATGTTGCATTCTTCGCTTTTCCTGATGTTGTCTAGATGCTAGTATTTTCCAACAAAGCTCCACTTTCACCACTACCGTCCTCACGGCTGTAATCACCTAAAATGCACAGTTACTTGAGTTTGCTGTGCTAAAGACAAATCTTTGCCTATACCGCTAATGCGTAAATTGAACATGTCGGACGGGCCAGACTCTAACAACTCCATGCTGTTGGATTCACCGGAAACCAGAAACGTTTTTATAGTAGGGCGTGGACATTAATCGGATTCTGTTTTAGATATATTTGCGACACATATGAAACTCAATTCTGTATCTTACCTGTGTCTATGAAGTCTGTGTTGTGTAGTGTTTTTTTGAATGTTTGCACATTCATCACATAGCGCTCCAATTCTCCCGTTTTGCAGGGGTAACAAATGGTTATTCCAAAAATGTGACCTTTCTGCCATTTCTGCCCACACGACCTAAAAGCCAATATAGTTGCGACTGAAACTATTGTAAATTGACAGGTCGTTCAGCCTAAAATATCCACAAGATTTCAATTTACCGTTGACAAGAATTACAAATATCAAGAAACTCTCTACAGCGCATACTCACAAAAGATCTGTATCTACGTGCTTACAAATATCAATTAATACAGCAGGGTTACGATACCGACCTGAAATCTACTTACTTACTTATCAGGCCGGCGACCCATGAAGGGTCCGAGCCTGAGCAATTGCTGCCTTCCATCGTTGACGGTCCTGGGCACGCTGCTTCCAGTCATCAAGACCAAGCTGTCTTGCATCCGCGATTACTTGGTCTTTATACCGGAGATTCGGTCTTCCTCTCCTTCTCGAACCAGTCGGCTCGGATTCAAAGACCCTCTTTGCTGGAGCATTGTTGTTCGGACTACATCCACATCCTGGTACAGCTCGTAGAGTTCGCGGTTATGTCTTCTCCTCCAATCGCCTTCCTCGCAGACGGGACAATATATCCGTCGTAGAACTTTTCTTTCGAAGGTACCAAGAATCAACTCTGCAGTTTTGCTTAGTGTCCAGCTTTCGGCTCCATAGAGCAGGACTGGCAAAATAAGGGTTTTGTAGAGCATGATTTTGGTCCTTCGAGTCAGGAGTTTTGAGCCCAGTTGTTTTGACAAACCGAAGTAACACCGGTTGCCAAGGGCTATTCTACGACGGATCTCCACTGTGATGTCGTTTGTGGAGTTCACGTTTGCCCCGAGGTGAACAAACTCCTTCACTACCTCGAAATTGTAGCTGTCGATCGTGAGATTTTGTCCAAGGTGGTGTGTGACGGAACGTTTTTTGGTCGACAGCATATATTTTGTTTTGTCCTCATTGACCTTGAGACCAGTTCGTTTCGCCTGTTCTTCAATCGCCGTAAAAGCCTCCACTACGGCACGTTGAGAACGCGCGACGATGTCGATGTCGTCTGCGTATCCCAACAGTTGGACCGACTTGTAGAAGATAGTGCCTTCCGTGTTTACAGTTGCCCTACGCACTGTCTTCTCTAGTACCAGATTGAAGAAGTCACACGACAGCACATCTCCTTGCCGAAATCCAGTGCACGTTTCAAACGGATCAGAAATCCTTGAGCCGAACTGCATGGTTCATCGCGTGTGTGTTAGCGTGGTGCGACACAACCGAATCAGTTTTCCCGGGATCCCGAATTCGGCCATCGCATCGAAGAGCTCATTGCGATGAATGCTGTCGTATGCGGCTTTGAAATCAATGAACAGGTGGTGCGTATCGATTTGAAACTCACTGGTCTTCTCCAATATTTGTCTTAGTGTGAAGATTTGGTCTATAGTCGATTTGCCGGGCCGGAAGCCGCACTGGTACGTGCCGATTAGTGCGGTGCAAAACGGCTTTAGACGTTCACACAGTACGCTGGACAGGATCTTGTAGGCGACGTTGAGCAGGGATATACCTCTATAGTTATTGCAAGAGGCAAGATCGCCTTTTTTGTGGATGGGGCATATGGAGCTGATATTCCAGTCGTCGGGCATGCTTTCATCTTCCCAAATTTTACAGATGACCTGGTGCATGCTCCCCACCAGAACATCGCCACAGGCCTTGAACAGCTCTGATGGTAGGCCATCTGAGCCTGCGGCTTTGTTGTTCTTCAGCCTTTTAATGGCTGTGCCGACTTCTTCAAAGCTAGGTGGGAGGACTACTTCATCGACTGGAGTTGGGATTTCTTGATTCCCTATCACTCTCTCCTGGTCAGGCCCATTAAGCAGTTGTTGGTAGTGCTGCTTAAACACATCCACTATTCCCTGCGGGTCAGTAACAAGGCTACCCTCACGATTTCGAAGACCCTGGGTGCCTTTCCTAAAGCCTGAAGCCAGGCTTTTGGCTTTTTTATAAAAGGCCCGTATTTTTTGTCTATCCCTAGACTCTTCGATGTCCTTGAGCTGGGAGGTTGCGAGAGACCTTTTCTTCAGGCGTAGAAGCTTCTTTTCCTCCCGTCTTCTAGCCCGGTATGCCTCATCGGTTGCACGTTTCTTCTGCTCACACTCGCCATCATACCACGGGTTTCTTGTCGGGCTCTGAATCGTGCTGCTACGAGGAAATGGTCAGAGCCGACGTTTGCCCCTCTGAATGTTCGCACATCCAGGATATTTGACGCATGTCTTGCGTCAATGAGCACATGGTCAATTTGGTTGGCGGTTCGACCGTCCGGAGATCGCCAGGTTGCTGTGTGGATTCTTTTGCGAGGGAATTTTGTGCTACTTATGACCATATTACGTCCTGTCGCAGTCAGTGAGTCGGAAGCCGTTATCTGTTGTCGTGTCGTGGAGGCTGTGCTTTCCGATCACTCCGCCAAAGATGTTTTCCTTACCGATTTTGGCATTGAAGTCTCCGAGCACGATTTTGACATCGTACTCCGGACAGGCTCCTTAGGCACCGTCCAAGAGGTCGTAGTAGTCCTCTTTGACGGAGTCTTCAGCCTCATCGGTAGGGGCGTGTGCACATATAAGGCTGATGTTGTAGAATCTGCCTTGGATACGGATCACAGCCAGGCGATCGCTTATCGGTTTAAAGTCGATCACATTCGACCTTAACCGTTTTCCCACAACGAATCCGCATCCAAATATGTGCAACCTTTTGTCACAGCTGTAATATGTGTCGCACTCTTTCTTCTTCATTACACCTTGTCCTATCCAGCGTATTTCCTGGATCGCAGTAATATCCGCCTTGTACTGCGTGAGGATCTTTTCTAGTTTATGAGCGGGCCCTGGAGTGTAGTGTTCTTACGTTCCAGGAGCACACTCGCAACTCGTTGTCCTTTTTCGCGCCGTGTCGTCGTTGTTGTGATTCCGTCCGTTGATCCGAGGCAGTTTGCTCTCTCGTAACGTTGTTTTTTTTTTGTGTGGGCGGGTTGTTAGCCCTCCGCACAACCACAAGGGATTCGTTGCATACATTAGTTCACCTCACAACGGGTGTTGTGGAGGCTATCCAGGGGGCGCCGCTAGGAGGCTGTATGTCAACTTGATCTATGCATCGACAAGGATCGTTGCTGGCGTCCCGCCAAGTTGGGAGCGATCAGGAACTTTACCCTGTGTGCACAGACCCAACCACCCCTGAATCTAACAAACCTTTAAAGCGGGTGGAGATGATGTTGTTGGGCAAATGCAGAATGAAAATATTGTAATCCACAAGAAAGGGAATTCTCCCATTTTCATCAAGGTCGGTAACGCACTCATCGAGACCTTTTTGTTGGTGATGTTTTTCAAAACCATTGTTGTGAAGATCGTGTAGAACTTACCGAAAAAAATAAAAATGAAATGAAATGAGTTTTGGGGACATCAATTAGACCGAGATAGGTTGATTAGGGGTCCATCAACTTTATCAATGATATGAAACCAAAGTTTCTTGTCTCATCTTTGCTACAACGTTACATCATTCGGTGATAAAGTTTGCGAAATGTTCAAATTCACATTGAGGTAGCCAGAAACATTATCCAATGTGCATGAAACTGATCTTACCCAACTTATAGTTTGGGAAGGTGCCAAGTCTATCACAGCTATATCCAATCCAACAACTTATCCAGCAGTAAATATTTACTACATCCGACCACTAACCACTGGGTGAATAATAGTTGTTGCCCAACTAGAAGGACAGTAGCTGCAATAGTTTCGAAAAAGTTTATCGATCGTTGTTTTTACCGCACTGCATAATTAAGGTTCTGGCATCGATAATGCTGAGGAGAATCAACACACCAAACGAAGAAGGCAAATGCGGAAACCTTCCATTGTCACTCCAAAAAGCTAACATGCTTAAAATAACTCACTCATTTCCTTAGTCTGTGCTTGTTTCTCTTCTCTGTGTAAATATTCTTCTGACGCAATTACTCTGAAATTAAGAATGTTCTTCAATCATGTTCATTTCCACTTCCCTTACTTAATTTAACGCAAATAAAACCACATTCATCACTTTATGACGTGAAAGTGATAAAAAGAAAAAAAAAAGTTTGATTTTAATTGCCTCCTGTGAGGATTGAACTCACGACCCCTGGTTTACAAGACCAGTGCTCTGCCACTGAGCTAAAGAGGCCATGATTTTTGGGAGACAATTATCATACTTCACCTAACCTCCGACAGCATATTTTCAAACTGTAAACGCTCGTAATTTTGTAGGCGACTGTAATCATATGTTGAACTGTCATTTCGTTCGGGGGGCCAAGCTGATATTTTCTCTTCTCTCAACTAAATTTAGTTCTTCGCTTGGTTTCGTCGTCGGTGCAGAGCAGAAATTTTTCTTTCTCGTTCGTTCGCAGTTTCCTGAGTTTTTGATACCTTAAATCGATTGAAAAACAGACTAAACAAGCGGCCCCTCTAATCGTCTTCTTATCGCGCGATAAGTCTGGTTTGTTTTAACCCCTGCGCGGATAAAAGAATATCAACTGGAAAGCCCCCCACAGTCAAACAAGTGCAAACGTGATAAGTTCGTGTTTTTTTTTTATTTAATTAAATAAAGGTTTGTTTATGAGCAGTAGCCTTGTGTGATTCATCGCAATATATCAAAGTGTTACTTCCTCCAAAGAGAATCAAAGTGTTCCGCGAGGTTTTTGAAATGCAATCAATTTTATTTGGGATTTTCAGATGACTTCCACGCCATAATGCGTCTGTCAATAAAAATTAAAAAATAAAAATTAAAGAGGGGGAACTCATTGACGACGCATGTTGCATAAACTTGTTGTCAATACTTGAAACCCCGACACAATTGTCTGCGATTGTCAAGGTTTTTGGGTAAATAAAACACGTCTGTTCGTGCGGCTAGTTGGCATCAACATATGCTTTCGACTTTATCGTTTTTATTTTGCAGATATTTAAGTCATGCGCTCTGAAACCGGTCTGAGGAAATCAGTAGATGCAACAGTTTGTTATATTATTTACTCATCTTTTGTCGTAAAATTAATCACCGAATGATCGTTGTGCAAACACACAGAGCTTTCTATCCGGAGAGATAGAAAATTCGTCATCAGAATTTTAATGAATTAAAGCACTCCCGTGGTTTTTAATATCTGTAACACTGACACGCGGGTATTTACTATTTACCGGGTAGTTTGATGCGACATCGGCACTTCTTGAAAAGAGAAAACATAGCAATTTGATTGCGTTGCCGTTCTGCTGATATCGTATGGAATAGTACAATCAATTTCGAATTACGATTCTTTACCAACACTTGAATTCTGTAGTCGAAGACATGCACTGTTAATTTGATTCGTATTTTTTCAAAATGTTGATAATAAATTTAAGCATGAATGGAAAATGATTGGCTTCAAAAATGTCGAGTGTCGGGCATTGTCTTTGTTCTAATGACTACCATGACCATCACTCGACATTTTATCTTCTAATTTGCTCAGCCCAACCCTTACAAGCACCACCGATATCGCTGTTCGATCTGATACCTCGTTTCCTTTTACATTATCGATATGACCTGTTATCGCCGGCTTGTATTGTCCTTTGCGATCATGGTTCAGCAGATGGTTTCGAATTTTGGTGTATATTATGAATTCCGGACGTAAGTTTCCATCGGAATTTTTTCCCCCGAAAAATATTCGAAAAATGTAAAACTATCAGTTCCGCCATTTATTGGGCATTGCCAAAAATTATTTGCAAGTTAGTGTATTTATTGAGGGAAAAATCATTGCTTTTTTCTATGGATAAACAAAATAAAAAAAATTGCATACGTTCCTAATTGATGTTTACGCTAGTTTGTTGATAAAATTTCGGGGTGTTGATGAAAACCCTTACTGGAATTATGAACTTTGTCTTCAACGCCCGACTGAAAGTTCACATTATCCAAAGAGGCGTGGTGTACCGTCAAAAAAGCAGTTTTTGGTTGCAAATCGTCTGTTATATTGTTGATCTGTTCACCATTAAACTTCCAATGTTCCAACGAACGTTTGTTTTTTTTAGGAAAAGATTGTTACCAAAACTTCAAACTTTTCATCGACTCGTTCATCGCACACATTTTTATTTCCGACATCTGATGGACATTTATTTTTTCAATTTTTCACAGCGACAACCTAGTTTGTTAAGATGTATTCCCATTTTTATTTTTATTTCACTGGTCGGAGTTAGGGAATTGGAATTGTCTAAAGTGAATTGTAATGGTTGACTATCAAAATATACAAAGGAAAGGAAATACATCAAAAAACCATTCAAATTGCAGCAAATTCACGCACCAAATGGAGACTTTTTACGATCGGATTACACAACTGAGTAATTGATTTACGTGATCACCAGCCGATTAGACTTACATATATGACGAGTTCTTTTACTCCTAAGTCATACGACCATTTTTGAAGCTAGACCAGACGCCTTCAGTAGGAAAATAAACTTATGCATTACACAATCGACATTGGACGAAGTAAACCAAACATTTGAACTCGGTTTAAAGTTCAGCGGGACTTAAGTTCTAAGCTTCACTATGAAACTGGGCATAAGATCTGTTGCCGCTGTATGTTTGGACTTTTAATTATCAGCTACTCTTAACAAACGACGTACTCGATCAATATTCTGATATTGATGTTGCTGTAGAAAGTGCAGCTGCGTCCTAAACTTTTCGGTCTTTTTTCCCATCCATTGCCCGATGGAATTGCATTCTCAGGTATCCCAAGTGTGCGTGAACTTGTTCTCCTTTTAAACCACCCCTGCAACAAATGACAATATCAAACTCCAAGAAGAAAAAGAAAATCGTTCGAATCTCTTGAACTTTTTTCATTTAAATGATAGCCTCCCTGTCTAATGGGTCGATAAAGGACTGATTTTCTGATTGGTCTTTGTCCAGACTTGTATGACTATTATGCGTCATTTTGGTTCCAGTTTAAACAAAAATTGTCCGAGTGACTCCGCACTAGAACGAGTCATTCTAGCGGAGCACACATTTTTTTGTGCACAGTCATAGGTGGGGGCGATACAAGGGATATTTTGTAATAGGGTGCTGCACAAGAAACAAAAGCCGAAGTCTTTCAAATTGATCACTGTTCACTGCCACTAGACATGCAAGAAAATCGTTAATTCTAATACTTACATGACAAATTAGAAGAGGAGACTCTCCATTCTGGGAGCAGGGCTAGTTTCTCAAAATGTTTCCAATTGAGTTCCCTATCGTATAACCAACTACAATCGTTTGCTCATACACTACGCGTGTATGTACATACGCACATTGAAGACGAAAATCTATTCTTGCCAAAAGCTCAATAAATTGTAAACATCAAAGAGTCAATGAGCAAAAAAACAAAAACAAGGTAGGAAGAAAAAGAAAACACATGGCTTCGTTTTATGACAAAGTTTCTAAAATTCAGACAGATCTAAACAAGACCTTTGAACATTTCCTTTAAAACACTCGCACGTTTCTCTCGAACGAAACACATGTGTATTTAGGTATGTTTCGAGTTCGCTAAACAATCTATAAACAAAACCATCGCCCACTTCGGTGCATAAAACGACGTCGGAAGTGAGATTAGGAATATGTTGCTGAGGCTGTAAATAGTATGAAGTACATGATTCTGCTCGTTTCGAATATGCAATTATGACCGTATCGTATGTTTTTAATTTCATGTTCAGTCACGTAAATGCAATTGGTTCATTCATCTCAGCAGTCATCATGGGGCAATGAAAATATTTAATTTCTTTTTTGTTAATTTTTAGTGTACTTCATTGAACCCTACATGCTAGATAAAAATGTTCAAAGTCAGCTTAGGTAACTCACTGGTCCCGTGCAGGCACTCTAAGCCAAATTTATGTATGTATATAATATTTTTTTCATATCTGAATCATGAAGTTGCTTACACGTCAGAGCGGAATACATTTCAACGTTTCCAATGAAAAACCATATTAATAGTGTTTTGACAATTTGAGATACGTGTATACAATGATAAACAAAAATATGACCACATCACAGAGACCAAGTTGATCGAGGTTCTCTGGTTGCTTTTTGATACACTGTCCCATTGGCTGACAAGCAAAGATTCTTTGGGCTTGGACTTGGAGACGCGTATATTGCACAACAAACAAACCAAATATAGGAAACTCGGTGGACTATGGGCTTCTTCATCCACTTTTGATATTGTTCATGCCTTTGCACCATATAGCAGCACTGAAAAGCTTGCATAAAGTCAGCATGGAGCTTCAAGAGAGGACCCCATTGCTCAGTTTGTGTCTTGATCCCGATACTGATCACATCGGAGCGAATGTAGACGAAGTTCCTGACTTGGAATTAAAGGTGCGCGGCATCCCAGTCAAATCGTCGTTCGTTTCGGCCTTCTATTGTTTATGCGGGTGGCCTGAGTTTACGAAGTCAAATGGTGGATTCTGATTCCAGAAATGATCAGCCTCTATGAGGTTGTGAGTAAAGCTGGTGCTGGAAAAATGATATCTTCCATTGCCGTCTCTATTCCAACTTCCCGACCTAGTCTAGGAAGAATCACTTCAAACGTTGGTAAGCCGGAGTTGCTCTAAAATAAGTGCACTTCCGCTGCTAATCTTAAAGAAAAAATAGCTCTAGTGTAGACCCTCTCCTCTTCTTTCGTAAATAGCCTCCAACGATGCTCCATGGGTATTGGGTACCCCATTTTCGGTTGAAAGCTTTCAGCTCCCAAATTTCACCACGTGAAGGTGAAAGTAAGAGTTCAGTGGTTTACATAAATCTCAATATCAACGCTTTGAAATCAAGGTTACTTGATCACATGCCAAATTTACCACAGCGTTTTCCGAGCCCGAACGCTGGGTCAAACTGCTACTATTGTGGCAGCCTGGCTACCATCTAAGTTATTGCCTCAGCGGTCAGCCACCATAACCTCAAAACTAGTCACTGACAGGGTACACAAAATTTGTGTTCCAGGAAGTAGCAGTGTACTCTGTTACGGAAAAGATTCCAAAATTTCCAGGTAAGGATCTGCACTACATAGTTAGACGCACATTCCTCTTGTTATGGTTAAATAACGAATTATGTGTGACCTAATATAAAAGCCAAATTAAAACTACCTTTGAAAGGATATCAGTACAATCGCTTATCTTTAAAGTATTGCGTCATTGGTTATAAAGATCAAAAAGAGGAATAGATCATGGCACGCTCTCTCTTGAAAAAAAGGCACTTGTTGCATGCTTTTAGTTAACTTTGATGAACTAGTAATATCTTCTCAATGGTTCCCTACTGCAGCGAAAATAGGGTCTCAGTAAACGATTGAAGACCCCACTGCCAATGACCATAGGTAACGGTCATTGTCGCATATGTGACGGTGTATCAAAAACAGAAGCCAAACCCCGCCACTTACTAAATTCCGACACTAGGCAAGAACTTTCTTGACAATTTCTCCCCTTTTTTCATCCAAAAATTTGTAACTTTCCTGAACTCCACAGCTGACAGTCTCCAATAAAATTGTTTGCATACCTCCAAATCAACCAAAAGCAAAGTGCTACTAAGTGTGTGTTTGTTTGTGTCTCAATCGTTTTAGCATATATCTCTCCCAAAAAAGCCAATCAAATCTAAAGCGCAAGTGTTACAAAGTTATTAAGTGCAAAATGCCGAGCTACAATAATTATTATCCAAAAAACTACGGTGCTAGCGGTCTCGGTCTAGTGAATTTAGCCGCATTTGGCTATTCCGATGGCGAGCGAGAAAAGAAACCAGTTGGATTGTATCCATCGTTGCCGTATCCAGCCGCAGCAAACCTGTCTTATCCAACAGCGCCGCCAGCCGCCGGAACATCTCCGTATCCAACATCACCATATCCATCGTCGACACCATATCCAAGTTCAACGCCATATCCAAGCGCGACAGGCATGGGAATGCCAACCCCCTATGGCAATGCACCGTATCCCGGTGCTCCTGCTGTCCCATCCCTTCCATATCCTGGTGGCTCTGGTTTCCCTGGAATGCCAATGCCATACGACAATGTCTCCCAAAACTCCCAGAGCTCTGGTTACTCCAGTCTCTATCCTTCTCTACCATCTTTACCAGGTACTTGCCAGACTTCAGTTGCGCCTAACCACTCTGAAGTCTGGTGATCGAATTATTTTACTAATTTTCAGACGGATCCGGCTCGTTTGGCAATCTGAATCGCCGAGACCCACCACAAAATCTGTATCCAACTCTGAAAGGTGAAGAGGACTCCGATATCGTTATTCCAACTCAGGAAGAAGAACCCTCTGTGGGCGTACCAGAGATACCCTTCCACAACATCAAGGTGCCGGAAAATGAGAACATGTTCTGGGTAAGTGCACATCTTTCAAACTTCTTTTTGCAGAGTTACTTTGTTCCCACAATCGTCATGCATCTTTCCGGGAATTCCAACTGCGTCATTGACCATTTGTGTACATCATTGTTGGCCACTCAGGTTGTTTCCGCCAACGCAGTAAGGTGTTCGCGGACTAACCTCATTTGTCAACAACGTATTCACGTCACCCGCCAAATGAGTACAGTTCAGTATTTCTTTTTCCTTGGTTCAAGTTCAATGCCTTCAAGTAAAATATTTTTGGGAAAATCACTACTGAGCAATGTGCGCTCGAGAGATGAGTTTGGTGTCTCTCCTGTCTCCCAGTTGATCGCTAAATATAGACATGATTAATTTGTTGGTCTTTGTTGGGACTGTAGCGCATGTGTTTAGCTTCACGGTTTTTATCAGTTTTTCATTGAAAGTTTGAGTCAGCTTACGTGGAAGGTGCCACGTCTTCTACTTGCGAAATTACAGGAGTGCCTACGAAATCAATGTTTCATCGATGGCCAAAATAAATTGTATCTGTATACAAAGCGCCGAATTGGCGTTGAATATCTGGCCAGCTGCCACGAAACTAATACTAAACAGCGAGTTCGTTGTATTGCCCCATGCAGTATTGAGGGATATTTTTGGCTGGAAAATGCGGTTTATATTTTCTAACGAACTTAAAGATGCAGATGTGTTTTTGGCATTCAATACCACAACATTGAATTGCTTAACGGAACTAGGTGAGGATTTCTCCAAGAACTTAGGAAAAATAAATATGTACATTCACCACGACGCGTAGTCTACTGGGAAATGAACTATGTAGCTAGAGAAAAACACGAGATATTTTTTTATTTTAAGCTACTGATGGTTGCTACACCAATTTGTAGATATTTTTACGCAGACGCTCTTTGGGGAAGAGACTGCTCCGCATAGATGTGGGATGTATGTCAATCCAGCATGAATGTGCTGTCAGATTAATTAAAGTGAACGAAACTTCGTTAAGTTTTAAATTTCCTACGATTTCGGAGTACTTGATGGTGTAGAGTACTTCGAACCGACGAGGAGCTTACGGAACTCATTTCTCAATTGGGCCATCGAGTGTCGCATTATAGCCACATATCCACCAGGTTCAGCTAATTTATCTTGGGGACAAATCAGTTCGAAATCATTGAACAAAAGCGGGTGACGTTAATGACAGCGTTGTTCTGGCGGTCATCTTTGCTAGGTAGGGTCCAATGATTCTGCATAGAGCATTTCATGGTGCATTGGCAGTACTTATATCAGCTCAGGTCGTTCATCGGACAAAATTCTGAAGTTTTGTTTACCCATTCAACCAGAAATTAGCTTCTTCGCTGAAGCCAGTTCTACACAGATTCGTTGCTGATGACATAAAGTTAAATAATTTCACAACACAACACAATGTCAGCTATTTTGGACGCGCAGTTTTTTTAAACGTTTGAGTGACTTGGCATGTGCCTAATGAGTTTTCTCAGTGGGCTAAGCATAAGCATAAGCTTAGTGCCCACTTTCAGAGGAACCTCTGTTCAACTTTGTACGCTTCTTTATCCAGTCAGTTTAAGTTGGAGCTTTTATAAAATACGAGTTCTTTCGATTTGAAGGTTTTTCTTATAGTGGAAAATATCTAGTATCGATCTGTACATTTGCGACCGATTCCATATGACAGGTAAATAGGTGTCGTTTTGATGTATTTTTGTTCAATATAATTATTTGGGACAAATGCAGTGCAATAAAGTGTACATTGTAAACAATGGTATGCAACAACACTTAAGCCGTTCAAATGAGCCGCGAACTGTGAACGCGAATTTTCAGAAACAACCAATTTCCAGCAAATAATAACAAAAAGTTATACTTCTTGGTATGCAAATAGATGAAAATTGAATTATCGAGATTCTATCCTAATTAACGACTCTAAATTGTTCTCTCTGCGAACTATCATACTGAAAGCGCAATACACAAAGAGGCAAATGCGATCCAAAAAATAACGATGTCGGTTTTCATAAATTCTACTCGTAGTTCTCTGCGACTCCATATGAATGAAGTGTCTGCGTTGGCGAAGTTCGCAATACGTAGTGAGCTCATGTGAATGTCTTTTTTTATTTATTCACATTTTTATTGAGGAAAACTCAATACAAAAAAATATAGACATGGCGTGAACCACTAAACCCAAGGAGTTCAAAATATTCCAAAGCTACTAAGAAAACACTTCAAATCCTTCCGAAAAAAATCGAAAGTTGGATAAAATGTAGCAAATAAATCCATCAAGTGGAAGTGATGCCACTTTGATGCATATTATTTGCGATAGCTTAATCATTTGATAGTCGAATGCGACTATTAAAAATACGACGGTCAACTATCGCCTTAGCCGATTCCACCCAGTCTGCTTGGATACCGACCGATACGGTGGCTTTTGGTCCGAAAGAGTGTACTCATTTCCACGATGCATGTACACTAAAGCCGTGATGACGACCGACTTCGTTAAGCACGTGCGACAAGCGTGAAATGATGAAATGGTAAACCTTACTGAATATTTTAACAGCTCTATAGATGGTAGGCTGGTAACTTTGACAACTGCCGGTAAATAATAATTGGAAAAACTATCATTGCTATCTGGACACCCTATAAAATCTGGAAGGAATGCTAGTTTAAAAATGAGACTGAGGTGTAAGGAGAAAGGAATATACATGTATAGAGAATGATGAAATTGTCCGGAGCAGAATTCTCTCCACTTCAGAAGTGTTTTACGCCTAACCAGTGTATAGGCTGCCTGGTGGCAAAAGACTAAGAAGTTTTGTTTAATGCAGTGCGCAACCAAACCTTGTTTTTTTTTCGAGAGCTGTACCAACTCAACACGTCCCAGAATGTTATGTTTCCAACTTAATTTACAATCGACCCCAGTCGTAACAGGCAAATTTCTTCGCACCATTAGAGATATTATGGAAACTTCGCTAACTAAGTTAGCAAAGTGGACAGGAAGGGCTGGTCTGGACGTAAACCTATTTAAAACAGAGATCGTGCTGTTCACAAGAAGAAAAAAAATACCTCCAATAGGTCCACCAACGCTGAAGAATAGAGAACTAAGTTTCACTAGTCAGGCCAAATACATAGGCGTAAATTGAGCTGGAAAACAAATATTCGGGACCGTATTAGCAAGGCGGCGGTAGCTGTTTATAATTGCAGGAGGGTCCTAGGCCCCAAGTGGGGACTAAAACCGAGTGTGACACACTGGATGTATACACCTTGTTTGGTAACCAGTATTAAGAAACAAAGATAGTCTTAAAAAGATAGGTACAATCCAGAGATCTGCGTGTATTTGTATCACGGGAGCAGTTCGTATCACACCTCAAGCCGCCATGGAAACAATGCTACAGCTGCTTCCATGAACATTTAAGGGAAGCTGTCAGCTACGAAGGCAGCATTTGGTTGAGAAAATGCTACCGTTGGAGCAAGAAACAAATCTTATGATACATGGGAATAGTCAAGAATGCTAGGATCCCGAAGCGTACAGATTATATCGCACCCTTCGTAGACTTTGAATTTGGGTAGAAAATACTAACCCCAGATAGAGAAGGCAGGGTAAACGTTTTAGTCAGGAAACCTACTACTCTGGAGGTATACACGGACGATCCGGTCTAAGTCAGATGAAGGCGTATTCGCGTAATGGCCAGAGATTTCCTTCTCCCTGTCCCTTTGGCTGCCTAACAACTGCAGTTTATTGCAGGCAGAAGCAAAAGTCATCCAAGAGGCTGCCCTCTTACTGTCCATGAATCCATCGCTATATACATATACTGTCAGGCGGCCTTCAAGTTACTATTAAATCAAAGCTCGCAAAACGGCACTTGTCTACTCCTTGCAAGAGCAAAGAAAAGCGCGGTAGGCAACTATTAGAAAAAATGTCAGATAACAGGATTCTGGACATAGCTAAATTGATAAAGAAATCAAACTGCCTGTAACCTAGCAATGCAGTGAATCATCTTAAGATAGTCCACTAGGATACCAGCAGATTTGTGTCAGTTAGTCCTTTGCCTAACGAAGAATCGGTGTTTCAATTACCGGACAGAAACAGCACAATGATTCAGGATCTAAGTTGAATACAGCTGATCTCGTAACACCTGCCTTTTCGACACCCAGTGGGTCAGAGTACACCTGGTAGCGTTGCATAAACTCATGAAATTGAACAGATTCTAATAGGATCATTTTATATTCATAATAATTATTCTATCATGTTTCTATAGGAAAGTTGATTTAACACATCAACGTTGTCTTTAGTGAGCTATGTCATTCTTCGGAATAGAAACACACCAGCCTTATTGTTTGCTCATTCAACCGAGGCAAACGTATTCTGTTTTCAATCAATTCCATTGCTTTATTAAATTAACTGAAACTCTTTTACTTTAAATTTTTGATTGGCACATAATGCGCATATCCACTCGACGAAAAACGTTCCCGCACAGGCTGTGGATCCCAATGTGTTGGTTTGCCGCCCGTAGAAGGAGAGCTCCATATCGGCTAAATGGACAGAGAAGTCATGTTCTGTTTAAACAATGTAAGCAATTGTTGAAAACTTTCCGACGTACCACACCAGGTTTGCTTCCTTAGGTTTACACGATCAGATATAAGGCCATGTTCCTTAGGTTTACACGGTCCGATTTAAGGCGTTCCCATCAACTCTGTCTGATTTGTTAAACCGTGTACATCTTTTGATTATATGCGTATGCACCCTTTAATTACTTAGCTACCAATCAATAAATGTCTGTCTGGCATACACTCCTCCAGACAATAAATCGATTATGACTCATCCGAAATATAATAGTCTAGTTTCATGGGCGAACATCGAAATATGTTTGCTAATTAGGAATGAATTAGCCTCAGTCAGGTAATTATTTTAATGGTCGTCTGCGACCTTGTGTTTCCCCAACCCATAAAATAACCAGTAAGAGCCTATTTTTATTGGAAAAAAATCATTTCGTTGACCCATCGAACGTTCACCTCAAATAATGCTTGAGACTCCTTCCAGTAGTAACCATCAACCTAAATACGGCAACATTGTCATCAATTTCGAGCTGCTCTAAAGTCGAAACAGAAAAGCGATAACGAATCGGGGGTCAATTTTTGTGTCAATTGGATCTTGTAAGCAAAGCGAATAATCCTCGATTTGTATGCAAAATTCTACCCAGACTTGTGCGACTGATGTTTAGTTGCTGAGATCATTGGCGCGTGTAGATTCTCGTTTTTAGGCGCACCCTTTCTGCAAAAGCTGGAACACGGGAATATATTCATTTATCCACAAGCAAAATGACAGCATTATTTAATCTGAAATTTCATTTCAATGGTCACTGTAAACCTAGAGACATCAGTGCTCTCCAAGCTAGGAAGTATCATCTCGTTGGATGTCGGCTAGCGATTGCGTATCAATTTGGGTGGATAGTAATTTGGGAAGTATAAAGTTGTGCATCAAGTCGCTAAAATGTTAACTCACAGTACTACTACTACTTCGCAGGCTATGATAAATTGATTTTCTTCGACTTTCCTAAGCTTTCTATTAGCTTATCTTTTTTTTTATTAACATTGTTGGATACGGCTTTTCCGCACAACATATCTTTCAAGTACCTTTAATACGATCCGATCCAAAATCCATAACTAAATACATTTGCCACTACCTTAAACAAAACTTCGCACAGCAACACTTTTCTACATTTCTCATTGACAAATACATCGCACTCAGTGTGTGTATGCGTGTATGTCACCACAGTTTGAAAGCCTCTAACATGCGAACAAATATTTTGAAGTTTCTCTTGCAGACTCGTTAAACATCAACTTTTGCAGAAATTCTAGTTGTGTGTTGAATCTTTTGACGTTTACTTCAAAGTTGATTTGTTCTCCGAGAGAACACGAAGAAAAATAAAAGTTTATTTTCCCTTTCCTGCCTAGATGGCAGATTAAATTTAAACAAATTGTAATCTCGAGAGGTGCAGAGCTATAATTTTCTACCGAAAAATCAAATTGAATCTCCTATCCCGGGTGTTGGTGCTGGTGTGTGTACAAGTACATTTTTCCCATTTTAGTTTCGATTTTTTTTTTTTTGGAAATTTCTCTTAGTGAACAGATTTATTGTCAACTGTGAAATGGAATTCGAAAAGTGATGATGTCATTGAAATTAAAGCAATTTGAATTGTATTTTTGATTTGCTAAAAATACTCAACGATGCCCAAGTGAAAAGGGGAGCAACTTTCCCTGTGTCAATGTTGTGGAAAAATCGTTTCGCGTTTCAAAAGTGCGATCAAATATTAGAAATAAATTGAGTGACACCCTTTACTTGGAGCATATTGTTTATATATTTTAAGTGTAGATAATATTATCTTTTATGAATCGCTCGTTAGTGGCTCGTTTGCGTTGTTTTTGATTGGTATCACGACCAGTGGGGGTACCCAATGCGAGATTGTCGTTCAGGTGTGTGTGTTGTCAGGTTAATTGATAGCGATATGATGTCATCAAATCCGCGACGCATGGACTTCAGTTCACATTGGAATCATCGCAGTCGTCAGATGTGAGAAACTTGAATTAGCTACCGTAGAATGTTTGTATCAACTACTACTGCTCTTGGGCTGGAATATATATATTTTTATTGCTTCCTCGAATCAGACTAAGGTAGCTTGGCGAGTTGGCTCTTTGTCAATTCAATCGAGACGGCTCGGCTTTTGCTGCATTGCGATGAGATGGATGGTGAAGCGATGACTGGATAATTGGATTTAGGAATCTCAACAATTTGAGCGATTATCGTTCTAGAAACCTTACTCAAAAAGCAAGCAAGTGTAAATAAGAAATTGTGCTCAAATGCATTCATCTTTCAAAGCTTTCTCTTAGTGATTGTGGGTAAATGGTTTTAATTGTTTTTCAATTTAACAGAGAAAAAGAGTGAGGAATTTAAGTGCTTTCCGGTTTCCAATGAAGAGTCCAAGTGGATTATGTGACGGTTGAGTCAGAACAAAAGTACCGCACCCATCGCAGCCAATTTATGCATATTTCAATTTAATCACAAACATATGCTAATGTTGAGAATGATTTCCCCCAAAGATTGCTAAATTCGTAGATGATTCCTTGTGGATTTTCCGCGGTACTTCTGTTAAGAAGTTATTTCTATTTTTTCTTGGATGAAGTTGAGGTCAAGGTTGTTTTTATGCACTGTGGTCGTTGAATCATTACAGAACAACCATCACAAATATTAGTGAGCGTCATAAAAACAAGTTTCCAATTCGTTCTACGAAATTAATACATATTTTTAATTTATCGACGCGACTAGACATAATTTTTGTTTGAGCATACTAAAGCTGTGCAGATTTGAAATTGAGTTTTATTTGTTGAACAAAAAATCGATTTGTGCTCTTTCGATCAACAAGCATTTGTGGGTCTTCCATCGTTGTATCGTAAATGTAAATTTGTTTCTTCTTTAACACTGTACATGATGCAAGTAGAAAAATTCATGACTGGACAGATTCCAATGTTTGATGTAATGATGTTTTTCAGATTCTGCTTCCGATTTTGCTTACATCCACAGTCTAACCTTTTATCCTATCCAAATAATATCCATTTTCGATTTCGCTTCCTTGTTACTTGGAGCAAGACAGTGATTCAGAGGAAATGGAAGAGAGGCTAATAAGTGCTAACAGTAATTTCTTGTCCGAAGGAAGATTCTACTTTTGAATCATAACAACAGTGCGCCTTACTCTTCTATTTTACCAAAAAGATAATTGAAGTTGATACCTGGTCAATTTAGTATCTGCGTGTTGCGGTTAAATTCCCATATTTTTATTCTCAAAGAAAACATTGATATCAATCGCTTAAAATATAATTTTGTAATTATTTTCAAGAATAGTTCACCTGTTCACCAGAACAGTTGTGTACATGAAGTACATTAAGCAAGAATGATTGAATATGGATATGAGTCACAACAGCCATGCTTCTTAATTGAAAAGAATGCTTTGATAATTGCTTCCAATGTGCCTGAAACATTTTGTCTGTATGCCTTTGCCAACGATTCGCTATAGAAAACGGCTGGTAATTGGAATTCGAAGTTATGTAGGCTTTAATTCGTATATTTTAAAACTCGTATATCACGGCCTTTCTGATAGATAGAGTACATCTCTAGTTTTCACTGAAGGTGGACATATGTATTGGATGTAAAACCCTACCTCCTTGCCTTTTGATTTTCAAAACCGGAATTAAGGATTAATTGCGAGTACTGCTTGTAAGACGGGACACTTCATGTCAAAACTATTTTGTTTATATGTTCTTCATTGTCTAACGTTTTATGTTGTGGGACTCTCAAAACTGACAACAGCCTAATTAATCTTTATTAGTCAGAAAAATAATTTTGCCGTTACTTGACCTAACACGTACACTTAGTCTACTACACTTAACGGGGTTATAAAGCATCACAGTGCCATTGGTGCACAACCATCCTCTCTCTCTTACAACGGCTTCTGTAGAAGTTTGAAGAGATGAAGAGGAGGAGGACGCCATCATAATTCAAAGGAAACTCTATACGGAGGCCTACTTCTGACATAATCTGAGTGAGCTGACCAAAATCGACATCAGTCAATTTAATCGTTTAGTTGAAAACTCTAAATGGTTTCAAGAATAGGAGTTACCTGTACTTGGTATTCCAATAGGCGTATATTTGGCCTAAGTGCTACTGTTTCTCGCGGCCAGTCACTTCTACCTAATCTAAACTAACCCAGCTTGTAGCATCCAACAATGCCTATATGCCAAGACATCTCATATGAACACATTCATGATTACTCCACTATAAACCCGCACGCTGTATCTGTCACAGAAGAATGTTCATACAACAGAATCTCCTCCTTGTTCAGACTTACTCTATACAGTTTAATTACGATTATAATAGATTTGATAGTTCAACTTGGATTAGATAATTTGGAAAAAGATGTATTAGTGCATTTATTTGCAACATCGGCGTCGACGAGTCTTCCTTTTTCAGTGTGTGTGACTATGTATTCTCCGTAAAATTGACTTGATTAATCTTATAAGCATGTCAATTATTTTATTAATAATTCAAACAACAATAATTATTGTTGGATCTAGTGTGGTCTTTAATAATGATCGATTGGCTAGAACGGCAATTAGTTGTTGCAATGGAATGTTCATTGGAGTGAATCTCATTCAGTTTTCTATACTTTAACTGTGATTAATTGATTAAACAAATGTTTACCTTCTCGAAGAATTTTGTCTAAAAGGAGCGTTCTTTAATTATAAAATATGCTTCTGATAGGCTTACATTTTAAGTCCTGCACATATCCTACCAGAGATTCCACATTAAATTTGGTACTTCGCAATTAGGATAGGATAGGAATGTGCGTAGACGAGCGGAAGCACGTCTTACTTAGATCCGTGTGAATCCATTGTATTGCCCAGAGAGGGAAATGTTCCTCCTTGTACCCTTATCGCACTCATCGAGACGTTGTATTTGTTGTATGTGTTGACCTCTCTTCGTCCAGCCAGCCCGACATCCTAATGAATCTGTTAGATAGTCGGATGTTATTGATTTCTTGCAGGTCCTGGAAGAAGAATTCACCCATAGTCCTGTACCGCAGTTGGCTGAGGCTAGGGCAGTAGCAGAGATAGTGAGGCGTGTCCTCTCGTTCTTGCATATCGCCGCATCCTCTGCGTATGTAGTCATGGGATAGTTCCATTTTTATTTCATAGTACTTCAGATGGTTATGTCCCGTAAGAGCTCCGACCACCATCCTCAGTAGGCTTTTGCCACACTGAAAGAGTTGTGTTTTTGTCGGTTTTAGTTCTATTTATATCGGGCCATCGCGTCTTAGTAGTCGTACAGGTGGTTAAGTTCTCCTTTTTCTTGCTAGTTCTAGAATTTTATCATCCACCTTCTTCCTGACATCTGCCAGTGGTGGTTGAATCCATTCGATTGCCTGGGATGGGTCGATTGCGGCCCCCTTTCTGGTAAGTTCATCTGCTGCCTCATTGCCCGCTATGTCTCTGTGTCCTGTGACCCAGCATAGAGTTATCGAGTGTTGCTCGCTTTGAGTTTTAAGCTCCTCGCTGCAGCTCGCGACCAGCTTGGACTGGATTTCTATCGCCGAAATTGCTTTTATGTCCGCTTGACTGTCAATTAGAATGGTAATATCAGCTGGTGGTATTTCCAACATTGTTATCATACTGGCCGCTTCTTTGACTGCCAAGACCTCCGCTTGAAAAACACTGCCATATTCAGGAATCCTGATAGAGCAGTGCATGTTTAACAATTCGGAGAAAATGCCCGCACCTGTGCCTGTTTGCAACTTCGATCCATCAGTATATACTTGGATGCTCGTATTATTGATGAGTTCTTTTGTGATCAACTCCTCCTTCGTCGGGAAATAGCAACGGAAGGGTTTTTCAAAGTCGAGGAAAAGGTGTGTGTAGTCACTTACCGACTGTTCTAATTGTAGTCTATCCAGTATACTAGCATGTCCAATAGGACTTTGACTAATGGCACTCTTAGCAGCGTTAGCTTGCATGTAAAGGTCTAGTGGGTACTTCGCAATTGAAAACCTCATCTTTCATCTGCTTAGATCCCTTGTACTGAATCCTATTCATTTATCTTGTGCCATACGTTTAGCGCCACTAAACGACTTACTCGTAATATAGTCGTTTTTGCATTCGAGAATAAATTATAGAAATGCACATTCAACTCAGTGTGACTTGTTGATTAAATACATCGGAAGAATGTAGTTATGATCATCAATTGAAATGGTATTTATTTCTCGTTTCCGTTCCACGTAGCTATACTGAAGAATTTTACTTTGTTACTATCTCTCTCTCATCTTTTCCAAATAAATTATCAGGAAGACATGTACCTAACTTGTTTTAAAGCCAACATATTACTGATAGATGGGCTATATATTATATTCTTTAATTCATTTTAATGACTTCCCGTGTCTGCACGAGGGAGTATAATATATGCTTTGATGATAATCACTTCACGAAGAGTTGCCGAACGCTTTAAGGCTTTTTTTAAGCCGGCAAATATTTTCTGCTGAATATTTACTTCTCACCCGTAGAACCGGTTTGGTTGTGTTATTTTTGCTTTTTCCTTCTTGTACGTGTGAACATTTATTGATCGCATCTGCGAACAGATTATTTAACTTATTTTAACTGTTCATTTTTGAAATACGTAAACTGGGTTATTGAGGAACCGAGGTCATATTCCTGACTATTCTCTGTTGGGGATACAGCCAGACGGCAGACACAAGTGAAGGCTATTAGCGCATCCAGTTGAAGAAAGTCGATAATCCTTGAGACACGGCCAGTGATTTTTAGTGTCGCCAAGTAGATTGTATTTTTTCTGTCCTAAAGTCCGTTGTGGAATGACTGCAATGACCTTGTTTGTGAATGGAGTGGTTACTCTGCACCAGCTATGATGCTATTATTTTCAGTCATATTATATATAATGAGAATGTTGTCTAGAGGCTTAGGTAGGTTGGAATAAATTGCCGCAACCACCTATCTCCATTCATGAAGCCAATGTGAGCTTTCTAAGGAGCGAAGTAGACTATCGACGGATGTGTCTCTCAAGTTAATTTGAACCAACGAAGATGTAAGCATAAGGGTGCCGACTGACTCTGTTCATCACTAGACATGATGCTTGATGTTTTTGGTCTCCTCATGTCATGTGTGAAGACGGCGAGTTATGCATGCTCTCCCACTAGATAGTCTCCAATCATGGCAAACTCCACCACGCTGCTTTTTGGACCTGCGAAGAGGCAATCTTTTTTTAGAAGGTTGCATTCAAGAATGTTTTCTTTGGAGTCCCATTTATATTATTTTTTTTGTTGAGGACACAGACGACTTTATGCTGCATACTTACTTTTGTAACTGGGTATATATTTTATTTTGGCTATGTCTACTGTTATTGCCCCCCACTGAGACTAACTGCGTTCTTTAATTTACATAAATGCGGTAAACGTTAAGTAGTATTTGAAATCGTGAATTGTGATTTCACATGTTTGACACACATGTTAAATTTAGTCATTGGGTATTTTACACGTCCTTACGTCTCTATATGTACACTCAGTCTTGTACTCCGAGCCTCGGCAACTTAAGATGCCCGCATTTAAGGTCTATCTAAATGAAGAATGACCTCAACTAACCTGATGTCTTGCCATATATCGCGCTAGTTGGACAAGTGTGTTGGTTAAGACCCCCAGGTCCAAAACGGAATATAACATATTCTTAATGTACAGAGATAATTGATCAATAAATGAAATGAGGTCCCCAAAATAGAAGAAAAATGTATATACATAAAACACTTGGTTTGTATAACTTATTGTCTTGAGGCGCACTATTTCCTCATTGGGATAATTTTCTAAAGAACGATCCTCTGTTTCTCGATCCTCGTTTACCTGTGAACTCGTTTTAATCCCATAACATTCGAAGTCTTGTCTCACTGGCATTTATGTCGGAACTGTGTACATCAATTACCAATTATGAATGGTATTCCCCACCTTTGAATGGACAAGACAAGTATTCAAGAATGGGTTGTGTTCGTCAAAGTTTCCGTACAGCAAGATCTATAAACAGGTTATCTGGTTCTAGATGGAATTTAAAAGTTCACACTGACAAGAAACACATGATCTATTTATGTATTAATGACTTGGCTGTGGCTTTATGAATGTGAAGAAGAATTAGCCATTGCTGACCAAATTGAGTACATTTTTGTGAATTTGTTTGATACAAATACAAGGTAATCAACAGATACTCTTAGGAAAGTGACACAGAGAGGGCTGATGAATCCAGCATACATATGTCTTATCTACATCCCTTGGCAATGTTCACGAAAGATTCACGAGTTCTAAAAACTTTTATGAAAACGAACAGCCTCATGTTACTGCCACTGTGAACGATGGCAAAAGTGAATTGGGATTCGAGTCTATATATAACCCCAATTGAGAATTCCCAATGGATTTGCCAAGATCAAAACAGCAGATAATGCCATATGGATGTTAACGCGATTGGGCTTTGTGCGCACTTCAATTTTCAGCGTATCATACCATTCTAACCTTGAAATTCACATCGCATTTCATTCCAGATGTGGATTTATGCTTTGGAATTAGTTTCTTTTTCATTGTATGGTCTTCGATTTTGTTTCGAAAATCGTTTCCTCGCCGATTATGAAGTAGAATGAACTTGAATGATTTATTGTCAAAGCATATGACCGTGCGAGGGCTGAGCATACGTACCCCGTACGTGATCTTCTTGATTATCAAGGTTTCAAATTGATGACTAAGCAATTATCACACAAATGTGAGAAATTAACAAAATTATAAATTCATGTTACGAAAAACTACGAAAATCGATTTTCAGGTCGCAAACAATGACAAACTCTTTATTTTTTTTTGGGTTGGTGACAGCTTTAGGAATGCTTTAGCTTTGACCAAATATGTAAACATACCTACGGTTGAGTTCCAAACATGGTTTGAGTCAGTCTGAGTTGCGTATGCGTGTGTTTGTGTGGGAACCGTAACTTCATTGTTGCTTTCGATTGAGTACAATTACGTTTATTCGTGACAATATTAATAAAAAGTTTACACAGTTGCATACTAGCATCACTACACATTCATCCAATCTGTGTATGAATTCATCACAACGCGGCATTGTGTAGACCGGTGAGAAAGTTCGTTGGCTGACCTTGCGAACAAAAAAAAACACTCAGTCTAATTGCGTGCAGTGAACCAATCGCGCAAATTTCTTGGACTTTTCGTCACGAATTTATTCATTCATTACATTTGGCGTGGGATGCAGATGTACGATGTCGAAAAGACCCGTAGTTGACTTTTTGCCTTCAGCTAAAAGTTAAAAAGAATCGTTTACTTGCTCCAGAGTGCCATAGATATGATTTGATTCTGTCATAAACAGATCCACGCAGTACTTTAAAAAGGTTACTGAAAGGCCGAAAAAATCATTCGATCCCAGTCTGGCAAAAGGTGTCTCATGTGCATTGTGACATACACAAATGGCGAATGACTTCAACCAAATTTAGACTGCAAAATTTTGAGGCTTGTTGGTTGAGGATTTGGTGCACATTTGACTGTACTCACTGTACTGTACCACTCTAGGAAAAATAAGAACAGAACAAATCACATACCTCCGCAGAGTCTGGAGATGGTGCTTCCTCCTTGAGAATAATCGCAGTGCTTTCATTATTTTACATTGAATGTAGCAATGACCATGATCTGGTCTATTGAAACGCCTGAGTTACCAAGGACAAAAGGTGTCTCATGTTGACTTCAACCAAATTTAGATTGCAAAATTTTGAGGCTTGTTGGTTAAGGATTTGGTGCACATTTGACTGTAGCGCCACTCTAAAAAAAAGTATAGAATATAGAACAAATCACATACCTCCGCAGAGCCTAGAGATTTTGCATCTTCCTTGAGAATTATAATCGCGGTGATTTCATTCAGGTTCCAGGTTGCAATAACCATGATTTGGTTTGAAACTACCATTTGCATTCTGAGCTACCCGCATGAGTATGCGCTCTAATTGATCGTTGGAGAACTTGTGTAGGCGATGCATTTTTGCGCAATTTCTGAACTGTACAGTTCCCGATGTTTTCTCCCTTATTCCCCTTTCTCGCATAAAAGACAAAATCAAGCTGCACGTCCTTATTATCACCCCAACATTGGATTTTAGGATTCACTTGTGATTAACCTAGTTACTGACTTTTTTCTTGTAAAGTATGTATTTTGTGTTTTAGTTCTTTGAAAGGGACAGCAGCTACTAGTTTCCATTGAACCCGTCACTTAAGTCTAGCCATCTTTCGGGGAAAGTGATTTAAATACAATACAAAAATAGGATCAGAAACGGTTTTAAGGAATATAAATATCATATCCAGTGTTCAATTGGATTCAGTTATTTTGGCCATAATTTCCCCCAATACAATAACTTCATCTCCACAATCCGAATGACTAAGCTCGAATGAATGAATGTTGCATGACGTTTTGCCTTTTCGTGGTACAGCTTAAATAAACATTTATAGCGTATTTATTATGCGGCACAAGCGAGTCTTCAAGTTCGTCATGTAGAATACGAAATAAATATTTCATTGCCAAATATTTGCAATGAAAATCAGTGAATCATAAATCGTGAAGATATGGACTTTAATATATTCTTTGGCAATTGTCTGAATACAAGTTAAAGCTTTGTAAATGTTTATTGTATAAATCTGTTTATTTTTAACTGTTCCATTGCATTTACTGTTGCCGTCTAATTGGAGCTGTTTGGTTACAATCACAGTTGTAGATTTTTGTAGATGATGCATGGCCGATGATTAGAAAAAGCAGAACGATGTTCGTGCAGTGCCCTAGCCTTTCGTAGGAGAATTCACAAACTGACCAGCTTATACAACAATTTGACTGCACTGAGTAGAGCAAATCGGCTAATTCGCTTAATAGCAACCGCTAATTGCTATTAGCCTGACAACATATTTAACATGCGGTTCTTGTTTTACATTCAAAAGCAGTGGATGAGAATTTACAAAACGTTACTACGACAGAGCTTGTTTTTAGGAATGGCAAGCTCTAGATTGCTACTACAAGCTGCATGTTGTTGGAGCCCTCTACCAATGGCATTTTCAAAAATGCCATTCAGTCACCAATTACTATCGGAGACTTCTTCCGAATTCACTCAATGATTAAATGAATGCTTCATTGCTTCTACATAAAAGGAAAAGCAAACTTATTATCGAATCATATCTACCGACAAAGTGTTATGTACATATGGAGTACAGTCATTTGACGGGAAACCCCGTATGAAATCTTTACCAGCAGTCTGAACCGATCTAAAAGTAGTTGCCGACATGAACCACGTGACAAAAACAAGTTTTCCTCCTACTTGTAAAATAATATTGTGAGATAGACAGAGAAAATAACTAGAATCATTTCAAAATATTCACCGTGTGATATACGGGCTAAATTGTCCTCATGACCACTGACCACTTCTGACGCACTACAAGCCACTTCTTTATAAATACATGCTCTTATTGTGCTTGAATCGGTGTCTTAATCACCAAAGTACCTTACTTAGTGTATGGGAGCTTTAGTCTACGAAAAGTCACGTTTCTTACATTCCAAGCAATTAATTGCGATCGAGAAAAATAGAACACTGGCTATGCAGAGGTGAAGTGTGCAGGCATTCAACTTACCAAAAAAGCTTCTCTACAAATGTGTACGTATTAGAAGTGTAGATTAGTCTCTTTTGTCACAAATTGTCACTTAAAAGGTCTAAAAAGATCACGGAGTTTATCCAATTGACTCGATTTGATGTCATACGTATGTGTATTCATAATAATGAAATAGACAATCGGCGACATAAAAACGAGCACCCAATAACCCGAAAAAATGTCAACAACAAAGTATTTGCTGAACGAACGTTTCGAACATACTAATTATTGACTAAACCACACCGATGCTAGCGGGAAAAACAAGTTTCAATTGAAAAGAATGAAATTCTCATACATGGATATCTCTCCGAGTGGTTCCAGTGGCTAAAGCTTTCATGCACCATAGATATCAGTTTCAAAACCTGACTGTGAGTGTGTATCTGGTTGACGTTTGCAGTGACATTGATGGTTTGTTACGATGATGAGCTGAACTTTAATGCGTGGTGTGATTATCTGTCTGGATTGATGCAAAAATAGGCACTTGTCCTATTCGCTTTGAAAATAAAAGGAAGCCTTTGACGGCTGTCACCATTGAATGGATCAATCAAGCACATTTAACCTGCCATCATGACATTGATAATTAAAATAGTATCTACATATGTTCAGTAGATGTTCTTGGGTATATAGTGCAGCATGCAGAGAGTCATTTTGGTTTTTGTAGTTAAATTTAATTGAGAAAGATCTTAGAAGATGTTCAAATCACCGCCTAATGTAGGAGGTCAATTTATGATTCTTATCAATTTGAATTGAATAAGCTGCACATCATTCTAGGGCATTTACAATGTCATAATCGACGCCGTCTTTGAACTTATTGATTTGAATCATGTCAAGGTACGTGACGTTTTTTTCTTTCCTAAATACCTCCAATCAATCGATGTCACAAAATAGGATTAAGAAGTGACGATCTCATGTCATGCATCGAATCAACACGCATCACATTAAATTTGTATAAAAAGAAACCATATCAAAGAATGTCCATCACATACTTGTGGTTTTGGGGCGGAATCATGAGCGGCATTTGTTGGCAATTATTTACTTAGTGATTCGCCATGTATAGACTGTGACATCAGATGGAAGTATACTTCCGGACTGGTAGTTCATGTGCATGTGAGATATTTGAAGATATAATTTGCCGGAATTCTGTTACTGCAGGAAGCAACTAATTGCATTATAAGCTAACAATAAACACAGATAGTAATTCTCTGTTGACTTCATCGAAAAATAAACAAACATTTTCCCTTCAAAGCTTCGACTATCGTCTCGCTCTAGATTCGATCTGTGCCATGGTGCAGCGGAGTAATTGAGGCAGATATTTTTAGGTATGACTGCTAAGAGGTTATCTTGCATATTTCATCCCGGAAAATGAGTAATTTCGGTAATTAATTTAGGAGAATGCATCTATGGCTGATTAGATCATTCATTTTCACCAGAAAGAGGAACATATTAACTGACTCTTCTTGCACATACGCATCTTATAATCTGTCAATCTGTCAAATGTCGACAGTTTAATATGCAGTCTTCTCAGTTTTGAATTATAAAAGCAATTGTTGTTCAAATTCATCTACATCCATTCACGTAATATATATCTCAAGCCGTTTAATTACTCCTTGCTCACAGATATAGAATTTCAGTCGACTAAAATATCAAGGCATGACAGCTACTATTTCCATTTTCCAATTTCGAAGCTCCGAAGCAATATGACAGTATCTGATTGCAAATGAACAAAATAGGTTTAAGTCATCAACAATTCAACCGCAGTACGTTACCTAGGTCAGACTGACGCCTTCAATCAAAACGTTTATTGAGCATTCATAGCTAACTGCATTCAGTTCAAGTATTTGGTACGTGATAAGAATTTGTTGGTACACAATTGTCTTCGTAGTCAGATTCAAAAAATATGTCCACTCATCGTAAAGAATATCCTTCTATCAATGAAAAAAACCACTTCCTCCATTTATGACGAATTATTTAAGCAAAAATGCATTCATATCTCAATTAACTTGACTTAGTCATCTAACAATTATCGAGCATATCATGGAATGTTCTCACCCAAGGTTACAATGAGTTGCTAGGTGCGGCGTTGCCTACAAACGCTAACAAATGGCATCAATACTATATTTGTTAAGTGATTCACTTTGGAGAATCACAATTGTAAAGTTAAACTCGTAGTGTAAAGTGTTAAACAAAAAAAAAAAACAGATTCAAATTTGTTGAATACAATCATCATACAATAACGACGTCGCTGAAGAGAAATTTCCAATAATCACTTTGTGACAATCTCCTTTGCCACAAAATACTATTCACACTTTGCATATATTCATAACAAAACAATTTCTAGCAAAACATTTTGAGGCGCCAAAATGGATGAACTCAAAGGCTTCTTCAAGCAGGCCGGCAAAGAGTTTCTCAATGCCGCCGGCGAAGCGGCTGCGGGGGCGGCCAAAGAAATCGTGGGAAGTGTTATTAATGAGATTTTTGTTAAGAAAGAAGCCGAGACGAAGAGAATTCTGCCGAGTATAAAGAATATGAGAGTCGTAAGTAATATCTTGACATTTACTCACATATGTTTGTCTAATATCAACAACAAGTTTATTTTGAAATATTTTAGGTTATCGGTGGGTGTATATAGAGTGCGTAGCGTTTGTTCAACTTTGTTCGACTTAAGAATATAAATAAAAGCAAACATAAGAATATGGAAATTCATTTGCGTATGTATCGGCACAGCAAATGAGTACGAAGTGCTTATTCCTCATTTTCCGTAGTTTATAGCTTTCGATTAAAGATACGTCCGAATTGATCAAAAGAATATGTTAGTAGTATTGTTTTTATTGAAGAGGGCAGCATATTCTCCTAAACATCGTTTGTCCATTTCTGTGTACATATTGTTTGTGTCACTATACGTTGTCATACATTATTTTGGTCTCCTATTCGGCAAAGACACAAATGATAATGTAAATTATAAGCAATAACCAGCAGGAACTTAACCGAGTACTGATCGCGGCGTTAGACTAATTTGGCACCATTAATCTACGTTAATTCGCCTGTAGACTCGGTGGAGTTGCTGCCAGTCTGTCTTTTATAATGGTTAAACCTTCATCAGCTAATGTCACTAGTGCCATCCAAGTCATCACTCTCTGTTGCTGATGCGACTTCGTTAAAGTGGCTGCTTACAGATTTGGTATTCTCGGCGTCTTGTGAGTCTCGTCTTGAGGTTCTTTTGGCCATTGACCATGCACATCTGTCCCGGATTTGCTCACTGGCTTCCCAAATGTCCCGTCTTTATCACCCGAACTTGTTGCGACTCTGTTTTCTGAAGATAGATAACCTCACCTTTGTTCCGGAAACAACTTCCTTATGACGGCTTGTGGTCTTCTTCATGCATGCATCGATAGATGGATGGATTTTGCTGAAGTCTAAACGTCACATGGGAACTTCAATCGATTATATTCATCTCCTATCCCGGATAGTACGTTGCCGTATGATGCTAGGCGTCTTTCTTTTATAAAATCTGGTCGCTAAAGCCACCTTGTTTGTATCCGTACGGCAGACTGATTTCTTGTCAGAGGCTGCACAAGATCAGCACTATCTTCTCTGTACTCAGTAGAGTGCAGTATCGTTGTTTTTTTGTTTTGTTACTTTTAGTAAGAACTTAGAAAATTGCATTGGATCCCACGAGTTAACTATGCCGACACCCACTTACGACAGTCGTTGGCCAGACAGTCTCAAGCTCGTTAACGTTTAATTTACTCCTCAATATTTCATTCTTGGCCATGGCTTACTTAAGACATTCACACGTAGAGTAATTCTGCCGTTAGAATCCAACCCTCTAGATACTACATAGATCTTTGTTGGGAATGAGTACTTAAAAATTCTCGTTGGCTTAGTAATGTTGGTTGTTGTGTTGGATATATTTTTATGCATGAATTGCAGTTCCTATACAATAATGACTTGTTCACACGAAATGTTGGACCATTGAGAATGCTTTGAAACGAATACCAGCGTTCGTGTTTTCCGAAAACCCTAACTAGTTTTTAAAAAAAAGCTCAAGCCCATCAGAGGGAGTAGTTTTATAATCACTCTAGGGTCAGTTGAATTATACATAAAGCACTACCGATATCAGAAGGATCCTACATATATTTAGAGAGCCACGATTCTGAGTCTTAAGTAAGATCTATGCAACGATTGAGCGAGTATCGGTTGGATTTTCCATGAAGAGTGTAATTGTGAGGTACAGATGAGTGCATGAAGCACTGAAGAAACGGCGTAATCTGTTGCCGTGCATTGTAATTCTGTTTGACAGGATCTCAATATATCTATGGTGTGCTTAAGACCTTCCATAACAATTTATTCTCACCACGTTAAGCTGATAAATTGTGGAACACCATACATCTTCGCCTAGTGGCATTGTGAGGAAAATCTCATATTCCCACGTTCTTGAAAGGTCTTCCCCACTCCTAAAACCATTTCGCAGGTTGTTCTTGGATCAACTTGAATTACAACAAAGTTGAAGACTGTGTTAGGTGTACTTAGTCTTGCCGTTTTATGCTTAATCGGTCAAAACAAATTAGTATTACTCCAATATTCATTATCTTTAGAGACTTAAGCGTGAAATGTAAAGTTTTTTTTCAGTGACATCCTCCTCCACTTACTGTCAAACACAAGCTCAGTTGCAAATGTACAAGAGTCAAATAGAATCACTAGTTGCTCATCAGTGACTATCGTTCGTTGAATATATTAATTTCTTGAGCTTGTAAAATACAAACAAAGTTGTTAATTCTGCTTAAGCATCAATCAAAAACTATTTCAACTTCCACTGAGAGTGTTCTTATCTACCTCACTGTATTTCACCTAAACCCACTCACCGTGGACAGCTTGTGTCAGTACATTTTTATTGCAATTTGAACACTTGTTACAGTCTCTGAAGCAAAACTCTACTAGTCTAGACGTATCCAGTGTAAATAAGCAATTTTATGGCGCCTTCCAATACGCACACCTTCATGATTTATGCAATGTACATGCCACCCTTGTATATCCGGTGTTTCCTTAAATTTATGTTTCGTACTAGGAATACGTAATTCATGTCTCTTCATAATTATGTTGTGTCTGACATCATACCCAGCACGCTGGGTTTTTTTTCGAACAAGGGCGTGCAACTCGTATTTGACTTCGTAAAATTAATGCTACTATAATAAAATAAAACCACCCTCACGAGTGAAAGGGAAAACATGGCGGAATATCAACTATGTAGTCCATTTTCATGTTTGAATGGCATTTGGGGAAATCCTATCTGGAAGACTGGCACTCCCACTAGTTCCAACCCTGTCTAACTCATTCCACTGTCCGCTCTTTCCATGTGCGTACACACAGATAGTGGGAAAAAAAAAGGAAAGATCTCACACAATCGTAGTATTACCAACCCCATTTTGCCAGTGCACGATTTTATGATAATATAAGGTCCCTGTGGATGCCGACATCATGTCGCCATTGCCACTCTCGCCCCTAGGAGTCTTCGGGTTTAGCTTCTATTCATTTAGTTTTCAGTTTCAGTTTGGCCATTGCCTTGATGTGCCAGAGTGACAATTTGCCTTTGAAGTTAGCTAATTTTTACAAAAAAAAAAATAAACTCTCTTAAATGAGCATTGTGTTGGGAAAGGCCACACAAAGTGGATTGCATAAACCGCATCTTTTTGATAAAACATAGCCATTCGCTATCGCGCACAACAGCTTGTGTTAATATGTAAAAATATAGCATATGCTAAACAAAAGGCTTTTCACTGGTTTAACTTGATTAAATCGCTTGGTAAAGTGTTCGTGTAGAAACATCACTTAATTTTGTTTAAACAGAGTAGAGAAAAATATATCAAAATGCCTTACGTTTCAAAAGTCGAAGTGCCTTTTATCAAAACCGTCTACAAACGCGACGAATCGTACAAACTGAAGATTTTTCCTAAGGAAAAATTCGCATCAGTAATAAATGTGAATACAATTGAGGAGACAGCTGAAGCAATTTACGCTTCGCGAGAAACTGTGTGCACTAAAGTGGATGTGCATAATCGTAAAGATGCGTTTAGTTTGATGAAAACATCCTTTGTTGACTCCTGTCTGAGTTTGGATGAGAAATGTGATGGTTTTCCGTTGATGGATGGTGAACAAAATTATGAAAGGGATATTGAAAAAATTATTAAACGAAAGCCACTCTCTACCGCTGTTGTGCCACGAAAGAAAACATTCGATGGGAAACCAATTTATAGAGTAAGCTGTTCCGTTATCATTATTTTTAGTCTTTGTTTAGTTGGAGTTAGTATATAGAGTATTTTCAGAGGCATGATGTGGTGTTGATCAGTGTATCTTTCAATTTATCAAATATATCGTGGAATCAAGAGAAAAAGAACAAATATTGAAGGATCTATTGTCATGTATATAGTTCTCATATGTTTTCAGCCAGTCTTTATAGTTGGTAGTCCATTTAGTTGTTTAATACGCTCAGCTTAAATTCAATATTTGTTTTTGTTTCAACATGTACACAAAATCTTCTGGCAGGCGTATCTACTTCCTCTTTCTTATTCCCTTCTCATGCTAAAGTGTGTTCCAAGAGCTGAGTAGACCTGCTCTTTATTAATCATAAGCGTACAGCATTCATTGCAATACATTTTAACTGATATTTCGCGCCTTACGTGTATTAAAACACAGTCTTTTGTCCAGTCTACTCAGATTTATTTGAAGCCCGGACTACTTTCTTATCACTTGATTTTCCTAATGATGACTACTATGGTCAGGCATTCTTTCATACGTACATATCTTTAGGTGTGAATATTGAATGTTGCATACAGGATGAGGTATTCGCTTGAGTAGACGCTCAAGAGTAAAAACAGCGTGGTAGTTTTAAAAAGACGATAAAAGATTTTTTGTTAAAAGGAGCAAAGTGTAGGTTTTGTAAGCAACAACAACAGATGTTTCTATTCATCTTTTTGGAGCCGCAGTGGCGTAGTGAGTGATTTATCTGCTGCGTGCTCTCATAGACGGATCGAAGACAGTCGTGGGAATAGTGTACTCCACAGATGATAAAACTGAATCATTGCAGCTTCTTTGAGGCAGAAACTGTCTTGCTCAGAAACAAATTCATATGGGAAAGGATAATCGTCATAAATGACAGCCAGGCCGCGAATAAATGTCTGGATACAGTCACATTTAGTTAAATACATTCCTCCTATAAACTAGCTGCATATCTCTTGATGAGTTGGATACGATTTTAGCATTCAATCCCTGCTGCGAATCGGGACGCTATGACCTACCTCACGCAGTTTAATAAGGCTAATCGACACCAACACTTCATCGCCATCATAAGGGGACATATACAAACATATCTTTAGTACTAGTCTCCTAAACTACAATCAAATTTCTGTAGAAGTTCCAGAGACGAGGAAGAGGAAACCAGTACACACCTACCTTGCTTTTCAACTCAAAATTATGCTACTTAGAAATTTACTATTTCGACGACTAAGCAATGCTAGCGTTGGTCATTTCAAAAGCTTTATGGTTAGCAAGAAATTATTTTCACCGTAGAATATATTTGATCCGCAGCCTTATGCTGGACTGAATATGACGGTTACCTGCAGTTATTCGTTTAACTCGAATGCCACGATTCCCGAAGGAGATGTGACTATTGCAACATCATACAATTTGAGTACTACGCAGACCCGTCGAATCTCTAGTGCAAGTAGTAAATATGTATCACATTGCTTCAGAAAATACACTCTAAGAATCAATGGGAGTCGAACACTTTTCTTCGGTGAGATTAAAAAGCAGGTGCAAATTAATGAAAATGGTACCGACTCAAAGCAATTAAATAATGCTATTTGCTTATGTAATGTTCTCATTGCCTGATGTCACATAAAGCACTCTAAATTATGTGGCTACCCAATTTCATTTCCAACCTGTTGCGGCTTATTGTGATATTTCCCAGAAAGATGAAGCAATAGCATTATGAGGTAATAAACTGGCTGAATGTGTAGCTCATCCCAAAATGTAAAATCCCCGTTCTACCATAACGTTGGATAATATGACCGTCATGAATATTCCTCTCTGCATGACGACATCCTTTTCCAACACAATCCTCTTTTAGTATTTTGCATGATATTAATCGTTTTTTTCTTATTTCAGCTCGGAGAGAAAGCAAGTGGTCTTCGCACTCACACCGATGTCCAAGACTATGAATCTCTCAAAAACCAGTGCCTTTCGTCGGGATCCCTGTTTGAAGATCCCTTGTTCCCAGCTACGAATGAATCTCTTATGTTTTCACGCCGTCCGGATCGTAACATCGAATGGATGAGACCAAGCGTAAGTCAAACACCGTCGAAAAGTCAATGCCGTCAATCTGAATCGTATTGTTGATAGGAAATTTGCGACGATCCTCAATTCTTCGTCGAAGGCTACTCTCGTTTTGATGTGCAACAAGGTGAACTGGGCGATTGCTGGCTGCTGGCAGCTGCAGCTAATCTGACTCAGTTCCAAAACTTGTTCTTCCGGGTTGTGCCACCAGATCAAGATTTCGAGAACTACGCTGGTATCTTTCATTTTTGTTTCTGGCAGTATGGTAAGTGGATCGATATTGTTGTCGATGATCGCCTGCCGACATATCGTGGGGAACTTTTGTACATGCACTCAACGGAAAAGAATGAATTTTGGAGTGCTCTGCTAGAGAAGGCCTATGCCAAGTGAGATAACTTATTTAATTCATTTATACACACTCAACTGCAATTACTGACTTCCAACAGACTTCATGGTTCTTACGAGGCACTTAAAGGTGGCACCACGTGCGAGGCTATGGAAGATTTTACCGGAGGTGTTACTGAATGGTATGACCTGAAGGAAGCTCCAGGCAATCTATTCAGCATTCTTGCAAAAGCCGCCGAACGCAACTCCATGATGGGCTGCAGTTTAGAACCCGATCCAAATGTAACTGAAGCCGAGACACCAGAAGGATTGATTCGAGGCCATGCTTACTCCATAACAAAAGTAGCACTCATTGACATAGTTACGCCAAATCGTCAAGGAAAGATTCCAATGATTCGCATGCGAAACCCATGGGGTAACGAAGCTGAGTGGAATGGTCCATGGAGTGACAGTTCAGCCGAGTGGCGGTACATCCCAGAAGATCAAAAAATCGAAATCGGCTTGACCTTCGACAGGGATGGTGAATTTTGGATGTCATTCCAAGATTTCCTTAATCATTTCGATCGCGTGGAAATTTGCAACTTGTCGCCGGACTCCCTCACGGAGGAGCAACAGAACAGTGGCAAGCGAAAATGGGAAATGTCAATGTTCGAGGGTGAATGGATATCGGGTGTAACTGCTGGAGGCTGTCGTAATTTCTTGGATACCTTTTGGCATAATCCTCAGTATGTCATCAACTTGATGGATCCCGATGAGGAGGATGATGATGGTAAATGTACCGTTATTGTTGCATTGATGCAGAAAAATCGTCGATCCAAACGGAATATGGGAATGGAGTGTTTAACAATTGGTTTTGCCATTTATCATTTGGCTGGTAGGGATTTGGATGTTAAGCCACAGCCGCTGAGCTTCTTCAAGTATCGTGCATCGGTTGCACGTTCACCGCATTTCATTAACACTCGTGAGGTATGCAAGGGATAAATGGTAATTGTGGTTGACAATTCCTAATCAAGTGGAGATGGTAAGATCTTCTTTTGAGGTTATTTGCAAAAAGTGGCTTGTGGTTAGAGAACGCAGGTTTCTCGTTTTGCCAGACAGATTAGATCTAAATTTACTGAGAGCATACTTAGACTACATGCCTTATACTTTGACTACATGAATCCCACTCGTGCCTTGCCGGCCAATAAGGGAAAGACAGCAATAGAACAAAGTCAGATTATAGGAATTTAACGAAAATGGCGCACATGCTTTGTCAGTATTGGAAAGTAAATAAACATTTCATTGACTGTTAGTTCTCAGCTTGGCAGCTGGGGTGGTATTCGATATTTTTTTTCTCAATAACATGCCTTAACAGTATGACCTGGTATCAGGCTTCGACTGTGCATTTAAACTACAACACAAAACAAACTAAACAAAAACGCAACCTCATCCTCAGCCGAGGAAATAAAAAGGTATTTTGTTCGTTTGGTGGAAAGTAAAAAATGATAGATTTCATTGTCCTTCGACACAATGAGAGACAAAACATACCCACATTATGAGGCAATGGTCAGTAGTGCCAAATCCGTTTGAAAACTATTCAAAGTTTATGCTTTTGCACTTAAATAACTAATGTGTAATTTAACGGAAATTGTGCCATGAGAATATGCAAATTCGACGCGTAAAACAGATTACGAGATATAGTAATCAGTAATCCACATACCTGTGCCTGCCCTGTTGCCCTCATAAACTTCGGTTTAGTCTTTATTCTTTTTCATATTTACTACATCATTAGACAGAAGCACATATCTACAGTGTTCTAATGTGAGGACTAAGCCACCACACCTAACCTATTCTTCGGATTTGTTTACTTAAGTGTATACAAGAGGGAAACTTTGCATTCTTTGCTCTCTATAACTAAAAAAGGACACTAACTATACTAACCTAAAAATTCGAGACTTTCACATGAACCATATTGAATAACAAATTTGATTCAACAAATGCGCTCTCGAATCTCTCTATTTATTCGCAAAAGTTGTACAATATTACCGCTAGGTGCTTTTCTGTTCATGTTATTCAGACAAATAATGTTGCAAACGCTTGGCGGCAGTGCTGTCTAGAAAAGAGTTAGAGGCGCGCCTTTGACAGATCGGTTATTTTCCTCTACCTCGTATACCACCTAGTTGATTCAAAATCTCTCGCATTAATATCTAGCTAATAGATACAGAAAGAGCCTACGATCTCACGTGCATTTACGAATACCTACCAATGCATTATTCCAACACGGCACCATTTAAAGTGATACATATTGCTGCCTAAATGCATGTAATTGACTAAAATCTTTAGCGCACCAGCTGTGTAAAACAAGGGTACGTGAATGCACAAAATCTGAAGATCTAATTTCGTCCATTACTTGTGAGAATGTCAGACCACAATCACCATGTCAAATGAAATTATTACTAAGTGAACATGTTTTAGGTTTGTGCCCGTTTTAAACTTCCACCCGGTCATTACTTAATTGTACCATCAACATTTGATCCCAATGAAGAGGGAGAGTTTATTATTCGTGTCTTCTCGGAGACAAAGAGTAATATGGAGTACGTATACAATATATTATATATTTCTTTCCCTCCCACAATTTCCCATCATTCCTAGTTCCAAATACAGGTGCTAATGATTTCATGTTTTTACTTTTCTTTTTGGTTTTTTAATTTTTACTAATATTTTTAAGAGAAAACGACGACCATGTTGGATATGGAGATGTGGATGATAGGGTGAGTAACTTACATCGAAAATTCAATCAATTACTTTTTAACATTTTTAGCGTGCTATTGATGAATCAAATTTATTTTGCTATCTGTACAAATATGACTTTTAGGGTCATACGTAGAGTATATCTATTGTAATTGTTTGTGCATTTGGTTGGACACTATGTATTGTTTATTAGGTGAACTTCAGGGCATGTCATTTGATTAACATAAATTGGAAATCCTTCAATTTCTACCAAGGCTATCGGGTAGCTTAAAGTTACAGATTAGGTTCATTATAATTTAATTGTTCGTGCATGTAGCTCGTAAAATTGTAACACAGACAGCTAGACACTTACCACGCCCTTGTGAGGAACCTCTCTTTGGAGGTTCAGCGAACCCCACTAAGCAGTGGTGGGTGAGAGTTTTTAATTCAACTAATTTGAATATCCCCTTGTTGAATCAGGTGTGCCACACGCAAAAGTTGACCTGGTTAATATTAAATCGACTCGAAATCGACAGTGAACTAGATTTGAGCTACATATATGTATATGATAACATTTTAAGTCACCTCTCGCTTTAATCTAGAAGTAACAGCTTAGACAGTACTGCAATGACCACAACGGCTGGATGACATGGAGAACTTGCAAATGTCTTCATTTCTTCTGTGCATACAGCTAGTTAAGTAAAGTAAGCAAGGAATGTGTTCATCATCATCATTATCATCATCATCATCATCATCATCATCATCATCATCATCATCATCATCATCATCATCATCATCTTCTGACCCGCATATTACACGCGAAACCACGCACGAGAGATCTCCAGGCAACTCGATCCTCCGCTATCGACTCTAACTCATCAGAAGCTATGCCCAAGCGTAATCCGGCAAGTTTTTGGACTTGGTCCAACCACCTCGTCCTGGGTCTGTCGCCTACCTGATGGAATCGCATTCAACGCCCGCCTCGGATGTCGTGATGATGGGGACATTCGTGCCACGTGACCAAACCACTGAAGCATAGCCCTTTCCGTTCGAAGAAGCAGCTGCTCAATGTTGAGTTCCTCGCGCACTGCCGTGTTTCTCTCCCTATCTCGGCGAGTAATTCCCACAACAGAACGAAAAAAATCTCATCTCGGCAGCTTGCACTCGCGATCTTATTCTTTCGGTCATTACCCAAATTTCATGACCATAGGTGAGTGTTGGAACAAATACTGAGTTGAAAACCGCTAACTTGGCTTTGACACCAAGCTCGGCCTTTCTGATTATAGAACTACCAAGCTGTGTCAATACTGACCCAGCTTGGCCAATCCTACAGGAAAGCTCAGCATTAAAAATAAGACCTGAAAAAGACCCCAAGATACTTAAACTTCTCCACCTGCTTCAATGGGACTCCACTAACATGCAGAGTGCATTGAACAGGCGTTCTGGAAATGACCATAGCCTCCGATTTGTCCACGTTAACCCTAATTCCAGCATCAGCACATACGGCCACAAACCTATCGAGTGCGCGCTGGAGTTCCGTCTGGGAGGATGTGAGGATAACTAAGTCATCTGCAAAAAGAAGATGACTTACCCTCAAATCTCCCAATGTGAAACATTCCTCACCTCGGCTGCCCTGCTACATCCAGTCCATATATACAATGAAGAGGAGGGGTGACAAGACACACCCTTGGCGAAGTCCAACGCCCACGATGAAAGGTGTTGATTTAGCACCGTTTAGCCGAACACAGTTGCTACACAGCTGCTACACAACTGTTATGCATTGCTTTGACATTAATTCAGTTCTTTCTCAGAACTGACTTTGGACTCTAATTTCGTTTGAGTCATAATAAGACATTTATTATACATATATTATATAAGACAGAGGCATTTGTAGAACACATCAATGTTCTCTAGTCTTCTAGCATACTTTATAAATACATTATTTTAGGCTTATGTTACGTTTCTTAACTAACATAATCGGCTCCGAACGATGATTTTGGTTTCTTCTCTTCATACATAAGTCTCAAAGCCTTACCAATCACACATGTTGACTTAAAATAGGTACATGTATATTTCCCACCCAGATTTTACCTGAAATGTTACAATTTGCAGTAGCTTATGCCAATTTAATAATCAAAATGGAAACAAAATCGGTTTAGGAGCACTGCTAGTCAAATTCGTACAGTTAATCACAAAAGTAAATACAGAGCAACAAGTTGTCAGTGTTCTCAAGAAAAATAAAACTCAGACGGAACTCCAAATGCAGTTTTCTGTAGTTGTTAGTAATGTAGGTCAAACAACAACAAAAAATGAGTATATCCCAAAAAGCTTACACATGTTATTCTTTCGACTGTTCAAGGAACCAAACCCATCCATTTATTGATCAGCATGAACTAAATTGACCATTGTAGATGCTGCCATAAGTCCCAGTATTATGAGAGATCCCTCTACGTGATTTACATGCGTGTGTACATGTGATGTGAATTTTGCTTAATTTTTGGTTTATGATCCCCTGTGGCTATAGTTGTTGGGCTATCCTTGTATATTTTCTTGTTTTAAGTACATCAGTAATTGATGTAAAAAACTACGTTCTAGATTTTTTCTTGCAGTCGTACTTGAATTTAATTTTTGCTGACAACACAGACTACTTGTTGCTGTGTACCTACTTTTGTGATTGACTGTATGTAATATTACGATGTATGTATACTTTCGTGTTCTGGTTATTAACTGAGCAAGTATATCATAAAATTTGAGCAGTTGACGTAACGCAATTCATCTAAATCTGAAAAGAAAATCCAACTTTACAAATTAATACAACCGTGGTGAAAATCTAGGTCTGAAAGCTTTCCTACCGTTTAGAACGGAATGACGTTAGCATTTGTTCGATTGATATTTTCGATTAGCAATCAATTATCCTCTACATTAAAATTAATGTAGATGGTTCATTGAACTTAGTTCCACGATGCCTTTAATCTTGATTAAAACTTATAGGAGGGATCAGCAAAAAAATAATATGAGTCGTTAAGACAGAATGGCATTTGATACTTTAAGAGGTACATTGCTACACTAATCTATCTGATCGATTTTATTAATTGGTTTTATGATCAATCTCCAAAAGAATGTTCTCAGATATATGTTTAATCGGTATCACTGCAGTTTCTCTTTTCGAACTGCCACTAAATCCTAAGGTACTTCTCGGGCTAGCGACCAATTGAAGGTGTAGAGCCTGAGCTGCCTGCCGTCCCTAATGGAAAAGCATTAAAACTGAAGCCCGCTATTTCCAGTTTTCAAAAACTGAAATACCTATGGTTGCTAAGAGCGAATTTTAACTTGGACTTGAACATGTACCAGGATGTTGTTGGAGTGCACGTTACCACTAAGGTAAAGAAAGTCCTCGACTATCTCAAACTCAAAGCTGTCGAACGTGACTTTTTGTCCTGGGTGCTGAGCGACGGTTCGATTATTGGTTGACAGCATCTATTTTGTTTGATTTCAATTAACCTAAAGACCACTCGTTTTGCCCATTCTTCAATTGGCGTGATTGCTTCTACCTACATTCGATGACAAACAATCAATTCAATAATTTCTTGTTCATTCCGGTGGACCTAGCAACACAACTGTGTTACTAGTAAGTTTGTTTATTTGGCATTGTGTAACTCTCGCGACGACGTCGATGTCAGCTGCGTAAACAAACAGTGGATATGATTTGAGGAATATAATGCTGTCCCGGTTTACAAGCTGCGCGCCACATTGGTCTCCAATACAAGATTGAAAAAGTCATGAAATTCAGTTTAAGCTTCTAACGGTTCAGAAATATTTGAGAGAACTGCACGGTGCTTCTCGTATATTCAACGTGGTGCGACACAACCGGATCTATGTATTTTCCAGGATCCCAAATTCGTCCATCGCGCCGAATACTTTCTTGCCGTGAATGCTGTGAAATAGATAAATAAATTGTGCATATCGATTTGAACCGTACAGGAACTGGCTCTTACCAGGGCGTGTCGAATTGGATATTTAGTCTATAGTAGATTACACACAATCGAGCTTATAGGCCTTATACTAAATGACATCCTCATAGTAAATAGGTCAGGTGCCAATAAGTTAGTAGGTACGTCGACGTAGTAAAAGCCTTGAATTTGAAGTTCACTAAAAAAGTAACAATAGAATTTTACAAACAATATATAGTTTTACTAACCAAATGACCCATACACATTTACAATTGGAATTGCTATCTAGTGATATTTTATTTAAAACAAATAATTTCGTATTTAGTTGCAAAGTTTAATGCTTTTTATTTTTACAAAATGTCAAATGTCACCGATTGCCGATGTGTGTGTTTCACATCAACCACAAATCAAATAAATTCACAAGAATTAAATACACACTAATTGATAATTGCATGATAAATTTAAGACAACCCACAAATCGCATGAAAAATAAAAGCATTCATCTCTAACAACAACAAGCAAAAGTCCAGTACTTATGATTCTATCGAGACACAAGCTGTGACACGAATTTAATTTGAAAATATATCATTGTGCGTTGGAAAGAATATAAAATTAAATTCATAACACTGTTTTGTGTGCGAAGGATCATAGGTAGCTGTGCTTATTACACGCATGAATAAACAAATGGTCACGAGTAATAATCCGCTTTAAATAAATATAGGTTAGCAACTATGACGGTGGTAATGGTGATGGCATTCCCGATGTAAGTTTCAGCGTCACCCACAATGACCAACAAAATTTTACTTTTTTTTTTCTTTGTTTTGGAATTACTTTTTTTAAATACGGTCTTATTGATCGGAAAAGCATTTAACGAATTACAAAATTTACTTTTTTGGCAAGCATTTTGTTCGATTTTTTTTTTTTTTTTTTAATTGAAATAAAGCCTGCTATCATTGGGGTTTCGTTTACTAGGGAATTTTAAAGAGAATCTTTTAGCATAGAGAATAATTAAACAACATAATCAAAAAGAAGAAGTAGGACCACATATTAGCCGATGTGTATATCAACTGATGCAACATTAACTATGCGTAGTATAACGGAAGAGGCAGCACCTCATTGACTGAGTTTCCATTCAGTAACGATCCAGCACCTTTCTCTTACCACTGGAACAATATGTGCCTGGCAGTCTATTCTTCCTCCAGGCATAGTCTAAACACCCCACCTCATGTGATGGTCGGTCCTAACCCAAGCGTACAAATTTGTTTATAGACTGCGCTTGTAGGCTTACTTGTTGTCATTGCCATTGCATGTCTTCTTCTTTTGATACTCCTCCATTCATTGATTACCGTATGAACTATTCGTACACATGTAGTGGCAAATAATTCCAAACAAATTAGATCCAGTGATTCTTCCGGTCTTTGTAGAGGAATTGTATCCGTTTGACGAATAAACTATTGCTTCAAACATAGCAGAATGCTGTTGATACATGTGTGAAACAGCACTGACTTGACACCTCTGAACCAAACAGAATAAACTTTCTTGGTGCAATAGCTGCAACAAAAGAAATACTGTGTCCATTAATGTCGCATTTGTTTACTTCCATCTTGGTTTAAATAGAATCGGATATGATCAAGAAAGATAATATCATTTTTTTTTTAGGCTCGTGTTTACTCTGATAGCCGATTGGTTATGAACGAAACTGATTCCACAATCAAATCTACAAATACTGACAAATCCCAAGCAAGTATGTCTCTAATAATACTTTCCTTTTGCGTTTCTACACTACAGCTATGGCCACACGGGCTGCGTTAGCTTGGGATTATATCGTTGATGGATTATTGCTTCCCGAACTGAAACCATGTGTTTGCTCAATTCACAAAGTACGTGTCTTTTCTTCAAAGTCCTAGCTCTCGGAACCTATTTCCCGACCAAGTTCAATCTCGAATTTTATTGCGTGCTCGAATTTATAGCTCTCTACTTGCATCTGGCTACCACAGAAGTTGTACCTGTCCTATCTGTACCCAAAAGCAAGGCGATCTGTGGTTCTCCTTTTCTTAAATATCCTTTTCGGAAACTATTTTCCCTCTTGGTGGTCGTCGCGGCGTATTGGGTTGGTGCGTCGACACTAGCGGTTGGCTGCAACCCTTTTCCCACAATTACAGCGCCTGAAAACGCATCGCTGTCCAACATCCATAGAAAATAAACTGCGAAAATGTGGTGCGTCAACTTCTACGCCGGGGGATGACAGGTTCAATCACCGAATTTTAACAACTTTCATAGTTCATAGCTACATCTCTTTTGAATCTCACAATGCTCGAAAAGTATTCCTGTCTGGAAAAAACCTGCCATTCGGAGTAGGCATAAAAGTGTGGGTCCCATCTACTCATGATACCCCACCCACATGAGCGCGTGCTGTAGAAACTAGGCCCCATGTCCACCTCGGACCGTCATACAGACAAATTTGTGGGCACAACCACTCGTGTTGTACTGGTATATTCGCTAGGTTTTGTCCGTAACTCGATAAATTAGGAGGCGTGAACTATGAAATTGAAACACCAGTGCCTTGTTCATATCACCAATCCGATGAAATCCTCCCATCATCTTAAGCAGGTTTATGAGCCTGTGGCTTAAAAAAATTTCAAAGTTTTTGTTTGTACGAGTATGACTCCATTTGAAAATGCATTTGTGCATGTTGCTGGAATGGACTTCATAATTTCATGAGCATGTCTTCTGGTTTAATTCTCCTTGTTCCGCGTTTACTCCAAAAAGATTCCAAATGGAAATAAATTGTCACCCGTCTTAACTTACATTCATCCCTGTAACCGAAACTCCTTTGAAAATACCCGACTACTATCGTAGGTTACCTTAAGTTTTTTGTTTGTGTTCTGCTTGGTTTTTGAGTTTCATTACTTTTGTTTTGTTTTTTTTTTTTTGTCTTTCTTTTCGTAGGAAGAATTAGATGAATGAGACAACTAAAATACCTGCTAGCAAATTGCAAAAACCATTATACATTCGACCCACTGAATAGTTTTCGAATAAAGATAACAAACAATCAGCAAATCTTTTTTTTAATAATGTCCTATTTCCTAATATACTTGAATAATATGTATGTGCTGATTGCATTTCATTAAAGATCTAACTGTGTGCAAAATGTTTGTCAATCACTTTCTCCTGAATGGATTCCTCTGTTGTTTTGCTTTAATAAGAACGATTTTGCTTATAAATAAAATGCAGAATATTAATAAAATGCTTTGCAAAGACTAACACAATTAAATGCAACAGATATGTCTGCGAAGAAACCAAATATATGCTGTAGTTCAACTAAATTAAATTTAAAACATTTACGCACACGGTCACTGAACTCCCAATTAAATGAATGAATACGTTACCAATAGATGTGTAAACTATTTTTTCTGCTAAAAGTCACGTACGAATATCATGCCGGGGGTTTAGTGCGCTTGTTGCAGTGCTAATTGCTTTCACGGGATTGGAAAATTCATCTAAACCATCAGAAAACGCTTTATGAAACGTTTTGAGTTTATGGAACTTCGAAGCGAACATAGTTTGTACAATGGCCGCATAAATGTCATGTTAACCGCTAATGGCTAATTCAAATCGAGATTCCAGAAATTCAAGACGAAGCACATTACTGTTTGAGAGCACATTTAAAGCGTAATTTACTTCCCCTCCTTAGGTTGGACCCACTATTCCTGCAGCGCCAATCGATCCGCAACGAGAGAGCCTCAGACGCCTGTTTCAGAGTATTGCCGGAGCTGATCAAGAAGTTGATTGGATGGAGTTGAAACGTATATTGGATCATTCCATGAAAGATGGTGAGTGTGCGTTTGCTTCATGTATCAAATGAAGTAAGTGACTAGCACGGGTTTGATTGAGTACATATATATCGCGATATTGGGAGGAATATGGATTTTAAATATTTTACTTTATGCTTTCATGTACTCGAAATGTTTTTATTAACTAAATCGTGCATTCAAGTAGTGTCTCAGGTTTCTGTTTTATCAAATGAGGTAAGATTAATACTTCGGTTCGTTGATTAGATTTCTCTCAAAGTTTTGTAGAGTAGATCATGCTTTGTTGAAAGCCTGCATTTTATCCCACCTGGTCTTGCGTAGTATTGTACCCCCTACCATTTGTTGAAGTTGAATTTATTGCTACACAAACTGATGTAAGTTGCAACACAAGCATGTGAGTTTAGCTGACGTGTCTTCTTGAAAATATAGCAGTTATTATTTACAGACTATCCTTGTCTTTGCAAGAGTATCTGCGACATTGTATGGCCGTATATGATCGACAATTTTAAGTTAATTTCCATGGCAATTACGCTATTACACTTTTTTGGGTGATTTGCAACAACCTGCGCCTTAAAATTAACTTTCTGGACATATGTGGACTTTGCTTCCAATCGAACGCAAGGTCGATTCATATAACCCCCACGGCACGTCCAATACTGAACTTTGAAGTCATTTGTATCTTCTGTTCATGCACTCGCATGTGCAGATATTCGAACATAAGAATTAAGTAGAAACAAGCCATATCATCGAGTAGTAATGAATCCAAAAAGGTTATATGTACACTGCATTGTCCTTTGAAATGACTAGATACTTGCTCCCTCGCCCTCGTCGATCCTTAAGTCAGAATTATCCAATTATCTACTTCTGCATTCTTTTTTTCATTGAATCGGCAACCAAAAATTAACTCTACTTCTCCTTACATCTACGTAAGACCAATACCTTGTTAATTACAATTGGACAATTACCCAGCCTAGACATATCCTTAGCCAATATCCAACCTTCTAGCGTCCAGCAGATAACACTGTAGTCCTGTAACACTAGTGTCCTGTATGATATCACTAAAATCGATTTAATTGTGTTCCTCTAGTAAAGTCTGTTCAATCGAGTGTTTGATTTCAGCATCGATTGTCATTGGGAAAGTTTACAATTCGTTGCATACTTTCACTAAGCCTTACTCTTAACTACCTTTCAGTCAACTTTACTAGAAACAAATACAACAGTTTATTCCTCTTAATTGTACGAGCATGTCGCGAATTGAGCAAAAGCTTTCTGTATGAGGATCTATTATGTTGAAGTTTAAAAATAAATAACATGAGTGAAGAAATCGTTTCTTAACACAATTAATGCAATCTCGACTATTGTTCGTTGTGCATTTCGTTCGGATTTCCAAGTAGTTGGTGTTGCCGAGATCTTTCTATTTAGATTTGGAGTGAATATAGTTCACTTTCCGCATTTTATCAGTTCACTTGAATAACGAAGCAACATTCCTTTCAAATGCCCTGTTATGCATTACTGACAGCAGGTTGTAAAGCATCTGTTGATTGGATTCAGGCGGCAATCGGATGCAAGTTACAACAAGTGAACTTTTGTCGAAATTAAGTCACAGCTTATCACTAAAAAAGCAATGATACGGAAGAGCGATTAAAAAATCCTACATTATCTCGATCATGTCTAATAACAAGATTTACTATGTATATTTTCTCATCGAATTTGACTGCATTATTTAAACCATTTGGAATGCCACTTTAATTATTTTTTTCCATTACACATTCATGCTTCACGGATGTAGAGAAGTGTGTTCCTGTTATTCTCAGAATATGCTACTACCCGTTAAGTTAAAATGTGTGTTCTTTAGTTTATGTTCATTTACAAGTCAATCAGTGCTGTTCAACATCAACAGTCTAAGCATTTATCTCATTTCATGGTCATGTTGTTTGCGATCAGAATTCACAAATTACATCTGTTAGTTGTATCCACACTGATTGGCTTTTGTTTCATTAAATATTTAGTATAGTCGTATTTTAGTTTGTAAATTGATGGTAGAATAGAAATGAAAACAAAAACATGTTAATTAATTTAGTTTAATTTGATTTATTGCATTTCAATAATGCTACACATGAATAGAAACATTAAGTAATGCATATGGTTTATTTACATTTTCTAATTGCATACATAAAACGAAATTCCATATTGAAATCGAAACACCACGATCCATTTTGCCTGTGCGATCATACGCTAAAAAAAACAAAAATAAATGAAAAAAAAAATCCAAAATCGAAAACTGCGATCCCGATTACATTGTGCGCGCTTGCAAATCCTGTAGACTTGCCAAAGCATCCATCGAATGGTTATCCTCAGACAGCGAATCAACAATATGCAAGTACTGGATCAGGTCCTGGAACGAATGGTGATGAAGGCGGTGGAGGATTAAGTTTACTTGCGTTAATTTGTGGTCCATTCTGTAAGGGGACACCTTTAGAGGGCGTTCTTGGTAATGAGCAACCACAAGAGTATACAAGTATGAATCCAGTTAAAGCAGCTGATCCTGGTGAGAATTATTGTGTCAATGCTTTTAGAACCTATTCCCTGTTTTGGTTCCCATCTGTACTATCATCATTTATTATTCTTACTGTTTGCAAAATATTTCATGTAGTGCACCCATTCTATATCTCTGATCGTTCATTTGAATTGTTTTTTTCTATTTATGTATTTGTTTGATGAATTTTCTTGAAATGCTTGCCTTTGGTTGATAAATTTGATTGAGTTGCTTCGTACTATTTGAAAGATGATCAAAAATGTAGCCTGTTCTCTGAATGTTTACATTGGAGTCATTTTGTCCTAGTTCAATCGGTATAGTTTTGAATTCTTACGTCGATGAATTCAATCAAGTTGCCAGAGAACAGGTTACTGCTATGAGTTCAGTTGCTTGTTTGGGAATTACATTGGAAATATTAGGAGGTTCTCGAAAGAAAATTCTATCGAGTTTGCATGAGTCTGACTGCAAAATGTCCACACGTACCATACTTCATGCACTAGCTAGCATGATCATTTAATTTTTTTCAATTTTTGCACCCAATTCACCTTGGTCGATTTATTTTTGTATTTGGTGGTGTTCGCAATGCTTTCGAGAACCTCCTACTCTGGGTTTACGTCAATAATCATAAAATGTAGCTCAACAGATAAAAACACTATTATAACGTGTAGAATATGCTCAATCGGTTGATCCGCGCTTAGTTTGGCATCACATTTCATTGTAATTAAATATGACGGTTGCGACGTGGCACGTTATTTCTTCAAAATCGTAAGAGAATTATGAGAAACTATTAATTGGAAGTTTGACTGAAACTTGATAGATGAAATTGATATATGATGATATATAATATATGATGAATAACTTTATCAATATACAAATGGAAAATGTATCAATTTCATCTTTCGAAGAACTGTGAATATATTCGTGGCTGGCCTGGATGGCTGTTACTCGAGTGTAGGTAATCACTCGATAAATAGAATTTACTGTCGGGAGCATCCTATTTAAAATGTGTGCAATTAGCTAAAGAGAACATCATAATGGATGGTATTCATTAAATATATAAACAATGAAATGTGGTGTTGACTTTTTTGTAAATAGATTTGTGTTTTTACTTTACCTTTCCCTTTACCTTCTGCAAAATAAAGTTAAAAATATAACTATATTATATTTACTATATATTGTACAGATTATTTACATATATGACTTCTATTTACTTTGTTTCTAATAAAAATAGTTAAGTTTGTTATAAAGTACATTATGCACTATGTCTGACATATAGTCTAAGAAAACCGCTTTATTTTGAGTTGAAAAGTTGTAAATATTTGTGTCACGCATAAAGATGAAATCATTCACTTTGTTTATTTATATATTAATGTTTGAATACGTTATATAAGGAATTCACATGCGTTGGGAATGAGACATGTGAACATGAGACAAATTCTCAGTGGTTTTATATGAATTTAATTTGTCCATCGATCAAAATTGTTCTTATACTGTGAATCAAAACATGCGTAGGAAGCTTCATGTTAATTGTATTTATTTGTAAACAACGTGGTTTTAAATGAAGAGCCAGAGTAAAACCTAAATCGTTACGATGAGAATGAAGGAATAAGGCGGACAGATCGAACAAAAAGTTGTAGAAAATAAGAAAGGGGTTGTAGATAACAAAGATATTGTGGGTAAGAAATACTAGAGTCTGGAGTTGGAAATTTTGCCTGTACATATAAATACTGCGGTTAGCTTAAGTAATAAGTGGTGACGAAGCAGTCACATATATGCCCACTGTTATACCACATGGATTAAAATATAATATAAAATCATATTTCCAAAACCATTTAGTGCTGGGTACGTAGCGATTAAGCTGGCTGATCCTGATGTACTATAGTATCCTCAGATTGTTTAAAAAGTAGCCCCGCAGATGGATATTGAACAGCATAAACAAATGTGAACATGTGCAAAACTGATGACATTTAATTTTACTTAGTTTATATTTTGAGCATTCGTACATTTAATAAACAGAACACAACAAACAATGCATACTTAAGATGCTCTCTGAAAAGTCTATTTTTAAATATTAGGTGTAGTAAAAGGAAATCCATTATGTTCCCAAATTAGTAATTTATATCTCGCATTGTATATATCGCATCAGACCTATCTAAGTCCATTAGACACAGGTAGTTATCAAACGGCTTTGAAACCCAAATCCCCGAAAGAACGGAATGGCAGTGCAAGTATTTTAACTGGGTAATCGACACTGACGGCTCCAAAACGGGCTGCGGAGTCGGAGCGGGTATGTCCTCAGAATTTCATCTCCAAAGCCTACAGACTGCCAGTTAATTCCAATGTTTTCCAGGCGGATCTTTTCGCTATCAGAGAAGCCTGTCGTCAAATGTCAAAATACACCCACATATCCTCCCATCAAAGCTATTGCCTCCAATACAACACACTCCAAACTACAAATGCCGGGACGAGCTAGCATCATTGGAAGGGCAACTCAATATATCCCTCATCTGGGTTCTTGGTCATATGCTAGGCAAGGTTCTGCCCTTCTAAGCTCGCCTGCAGTGGAAATACTTGTACCACTACAAGCATTCAAGCACTTCCTTCAAATTGCTAACCACAGAAGGTCAGCCTAACAAACTGTGCTACATGAAGAAAAAATTGGCCTGCGTATAATTGATCCAGAACAAACGATTTCCTACGGGGTAACCGACATGAAATCGCAAGACTGGTGGCGGTCTGGACAGGACACTGCCCGATAGGAAATCATGCCGAAAAATAGGTATCCCACACAACTCACACTGTCGAAGCTGCAACAACACCGATGAGAGAGCGAGACCACACTTCCTTTTGTAACTGCCCGGCACTTACAAGAGCCAGACAGCGAGCGCTAGGTAGACCCTTCTTTAACTAAATTGATGCAAAGGATATTTGGATATTTGGGAACTAATGTCCTTCATGAATTTCTCAGGTTGGTTTTAATGAAATCTCAACTATATAATCAGAGCGGTGACATTAGAACGACACACAGTGCTATTTAGGTTCTCTATGAACCACCACTTCTTCCTACCTACCTACGTTAGAAAGATTTCCTATAAAAAAAAACTTTACGGGCACTTTTGCGATTGATTGACTCAGTTTTGTTTGAGCGCGCGTCAAAGAGGATCAGTACCAAGAGAAAATACGCCATATTTTTCTGATTTCCCAGGAGCTAAATATAGCACAAGTTTGGAACCTTTTGAACCAATGCTGGAGGCAAAAAGAAGCTCGATGTATGGGTACCACACGAGTTAACTCCAAAGAGCCTCATCAACTCCCACAACAACATAGACTTATTTTTGAAGCAGCTGGTGACTAGTAACATAAAGTGAATCACTTACAACAACGTCAAGCGAAAACGATCGTGGTCGAATCACGGTGAATCGGCGCAAACGGTGTCCAAACCAGGATTGGTGGGATACGGCAAAATTCTTAATTCGGACCAGTATTGTCAACAATTGTGGAAGGAAGCAATCAATCAGAAGCAGCTTTGGCCCATACAGGAATTGTGTTCCACCAGTGCAATTTCAGGCCACACACATCGATAGCGACTCGACAGAAGCTGCGGGAGTCCTGACCTAGCACTGCCCACCACCTGGTGAAAAGTTCGCCTCAAGAGAGTCTTCTGAAACAAGACTCGCTCAGTTTTTCGCCAGTAGGGACGAGGGTTATTACAATTGAGGTATAACGGCGTTACCATCAAAAGGACAACAAATTATCCAACAAAACGGCGCACATTTGACCTAAATCAGACCATTTTTACTATGGTAATGGACAAGTAATGGATTTCTTTTTACTACACCTAATATTATCCTAAATATGTCTTGTTTGGTGTAGCTGAAAATTAGATTGCAATCAAATTAAGTTTATGTGTAGCGCTAGCCTACATTTTTAGATTCACAATATATGAACAGAGTTTCTCGTTTTTTATATCCATAATCACTTAGTTTAAGAGAGGACAGAATTGTCTTGCAGAACTTAACGCAAGGTTGTTGCTATTATAGGTGAAATATGTGCTAAGTTCGAATGTTCTACAATACAATTTTGTATGTATATTATTCAAGTATTTCCTGTCCCTTTGTGTGTGTGTTTGTTCTGGGCAATATGAATAATTAATTACTAATGGTCTCGCGAACAAACAAACTGTATAATGTGTAAAAAATATAATTTTTTAAAGATAATTTAAGCTAGAAAATAAGAAAGAAATCGGAAGGTACAAAATAAGAAGTTCCAAGATCCGAAGGTATGATATTTTTAAATGTTATTAGCTTTAAATGGCTCCATGGAGTATAAACTGGAGTATACGTATATTCTGCCAAAAAAAAGAGACATTAAAGTACAGTGGCCATTAAATATACAATATGAATATTCTGATGTGTGACATTTTTCAACAAGCGCTTTCAAATTATTCGAATTGGAAAGTAGACTTGTATTAGAATCGACGACTTTAAAATATAAGTACGAGGACTGTTCGACAAGTCAGTGACTGTGGTGCATGATGTCACTCAGTTTGGAACGAAAATTAGTTTCTTTTTGTGCATAAACCTTTTTACATTCTTCAAAAGAACTTTGATATGTGAGATATGGCCAAAATGAAATGGAGCTAGTAGTTTAGTGTTTTAATAAATCACTACTTTTTGCGGAGTTAAACCATTCAAGAGATTGAACAAAGATTTAACATCCTTGCCCTTTGATTTCATCTGACAACGTTTTTTATACGATGTGTCTGTGAATGAGCTGAAATCCTTCTCCAACCGGGGAAGGTCTATCCATGCATTCGGGCAAAATATTTGTGAAATACAAGGGAATTTCACTACTCTCTCATTTTTCGTGATCGTGGTGATCTTGGGAATTCTGACCGCAGTTGGATATCTCCTTGCTCTCTTATTTCTCGTTCATTAAATTTCATTGTGGACGTGGGGCAGATAAGAAGCTGAGCGCCGAGGACGTCTTAATGACGTAACAACGGAAGAAATGGCCAACAATATCCATGATATTGTGTGATCGTGAGTTAGCTAAGATTCAGCAGAAGCAATTTAAATAGATTCTGATATGATAAAATTATCGGCTAGATGTTGAACCAAAAACGTATTCGGGTGCTGATTTCAGAACAGAGTTTGGAACTCTTTAATCGCAATTCAATAGAATTTTTACGACGTTTCATAAGAGTTGATGAATCTTATATTCCACCACACACCAGAAATGAAGCAACAAACACTAGATTTCTGAAAGCGAAAGTGCATGTTGCCTATTTTGCTGACATTTTAGAAATCATATTTTCTTAGAAGAGTTAACAAAATTCGAATATCGTTGGGGAAAGTGTTTCGCACCGAAAGGAAACTGCGTTAAAAAATTAACAATGTTTTGGAAAAAAAAAGTAATATTTAATTTCAAAGTCAAAGACGCATCGAACAGACCTCGTATGATGAATTAATTATTTTTTGTTAGGTTTGGTATAATTTAACACTAGATTTACTGAAACCCGTCAAATTGACGGGTATCTTAAAATGTGATTTTTTACCTTTTTTTTGTCAAAAAGTGTGAATTTCTTGCTAGAATTTTTAATTTTGAGACAAAAGATTACTATCATATGTTTATTGCATCATAACGAAATCTATTTGCACTGAAAAAAATGTATGCGTCAATTTGACGGGTTTCCGTAAAAATAGGTATACCACATACGTAAATTTGAAACCAGGTTGTCAAACGGAAAATAAACTACAATATATAATTGAACTAATATAACATTAATTTAACAACAAAAAAAATTAAATTTACTTTTATAATTTTCTTCACATGAGCTTTTGAAATTTACAATCCGTCAAATTGACTGGTTCCGTAAATCTAGTGTTAAAACATATGTATGTCAAGAAACATTAGTTAACTTGTCGCATAATTGCGTGTTTTAGTAAGAAATATATTTCCGTAATATGGATTATTTGCGGTATACATTAAACAAAACAAAGACAAATTATCCACAAATGAAACAACAAAAAATCCATATCATATCCATGTCATATAATGCGCCGTTTTGTTGGATAACTCTTTACCGTTTTAAAGGTTTTTCCTTCTCTTATAGAAGTCCTCTTCATTATTAACAAAAAAAACTGGTCCAGCGTCCAACTGGAAGCGAACTTTTCACCAGAATAAATGTTCGTGAGGTGCCAGGTCTAGACTATAAGGCAGAGGAACCAACCAAGCTCCCGGAGCTTCTGGCGAGACACTATCAATGTGTGTGGTTTCGAGTTATCCTGAAGGGACTTGAACTCTACGCCTATTGGCTACAGTTGACCGTTTTTGGGGCCTTGCTTCCTTCAGAGGGTATAATTGTTCATAGTAGGGGAACACCTTCCTGCTTGCCAATCTCGACTTGGTTTACCGGCTCACTTCGACAGGTGTGGCTTGGAGTTGTTGTAAGTGATCCACTTTTCATCACCAGTCAGCATGCTGTCAACCAGAAATCAGCCAAAACAACCTAACCTAATCTGTCATCCGCTTCAGATATGGACCGATTTTGTTGCGAATCGGTACCCTGGTACCCATACATCTTATTTTTGTATCCAGCCTTATTCAAACGATCCCAAGCGGTTTTGTATGCAAAGCTTAAACGACATTTCCGACAAACTCCACTTCCAGAGCGTCTTTAACATCGAAATTACCGGAATGGAATCGATAAAACCAAAGCGGCGCATGATTCACTGTTACAGTATCAGAACTAATCACATTTTCAGCCGCCTGACTTGCGTTTTCGTTCGTCTTTATCGAAGAAAAAATTTATGCATGCATACATATGCAATATGAAACATTTCAGTCAGTGGCAAAATTAAATAAATAGCATAACCTAGTGTACTGAACAAAAATTAAATTCATAGAGTTAATGCTTACATACTTTTGGCGCTTACAGTATGTTTACGAATTAAAGGAATTCATATTTATTTGTGTTTAATTAAGTAATTGGTCCACAATAAGACTGAAGTATGTACGACTCAAAGTGATACTACGAAAACTTTTTGATGACGGAATGATGTACACATGTTTATTTGAAAATTCATTGCCGAAGTCACTTGGGAATAATATTCAAACCGCAAAACACAAAAGAACAAAGTGATAAAATTTAAAAAGACCTTACTTTTGCTTTAGTAGGAATTTTATTTCCAGCTTTTATTGTTCGCGTTATGGGGAAAATGTTTTATTATTTTTTTTCCTTCACATGAGACACGCACTAGGTGCTATAAGCGAATAAACACTTGTATCTCCGTATAATTAGTTTTGAAATTATGTGACTAAATTGTTCTTTTAATGGTTTGAAATTTAATTTTGGTAACAACTAATATATTTACCAATAAATTGGAATTTAATTCAATTATGTATACTTATTCTTATAAAATAACTGAATGAGCTTACTCAATGACAAAACAATTACACAATATAACGTTAAATAATAAATTGCAAATATTTAAGTCACTAGAAAACGATGCTGATTTGTCGAAGACATTCTATGGTAGTTGAGACATAAGTACTTAGGGGAAAATGCTTGCGATATCTGTCATCTCGTCACAAGTATATTTTTGATTGAAGATTCGAATTTTTATTATTTAACTTACAACAAATACATTACTGGAATTGGAATAGATAAACTTCGCAAATGTACACATCGATATAGTTTATAACTAAATCTGAAATCAGAACAAACAATATTTTATAACTATGAGCAAAATGTATTTTTTTTATATTTAATTAGTATAGATTCCAGCATAATTTGTTTGTACCCATTAAAATAATCATAATTCCACACACAAAATAAGCTCGTTAAAAGGAAACCTGCATTTGAATCCGTAACATTTTTCTGTTGCAGTATTTATACCGTTGTGTAAAATCATAACTTGGTTATATATGTTTCAATCGTAATTTCAATCGGACTTAGTTCATGAAGTAGAAGATTTTCAATTCAAACAAGTGAAGTCAGGGTAGTCTCCTACAGTGGTTAGCTTGTTAAACATATAAGACTTGACGTAACCACAGACAAAAAAAATATAATCAAGTTGTGTCAAGTTGTGTCTCGCCCAAGAAGATGATTTTTTGGCCAAATCCAACTTTCCGGCCAACATTTCAAAACTCACGACGTTGTCCGCCTTCAATTCTTGCTTTATCAAAATCTTATACGGATGTAGGCTCAATTCCAACAGCAAAATAATCCGGGTTAACTCTGACGATCCCTAATTCAGCTGATGGGCGCCAAATCGACATTTCTGAATCTTCTTCGACACTGGCGCTGCGACTACTATGTCTTTCTTCTTTTCGCACCAATCTCTGTCTGTTCGGTGGCTTATGCCCAGATTCACAGTAGAGGTTAAACTTAAGTTCAGCTGAACCATGAACCGAGCTCAAATTTTTGGTTTAACTTTTGGTTCAGTTGAACTTCGTTTATGTAATGCAATCGATAAAAATATGACAACACTTTCCACTTGGTGCATGCATTGGCTACAATTTGTAAGGGCTTTCGATGTTTTTCCTCTCCTTTTTAGTTTTAAAATGCCTTTGTGCATCCCTTTTGAACTTGTGTAGCGCGCCTTTCAACCAACAAAGGAAAAAGCTGCGGTATGGGTATCCATTCTAAATGATTTCAATACAAGGAATCGATTGCTTTACCGAACATCATACGAAAGCTTGAAAAAAGAGCGAGAGAAGCACTCAGGTTAAAACGGCAGTGTACTCTAGTTTAACTTAAACTAAAAACTGAACTCAGTTCAAGGTTTAATCGAAACCGTGAAACCGAACAACTCATTGAACTGAAGTTTAAACTAAAAGTGGAGTTTAAACGTCCACTGTGAAACTGGGCATTAGGGTACAAAATAGTAAACTCACGCTAAATAATTCCAGAAACCAAAACATCCACACATGAACATGCCACAATATGAACTTAGTTTTTTGGTGACAAGAAAGCAATAAATCTTTGCCTTTGAAATTTGATAAATATGGAGAATTTCTATTTAAATTAATTAATACAATCTGTATCATAAGCCAATTGTGTTTTATGTAATGAAACTCGAAAACAATACAGAGTATAGAATATTTTTATATATGCTTTCTGTCATTCGTATAATCTATTTCCTACAGGAAAGCTCAGCATTACTCCTCCCATTACTCGTGAAAAGATCCCGAGATACTTGAACTCCTCCACCTGCCTCAATGGGACTACACTAACATGTAGAGTTCATTGAACAGGCATTCTGGAAATGACCATAACCTCTGATTTGTCCACGTTAACCTTCATAACAGCATCTGCACATACGGCACCAAACCTATCGAGTTCGCGCTGGAGTTCCATTTGGGAGGATGTGAGGATAACATCATCTGCAAAAAGAAGATGACTTACACACAACCCTCCCAATGTGAAACTTTCCTCGACTCGGCTGCGCTGCAACGTCCAGTCCATATATATAATGAAAAGGAGAGGTGACAAGACGCACCCTTGGCGAAGTCCAACGACCACGGTGAAAGGTGTTGATTTCGCACCGTTAAACCGAACACAGCTGCTACAGTTTGTGTACAGAGACTGAATGGCCCTTCCCCTTTTTCATAAAACTTCCTCATTACCCATGGCCTTAAGCATTTCTGGTCGGATTTCATCCACACCGGCGGATTTGCCAACTTTTAGCGATTCAATCGCCAAAATGACTTTCTCCACAGTTGAACTATTCTCCGCCACACTTAAGAATACGAGTCCGTCATCCTCAGTGCCCTGTTCGGGATTGAACAACTCCGAGAGGTGGTCGCTCCATCTGCGCAAAATACCTACCTCATTGGAAAACAAAACACCCTCTTTGGATTTGATTACTTCGATTGTGTTGAATTTCCTGCCTCGGAGTCCTGCCACAACACCTTTTCTCGCCGAACTGCTTCCAAGACTGCTCTTTAGCTGCTCGCACAGCCAATTTTCAAGAGAATCCAGTCTTCGTAGGTCCTTTTCTTCTCTCTGAAGGCTTCTTGAACTCCGGGTTTTAAAACCACGCAGTTCCTCTCTCACCACCAGCCGCCACAAAAAATCTGGTGCGTTTAACCCAGACTTTTCTTACAAATTCAGAGATTTTCTTCCACATTGGGAGTACATACATAATGTACTGACATCTGAGAACTGAAAACAGCTGATGAAATGAGTTATCATTACAACACACACTCTTGTCAACTCCCTCCGCGAAACACGCGAACAAATTCTGTTAAATTGGTTCGAACAATATCGAAATGTTGATCATTTTTCATAACCTTTTATTTTAACCAAAATACTAATATTCCATCACTTAAATCAGCCCCACCAACACACATGGTCGATGGTCAATGCCAGTAATATTCTTAATCAAATTACTTGCGTCCAGTCTTAAAGTTATTTAAATAATCAATCATATAAAAATGTTAAGTAATGCCACATTCTGTTCTTTAAATTTTTGAAATGTTGAGTATTGTACTTCATTATAGTGTAGATCATTGGTAGTCAAGACATAAAATAAGCCCTTCATTTATGGGCATACATAAATCAGATATAAGTTTAAGCGAATGAATCGAAATAAGTAATATTTATAACTTTAAGTTAATAGTTAAGAAAATGGGTCTTAAATCTTAAAACATGTAAGTACTATTCGTTTAAGTAACTTTATAGAGTATAAATTAGTTTATCCTGACTTCATTCATCATCAATCGCCAGAAATCACTCAAGTAAACGGGTGTACTAGCAGCTCGGTTGTACCGTCATATTGCGTCGTTAAGAAAAAGCTACAACCATCTGAACGGTCCATTTCCATTGCAGACTGAAATTTTACTTACATATGTAGTTATCAGGACTACGACCAGTGAAGGGCCTGAGCCTGAGCCGTCGCTGGGCATGCTTCCAGTCATCAAGATCAAGTTGTCTTGCTCCCGCGATGACTTGGTCTTTGTAACGGATGTTCGTCTTCCTCTCCTTCTCACAGGGGCTCCTCTTTGCTGGAGCATTATTGTTCATGTGCTGGACGAGGCCGAGCCAGTGTAGTCTACGGATTTTTGCTTTCCGGACTACATCCACATCCTGGTGCAGCTCGTAGAGCTCACGGCTACCTATTCTCCTCCATTTACCTACCTCGCAGGCAGGACCATATATGAGACGAAGAATTTTTCTTTCGAAGGCACCAAGAATCAGTCAGCTGTAGACAAACACCGTGGTGCTTTGTCCCAGGAGGTGTGTGACGGATCGATACTTCCTCAAAAGCATGTTCTTCGTCTTTTCCTCATTAACCTTAAGACCATTCTTCAATAGCCCCCCAAGCCTTCACTACGGCACGTTAGGAACGCGCGACGATGTCAATGCCATCTGCTTATCCCAACAGTTGGACTGTCTTGTAGAAGATAATGCCTTCCGTTGTTTCCACTATCTTGACAGAATGAAATCATCCAGAATTAAGTTCAAGCCTCTCATTGAACACGTTTTTGTCTGCAGATTTTAGTTCACCATCGTCTCTCAAATATATACCTGATTTTCGTGGATACTTGATGATAGAGACTCTAACCTTACAGGTTTTTTTGCGTCTTCATTTACGGATTGACCGTAATATCAGTAGAAATCGGATTGATGCTAAATTCTCATAACTTGACCAGTTTAACGGAGCCTTGGTGGTTGAAGTGTACGATTTATCCTGAAAAGACATAGCCAATTCAACATGAAAACACACTGCATTCGTTACTTTCGCTCTACCGTAATCAACCAGGGAAGTGTCGTATTCCTCCCTGCTAACTGCTGTGTTCTTGTTTCTATCAGAAATTTGAATAAATAAATCCCTCATCAGTCTTAGAATTGTTGACAGATAATGTCTATTGGCATGTCGGAGAGATTCATTCGTTCCAAAGCGCTACTTTAAGCCTGAGGCTAGTTGTGAGCGATCTCTTGCATAGGCCGAGGATGTTAAGAAGCCCTAATAGAGTACTGCAACCGGCAGGCACATCTATTCATCTTCTAGTTTGAAATAGCATATATCTTTCTGTAGCGCTTGCCACCTTAATTTGTATGGTCAATGGACTACGGTTTAATACCGAATGAATGTTCGAGTGGATACATTACTTCAGCCAGTTGTAAAGAGTCGGTTAGTGAATACTGAATGTCCAATAAATACGAGGTGTAGAATCAAATTGACTTCGTCTGTGTTCGCACCGTACTACAAATTATACTATCAGTCGTCCGATTTAGCTTAGTCCAAATTGTTCTGGTGTGAAGGTTCTTACGACTAGTCGTTCAGATCGGGTATACACTAGTTCAAAAATCTTCTTTGTTCGGTCGACTTAATAAAAATAATACTTGTTGACCGACTTCGGCGTATTTTTCCTTGTCTATCTTGTCTCTGGCTTCTCAAATGTCTGAAATCTTAAAATGTTGTCTAATTGTCTTAATATCCACGATGTTACACACAATAGCTTTTGCCTGTGAACGCAGGGCATTATTTGATCATACGATTTTTAGTCCGTAACTCTTATTGCATATCGTTATGTAATGAATTCTCTACATTAAAATCAGTTTAAACACACAATTCATTTTTTTCAGCAAAACAACAATTTTGACTGCAGAACTTGAACGTACATGTCCAAGGCGAATTGGTATTTTAGTTTCAAAGCGAACGTTTTAGTTAGTGTCGTATTATTTTAGGAACATCGGCAAGCGCTCAAGAGAATTTGTGTATCATACGAACATACATATGGATGTATGTACATATGGATGTATGTACATACATATGTATGTATGTATGGATTTGACGAAACGAAAACAACAATTCAAATTTTAAATAGATTATTTCGCAACGCTTATTGCCTGGCCTCCCCCTTCAACGAATTTTCAGTATTATGATCCGCATCTCGGATTCTGATTGTTCTTTATGCACTTTATTTATTTAAATATATACCCTCTCTGATCAGGCATTGTGACCGTTTAGTGGTGCACCATAGTTGTTTCATAACATGTACCTGAGTACATGGAGGCCTCAGACTATCTACGACTACTTCGTTTCAAGCATTAGATAATGTTTTGCAGTAGCGAACGGCGTGGGTGACAGTTCTCCACCACAAAAGAGCGATGAGCTGGTGATCTTTCCAGGAAGTTAGCTTTGCTATTTTTTTTGGAATGCTAAAATACTCGGCCATCTCACGAAGAGTTAGGTTCAGGGAAGTCTGAATGCAGGCCTTTGATCGCCACCTGGCTATCGGAGCATGGCGATATCTCTATATGACAGCACAATGTTGAACTACAATACACTTCCCTTAATTGCTACACTTTTCGACTGAAAGACGCTACCAAGGTCGGATAATCAAAAATGATAATTGGACATTTATATCTTTAAAGTAGACTCCTGCTGCCAAGCCTTCGCCCGTATTCGTTCCGTATGTGAAAATACGCAGGGGAACCAGGGTATGAGGGAATGTTGGTTGCGAAGTTATTCTCGATGTGGAGGTATGGTCGCTTATGTCTCTATGTTAGGTTAGTTTTTGGCTTTAATTTCTTAATTCTTTGTTCAGTGCAGCAGATGTGGTTATCTATAACGCTCCGCTCATACATACACCGGCCATCCGCTGCACACGGTTAAGGGCGTTGCAGTTGTGCCCATTTTCTTCAATTCGATTCAATTCAAATGGATCTGGCTTATGACACAAAGGGCCAGTGCATCATGGAAGGCTGTTTTCCCCACTTGCAGGGCGGTGTAGATTTTTCTGACGGGCACTTCATGTTTGGATCTTAGGTGCGGCATAATATCCCTGATCGTGTATCTGTACTTTATTAGTCCGAGCTTAGAGCTTACAGCCCTGCTACTAAGTAATTGGGGAATAAAAGTCACGATTGACTTGTCGATTCCGACCCTATTAAATGCTTGCGTTATTGCCTTGGTTGCGATTTGAAAGCTCCCTACGAGTACAGCAAGGGTTGTTTCTGTTCGGGGATTTTTTTTCTATAGTATAGATATAGCCTTGTTATAGGCATGCTGCGAGGTCAAGAGTCTGGCTGATTTCGTAAACGTCAAAAAAATGAGCATCGCGTAAGCATCACTGCCTTTGTGATGCTATGCAATGATTTTTTGATGTTGCGATGCATCACGATGATCTGTGATGAGCTGGTTGCTTTTGTTTAAAATAATAATAATAGTAATATGGGTGGCGCTACAGCCCGTAGAGGGCCAGGGCCTAGCTTCTCAGCAACCACTCGTGTTGTGTGTGCTATTGTTCTATAACGAGTCGATGGCACCTACAGTTTTATGTCGACTCCGAACGGCCAAGTTTGAGAAGCTTTTTCTAGACAGTTATACTCTTTGAGCATTGTCAGTGACTCGAAAGAGGTGGGGCCGTGAAAAGTATTTCTTGTCGTACCAGGAATCGAACCTAGACAGGTAGGCCCAAGTGCGTAGACGAGGTCGACGCACGTACCCACAATGCCACGAGCCACCACTTTTGTTTGCGCTTTCATATCACGTTTTGAAATACGATGCATTGCATCATTGCCAAATGTTTGCAATTAAGAACACTTGACGTTGCAGTACTGCGGTAATACTGCGTTAACTAACTCAGCGATCAGATGATTTGAAGAGCTGATGAGTCTAAAATACTTAGATTTTTCGGATTTTACTTAAATAACCCATTTCCTTTTATTTGCCAGAAAACGAACATATTATAAAATACATTACTTACATTTTATTTTTTTTAATATAAGCACGTGTTTAGTACACACAGCTTTTGTTTTTTTAAGCAAATATATTTTTGTTAAGAAAATCGAGTAAAAGCCGAGTAATTTCGAAATAAGGAGAACAGTAAAAGCTCGTTAATTCGGAATTGTTGGGGGGAGAAGAGACAATTTTCTTGTATGCACTAAAACGCGTTCCTTTTGATGAAAAAATTCAAGAACTTTAAATGAAAAATTGTTTTATTAACCCAAACAACATCTAAATTACTGGATACCCATAATACATTTTAGTATGGTTTTTTCTCGATTTCTGTGAATTGCCTGGACTTTGCCACATATTTGATATCTTTTTGATACATATAAGTACGTGTTCAATAATTGCGTTATTTAATTATTGCTAATTTAAATTAATTTTTAAAAAATTTGGAAAAAAAAATGTCCGAATAAGCGAGTGTTCCGAATTAAACTACTTTTACTGTACACACAAAATGGACGCTCTAATGCGATACACTCTAATATGATACATTGACAACTAAGCGTTCGAGTATGTTAGGAAAGTACGTTTAGGAAATAAGAAAATGCTACTGCAGTCACATTTGAATGCAAAATACGAGTTACTGAATAGGAGTGAATTTTGTAGATGCAGTTAGCCATTCCTAAGTTATCTGGATTTACTGTGGCCCATCGCGACAATCGTCTTCTTGAAAACAATCTTTGGTAGCTCTTACAAAATAATTCAATATCACTCATTAAAATTGTAATTGTTTTAAATGTAGTCTACTCGCAAACATATTATATACTTCACAATGTAAGCTGTCTCTAATTACTAAATTTCTCTGAGGTTCTTCTGCAATTGTGTCTGCCACCTTATATGCAGACGTCATCTGTTGCGTTGTCCTACTGGCTCGGAGTCGAAACGGATTCCCAGCTGTAGACCTCTGGCTTGGCTTATGTCGCTTTACTCTATCATTCAGATAGCATCAACAAGAACACGCACGGAGGGCGCTTCTCCCAAAGAGATGGCTTCTTCATCATCTGTCGATTGATGTTGTTCATACCTTTGCACCGTTCAGCTGGTATAGGAGACGCGATGTCTTATATAAAGTCAGAAGCCTCTATTACAGAATTCCCTCTTGGGTACTCATATTTGTTGTACTATTTACTGGAGAGGCGAGTTTGAGGAAGTCCCTAAATACCTCTAAGTTCTAGCTATCCATTCAGACATTCTGGCCAAATTATCGATTTTGTGCGTTTTCTAGAAGATATCATGTACTTTGATTTTCCCTCGGTCACCGCCAGACCCAAACATTGCCAACTGCCGTCTCAATGCTTCAAATGACGGCTTATTGACGGTTCACTGTGTTCGACAATCACATCCATCCCTGTATGCAAGCAGTTGTCCGGACTTTTGGAAGACATGCACTAGATTAGTGGTGTTAACTAACTTTCTAGTGTGGTTAACATTGAATTGTACACGATCGTGATTATGCTTGTCGATCTGCACTTCTTGGGTCGCTTTTAGGTCGGATCGACCGAAGTGCAAATATCTGGTCTATTGTGGTCGGTCATTGCCTCTACCCAAACTGATAAGGACTTATTATATAGTTAACAAACGATTTCAGGCATTCAGACAAAACTGATGAGAAGGTTATTTATTCAGAGTTAAGCTTTGTATGAATATTCGGAAGATGATGGACGGTATCATAGAGGGTGGATCTCATCATGGTGTGAGGGAATAGGTTGTACCACACCTAGCGAGTTCGTTTGCAATAGCGCGGTATGTCACTGTGGTGTGTGTTAAAGAGCTCTGCCAGCTCGTTAAGAGACAGGTGGCAATCAAGGAATGTTCTGATGTGAAAATGACATTGTCTAGGGATTTAGTTGCAACCTGGGTGTCCAGCCTCTGATTGACAGACATCCAATCCGATCTGGAGGGAATGCTGGTAGAGAAGATGGCTAGTGGTAGTAGGTGATCGTTGTCGTTGGAAAGGTAGTGTAATTCACTAGTTGAGTGGCCGATGATGAGTTCGGACCACAGGCGAGTCTTAGTGTTGTGTTGGATGCTCTGTTTGCTGAGTCCAGCAGAGGAATGTGAAGGATTATATTAAGTGCAGCAGACCGAGTGATTCTTAAAGTTAGCTTAGTTTCTTTTTACGATCGGATCTCTTAAACTTCTGCTAAACTCTATTTCCTCCCACTAAACACGTTCTATCTCGCACCAATTCGTGTGATGAACACAAGCAACTTGGTTTGAAAGGTGAAATCTATCTTCTGCAAAATATGTGCATGCTAAGTATTTTTTTTCTCATTTGAACATTTCAAAATGCTATTTATCTAAGCGTTTCTTAAAGTCATCGTCTCGACAAAAACGTTGAAATATCCTCGACCCACATCTACTAGTATCAAATCGTCAATTCTCAGAATATCTAATTTCTCAGAACTCTGTATTTTTAGAGATTTGCCACAACGACACGGATATTTTCTTGTTTTTTGTGTACTTAATCTCCTGTTGGTTCGAATGATAAAACTTCTAACAATGTCGTACATTTAATAGACGTGTCATTTATTTGATACATGATACTCCTTAATTTTGTCAGTGAAGTCGATATATGTACATATTTCTGCGTTCAACACTTTTTCCAAATGGTTTAAAATTTGTCATTGTCGTAGAGAAGAGCATAGCGAAAGAAATTTGAATCTTGTAGCACTTACATAGGACGCTAATATTTGCAGAGACTTGTATGTCTTACATAATATAATAAAACACAAACTATTAGATGCCATCGAACATACTAATATGTATGTATCACTTTCAAAGCAACATTTTCTTATCTGAATGCACGATTTTTATCATATTTACTCAATTAACTGATTATATTAGCTTTTAGAAACGGATTAATTCCTCCCTTCGCAGAGTGACTAACAACAATTCATTCACTAACATTGTACAGCGTACATAATAAAACTGATTATTCAAATTTTAAAAGGAAATTAAATTACCTAACTAACTTACTCCCAAATTTAATTTCAGTAACGTTCGAGGATAATACCGGCTTCTCCAAAGATGTTTGCCGTTCAATGGTCGCCATGTTGGACACCGATCAATCCGGCAAACTGGGATTCGAAGAATTCGAGGCTTTACTGAACGATATCGCCAAATGGAAGGCTGTTTTCAAGCTCTACGACACAGGTCATACGGGACGAATTGAAGGTTTCCAACTACGCGAAGCCCTCAAATCGGCCGGTTATCAAATCAACAATCGCATTCTAAATGCACTGGCGCATCGTTATGGATCGAGGGATGGGAAAATTGCATTCGATGATTTTCTCATGTGTGCGGTCAAAATTAAAACATTCATCGGTAAGTTGATCATATTTGTATAATATTTATGTAATCTGCAATCACTTACAACGTTCAAACATTTTCAGACATCTACAAGGAAAGAGACTCGGAGAACACAAACTCTGCCACATTCAGCATGGACGAGTGGATAGAAAAGACATTATATTCATAGAACCTAACTAGCACTATCGACACCTTAGAAACACAAAACTAATCTTGTTAACACTGTTGTAAAGTTCAAATTGAACACCTCATTAAATATTTCAAACCAGAAGTGCTTAAATATTCTGACCATGAATCTCCGCCAAATAGTTGCGTTCAATATGCGCTTTGTGACAAGTTGTTTTGATTATTGTGAACAAATATAGCTCTTCCGTTTAATATGATGTTCCATTGGACAACCAACTACTTTGGAAAATTTTTGTTTTTAAATTTAAGTTAATTCTGCATTTGTAGCGTGAAAAATGTATTTCAACTCAACAAGCTATTTTTATACATACTCTATCAATGACGTTGGTTTAATTTAATTTGTACGAGTGTTAGTTTCGTTTTTTTTTTATTTACTAACAATTAAGCACCCTTTCCTCTCTTATTGTACCTATGAAACTATATTTTTTGAATCGAAATTTTAAAAGAAATGAAGTGAATTACTAATTATTACTGAATTACTTAATATAAATTATTTATACAAAACGCTATAAATAAATGTTTCAACATTATACGGAATGGTTTTCATTTTGTTTTGAGGATGGGGTTGCACATACTGATGTGAATTTGTGATTGGCATTATTTTTCAATTGAGAACTAAAACTGAAGTACAATTCGAAGGGAACTGATATCGATGATGCCTAGGTCTTAGGATAGGATGGTGTGAATAAGCGACAGACAGCGATGAGTGCTTATGCACTTGGAATGGGTCTTATATGCCTTATATCGCGGATATTACTATGACCCAGGCTGTGTGCTGTATAAGTAATGGGCTAATTAAGAATACATGTTGCGACATAGATTAAATTTGTGGTGATAAAGCTGTTCGGATTGGTGTTAAGACAATAAGCGTCCGTGCTCTATGCTGGGTATCTAAGCTATTTTTTCGACATGAAAAGCATTCAAAGTTTTCAATGCTCAGTGAGTAGATTTGTCTACAAACGCTTCTTAAACTTAGGAGTCGACATAAACATGCAGATGATAAAGAAAACAGCTCTATTTAAAACTCCAGTCCCATACAGGTGATCTCCGAATAGTCGAAACGCCAACAGAATCCTAATAGGCAGCAGACTTGCATCAAACTTCCTGGATGGACAATGAGACGTACAACTCTGACTATTCCTTAGTACCAACACAATACAGAAGTCCAGAAGGTAGTGGGATATGAAGCGTACGTAAGCTGGAGCCATAACCGAAATGGAGGACGTTTGCGAATAATGATAATAATCAGAGACCTTAGAGATGAAGTTGAAATTCCCACAAAAGGGTACAATATGTGGTTTCAAATGTGATCCAAGGAGTACCTAAAACCGTCTTCAACCAGGAACAAGTGAACGAAACGGAAACGATCAAAAAACAAAATGTATCGGAAGATCTGCAGCCGATATTTTGAGTAATGCAAGGAAACTACAGAACTAGAAGAATGATTACTAATAAAAATGCCTGTGACTCTTAAGCCTTTGAACGATATCTAAGGGACTCGGATCAGCAAGAAAATATTTTCTACATAAACCCGAAAACCAAGATGCAGGTTTTCAATCGGGGACCAAAGCAATTGTGAGGATGTACCAATTCCAAGGGAGTTCTGAGTTATTTTTTGGCACATGCACATGCAGTAGGTATTTAGTGGAAATGTTCACGAGGAAATAAAAGCAAATTGGGCCATATCTTAGTCGCCTACAAAATCAAATTCAACGTTTTTATTACACTCAACTGCGTACTTCCTTACTGGGAAATCGACAGTAAACCAAACCTACTGATAGTGCACTCTAGGAAGTACGAAAAAGGATATAGCTGTCTACAAGCTTCTCAAACTTGGACGTTCGGAGTCGACATAAAACTGTAGGTCCCTTCCACTCTTGATAGCACAATAGCACGCACAACCCGAGTGGTTACTGTAGAAGCTAGGCTCTGGCCCTCTACGGGCTGTAGCGAATCCCATATTATTACAATATATTAAGAAAACGAGAACCAACTTTATCGCATCATTAGGAGAGATCATCTACACATTGCTATGCCACTTTGCCCAGAATTAATCATCCAATCACGTCATCGCTTAAGCTATTAGTTCTCAGAATAAAATTTATAGTTTATTCCGAAACATTAGAACGAAAAGGTTAAATTAACGATTAAACTGCGTTGTTTAGCTATGCCTTTTCAAAGCCGCAATCATACAATTTCACATCACTCACAGTAGTTCAATCGTACAGCCGTTTGTCGTTCAAAGTATGGCCTTAGCCTTGGGCTGAATATACATATTGACAGCTTCAGTTTTTAGGTACATTTCTTTTACCTCGGAGGAATGACTCCGAACCAGTGGGACAACGCAATAGAGGACGCAACGAAACCGATGACGCACACAATTGGAGACGACCCCAACCAACTTGGCATGCGAAATTGGAAGCAAGTGGCTCAAGATCGTGGTAGCTGGTGAGGCTTGCTAGCTATGGCCCAGGTCCACCCCGAACTGTAGTGCCAAAAGAAGAAGAGGATGACACCTTAAAGGCGACAATGTACTACATCCTACTTGGAGATATAGTGACCAGGGACATTGGAAACCCGTAATTTATAAAAAAAAAATCACAGTTTCGGGATCAGTCACTCCAAAGAGCTCTCTAGTCGGATAAGTTAGTTGGAAAGTTTAGTTTTTTCAGTTGGAATTGAAAAAGCAAACACTTTGTTACTTTAAATACGAAAAACGTTTGAATTATTCGGGAAATGTCGTTTAAGCCTCTACAGTTTGCAGAATGGGGTGTTTGGTACAGATCTTTAAGAGACTTATTGTCTGCCTAGCCTTCTTTTGTGTTAATCGTAATCATTGACCAATGGGGCTTTGGAACAAAAAGAAAAACTCTCAAGGAACTAAAGCAACCATTATTGAGTTAAGTTAACATAAGCTTGTATCAGAGATAATGGAATAAAAATAAATTCCTCCATTATCTCTGGTTTGTATCAGAGCTGAATGAAAAACTTTATATTCACCTGGAATAACACTGGATGTTGCTGTAGCTGTAGAAGTAGTAGGGAACTAAAAGAAAGGAACGAAGTGAAACGCCTAAGCACGCCTAGCACCCTTAGAACTCCAGGTCCAGAGATTACCTTTTTCAAATCTACAAAGCAGTCGTAGATCGGTTTGGCATACTACCAAGGCTTCTCGAGTACCACTCTTAGTTGAAAAGGTCATCGGTAGTACTTCTGCCGGGACGAAAGCCCCCATCTTCTATAGAACGCACCTCCAACACCTGAACGTAGACTTTCCCGGGGAGCTTGAAAAGTGATATGCCCCTGTAGTTCGTGGAGGTGTTTTTTGTTTGTTTGCGTGCAAGTATGCGTTCAATCTTCTAATAGCCCGTGCCAAAATAGCACGATTCGCAAAACCCAATTACTCGATTTCGGCAAAACGCCTACATACAACCCACACTCTGCACTCTTCTACCACTCTGTGCATTTGTTTCTTTTATTTCAATTTAGATTTGTTCGCCTCTAAAAAAACACCCTTTAGTTGATTTCTAGTTACTACAGAACCTTAAAATTCGCAGCTGAGAAACTTTTTAGGTGGTGTACACATGAAATAACCACTTTTCAGAAAATATGTTTAACAAAAATCTATGCTTCTTGGTATGACAAATGTCGAGTATTTAATTATCTAGAAAAATCTCAACAAAAGCTAATTAATCATTTCCTTGGCGACATATAGTGCGTTCTCGATTAATGCAACTCTCGATTCACGCAATAGCTGAGTGTACAACATTGCTAACTCAGTAATCGCAACTTTTCAAATAACTTTGACTCGATAACTGCAACTTTTGTTTTTATACATATATCTTTATTTACCCTGGTTCTTGGCTATGGTTGATTTTCCCTTTTGTCTGGGCAGTTATTCTACCGCTACTTTTAAGTGCATTTAACTGATGGTACAATGTTGTTAATTTTGAGTGCAAAGTTTTGTTATTAGCTATATGAATTTTGATTAATGAACAGTCGCTTGTATTTCACAAAAAATTGTGAAACTATCAATTAGAAATAAAGGTTTTATACTAGTGCTTCCTAAATCAAAGACAACTAAATGTGGCAATTTCTTGCGAGTTCCTTAAAATGGCGTGCTCATTACATGAATAAAATTAAGGAGAGGCCAGGATCTTTTAATGCGAGCCATGGTTGGGTGACAATTTCAAGAAGGAAACGGAATTCGCCTGTTGAAAATTTGTGGAGAAAAACTTTCAAACAAATCGCAGGTTATAGATACTTTTCCGATTAAATTTAAGGAAAAACTCAGACAGCTTAATTTGACACCCCATCAAATTTATAACGCCGATCAGTTCGGGTTATTCTACCGACTTATGCCCAATAAAATCCTTGTAGGTTTAAAGGAATCGTCAGCTCCTGACCGAAAGACAAGCAAAGAAATAATTACGTTCCTCGTCTGCACTAACGTTCTTTCTAATTATCGCTTTTCATCTCGAATTGGGTCTAAAATTACTTGGTTATTGCAACAACCTCTGTCATTGCAACCACCCTCGTTTTAATTAGTTGCGATAATCGAGAATGCACTGTATGTTTCAAACTGAAAACATGATCCACAAAGCGCAGATCGCAGTTAATAAATTCACGACTAAAAAATTCGATTTTTACCCGTAGCTACATATTTGCGAACAGAGAGAATTCAATTTGAATTATGTACATACATATATGTACGTATGTATATCGAAGTTTGCGTAGTTCGCTCTCTCTAGACAGCGTTGCCTATTGGGGAAAATACTACGAAATTTGTGTGCAAACGATCAGTACAGGAAAAGTAGTGAAAGTACATTGAGCAGCATTTTTCTGAAAACAAAGCATGACACTTCTCCTAAAGCAGAAATAAACTAGTTTTACATTATATTACTAATATACATATTTTAAAATGTTAGTGTACTCTATTGCCTGAGATGCATGGCGATAGGTCTTTCCAAATGTAGTTGAGACTTAGTCTCCATGTTCTTAATTGTTAACTAATTCTGCCTGACAAGCAGAGTGCATTCAAATTTGGATATAATTCTCATAAAAAAAGGTAAGTTTGAAACCTATTCGACGCTCGCAAATATGTCTCAAAAATGTTACTTTCGTAGAATATTTCGAGATCCAATGACTTTCCCTTATGCATTCATACGTCTGAACTATTTTAGTATACATACATATGTATATGTAACTCTAATGTTTTCTTAATTTCATATTTCCGTCTGTTTCATATCGACCGCTCTGACGTCATCAAAACTTGAACATCTCGCATCGGTCAACCATTTTCTGAGAACAACTGCACTTCAGAAAAAAAATCCCATCTAAAAGAATGCACCAAACTAAATTGCCTGGTGAGATTGTGCCCTCCTGTATACTGGCAGCCATTCCTGTATACTGGGAAATATCAACGCTGATTTCTATACCTATATCTGACTCTGTCACTCTTGCACAACTACAGCAATAATCTTTCGTCTGCGCACGAAAGAAAAGAGCAAGTGTCTGCCCCATCGATGTGTCCTCCGACGAGATGACGGCAACGGTGGCGGTCTTTCATCCATTTACCTCTTTCACACTTGTGATTAAATCATTGTGTGTTGACTCAGAGTCACAGCGCGGCAGGTCCAACCCGACCCGAACGAGTTGAAGGACTTGGTTCCCGTTAATTTCGTTTTTCTTGTTCAGTCAATTGTCATTTCCGTATTCTTGTGCTCAGGTGAAACGAAGCAACTGCAACCGAGAATAGTGGGAATTGAGTGTAAATGTAAAAGAAAATCTTAAATTCATTTTGGTTTTTTATTGATACCATCCTCCAACCCCGTTATGTGAAATAAACTCCTAGTTGCTACGTCATCATCGTATACGAAGTTCGTTTTTTTTTTTGTCCGTTTTCATTCTTTTGTATATGCAGACAATTTTCCTGGTGAAAAAGAGACCATCATCAGTGAGTGAATAAAACGAAACGGAAGAAATAAAGAAAATACTGGGAATTTTGTACGTCACACAGAGCACCCGACCCGACATTTCCAATCGAAAATCATACCAACAAGAAAAAGAGAGTCGTTGTCGCAGTTGCAAGAAAAATCGTTTTCTTGTCTCTTCCTCTGTGTCCGTCTCTGTTTGCCATTAGTACATCGAATCAAAGATGGCTGCCGTTGTTCTTTCCGAGTGAATTTCGTGTGTGCAAATTTGGGAATTTATTTCACAAATAATTGCCGTGCAAATTAATTAAAATTATCAAAATCAAATCCATTGCGGTAAATGGAACTAAATGTTACCGGAAATAGTTGATAATTCATCGTAAGTGTACGCGATCTATGCTTTTGTGTGCCCCCACCACCGTCTCCATCTATCCCATAAGATTGTTGGAGAGTTCATGTGAAGAAAAGTGAACATTTGCGTGCCTGTAGAAGGATACATTTTCTTCGTTCCATATCCAAGTGGATTTCTTCCCAATACTACTTACGAATTTTTAAAGTTTTATGTGAAAAAATTTGCTGTAAGAGGAAAAGAATTTTTTTATTCGTTTGACGGATTTTTTTTCAAATACACATTCAGAGGGAGAGAACGAATTTTTTTTTTCAACTTTTTTTTTCCATGTGTAACCGTGTCGTTTAGATGTGTAGAGAATTCCGTGCGAGAGTGTTTGCGCGTTTGCGGTGGCTCGCAGTTGGAATTGTATTTGTGCATGTGTGTTTGTGCAAGATTTGCGGTGATACGTGAAGGAGGCTGTTTCGGGACTGTGAGTGTGTGTGCAAGTTGTCGGTTGTATGGCCGACAACCAGAAAAGTTCTTGAGTGGAGATCCCAAAAAAAAAAGTTTCTTTTTTCTTTCATTTGATACGAAAAAAAAAAACAACAAATTTCCACAAATTTGCTATTAGTCGAATCTAGTTTTTGGCTATTTTGTAAATTGTGTGCGGGATTTTCTAACTGGACTTTGTACTTGTAGGCGTTGTTGTTTTCTCCCTTGTCTTGTCGAAAAGAAAAGATAAAACAAGAAAAACTGATTTTCCCATAAACCCCAGACCAGAAGAAGAATAACATAAAAAAAAAAATGTAAACCGGATTACTGACTGCAATAGATCATCACCTTCATCGTCAGCAGTGTCGTTGTCGTGGTCTTATCCCATAGAAAGAAGAACGAACCAAGAACCAGCAGCAGCAAAGAGTGGAAAAAAAAAGAAGAAAAAAATAAAACACTCTGAGTGGCGAAAAAAGGGAAAAGAAAGAAAACGGTAAGAATCAATAAACGTTGCATATTAAATGGTGGCTATGGCCTTTTCATCCGCACACAACCAGACCCAGGCCATAGGTGGGATGCGCCCTTATGGCCCTCTGGTGTTTGGTTAGGTACTAGTTAGGGAATTTTTAATTTCATTTCATTTTGTCTCCTTTTTTTCTCGTATTTATTTTAACTGAACTCAAATACAATTGGTTTTGTTTTGAGAGCGTTCGCCCTGAACTGCAAGAGACACCTTATACAGGTGAAGAGTGGTTTTCCCAAAATACTCTTTTTTTTTTCTCATTTTTGCTGTAGTCAATTAAGTGGGACGTTATGTGCGGGCAAGAAAGAAGTTGTTACCTTCTTTGTATATGCCTGACGACGAATGTTTTTTTTTTTATTCATTTGCAGCATAGAAAACAAGGTCTGCAGTCATCTGATGTCATTTTACTACGTGTCCTTTCTGAATATCTCGGGGAAAATCGAATATAGAAACAATTCAGTGTACTCTGTTGACTTGTGGACAGCAACTGCATGAAAAAATTCACTCACCGGCACTCTTTCGATATTCGTCATATGTATCTACTCCTTCACATCACATGCTGAACTGGACAAACAAAAAAGTTACAAAAAACTTCATCGACATGTTCTTGCTGTCATTTCTGCCCACGAAAACAAGCTCCAACATTGCATAGTATACTATGCAACTCTGTCCTGAATTGCTTATTTAAATTGTGTTATTCCCAAAGGGGGCATTGCAGTTGAACTACTCCTGTGGAAGAAATGTTTCGCATACACAAATATTTCAGCACTTCTATTTCTGATGATTGATCGAACTGCAAATAGAAAAGGTGGGGCAGTGACTTCAATTTTCAGGTACGATTGTATGAATAATGTTTGTGATATCTTTTTTTTACCAATGACAGACACATCTGCGAGACATGGAGCTATAATTGCTTTTATTTAATACCTCAATGCAAAGATGCAATTCGGTTATGTCTTATGAGGTTAGTAGACAATGGGTGGTGTGTGCGAAATGCCGGTGTCACTTCTGTAAAGACGTGATAAGCCCGAGAGAAAATAAAATACAATTGATTTGAACCAAATTGGTTGGTATTCAAATGCAATTTATTGAATCTGTGATCAGATTTAATTAGACAGTTTTGTGTGATTATTTAGATTGGCCACCAATAATAGGAGGCAGTTGCTAATGATTTGAAGTGATCAACTTTCTGTTATTGATAATTGATAACGAGTCAACGATAAGGACAAAATGGTTGGAAACATGTTTTTTAATCCTTTCTATGGAATTATGTCTTATATATAAGAAGAAAAATGTTTACATTAAATGTCATTTGGTTGCTAATCGGTACACACATAGGGACATAACCTCAGATAGACCCCTCGATAGGCAATTGGGACTTAAAGAAAGCCCTTCTTCATCTACAACGTAGGCGGCGTATCTACATCTTCCTCTCACAGCTAACACATTACTCATTACGTTTTCAACGATTGAGGATCGTTGCTGATACCCATCTTCATCGTTACTGGTTTGCACAATAAAAAAAGTGCATCTTAATTTAGCCGAGGTTGACTAAGCAAAGGTAGCGCTTAAGTTGTGAAAATGCCATATTCGTGGGGTTGGAATTATTCGTTTTGTTTGAAGATGATGTGGAAATTGTGGAAGCTGGAGTTCCTATCTAATTCCGAGAGTTTAAAACCATTGTTTTACCAATCTTCAATGTTCCAATTGTCGTGTGCAACATCACAAAATTTCTATACGCTATCACAGCTAAGCAAAATGCACCAAAAAAATATTTTTTTTGTAAATTAACACTACAAGAACATTAAGAAACGCTTGTAGCATAGTGCAGTGAAACACTATAGTTTTGAAGTTCTTTTGTCAAAAAGAGATATGCGAAAACTCAGTGAACTTGGTTGGATTTGAAGGTCATGCTTGTATTAAGTTCCACCTAAATATTTGCGAGCACGTCTTGTGAATGTGTTTTTTTTAGAGGTATATAACTTTGAAATGGAATGAAACAAAGATGATTCGTTTAAATTGACAAAAAATTTGCTTTATTCGAAAGATAATTTTCTGGCATAATTTATATGTGATTTTTGGCATATGACCGTCACGACTGGCTCGGACGTAGTCTAATCTTGCGGTCCAATTTTTGATGACTTTTTCCAAAATTTGTGGCCGTATATCGGCAATAACGTGGCGAATGTTTTCCTCCAAGGGGTCAATCGTTACGGGCTTATCGGCGTAGATTAGCGACCTCACATATCCCCACAGAAAATAGTCAGGCGGCGTTAAATCGCACGATCTTGGAGGCCAATTCACGGGTCCGTAACGTGAAGCATGCGGCTACCATACGTTTCCTCCAATAAATAAATTGTGGCACGAGCTGTGTGACATGTTGCGCCGTCTTCTTGAAACCACAGCTCCTGCACACCATGATTGCTCAACGAAAAAGTCAGTAATCATGGCTCTATAGCGGTTACTATTGACTGTAACGTTCTGACCAGCATCGTTTTTAAAGAATATAATAATATTGGTGGCGCTACAGCCCGTAAAGGGCCAGTGCCTAGCTTCTCAGCAAACACTCGTGTTGTGCGTGCTATTGTTCTATCACGAGTGGAAGTACGGACCAATTATTCCACCAACCCATAAAGCTCACCAAACAGTCAGTTTTAGTGGATGTAACGGTGTCTCAACATACGCTTGAGGATTATCATCACTCCAAATACGGCAGTTTTTTTATTGACGTATCCATTCACACAAAATTCACTTATGAAAATTGGGATTGGAATCATTCAAGGCGTAGGCCTGGCTATGCCAACTATGCTAACCAACAAATATCAAATCAAACTAAGTAAATTACTTGACAACGGACAAAGTGGCCTCCAGTTAAAATAGTGTTGCCAACTTAAAATTCTATACTTCTAACACTAAACACACACTTTACTATGTAAGTAGCACTGGACTACCAATCAGATCTAAAGCAGTATAAGTAAACGTATCTGAAACACTCATATTTGTGGCACACTGTACACTACAATGTTCGAGTCTTTCTTCAGATCAAATATGATTTCAAACCGTGAACACTTCCATTTCTTGCTAATATACCATCAATGAGTCTTTTTGTTCACTACATCCACAAATTGGAAATTCGAATGAATGTTTTAAATCCTTAGAATATCGGTCTTGGTAGTTGTTTAATTTTACTCCAGTGCTCCATTTGACAGATGACATTGTAATTTGTAAGCCGTGAACAATAAACACGCAGTTCTACAATTTGTACAACAATAGAACAAGTGTTGAGTGCTTAGGTGCCCTCTAAGCGACCGACCAAGGGTAAGCATAGAACATGTACCATCTGCGTATCAATCGACCCACTCACTCAACGATCGGAGATGTATGTTCCCTTAAATTCATAGCACTGTTTTTTATAAAGTTCTTGGTAGTGCCTAAGGACTTTTTCAAATTTCTTGCTCTTCTTGACTGGTTGTGGTGTTTGCGATCTGAAAATAGCCGAATCTTTGCGGAGGACAGGCTTTCTTAAGTCTTGACGACATTTGTGTGAGAAAGTTACAAACGGTCCGGCTTTCATAGTTGCCTGGACTGTGGTGATTCTGTTGCCTGCCTTCCTTCATGACGAGAGTGAACGCGATTTCCTCGTTGGCAGGCATATCTTCCAAAGTTTTCATGTGAACCAGTGCGCTGTACATGTGCCAACTGACATTTGTGCGCGGTTGTTTGGCTGAATGGTTTCTTACCGTCTCTCTTCTTTAATTGTGAAACTTGTAAATACTGGATTTCAGTAGGTTGAGATGATGAGATGAGACGATGTGGTGGTCTTTTGTGTGCCTGACTGCGATGATGGAATGTATTGAGTAACCCTTGACACAGTTTTAAATTCTTATAACCTATTGACCATAGTCGAGATTTCTCTGGTTTTTTCTTTATGGATTAATGACACAAATTCAGTACTCAGTCACATGTGTTGAAATCTCCTATGAACTGGTTTTACTTCTTGGTAAAAAACTTGTATTTCTTCTCCTTGAATGGATAGAATATTTGAAAAAGAAAGAGTATTTCAGGAAAGAATTTAAGCGCGAACTCGATGTCATCAATTAGCTTACCCTGAAGTTCGTGTGTGTTAATTGAATTGTCAAAACAAATGGAATTTACTTACGTAAAATGTAAACATCACGTGACAGTGATGGGAAATCACAAATTAGTGTCACTGTCTTATTAGTACATTTTCATTTTTCATGTCCAACTTTCAGATCAATAACAGTGAATAATAAAATTCAAAAAAAAGTGATTAAAAACTTGACATGAAATCTTTTCCCCGTCTCGTTGTTGTAGTTCTTTATTGTTTTGAGATTTAGATTTGTATTGATCTGAAGTTGGTGGGTGGGCCAATCGATGACAAAGATGTTGTTAGTGCGCTTCGGGTCAATGTCCTATTGGGATGTATGTATATTTTAGTTACACTATCTCTGTCTGCATATCATTCCGAAGAATGTATGACATGACGAGGATATGTTGATCTATTCAGCACTTCCCGCCACGATTTTTGTGTTATTTTTTGTATTATATAATGTAAATGTCATTAAATGACATTATGACAAAAAAAAAAACACTCGAGTGACATTTGAAAGGCAGTCGTTTGATATCCAAGCGGTTTTTCTCTTGCAATAATTTACTGCGTTTCCTTTCCTGCATCGATTGGTTATTTTGGACGTCTGCTTCGTTTATTTTGTAGGACGTCTCTTATATTTATATTCGACAAATCTTCGAGGCAGTTAAAGTAATATGCAGCTGTCTAGTCTTCTTGTCAAGGGCGGGGCATGTAGTGCAGTATTGTTTCCTCCTCATCCTTGCAGCTTCCACAGAAGTCATTGTAGGACCCGCCAAGTCGTATGGCCTGGTTGTCTATGGCCAAATATTACGCCCAGTAGTTTACTAATGTTCTTCCAGTTTAACTCCAGAAAAAGCTTTAGTCCTCTTTAAGTTTAGTGCAGGCGCCATGGTCACTATGGTTGGTGTTGTTTATGACGTTCGTCATTAGTAGCGATTTCATTGCCTTCAGTGGGGTTCAAACGACAAAGTTTGATATTCTTTTTTGAGAAGCTATATTCTCAGAGCATTTTTACTGACTCGAGAGAAGTGGCGTCGTGATTTGTGAGAATTGTTTTTCGTGTGGTGAATTCAATTTAGACACCAGAAATCAAGTAGTATAGAGGTATTCAACTTCTACTTCTCCCGCGTCTTAACATTTTGTGACAGAGTTTTGGATAATGTAATATATCTATCATTTTGTCTTTCCTTTATCACTCCTCTTGGGAGCATAGGGCTTCCACTTGGAATCTCCATCTCACTCGATTAGTTGCAGCTGTTTTAACACTATTCCAAGTGATGTTCCATTTTCCTAGTTCCAGGAGCACCGATCGTCTCCAGGTTCAGTTCTTGGGACGACATTTGGTTATTTTGCCTTGAGTATTCCACAGTAACGAAATTCTGGTAATGCTGCGGGTTTATTCCCGATCGTATCTCCGATCACTTCATTTCCATTTGCGTCTATTAATCTGTATCACAATTGGTTTCTCTCTTGTCATTTCTAACAGATCCACGTTGGTGGTGTTTGACCAGAATATTCGGTATATGTAATTTCTGTGTGATGTTCGAAATCAACTAGGTTTCGCTACCATATATGAGTACTGATTTAACACATGAGTTGAATATTCTGAGTTTCGTGTTTCTGGAAATCTGGGAACTCCCCGAATGGTGCTCTTGCTTTTCGAAGTCTGTTATTAACATCTGCTTCTGCTCCGCCGTTTGTTGTTGTTGAGGGTTTCCTTCGATGATAATATCTCCTCTCTTGCAGGTGTTGATTCTCATGGCCTTAGTCTTTTGAATATCTATCTCCAATCCGGCGCATCGTGGTAATCTTGCGTGGTGTTGCAATTTAGCTTAGGTGTCGCTGAGCTTGTGTGAGAGTAGACAAATATCGTCCGTATAGTCTAAGTCCTCGAGTTGTCGTGTGAGACTCCAAGTTATTCCACGCCACACACAGACTTCTCTCATAATTTCATCCAGGACAATTGTGACAGTTGAGATGAGAGTGGGCATCCTTACTTTACTCCTGTATTTGTAGTGAAAGAGTCACTGATGTCTCCGTTGTGCAGTACCGCGAGTTTCGAATCTACGTACATTCCTCTAATGATGCTAATTATTTTCTGGGGTACTCCTTTCTTACTTAATGCTCTCAATATTGCAACTATTTGATGGTGTCAAAGGCCTTCTGGAAATCGATGAACAGCAGGTTAGAGGTGTACGACATTCTATAGATTGCTCAAGTTTTAAGCGCAGAGTGTTGGCTTGGTCTACACAGCTTCTATTTGGGCCAGCCTGTTCGTCTCGTAGATTTTCTTCTAATTTCGTTTTGAAGTCTTCCTTGGATACTTGTTGCAAGTATCTTGCATATGGAGTTAAGTAGAGTTATTCCTCTCCAGGTGCATTCTTTGTTTTTTTTCTTTCTTTCAAGGTGTGGGTAGCCTTTCTTCTCCACATGTCTATATGATGTGAGTGCATAGAAATTCAGCTGATGTTCTGCCGTCAACGCGTAGCAGTTCGGCTGGGATACCATCCTCGACACCTGCCATTATTTGACAGTTAATTTTATGGCATAGATAAATGTTTGAATATGATTTCGAAAATGTGATCTCCGCGGTTGGCAAGACGTATTATGCAGAACCAATTTTCAATATTCCTCGCAAAACATCAGGCTGTATTTCAATAATAACGTGTCGAATGTTGCCTTCCAAGTCCAAGAGTTGTACGAACAAAATTTGTAATCAAATCTCTTTACCACTCACTGTTGACATCATGATTTTTTGAAGACAAATGGGCCAATGTCCATCGATTGTTTTGTTTTTTTCTCGAATTGAACCATGTTTAGAAAACACTTTGTATATTTGGCTCCAGTATGAACATATTTATGATGAATTGCCAAACCAAACTAACATCAAAACAACCGAGAACTGTCAAATCAGCTATCACAGAAAACAATGCTGCCTTTACTTGATTTCTGATAGGATATCCAGCGTAGCGTCTCGCTGCATATGGTCACATCGCCATGGCGGGCGCTACTGTTTTCCAACAAACATAATGATAGGCGATTTATATTTCGACTTGTATTGAAAGTTCGGAAGTTTACTTAATTGTCGAAATGATGTGAGTTGAAGCAGACTCTTCTTCCAGAGAGTCATGCTCGATGAATTTGACGAATAGTTTCGTCTTCCATGTGTTTGAATTTAACACACTTGTAAAAATACATCGCAGAGAAATTTCATAATCACTATAAAGTTATTCGTGGCTTGGACGGAAACAAGAATGTTTGTACTGGCATTTCAAACTCAAATTCTTTCACCAAAGTGGTTGCATGTGTATTCTGGATTATGTATGCTCTCGCCGAATTTATAGCTCGATTAATCACCTTGAACTCTATGCTTTATGAATCCCTTTTTGGGAAACTTGAACTTCAAAATATGTACTTAAAGTCATAGTCTAGGTTTAGAAGTTTTAAAAGACGACAGGCTCACTAATGTATGTGGTGCAACATTATTTTGTATGTTATATTTTTGTTTTGTTTGGCATTTTTTAGACTTTCAAGTTTTTTAACCCGAAACTTTGATCTACTCCACAACTCATGTCCATTTGGAAGCTACTTCGTGCTACGCACTCAGAATGCCGATCTCCTTCTCAGGTCTTGCACCTGAGACATTTGACCTTCTGACGTCAGCTTTCAAAACAGCGTTAAAATGCCTACACAAGAACTACGCCAGCTGTTTCATTGAATATTTAATAGGTACTTCAGTGCTTTATGATCGCCAACAATTTGCGGGTCATTAGCGCTCGCCTGTCCTTCTTTGGAACGCCCATTTCACCGTATCACTTTGAATCTCATCAGAGTATCAAGAGAAAATGCATATTCCCGCAGAGTTCATTTCATTAAAGACGTCACAATTTCTATTTTTTTTTGTGTGGGTTTGTACGTGTTAAGTGCTTAGCGTCGTTATTTCATTTCCCTGACCCTCGCCATAGAAAGTGCATTTATCGCAGATTACTCTCTCCCTCCCACTCTTTCCGCGGTTTGCTTTGTGCATTGCCCCCGTCATTCATCATTCATTTGTTGTAAGTTTCGAACAAAGCGCCGGCAGTGACCTTCCTCTACAATAAGTAAATGTCAGATATACCATGATATTCGAATTTCGACACGCCATGGCAAAGATTTAAAACCAATTGTCATGCTTATATAACCTCCAACCAACAATTGGATGGACACTGGATTCAAGGTCATCATTTTAGGTTCACTTTTACACAAGTTTGGTCAAATTATGGCGGCTAAATCGATACTTCGATGACGATGATGGTTTTCAGTGTACGTGTCTGCTAATGGCTTTTCTTTTGCAAGAGATCAATTTTTGTTTATGATTTCGTTTTGGACAATGTGCTGCCACACAGAAATGCGAAGATAAGGAGGCATTGTGTCCCAAAATAGCCAGAAAAATGGGCCAGTCTGCTCATTTTGTTGTATCTACTTAGGGTTTGTGGGTGTTTTTTTTGGTTGTTGTCTTAATTTGTAGCCAACGAGGATATTGAATGAAATTGAGACACAACCATACATAAATGCTCATTACGCATGAAGGGAACGCACACGCATGAATATATATTTTTTTCATTTGACGTCGATCCCTATGAACACATAAATATCATTATACATTTCGCGGTGTAAGTCGATTTATCATTTCGAATGTGTGTCAGTCCTCGTGGTGGTTGCCCTAATTTTCGCCATTAATGGTTTCATTCGGTAATTGACAAGGCAAAGAGCTAGGGGATTTTGTGTTTTGCGCTGAAGTGAGTTTGGATAATGCCTCGTCATTGTGGAGAAGAGAACTGTACATTATTTGCTTGCTTCAACTGATTTGGAAACGTGTTTTATATTATGTGCACGAACATTTGATGACGTCGCAATATGAATGGCTTCTGTTAAAGCCTACTACAAAACGGTTTAATGTTCTTATGTATTTGGTCACAGATGCTAACGGTTTGGATTTGTAACAGACACTGTACACACATTTAAGGTTATTTCTCCTTTTACTCTTGCAGTCCACGTTTTTCAGTCATTTAATAGTGTTCCACATCAAATTTTATGTTTAAACTGTGTCGCTGCCAATGTTAATGGCATCTGTTGTCGTATACAGACTTGAACAGCATACGATATTGGTGTGTGTGTTCATCAGATTTAAGCGGATTGTTGTCCTTGGATCCCACACAATTCAGAAGGCCGACAAAGATAATCATCTTTGCTGTTGAACGTACTCATAGAATTGCAGATGTTATCCTATATTTTCAGAGCGTCATTAAAAACATAAAAGAGATGGAAAACCTGACAGCAGGTTGTAAGGCTTTTCGATTGTGGACGGAACGGAAACTCAGGTGTCAGATTCACAGTCAAAGTGTTGAGATATAGTAGTTGATCAAAAATAATCACACTTTGTACCCTTTGAGTGCATGGCAATATTTTGAAGTAAAAAGCATTGCCAATCGTATTGGGCCCATTGTGCGTATTAAAAGATAAAACTGTTTAACTTCATTGGAGATTCAGGTATCAGGACTCTTTTTAAAGTAGTTGCTGTTTATTATTTTCACTTTCTCGTTCCAGCATCTTCTACTAAGCACGGTTGATCGTTCATATACAATCTGCCTTACTTTGTTCGTAAACTGATTCATACTACAGAACCTAATCACCACTAGAGGCCGTTTTAATACCACAGCTCTGATGATTGTAGGGGTTTATTCTCCAGACTTTTAGATACATCGCTTGGCAATCTTTCCAAAAATTTTACTTAAAGATTCTGGAATGAGTTGGCACGCCTGCCATTTGGCTGAAGCAAGTACAAATTATCTAAATCAAATCGTCTTTATTTCTGCTACATCCTTACTGCAGCGTTACATACATGTACGGCAGTGCCCCAAATCCGATAGACCTCTGTAGCTTATCCTTCTGATATAAGCTGGCAGTTTCGATCTAGATATTGCCCAGCCTATTGACCTAACCTCTCTCAGGGTGGTCTCCATTTTGAGCAGCGATATTGTCCTTGAACAATCCATGCGAAGTATGCTCCGAATGGCAAACCTACTGTCATTCTTCGATTCAGCATGCCAGACCTTAAATAAGAGCTAGTGCATCGAAATCCATGTTCATGAAATGAATCCAAATCATTAAACTTATCCTTAATAATTTGTTCCCATTCCCATAACATTAACACGTCAATGTTTGTCCTCCAAAAAATTGAAGAAAATAAAACAAATTGGGTCAATGTACGGCGCCTTATGGTAACACAGCTCGATATTCAAGTGAGCTGGCAATCACCTCATATTTATGTCAAACAGATTTACACTCCCCAAAAACCGATGGTGCTCTGAATTATTTCAATTTTCATGGCTGCCGTGGGGTGGAATTTATTTCAGTAATCCGCCTCAATGCCTACGGAATTTTAATTACATGACATTTCACGCTTCGTACTCGACAACAAGATCGGCTGTTATTTTTTATTTTTTTTTTTGACAAGTGTTGAATGTGCTGATTCTACTTTTTGACGTTTTGTTGGTGTTGCGAGCACAGAAGTTCTCAGGGTAACAGGAATGAAGTCGCTCATCCGAGAGGCCACATTTTCATGGAATGGGTCAAGCGAATATTTGCTGATGTTAAGAAAATAAGGGACGACATGATCCTGAATTCTGTGAAAAGACCCAACCGCGGGAATAGTCGAACGACTACGACTTCTTGCAGGTTATCTTTAATATAGTATACATTAAGAGAGTCATAGTTACTAGAAACAATCCATAATCCAATTCCAAGAACTGTCTAGATCAATGTTAAAATTCCTACATAAAAAATGATATGTACTAAAGGCAGTGCGACGCCATGTTGCAAGCGATGGCAGTTGGAGGGCTCACTGGCGCCAATCGTCTGAAGTGGGTATGAAGAGAAACAAGAGGATACTCTTCACAACCTCTACCAGCGCCTCTCCAGCATTCCAATAGCACTATGGAAAGTACTACTTCGACGATCTTCATGACATTGCAGATAAACCACTGCTCAGTCTTTTCAGGTTTATATGAACTTCTGGATGACTGAACATCATTCAAGAATAGTTCCTCTTTGGTCATCACAATGGGTCTATCAGGGCCTTGGTAAGATACGGTTAATTCCCGTCTATCGACTATCACATATTTGGTATATAAATGGTCAGTTAAATGAATAGAATGAGGTTTGAATTTTGAATCAAACTATTATTGATTGATAATTGATTGATTTTGATGATAGAATGACATTTCAATACCTATTGTGAACTGAATTAATGGCGCTAATTGTATTAGAATTGTCAAAAAAGCTGCACTTGAATCAAGAAAGCAGATATACAGAGTCATCCATTTTTTGTGAATGAAATATAACATCATTCAAAGGTTTTCCCATGAAAGGTCTTCCAGGGCTCCCTTCGTTATGATTAGTTCGGTGGTATTTAAATGGGTGCTCTAACAGGCTTGTTGCCTTGCCTTACCAACGTGTTGCGTTCATTGTGCCCGTGCTAGTGGAGACTTGAAGCTACCGTGAGACCTGCTGTGGTCCTAAAACCAGTCAGATTCGATGTGAATCTTGGGAGGTTTATTACAGCCAGCTTGAAAAATGCTGATGTCTCTTAGTAGCAGGAAGAGGCCGCTGATGATCCCAGCCGACGGCTCCTGTACCCGCGCTCGTCTTTGAGCCGTTAGTGTATAGGGTGATTTTACTATCTGAATAACTTTTTGACAATCATCAGACATATGTATGATGCAAAGCTCATCAAACGGTGGCTTCTTCTGGATGTAATGAAGTTTTAAGGCGACTGTGGCGTTGTAAGACTTTGCTTCGATTCCTACGCACTTGAACGGTGTCTTGGTACGATTCCCAGTAAGACAAAAATAATGTTCAAGGCCTTAATTCTTTCGAGTAACTGATAATGCTCAAAGAGTATTTTTTTAAACTGTAGAAAAAGTTTCTCAAATTTTGGATGTTCGGAGTAAAACTGTGGGTCTCTTCCACTCGTGAGGGAACAATAGCACGCACAACACGAGTGGTTGCCGTAGCGGGCTGGGCTGCATCCCCTCACCCTCTACGGGATGTAGAAGCACTCATATATATTATATTATATTATATTTTTCGAATCAAACAAACAAAGACATTAATTCCCGGATTGCCGATCACATCGAGGCTGCTTTTCAAAAATTTCATGCGAAATAATTTGAAAATCGAAAAAGACAAAGAATTTAAAATTTTTGGCAGTACACACGTTCGCTATCCCATTCAGCTGACGATATTTTCTGTTCGATTCGATTGCACACAGCGGCGGATCACAGGCCAGACAATTACAACGCCTCGACGCTTTTTTTCATGGCGCACCAGAGCGCATGGCTTCTCATCGCTCTGCCGCTCGAATATTGAAATATTCAAATAAGGATGAGACAACCACTGGAAGCACATCGCCCAAAAACAGTAACAATGAGTGCCCCTTACCAGCAGCGCCAGAAAAATGGGGGGAACTTCCCGAGATTGTTCTGTAACTTTTTTTTCTTTTCGTTTTCGGAAGTCTGTTACTTCAATTTATTCCCCCACCCGTTTGTGAGAGGAATATATTTTAATGCAAAGTTATTCAATTACACTAAAAATGGTGAGTTGTAGGTAGCTGCACAGTCTTTTTTTTTCTGTTCGTTTATTTTCAGTTTTCCATTTGCGGTGAGCGGGTGTTGTTACCCCCAAAGCGATTCTAGGAGAACATCAGAATTATTCACGGGCGCTCTGGGTGCTTTTGTTTTGTATTCGAATTCTGTTGTTTGCGGTGGAGTCCATTACAGTGGGTTTTGACTTCACCCTCGAAATGGATATTTTGTGTGTTTTGTGGTGTTTTTGAATGATGGGTGGGCTTTGTGTTCTCCTAAAATGTTTAAATAATTGTCTTTAATTGAATGTAATATGTCTTCTGAGGAGCGGATGAAGAGAGATGAGATCGGCTTAGAGACTGTGCTGGTGATTTGTTTCACAAGTTCATTTCAGAGATTGGAGTTTAAAATACATCAGAGTGAGGAAAAACCGAAAACTCGATAGCACTAGGATCTAAAAAGACCTTCCAAGGAGCTATGGAAACATCTATGAAACATCGCGGTAGTGGATCTGCGGTAGAGGAGGTTGGGTACAATTTTATTACCGCCGCGCCGCATTGGAAACATTTTTTCGTTAAACTCAGAGACTTCAAGCTGAATGACTTCTTCAAGTGAAAGAAATGGTCTAGAGTAGGGAATCCTAAAGTTTGATTCGTAAAACTCTAGTTGATCACAGAAGGTTCGGGACGTTTTTCATTGCGTAACGTGCATTTAACAATAATTTGCAGGTAATGCCTTGCCCTCCCTCAAAGAGCTCAACCATTTACCTCTTTTTTCCTCTCTAAAAGTTTCCTATGATGCCTCTTGGACCAGACACCAAATATAGGCGTATTTTAAAACGAAAATGCGAACAGTTAGTGACAAAGTTTTAAATTTTAGAGACATCATCTTCATTGCCTTGATTGTGTGTTGTTTTTCAAAGAAAACGAAAGATATCACGTGCTGATATAATCGTACATTTCCAGCCCTGTTAAAGCCATGCTCTATGACTCCAATGATTTAAATATCATGTAAACATATCTCTTCACCTACCGAATCGTTGTAGTCTTTCAGGCAGAAACTGCAACAATTTAAGACGTTACAATGTGATCGTTTGTTCAAAAATTCATCAAATCATCACATCTCTTGATGCAGCCACTTTGCACACCATGACTTTCCTGAACTGCTGCATATTTCTTGATGAGGTTTGTGTGCCGAGTACTGTGACATTCCAAGAGATTACGATGCCGATGAACAGGCTAGGCATTCGTGCCGCCTCTGGCTACCAACATCCTAATGGTTTACAAGATAATTCAATTAATCATAGATGGTCTTAAGGCAATATCTGCTTTGCAGCGCACGTGTCTATAGTCTATTCGCACTTCTAAACGCGCAGTTAAATCAGACTGGTCGGACAGGCATTAACGGCTCTCACCGGCATGACCAATTGCTACATTGGCACATGTGCCTTCAGGAGTAGTCTTCTGAAGGGGTTAGTCACTGTTATCCCAAACAGTTGCCTCTTTAAAGGTGCAGGAAACCACTGGGTACTTTCTTTCTTTTCCCCCTTCTCCACTCCACTCAAAGCTATGTTAGTTTCAGTCATCGACTTTTTGTTGCCACAAAATGGTGTTGAGTGTTGGAGTAATCTGGTCCGTGTATTAGCACAATAATCGGTGGTACCCTAAGTGCAAAAAACCACTCGTACTTTGGTGGAAACTTCTAGCTGACATCCATATAATTTAGAGACCATGAAAGCTGATGATGGGAATTCAAAGAGGATGTTCGTTGGCAGCTTGTCAACTTCAGCAATGTTTAAATTTGACATTGTCAGTGAACCCTGGGAACAGCGGTGGTGCATAGTGTCAACACAAACGTTCTGAAAGCTAAAGAAGCTAATAGAAATGGTTACAATTCTGTGAACAGCATGCGCCAGACAACCTTGGGACAGTCGACGAAATGATTTTTAAGCATTTGGTTTTCAATAATAAAAGTTTTCAAAAATAAAAAAATCAATAAAAAAGAAAACAGAAAAATTGTATAAGTGTACGAAATGTTGTTGCACCTGCGACTTAAGTGGCCCATAGTACAACTTCGAGGCACTTATTCAAGAACAGTGACTGGTGTCTCGCTAATAATACGGTTAATGCTGTCTTTCAAAGCTCCAAAGAGCTATGGCTATGGCTCATCGCCATAGACGAGTGATTCGACGTATCCTCATAAGAAATATAGTCGAAAGGCACGATTCACCCGACCAAAATGAGAGTTAAATAGCTCGAACTTATTTCTGAATTGGTCCATCGGTCGATGAGTCTAACCCTATTTTTTTTTTTTTGCAAGGCCCTCTATAAGACAAGATGCAGTTGTTATGTCAAGTAATAGATTACATTTAAGCCGTTAATATCATTTATCATTGAGTCAGGATTGTTGGGCTATTTTGCAGGATGTAATCGTGTCTCATCTTCTGTTACCTCTCGTGCATAGTTGTAAATCCTAACATGACGAATGAACTTTAAAGCACAGAATTAAATACCTTTCAAAGACGAAACTCCATTCAATACTACTAAAGCATAGACATAGATTCGAGGAACAAATGTGTCAGCGAATTGTTAAAGATGAAGCAAAGCAGAACGTAGACACATTTCCAGATCAGATTTGTACAGAGAAACTGCATGTAGGACACTTACTCGCGAACAAAAGTAAGCTCCAATACAGTGGACAAGAAGGCTATAAATTCCAAAAACAAGTTCTGTCTGCTTAGCTGGTCGATCTAATCCACTGGTACCCTTACAGCAGATCTGTCTAAAAGGCCTCTCTCCTACATTCCTCAATTCAATTGTTTACACATCCAATAAGGTACTCAAACCAGAAGTTCACCTACCTGACAATCAATTGAAGGGAGGAGGAGAATACGAAGCACTCAAGCAAGTCGTTAAGTGGAAGCTATACTCGTAAATTATAAATGCCTACTTATTCAAGTAGCCCAGCATTATCGGATGAGGCTTTCTTGATGGCGAAGAGCCTTCCCACTAGTTCTGTCATCCGTTCTCAGTGATTCTCTATCCTCAGTTAATGCACATTAATCGCCAGCGCGTACCTCAAATGTGTGAGAAGAGTGGTGCGTGTCATGTCACTGTAGGCGCGAGCGCTCTTTTCAGGGATACATTTCTATAAATTACAACCGCAACGTGATTTGTCTCGCATACACTCAAAAGGGGATATTAAAAAATCCGGTCGTACGTCTTTGTGGGCATTGACAAGTCCCAGCGACGACCGAACTCACAAAAACGCTCGTCGAACGTCGTCCGTTCAGCGCGCGATACGACCTGTGCAAATGAGAGACAGTCTCAGTTGTGTCCACAAAACTGGTTCCACTCAATGCGCCTAGTGGTTTAATGACCGGTTTACATTGGCACGCATCAAAAACAAAATAAAGAAGAAAAATTCAAGTATGTGCTCCTGTGTGTGTGTGTATATATCTGTCAGATAAGTAGAAGAAAATGGAGCAAATAAAAAAATTAACAAAAATTTTTGGAACGACAGATTTTTTGAACTTTCTTGTCAAAAAGTTTTTTTTTTTTGTTTTGCATTCAAGTTGAGGAGAGGGCATCACACAACCCAGTGATGGCCACTGACGTAATTTTCTTTCTCTCTCGTTTCCTCTCTTTCTCTTGTTTTATCTAAAAATACAAAATGAATTCGAAAGATACTCGCGTGTGTGAATAATATAAATGACAGCCGCCCGCCGCCGTGCCGTATCGCAGAGCGTCGTGTTTGCCCTTTCTCCCCTTTCCGTACATATTTTTTTTGTATCTTTATCTTTTGACACAGAGTCTCAAAAAGAGGAGAGGAAAAACCGAAAATAAAAAAAAGGAATAATAAATAAATTCTCTAGATAATTAAGTGAGGCGAAAAGGGAGGTTCAAAGAAGAAAGAAGAAAGTTTTGAAAGTAAACGAGGTGAACGTGAACGGCGGAGGTTGACAGTGTAAATGTACACGATGAAGACGATGAAGGTGACAAAGACAGCGACGAAGACCCCTAGAATAACAAAAAGTTGATAATTTTGAGTAATTACCTGAAGCGAACTCTGGGGTCTGCTTGTGTTTCTGTTCGGCTTTGTGTTTCGAAAAAAAATATGCCGTTGTAAAAATGTATTGATTTGAAATCACGGTGTGTTGCTGCTGTGCTTTTGGTATATTTTCGTGTGTGTAGGGTGTCGTCTTGAAAAATTTTCCATGTCCTACTGGTTCTTGAAATAGTCCAAGTGTCAACGTATGATTGATTCGACCACAGATGTAAAGGATGGAACTTCGTTTGTTGTCTGAATGGGGCCATTATGCTTTCTTTTTTTTTTGTATGGACAAACAAATGGGATCTTTGTCTGAATGGAGTTCTAGAATAATTTAGTTTTTTTTTTGTACTCGGGTACATCAATAATAACTTGCTGCTGCATTACTCAAGTCAAACTATCAGTCTCGCAGCGATAATGGACACAACATGTTGGTTTAGGTGAACAAGGAAAATCTGTAGAAGTTGGTCTACATGCACACCCCACAAGGATGTGCCCTTTCTTCCTTACTCTGGAACATAGTGGCAAATGAATTTCTACTACCGCCAGAGGAATTGAAGATATGAATGCAAAGAAATTTAAATAAAACAACAACGGCGTGAGATATAAATTTGATTCTGGCTCTGTTTTCATCCGAAGTGATTGGCTAAGGACTTTACGTAGTCCCTGAATCTTGTCCAACGTCTCGATCTATGGTCAATATTTCCACTGCCCAATTATAGAACTCACGGCGTTGTCTATGGTCGCCCTGCTCTACTCTTTCCATCAGCACAATCTTATACGGATGTAGGATCAAAGTTAATCGCAAAATAACCCCGGTTGGGTCTCTAGCGATGACCAAATCAGCTGATCGGCATCGAATTGGTTCCTTACTGAAGCCATGGTCGTCGACCGACTTCACTACGAAAATCATGTTGCGTATAACTGAGCCGGAATTCGAAAAGTATTTTATTTATTATTTTCCTTACGTTCGGCAAGCGTGAGCTGAGGCATGATGAAATGGACAAAATTAACTGAATGTGTTAACAACTGGCTGTCATTGGTAGCTTTGACAGCTGCTGAAACATAACAATTGAAAAATACTTGCTCCTGATTAGTTGGAATGGTTTTTCTAAAGCAATGATCCATAGACATACATTCCTTTTTTAATATAGTCTTAAAACTTTTGTGGAATAAACCCATTCCTCCAAAATCTCTTGTTTTCTCCAGTCACACTTCGTATGTCTTTGCATTCTTCACGTAATTAATTTTCACTCATACCTAGTTGCGCTAATGGGTAAAGTTCCCCAAGATTTAATTAAACTTCGTTCAAAGATTCTTTGTGCAGACTTGAATACATGGACTGTGGCAGCTTAGGAGAACTTGTCCTCGAAGGTTTTGGTTGTGCTGACTGTATTTTGTCAAGTTCATTATTTCATTCTGGATCTGACGTATACGTATTCTGTGTTTTTTTAGGAGTGCATTGGAGATGACATTACTTATTTATGATTCACTCCGTTGACATTAACTTTGTGTTTGCACACAAGAGGAAATTTTTGCAAATTGTTATTTTAGTTCATATTGTAATTACATTGTCTCTCCATTACGGTCCTCAGTTGAAATCTATCTCACCCCTAATAAATCCGAGTTGGCGATATTTCACTTTGAATAGCGCCGAAACCACTTTGGAAAGTCGATTTGAAAAAGGGAAAGGGCGCGATGTCTATCAATATTGGTTAGCACTTACAGTTGAGTATAAGAGTCGAATTTGATCGCATTTTCTCTAAAATGTAGTGTATATCAAAATACTGCTTTAATTTGGAACGCGTTTCAATTCGATAGTGAACAACGAGCTACGCATCATTTCTTCCATTAGTGTGCGGTCTGTTCCAACATTGTACTCAACGTAGATACATATGTGTCCTAACGAATGTTTAAATTGTGATTCCAAACTTATGTACTCCAGGAAGTTGTATTCAACAAATTCCTTGAACTTCTTATCATTCTCGGTCTAGCAAGTAGAAAATCTAGAGTCACCAGCACCTTGCGCCACACAAGTTTCTTATGATATCATCATGGCGTCACAAAGAGACACTTTGTTATCGAACCACGTTAAATTGCTCCTCCTTGCAAAGGGTGATATAAAGGTGACCAGAAAACTTATCGTTTCTTAAATTTGATACGAGACTGATTTCTAATCAATATACGCTGTTGATAAACGTTCTTCAATTTGACAAGCCATGAAGTACCTATGAAGCCAGTAGACTTAATGCCTGTGAAAGCGCATAGGTACAGGTTTATTTTTGTTTGTATCGTTTATAGATAATTTAAATTGAGTAGATAAAGACCTGACTTGAACTTATCGCTTCGTTAAACGGAAACGACAATGAGCGCTTTTTTTCTGTAAACCTTACGAGAAGCACGACCAGTAGAATTAGATTGAATGAAATGATCTGGAAACATGTTCAATGTCCTTACAATCTCTTTTCAAGAAGTTAAATTCGTTCACTACGTAAATTTTGCTTTCATATTCATCATATTTAGCAAAGCAATGATTAGCAATGTGATTGCCAAGTCTTAAGCATCCCAAATATCTGTATGTATTTCAACTTTATTTTGCCATTTTAACAGCGTTTCAAAGTACCTTTCCCAACAACAATGTCCTCTTGCAACTGATAGTTGAGTGCACTTTGGAAATGATTATGGATGCCGTAATCTTACCTGCGCCGACTCTATGTTCTGTTTTTCCAGTCATTTGTGCAGACTGAACGTTTAAACTGTCAAAAATGCGCTACGGTTTTAATTACGAGAGCAACGTCAAACAGAAAGATAATTAAATTTAATTGAAGCTTAAAGCTACATACGTACCACTTCACATAAGTGGAGAAATTACTTAACAGTTTTAAGTCATAACTTTACAAGTCATCGCAAAATAATTTGCCGGACTATACCGATCACATGGACACAATGACGAAACGCAGACATCATTTTATAAATGCTGACATTGTGGTGCAACTCTCCGCGGCAATGAGGAATGATGAAGAAGAGGCTAAGAAATAGTATTCACATTTCAGCAACGAGAATTATGTGTGTGAAGTAAATGAGAGGGAATCAGATTAGGTGGGAAATGTGGGAAATGTGACGTTGTGGTTGTGAAATTTCGAAGAAATCTTTGCAATTTTTTTGAGAAATCTGTAAACATTGCGTGCATACTGAGTGCAGGTCTAATAAAGAAACCATTGCAAGGTCATTACAGTCTCATTTGAACAATTTGGTTTAAATGTGGGTCGGTTCGTCTACTTCTATGCTGATGATCCGAATTTAACAAAGCTACACATCTTTAGAGTCGCTGACAATGCTAAAAGAGTAGAGTAGAGTCGGCATAGAACTGTAGGGTCTCATCCACTCATGATAGAACAATAGCACACACAATACGCGAGTGGTTACTGTAGAAGCAAGGCTCCAGTCCACCTTGGACTATGACGAAACCTATTTGAAATTCTTGATATTTGGAATTGCTTGCTTTAGAAAGAAAAATGACGGTACGCTCGTAATACTTGCACGTGACAAGCTTTATAAAAACTGAACATTTGCAGGAAAAAAAATCTTTAAAAAGGGTGAGAAGAAAGCGTTTATTCGAAAGACGTTGAGTTGTGTAGAATTTGGCAGCACTATTCACGGTGACAGCTAATTTGAACTTGTTGTGTGCTACTTGTTCATTCCTGTTTATCGACGCGACTAACGTTTGATTGAACGTTCAAGTTAATAAACCATATTTCTGGATCTAGTGTGAAAAAATGGGACATCCATTTGTGAGGATGTTGGACACCAAAAAAGTCGCAAGTAATCAGTGATTCATATTTTTTTATTTTAAGATTGAGCCGATCGAGTGGATGCCGTTTAATGGAGACTGGTGTAAATTAATGGTCAAAGTTGGTTTCGTTTTCACACCAATTGCGTGAATTTCATCTTTAAAGCGCCCTGGTTGCAAAAAAAACGTTGTATGCCACATGTGAGAATAATAACTTTGAAAATGTTTGACCGTATCATCTGCCGGGATGATCCAAGGTCTTGTTACGGAACCCTGGTAAACAGCCACCATCTCTTCATGAATAGTTTTTTGACTTTTTCTTTGGTTAGTGAGAAATTTAATTACAGCGCGATGCTCAATTTTCACCATCATCGTCTCAGTTGCCATTATGATTCTGTTTAACTAGAGATAAAACACGAATTAATAATCACATTTATATGCAATTTTACATGAATGCACTAAAATAATAGTATTACTTGATAAATAAGTCAATTTATATACACAACCACAGCTTCACCCCGATACCGAGAATATATTGAACGCCCCTCGTATATCACACCACAAGACTTTTCTATGAGGATATGCAACTCTTTAGTTTATTAACCATGGTCAATTAGAAGCCAACATTATGCCGATACGCGGTATAATCTGATTTTGAGCTTCAGGTAGTGGTTTATAACTATTTATAACCTAAATCACATTGAAGACGTATCAACACCGTGGTTTCTATCGTATTGTACTTTTCGTCCATTCAATATGAAATCACCCTTCACAGTGACTGGTGGCTGCACGATTCTTGTTTCGAACATTTTGAGTTACGCTAGTACTAGTGACGGCAGCACGTCAAACATGACATCATCATCATAAAGCTCGACGTCTTTAATGGCTTACGTGCTCAGAACATTTTGTCATACGGGCGATACTTTCAATATTTACAGAGGCTTCAAATCACAGTAAAAAAATAAATATGTAAATCGTAAATATTTTCAACAGTGTGGATTGGCTTCGATTTTTGGTGATGAACCAACATAGAGCCACAGTGTTTAAGATCGTACGAATATTTGTGCGTGAAAATATTTCTTGGCTCGTGTCGAGAAATATTTGAACAATTTCGACGCCATGATTATAAAATCGTGTACTTTGTACAAGCAAATGTTTTGGTTCACCGTTGGTTTTTACCCAACGAAATTGATACGATTGAATCATATTCAAAACTTTTTGTTTCTTCTAAAACGGACGGTATTTGCATTCCGAAGGATTGATGTCTCAGCTTCCGGTTAAGAAGCTTGACAAAGTACAAATGCGACTCACCACCAAATCATCACTGGGACTGTGTGGTTTCCAACTGTGGAACTCTCGGAATGAGTTCAGACGCATGTCATGATAACCGATGCCATAATGTCTATCATTCTGTTTGTTGAACAACTCTAAAATGAGAAACATTTTGTTATCAGTAAAAAGGGGTTTTCTGTGAACATTTTTCCTTACTGGCTTGGTTCTACAATTTCGCGTACGCCGATTGCCCAATTCCATGATTCCAGACAAAGGAGGTTCACACTTTTAACGCGTAAAATGTTACATACATACATTGTCGCATAGCAGTCAACTGCAATTGGGTGCGTTGAAATGCTCTCGATCTGCTATTTCTTTTAGCAAGTAGTTAATGACATTAGAAGAACCCCAGTGGGGGTGCAGTGTGTGGCAAGTTCGACGCCTTCACAATGTAAAGACTCCTGTTTCAGATACCTCACCGCCAGATGTGTGATAGTCTATTCCCACGATCAAGGTTATCAAATGCCTGCTCGTTTGTCCGTAAAAATAAAAATATGACGAGCGGATATCGTGTTCCAGCTAAGAGTCACGACACTCCTTTATCAATTGACATAATTTATGTGCAGGCAGACGAAAGCAGATGCTCTCAGGATGCCACCTACTACTACCTCCTACCTTTTAAATTCATCTTTGAACGTACAATGTTTGAAAGTTCCCCTTAACATTTATAAATTGCGTATCGATTTCTTCCCTGAATCTGACTTATATAACCATATATGTATGAATATTATATTAATTACGACTTTTCCTTCTTTTTTTCCAGGTGAGTTAAAAATACAAGAAATTCATTTGCTTTTTTGTAAGACTGGTAAGACTTGAAATTACTTTAACTTCTTGGCTGTGCATAAGCCTCAGATTAAGCAAAGAAACTTCGTGAAAGTTGCATAAACGATTTAGTATTTGTGTGGCGCCGGGATCAGCCAGCCAGTCTCTTCTGTTTCGGGCACGAATTTGGATGGGGTCCTTCCCTGCACACGTGTACACACCTAAATGCGGGCGTACTCTGTTCCATTGATCGACTGGCTCGGAGTCGAAGGCGCTTCGGACAGGATCGAAGTTAATATTGCGCACTGACATCGGCATCCCGATAGTACATAGTTCGTGTTTAAATCTTCTCCTCCGGAAGTTATCAAAACTAAACTGGAATAAGGAAACTTAAGAAGACTAAGTCTAAGACTCTTTTAACTTCAGCAATCCAGCTGTGACGAACATACAAAGTCGACTTTCTCTGCACTCAGGACTGGCTCTGGCCAGTATCTGAACCAGGAAAACAATGTCGAATCTTCACGGATGGCTTCAAGACCAAGGAAGGATCTGGCGTTGGCGCCTTTGTGGAGAGCGACAACATTAGACTACACACCTCGTTAGGTACGATTGCGTCGGTCTCCCAAGCGGAAACCTATGCGATCTAATGGCCACGAACTATATTGTGCAGAACAGGAAGGAAGGAGCGAAGTATTTGTGCCTATAGTGACAGCCAAGCTTAAGGCCCTACTCAATCCTTTAACCAACGGGATAGTCTAAGAATGCAAGTCTTCTCTGAATTGGATCGGCAGGTTTAATTCGTTAAGACTTATCTGCGTACCGGGTCACCACGGGATCGGTATTGAGATCGCCGATGAACTTGCTAGACAAGGATCAGAGGAGATACTCTTAGGACTCGAACCTGCGTTAGGATTACCCGCGTCCTCGGTTTGGGCTTCCATCGATGGCTGGGCTTCTCGAGAGCATAACCGGAGGTGGCATGACTCTCCAGGATGTAGACAAATCAAGCTCATGCTTCCTAATGTCTGTAAGAAATCAGTGGCATTCTTGTTATCTATTAACAGAAAAGACTGAAGTCGACTTACCGGCGTACTAACGGGCCACTACACCTGCATCAAACACCTAAATGTGCTTGGCCGAAGCGGTGAAGCGACGCCTGTGGAGAAGACGACGACACTACAGAGCACTTCCTCTGCCACTGTCTCGCCTTTGATCGGATCAGGTGGCAGTTATTTGGTGTTGATGAAGTGAGCTGATGATGTAGGCTCCTCATCACTCGAAAGAGGTGGGGCCCTGAAAATTATTTTTGTTGTATTGAGAATCGAATCCAGACACAATGGTTCAAGTGCGTATGAGTCAAAACAAAGTCAAACAGGTCAACGCACAAACTCACAAAGCTTGGGCTGCGGACAATTATCTTCTTAAGCGCTTCCGTCTCATTGACGGCTCGTTTAGTTCGAGCAATGACGACAATGCCCTCCGCGTTCTCGATCTTCTCTTGGATTCTCTGACTGCAACAAATATGGTCTAGAAAACTGATTGTTCTTCGCAGAGATCCGTGGGCATCAATTTATAACCTCTGCAACTTTGCTTTATCTTGCAAGGTTATTTGGGCTTGTGTCCCTTACAACTTATATGCGTCTGTAGTCCGTTTCTATAACGTTGTTCGACATAGTCCAGATGGGAAAATACGCCCACTCATTGTGTTGCTCCCAATTCTACATGCTCCTCTTGCGTTTGGCATAAAGTTTCAGTGATGTAGCTTCTTGTCTTCGATGTTCGATAATTGATTGATTCGTTCACCGAGAGACGCATAATAGTGTCGTTTGCGAATAAAGGCACGCACAATACAAGTGTTGACTGTCACCAGAGCAGTGCATCTATAAAGAGCTAACACAAACAGCCGCTTGCGTTTATTTCTTCAACAAGCCAAAGATGAGCCTTACCTTAGGTGTCACAATTTACTGAGAGGCATTTTACAACCAGCAAGAGACGGTCACATTCCTCATTCGTCTTTTATGAACCTGTGGGCTTTTCATCAAATATTTCGATGTAATTCCTTATTCGCCACGAATTGCGCAATTAAATGGAGACGATGAGATAAATGAAAGTAGTAAACGTTAAGGAACTGCAGTCGGCAGCCTAGGCAAGCCAATAAAGCGACATGTTACAACACAGGAAAACAATCACACAAGCTGTAGACACCCGCACTTGCTTGGCAGGTTCGGTGAGATACTTGAAGTCAGGAAGGCTTTTTTTATGATAATTAATCGTTATTGACACTGGAAGTGCTGTGAAATTGAAATTCCCCTCTTGATGTTTGCGAATAATTGATTAAGCTTTTGTCTTATTTTATTCAACGAAATGTTATGGGCGCTGGAATTAGTCATTAACTGCTTATTGAATTGTCGGAAATAGATGAGAAGTGCCAGAAGGGCTGATGGTGAGGGGGGGGGGGGGGGTCCTTCACCTTGTAAAATGCAAGATGCTACTTAAGAGGGTGAGGTGAGGGCATACCAGTTGCTGATGGCTAACGTGGCAATCCATAAGAAGCTCGAGAGATTACCCGGAAGTCAATTTGTTGTGCATCACGGTACATCCGTGTTGTTCAAGAATTCTCCCTTAATTGCAGAGATGCCAAGAAATACCTGTTTCAGTTTAATATCCTCAAGGGATTTCGTTGCAAGGTACGACGCGGGGCGGACTTACTATGTGCCTTCGACGAAACTAAATAAATTGGTATATGTGGATTTTGAAAAATGGAAAGACTACATGCATCTGCAAGCATGATTTATAAGAAAAGCAATCGTGAACCGATCAAGTGTACAGGTTGCTTGAATTCCCTCAGTCATTCAGTTCAGTTGATGATTTGATTTTTCTCTGAACACGAGTGCTATTGACTGTGGTTAAGTGATAGTACAAAAGCTTGTTCATGTGTCTTCTGGTTTCTGAATGGAGGGTTATGGACATCCATCGATCATGGGACTCCTTCGATTCTGGGACTCCTTCTATTCTGGGACTCGTTCGATTCTCGGACTCGTTCGATTCTGGAACTCGTTCGATTATGGGACTCGTTCGATTCTGGGACTCCTCCAATTTTAACACTCCTTCAACTTTAGGAGTCCTTCAATTTTGGGACTGATTCCGAGAACAGAGTTCTTCGTCGACATCACCCATCTGAATTAATTGAATGCTATGCACCTAAGACGAAGCTTTTTTGACGCTGTTGTGGTACCATTAACGACACACACCAAGCGTATTCGGGTATTCGTGAAATATCGACCGAAAGTATTGAAAATGATATAAAATTAATAAAATGTTTCGTATTTGTTATTATCAGAGAACCAACAATCACTGAAGAATATTGAAGTGTTTTTTTTTTTTAATTTAAAAAAGAAACCAAGGGAAGGTCAGCTTTGTACATTGTGTTTACTCACTCGAAGTGTGTTCACAATCTTTGCGACATCACACAGTTTGGCTCTCCATTATGTTACCAAATTTCACTTGTCAAATGTCACCTTGAACATGAAATTCAATTATCCTCGTTGTTTACAGGGTGGGCCGTTGGCCACCGTTCGAGTGAGTGCTGTGTAGCCGAAACAGTGCGGTTTTTTTTTTTAAAAGAAGTTTTGGCCAAAATGCAGCACCCGCCTTGAATGCTGTACGCAAGTTTGTGCAAAAAGTTCGTGAGACTGGTTGCCAGTGGACAAGACTAATGGTCCCGTCGTCATACAGAACCGCCGATTTTTTTTTTACTGAAATTGAAGACTGAATGAATTTGGACGATGTCTAGTTCATACAGGATGGCGCGCTATGCCACACAGCCCATGCCACAATCGACCTTTTGCACAGCAAATTCCCAAATCGTGTTCTCAGGCATCTTGGCGATGTCAATTGGCCGCCTCGGAACTGCGATTTGACCCCGTTTCTCTTTGTGGGGAACCATGAAGGATCAATGTTATGCCAATAATCCGGAAAAGATTCAAGCACTTAGGGTCAATATCATCTAAGCAATCCGTGAGCTACAGCCCGAAACCAACAACAAGGTCTTGCAAAATTGGGGTGACAGAACGCGGTACTGTGAGAAGTCAGTCGAGGCAGTTTTATTTCATAGCAATGCCTTTTCTAACTAATAAAGCCATAATACATGGAAGATATTTATTTTTTTTTGATTTTATTGCATTTGTAAAAGTAAACTTGTATTTGGCCCACCCTGTAGAACAGATGGGAAAACAGAACCCTAAAGTCTGTCCTTTGCTTGTAGAATTGAAACCAGTGAATCAAGACAGCAATTAAGACTGCAAGTGCGTGATCTTCACCCACAATCAGATGGAACTGACCATGTGTCCATACGCCTACTTGACCTATATGCATGCTATAGCCTTCCACAAATAATTAAGTCAACTTTTATGAACACATCAATTGTTGTGACTATGAAAAGTGAATAAAAAGCGAAAAGTTTACGATAAGTCCCAGAGACAAGTTGTTTACCAAGTTTATGATAATTTCTAGACTACCGCGTAAGTCTATCCGGTGGATATTCCGTCCTCAGTTTGCCTTCGATGTGCCAAAGTTTATTGCGGTATTATCCATCTTATTGGTAAGTTGATGTCTTACTCAAACCTAGACCGTTAGATAATCAAATGTTTTTTCGTTGCCATTGAATGTGTTTATACCATGGCATTATGGCAACCACGTTGCTGTGGAAGAATGTCGCGAATGTTGCTGCAAAACAAAGGCTTTGTCTTTCGGTTGTGTAGGAGTACATTCTTCCAATACTTCCTCCACCACAACTATGCAACGTACGCATCAATTGCCATGAAAACGAAGTTCAAAACACAGCTGGCTAGGGTGTGGCAGCTAAGTACCTCACACCAACCACTAGTAACCTAGTTGTGTCTTTGTTGGAGGGGACATTCCTGGAGTTACATACATATGTTCGAATTGAATTAGGAGATCTGATGTTGCGACGGACATATTTCTCGGTAATTCGTTTTAGTTCTCGTCAGAGTCTTAGAAAAAACAATGGAGAAGAGTCAAAGTCGAGATGAAAGACTTTTCTCTGAATTGCACTGTAGATATGTAGGTACAAAGTCAGAAGACGGATTACAATTCCTGGACATAGGAAGGATATGGAATGAAATTTAAGCGACTGAAATTTTCATGCGGTTTGGGTTCACCGTGCTACGTCAGGCGGTTTAGTCCTTTGGCAAATGGGTATGATTCAAGGCTTTAGCATTAATGTGCTGTCAACTTGGGCTGTTATTTTTGAAGATCTCGATGCCTGTCGACAATCTATATACCAAGCTGGATTGACAATTGTTCTTAGTACCTTGGTCTGATGAAAGCCTTGTGCCATGTTTGTATCGCTTCTTTGTATACAACCCTAGAGTTGCATGCCATACATTTAAATAGGTTTTATCAGTTGCCCAGATATACAAGCAATTAGTTGTCATTACTTAGCATTGAATGCTCTCCAATGAGCAAGTATGTATCTATATTTAGTCTCTTCAAGTGCTCCATCTACTTAATGTTACGTCAAGAGCTGTTTTGTTTAATTTCCCATGAGTCTTTGGAAACATATTATAAAGTCGGACTGGTCATTTATAAATGAAATATATGTACACGGACTTATCAAACCTTTTGTCAATCTAGAGTCGTTGTAAGCTCACCAAAATGACTTCTTCAACTAATCGCAGATGATATCAGTGAAGTCTATAAATGCCAATCACTTTGGTTTTAATTGACGTCTAGTTCATCGGTTGATGTTGATGGCCGGCCAGAACCTCGAAGTGGATTTGGTCAAGCATCAATACCCAAAATTATCCACCGCTCAGTTAAAAGCGCGCTTCAAAGAATCAGGTTGTCGCTTGGTATAAGCCATTGCCATATATTGGAGCTCAAAGGATCGACGATTGGGCTTCTAGATGAACATTCATCCGTTGAAATGAAGCTTGAAACGTTATGTTTTAGACATGTTTGTGCGGTTTGTGGTCGGTCGTCGATAATTTTTGAGATTGAATGGATCATTCTGCCTGACAGCGGTATTTGAGTCCCCAGTCAATTTTTCAGCATGGACTGGGCATATTTGATACATCTTTTTGGGAAATTTTTGGGATCGTTCTCCGATCGTTCTGTCACGAGTAAAAGTACCTACAGTTTTATGGCGACTCGAACAGGCAAAGTTTTATAAAAATCTACATGATAGTCAAAAGTTTTTGTCAGTGAAACGTCATTCGATCGCCAAATGTCACCATTGACTCGTCTCATTCGAGAATGGAAAGCATAACTCATGTGGTCGCGGAAAGTTCCTTGAATTCTTCCTCTAGGAAAATGTGTACACAGAACAAATGTAATGGTTGAGAACAACATTCAAAACAAAATTGCTGTAATAACTTCAGATGTCGGCGAAATTGTTACGAAAAGTGTGCTCAAAAGTGCCCGCCATTTGTACCAATGCCATAGGCGTCCACTTGATGGATGTCACATTCCATCCGCTATATGAATCACCCTCTATTCTGGCATTTTATTAAAGTATAACATCGCAACCTTCTCCCAACCACTGCCTGTCTGAAAAAAAAAAGTCAATGAACCCCACAGCTGGGCGGGTTAACATTCTAATCCATGTTTCACACTAATATCGAATCTCATCATCATCATCAACGTCGCCGCATGTTATGCTTTTAATCCAGAAAAATGTCCGTAAGAGCAAACATGGTTAACCAAGAAATGGAATTCGCTGATTTCCCTCGTTAATTTGGTGCCACTCCTACGTGTCAAGTATACGCTCTCTGGCAAAGGATACACACACATTTTCTGAAATGATGGACGAAAACGAAAATGAAAACGACGTAACGTAGAAAAATCCCCAAAGGTTGTGGTCGGTGGCTTGATGGTGGAAATTCAGGAGGTACGCTGTGAACCTGTTGGTCCCGGATTTATCGATTAAATGTGTGTGTTTCAGTTCTTTTTGTGTCTCATTCCACCCGTGAGATGTATTCTTTTCATTTAAAAGTCAAACATCTGCTTCGCCGTCGTCCTCCGTCGCACTTGTCAAATTGAAAAGAGCAAAATGTCTTCTCGGTGAATTTGTTTTATGAAAAGGCAAAGGAAACGTCAAAACAGAGAGATTTGGTGGTAGGGAGATGCTTTACCTTTGACCTTTTCACCTTTGAACAGCGACATCGAATCCAGTAAGTTCTTTGGACAATGTCACACAAATTGGTCGCCTCGGGCGTATGTAACATTCCCTCTACACCCGTCGACGAATGTGAGGTTCATTTCGAGGAAATTGTGTCCTCCTACATTGCGGCAGGCCAGTCCACGAGAGTAGCAGCATTAGCTAATTAAAATAAATACACACTGGCGAACGGTTGTTTATGATTAATCAAAATTGATTGTGGGTTACGTATGCACGACGCCGTTCTCTACCAGAGCTGCTCTAATCTCGAGACGATATTCAGTCGGTTCTGCGGAATGTAAACAGCGTCGAGAAGAATGAATAGTGGTGTATGTGTGTGTGCATGTGACGTCTTTGCTGAGGGCCAGAAATATTTCGCGTTATTTGCTCACTCAACCATCGCATCGCACAGTACCGACCTCTCTGACGTCTCTTTCCTCTCAGTGTCATGCGTCTTCTTTGACATTGTTGTTGTCATTCTTGTTTTTCATTCGATTCTTCTGCTAAATATTTGCCATGCTTTGTCGCGTAAGTATGTTAGGTAGGTGCTCACACTTCCGGCAAATTTATGCGCACTTGGGCATCGACAGGGAAAGGGATAAACATTTATTTTCGCTTCGGATATTTGAACTTTCGCAAATCAAATTTGTTTACCTAAGCTTGCTCGCAATTTGTTGAAAGGTATTTTGAGTGTGAAGAGATTGTTTTTACCCGTTTCTTTTTAGCTGTACTTTGTTTGGATAGGGTGGAGTCACTTGTGTGATGGGCGAGTGGCTTTGAAAGGGAAGCGTACACCTAGTTTGCAGTTTTGTTACCTCACACGCCTTTGTTTGATTTGTTTTGTCGGTGAGTTAATTACACATTAATCGAGTCAGTTCAAGACTAGTTGCAAGTGCATACAGGAGAGAACTTGTCAACAGTGTTAATTACATTCAATTGACGGGGTAGTGTAGCCTCTCGATGAGGAAAGTCTTCTATGAATGCAGCGCTTAGTGCCCGAGCAAGTTTGTGCCATGAGTGGTTGGAATTTTGTTCAGGAATTTGCGCAGTACCCTGGTCTCTGAAGTATATTTTTGGATCCATACTCCAACAGCTTCTGTCGAGAAGTGTAGTGTGCTTAGGGTCATTGTCATGCATAAATGTCCACGTGAATGGCAAGCAATGGTTCTTAATATCCTATAGTGGTGCTGATCCATTGTGCTGTCTATTTTTACAATCGTGTCTACGCCATGACATGGGAATGCATCCCACATCATAATCCACCCACTACAATATTTGAACATTTTCAATGTATGTATGTATAGTGGGGTAATAAACACTTGCTTTGGTGGGCGCCGCTGTCGCTTTCCATTGAATCCAAAAAGGATAAATTCAGACTCGTCAACCCGTCACTTCACAAAACGTTCTTCGCGAATGGTTTTTTCTACGACGCGAGTATGTTGAAATGCTCAATCATTTCATCAAGTGATAGCCCAGTTATCAAACGTGCGGTGACTTAATTGTAGCTTTTTTGACCGTTTGCCGAATGATGTTTTTGACAGTTTATCCGATGCGACTAGGAGTTGTCTCTCTCTTGCTCGTCTCGGCGGATGGTGCTGCCAAATCTGTTGACGCTTGCTTCTTTGATCGATATCGTTTCTGATCGTTTGTGGAAATTCGCAGAGGACCTCATTCGCGTAGGGATTTAAAGTAATTCTACTGCAGACCCTCTTAAGAGAATAATTCAATTTGTTGCTGGACAAATAAGGGCCATATCCACCTTTCGGGAAGTAATTGTTGGTTAGCAACACGAGTTAACGAGGGATTACTAGCCCGGATTTTGATTTTGGCTGACATGTATAGCTTTTTCTTTAATTCTTTAACTCTCGGTATGGCTCGGGGATTATTGTGAAGAGACAGAACAAAAAATGAGAACTTAAGTTGTATGCGGGCGGGCGACAGACGTTCCTACGTAAAGAAGTGATGCCGTTCCCCAATCAATTTTGTTTGAATTTATATGAATTCATTGCTAAGCGACGCTGAATTTTTCTGTTTCCACGTTTTGATTTCTACCTGAACAAAGGGCATCCGGATTCCGGATTTCAATTGCCCGTAGCATAAGTGTTCGTAATTCAATAGCTCGTCTACCACTGCGTATCCCCAGGCTTTTCCGACGTCTCCCACAGCCTGCACTTGATCCTAGACCACAGTCGGTGCGCCATATTTAAGTTCATCACGTTAAAGTAAATACACCAGATAACGAAAGGAGCACACGAATTTTCCAGAAGTTCGCCACTTATTCGATGTTCGTCTCCGAAAAATGCACCCAACTGGGGTTGAATGGACCAATTAAATGGGTATGTGCACACTTCTTTGTATTAAAACTGTTATTTTAGCTAGGATCTGATTTTATTCTGAAAACATGTTCCACATTTATTTCATTCGTCGCTGTCAGCGTAAACATGGAATTTAACGTGGATATCCCACACACAATTGGCCCAAAGAACCCTCAGTAACCATCCTCTTGCCGCAGAACCAAGTGCAAACCCGGAAAATTTAATCGTCTAATTGGTTAGCCAGACCCTCCGATTGTATACAGTTGAAATCACTTCAACGCTGAAGCACACCCTTCACCTACAGCAGCAACTAGTTGAAGGTCTACCGGATCGCTGGCAATGTCACCATTTCATTTCATTTTTTTTTTAAATTGCAAAAAAAAGTCTTAAAGTGTTCTCAGTCCTTTTCTAAATTTGAACGTTAATTTCCGGTCACTGGTTGGTCTCCGCACAGCAGCAACCCCACGAAAGGACAATCACACTTTTTTTCCCTCCCGCTTAACTCACTCACTCTACTCCCAAGGGTTCTTCAGAGAGCCAGTGGATTTTAATTAAATTTCAGCAACACTATTCGATCAATAGCCGGACAGAAAGCCACCCAGGAGGAGCTTCACGCCAAGATGGGAATCCTCCGGCTTAACTAACCGTCTGTTTACGTGAGTAAATCCTCCGTGCTGTGTGCGGCGAGGTTCAGCAACAAATTATCCAACTTTTCTTCTCCCGTTAGTGTTCGTTCTAATTTTATATTTTTAATCGAATCCACGGCGCACAGAAGTTCCGAAGTGTGTAGTGAAGTGTCACTCGGTAGCACATGCTTCCAAATCATTTGGAAATTTTTCGCAGAAAACGTTAAGAGCTGCCGATGTGTTGTTTGAATCTTTTAGCTAGATACACAGTCGTCTGAGTGAGCGAGTGAGCGCACACAACTCCAGCACATCAAGTGGCGGCAGAGATAACTCTGTTAATTGAAGAGGAATTGATTTGCATTCGGATTCCCCTAAGTAGGTCATTTAGAAAATTTAAATCTAACTACTGATGGTATTTATAAACTGAAGAGATTTATGTTTTAAGGCGGAGGAAGGAAAGTACTATCATTGTGCATAGGTTCACAAGAAGTTACAATGAAAATTACACATTCACTAGAGTTCTTGGGAAAATATATATTTATTTCGAACTATTTTCGAATTACTGGACACTTTATTCGAAGTTAATGTGTTCTAAAGAAGCTTTTAATAACAGTAACAGCTGGTTAAGGGGGTCCCCGGTTCGAATCCCAGTGAAAGCTAAGTTAATACGCTTTATCCGGTTTTCAAATCCGGTCCAGTCACCATTTGCCGTTGGAATCAAATTAACGCCACTATCACTGCAGTTGTCGATCAGTGGATATCACATGGATCTAACATTCTCTAAGTGTGTTGGTGATTTCGCTGGCAGCTCAACTACTTAACCTAACCTAAGTACATAGTAAAATGCAAGTATCTCTAGAGACTAGAAAGAAAGAATTAAATAATGAAAGAAGAAGTTTGAAGTTGTTTAAGGAAATGTTTCATTTTTGTTTCAACCGTTTTTTTATGTTCATGACTCAGTCTGAGTCGAATACGCTAAAATCGTCGTCGAATTGTGTTTTGTAAACGTAACGATCGATTTCCCAACGCCAAACTGAGATGCTACAAAGGCGGTACTCTTTCATATGTCCAGTTCGCCCAAAATTTCGCATTTCTGCTTAAGACCTAATAACTTGTGGCGCTTTTGTGGAATCTTGGAATTTTACTTAAAAACTTAATTTATAAAAAAAGATAAAGCATCCATGAAGCCAGTTGACACAAAACTGGAAATAGCACGCAGACTTTCAATTGTATTGTCTCAAAAAACTCACAACCTACGACACTGAGTGAAAATTGAGCCATCTACAGAATAAACTGTGTGTAAATTGGACGTTCTACGTTCTACGTATGCCGTGGTTCACTCGAGTTCGGCTATTGCCAAACGATCCATATTGTAGTATGGCAAACCTGCAGACTCCGATGACAGTTTTGTTAGCCTGCGCACTTTACTCCACCCAAAGAATCGTGGTAAAATCCATGTAACTACTTTTAACAGTCGAGAAGAATGTAAAGAGCCTTTCATTAAGCAATTCCTATCTGTCAATTTAAATAAAATGATGTGTGTGTGGTATATCATCGACATATTTTATTCATTTGAAAGGCCTATCGATGCCACAATGTATGGCTTCTCTGGGTGGTGCGTATCCGAAAGGTAATTTTTTCTGTGACTTGGGGCCTAAATCAGACTGAATTCGACCGATGGCATGGGTTATGTTGCCTTTGAGGGCCGCTGTGGTAGTGGCTTATTCGCATAGACCTGCGACTTCCCATTCACCCAGAAATGGGCCTGACAGCAAATTTGGCAGATGAAAGGCATTGTGCTTGTTGGGTTTACATGTTCATTCAAGCGGCCTTGCCTATAAAAAACTTAAACAATTACACGGACAGTGCTCGGCCAATGCCCCCACCATACAGTAGCTCTTCAAGGGTGTAGTCGTCTCCCACAGCCTGCACTTGATCCTAGACCACAGTCGGTGCGCCATATTTAAGTTCATCACGTTAAAGTAAGTACACCAGATAACGATACGAGCGCACGAATTTTCCAGAAGTTCGCCACTTATTCGATGTTCGTCGCCGAAAAATGCACCCAACTGGGGTTGAATGGACCAATTAAATGGGTATGTGCACACTTCTTTGAATTAAAACTGTTGTTTTAGCTAGGATCTGATTTTATTCTGAAAACATGTTCCACATTTCATCCATCAAGCGGCCTTGCCTATAAAAAACTTAAACAATTACACGGACAGTGCTCGGCCAATGCCCCCACCATACAGTAGCTCTTCAAGGGTGTAGTCGTCTTTGGTAAATCCAGTGTTTTCGGCACCCCTATTGAGGCTGTTGTGTATTTTAAGAAATTGACTTGCGGCATTCTACGAAATTAAGGTCGATCAGAGTGGAATACAAAAAAGCACCATGTACTACATCTGTCGAATGTCATTTCATGTAAACTGGTGGCCAAAAAGATAAAACTAACCTGCAAATCGAAAGATCTTTACCGATGGCTAGCTCATTCTTATCGATCACTCTCTGCGATTACCAAATCTTACCTGACAAATGTCATCAAATCCAAAATGGCGGTCAAACAGAATCTGCCTGCGATATAAAAAACGACATGTACTCTTTGCATGCGTTTGTATTAATTTCTAGAATTACTGTCTCCGTCTTTGGCTGCTCTGTAAAATATTGTTATCGACCACTCTCTCTGACTGATAACTGACATCTGTCATCCAATCCAAAATGGAAGCCAAACAGAATCGGTTTGGAACATTGAAAGCACTCTATGCTCCTTGTGACCATCTGAGTTGAATTCTAAAAAAATCAAGAAGTGTTTCCTTCCTCTCAAAGCTCTCGTTTTGCACACACACGCTCAATGCTGCAATTTAAACTGTCAGCTGTCTACTAAGCATGAAGCTCAAGGTTTCTTAGGGCAAAACTTTAAAAGTACGCCACCACTCCTCTCTGCACTTAAACTCAATTCCCAACTCAGTTAAAACCATTAAAACCACGTGGGCTAGAGGCGAAACAACTCAAGTATTGACTCACGTGCTTTGCCACTTGCCACAGCAGAGCCAGCAGCATATTTTCATCATTAACAGTCAAATTGAAGAAATTAAATACACCAAAGAGAAAAAAACAAACCGCTCTCCAATTGCCTATAAATCAGCGGCGCCACATCGACGAAAGTTGGTGAAAAGTCCAAGCCCGCAAGGTGATAAAAGCCATAACAGCCAATCAGTGCCTTAATTTCTATTTCAATTCGAGACGTATACGTTGTCTGGTGACACATAAACCATTACAGAGTCATTGCTTCGTTCGAACTCGCCGGGTCCCCGCGTAATCTCGATCTCAAGTCACATCTCGCGAGCGATTCACATGGACCGGTCGGACACATACGACTCGCACATCCGTGAGTGATTTTCATGTAAATTAAGATCTTTAACAGTTTCGTCTGCAACTTTCGCCGAGACAGACCGAGGCAACAGCCGCAGCAGCAGCAGCAAATGAAACTCACAAATGCCCAAACTCCAAGTCGGACTTGCACGTTCAAGTGAAGCGGCAGCACAAATTTGCCATCAATTGTCGTGCGCTGAAGTGCCACGCACATCGCACAGGCCCTGCCCAGTGGCATGTGCCCGCCAGCGGCACAAGAACTAGTTTACATCCTTTCAGAGTTCACTCCAGAAACAGGTATTTTCCGGCCTGCGTTACGGGCTCGTAATTTCGCATTCCTCCATTACACAGCGTGTGTGCCCGAGGTATCCGTGATCGTTAATTGCCGGTAATTATGATTCGCCCTCCCCGCGTCGCTTCTTTTTCTTTTTTTTCTTTTTGAGACAAGCGAAACGATCCGTGGAGTGGTTATCTGATAGATGAATTATTGGAGAAATTGTCACAGGTACTTATTATACAGGATGTACCCGCTCGATGAGACCGGTAAACTCGTTCAATATCTCCACGCCGAGCGAATGCGGCTTACACGTGTCTCAGCCGATGCGTGTCCCCCTTTGATGGCGGAGTGGTCGCTGGAGGAGACAGACCACTTAACTGGTATGATTGGTCGCCTTTTCACCGGCGAAACAAATTGAAACAAAGATGATAAGCTGGATGAATGATTGATCGATTGTGATTAATTTTTGGGCGAAATGAAATTTCTCTGCGATTCGTGGTGGGAGGGGGATAGCTGCGAGGCGTCACGTGTTACGTGAGTGCTTTCATCCCGAAGAACACAGAACATAATCCGGTGTGTGCCGTTCCCAACACAATCGGTCGCCGACAAGGGAATTGGGAATAGAAGAAGATGTGCTCCATCCTAATCAGTGACAATGTGTCGACAGACCAGCCAAGCATCGTAGGTTGCAGCATCTTACTTAGGGATGCGAACAGACATTACAAGCTGTCACGGACGAATTCACTTCGAAAGTCTTTTGTGTAAGCATATGTATATGTCCCTCACATGACATTTCACACCAGTCAATGATAGTGATAGAGAGCGCGTTGATTTCACAACAAATCCTTGCCACGGACGTTATAGCCGCCGCCTCCGTCCACTATTCGTGGTAGTTAACAATTTATTGAGCTATTCCTGCGAACTCACGGTAATTACGTATGTCAGTGGTTGTGGGGTGCAGAGGTATCCATTTTTAGAAACGACTGTCCGACCGCAATGATAAATTTTTGAATAGCCTTTCAGGATACGCCTAGCTACACGACATGTCATTACCGTTGAATAAATAAATAAATAGGTACCACGGCCCGTGGTAACGATGGGATACTAAAATGCGATGGGGTTGGGTCCCTCACTGAGACACACACACACACGCAGACAGTATCTTGAGCTTGTGTAGTCGTGTAGTGTTTTTAAATTTTCACTGTCAGTTGGTTTCTATTGTTCGTGGGGGAGGCCCCTTGCCTTGACGACCTTGACAGCGGCAAGTTTAAATAGATATTACTGAGTCCATTTTGTCTTATCCTCTCTTGAGACATGCGAGCTTTCTCTGTGTTTTTTTTGTTGTTTCTTCTTCTTTCTTTTGTGTACACATTCAAAATGCACTCGTTTCACTCTCTCACGTTTGCTGTGTCCCTGTGTGGCGAAGAGGAGGTGGTGGCAGTAGTGGGATCCTTTTATCCTTCCAACCATAAAGCGTTACAACCTTTTGAGCGATGTACGGCAGAGTTATAAATTTCAAATGAGAAAATTGTATCCTTAATTGGATGGCTGTGGAAGACACTAGGAGTGGCCCTTCGGAAGTAAACGTCAAACAGATGCTGGCTTCTAGATGTGATGAGTTTGTATACGCCACTCATTCGCTTTACTTAATTCATCCTATTCAGTTGTGGCTTTTGAACTGAAATGCTGGTGTCATTTCATGACAAGTCGGGAATATTGCGCATGCAAGAACTTATGCATAGGAATGTTGTGGGGCTAGAGTGGGAAGACCAAACTATCATTGTTTGCCTTTTATGATAATTTTTGCGGTTGAAAGTGACACCTTTTTATATGAAAATCATTTGTATACGGATATTCACCTTGTCATTTGAGAAATACCCTCATCTCATACACACTGTTATATTTGACGTCACCACTCATTTCATTATTTGCCGCCTTCAACTGACTTCATATTTAAAGCAGTGCTGAGTAACGGTCACATAGTCACGCAGATGCTGTTATCTTTCGTTCAATGTTGGCTTTGACCACCTCAAGCGATGCCGGCTACCAACAAAAAGTCAAGAAGCGTTAAAACAAACGATCTAGGCGGCCTTTCGAAGAAATGGCGATGGTTACACCCACTGTGTGGGTTGTTGAAACCACATATCCTTGATGTCTAGTACTATTCAAGACTCTGTAGCCATCTCCATTGACTGTCACGTAACGGTCATTGTCATCAACGAAAAAAAGACGGCCCAATGACACCACCGACATGAAGGCCACACCATGCAGTTATTTTTTGTGTGGATGAAGTGGTGTTCTACATGACCAATATCGCATATTCAGTTCGTTGACGAAGCCGTTTAGCCAAATATGCGCTTAATCACTGAAGATGATCTTGCGATGAAGTTGGTCATTAAAGTGGCTCCGTCACCCACACGGAATTTTGGTAATAAATTTTAATTATTTGGTGTTCGTGCGTAATTTGAAAATGTGTTTTTTTTTCCTGAATGTTCTAACATTGACAGTTTGTTCATTGGTTTAGTCCCAATTGAAATATCGATAATTTCTGGTGTGTATCCAGGATCCATTAACTGTTAATAAACGTCGTCAAAAATCACTTGAATTGCGCTTGAATATGTCCAAATTCTGTTTTGAAATCTTCGCCGGAAACCGCCAGGAAACGCCGACAAACTAGGGAATCGAATGATATAAAAATATCGTGGATTTTGTTGGCATGTTTGATGGTGATCATCTTTTGGCTCGTACGATCTCAACAAGATTCAGTGAACCACTCGTGCCCCATTCCATGCGAGGGAGCAGAGTCGCTATAATATTTGTTCGGTCTATATTAATTCTTAAGACTCTTTACTGCAATATTTTTGTTCTACCGGGCAAAAGTAGTGCAAACACGAAAAACGACCTGAGAAAAATCCTCCTTGCAATCTAAGCTCCATCCTACGTCAAAGTCACAGACAAATCAGACAGCCCTTGGGCGTTGGGTAATGAGATGTGTGATGCTTTTATGAATCAGGATTTCAGATAGAACCTGCAGATCTTGAAGAAATATTCTCGCCGTGTTCTGTGTCTCAACTGGCAGAGGTAGTGAAGAGTGCCCTCTTTTTTCTCTTCGTAACGGTGGAGGTGATGTGACCTCCGAGATCGTTCGATTTGTTTCTTCTTGTGGAATTTTTTGAAGTTGCAGGTCTATGCGAATAAGCCACAAACCATGGCGCCCTGAAGCCAACATAACCCATGCCGTCAGTCAAACTCGTCCTGATTTATAGTCAGTGATTGATCTAACTACCATCGCATTGAAGGAGTTTGTTGGTATTTGCACTGCTCAACTTGATCCAAAGCATTCGAGTGGTCCCGCAGGTGTTTGCTACTTCAATCGAGCCATCCACTTTTTTCTTTACGTCCGGAAGAGGTGGATTATTCCAAAGGATGGGTCAGTATCAGACCCTTTCCTGGCATGTTCATCGGCTGCGTCATTGCCGGTTATGTCTGCAAGACTGTTGCCGAAATTGCTTTAATGGCCGCTGGACTGTCAATGAGCATGGTAACATCAGCCAGTGGTACTACCAACATTTATATCATGTCGGCCGTTTCTTTGCCTGACAGGACCTCCTCTCGAAAAACACTGTCATAGTTAGGGACTGTGATGTAGCAGTGCGTGTTTAACAACTGGGAGGCGTTTAACATCTTCGATGCAAATATGGATGATTTATGGGTTTATTAGTTGTCCACTCCTCTCTGTTTGGAAAACAGCACCAGAAGGATATATCGAGGTCAAGGAAATAAGGAGTCAATTTGTGGTCTATCTAAAGGGTGATTTTTTAAAAGCTATAGGAAAGTTTTTCAAAAATAAAACACATAAAATTCAGAAAAATGCATGAAATCTTTATTTGAATCGATAGTACGGTCCATATAATTTAATGTTTGAAGATTATTTCATGCAAATGTTCACCTTGACTGCGCCTCAAATGGTCCATCCGCTTAGTCCAATTTTGGCATACTCTTTCCAACATTTCGGCCGGTATCTCACGAATAAATGCTTCAATGTTGTCTTCCAATGCGTCAATTGAAGCGGGCGTGTCTGTATAGACATGAGCTTTATCATAGCCCCACAAAAAATTGTCTAAAGGCGTTAAATCGCACGATCTAGGCGGCCAATTGACCGGTCCCGAACGTGAAATAAAATGTTCACCGAACTCGCCCCGCAATAAGTCCACTGTTGCGCGTGCTGTGTGGCACCGTCTTGTTGAAACCACATGTCATGCAAGTCAAGTTCTTGCATTTTGGGCAAAAAAAAGTTGAATATCATCTCACAGTAGCGCTCACCCTTCACAGTTACGTTACTATTCGCATCATCTTTGTCCAATGATGCCACCAGCCCATAAACCGCACCAAACTGTGACCAAACTGAAGATGTTTGACAGTGAAACAAAACACGAAACGTGCGTCAGCTGTTTAAACCAGTGTTGCCAAAAAGATAATAGCTAAAAAATCACCCTTTAGTAAACCTGCTTGACCGGTGGACCTTGGGAGCCAGCCACTAGATTGGCTGATGGCCTCAAGCGGCTCTTTGTATAAGTCATTTGCAATCTCTGAACTCTAGTTACTGACTTTACGTTGTTGGTTTTCAAGGAAGCTGCCATCAGACTTAGCTGTCATATGTCAATAATGGGTCTGACAATCGGCGTGTACATCCATAGGATTTCTTTCCACATCGATATATATATCATTCCCTTAGTACAGTTCAATGCCCTTATTTTTTTGATAAACAAAGTCAAGATTCTCAAGCCAATAGTTTCAATGGAGGCGTAGGGGGTATAAAGGCAAATGCGGCATTCCATCCACCTTAAATGAATTCCACAGGAACTGAGCGTAGCCCAATCTATTCGATTTCTGTTTATGTCCCGCTGTGTTAGGGTGAACCATTACAGGAAATGGAACACTTAATGTCATCCTCCATGGCTTACCATGGAATGGAGAAACTCAGCCGACAGTAGGAAGGATTATCATGCTCGATTTACCGGAAACATGAATACAACACACACTTCATCAAAGGATGCAATCTACTCCATCATACAGCCACACACACAAGCGTGTCATGACTGAGTCCGTTTACGAAAACAAACCTTTCACTCACTCACCCGATAAATTCTGAGAGATCATCTCCGACAATGCTTTGTAAGCCATAACGAACTGAGTCCATGCATATTCATACTTTTTTTTGTTTTTTTTTTTTTAAGAAAAAAGCAAAGTAAACAAACAACCGAGAGGAGGGCCGTGAAAACGCAAAGCCATTTGTTCGAATACACTGCTGGCATTGCTCAGCAGGTGAAACTAGTTCTGCGTGTGGCTTACTGTTGAATGGAAACTCATTAGACTCGTGGCGCTGCCTCACACCGACCGAGATCGCGCCTTTTGCAAGTCCATTCAACATCGTGGTTTATTATAATGAGACACGACACCTGAAGTTCTGGAAATTATAATCGGAGTGCGGGTGACAGAGTCATAGTAACTATTACTTCTGCTCCCTACTAAACAGCTGCGGGGCGGATAAGTGGAAGAGACAAAGTCAGGAGATGATGCAGGGATGATGAAAGCTTTGTATTTACTATGTGTTCAGTCAGTTCTGTTTGACTAAACAGAATAACGCCACTTGGGCAATTAAATACGAGTGCCTCTACGATTCGTAGTCACGCGTCTTTGTTTTATTTTCACGACAACGCAAATATGAATCGCATCGAGGACAACGTCTTCTCCGAGATGACTGCATGAGGGGGTATGACATCTTCACTGCAACGAGGGGCTGTGATGAACAGTGAACAGTTTAAAATTTGTTTTGTAACAAAGTTTGTGGTGGTGGTTTGAACTGGTTCTTACTGGTTCCAGCCACTTGTGCTTGCATCGCTTGGTAGATGCGACGAAAGCGTTTCATCATCACAGCACGGTTGGTGTCAAATGAATGACGATGCGTTGTGCAACCTTGAGGATTTATGATTCTTTGGAAATGTGGAAGGGGAGTGGAAGGATGAGATTTACGAACGAAGATTATGTTGGAAAGACTGCCAAATCAGCTCCATTTGGTGCTTGCGATCTCGGGATCTTTCAATAAAAACCGGGTGCTTTTTTATATTCAAGGTCGATGTTATTTATTAAAAACTATTCAATCAAATGCATTTTTATTTCCTTTTGATTGAATACGTGGCATTAGCATTACGTAAGGTACGTCCTCCAGACATCCGAAAAGATGGATTGGAAAAATTCCAGTAAAATGGAGAGAGCATCAGAAGTGTAGCATTCCAGGAAAGTTATCATAGAAGGTATATCCATGGAAATAAAAGGACAACAAGAGAGCAACAAAACAGTGACAATCAACGGTGTGTAGCCTTTCGCCGGCGCCTATATCTTTGCAGGAAGCTAGAAGATTGCTACAGATCCTGCTGAGGTTGATACTCTTACCTGGCTGGTTTCAAAATCCCCAATGGGTTATCTCACGAAGGCAATTCATTCTTCAAACGCCTTGAATCAAAACACTTCCTTGCGGTACTCCAGCAAGTATGAATTAGACTACAGAGTATTCGTTTCCTTGGTCAACACGAAAGCATCATTGCGAAAGTGTTGCAGTAAATCATAGCCTTCTAGTTTGACATTAACTAGGACTTGCAATATCAAGTGCGCTGTCGACGATTGTCGCACCCTAACCACTCAAATGGCGGCAAGTCTGTTTAAACAAGAGGCCCACCACAATATGGAGTCCTTTTTTCCACCCCTTCTGTTTATTAAAAAAGCCTAAACACGAAACATAAACTCGATTGGTAGATATTTCAGAGAGATAGGGATTACTACATGATTTAATCAACTTTGTACACGCCTCAAAACCATTCCGTACAAATGACAGTAATGGTCAAACAATATAATCATATCTGCCTTGATTCGGCCCCCCCTTAAAGAGTTCGTGTCAACTCAATGGACACGGCTGCCTCTCAAGCCTAAGCCCACCTAACACTTGTGCAAATGCCAGCTCAATTAACCACATTATTCAGAACAATTTTCAAAATTGTCTCTGATCATAATCCGAAAGCATAAAGCTTCTCAAAAATGATTCAATATTCAGGGATTCTAACAATCATACAAAGAAGGGTGTCCTTTAGAGTCCTCTCCCTTTCACTTGCTTTCACAACAAAAGAAACAACCACCAATCACAAGGGAGCAGCCATTTCGCATCTGTTTTCGAATTCAATAAATAATCGAACGGGGGTACACACAAAGCCAAGCAAAGAAACGAAATAAGAAATGAAGTTTGAGGGAAGAGTAGATAAATGGATTTACGATTGGAACGACGACTGCCGTTTGTTTCGTACGTGAGTTGAATGAAATTAATGCGAAGGAACCCCAAGAAAAGGGAGTAATGCGTGATGTGTGTGGCGGTTACAAAGTGCCGACTTTACGACTACTTCCTAAGGCAATGACAGACTTTGGAATACCTTTTTTTTTATCAGGTGTGAAGGGTTTGAGATTAAGGATAGACAATTTTATCGAAAATCAAACTTTGAGGTGCTTCCGTGTGAAGCTTTGTTTTTATAAAGGGTGTCCCAAAACTACCACAGGCTTTGAATTAAATAGAAACGCATCGTTTTTTGTCTCTAGATTGTTAGTTGTTTTATTGAATCATTAAGTACATAGGATAGGATAATTTATAGAATAGCACATCGGGCAAAAAGCTTCCATAATCCCCATACAAATAAATCGAATGGTGTATCGTATGGATACACGATCGGGGCAATACTGATACACGAGGGGCAATACTGATACACGTGGGGCAATACTGATCACCGAAGCGAGAGAGCACACGACCAGGAAATATCTCATGCTGTAATAGAATTGTTTCACAGTTGCGATAACGAGCACATGTAATAGTCACTGCTTGAGCAGCCTCATTTCCTGAAAAGTATGGTCTAATGATGTCTCCAGCCCAAAATTCGCACCAAACATTTTTACTCACTTGCCTATCAGCTGTCGTACTTTTTTTTTCAGTGTTGCCAACAACGTACTGCACAAATGGCGGCAAATTTCAAATCTTGCGTTTATTTTGGGACAACCTTTAAATACAGCCTAAAAGAACTTAAGTACATATCTTCACTCTGGTTTCTAATTATTAACCATTTTTTGCGCTCAAGATTAACTATAGGAACTATCGACTGAATTGATGGCACTATCGATAGTTAGTAACTGAATAATTTCAACTATCGAATAGTTTTATTCATTCATTCATTCATGTACTTGATTTTTAAAAACGTGTGACCGGGGGGTGGAGACATCTCCGTTTAGTCCGTACAGGAGAAAAACTCATTCATTCAATGCAAAAGCCATTCGAACATTTTCCCAGTAGAGTCGATAGTCCAACCTACCCATACACTTGAACAATATTCCATTCAAATATTTTGGCAATATGTGTATGCATACATTTCTCTCTCAAAGCAGCTGAAAAACCCATTTGACTCGTCATACAAGTAAAAACATTTGAATGTTTTTTTTCATTCGATGGGATAAATGAACGATTTTCGACTATCGAATAAATAAATAGTTTGCAATTATCATATAACTCGATAGTTTCGTGATACTGCCTGAGAGCGAGCTCTTACGTTTCATGACATTTCTCTCATTTCGCTCAAAAAAGCGCGAAGCTGTATGAAGACAACGCCAGCAGCAAAGCCTTATTGTGTTTCAGGCATAAGGGAGATCACCTAAAAAATCTCATAAAAGAACTCCCGAGGCTAACATCTGAACCTGAACCTGAACACAAGTATCCGTACTATAAAGCGTTAACATTTGTATGTATGCAAGCTAATCAGCCTCAGGAACGCTTCTGACAAACGTCACTATTGTCTTCGTTCATTTCTCAATCAGCAGCCGTTACTACAGTTCTCCGATCAGCATGTTCAGTGAGGTGTCTGACTTAGCTTTCAGACTTCAAGAGGAGGAAAGGTCATTTACTGCCACATTCTACTAAATATGATCTCAAAATACCTGCAGAGGGTGGAAGTTCCTTTTCGCACTTCCCCCTGTAAGCGGCGTTTATTTGGAAATATGTAGGCAGAGCGAAAGGTCGCCGTTCGAGAATCAGTGAAAGCCTCTTTTTTTTGTTGCGACTCGCCTAGTGAAGAGTCATCAGTGGAATCAGCTCATCCATAGATCACGTTTGACCCGAACTAAATAAACTCAATAACAACAGCAAAAATTCGTGGTAACACCCTTAGCAATTGGCACTATTAAGGTGCTTTAGATAGAGAAAAAAAATCATCTATTCACATAATTGTATCATTTTATTTCGTCCTCCTTTTATTCTATCACCCTTCTTAGGTTAATTTCTCTGCAAATTCAGAGTGGCCTTGTTGAGTGGACACACTTACGTTGATGCAGAAGTAATGTAACTTTTGCTATCTAAACGCTTGTTAAAACTGAAACAACAATTATAGACTTTGCTTGTGTAGCCTGGCCATTTTTAAACCGAGAATCAATCATATCAGTTTTCTAGCTACATATGCTACACATCCTTGTACAAACTTCATTGAGTAGTTATTCTTGGAAATTCCAATCACTGTTGCCAATTTTGTTTTGAATCTGACAACCCTTTGCGTATTCCTTCCTGTCGCCCATCGACTTAAACATACAATTTGAGAGACAAATTTAATGCCTGAGGCTCCCAATAATTGTGTAAACAGATTCTCTTCCGCTCTGTTAATATATTTCTTCGACGTTCGGCCATGACATTTACAAGGAATATCTGAACAATTGGACTTGTATAGCTTCATTCTGTTTACTGTGTCAGCAAGCACTGAATAAACAATGGATTTTGTTTAATAAGAGGATTTCGTATCTCAGACAAAAGGACGAACAGTGGACCGAGGCTAGGATTTCAGTTGAAATATGAGACAAAACCCATAGAAGAACAGGACAACAGATCGGCTTCAGAACGTAGCTGAACATAAATCACAAGGAAATGTATATATGATTGGTTTTGACAATTTACCAGACGACAGCTGGTTTGTGTTTTTGAAGTTTCTGGAAAGAAAATGTTGGTCTTCACTCACTATACGCAAAATGTTGTTAAGCGTTGATGGCACAATTTAAAAGCTGTGTCGATCGCCTTATAATATAATTTTAAAGGGACATCGAAGTATAAGCGTTGAACTATCAGCTCAGAGAGGTAAGAGCAACTAATGTACACACCTATGCCTCTTGCCAGCTGTCTCCAGATTTGCTCAACAAAGTGTGCCAACGGTTTCGTGGGCGTCCTCTGTTTCGATGCCACATGTTCGGAGGCAATGACTCTTCGGACCGGAGCTAAGTGTTCCATGATCCAGTCACCGTAACCGTTGGACCCGTAGACCCCAGACGGGCCTTGGGTCACAGTTCGTGGTTGAATCTTCTCCTCCAGATGTCGTCAGCACAAACAGGACGAAAGATGGCACGCAGAACTTTTCTCTCGAAACTGTTTTTGTCTCAATGTCAGCGAACGCCTCATTGACGCTTGGCTTGCTGTGTTATGCCAATCACGTCACAGTTATCCGTGTATGCTAACAATTGTACTGCCTGCTGGAAGGTCGTGACTCTAGAGTTGTCGTGTGAGTTTTGCACGATCTTCTTGATTTTGATGAAATCAGATGACGTTACTGACCTTGATGGAGTAGCGAGAATTCTTCATCGTCACCCTGTACAACCTGATGAGTTTGACAGGAATGTTATAACTAGGCATGACGTTGTATAGCTCAGTGCTAAGTATGCTGCCATATGTGACCTTGAAATCGGTTTGCCAGGATCTGCCATAGTATGCAGATCTGGTCTATTGCGGACTTCGGTAGAGAAGATCTCATCCTCTGGATTATTGGGCAAGTGGTATTTTTTTTTTGGATCGGGCAAACGATTCTGAGATTCCACACGTCGGGCATACTATCCTCCGACCATATCCCTTAGATGAGCTAGCGCATGCCACCAACCCGATCATCTACAGCTGCCTTAAAGATTTCAGCGGACACGACAGCCATGGAGATATCTTGATCTTCTGAAAAGCGAGCGAGAAGTCCTTATTCATACATATTATATTTCCTTTTATTTAAAGGAGGACACAGAGTGTATTGTGTGGGGTATTCAACGACATTGGAGAATCAAGTAATGGCCCTCGTTGTCCGACAAACACAATACTACGTTGTTGCTATCGTTTTTGCGTTACGTACATGTGTAAGTAGTCCCAGGTCGTCCTTCAGGCATACTTTGAAATCTTTGAATTTTTTTGTAAGTTTCAACTTAAATTTATCAGTTGTCAGTTGACACACATGTAAATACTTCTCACTGTCTGAGTCAGTGCATTGTTGCCAGAAATCGAATATAATTCAGTTAACCGACGCGTCTACCTATCTTGTTCCCCTTTTGATAGTATTTTTTGTAACGTTTTCTCGTACCAAACGACCCAATCAGAGGATTCCATTATAATGATTTTGTGACTTCCATAACTTGGTGATCAACTGTAGAAAAAATCCTGAAATTCGTCGATGGACAGGGGAGACAATCAGCAATGGAGTGGATTGATTTCTAGTTCAAACCCTCTTTTCACCAAGAAACTGCGTTGCAACGTGAGATAACATTGTCTCCCATTCCTCTCATAATGAACGCAGGAACGTGCACAATGGAAGTTAAATGTCACTCGGCGGTAGCACCAACCAACGTTCCAAATCAGAATTGTGTTTTCAGGCTTTTGGCCCTGAGAGGTGGACAATTTCGACCTAGTTCGGAATCAGGCCTTCTAAACATTTGTATGACACTGTTTCATCGTAAGGCTTTACTGTAGTTGCCAGTATGTGACTTACATTTTATCTACTGTACGAATATGAGTTTGATTGACTGTATAAATTCAAATTTATTTCGTGTTCGAACAAGTCAGCCTTGGTTTTCTTTGTCAGTTCGAAAAAAAAATTGCTACTGAACTGCGTCGAATATTGTCGGAAGTTTTCGGAGAGGAATATTTATCGTCGTGGAAAACATGCGAATTCTCAGGCATAACTCACTGAAGACTCATGCCAAAGGCAAGAAGATTTTGCAAAATTGCTCGGAGTGACAGAAGCAATAATTTCCAAACATCTTAAATCGCGAGGGGATGGAAATTGGGTGTCACATGAGCCTAGTGTGCGTTTCTCAATGCTCGTCTTAGCGTTGCAAACAAAACTTTGAATGGGAAGCCTTTCCGAAACCGCGAAATTCACCAGATATACTGGTGTACTCGAATGTTCAGTTGTGTCGGTCAAAGAATGTTCTTTCAGGAGTCACATCAAAAGTTGGTCTTATTTTTTCTTGGCCTGAGAGATGTACGGTTTCGCAAGGTATCCATAAATTATCAGAATCTTTCATTGAATAATACTCTTATTGATGTTTAATAGAAATAAAGCCTTATTATTTCCAAAAAAAAAAACACATTTTAAAGCTCAAATATTCTAACCATATTTTCTCTTTTTATTTTTCAGGTGAGTTATAAACGAAGATTGAAATTGTGTGTCCGCAAAATGAGTTCGTGGTAAGACGTGGATGTGTTTCATTTTCTGTATTGTGTAACTTTATCGACAGAGGAACGTATTTTGTGAATTACGTAGGTACGTAATGAAACATGATTATTCTGAATGTTATGTAAAACGTTTGACTGTTGTGAAGTTTAATACCCTTGGTGCATGGTGGCCACACTGGCCTGGGTAGCATTGGGCGCGGTAGGTGTAGCATTGGCAGCGTTTATACTTTGCATTAATATGTGAAACTGATAAAACGTTGAAATAAAAATACGTAGGTATTCTACCGCATAACATCGACCAGGATAATAGTCGAAAAGCAAATGCAGCAATCGTAATCAAAGTCAAACCCCCCTTATTATGAGTGGCGTTAAACGCCTTGCCGAAAAACAACAGTTCAAAATCAGCATTATAGCTGGGGTTACGTCTTTCATTTGATTTAAATGCCTGAAACACAATAGGGCTTTTCTGCTGGCGTTCTTCATGGTACGAGTCAAATGCGCTTTGAAATGTCAATTCAATTTATCAGCTGTTTTCAATTCACAAATGAAAAAATATTATTAGGTCTTTTCCCGTACCCAAAATAAGCAACATAAAACAGTACAAAACAACACAAACCTACGAAAGTCTGTTCCCGTACCCCAAAAATGTTGGTTTTATGTCAAATGAGCGTTCTCTCGAGAGAGTAAAAAATTTCCCCACCCTGCCCATTTTAACACAAGAAATTTGTGTGGGCAGTTTGTTGATCTTTTGTCAAATCAGTTGATGTGTCAAATATTGTATAAAAATTGTATACCGGTCGATGATACGTGAAACAGATGATAATGAATGATCAAAACGGTCGGCTAAATCTCTGAAACTACATGCTTCATGACCAGCAAACCATAGGAAAACTGCAGTGTGCTTATGAGCACTGCATTTTTTATCGGGTTGTAGATCAGCATAAAAGTGCGATGTTTCAAATTTTTCCGAAAGGCTTTCAAATGGAGATATTTTAATACGGAAATGTGTTATGAATTCCTTTTCAGAGTAGAGTGGAACAGTCGTTTCTAAATAATCCCTCACACACGTTCTTTTTGACTTTGATAAAGACACAACCGCTAGCAACAATTCTTTTTCAATGTCCGGTTCATTAATAATTAGTTCCATCACGTCGTCGTCAGTTATCATGTGCGAAAATAACTTTTTAGCAGAATTTTTTAAAGTTTCCATTTTTTACACAGCACTTAGAAATCACAAATGTAATTTTATTCAAACCAGTATGTGACATTTCACAAATGACATAACTTACACATTTGGTAAAACTGCGTTCCCGTACTTTCTTCAGATTTTGCTTCTCTCTAAGAGATTTTTCCTCCACTCCTTACAAAATGACAGTCTTCACAATTTTGTGCAGAAAGTACGGGAACAGACCTATTGTGTCCTTACCACTCCACTAATTTCACCCGCTAAATTGACCTCAGTCAGCTGTTGGCATTTATCAAATGTCAGTTCACTCTCAATTTGAGCGAAGATCTCTCAATTTGTAAGGGAGTGTGAGTGAAAGCGCCTCTCGCACTGAATTTTCCCAACATGTCGCAAAATCCTTACGTGAAACTGCCCTCTTACGTTCTATGGCATTGCTCTGAAGCTGTATTTGCTGTGAAGCTGTATTTTGTGCATAGCATATGATTTGCCTGTGTTGGATGACACGCTGGCGTGTCAAAGCCCTATTCTGTTTCACGCAAAAAGGTCTGTTCCAATTGCCATTTGCTGATTTTTTCACAGAAGAGAGTGCTCATGCGAGTAAAAAATTCCACCAACCTGCGAATTTCTACAACAGAAATTTCTGTGGGCTGAAAATTTGATGACTGTCAAATTCAAATTAAAATAAAAAAACTGACATTTTATATTTCAGTTTTCGAATATTTTTTTGTCGTTCCACAAGTGTCTGCACAGTGTCTCTCTCAAAGAGATATTTTTACCCCCCCACTCCTGACAATTTGCTCAACTACTAATTTCTGTGTACAAATCAATTGGAACAGACCTAACATTTTGTGGAATGTAGATTCTTATTCGACATTTGGCGTTTAAATGTCTTTATCGCTATTCTGAGTGTCGGTTTTGTGTGGCAAAACGCTTAGCTAAACGCCAATTTTTGTCACGAAGAAAGTTGTAGATTAAAAATGTAAGTTGTGATAAATTTCTCCATATACATATGTATTTGGTTTAATTTATATTTTTTAAGGGGAAAAATAACAGACAGATGACACGGTTGGTAGAGCTGATGGAAAAAAATGTAAACTTGACCACCAACAAACATGATATAAAGCTGTACATCGTCGCCATGAAATCCCCGAAACAAGATTTATCAGACAAGTATAAAGAAGAGATTTTCGCACATACTTTGCCTGTTTCTGACCAACTCCTGCAGATGAAATTAATGTTTCCTTGAAGTCATTGTATTTGTGGGTGAATGTGAAGATATTTTCTCTTACGACAAATATTCGTGTTCAAATTGCAAAATGATGTATCAGCTGTTGAATTTCCAAAGCAATTGTTGACGATTGGAAATGGTGCAATGAGAGTTGATGAAACTGGATTGATTACATTGCCATCAATTTTATTTTCGTATTACACCATCGAACGACAAATTTATTGACGGCGTATTTCCTAATATGGCACAGCAATATAAAAATCAGGGTTGGTTGAACGAAAGAGCAATTTTGGCAGCCAAGAATAAAGATGTCCTCCTTCTAGTGGCGCTACAGTACGGGGTGAACCTGGGCTTCAGTCAACAAGCTTCTCCACCTGGCACGATCTTTAGCCAGGTGCCTCCAATTTCGCGCGCCAAGTTGATGGAGGTCCTTCTCCAGTTGTGTGCGCCATCGGTTCCGTGGGCGTCCTCTGGTTCGGAGTCGAAGACTTCGGGCTGGAGCATTTTTTTCCCAAGCTCTCTACATGACCTAGTCATCTTAGGTGTTGAATCCGTAGACGCCTGACAAGGCTCATGTCGCTGTAAAGCCCGTATAGTTTATGGTTGAATAAATATGTTAATCAATCGAATTTCGGTTTTGTATAAATACCTATGTTGATACTGTTACCAATTTTCAAAGAGGTGATTAAGTATCTCTCAGAATTTCTGATTATTTCCGCATAATCTTCGGTTGAAAGTTGGGATAACTATTATTATGCGTAGTAATATCAATCAGCCGATGCAATGGCACAGCGCTTGCTGTGAAAAATTTAATGGCAAATGTTATTGTAGCCACTATTTTGATTGAAAGGTGAAGACGTTTTGATTGCACGCACTCCAGTGGTACCATCCCTTTTTCCTACAATTTTGAATTTGATTTTGATTTTGATTTTTCCTCGTATTCAATTCAAAAATGTACAATTTCCACTGCGTGTTACCTTTGCAATTACCATTTATAAGGCATCAGTATTATGCATTTATTGTCAACAAAATGTTCCACTAGTTCACAATAAGATTTGACAATTATGTTTTTCGACGGACTGTCGTTCGGTATTAGTCTCGCACATTTGTTTGTGAAAATGTTTCACTCTTAGATACGTTTTTAGTCTGATGTACGGGTCTGAAAATGTGCAAGGCTCATCTTATACTCATTGCTTCCAATGATCCTAGACTAAAATTTCTGCTTTCGATCTGTCCCTGGCACGTTGTCAATTTTGCTACCTTTTACAGCCATCAGCAGCAGATGATTGAGTCTGTGCTAATGCTGCCTTTCATCATTGACGGAGTTGTCTGCGATTAGTGCTCGTCTCCATAAGCTCATAGTAGACTCCTTTCGGAGGTTATTAAATTTTATTACAGTTGTTGCTTTTTGGGTGTATTTTTCCATTTACCTGGCTTCCTCTCAATCACTTCCGCTGTTCGATTCAGCTTCGGATCAAAATGGGAATAAGGTTTTGTAGGACAAGATTTTGGTCCTTGGTGTGCCAGGAGTCGACCGAAGTTTGCTTGAACTAACCGAAGATTGTGCATCGGATCTCGAAGTCGCTTGCTCTCCTTTGCTCGAGGTAGATAAGCCACATGGTCGAAGTTATCGGTCGTTACTTTTTATCCCAGATCCTGAGTGATTTATCGATAATTGCTTGGCAGTATATGTATATTTTACTTACAGCTCGCTTTGACTGATCTTTAGTTGCCGCCCAATGCTCCTACAAATCATGGAATTCTCCAGAACCAGATTGAAGCATTCAGGCAAGAGTGCATCTCATTGCCGAAATCCGGTGTAGGTTTCGAGCGATGTCCGATGCGTAGCGGAGGTTCTAGCAACACAACCGGATACGTTTTCCGGAATTGGCCATCGCTGTGTACAATTTCCTGCAATATCGTATGTAATTTGTGTGTTTCAACTCTAGTCTTTTGTAGGTGCGTAGGAGTGCGAAAAGTTGGTCTTAAGTCGACCCGGAATCCACACTGGTACGTGTGCACAGTACACTGGATCTGACAGACTCTAGCCCATCCCATTTTCCATGGAGACACGATGTAGTCACAATTAATTACTACACATTTGCGTACCTTCGACCACACCCTTGATGAACGCTTGGTCGGTTTTTTTCTCATACAGGTTCCATCTACCGAACGCGAAGTTTATTTCCAGTCAATTTGATGCTATCAAAGTCTTGTTGCGTAAATCGAAGTAGTTTATCGTTGCCGATCATCCTACCTCCTTCCACCTGACTGCCGCAAGTGAGGCATTGACTTAAAATAGATTTATCGCCCACAGTGTGCTCCCTCCGACGAGTCCTACAAGAAAATTATCGATTCTTAACGTCACGACAAGAGCCGATAAGGTATCATCACAGCAACGCAGAGATACACACAAAGACAAAAGCTCCACTGAAAAGGTGGAAGTCTGTATCAATTTTCATCTCCGTTTATCTGATTATGTTCCCTAATTGCTTCGTTATCGTCCTGTAATCGAGTTAATTACTTGATCTGGTGGATGCATGAGATGACAGAACAGTGGGCGAGGAGGGGCCGCTGCTGAGGCAACCATCATCTCTAAACTGCAATTTTCACATGAATAATCGAAGGAATGGGAGAATTAATTAGCGTAACGAAACAAAAAAAAAATGAAAGTCCTCACAACATTGTAAGCAGTGCGTGCTGGTGGGGAATGCTATTTAGTTTCGAAATTATGTACGAAAATTCGCAGGCTTTCCATTCACAGTTCATAAATGCCTGCCTCACTTTTACACACTATCAAGGCGAAAAATCGATAAAATGTCAACGTTGGCAGCACTTGCGCGACAGCATAGTGCTTGGATAAGGGCGGCAATTGACATGTCAACTTACCCAGTTGAGACTGGATGACCTTATTTAGCTAGTCCTCGGTTCCTTATTTTTGTTCCCTTTTCCCTTGTTTGTTGTTTTTTCTTTTCTCTGATGAAACTCGAGTAATGGTAATTAGCTAACGCGATAGCAAGGACTGGCAAGGTTAAAGGAAAAAAAAAAGTGATGACTGCCCGCTGGGGAATTGGGCACTGCCAACCCCAAAATGATAGTATGTCCTCCCTCTGCCCAGTAACAGCCACAATGTGACTTTGTGTGTCAGTGTGTCCCTGAGGCTTTGTTTATTAATTTATACGGCTTGATTTCTAGGAACAAAACAGCAAAAACAAACCGAAAGTTATGCTTGAATATCTGTGCCGTTGTTTATTGGACATCGAAACAGCAGTCGGTTTGTGGTTCCGTCCCAGTTGTTTTTTTTTCCTTTTAAAACTTCTAGGCTGTCCTTGTTAAATAAACGATCAGCTATGTATATCGATTTCGATATAATCGTATCGATTTCATTACTATCCTTTATTCATGGCAAGTGAGTAATTATGATAAGTTATTAAAGTTCGTTTGTGTCTGTAATTCTGTGTTGAGAGGGAAAAGTTTCGATTGGTTTGTTTTGTCAAGCAGTTAATTGACTACCCTTGGCTGTGGTATTGAGTAAAGTCACATTTAAGTCATTCTGCTTATTTTATACACAGGACTAATGTCCAGTCGGATGTATGTAAGAAAATATATTGAAACTGTGACCTATCTCCAGACTGAATTTCAAAAGAAATTGTTCAGTCAAATATTAAAGCTCTGTACAGTGGTTGGACACAGAGCCTGAAAGGATAGTGAACTCTTGAAATCATCAGAAAATCTTAACCCCTCACAAGCAGCCTCTTCTGAGAGACCTTAAGTGTTGACATTCAGTTCAATGGAAACCTATAAAGTATTATTGCGTACAATGACTTCAAATTGTACTTTACTGCTGGGGGTTTTTTTTTTTTTGTATGTTTATGTGATCAGTCATCGTTGCCGAAAGATCAACACCTCATTAGGCGTCCGCCCTTATTGCGCGATCATTTCTTAGATGATTGTTGTTTATTTTGGATTAGAAGAGTTCATAAATTCATTACTCATCTGACGGGAACAATGATGATCATCCAGCCGCTTCAGTTAAACCAAAATAATGTTGCTCGGATGGTTCATTGTCTCTCTCAATGATGGTACATTGCCGCATGTCTTCTCATGTGTGTTATTCAATCTGAATTCATATTTTTGTACATACATATGTGATTTGCAGGTTTTTTTGGGTAAACATTTAAAAGCGTTTGCGTGTGTGCTTGTTTTGCCATCCATTCTCGAACTCAGTTCTAGCCAAAGCCCTGCTATCCGCTTCAGTAAGAGTGCCTGGCTGGCTGCTTATAGTTCCATTGTGGTACCACGCAGATTGACTTACTCCTGTACCTGGAACCAGTTGATGCTTAGTGTAAGTGCCTTACATTGACATCATTCAGTTCGCTAAGCTTGTTGTAAAATTAAGCTCCTAGGTGTACCAAGGACTAGCCAGAACTGCACGAGCAGAGTGGGTGACGTGTAGTTTCTTCATCCATGCAGCTTCTGCAATAACAATTATACGGGTCACCCATCCTGATTTCGTGTATGCTAATTGGGCTGTGTCCAGACACCGATGCGGATCCTGAGTGTCAGCTTAGTCTGAGCAGAGGAATAGATTGTTTGAGATTAGGTGCTGGTCAAATTTCCTTTAAGAGGCAGGTGGTGCCTTCTAGCCACTTGTGGTTGATTGTTTAATTGATGGTAGACTGTAGCGAGCTACACACGACCTTCACCCGGTGTGAGGTGAGAGTGCAGTTTGTACCACACCTAGCTTCATCGACTTTGCAATGGACTAGTACATCACTGTGTCCCGGCACCATTTATCTTGTGAAGTGGTTCCGCAGTGGGGAAAAATACATAAAGTGAAATTTTTGTCTCAGGCAATGGTATAGCTTTTTCAATTCTACAAATATGAAAACCTAGAAAACCAACATTTTGTTGCTCCGTTTCGTTGTACCGATAGCTCAAATTGGGCATACATTTGGCCTTCAAACTGCATTAACAGTTTTTTCACTTAGCTTACCAATTTTTTTAGATCAGGTTTTTAAGTAGTTTTAAATAATCCACCTTTTGAGGGGGGGGGACATTTCAATGTTTGATGAGCTGTAACAAAAATGCTCCAAGAGGCTCCAACGGAAGACAAAACTTTTTCCGAAAGCTAAAAGAATGACTTTGGGAGAACGAGGTGTTTAAGCGGAACAATGTCGTGCATTTTCAAACGATTTCCCTTGCAATGCATGTATTGTGCAAATGCTATGCGAGGGCTGAGGAAGTTTTTATTATTGCGAATTAGAATACTTTACATCATAAAAGTGTTATGATTATGAAAGTAATTGTCATAATATGCATGCCCAGAGTTCACACATTAAAAGTTGGAAATTGATTTTTGTCATTTTTGGACTGCGATAAGATCTCGTGGCACTACTATGTTCCAAATTTCATTAAGATCGGTCAACGGGTTCAAACGTTTCAGATTTTTTTTCCAACTCACCCATACGACGGAACCACTGTGAGGCGGCCCTTAAGGGATTTTTTTGAGCCCTGCAATGTCTAGATACTTAATGGCGGCTTTCAACTCAAAAATATCCCTTAATTGAAGGATGTTTCTTAACGAGATGGCTGAACATTGTGACATTGTGACATGCCAGGCAACTGCAAAGCCTACTATTTATATAATAATATCAATGAGCTAAACAGCGTCAGCATGGGCCAGCTAAATCGCTTCACTACAAGCACCAATTGGTTCCGATGTTAGGAGAAGTTGATACGCGTGGTATCACAATGGGCCTACTTTGGCCTAAGTGTGACTGCCTTTAGCAGTCAGAAACTCCAACCTAACCTAACCTAAGCTAATGTCGGCTTGACTGTCTGATCAGATAGGGATATCCCCATTGGCTATACGAGCCACGGCAGTGCTTCATTTATTGCAATGTATTCTGTCTGAAAAGCACTAGAGTGGTCGGGGAGTTGCAAGGAAAGGGCAACATTGGGGTCATTGCATCGTCCAGCGTTTGATTGTCAGACGATCAATTCGATTTGCTGGTGGTATTCGGCTCCAACCAAAAATGCCCATCAACTGGGACGAAGAGCACTAAGTAGCAGTTCTCTCAGGAATCGGTGAGCATGGGAACCAAGTGCATGCAATATGCGGGGCAGTCTCTATCTCCTCTTGGTTCGTACGACTTCTGCATAAGTTATTTGTGAGAGCGCCTATTCTTCTTGCATTTTAGCAAGTTGTAGCGTTTAGGGTTTAGTTCATGCCAGATAATTTTGGATATTCGCTCAGTTGAGTTGCTGTCTTATGCAACAGTAAGTAAGTAAGTGGCTTGAAATGGAAGATCTAGATCTTCACAGGAACACACAAACAAGGACTTCTGTTTCCTTATTTGGAAGAGTTCCTAAAGAGGATTTCAATCTTTAAACCTTGCGATCGATAGGTCTTTGTTGGGTTTTTGGTGTTGTTTGTGGGACATAATGAACCTGAATAGCAGTGTTCGATGCCAGTTGTCGGGCAAAAAAGTCGAAGGAAGTTCGACTGAAGATAATGCAAAGGGCAGTGAAGGGGTTGAACTTCATTCTGTGCAAATTGTCGCCGGCTCTGTTGTCAGTTCGTGGCAGGCTTGCAGTCTCTCCTAGGGATAGTTGTTGTATTTATTCCTTCTGCATGGCCTACTCGCCACCTTTAAGTGTTGAATCTTCCCATACGCCTGTTCATCGACTAGGACCTGCACACCTTGAATCTCTATTATACCGTATGAATGCAGAGGGGACCCTCGATCAAACTCTGTATCTTCGAAAGGCTTTTCCTACGCCAGAGAACAACCACGTCAAGCTGTCCAACAAGGTAGGCCGTCATTCAAAACTAAACTCGATAGCAATTCACTGCCTGAAGTTCTATCATATGGAACGATATACTATCAGTCTCAATTCGAATTCCTCAGTTTCATTTTATTGAAATCCAAGAAACTCAATATCACGCAAATGAAACAACAAATCATCCATGACTCCATTAATCGATTGCTTTCTCCCTAATCTCGAGTGACCCTTCACAAGAGACTGAACACCTTGAACCCATCCCCGCTTAATACACGCACGTCATATCAGACGTCAAAAAAACATCTCTCTATCTAGACGAGCGCATTCAGTGAGCCAAGCTCCAGCGAAGTGGAAAAGTTATAGTTTGTTGGCTGGCACAGTTCATCAACCATCACAAAAACGGGGAAATAAACCAAAAACCAGTTTTTTTTTCGTATAATCTCTAGACCGCAGGTCTAAGGGTGCTGCTGCCCCCCACTCGTCGTCAAGTTGCCACGAATAGATCGAGTCGTTCGAGCCGACAGCACACTCTCTGGCTGGGGTATCTACACAACCGTACTCTTATCGGCATTAGTCATCCTCGGCGTCTCTCATGACTGTCTGTTTTAAATCATAGCTTTGTCTACTTCGTTCCGTTTGCAAGCCCCGCCGCTCGCTCGGTTTGACTGATTTTGAAAAGAAAATTTTATTTGCATTCGTTCGATGCACTCATCTCTTTGAAAGCGTATAAATAAGTGATTATCGAGTCGATGATAAGTGACGGAACGTCTGATTCGCGATGGAAATCTGAAGTTGAAGATGAATTTGAAACGAAATTTGCCCAGCGTTTGCTGGGATAGTGAAAGTTCTAAGGTGTGTCGGCAGATCTGTTTATTAAGATTGTGACAAGGTTTGCCAGTAACCCTTGAAAGGAGTTCCTTCATCTTGGCGTACTGAACGAGAGGAGGGTTTCGCAGTGGAGAGTCTGTGATGATGCCTTAGATCTCCGGATGTAGTGTGAGATGTTTGGCGACTAATCTTGAGTTGTTAGACGAACTTCAGAAGACCTTTGTGTACAGCCAAGCAGCGCAACGTTGAGTCTGTCACTGAAAAGCATCAAGAGGTCATCCACAGACGTTTTTCTTATTATTCATAGGATTTTCTGGGCTCTATGACTCTATGTATACTGACAATGTATACGGCCGCCGCCCCAGCTATCGAACCTGCTCTGCATTGGAATCCAAGGCCGACAGAAGAGCGGACTATAAAAGCGTACGCTTGAATGATAATCTTATGATTAAAAATTCCTGATGATGAAACAACGCCCACCCCTCCTGCCCGTTTTAATGGGAAACACATATTTTCCGCCTGAGTCATTCGGCCAGAGTTTTTATGACTCGTAAATAAACTTAAATTGTGTTCTTTTATGGATAGATCTTTCGAAGGTGATAACTTCAAAATCTGGTCGCCGTCATCTTTGACATTAAAGCTTGATATTGTCTTTTTTTTTACAAATCATCGCCACACGGCTGCTTTGAAATTTCGCTCATGACCGAGTCGATTATTGTTTTTATCGCGAAGAATCGTGTGAAAAGATGGAACACTTTTTTTTCCATTTTCTTCTGATGTCTCCGCTTGGGGCAGAGCGGTCCTACGTTGACTGTGTCCAGGTTAACTTTCGATTTTGATTGCTGTCGATTTCAACGTCTGTCGTATCATTGGGTGTCTCCTGCTGTGGGCTGTGGTATTCCACTTTAGGTGTTGGATAATGACGCACGTTGCTTAGATAACACAACGAATCGTTTAAGTAGGCTGTTGCTGAATTGATGAGGGAGGCCGCCATATGAATTGACACGAGCAGAGGAGGAGTTAGACGGTCTCCTCCTCTTCGTCTCTGCAGCTTCTACAGAATGCTTTGTAAGGGAGATCTCCACTTTAAGCGTGTGTACCTATAACACAGTGGCCCGTTGTAACGCCGATGACACCTAAGCTCTGGCCAACTTAGTCTGAGTAGACTAAGTATGCGTTTTATGTCATGACAGGGACTTCCTAAATTACATTTTCTTCTTTGGTTGGTCCATGTGGGCCAAGGTGGCCTAATTAGTACATCGGTGTACGCTGTTGTTCCCCGGGAGAGAAGGTGGATCTACAATTTGACACCAATCTGAACCCCCATGTGTAATCAGGTTTTCTTGACAGCCATTCTCAGAGGTGGTGTTTTACACTGAGAGCGAGAACTATGAACGCATTGAAGCCAGGCGACAATAGACAACAACACCGTGAGTTCGCTACTTGGGTTTTGAAAATATTGGCCAGACTTTCAGATTTTGGCCACAAATCATCTTCTCGGATGAGACACTTTCATTTCTCAACGACTTTTTGTTATTGGAGCAAACACAATCCACAAATGTGCGAGTGTCAATGCATCCACAAATATTGTCTGCTCGTTGCGGTTTATGGCATGGTGGCATCATCCGACCTGAATAAGACGACACCGTTACCGTCAATGGTCTCAAGTATAGAGCTACGTTAACCGACTTTCTGTAGCCAGAGCTTGACAACGTTCCAACAACACGGCGCTAAATTCTATAGCGACGCAACGCTCGAATTTGTGAGGGAGAAATTTGAAGAGTGGGTCACCGCACGGCGAGGGGTCATCAGTTGGTCGCCGCGATCATGCAACTTGACACCACTCTATTATTTTCTCTGGGTCTACGTCAAGTCCTTAGTCTACGCTAACAAGCAAACCACTTCAAATGAGCTCGAGGCCCAACATTCGAAACGCTATTGCCAGAATGATGTGCTATGCCATACATAATGGCATGAATGTAGCTTCAAAATATAGCCAGAATCAATTTTACATCCCAGGCCGTTGTTGTTTTCAGATTTCTTTTCTTTTTTTTCGTTCCTATATCTCGTCATCCTGCAACACGATTCAATTGAACGTGCATTGGTCGAATGGGGCGAGTGGTCATCTAGCTTCGGTTTATAAAGAGTAGTGGTTTTTGTGCAAAATTGTGTTTTAAACGTCTTAAACGAGGGTGCAGGCTCTGCCCGAGCTAGAAATTCCCGCATTACTCTCCCGAATCACATTCAGTTTGTTTTCCAACTCGTATAGACTCTAGCTGTTGACTTGGCAGAAACGCAAGCAATTCCCAAAAATTCGCACCACCACCAACGACGTCAGTCAAATGAGTTCTTCAACCCGACCTGACGTTTATAATTAGTCGCAAAATCCCACCGCGAGCTCGCCTCACCGGCACTTCTGTGACACCAATTACTTAATTCCCATTTTCATTCCATATACAGAGCCGTAACAATAAATATGTAAATTTCATTTACCGGCTAGCGGCGGCAGCTGCGTGTTCAGGCAAATAGTTCAATTCCGCGCTAGCAGTCCGTGACTCAGACGAGAGCGGGTACTGTGTGTAAGCGGCAGCTCGGCAGAGCACCCGATACGGAACGGCTGTGGCGGCTGTATCGCGTAGACGACTGCGTTACCGTGTCGAATGTTAGTCTGTATTTTTTTTGCTCTCCCTTTGAAATGAAAATGTGAGTGTGGAAGCGTAACAGTGTGTCAATGCACTTTGCACGAGATTTGCTATTATCCGCCGCCATCACTCTTCCCCTCCATCATCGATGCGGACTGTGTGTGTGTATGTGTTTGTGAATCGAAAATGACGGTTGATTTATGGATTATTTGTGATTTATGTGTGTTTTCTGTTTACCACTTCCATTCGCGAACAGAGTGGTCAACTTGAATGGCCTAAAACGAAGAAACAGCTTTTTGTTCGCTTCTGTGTTTTCCTCAATCGTTCAAATTGCAAAACAACATAAGAGGTCTTAAAGAAGAAACAGTGGTGTCTGAAGGGAGCGGAGAAGAGAAGAGCAAAAGGAAAAATAAGTCATCCGCCAAAGAAAACTGTGCGCTGACCTCATTAGGGTGTATTTATTAAAGTTCGGTTCCATGTTTCATTACTTAGCAGTGCGACAAGGTGACGTGTAAGAGCACTGTGTTGTTGGCCGGTGTGGTGCTCCCATGGAACCTTCAAGTGCACTCACAGATTCGCGAACTGTTGTGGTTCTAGTGGTGGCACCAATGAAAACGAGGTTAAATTCACGAAGAAGACATGAATTTGAACAAGAACGTCAAGAAGTTAGAGCGGCGCGATGTACGGTACGGCGATGGAAGCAAAGCGGGGCGCCTCGCAGAAGATTGATGGGTCTTCTAGCGGAGAATGTCGTGCAAAGAATTATTGAAATGTGTCTCAAGGTAGTCCTGGAGTTTGGTTTGAAGAGAATTTGTTCATTTGCAAATTTTGAAGTGTGCAAGTGGTGTGTTGAGTGCTGACCATGCATAAATTGAATACGTGTGCATTTTTTTTTGTTTGCTTTCAAACCATTGTGCACGCACTTGTGCTTTGAATGTGATGTGGTTTTCGTGTTTCTGCTTTTATTGCATAGAAGTACAGTCGCTTGGTGGTGGGAGGTGCAGTGTAGCGTAGGTTTGTCTGCATTTTAGAAATTACGAAGAGGTTGCGTGACTGCTGGCTGTGCAAATGTGCCTCATTTCAATGAGTACCGGCCAAGGACATTATTTAGTATAGTGGCGTCTGTTCGAAAGAGTTTGATCCTCAGGACGAGATTGTCGTGGGTTTGTGAATTATGGGCGACTCGAATGTATGCCGGTTCGGTTGTCATTGTGGCATATAGCCGCGCCTCATTCAGCCAAACGATGTGGACCCGCCGTGCCCTTGATGGGTTGACCTTAATTTAGATTTTGGTATGAATGTTCCATCGCTTACGGTTCTATGAACACTGTTTCCGGTCAGTATGTTCTCCTTTGTCTTTCACCCTCCTCGATCGGATCTGAAACTCATTGGTCTTCTCCAGAATTTGCATTAGTGTGAATATTTGGTCTATAGTCGGTATCCCGGGTCGTGTCCATTAATGGTGTGCAAACGGACATCGTACTTTCCCGCATTGCGCTGGACAACACCTATAGGCGACGTTGAGCAGGCAGAATCGCCATTTTTGTGGATGAAACATAAGGAGCTGATATTTCAGTATTAGTTTGTGAAACATCCCTAAATGCAATGCGTGTCTGCGTATCGCACAATTGCCGGTAAGGACTCCCATTACGTTTTTTAGATGATCTTACAGTGCGTTCAAATATCCTAATCAGCAACACCATTTTATCCATTATCGTCGACATTTTGCGTAGTCGTTGAATTAATTTACTTTAATGCACTTGTAATGCATTCAAATTTCCGATCAGCACACAGTATCGCGACTTGTCCAGACTACAGTACATCTTCATAAAGTTGTGCTTAATTTATTGCATAAATTCATGAGAAATTAAAAACAAATTGATTTAAATCCGATGAATGTTTAGTTGAATGGTGTGAATTATTTATGAACAAAAGGCGGCTGAATTTCCGCTTCTATTAGACTCGCAAATGCGGTATGTTTCGATATTCGTTATATCGCGTTTCGATGGGAACGTTTTTGGCTTCATTGCTAATGTGTTGTTTAAATTGCACAAATGGTTCCGTTATTTTCAGATCAGACTTCCACCATTTTCTGTATTATTTATCCAATCGAATAATTAATTAAAATAGCGTTACAATTTATTGATTAATTGGGTAGGTCTTGTGCACTTAACAACATACATTTTGACAGCTCTGCTGGTCCCTCAGGTCGGTGCAGACTGCTGACTAGGGGATCTTTGCAGAAAAAAAAGAACAAAATAACTGAAAGCTGAAATCAATGGGAACGTCTTCGAGACCTTTCAGCGTCGTCGGCCAAGCGGAAACCTAGTTTGATGTTATATCAACGACATCAAGTGTGTACCTCTTCCATTCTGAGGTCAGAAGCAAAGTTTCGTCTCATTGTGTTCGAAAGCCCTGCATCTAATAATCTAGACCAAAATGCTTACATTAAAAATTCGTGTACACTCGTGGATAACTCGCAAGCGGCCAAGTCAATGCCGTGTTAGAGTGCAAAATGAGGAAACAACACTCATGTTGACCGTAGTCAATGATCTCTCTTGAGCCATTCAATTTGCAATGATGCAATTTAAAGACACGCAAAGTAAGTAATACCGAAGTGACGAGTTTCAAAGACTCGCTTCTCGAAAACAAGAAATTCTGCCTCTCTCCGGATCTAAATGTCTCTTGTGCCAGTTTTTGCTACTTATGAGCAGACTAATATGCTCTGAACTTGCTAATGCCAAGATATACAGGTATGGTAAATAAAGAAACCCCACAGGGTAGTGGACTCTCTCCACGTCTTTGCAGTGAATTGCTGTTTTTACTATTAGAAGAGGGTTAATGCAATGGTCGATGTTGCATTGAGGGTAGCTGTGTCGATCCCAGATTCACTTCGGACTGCAGTGCCAACCATATCATTACAATGCAAAGTTATCGCCATTGTAGTGGATGGGCTGTCACGATCTCTGGAAATCATCCACAGATATCATGCAAAATGCATCATTACTGACAGCAACCTTAGTCAACAACTGGGTCAACGAGACGCAAGTGACAACAATGACTATGGTGCGCTAAGTGGAGCATAATTTCCTTTTAATCACCCTACCTACCTACATACCTTGGTTTGTAATTTGTCGGATTATAACTAACTCATCATCATTATCTTCCGACCCGCATGATCATTGGTCGCGGGGTTAATGCACGCACGAGAAATCTCCAGGTCACTCGATCCTCCGCCATCGAATCTAACTCATTAGGCTTTATGCCCAGCGCAACCAGGCGAGTTTTTGGACTAGGTCCAACCACCTCGTTCTGGGTCTGCCAAGCGGATGGAATCTGAAAGTCGTGATGGTGACGACATTCGTGCCACGTGACCAAACCATCGAAGCAAAGCCCTTTCCGTTCTAAGAAGCAGTCGCTCTACTTCGAGTTCCTCGCGTATTGCCGCATCTCTCACCCCATCCCATCGAGTAACTCCCACAACAGCACGAAGAAATCTCATCATCTTGTATTCGCGATCTTATTCTTCGGGTCACGGGAAATTTCATGACTATAGGTGATAGTTGGAACAAATACTGAATTGAAAGCCGCCAACTTGGCTTTGACACCAAGCTCGGCCTTCCTGATTACATCACTCGAGAAAAAGACCTCGAGCTACCACTAATTCTACTGAGCGGAGATGGTGCGAATCAAATTTGGCCGACTCTCAGTCCTAGCTTAGATTAGGTTCCGTAGATGAGTAGACAGGCATGAGCCACGTTCAATTAAGGGTGTGCACGTAATGCCCGTTGGGGAATCTCCTCTCTTCCTCGTACCCGTTTTTTTAAAAGTGATTTTGGTGGGATTTTTGCTAGAAGCCTGAAGGTCTTAGAAGCAATGCTCTTCATGTGTTTTACATATCAACTGGCAGATACTGGGGCAGTAACAAAGGAAGTGAGGAGTATCATCTTTTTTCATCTTCTGTTTTTTTAGTGCTATTTTTGTTTCATGGTACTTCAAATGATTGTGGCCAGAGGTGTGCAAAATACTATCGCTGGCAACTTTTTGTCACAGAAAAAGAGTTTGTCGGTTTGTGGCAACTTGGGCCAGAGCGTCCAAGCGATCTCGCAAGTGGTTAGAGAGTTCCACCTTTGACGTTTGATCCATAAGAATGCCTGGAATGGCTCAGTTTCGGCCTCATCCCTGGCAAGTTCATCCGCTGCATCATTGCCGGCTTTTATCGAGTGATTTAATCGAATGCTGTGTGTTAAGAACCTTAAGCTTCTAGCGGCAGCATGGGGTCATTTTGGACTTGATCGTATCTACTTGAAATTGCTTCAATGGCCGCTTACCTCTTCATGAGGATGGTAATATCAGCTGGTGGTATTTCCAACATTGATATCATTCTGGGCGGTCCTTCACTGCCAGTTAGGGACTCTGATAGAGCATCCGTCCGTCTTTGGTGCATCTGTGTAAACATGGATGATCGAATTGTTAATGGAATCATTTGTAGTTCACTCCTCCCTTGTTGGAAAATAGCACCGGAAGGGTATTTCAAACTCATTGAACGGAGTATAGCCGCTTTCGACTTGTTTTGAATCATTCATTTAATCAGTCAAAGTGGACTCGCACTTAGAACTCTTATTGGGGTTGTAGCAGGACCTAAACGCTTTCAGGATGACTACTCACAGAAGTTGCAAATAAACGGTGTTTTTTTAGAGGTTGGCTACACTATTTTAACTGGCAGTCATTTTGTCAGCTGTCAAGTGATTTATTTTTAGTTTGATTTGGCATTTCAACATGAATAGACTGACGCCTGAACAACTCTTCAAAATTGTGCGAATTTATTTTTTTGTAAATCGTTGTTCTGTTCGAAATACGTACCGCGCACTGCGTCCATTTTTACCGAGCTCACTTTTGGTTGAATGGATATGTCAATGAACAAAACTGCCGTATTTGGAACAAAGACAATCCTAAAGTCTATACACAAAAACTGACCGTTTGGTGTGCTTTATGGGTTGGTGGAATAATTGGTCCGTACTTCTTTAAAAGTCAATGATAACCGCATGATTACTGTGCACAATCAAGATGTGCAGGGGCTGTGGTGACGGCGCAACAAGTCAAACAGCCCGTGCCACAATGTGATTTATTGAACAAAACGTTTGGTTACCGCACAGTTTCACGTTACGGAGTCGAAATTGGCCATCAAGATTGTGCGATTTAGCACCGCGTGACTATTTTCTGTGGGGATAAGTCCCTAGTCTACGCCGGTAAGCCCGAAACGGTTGACCACTTGGAGAACAATTTCATTTGGTCGGAATAAGTCATCGAAAATTAAGACCTCCAGATTAGACTTTTCCATTTTAAAGTTCTATACCTCTAAAGAAAACACCCTTTACAAGAAGGGTACGTCATCTCTTCCTGAAGAAAGAAAAGTCATGTATGATCTCCCTTTTTGAACGAATTAGGCAAACTAAGCAATGGTAGCGCCGTCCATCTCATTCATTTTATTAGTAGAAAAAAATGGTTTCCGGAGTAGGAGTCATCTGACCCGCTTATGTTGCCTAAATGCGACTGCTCCTTGCAGCCAGCCAATTGTACCAACCGCTATCGATCTATCTCTCCTGAGACAGAGGATAGTACACCTGTCGAACATTTAAACAGCAAGCAATTACTACACGTCGGTTGTCTGTCTCACAAGAACTGTGATCGCTCTGCAGACAAATTAAGTGTCAATCTTAAAAGCCCATCCAGCTCCTGAGATTTTAATTACACAGCTTAATGTCAAAATACAGTCCATACGCATACAAACTCAAAGACAAAGTTGTCGTGAATCAAGACAAATCAATACGGGCAACAAATTGGTTTGTATTTCAAAATTCAAAATCATCTAATGTTAAGAATGTTTTGAATACACCACCGAACACTTCAAAAGAATACTTACTTCGGGCACAGACGCGGACCTGACCGTTTTTAAGGCGTCGTTTGGGTTATGATGATTCAGCGTCTGCAGTTGAATAAAAAGAAAGCGTGCAAATAGTGTCCTCATTCCATTTGCTCCACTCACTGGTAATAATTGAAATTGTGCTATAATTTGTGAGCAGCATTTTGTATTTACTTTTGGTAATATGCCAAATTGGCTTTATTTCGGTATGAACCAGACTTCGGATGGTTGTTCTCCCAAACCAAAACATAAAACAATTTCGACTTATTTCACGTCGTCAACATTTCCAAAGCGGTTCAATTCTCAACTTCAATGGAAATTGCTTCACCGTTTTCCGCATTCGCGTTGGACGACTGTTGTTCGTCATCTTTGAAGCGTACTTCATCTGCAAAGACAGACTTCTAATCATCATATCACTGATCTCGGATCTCACATCAATTACTTCAAAGGAGCAGAGCACGGTTCAAACAACAGGAACCACCTACTATCATTATTAAAACCGACCGACGACGACCAAAGCATTACCCATCGCAGTGCATAACGAATTGGACATTCGTCCCTTTGCATAAGCAAGTAGAGTGGTCATTAAATTTCTGTAACCATACCACCTGACTGACTGCCGCACCGACAGAGTTGGGCTACCGAAACTGCTTAACCACCACAGTGCAGACTGTTTTCCCTCGAACTGATAAAAGATTAATTCGTGTGCACGCTTACCAATGCGAATGACGACTCCCTCTATCATCTAAGAGAGGAACGCAGTTTGTTTTTATACATTTTCATTTCGTATTCAGACGATGTTCCTAGGCAGGTCGTGACTGCGACTGAGAAGATAGAGAATTTCATTTACGAGTACATGTATATTTTGAACTTTCCCGTACACTGTTTCCCTCTTCTACCGGAAACCACCAGGCGGGGGTGAGGTAAACACACGGAATTGTGAAGGTGTTTGCTTAGCGCAGGGGGAGTGTCACAGCCAAGGAAAGGATACTCTTCTCACTCGTGTTTGATCAAAAGCATTGAAAGTTTATTTAAATATTTGCCATTGAAATTTGGAAAATTACTTGAAAAATGTTCATGTGCATTCCAATCCACAGAGTTATTTGCTTATAATTGAATGAATTAGCAAATGGGCTATGGTAGAGTTTGAGGTAAACAGAAAATATTTGGAATTTGATTTGAACTCCAATCATGGGGTCTTGTATTCCTTTGAACTTGTGCTTCAATCACCAACGCCTTTGAGCGAGGCGATAACTTTGTAATTATTTCTAACGTCAATTTAGTCAGTTAAGTCATTTGAAGACTGTTTGTTTGTTGTTTATTCAACAATTGCTAGTTCCTAGGTGATAAGCTGGTGATTTGGAAACAAAGGGCGGTTATACCAACCAATTTATTAACAGGCTTTAACGAGAGGTGCATGATTAGGGTTGAGAAGAACCGAGCTGAAGATAAGTAGTTGCACCAAGCGTGACAAGGATCAATTGAAGCCATTATTTGAACGACATGCTCTAAGATAGTGTCTACGCTAGGAGAGACGGATTCAAGAAGCACGGAGCAGTCAGGGTTAATAACAGTAATATGGTGGAGGGAGAGCATATCTGTGGTTTGGCGACGGTTTTCGAGTTACTCAAGGCGTTCAAATTGTTTTCCATCAATACGGCCGAGTTCACGAAATGTAGACACCTAGCGCTGAACAGCTTCACGACGCCTGAGGTGACCTCGCTTGGCTTTCATATTCGTCTAACGAAGGTGATATACAGAAATTTTGTGAAACATTGATTCGAAAGCTGGTTTTAAACATTGAACCTCCTTACTAGGAGTTTGCGCAGTTTGTAAGCATGTGGCCCGCGGTCTTAAACAGGGTACGGTCCAGTGTACATAGACTGCAGAGGTCGCTGTTGTGGTGAGCTTATCTGTAACGAGAGTTGGATTTGCTTGAAAATGCTGGCGATGTTCATTGAAGTGCCCTCAGGTCAGGTCCTGAAGACATTCAATGGCTTCATGCACTTTCTTCGGCTCGACTAAGAACTCCCCTACTAGCCGAAGTTCTGCACTGTAAACCTATTGCGCTGCCGAAATTCATGACTCGTTCACCATTGACCAAGTTCTTGTTCAATTGTGCGATTAGGGCTGATTTTAATATTCGATGAAAATCTCCCGCTCTACTGTCATACCCGAGAAGTTCAGCAAACCTTTTGAACAGTACCGACATTCGTCCATGCTTAGGCGCAAGTTTATGTCTGGTCTTCCAAGTCGCCTGCTTGTTCCTTTGCGATGGGGGTGCAGTCGATTTAACGGCGGCGACTGCACGGTCAGTGTTCTTAGCATCTCGAATGTTGAGGACTGTGTTATAAAGTTCCGATGATCGTTGTCGTCGAGGTTTTTAGGCTTTTGGTCGGTTATTCGTAAAATGTTTCAATCACATTGCAAATTTACTGTTGACTCCACGACTGTTGCTGGTGTCACTAAAATGTACATTCGCCTGGCGTTAGTTTAAAACAGTAATAGCAGAGGATTAATTAGGCTTCTTTGTGGTACTCTTGCATTTATGGAGTAAGTACTTCTTTCTGTGCTTACGCAGAAGATCACTGGGAGATACTAAAATAAGCTGTAGACCTTTGCCGCAAAAAACTGACATTGTGCTTCACATCTTCGTGCCCAACTTTGTCGGAGATATGGGAAACATCACGAAGTCTGAGAGAACATGCACGTCATCTTACTTCAAATGCATCCACTACATCAGTTACCCGAAGGAATTGATCAATAGTCCACCATTGACTTACATCTAGATCCGATGATTAGGAGTAAAGAGGTTTTTTTTCACTTAAAACTTACAGCTTTAAATAGAATTCATCGCCAGTCTCCTATTGCATTGGGATGTGACACTAACAAAGGAGAAAGACATCAGCCAGATGCTGTTGGGTAAAGATAGTGCCAAATGCATACGTTTGTTGGTTATCGCCCAGATCCACATCGATCTGTAACGTCATCTCAAGAAAAGGAAATCTTTTTACGAGTAGCTGTGAAAACATTTTCACAGTTGGACCTTCTACTTTTGGAAGGCTCTCCTGGGTAACTCTTTAAGAGTCGCTCTCATGATTAAGTCGTACCCAGAAGATTTTTTAACTTCTTTTTGAGTTCCGTTACTTCTTCTTTGATGTAATTAACGTCTGTTTATCTTTATCTTCCTTCACACATTCGTACAGATTCCTTATTGGAGTCGTATATTCTTCGGGAGTTGGTAAAACACCGGTCGTTTCGCAGATCGAGCAGTTAGTTTGTTTGTACAGTGTTTGGTCAAGCGTACCAATAATCGGTTGAAGCGATTACACAAATGGTTCAGACGAACTTTATGCTATGGCGCATGGGTTTGTTGCTTTAATTTTGCTGAGGCGTATTTGATTTCCAGCGGCAGCCCAAATCTGGGTGATAGCCATTCGTCCTTTCGGCGGCGGAGAGGACAACATATCGACAAATTACGTCAAAATTCAGCTCATTCGAAATTGTTTACTGCCAGCAAATATCTGCCTGTTACATGTGCCCGTTCAGATTAGATTACTGATTCAAAGTCTTTACCAGACACCACGTCTGCGGCGGCAGCTTTTGTCCACATTGAACAAATGTAGTTTATCACAGTTGCGTGGTAAGAAACTACATTCTGACGTCGGTCGACCCACGCCGGATTTCTATGTTGGCGTAGCCATGGACCTATTCACTAACTACGCCATGTCGACACCTTTTATCAAACATTGTGGAAAAATATAGCTCATCCCGTGGCTGTGGGCTAAGATTGTCGTGGGAGTTTCGAATTGTCCTTCGGTGTGTTACATGTTGAGGATTAATTAATGCTTGTCCTGTCCTAATCATCTGGGTGCGATCGTTGATCGGAGAAGATTCAACTACAACCTGTACGGTGACGACGTGTCTATGAATCAAACGCCAGTGTACGTGCGTCACTTGGCACAAATCGTTAAGTATGTAAGCACCTCGCCCACTAGATGGGCCTCTATACTCTAACAACGACCCCAGAGAAGACAGGAGTGTACATTTTTTGTTATGTATTTTTATTGCTTCAAAGTGAACTGAAAACGTAAAGGACCCCACTTCGTTCATGGCCTTCCCCATTTCATTAGAATTCCCAACGCCTGCTGAATTGGTTGGCTTATAAAGTCATCACGCCGGAAAAGTAATGAAAAAACGTTTCAAACTCAATTTCTATATAAAAGAGGGCATTCCAAGGCTGCACTCCAAGGTGAGCAACAGCATGAGCCCCCCACGCCTATTGAAGGATAAACGTAAAGTGCTTCTCTCTTAGAGATCTCACAAGGGCCGCTGGTATTGTGCCCATTCATGTGAGACAGCTTTGGTGGGGTTAAGGTTAAGGACTGAAAGAGTTTTCTTCGCATGGGTGTGTGCGCACACATCTTCAAGTCTATGCGTTGACCTTCGGTACCTCGTAATCCTTTCAACACACCGCGGATGGGTGAATCTGAAATTTTTCGACTTGATAGCATCCACAATGCATTCGATAAATCCATTCAATGGGGTGAAAAATGAGTCAATTTGGGTTTAATGCTTTTGAGCGCTCGAGCGATGGTATCTCTATCATCTGTCATGTGTCAGAACGAAGTGGGTGTGGGGAGGAGATTCAATCTGTTGATATATATTTTTTTTGTATTCATGTTCTGACTGTGCTGTTGATGCCTGGGTGCCGTCAATTGAATTGATTTTGCTAGACTCGACACAGCGGGAGATATTCGAACCCATTATAGACACACGCGACTGTATCATCTGTCATTATTTGGAAGCGATTTTCTTCCCCTCTCTTAAGCAGCATTTTTCTCCAGGCATCTCTGATTTGGATTCTATGGCTTAGTGTTCGCAGAGTATCGTGTTTCTTGAGTATTGCTGATGGGCCCTCATTTTTGTTGCCCACAATGACCCCACAAAACAACATTTGCAAGAGTCACTTAATCAAACAACATATTTGTCTTTCTGTGTGAGTCGTTGTTCGAGAAACAGGAGTCTCGAGGAGGTTCAGATTGCTACTTGGCGTGTTAGACGAAGAAGACAAAAGTCAAATAATGTGTCTTAAGTCAACAACACAATTGGCTACTGTTCCGCAATTGGAATCTATGCTCTCATCACTCACCCACCAGGTTTGTGCTCCTTGCCGATGACTCATGTGATTTTTCATCGTTTTCCGGAAAGAAACCCGAGATGACTCATTGCGTGGAAAATGAGGATAGATGGCGAATCGATAAAGAATTCAATGTATGCTCATGTAGGTGAAGTGTGAGGGAACATTTTTGTTTTCGAATCGATTGTGTTTTTAGGGCCTTTATGAGTTAATGTGCACTTTGAGATAATGCCTGATTCGTGATCTCGATAGAATTGATGACATTTCGGAGATATTCGTCAGAGTTTCATTTTGGTACTTCGAATGTGAAAGTGTAGCACTCTCTAAATGTAATTTCAAACAGAAGACAGTTGATGAGTAGACGGTTTCCTGAATTGCTGATGTCATTCGGTGTATTGCTTTTTAATTGCCTTGCCAACTTTTAATCACGTTATACATAAACACCGACCGATGAGTTTATCGTTTGAAGGCACATGGACCAAATGGTGACCTTTTCTCCATATCATCGTGTTTCGACAATGGCTTAAATTGAACCATACTTTTAGATTTAATTTGATAAATTTGAAAACCAAACTGACTTCGAAACAACCGAGAATTGTCATATCAATTGTCACAACAAAGCAAAAAAAAAAACACCTTTCTTTGCATTGGCGGTGGTCCTGAGGAGATGGATGGATGAGAAGATGGAGAAAAGCAGAGTGTCGTCGCTGCTGCTACTAATGAAGCAATACTCGTAAACTCATATACGATGATTTCTGCAAACTGTTGCATAATACATGTTGCAAACAGCTGCAGTTGCTAGGCCCTTATTTTCTGCTTTGTATGCTTTACAAAATTGTATTTTCTCTTCGCTGTTCGCTTACGACAGCCATTGGCCAAAAAATATTGAATTTCAAATTTTGACTGCAATCCTCGGTTGGAACTAACAGGCGTTTCGTTTATGTATACCTCCTGCAGATGAACCAAGTCGTTGTTGGACTTCAACATCAGTTTGTTCATCCGGTAAATTAATCACGGCCCCATTTGGCTCCTGATGAAATTCATCAGCGTCCACAAATCTGCTTCAATATCTCGTTCCTTATCTTCGAAGTTACTGATGTACTTTGTTCTCGCCTGCATCATTAATACGGGATTGTTGCAGCTCATCTATAAATTCCCCGTTAGAAGATCCTTCCTGAATAATGGCGAAAACAATACAAATTCAAATTCATATCCGTACCGTGAAATAAATGAAATAAAATCAATGTGTAATCCTGTTAGGCACCTGTTACTTTCACAGTATTAAATGACGCCAGATTCAAAGTACATACGAAATAGTTTTAACAGCTATCCAAGATGAAATAAAGTTTTGATAGAGCGAGGTAATTTATGTCATCGTAATTTATGAAAAACTATGCTTCACTTAGACTTGTACTGTACTGTCGCATTTGTCAAAATTTATTGGTTTAAGGGTTTGTCAATTTTTCGCGGTCGAGGTCGTCGTTAGATCGAGGAATCTTCTTTTATGTAGTTTCTACATGGGGCGGGGCAAGTACCGACGTCAAGCAGCACTATTCCCTTTTCCTCCTCATCACTGCACCTTCTGTAGAAGTCATTGTAGTGAGCTTCAAGACTTCTGGCTTAATTTCCTATGAGGCAGTGTCCAGTTATACCATTTTGCTAATTTGCTTCCTATACAACTCCAGAAGAATTCTCGGTCTGTTTATGTTTAGTGCGAGCCACACCATTTTCGATGGACACCTTTTTCTGACGGTCATGATGGCGTTTATGGCGGTTAATGGTAGCAATGACTTTATAGCTTTCAGTGAGGTTTGGGGTGTTTCTCGATTCTGGTCCAACGGCAGACCCGCCCGGAATATTCTTGTGCCCTGGGACCCAGCATAGGGTAAGGTTGCATCTGTCTGCGATCGCCTTTAGGTAGAGGCTGCAAAGTCTTACCATCATTGGCCATTTGAACAGCTGTTATCTCTGCTTTGAGTACACTGCAGTGTTTCGGTAGACGTAGTGCCTGAGAAATCAAAGATATATGCACACTTGAACCTCTGCCTTCATCCGATTTGGATCCGTCCGTGTAGATTTCCATAGCTGCAGTCGGGTTACATTCCCAAAAGCGCATCAGATAATTCGATTGTTTTGAGATCTTCGAGCTTTGCAGTACTTCCATAACCCCTTTGCAGAGAGTTTTAGTCCAGGCAGCGATTGTGCTCAAGCTTATCGTAAATATCCGTGGGAAGAAGGTGTAATGTTTCTACGGCGGCTGAAGCTGGAAGAGATTTATCCTAGAGTATTCTCTCTAAGCCGGTTTCCTTTAGGAATCTGAGAATGAGAGCTGGTTCTAGTGACTTCAATTCTTCCTCTGTTATTAGGTGTTTGCTCAGATATCTTTGTCTTTTGTGGGATTAGCGCCGTACAAAGTTCCAGTATATGTTCTCGAATTTCAGTAGATTCTCCGCAGAATCTGTGAGAGAGACTTTTTTCCGATAACCCTAGTTTTCTTAGGTGCTCCCTGAGTTTACAGTGTCCTGTTAGGAAGCCTGTAAGGATACGGAGGTTGATTTTGCTCATTATACCTCAAACCTATTGTGGTTATGTTGACCCAAGAGTTTCTTGGCCTGCTTCATACCATGAGCGTTGTTCCATGCATCTGCCCGGTTCTTTGTTTCTAGTTCCCTGAACTTTTTCCAGAGGACCTGATCTCCTACAGCGCAGAATGGTTCGAGAATTATAAAATGTTCCGATGCTCCTTTCCTAGCCAGGGAGTCGGCGATTTTATTGCATTCTATCCCTGTATGACCAGGTATCCAACAGAGTTTTACTCTGTTACTCCTACTCAGCTTCTTAAGCTTCTGTAGACATTCCCATATAAGCCTGGATTTGATGATATAGGAGTGTAGTGCCACGATAGCGGCACGACTGTCCGACATTATTGCTATGTCACAGTTGGTCAATGGCATAGACTTCTACTTGAAAGTTATTGGTGCATTTGACCATGGGTTCGCAGTACTTTGTATATATGGGTGGGGCTACAGCCCGTAGAGGGCCAGGGCCTAGCTTCTCAGCAACCACTCGTGTTGTACGTGCTATTGTTCTATCACGAGTGGAAAGAACCTACAGTTTTATGCCGAATCCGAACGGCCAAGTTTAAGAAGCTTTTTCTAGACAGTTATACTCTTTGAGCATTGTCAGTGACTCGAAAGAGGTGGGGTATACGTAGGAGTTGACGCACATACCCACAACGCCACGGGCGACCACAGTACTGGCAGTACTTTGTCCGGGGTCCAAATACTCCTGCCCCTGTTCCTTCATCAGTTCTTGATCCATCCGTATACCGTTTCACCGTATTCCTGCTCAGTCTGTGGACTATGGATTCATTGCTCCAATCTTTTTTGGTGCTGAGCTTAATGGTAACGAGTTCTGCGACCACCAGATGCGACGGAGTCAGCTCCAGTAGCACCTCCATGGCGGCAGTTGGGCAAGTTCTCATGGCCCCTGTAATACAGAGGCATGACAACCTTTGAGATTTGTTGAGTGGCTCTCTTGCGCTGATCAGGTTGGTTCTTTTGGACCATGCTATTGCACCGTATGTGATTCGTGGACTAACGATAGCTATGTACATCCATCTCAGGATGTTTGGACTGCAACTGCAGGATTTGCCCGCTAAGCTTCTACAAATTATTGAAGCATGTGTTATGTTCCACATTTAGCGGAAAATTATTCCTGTTGCGCTTGGGATAGCTAAACTATGGATTATTCTTCTATTCGGTGAAGGAAAAAAAGTAATTCTATGAAGTTTTTAAAACCTATATCCATATGTGGTCACCAGGCGTATAGCCGACGCCATCCATCCTCCATAAACCCATAACCCAAAAAATGGATGCAAGCGTCTCTAACTTAAAGACCACTGGACCGATTTTGTTCAAATCTCCACCAATGTGTTCAGAAAAAACAGTAGAAAAATCACTTCTCTTACTCCAATTACCTCAAATAAGTACCAAGATAATTTGATGAAACTAACACATTATACGTCCATCATCACATTCATCATTTGTCAGTAAAACGTAAATAAAAGATTAGAAGATTTTTATAATTGTGTATTTGTTTATATTTTTTATGTTTTTTTCTTGACTTGATGTTAAACGCTCTCATCGTCGTCTTCATCGGAACTGCTACTAGGTGGTGCTAATCGTACTTCGGGAACTTATAACAGGGCAATACATTCTTGAGGTAGTGGGTTATTTTTTCTATGGGGCGTTGTGCTACGACCCGAAATATATGGATCTGATGATATTAAAAATCTGTTTAATACATCTCTATTCGTATTTATTTCTGCAAGATTTCCGGCTAAAATGCTCTCGGAATCGTTTGTATTCCTTATTGCTCGCTTCTTGGGCTTCCTTGGACAATTGACCAAGTGCAGGCTTGAATTATCTCTTTTGAGTGAATCAGAAGTTTGTGTATGCTTGCAGGCATGTGGTACCATGCGTAGTGCGCTAGATATATGTTTTTTTCTTTCATTGGCATAGCTTGTAAACTTGTCTGTATCAATTTCATATTCACTCGATATTGCTTCGAATAAAATTCAGAAATGGTAGATCAAATAAATGCTGATGCCTGTCATACCCGCGCTCATCTCAACGTTTCTAAAAAATATTCGCGCGTGTGATACCATCATTCGTATTGCCTGCTACTTACATGTCAACTAGCTGTTCCATTTCATCCCGAAATCGTTTTTTAATGTGGCTTTTCTTGTTCGCAACTAACTTCTGTCTACTGTCTAACTTGTAAGAAATGTGTACTAGACATTCAAATGATCGAATCCAAGAATGCGAGGGATAAATCCCAAAGTTGCCCATTTTTCTTCTTTAGAGCTGCAGAGTTGTATTGGTACATAGATAAATGATCGTTAATTATATGCGCGATGTTAACTCATAAAATAAAATGTATGGGTCGCGCAGCTGAGCGCAAAATGCCTTAACGGATTCTGGAAGTATATAGTCCGGAGAAGGTAATTTTAATGCCTTCAAGCAAATCGGTAATTACCACAATTTGCTGAGATCGGTGGTATTCAAACTTACTAAAAAGATTCCTTAGATAACAGGCAAGAAATTGGTTGCTACTTACTTCACGCTAACACGATGAATTTGAGTCAGTCAGTTGTCTTGTGAAGGGTGCTATGGTGGTTTTTGTCGAATTTATGTTTAGCCCAGCTGACGGACCAATCTTTAGTAATTTTTAGTGTTTTTGATATCACACAGGGTCTCCTCCATCCTGTCTCTGGTTCTAATTACTAAAGGGTGATTTTTTAAAAGCTATAGGAAAGTTTTTCAAAAAAAAAAACACAAAATTCAAAAAAATGCATGAAATTTTTATTTGAATCGATAGTACGGTCCATATAATTTAATGTTTGAAGATTATTTCATGCAAATGTTGACCTTGACTGCGCCTCAAATGGTCCATCCGCTTAGTCCAATTTTGGCGTACTCTTTCCAACATTTCGGCCGGTATCTCGCGAATAAATGCTTCAATGTTGTCTTACAATACGTCAATTGAAGCGGGCTTGTCTGTATAGACATGAGCTTTAACATAGCCCCACAAAAAATAGTCTAAAGGCGTTAAATCGCACGATCTAGGCGGCCAATTGACCGGTCCCGAACGTGAAATAAAATGTTCACCGAACTCGCCCTCAATAAGTCCATTGTTGCGAGTGCTGTGTGGCAATTCAAGCTCTTGCATTTTGGGCAAAAAAAAGTTGGATATCATCTCACGGTAGCGCTCCATTCCCAGTTACGTTACGATTTGCATCATCTTTGAAGAAGTACGGTACAATGATGCCACCAGCCCATAAACCGCACCAAACTGTGACTTTTTCTGGATGCATTGGTAGCTCTTGCAATGCTTCTGGCTGATATTTACTCCAAAATCGACAATTCTGCTTATTTACGTACCCATTGTGCCAAAAATGAGCTTCGTCGCTGAACACAATTGAACACACAAATCACAACAAAACAGAGCACGCATTTTGATAATAAAATTCAATAATTTGCAAGCGTTATTCGTTTGTAAGACAATTCATGGTTAAATTATAGACCAAACTGAAGATGTTTGACAGTGAAACAAAACAAGAAACGTGCGTCAGCTGTTTAAACCAGTGTTGCCAAAAAGATAATAGCTAAAAAGTCACCTTTTATAACATCGGCATATGCCTGACATTTGATGCCGTGATTTGTTAGTATCTCCAGCAGTTCGTCTACAACTACACTCCACATTAGAGGAGATAAAGCTCCTCCTTGAGGGCATCCTTTTGTTATGTTGACATTTATTGTACCTTCTGATGTATGCGTCTCAGATGTTGTGTGCCCTTGTAATATAGATTGCCGGGCTTTGTCGGTTCAGGACTGATTCAGTCAACAATCCATTGCATAGTTATCACCACGCTACACCGTCTTCAACACCGATCTCTGTCTGAATCTCTGAACTTGTTTTTCGTTTTAAACGACAAACACACGCAATGGATAACCTAAAACTTTCTTTGCATAAATAATATGTATGTACATATGATGACAAATATAAACAACAATCGTCAATCGCGCCTACTAGTCCATGTGGTACGATGAAGTGAATCAATGCATAACCAATCATTGCACGGAACTTTATAGAAATTGATACCAAATCGTTGCAATTTTCGACTTCGTTGTGAATGCAATTACCGGTCTAGATTTCCTATTTGTTATGAGTCAGTGCGCAATCGATGTTTACATCAGTCTATGCGATTATTTCCGAGAAACTGATTGCAAGATATAATGAGTTTTCAATAAGGTCTCAGTGGTGGTTACGTAAATCAGGGGTTATGGTGGATTAGAAATGACTCAGACATGAATTCCATTTGCATGTCAATTGTTGTATTGTAGTTTTATTTTGAACTGAACACTCACCAAAGTCGCGTCCTATTTATTTTTTATCAACCACGGTAAATCAGAGAGCTCAGGACTTCTACTGCACAGTGTATTCCAGGCAGAAATAGATCGGACAAAAATAGTGATGACTATCACTGGCATGATTGACTCTCCTTTTTCGATGTATCATTTCCACCTTGAGCTGTGTCAAAGTTCCGCCATGATATGTGATTTTTCTTACTCATCCTGAATGAAATTCTGTACGACCTCGGCAATGTGTTCGGACAAACTTGATGTCGATCGATCTACTGATCGTCCTGCCAAATGACTTCCATTTTCCTTCAGAGGCCAGTTAAGAACGAAGATGTGTTGGTTGCTGGGAGATGTGCATACAATCGACTTTAAGACGCTCGTTAAAATTTGTTGACCAGTCTCCCATTCACACAGTCGAATCAAGTTACAAGCAAAAATAACGAGAAGTCATTACACCTCGTAGTAACTTGACAGCGTCAAGTTGGTGTGGACATATTAATCAACTCAAAACAGAGTAACCCCTCGGCATTAAATTAAATTCTCACTCACGCTCGGAAATTAGATTACAGACTGAACAACTTTTACTTTCAAGCTGTTCCATGCATGCGCCCCGATATAGCATTGTTTCGCTCTCAACACTTGCAGCACAGCAAAGTTGAGGGTTGTTTATGTGTAGCGGCGCGCACCGTACCACAACTTCCTCTCTTCCTATTGTTTCCACGATGTACACTATGGCGTACTAGAGATGGCAACACAAATGGGGTTACAATAATAAATGCCAGTGCACATGATTTAATTGGACTTGGCGCGGACCATGCAGGACGTTCGATGGAGACTTCTAGCCTAGATAGCCATCTGGTTGTGAATGACGTGACCTTGGCCACTTGAGATGTGGAATATGGACCTCTGCTCAAGGAAACTGAACATGTAAGCGAAACGTGTGCATCTTATGCCGATGAGATTGATATCTGCAAGAGTTTCCCAGCATGTTGTATAGACGACAAGTGAGAGACACCTGTTGTGTGGTTTCGTGCCCAGCCAGGTTCTTGGAAAGCCTTTTCGACGTGATAGGGGAAGTCAATTAAGAAGCCATTGAATTATCTGTAGTCTCTCCTGAGACTCGATAACTGGAAAACGCAATTAGCAAGTGACTCTCCTGACAGCTCACCTCACTTCACATTTCAAAGACACGTCTAGAGCATATGAGTCATTAGCGAGTGTCCCTTAAAGAGAAATGGAACAAGATCAGCGCTAGTCGGCTGGTGGAGGGGGAGGAGAACACGTTCTTGTGTTATTGCTGACCACCATATTCCCCTGAGTGCTGCAGACTAGCTGTCATCTTTGCCGGCTGTGCACATGCACATTGGCACATGTACGTGGCTTCGAATGGAACCCCTGCGACAATGGCTGCTTTAATTAAGCCTGCACATGGAAGTTGTTATTTCCCGAAGGGGTGGGGAGGAAATGCGGATGGTGGGCCTGATAGGAAGGAGGCTATTAAGTGGTGGTGCCCTAATGCAGCTCGTCTAATTGCACCGAGTAGATTGATCTCTGTGCTAGGGTGTTGGTGGTGGTGGCTGAATATTATGCATTAGTTCACCTCCCTCGTTCGTTCTCCCTCCAGTTGTGATGATTAGAGGGGGGTTTCAAATTGCTGTGCAATTGAGTAATGACGATTAAAAGTTATGATTGTGAACTAATGTAGGTCAGTGCTGACATTTTACTTTTTCCCCGGCGCACTTTATTGCTTTTTAAGTTGTTAAGTGTGAAGGTTTTATTGCGTTGCTAACGAGATTATTATGAGCTATTTCTTGCTTGGCAGTTGAATATTTTCTTGTTTACAACTGGAATTTCGGGAAGGTCTAAAGGCTGTTGTCAGTGTGTTGCGATTATATGACTTTACATGAGTGCAAATATGACGCTGGCAGCGGTTTAATGAACTTTTGGATTGTCGGTCGGTCATGTGGTCCATGTTCGGGACTCGATTGCGTAATAACTTGGCTGCAATAAATCACTCATAAGTTGAACAGACAATTTGTGATTTAATTTGAAAACGGCTTCGAACAGACAAACGTGGGAGTGGGCGACGTGGGACTTGAAAACCTAGTGGGATACCACATGCAGATTCACGACGTCAAATGTTATCGAACACACGATAGTTTCACGAAAAGTATGGCATGTCTGTCAATATTGTAGACATTATTTAAAATCACCTTCCCTAGCCTCAATGATATCAAAAGTGGGAGTGCGCCTTAAGGGGTTGCCAGTCCAAAGGGATCGTTAAATGTATGGAAACAGAAACATGCGTTAAATATCGAATAATGCACTGCACATTAGGTTTAGCATCTGTAAATTAGCACAGAGTCTTAAGTAGTAGGTAAGTATGACGGCCTTATGGCCTATATGGACCGCCGTGTTGTGTCCACTGTGCCCAAAATGGTTTACTACCGTGAGATCGTAATTTTAATTCAAAAAACATCCGAATTTATATGTGATTCATATGAAATCTTTTTATTTTAACACAACTTAAGTCCTCCAGATCTACGAAGAAGTGCTTTCGTATGAACTGAATCCTTTTCTTTGACAGGGCTAAACATTAGTGGATGGAATGTTGAATCGATTCTGTTTCTTGCTCATCTATGCACTGATTGGGATCTTTTTCGAGAATTTGTCTTCTCCAATAAACAAATGCTTCTCACGTCTATTGAGTCCATCGAATACTTAGACGAAGCGGCTTCTCAGCTTAACATCTTACTTAATTCCTATCAGGACAGCTGTGTCCCCAAGCCGCCACCATCATTAAACGCGAGTTGCCTTTGTGGAACGCTCAATGGTCTACTCTAAGAAATCTTTGAAAAGAAAACAAAGAGGTGGGACGAATACAACTCGGAATTGAGAAGATCCAAACGAGATACTTGGAGGAAATGCTGTGAAAACATTGCTGACATGACAGTAGCGGCACGAATCCACAAAGCACTCGTAAATTATTGGGCTGGAGGAAATGCTGTGAAAACATTGCTGACATGACAGTAGCGGCACGAATCCACAAAGCACTCGTAAGTTATTGGGCAGATCCAGTAGTAGGATTGTTAAAGAAACAAGACGGAACCTTCACGACGGACCGAGAAGACACACTTAGAACGATGCTTCAGGTACACTTCCCCGGTTCATCTTTTAACACATCCAATGTGCACTCGAACTCAGTAGACCACAGGGTCTTTGTCAACAAAAGGGTTAACAGTCTATCAGGGAAAATCTTCAGTAAAGACAAGGTCGTATGTGCGTAGGCACCTTGGACAGCAGCCACAACTCGGATTAACGAATGAGAAAACAAACTTCGCCTAGACTAGTGGACACATATCAATGGTCTTAGGCAATCAGGCCTTCATATAAGGAAATACTCAATCTTAACAAAGAAACCATAAGTTTGCTTACAAGCTTTCTTACCGGCAATTGTGGCCTGAACTACCACCTTAACAATATACACATGTGTCAGGTCTGTCGGCTCTTAAAAAACTCCACTACTAAAGACTTGCTAGCGTTCATGAGAGGAGTAGTACTTCTTTTGCTTCGTCTTCCAGGGTATTCCTTATGAAGCTAAGATTCTCCCGGCTTAGCTCCCTTCTTCGCCAAACATTTCCTTTGATTCCAGTCGGATCCGGTAACCACCAACATAGGTTCACCGTGACTGACGCTCTGTCTGCATAACCTGACCAGCTTTGATGTCAGAATGTCGAATGCTATAGCGGGTGTAGCCTGGATGACTCACGGGATGAAGATGCTTTCCACGATACCAGAGAACCGTAAAGTCAAAATGGGTCTTACTGTCCTGATGTAGGTATAGCCAGTATAGCGTTCTTCATATGGTCCTGCACATTTGGCGTGAGTAAGGCTGTATTTGACAGCTATGGAGATAGCTAAGGTTTTTTCTATTGAGCTTTATGACTGCCCAAACGCATTGCCAGTAACCGCGAAGCTTCGTGAACAACTTCCATTTCTTTATTAAAATCCATGTTAATTTAAAATTAAGTTTTCTGTTTACTTAAACGTTTTGGAAACATCCCCACAGATCTCCACACCTGCAGAATGTCAGTGTTTGTCTTACAGTGTCTTACGGTTCCTGGACTCTTCACCTTTTGACAAGGTCCTGTATGTTCTACTTTCAAGTGAACGATACTCAAACTTCTTGATTTGCCAGGAAAGTTTAGTTCTCTATTTCTTAACCATGCTGGGCTTACAAAAAATGCTTGCATGCGACTTCGCTTCACGTTGCGCAGTCTTTAATAGTTTTGACACGCTACGCTTGCATAGCATTTGTAAGACCTCCAGTTTCTGAATCCAAAGTTAAGATCAAGCAGGGAGTGAGACGAGCTGTTTGTATTTTCCCAAGCGATGGTCGATTCCGATCGTTTGAACAGCTGTAAAGTTTTCTTTTTTTTAATATCTATTTGTACTTGGAAAATGTACTCTGTTAGAACTAAACTTTAGCTATCCGTCGCTCATTGGCCCGTTGTTCAATCGCTCAACTGCTCGTCGCTTACTACGTAGCCATTGAAATCCTTTCTCGTGTTCTTTCTTCACCGAAATCGGCCTTTTCAATAACGGGCAGAATACACCCGCCATTTATTTTCATTTAGAAATTTTAAGAATTCTGAATTCTTTAATTTAATTTGAGTTTATCTTTGAAATGTCCCACTTTTCTAACGAATCATATATTTTTCTCCTTTCATTTCAGACACAACACAATCGTCTTTAAATGGATGATATCCTCGCATGCAGTCACTTCCGGTCGCAGCTGACATTTACTGACGCCAAACAGCACCTGCGCACAATCCAACACGCAGCCAAACGCCACAACGCCCCTCATTCCGCGTGTGTTTAGTTTAGCTATTATCCCCTTAATTCTGAAAATTTGAAGACTTCGTGTCTTCCATAGGTTTCACATTTCGTCTTGTGTTTTTTTTTTAGGCTTTACTTCAATTTTACAATTTTCCTTTTTTATTTTTATTTTTTAAAGCGTTACGTACACTCTCCTTTTGGAGAGCGAACCATCTGAACATCAAAAGAACATAAATCCTAATCAAACATAAACAGCACATCCCCCTCTCTAGCCCATCCACTCATCGATGAGTCTTATGAGGGAATATAGTTACCAATCATCTCGTGTTCTCGCATGCAATCCGAAAAAAGAAACCAACAACAAAGTGAACGATTCGTTTTAATCAATCAATCATTGTCGTCATCGTCAACGTCGTCGTTTATTATTATATATATATATTTAAACTAAGATACATAGAGGAAATACAAACTAGTTGTAGAGAAGATAAAGATATACAAACAAACAAAAAAAAAATAAAACAAATTAGAAGAAATCTCTAGAATTCGCGTTAATGAACAATTATGTCTGCCACAATGCGTACAACATTGCAAACCGTGCCAGAATCTCTACCCGCCGATCATGTTAAGAATGGTGGAACATCAACGCCGGGCTCGGTGTCAGCCGGTGGTGCGGTGAACGCATCCGCCGCAATTGTTGCCCTGCAGCAGCAGCAGCAACAACAACAGCAGCAGCAGCAGCAGCAACAACAACAACAGCACAGCACACACAACAGTAGCAGTTCGGTGCAATCGATCAAAGATAACCACCATCACCATCATCAGCATCCACATCATCATCAACATGATTCGACAAATGCCAACATCATAGCTCCAACACCACCCCTATCGGGCACAGCTGCAGCCACAACAACAGCAACCACCACGTCATCGATGGTCACCAATGCCCTGGCGTCCTTGCAGCATCATGTGAGCAATAATTCGGTGACCGTTGTCACAACTGCGGCAGCAACAAATCAATCGGGCATCACATCGTCTGCAACATCGGGATCGGTGTCTTCCGCAACTGCTGCCGGAACAACAAACAGTGTCACCGGTGGTGGTGTTGTGGGCACTGCCGTTGCCGCTGCAGCCGCCCCAACCACAAATCATCATCATACACCGTCTGTAACGTCGTCTGGCGGCGGCAGTGGTGGCGGCGGCGGTGCCACTGTGACCGGCATCAATAAAACTGTTCTATCTCACTCACATTCGAATTCGTCTGCAATGAAGCAAAGGTCATCCTCGGCTAAGGTGAGTCCTATTTTTGTATAAGTCTATTATCATTTCCGTTCTCCTTGTTGTTGTTGCATTTAATGGTTAACAAAAGAAGATCATGGGCGTAGCCATCAACTTTCAATACAACGTGGCGTTCGTAGTCGCCGACATCGATTTGCTTTCCGCCATGACGTCATTGGGCACACGCACACTTTGGCTAATTAAATTCTATTTTCACCCCTCCGACGTTTGTTTATTTACTTACAATGTTTGCCATACATACATACATATCCCGTGCTTATAGCGTTTGTCGGGCTTACTTAGCGCAGGGCACTGCGGCGTACTACATTGGTGCTCCTCGGTTCATTTGTTGTGTTCACTTAATTTTTGTGTAAAGAGGAGCCAGTTCTGGTCTGGTCTGAATGTCTCACATATGCGAATATGTTTATCTGAGCATTTGGTGTGATCAAGATCAAGGCGAAAAGCAACAGGCTTTTGGCACTTAGATGTGCTTTTGAATCACTTTCTAGTCTGGTAGGGATTTTACGCCTCTCTTGATTTTTATTAAATGGTGGTTGCTTCGAATTCAGGGTTAGCTCTTATGTGCAGTAAATAAAAACCCTGTTGGGAATTTCATTCGTTTCTGTTTGTCTTGCTTTCATCGTTTTCGGAAACATCTGAGAGATAGCTTTAGGTTCAGACAACGGTTGTGTATGAAGGGATGGCAGTACGATTTAGTGAACAAACTTTAATTGAACTGGTTTTCGTTCACATATATTTTCTCACTAAAATGTCATTTATAGGCATCTATGCTTTTGCATTTGAAACTGAGCTCCTAGCACATTTTGAGATTCCTGTCACACTTTTGAGAGTTAGTTTTGACAACAGCTTCATAAGTTGCAATTAGCTAGACCGGGTTGTAAAATTCGTGCAGAACTTCAAAGAGCCGCATACCTAATTGATCTAAATCGCTAAAGAAGTAGGCTCCATCTGATTGCCGCCTAGGTTGAGTAGATGCGTTTGCCGTTTCCTCGTGATCTGTAGGAGTCGATGGTGAAGGCTCTCATATTAGACAGAGACCAGCAATGACAGCCACTATCATGTTTAGTTTGAATCTGTGAGGAGATCCGCTTGGGATCTAACTTAGACGAGATTTTTCGACTTCGGTCTAAAAAGTGGCCTTCGGTCGGACTCTAGTGATCACACGCGCATTTGAACTCGAATGCAGTTCTGTTTTCGAACTGTCTGTGTGGACAGTCCCGTCCATTTTTTTCCCTTGGACCCGACGACAGCTTGTCCACGAAAGGAAGAGCTGTTGCGCATCATCACTCCTTGTATAATTGTATGTAAGGGTTGGAGGAACAGTTTGGTAAGCCTTGTCCATAACGCTATGATCCGCAGCAGAGTTAGTGCTTTGTTCAGCTATCAAGTCCTTGAGAGAGAGCGATACCCTTTCCAATGCTTCTGTTAAGCGATCTTGAAACATTTGAAGATGCACAAAAGAGGCTAGTAATCACGAAGCATAGTTCACTTCATTGAAAGGTTTATACGCCAAAATGACTCCTCGTGATTGTGCCAAAACCCCAAGATTCACACAATTTCGTATTCAATCTTCTGAACGCATTCCCCTAAACTGCATTACCGGCATTTTTGTTTAAGGTCACGATCACTCCTCCCTCACCTTTCAGTGGCCCGTAAAAAAAATAAATTCAAATTCATCCTCAGCACAATTCATTTATGACGTCGTCAACAAAAAAATTACTCCTAACTTTCCAATTTCGCTCGACTTTATTGACAAACATTTTATGAGAACACCACGTTTCCTCTTTTTTCACATTCAACAGCATTTCAATTAGGCCTTGATGTGATGAGCCATTCAAACCATGAACTCATCTCGACGCATGAAATCATCATACACCGCGTTATCCCCTCAACCTGTATGCGAGTGAAACCCATTTTAATCAATAAACTTCCTAAAACCACCCACCACCCGCCTGATGTTCCCCTAATGGAAGGGATGCCTCGTGTAGGGAAAAAATAATGTTTTCCTGGTTTCCTATTGATTTCCTATTCTGGCTGCTGCTATCTGACGCCAGTCGTCTGCAGAACATAATGCTCATCCTTTTTGTTGGTAAGTCAATCAATCAGCTCCACGGGAGGGATGACTGAGAACCCGACAAGTAACAGCGTTGTTGCTTTAGAAAATACATAGCTTTTTTTCCTGGAATGAAGTGCTCACAAGTAGTTTTCATTTTTTAGAAAAGAATCACAAAAACACGAGTCTGCGCAGTAAGTGCATCCTTTCAGTCAGTCACTACCCGGGCAAAAGTCGGAGCTTAAGGGTGTGCTTGTGTATGTGTTTGACAACGTTCAGCGGTTATTACTCCTCCACGTCATTTTGGATTAGTATTTGTTGTTTGCCACAACAGAGGTTGAATACTTGTTGTCGTCCCATAACTGGTTTACGTAATTCTTTGTCGACAAGAGAATGTTTGATAGTTAGGTCATAGGTGAAGTGAAAACTTCAATGGTTGACAATATGACTTCATTGTTGGTAGAATTAAATGATTGAAGGACACAAAGGCAGAGAAAAGAGACTCACCGGATTTTACTTGTTCAGTCTTCCGGTGGCTGGCCCAGTTTCATGACGCAATGCGTTCGGTATGCAAGTCCTTAAAAGGAGAATGAGGACATACTGTGCTGTGCTGTGCAGTGCATAATCGTTGCGAATGGGATTTATAATTGCGTTACACAATTTCATCTCCTTGCGATGGACGGTTGAAGTGGTCTTGTACCTCATTCTTATGCGCTCTCAATTATTCATGACTGAATTGAGTCAGTCTTCGTTTACAAACTCGTTCACTGCATTGTTTGCATTGTTTTTTTTTTTCCATTTGCATTCATTCATACGCTTAGCATCGTTTGGGCATGATTTCCATATGGGTATCTCTTACCGATGATTACTTATTCAATCCACACGTTCACAACAAGTCATGTCCACATTCTGTGCATTGTTTTTTCTGCGCCTTGTGTTTTCTTTTTTTTTTTATAAATAATCTGTTGCATGAACTCATCTGACGGTTTGATTGTTCTCCCAGGACTCTTTGTTCGTTGAGAATCAATTAAAATGCAAACTGAATCAAATCCCTCCCGTTGTTCAATTGTATTCAGTCCCTATTTGACAATTAACAAGGATATCTGGATAAAGTTCTTGTCGTCTTGGCTGTGAATTGACTTATCCCAACTTCATTTCATGTTAGATCTGTTAAAGGAACTGCCAGTATGGTAAAAAAAAAGATTTTAATTCTGGGTTCACTGGAAATTAAGGTCTTGCGATATTTCAAAAATTTAAAGTCACAACTTTCTTTCGTACACTTGCTTCCCTCACAGCCAAGAACTGAATGAAATAGATTCCCTCGATTGGGTACCCTCATGCGTGCGTGAAGCTACAGAGTAGCCAACATCAGATTGTCAGGGGACCATCCGTTCGTCTTGGGACCATCCGTCCGTATAGACTGCCAGAATTCCTGTCATTCCTGCAGTCCCAATGTACCCTTGTTTTGGATTCGAGTCTTATGACTTAGTCCCAGAACGGGATTTATTGTCCATTGTGAAGGTTACACTCTGAAGTAAGGTGGCAGAGAACATCCACTATCTCCTTTAATAACTCTCGAGACTGCTTCATCGTTCTTGATGACGAGAAACCGCAGGTTAAGCGATGTTTTGGCGGCTGACTATTTTATTTGAGTGACTTGTCCGATCACAAACCACACTTCCTTGTCAGAGAGTACAAGCCTTATGAAACAAGCACAACATCCTCCGTAAACCGTCTGAAATTGTATACACATCGAAGGCCATCTGGAAGTTGGTCAAGTTTGCTTTTGTTGCTTCTGTGACATGGCCACATTCATTCACATAGTAATTGAATCATTTCTATTTCTATACCTCCACATTCCTGTCTGGCTGGCGACAAACGTCAAAATTAACTGCGTGTAGGTCGGAGCATGCAACCACTTTCCTTAAAACACGCTCACTACAAGTTCGAAATCGAAAACGAAATGTGTTCCATCATTTATTGGGAGCAAATAGAAAACAAACTCTCTCTTGTTTCCCAAATTTTATTATCTGAACACAATAAGTTCATCTTGTTGACATGCCACGTCCGCATAATCCCCGCAGAGCATAGCCCAAGCAACTATTTGTAGAAGACTACACACCCGGAATCGATTTTTCTAATTTCTGTTTGTTGTTGCCTTTCTTTCGTGAAACATAAAAGTATTTTTATAAAAACGCAAAAAAAAAAAAGGAAGGGAGACCGTATCCATTCAATGTCCACTGCGGTACGAAGTACGACCGATAGAGACTAGTGCGTATTTTTAGAAAGCAAACATCTCGTCGGCGAAAATGCCAGCTTTTAACGTTTGCAACAAGAAAACACATTTTTCCGTTTACATGCGGGTTTTCTTTTTTTTTTTTTTTTTTTTGAAAATTCTCACCCTGAAGAGGTTAGGTTTTCCGAATGGCTGATGAGTGTGTGTATTCAAAACTTTTGCGTCTAGAATAGGACACATGTGCTCGAGGGTATCGCATCATCATCATTCACTGGCTGAAGCAGATGCAGATGTTGTTGAATTTCTTGATAATTTTTAGTGAATAACGACAAATGTTCAAAAATTGGCGTCAAATGATGATTCAATATCTTTCAAAACGGCGAGACGAATTTAATTTTGAATTCCTTTTGTGGTCTTGAAGTTTGAGTGTAACATTTTTAATTGAATTTGATTTCGAGTGGATTGCCAATTTTGATAAAGCGCTGAGTCAGGGTCAGGTTAAGTTCAATTGGTTGACTGCAGATTTCAGTAACGTCTAAACAAATATAGGCCCATTTCAGATACCACGCGGTGTCAGAAATTAACAACAGGCGCTGGTTAATAAAGCAGTATGAGTATGTGAGAAGTGTTCCATTTTTGTGGGGAATTTCAAGCGTTTCGTATTCCCGAGGTGGGACCGTATTTATTTACAGTGCTTTCAAGAGGTCAGCAAGCTGCGCTGACGGACCTCCAGGTGTTGCGGAAATGGCTCATTTTCTGCCAATCACATTTTTCTTGCTACTCTACGGCAACGCATTAATTTGTTTTTCAGCTACTTAAGGTTGTCATATTTTTCTCACAGCTAAGCAAAATTGCGGACTTAAAAATGTTGCCCAGGACACGATTTTCCATATTACTAGAATCGGAGGGCTGCTGTTAGAATGTAACAATGGAAATTACACCTTGTTCGAGTGCTGCTCTGGTGGTTAAGAATTCCGTAAACATTCGTTTACTTAACCGTATGCATAAGTTAAGAGTCAAGAAGAAAGGGAATTCTGGGTTAAGTAAGTTGCTCTGATAGATTAAGTTACTACCACGGAGTAATCAGAAAGAAAGGAGGATAAGATATACCCGCCAATTTTATGATCTGCACCAAGATGGGGATGTAGTCCGTTGACTGCCCTAGCTCGGTCACATCAAGCGCACCCATGCTACAAGAAGATTGGATCTCCGTTGACCTACCAAGTCATCGAAGACGTAAGACAGCTCGATCTTGAAAACTGGAATCGGTAGGGGGTTGTCGGCCTGAGAAGTATACAAACTCATTCGGTCGACAATTTCAACATAACTTAGCCGCTGATGAATGCTTATCTCTTTCCTCTTCAGACAACATTTTTGATTGCGAATGCAAAGGTGGTCCCTATGATGCAGCGGCATCGTCAAGCGAAATTAGACTTTGTACAAGAATGTGAGGAAATTAGATCCGCCTGGTGGCTGTTGATCAGTGCTGCCAATTTTTGTGATAATTACCACACCGTAGAAGAAAACTCGTACTACTATTTTGAACTCTCACTCAATAATCCCGACGAATAAAAATGAAATGAATGTATTTCGAGGAAAATTTACATTTTCCTTCTACCTTTTTACTAAATCGGGAAAATAAGACTTGTTATTATTAAAACTGGCAGCATTGAGCCCTTTTAAATGATAAAATTCAGTCTGACTGACTATAGAGTATAGGCATTTGCCTTTAGTAATTGCTCCATGCTTTTCTGTTTCCCTCTCTCTTTCCCGCATAAATGTTGTCTCTTACTCATACATGCGTTACATGCTTCCGATTCACCCAACGTTGAGAACACGACAAATTTGAATTCAGAAAAGATTCCTGTACCCATACGACACAGGCTACGCTCGCACTTTTCGGCTTCCTCCTTTCCTTACCCACACATCTCGCAGGCAGCCCAACGGATTTTTAACGTGGGAAAGGGCTCTAGTTCACTGCTATCTTTAAATAAACAATTTGTTTTAAACTTCTTTCTTTAAACTTTGGAAAGAAACTTGCAAAATAAAACGGTCTTTATTTGAAATGTTTCATATTCAGTTTGTTTTTAAAAGCTCTTCAATCCATTTCGGGTACATGTTGCTAAGCTCATTTGGTTTGTCTGGAAGCACTGTGTGAAACTGCACTACCGACATATCATATGGTGAGTAGACATGATAAACAGTACATGTACCAACTCAACATCTCGGTTTGTGTCCTCACTGCTAATGTTGAAAATTCCCAAAGTTCATAGCGTGTGCTTTCGCCGTACATGGTTTGTATCTAATCTTGATTTTCTTACAAATTACTGTACATAAGCCCAAATTGTCCATTTTGTGAAAATTGAAAGTTGATGGTCACTCAATTCCATGAAACATATGCAACAACAACAAAATATATTTAAATATGAATTTGTATAGCTTTATTTTTGAAACAGCTTCTATCTCATCGGTCTTGGTTTGTCGTTGTCCCTCGTTATTTTATTGTAATGTGATTTGTCCGAATCGATACTCGATGAATACAAAAAAAAAATCTTTTCTCATTCCTACAGATGGTGGTGGGGTGGTTTTGTTCTTCACATTCAAACACGTTATATTCGTACTCCTAATTATTAGTTTGTCAAGAACATACATAAATCACATAATTACCTTGGTGTTTTTCTTTTTCGTTATTCTTTCGAACATTTAAAAACAACATTTGACATTTATACACATTTTAAGAGTTGTGTGTAAATGTGTATTTAATTAACACAAGACAACTGGTATGAGAATACATGTGGAAACATGCATTCGGGCATAGATAGTGTGTTGGGAAGGAGAAGGCTTATTTTTAGAATTGAGTTACTGTGGCCTGATAATTATTGTGTCCAAATTTTCAACAAATACAAGGTGCGTCCGGCATACAGTGGCGGATGAGAGTTTGTGTTTGGAAAATTGAAAAAAAAATTTAGTTTTTGATAATCGAATTAATTTGCAATGCACCCGGGGAATAACTTTACACAGTCATTCATTTTGTGGCGACAACAAAATTAAAAAAAAAAACATGTACAGTGGTTGTCTAATATAACAAATGATATAATGTGTAGTCATTGACACCAATGAATTTAAAGAAAAAACCCCTATATCGACTTCGTTATACTGGACCACCACTGTATTTGATTAAGTAAAATTTTTATTTCAATATATCATTTGTATCTTGTTATTATGCACGGAATGTTTAACATCATTTGAATGTCCGCCACGGGAGCTCTTGTCTTGTGTCGATCCTAGCAAGGTATTTTTTGAAAGAAGGCCCTCACTGGAGGAGGCTTTTTAACTTTGCCAGTTTGCCCTGGGAGTGGGGCTATCATAAGGCGCCGTGTTAGTTGGAGAGGCGTGTTGACTCCGGTGGAAGAAAAAATAAACTTTATAAGGGCGCGAATGCAAATCCAATCAAACCATGTGAAATGTGCTGTAAGACAAGCCGTGCAACCGATTAATCTGATTCGTTTTCAACGGCTCAACTAACGACAGCAACATTTTCTGTAGAGCTTACATTTCGATTGAAAATTTTGTGACACAAACTGACAACTTTGAACTTTCACTGTGGACGCACCCTTAAACCAATGACCAAACTGTCAACGTATAAACATTCAGTAAAAACCGTGACGGAGACTTTTAAAGGGCTATCGCCATTCTCGTTCCAGTAGACAATACATTCATAGTCTTGTGAACAAATTTGAGTCTAAACGCGTCCCATAGAGACAACAGGTTGTTTAAAGCGATATTGCTGTCGTTCAATCATCCGAGTCAATCAGTCGATTGCACGGTATATTAATGAATTGGACATTGGCGAATTCTTGTACTATCCTTGAATTAAGATGAAGTTAACTCAAGACCTTAAGCCACTCGGCCATATCAACTATGAAGCGATGTATGTACATCCTCGGATTGTGATCTAGAAATGGAAGGATTTTCTTTTCTTTTTAGAATGTATGCACTCTCGAATGACTGCTGGGAAACATGGATGTCAAATCCGGACCACGAGTTGGATCATGCTCTACTTAAAACTCCATTCAGTAACACGGTATACTTGGATCTTAACCTGACTCCCATTTTATCCAAACGTTGACACATTTCATGTCTTAAATGCATGAATTAATTCACAACAACTATAATTTTTCCATACAAAGCAGAAGACAACACGCCCAGCCGACAAGACACTTGTGTCATGCTCAAAACTTAAGACAAAATGTCTAAAGACAGATGATAGAAGATTAACAACCCTGACACAGGCAAACTAACCCACGTCAACCTGTCTACTTACCTTGCTACTGAACGAATACAACGTGCGTGCTGTCACATTCAAGATGTCATCTTACTTGTTGTTTTGACGCCGGGCGGTAGCCGGGAGAGTGGTTTATCAGCAATTGCATCCGATTGCTTTTTCAGTCTGTAAATGACCTTGACCGGAGTCAAGTGTGTGGGATGTGATGTGGGAAAGTCTGCATAGGAAGACTGTATGAACTCATCTCCACAGTTTAAGTGAATACGAACGGAAAACGTTAAAAATGTGCGTCATATTTGTAATTGACAAACATTCATTCATCTTGGATATATCCACATGACTTGTTATCTACCAAAGAGAAGTCATTCCGGCGGCACACATGTGAAAATAAAAGCCTATAATCAGTGAGCGAAGACGACAGCGTCGCGGTTGGCGGCAACGACAACGGCAAGGCAAAAGTAATTGCAAAAGTTTTCAATTCCACAACACACCGCAACCACACACACACACAGAAGACGAACAACAACTCGCTGAGCTGAGTATCTGAGACCTACAAGATACGAAGTACGTTCGAATTTATTTCGTGTGTAGCTTGCTGCGGTTCACAATGAGACCTAAATTAATTATGATTTATTGTTGCAATTGTCAAAGTTTAAACGTTTGATAAGCTTGTGCAGGATTCAATTTAACACGGCCGCTTAGTCCGTTAGTCGCTTAGTCGTCTCGTCCCTCTACACACCGTGTACGTGTCAGGTTTTCGACCTTTTTTTTTCACACACCGGATCTGTGTACGAGTATCTCAGACCGAACTTGCACAAATTAGTGTCTGTCTAATATATTCTTATTTCAATTTTTGATTCAATTCAGTGTGACGGTCATTCCAAAGTTAATTCAACTTTCCTCGATTTATCCGTGGAGTCAATTCACTTACGTCTGACCATTATCTGTATTCGTTCCACCTACTATCTGCTGCCGGTGGTGTGGGTGTGGTGTGTCGTCTCGTATCGCGTCGTATTCAGGCATTCAATAAATAAGAACGCGCGAGGGAGCGCTGTTGTGAGAAGAAAGAGAAATTCGCAGCCCCATATGGTGGCTAGAGACTGAGAAACACATACAGGGCTGACCAAGATTGAAATGAGCTTTCAAACGTTGGACGTTTTTCAATTAAGTGTCACGTTGTGTCCAGCAAGGCAGGACGATACGAGCCGTAGCCACTGAGAATTAAAAATAAATAAATTAATTTTATTTGAATTGTTGCTGAGGCTTCTATAAATTATCTCTTCTATATGGTGTATGTGATCATATTTTTGTTCTCTGCTTTTTTCTTTCATGCGGCACGTGAGTCGACAGGGTGGTCTTGTTTATTGCTGGTTTAGACCGATCATTTGCATATCTTGCGGAGTCTTCTGGAACTATTCAGACTGGAATGTCGGTGCCATGCTGACAAGTTCACAATGGGAACATACTTAGGTATGAGGATCAGCCGAGTTTAGTCCGCGTGTGGTCCCATGCAAAGTGCCCCACGATCTCTTGTTACCTGTCTTCACCTCGCACGATATAGGACATCGCAACAGAGGGTGAAAGCCGCCGGAGACAGGTTTTCCATGAGCTCTACATAGCCTAGCCTCTGATATAGGAATTAAGATAACAGGCACATGTATTGCTTAGTTCGACCAGGTCATTGAAGAAGTAAGCCTTCGGGAGGATGCACTTACGGAGAGGATGTACAATAGTTTCCTGCTCTTTATCATCTCTACAGCTTCAGCAATTAGTTCCAATAGCGCAATGCCCAGTGATGACGCCGTTAAGAGTCCTGAGAGTCGGCTTGCTCATTCTGATCAGGCTGTGTGATCGTCTTGGATTATTGTTTTGTACTGATGTACCCTGTGTCTGAACGAGTGCCCTTTTTAGGAAATTCGTCAGCTTCAGTGCTTAGACGTGTGACTTTCGTCACCGTACATCATGTACAGCCATGAACACAACGCAGCCTACTTAGTGTCGTCAACTTTCTTCAGCTCTTGAGTCAGCTGGAATTTGTACAGATATAGGCCCAAGTCCGGACGTAAGATGGGCCACAATGGCCATGTCTACGAAAGGCCGAGTTCTTGTATGTGACACAGATTTCAGCGCCTCCTGTACACTCTCAATGGCAGTGGCGAAGTGTTCGCTTTTTTGTTTGTTGTGGACGTTGGTTGAATGTTGTTGTGTGCTCGACGCTTGCTATTCACGTTTTAATGTCTGAAAAAAAAAAACAAATTAACAACAGATGAAACATTATAGTCGCCTTGAACTGTCAAAATCTACTCGTCCGCATTGGAAACCTCTTTATATAAGATGGAACGTTTGTTTGTGCCCGCTGAACATCTAAACCCCTGTACTCAAGTTCTAAGAAATCGATTAGGAGTCGGTTATAGGCTACATAATCAATCCCCATAAATTTGATCCACTTAAGTGCCCACTATTGTTTAGATACTAGATTTGTTGTCGAACATGTAGACAATATTAATATATTATCGAATATATGTCATGGGCCGCTGGTAAATAAATGTCTCCATGACTGGTCGAATGTTCCGTCCCGGAGGCCGTATATTTGATTCACCTGATATGTCATACACAGCATCCAGCATTTCAATCAAAATTCCATTTCGCCGTAAGTATTCCATCTCAGCAGCAGCACCACCACCCAAGTAACCAAGCAACATCACCCTGTCTAACCAATTGACAGCATTCCATTGAAACATGAAATGATACACCACACGCCCCAAAGCGCATATGATACGTTCGCATGTGGTTCTGTGTAATTTGTTCGGTTTCATCTATAATGCGCCTAGCCCCCCCGCCTTATTTCTGTAGTCGCGGTAATTCGAGACTAAGCTTCAGTGCGACATGCATCTGCACGTGTCACTCATTGTTAGCGCGGCGACAAAATCTTTCAGTGGCTTTCGTTGTGTATCTTTACACTTTTATCTGTGCTCCCTAATCTCGTTTGCCATTGAGATTAATACGATAAACGATCTTAAGTACAAGCCTAATCTTCTCGTTGGCAATTAAAATTCACGGTCGCAAGTGTAATTTTGTTTCTCTCGCATCATCGTACGCAGGCTTTCACATAACCTTTGCTGGGCCTAAATATAGAACCGCATGCCGACAGTGTGTATGAATGATCCATTTGTCAATACGAGACTCTGAAGACGAGAGATAGGGACGATGTGCCTACCCACACCACACATCATTGCCACAGTTCTCTTTGCATTTAGTCATGGAATCTGTGTGTGTCAGCATTTCTTTTTGGGTAAGCATCCATAGCTTTTGTTGACTCAATTGAACTCAAATTGGCATCGGTCATGATTTCAATTTTTAAGGCCCATTGAGTGGGTATTCATGCGATGCCGGTGTGGAGAATGTTTTCAAGGTTCAAAATGGCCCTTAAGGTCTTCTGAAAGTGCGACATTTGAATGGGTCAATGACGTTTATAAACACATTCAGTTTTATTCATTTTTTTTTGAATGTCAGTGAATTGCTTTTAAATTGGCAGAGGAGGCGTCTAATGGATTGGAGCTTATTGTCTAAATCAAATTGTTTTTGCAGAAATCAATAATCGAAAGTTGAACGGACATTGGGCAATTTATCTGATTCTTTCAACCTAGAAATTTATTGCAAACATATGCTTGGTCTTAATCAAAATTTATAAGTTTCGCGAATCGAATCATGTGCAGATGGCGTCAATAGTGTGTGTTTGCCATTTAAGATCCATTTGAGAGAATCATTTTAGTAAACATCATTGACTTAAAGTGGACCCATGAAAAATCATATGGTTAGCAACAGAAACGTGAAATATGGCTTGTCGCATTTGACACGTTTTTGTGTAATTGTATAGACTTCTGATGTTTATCTTTAGAAAAACCTGCAGTTTGTGGACTTCCAGATGGAATTTTGTGTCCTTAAAGAATGTAAGAAATAGAACGGGACACATTTCTTCAGCTGAAATTTACTTACTAATCAGGCCTGTGTGTCGTAGGTCCAATCCATCAATCGTTGACGGTCCCGGATACACTGCTTGCAGTCATGAAGCCCAAGCTCTGTAGTGTCAATGATTGCGACCTCCCCTCATTCTCGAACCATGAGCCTCGGATTCGAAGACTTGGTGTCCATGAGCTCAATGTGGTCGATCCTGTGTATTCGACGAATTTTGTTTGCTTGTGTCTTCTCCACGGAACTTCCACGCAGACAGGACGTATAATATTTTGTGTGCATCCATATAGCAAGACTAGCAGAATAAGAGAATGCTTTTCGTACTTCGATTGAGAAGTTTAGACTCAAGTTGTTTCCAAAAAGTAGTAGTAGTAACTATGGTTGTCAAGAACGATTCTATGTCGGATCTCCATTAAGTTCTGATTTATGGAATTCACGTATCGCAATTATGATGTAAAAGTACACCGATCTGGCAGCAATCTGCACCAGTTTAAAATTAGTACTAACGCCTCCAGCTGTCAACTCATCTCTCATATGTCAGTCACCAATCAGAATTTGTCCTTTCACTGGACTTGTTCGTGTCCACACAACACACGACAGACATCTGTAAAATTATTTTTCAATGCACATTTTATTACGCCTGACAACTACAGTCTGGTGTCCTCCGTAGCCAACTTTAACCAATGTTGTGCTCCTTCTCCACGTGTACATCTCTCCCGCCTTAACGGCGTCACAACGTTCTATGTTACGTTGTTGTGCCACAATCTCGGAATCGTAAATACTTCGAGACAGAGTCTATACGCTCGCGCTTCGTTAACAGCTTTGATCTCGAAATCCAGCTGTCTCTTACGAAAGTGTCATAAACTGTAGTAAAGTGTAGTGACGCATGAAAGGCAGAATGAAAAAAAAAACACGCAATCCCATTTGGTTCTGAACTCTGCTATGGTTCAAGTGAGATCAAGTTATTGTTTTGGTTTGACTGAAAAATGGCGCTTAAATATCTCAAATAGTATGTACAGTTTCAACATCGCATTTAGAACGCATTTGCATTAGTATTGGGAGAGTGCTGATGGAATTTAGGAAGTTTGCTCTCAGAAACGATGGTCTAGACGATAATGACGAAGTTACATACAGCTAATTATCGACGATTGGACCGAAGCGATTTGATGAGACGCCAGTCCAATTGTCCATTTCTTTCGTTTACATCACGGAGAAAGTTTTTTGTTTGTTTAGTAAATCTCAGCTAATCATCAATTAACACCCTTAAGTCAAATATGGCCTATAATCTTTGACTTAACACGCGAACAACACATTTTCGATTTTTGAGGGTTAAAGGGTCAATTTGGCTTAGAGTTGTCTTGAAAAACGCAAGATATCTCGTTCTTCATCTCCTTCTTGAACTAGGAGACTTGAATTTGAAGATCCCCTCAATCAGAACATTGGTTTTCGTGCACTTAGCGTGGTGCCGAGACTTTGAATCTTCGGAAGAAGTGCCGTGAAGCAGTCGAGTTTCGTGGCTTACATGAGTTTGGTGGCTAGAGCTTCAAAGTCAACTCCCTGAACTACCACTTTCATACTCGTAAATTTACAATGCACGCTGATTCCGCCAAGCCAAATTTCTATCAAAAATATCCCAAAAAAACGATCAATAGTGTAAATTACTTGACCTGGGGATTCCAAAAGCTTGTGTATACAGACTTGTTTCCATTTCACAAACGCGAAAATGAGTGCGCTTATTTGATAAAAATTATTCACTCTGTTCCTAGCTGTGAAATAAGTGTTTACACCTGAAAAACTCGCGCCAGCAATGCCGATAGCAAATTATTTATATGAAGAGAAAATTCATGTCAAACATCAAACAACAATCCAGCCGATACCACATGTCGCCGATATCACATGCCCCTGTTGCAATTTAGGCAGAAATCTTTTAAGTCAAGGACATTTGCTCATCTAGATTCTAGAAATTGGACGGTGAAAATGAATGCCCTAAACGCTTGCACTGCCTTTCTCCCAACAAGGAAAGCTCTCTCGAGAAGTTATACAGTTTTAATAGCCATGATGTCAGGCCGCGCCGTCTGTTTTTACTCTTTGATGGCAATACCTTACCGCACATGTGGTGCACAATCGATTACAATTTGTATAAGCTTTCACATGCGTCTCCGGTATTCGATGTCATCAGCTGTTTTTTTTTTTTTTGTAACCCACTCACTGCCATGCGTTCATCGTGTCTGACGTTTTGGGGTGGGGCTGTCACTCGAATTTAAGGATACATGGCGTAAAGTTAATTGTTTGTGTCAATTTCCAAGGCCTCACATTGCTCCAGTAGCTCATTTGAAGCACCCCATTTACGTCCTCATTCTCACACATTTGAGAAGAGGATACATGATGTATACATCGACATTATTCAATTCACTTGAATCTGGTAACACTGATGATATCAACAAATAAGTGTTTTTTTTTGTTTTTATTCATTATGCAGATCACTTGTGATGTTTACAAAGTCTCCCCTCGTCAATAAATGAAAAAAAACAATGGCGGAGGAAAACAAAGAAAACAAAACGGTCTCCTTAAGTACGTCCAAGATCCAATAAACTCGTGTCTATAGCCTCCTCTCCTTGACCAGTGTGATAGCAAGCGAATTCCACTTGTTGGGTTCGAATAAATCAAGAGAAGAGAAGACCTGTAGCGGTGACGGGGACTGTGTGGCGTGTGTATGGAGCTTCGTTAAGTTTCGCCCGAAAGAGACAAACTCACACAGGCACGTGAAAAAGCGGGTGTTGTGTACAGTGTACGTGTGCGTAAGAGCAAACTTAATCAAATTAGAAGACGAGAGTTCATGGGTTAATTCCTTTTATTTTCGATTACCACTTGTGTTGATGTAAGAGGTTTTCTCTTCTGTTTTGTTTTGGCTTATTTTTTTTTGCTCGAGGTCTTCGGCAATAAGAGAGCAAGTTTTGCAGTTGACGCTCAAATTTTTTTTTTATAGTTCTGGGGCGTATTTTTCTTTCGTTAAAAAATGTTTTTTTATTTTTTGATATAATAACGTGTGTGGTTATTTTTCGCCGCGCCGCACCTTCCTACCCAAACAAAACAGATACACAGATGCGATATGATACGGATAGATAGATAGATACAACCAACGTTCATTTCGAAGATGACTTCCACTCGCAATCGCCACTTGGACGACTGAGAGAGAGCGTGTGTGTGGTTTTTGGTGTCGGTCGGTCGGTCGGTTTGAGCGAAGGAAGAGAGCGATAAGTCGAAGAAAACACATTCTTCGCGGCTCATTGAAGTGCGGAACGCGCGCGGCATTAGATTGCAATTTTTTTTTCAAATTTTTCGTTTAATTTTTTGAATACCAATTATTTTTCAGTTCTATATTTTATTTCTTCTCCTTTGATTTTTCTGACGAAAAAAAAAGAAAAACAATTTTCTTCGTATTTTTATTTTTTTTATTTTGGAATTACTTATTTTCGCCATCGTATCACACTTCGGAAGGAATTGTTGTTTTGATCGCGTCTCACATCGTTCGTCGTCGTTGGTTGGCTCTATCAAGTGATCAAAGAACGGATAGGAATCCAGATATTTAAATTATTCTTTTGCATACCCAAAGACGACTGTGGATATCTATGAAGTTGTAGTGTGCCTGCAAAAAAAAAAAAATAAGTAAAGGAAAGAAAGAAAAAAATTCATATTCAAACGTGAAGTTTTTTTTTTGTTTTTTTTTTACCGTCTCGTCTTGCCTGAGAAATGTGAGAAACTGGTTTCAGTTTCAAGTTTCAGTTCAATTTCGTTCGTTGTATGGTCTCAGAAGGAAATATATGTAATTTTTTTTTTTTTTAAAAAAAAGTGAATGATAAGCTTGATTGTGGTGATAAATTGACGCGAAGTGAGAGTTTCCTGTGAGATATTGCAAATTCGAAGAATCCCCCAAGAGAATGCCTTGCGTGGTGATGTGGTGTACAAAATAAATCCTTCAAGGAGTTCGAGTGAGGAAGGAAGTGAATAAAATTCAAAACAAAAGAGAACACACATCCAACGAATGTGTTTATCCAAAAGGCAAAGTGTGTGATCCGTCGTAAGGAAGATATACATACAAGAAACTCCGTACCCTCAAACCAATCCAAGGGGGAGCTGATCTACTCGAATTGTTAGTGCACAGGGATACACACAATACATTCAGTGGGGGAGTGTTGCAAATAACTTCACACTATATCTCAAACGTCATCTAAACACAAAAAAGGAGAACACTAAACAGATGTAGGTATACTTACAAATTTAATCAATTCAAATTAAATGTATATTTCGCCGATTAAATTGAAGACAATGCTTGCCGTGACAAAAGATGACTTTTGTCTACATACTTCAAAAGATACATATACTCACACCAGATAGAGACGTTCATCGATACACACAGCATTCCCGTGTGATTGTGTGAATTTAAAGTTTAAACAAAAAAAATTCGATTTTGAAATTTTTCAATGACGTGCTTGTGTGTACACATACGTAAAATATCGCCGACTCAAGGTCTCATATTTTTGTGGGCTTTTGTATCAGATAGTTCCTGTTTCTTTTTTTTTTTGTTTATCGTCTTCCTTTCATTCGTTCCCTTCAACTTGAATTTATATCGACATTTTGCATAATTCTTGTTATCAGTCGGACGACAGAAGACGAAATATGTACACTTTGGTCATCATTGTGGTATTTTTCGTGGTAATGTTACTCACATGGGGTGTGTTCAGGCAGTGAAATTGTGCCACATTTTTTAAGTGGAATTTCACAAGGGAATAACTGTTTTTCTGCTGGTCTTGTCTGATAATTCTTTACTTTATCATAAGACGTTTCTGTCTCGGATGTAGTTCTTTGTTGAAATTTCTTAGTCATTTGAATTTGTTTCACAATGCAAAATGAAACGAAGAGTAGAAGTTCTTACGAAATGTAAGACTGAGCCCCAGGTCCACAGGGGTATATGATGTCAGAAGTAACATTTTTCATTTTGCTGTTTGAAGAGATTGTCAAAACTCTTCTAAAAGGGTTCAACTTGAGCGACATTTAACAAAGTAGCCTCTTCGGAATCATATCATCGTATTTTATCTGAAGAACTGATGTACAACGTTGTGTATTTTGATGAAATTTGAATACATCGAGAGGCAATACATTTTAGACCGCATTAGTGAGTAAATTCATAATAAAAACATCACCATTGCCAGTGCTTCCAAAGCTGCATTCTCTAACGTATACAAAAATTGCTTGAAAACGAAATACCATTGAGTATGAGCACTCCTCTATTTAAAATTAAATGCCTATCACATTTTTCCAAAAAGTCAAAGTAAGCAGTAAAATCCACTTCTGCTACCAAAAGAAAAACGCGTGCAATATCTGACAGCTGTCAAATGCGGGTACTTTGTGAAAACCTTTCGTGTGAAACGAACTCCCCGAATGACAACTGACTCGAAATACATAAAAAATTTAGATAATATACCTTTACAAAGGCATTCAAAATATATGAGAGCGGACAAAAGTTCGATAAACGATGGATATATTTAGAAGCGTCGATTGACGTCATGATTGACACACCTTATCATAATTGAAGCTACTGTTTTATTGATAAGTGCTTGATTGTCACACGTGCATTGATAAATTACATCGACAATTGACGTTCAGCGATTATGTGTTTTCTTCACCTGTCAAAATTGTTGCAGATTGTGACAGATGTATAGTTACATATTTAATAAGTGTGTATGACTTGTTGCGGCTGTAGTTTAGATCAAAGGGACAACTGTAAGCCACGACAGGTATATGATCAGATATCAGTCAGCTAGTGTTCGAGAATGCTAGTGACCTGTTGCGTGAGTGTGGTTCATCATTAACTTGCAAAAATTCGTTTCCATCAAAGACGTCTGTCGATTAGATGATTATCAGCTAGGAAACTGAATATAGACTCTGGCGCATATCAGATCAAGCTGATTTTAGAGACATGTAATCGGTTATGTTGACATTAAGCCGCTTACGAGCACTTGAAACTTAAAGAAGAAAATCCCATAATCTCGTTAACAGTTCATATCGCCTCTGGAGTGAACACGATTTCAAATTACTTGGGCAGAATACCTACTGTCAACAGTGGCATCAGCGGGTTGCACGTGTGCCGTCCTGCTGGAGCCAACAGACTTCTGACAGAACAGAATTATACCGACTTTCAGCAAATTCGACGGTGAGAGAACGCCGTTGATCACGACCGAATACCTTATGTCAGGTTTTTATATTCAAGTTGATCGAGATGCATTTTGCTGTCTCGATGATCCCCATCGAAAGTCGTCTGAAAAAAATCATCTCTCTGCAATCAATAAATCGTGCCAAACAAACCTTCGGAATGTCAGATTGTACCAAATTTACTGGAAATATGCGGTGACTGGTAACATTCCACAATATTGTCGGTGAAACATGTTATTCATGCATTCATTCAGTTCATGTAAAAGTGTAGTTTAAGCACGATGTAAAAACTGAACGAATTAGATTAGAAGCAGTGGTCTTAGGCCTCTCGGTCACATTTGATGGCACACATTTTTACTTAGCCCTTAGAACACCGCATACTTACTTTTAGATTATGAGGGTATGTTCGGCAACAACAAACACAGAAGAGGGGGCAGCTTATGAATCATCTCGCCGAACACCCTGTAACAATGGTAATGTGTTATATTATCATTGCTACATGCTGGTTTAAAACCACATAACCTTTGAAAAAGGTTACCCATGAAACAATCGCCAAGATTGTGTGCACGAATACATCTCGTGTTGAGTTGCACACATTTGGTGAACCTTGAGAACTTAGATTTCAGATTTTGACTTGACCTCCGACCTATTCATCATTCAGTGGTCGGTTCAACTCAAATGCAAGTCCATGAAATTTGACACGGAATTTATATTATATTCCTCCATTTTCTAACACTGAAACCATGGAGAAGTCGATTTCATCACTTAACACCCCAAAAATCACTAAGCTAAAACGTGAAATGAAAATTTTCGAAGAACTAACTACATCGTCACGTCTATTCGCTTCTGCATATATCAGCTAAGATCATTCGAAAGTGATTAACGTGACTCACAAGCCTCTGCCATATCAATCAACATTCTAACCAGAATCGGAAGAGCCATACGCATCACTCGTGCATATATGGCTTCGATGTCAAAACAAAACTATTTCTAAATATAAACAAAATGTAAATAGGTTTCACCCTGATTACAAGCTGAACACATTTAATTCCGGAATGAGATAAGACTGCGTTTAAATCCAAACACACGTTTCGAATCGCAAGATGAAGCAAAAAGCTACTTCTGTTTGCCTGTCCGTGCGTTCAATGATCTGACGCAAGTAGATGGCTCAAAACGGCAAACAATTATCTACAGAAGTTCGCCTACGTTGCTAACTTAATCACTGCCATGGGAATACGGTTCACTTCTCAACTCGACAGTGTGGCATTCAAGCAAACACAATCACCTACTCCTCCTCTACGAAGGTCAAGATGATTTTTTGAAGTCGTGATCCATAGCAATTCGACGTCCAATTATGCACTCGCTCTCACTGTAATTGTGTTCGAGTGTGTCGAAAAAAAAACCTCCAAGGGACGCATGCTGATGTATTGGAACGCATATTTCGTACGTCTCCGTCTTGGCAGTTGGTCGGATCGTATTTATTTTTATTTAAATGCATTCCGCTAGTCTTTAAAGCGTTCACACGTATTTATAGGTTTGCGTTTGGTCTATTTTTGGACGCCAACCCATGGATGGCTGGCTGAAGACCAAGTGTGAGCGTGCAGTTGCTATAAAAAAAATGTATATACATATGTGGGGGTTCTTTCTCCATATCTTGACTTTCCTTTCCTGTAGTTCTCTGACACGTCTAGTTGGCGCGGCGCACTTGATAAGGATATTCAATTCAATTCAACTCATTGCTCTTCGATGCCGCTTTACGATTTTCTTATGTGTAGGCATTCGTTTATTTACCTAAGCCGACAATGACTAACACCTGGGGAAATGAAAACGACTGGAGGTCTTATTTTTCCATCGAATCAATTTTACTCATCCCGGAACTTGGTTGTTTGTTTTTTGCTTTTTTCGAATCGATATTTTGTGCTTTGATGTGTGGATGTGTTTTCGGAAATTAATAGTTTTCGTTTGGTTTTAGAGAAATTATTTATACTCATAGTCTGAAGGTTTGATGGCATTTATCGTGCGTAAATTATTGGCTAGATTTTGTCACCTCATCGCGGCGAAAACGGTCTGTGGCGGTCTTGTCATTTAGCAAGAGTTAATAAAAGGGACCTATAAATAATCCAGGGACTGGCTGTTTGAATGTGAGAAAGGGTGTCTATTAGTGAAATATATGTCATCCATTAATTGCTTGGAGAGGATTTGTGTCGTTGGAGAATGTGGGTGATCATAATTTTACGATTCGTTTTTGGAATGCTGGCGCTACAATTTTGAGTGTGAAGTGTGTGTTCTAATGGAAAGGTATTTTTGAGATAGTCAGTTGTCCTTTTGTTGCACATAACAGAAGTGGTTTGGACCATTCTGCTTTTCTATTTTGGGAGCTACTTAGTTTTTTTAATGTTTTCATATTTTTTTTTAATTTTAGTGCTATTTATTATTTATTATTACTCGTTTTATTTATTATGCTTAAAAATTCGCTCACTCGTAAAAATAATGAGAAATTGAGGCGAATAGTTTAAAAAAAAAATGGACAAATTATTAGCTACTGCCAACAACTCGTTACCAAGAATTTATTGCTCTGATCTTTGTCAACACTAGCATTTGTTTTGGCCTTTCAATGTTCAGTGTTCATCGACATATCGGATTCTGATCCGTATATTTAAAAAAAAATGCTGTTCGACAACACATTTCTTCAGACAAAATCAGAGGATGAAACTCAAATTGAGAATGTAACCGATAGTTACAATAGCAACGTCATCTACAAATTGCTGATAATCCTTCTCACTTGAGTGGCTCTACGGTCGGGGACACATTTGTTTTGGCTGTTTTAGCAACCACTTGTATTGTGACGTCAACTCCTCAACTACTATGTACTTTGCAAGGTTATCTCCTAGAAACTGAACGATGGATCGATTCTTGTCCTCATTTACCAAAGACCTGCTCGTTGGGCATATTCTTCAATTGTCTGGTGAGCTTTTACCGCGGCGCGATGGCGTTGTCATCTGCATAACTCAACAGTTGGCCTGAATTTTAGGAAATAGTGCCATGCGTGTTTACAGCTGTACTCTTTCCGGAAGTTGGGGATCGATTCACAACGGTTCCAAAAATCTTTGAACCGAATTGCACAGTACATTGCGTATGCTTAAGCGTGATGCCACGCAACCAAACCAATTTTCCCGGGAATCCCTGGTTCTCGATAATGGATACCATAGACTAGTTATTTTTTGGGGGGGGTGCTTTAAAATCAATAAAGAGACTATTTGAAATTGTCTAGTATTTTCCAGAACATCTGTGCAAGAGTCGAGTGCATAATGGTTCGTCCGGATTAGTGCTATACAAAAAACCTATTCCATATATGGATTGAGTATGGAGAACTGATATTTGTACTAAGTGACTGACTGATGTGCGTCCATTCGATCAACCTCTTTGATGACCCCTTTAAAATCGGTCACTTCCTTGAGTAGTAGACTAGCGAGTAAATATTCTTGGCAAGCAAACAGTCTATTAGACATTTCAAGATGTGTCCAAGGTGATGTTTGAAAAACAAAAATAAAATACTGATAAGACATACGCTTCCCCATTCTCTTACGCAAACATTAAGTGTATCTGTAAACAACTGAAATCAAACAAACGTCGACGACTCTAGTATTGAAATGGCGTTCAGTAATTTTCCTTCAATCGTTTGTTGATCGCAATGCAATGACAAAACCACATATGTATATGAATAGCTCTTATTTATTTATTTTTTAAATAAATTATTCGAAACGATAATCCATGAATCACTATCGGACACGAGACGCGCTACACACAGCGCCTCATTTGTGTGACATTGTGTACTCATGATTGTTTCAGGGCACTTACTCTGACTCTGTCTCTGACAAGTGGAAATCACAACAATGTGTCTGGTCACTTGATAGAATAAATAATGAAACAAAGACATGATACACTTCTTCCAGATGTCGATAAGGAATCATTCATAGTGTGTCCGGAAAGCTACTGAGTTCAGCAGGGTCGGTAACCACTGACAATGGTGAGTGGCACACAAGAGTAAACTCTGTGCACTTCTGACACTTGTGCTGTTTGAATAGGTTTTGTCCAAGAACCGATTGTTCTCTGACGTACTTCAATCAATATTTCCCCTTCAAGATGTGATTGAATGTCAAAGAGCGATTTGGTAACAAATACAAATGAGTACATGCTACAGTGTGTCAATCGTTAAAATAACATTGCGTGTGTAATCGTATAGCATCACAAAAGTTGACGCAATTCAAGGGCATGCTAGAAAAGTTTTCCTGCCTTTGATTACGAATAGTATTCTGATTCATAAAATCGAATCACGAAATAGTAGAATATATTAAAAGGCAAAGAGGTACAGCGTACAGAATTAGTCGATAGTCTGGGTTAAAAGTTTGCTGCCAGGAAAGTTTTATTTTGTGACACAAAATTGTGAGGGAAGTACAATTTCGGGAGACTGTTACAAAAGTGATATTTGCCTGTATCCTTGAAGCCCAGCAGAAGTCTTAAATTCGTTTTCTGTTATGAAACAAGATTTTTTATACACATGATCCTGAACACCAGGAACTCATGTGATTAAACGATGCCTACTTTTAGGCGTACAATTTTTCGAACGTATGTATGTGATCACGTGATTTACGTGGAATTTGCATATGCCTGAAATAGTACATGACACACGCACCGTGATTGAATTTCACGTGAACCTAGCTACACGTGTATTTACCAAATTGTAAATTCATAACATTCTAACGCCACTTCAGTACTCTATGTTACATGAGTAGAAAGCAATATCATGGGAAGCAGACCCTATTAGAGTGTAAATGAAGGAACGTAATCACGTACCTTTTCACGTGCATTTAGAACGTCACCTGATCATGTGAATTTGGTGTAGTATTGCAGGTACGCTCAGATTCAATGTCCGGAAACAAAACACATCACAATCTGTAGGTACAGAAAGTATCTGTGCATATTGATCTTAAAAGGCTGTGGAATGTACGAAATCGTGGGCTGGGAAAGCTAAACATGAGTCTCCTAATGAGGATTCCTGTCGCGAGGACTATAGCGGGTGATTTCATGGAGGGGATTGATTTGTTAAAATATGTAGTGACTACAAAATGTCGCAGAAGACACATTACGTCGGTGTTGAAGCTAGTTGCTTGACTTCACGTCAGAAGTGTCAGTACTCCATTTCTTCTGACTGAGTTTCATTTAAGTGCAGCTACGTTTGAGGGCCTATCTGTCGAATGCAATATTGTTTGTCTGTATTGCCTACTCATACACCTGTCTACTGGTATAGCCATTGGTTGAATACAATAAATAAAATAAAATGCCACAATTCAGTTCCATGAACTTGAACACTTGCCGACAAGATTGCAACACTTTTTCTTCTTTCGTGATGGGTCTTCACATTATTTGAGTGGCAATCATGTCACTTCGCAATCGAACAACCATGTCATGATAAGAAAACCAAGAAGCAACACTAGGTGACACCGCTCTGGACAACTCGTCTCCAATTTGACTCCAGTTTCACTTGCACGAATGTTTAGCAAAACAAACCTCATCAAAACAACAGAATTCTTTCGCTCCAAATATGTTATATTGCTTGCAATAACCTTGGAATGGATACGATAAGAGATCATGCCATATCGCTGGGACAGGCACCTGAGGCGAAGTCCAATGAACCAGTTGTTGTTGCTTCTGACTGATATTCAGAGAATATTTCCGACAAAAATTAATGCAATTTTTCGTGTAAAAAAAATGATGCATGACAGCACAAGAATAGTCATGTCTTGCTCACCCACTTCCTGTGGGGTAATTGCTGTTGATAACGTCAACTGCAAGACGCATGAGGCATCTGGCATATATATGGTTGGAAAGCTTCTAATATGAGCTTGTCAACCACGTGGTGTGTGTGTTTCTTGCGTATGTAAGTAGCTCATCACGAAAGAAAGTCTTCGAACAAAGTCAGTGCTAAGTGCTATTACAAAAGTGCAAATCGCCTTGTGTTACTAGAACCCGTCATTTATTTCTAAATGTACGACAATGACGTGTATTCAAATTTATCTTAACTCGGACTTGCTTCAATTCGAACACAAAGAATGTTCCAAAATCTAGGTCAATCGAATTTCCATCACTCATTACAGTACAAGTTTCAGTTAACAGTTTATTGAAATAAAAGTCATGTTTTCCTATCGCTTTCGAAAACACAAACAACCCTCCAAATGGGTCAACTTGAAACCATAGCTGTGCGCGAAACACACACAGAAAACAATTAGTGGCAACAAACCTTGGTGTCGTCGTTTCCACTTAAATTGTCTTTAACATTCAATTAAGCCGCACACAAAGTGAGTCATCACTGACTCAGACTGACTGAAATGCCCGGCAATCGTCATCTGCAACCATGCGATTTTAACACATGAACGAAATCAAACCAAGCCGCCGATGAGCAAATATAATCAATTGACTCTCTTCTCACGCCTTAAGGCCACAGATGGCTGAAGAAAGTGCGACGCGTCGTAAAGTATCTGAGCGCATATGGGCGCATGAGCACGGTGGTCTGGCATTAATAGACTTTTCATGGAATCCCTACTCGTTGACTGACACCAGCCACACCTAATCCTTTGCGACAAGTGTTATACAATTCCCAACAGTCAACGAGCGCCTTTTGCTGCACCAACGGATGACATTAATAAATTACAGTCTGTTACAGTTTACATGTGATAATTGTGAGGCTTAACCCATATATTACACCGCAAAGTTAAACAATGAACACTTGTAGCTGAAGCTGGTGGTGGCTGGCTGGCTTGCTTGGAAAATTTCCAATAGCCCAACAGTTCCCATGCACCACGCGATGCGAGATTATTTGCGCAAATAATTGCCAACTTCCCTCTAATGTTTGTGAATAATATTGTGAACTGATGTCTGTTGACTCTCGACTGATTACAAAGGCAATATACTTTAGATTCATTTCAGCAATTCCTTGTTTGCTACCAACCCCGAAATGGGGAGAGACGGAAAATGTAACAACAACAGAACAAGATATGCGCAATACGATTGAATTGTGGGCCAGGTTAAGAGGGAACAGGCGAGATCTTGTCAAGCATGTGATGAATTTACACATAAAAACAAAACAAAAAAAATTCTAGCCGCCCTACACGATGAACAAACAAAATGATCTGAGCTTTGTTCAGATTTTGTACGTTAGTTGCGGCAGACAGATGACATCAACAAAACATCGGATATTAGAGTAGCTACCAAACCAAGCGCAGATAATTATTTAATGATTCGGCGCGTTTCTCTGTATTGTTTACTGTGAATACGTATTCATCGTACGCGTCAGTGAAGGAATCAAGGTTCGAGGTGTAATCACCTCTGGGAATTTATATAATTTGCTATGAAGTGGTGAATTTAAATTGAATCGTTTGTTTTAGTCACCGAAACAAGTCTGACCTGAGATTGACAGGAAGTATTCGAGATTTCAAGAAGTCCGAGGGTAGAGTTTTCACTTTGACCTCATTGAATGGGACTTTCACTTGAACCTTAACTAGTTCTGTTCTTTACGGGCACATCTTCTTCGTCGTTTAACTGGCGAAAGTGGTTGTTATGAGAAGATGTGTGATCTATTCGCCTGCAGAGTGCCTGCGTGGGAATATGACGAATGAGTTCTTACTACTTGGCAGGGAAAACAAATGAATGGAGATGGCCTAACCTACAGCGGTTTATGAAGCAGTTAAAAGTGTTTAACATTTTCAGCACATTCCATGTCATTTAACTGTCGTCCATCCGACTGTTGTCTATTGGACTGTTTAATGTCATCATAAAATTCCAGTTGGAGTTGTTTTCTTTCATTTTTGGAACAAGTCTTTAACGCCATCGATGATTTAGTGGCGCTTATAATATATTTTTTTTTTATAATTATTTGATGAGCTATTAAAGATTCCTTCTTTAGATGTCCCGTTTTTGCTGATGTTTGTGGCATTTCTTTACACTCACAATTGAGACGATTGTGTGTGTCATGCGATGTGTTCCAGCGCACGCATCTCGTACTTCGTCCGGTGAAAACGTCATAATCAAATGACAATAAGCCATTCCTAGTGTCGACACGATTTTTTGAGCGTTTGTGATGGTCAGAAAACAAAGTTTGTAAATTGATAAATCAAATGTTCTACGAGCCTAAAGTAACGAGCCTCGATTTCAAGTCTAGATTCTGGTGGCTGACTGCAGAGCAGACAAACTGAGGCCAATATTGGCCCAATGTGATACCACACGAATTGTATATCTCCGACTTCTAAAACCAATTGCAGCTTGGGCCTGCTTTCATAATTCACGGCTTCATTTCTTTTGAGACACTGTTCAGAAAGAGCTTTTCCAAATTCCTCCTTCGGAGTCGGTATTAAATGTTATGTCCGCCCCCTACACTCGGAAGGGAATAATAGCATGCTCCTTACGAGCAGCTGTAGAAGCTAGATCCTGTACGGTCTTTGTTCTAACCAGCGCTTTGCGTATAATCTCTCCGATGTAAGGCTCAACAATATGCTCCAGAGTTTTTGAAAAGAAATGATGACAGATTGATGACTTTTACATTCATCTCTACCAATCTGTACCTTATTCCACCAGCTAGGAGAACTTCTTGACTAAATATCTACAAATTCACCCATTTGCTTGTTCCACTTAAAATGCGCGCGTTGTGTCGCAGTGGCTCGAAGTTAAAGAGTGAGTGATGACCATCAGACGGAACAAAAGAAGCAATGACACTTCAAGGAGTAACGCCAGATTTTCGCAAAACATCCGTCCATTAAATTGAATGATTATCTGCTCTGCACATCTGCTTAAGAGCATCACATCATCAGCCTTGAGATCCTCTTTTGATGACACACTGGACGCGGGAATCCAATTGATGCTGACTAATCTTCAGCTTGTTTATTTTCGATGAGTCTTTTGAGCGTTTTGCAATCATTTGCCTTCATTCACATTCACAATCCCTTGAATCATCAAATAGGTCAACCGCAATCGATTATCCTCATGAAAATCCAGTTCTCAGTCTAAACAGAGTGATGTAAGTAACACCCCACTTGGCGCTTGTAATATTCACCTGTAATTACACCTACCTAAATTCACTCTTCTACCAGTCCACTCAGAAGTTGTTGGTTACTCTACATCGATGCAAGAGATTCGATATGAGAATGACAGTAATTCTGCAAGCAACACCACCAGGGGACGCCAGAAAAAGGAGACAAGAAAACCTGAAACTATAAGCAATCTGAACGCAGACAGCTGTATACAAACCTAAAGCAACAGCAGTTGTTACCAGTCCACCTCCAGAACCGGTTTCCTCATGTTTTAAATGTGGATATGACGCAAAACGGGCAAAAGCTCCCACAGAAAAGCAAAAACAAAACAAAAAAAAAGCGATACAAGATGCCAGTCAGCATTTCTGTAGTGATTCTCAGTGTTGGCATCGGTTTTTTTTTTTTCAGCATAACCAGCTTTTGTAGGATTTTTTTGTGTGCCAGCAGGTGTGTGCGAAAAAACAAGCATCTCTCGCGCAGATCATAACAAAGAGGCGGACTATGATTTGTTTTTCGTGTGTTATTGTTTTTAAATTTGCTCACAAAATGGATTCTGCTCAGCTGTCAAAACAATCTGACAATTTCTGGATGAACGCGAGAACCAGCTTTGATGGCTTCTTTACGAGCGTTTGGGAGGGCGCGTCCATGATCTTTGAAGTGTGGTTTGATTTTCACTAAAAAAAAAAGGCAATTAATGATCCACTTTGATGGGACTCTGTGTCCGTCTCAAGGTGATGCGGTAATTATCAAGATGACAATCATTTCGACGAGCTGATGCGAAAAGTTTGAGTAAAGATATCATCAAAAATGTTTGTGTTATTGTATTTTTTTTCCTAATCTAATGGCAGAATTGTGTATAATTTCTACTCAGCTATTGCTGGCTGGGATTCACTTTTGACGCAATCGGTTTTTCTTCTGCTTCTGCTTTCCACAGCTTTCACCATGGGAAATCATTAGATTACCGGAATTTTCCAAAAATATCCTAGGTGTGTACTTTGGATCTGCAATTTGATAGAGTGAGTGGATGGTAGGCGACATTCGTTACCATTGAGCTATTAAAATTGTATGATTGATGTCGATTGAATAGAGAAGGCCTATCAATGTTCTATTTTATGAATCCCAAGGATAGGACATTTGTCGACAGGTGCCCTTTGCGGCGGACTAGCTTCTCAGCTCATCTATTCCCTTCAAATTTGCTCTGTCGCTTCTAGAAAATAGAAACAACTTCACTAAGTTCGACCGGAGACTATATTCCGACAACACCGGAGACTAGATGCCCATGAAACCCAGTTTCAGCTTGACCATGCGGTTGCTTGTGGGAGCGTCCTGGTGGCTGCGGTTTACACCCAAATCATAGAGAGAGTTGGATATAAATCATCCAACATCAAAAATCACCACAAAATAGAGCTTGATTCTGAGATGTGGACGGAATTATGAGCAAAATCGGTGTGAAGTTGCTTTTAGATATGCCTCGGAGAGATTTTCCCTTTAGACATAGAGCTCAATTGACACTAAGGGGCCAAACTCAAGGCGTTCGGCGGCGTTTTTATGACTCTGAATGTAAGGAGGTAAAGGTGGTGTTAAACTTTATCGCCAGAAAATCAAAACTCTGTCTTGTACAACTTGGCTGAACGTCGGATAACTCCGACTGCAGTCGCCTCTTAAAGGAAGTACTCTACATGAAATCTAGTATTTCAATTACGTACTCTTATGCATTGCGGATTGTAGAGAAGATATACGAAAACGTTCAACTGACCCGGAAGATAGTACAAGTGGTACAAGTGCTCTCTATACGTTTGACGCACAAAGGCATAGCAATGACCGAATTGTCTTGTCAAACCTTTATTAACATTGTCTTAATTAAGTTGGAAAGGCTACTGAACAAATATGACTGACAATTGGTTTGGCAGTCTGAGACAATTGACATGTTACAGTCTGAGGTTAGCACTACACTACATTCAAATTTCTCCGCTTCTAGAACTCATCTTCCAGATTTCTTCTTTAGAACTCATTTTGATTACCTTCTCATGAGGTAACACATTAAAATTCCATAAACGATCCCGATCGAAGGCACATTTGTGGCCCTATTTCAACCCACATTAACCACCCCCGGGCCCTGAGTACGTGCACGCATTCAGCATTAAATTGTGAAATCAACTCCATGGACTTCTTGTAATTTCTTACTGTCCGACCGTCTTCCTTCTATGTTTGAGTGAATTAAATGAAATTTCCTTTTCCTTGTCTTGGGAATAATAGATTTTCACAACAAAACTCTGCTGCCTCTTGATTGTGCGTATTTCTTGCACACTTTTTCTATTTGTCTGTTCGTTGCTTAATATCTTTATTTTTCGATTCACTGAATGTTTATGATATTTGTTCCGACATATTTTGTGTTGCTTCTCATTTCGCACAAGTGAACAGCAGCCGACAAGACATGTGGTATCTCACACTTATTGCATTAACACAGTTTGCTGTAGATACCCTGGTGTACGTGCTATCATTAGATAGACGCCCTGGTTGTTATACATGCATGACTAGTGACTGAAGGCTTTCGTATAGAAGGAAAAAGAAGAAGGAAATCAGTGGAACAAAATATTGCGAAAAATTGACACAGAATGAGACGATGTGTAGGTAGAGTCGATGGTGAGGTGAGTGGGAAACAAATGGCATACCATGTGCTCATTGAATGGGAACACTTATTATTATTTTTTTTTCTTTCAAGAAAGCCATTCATTTTGTGGGAAAACTTGAACAAAAAAAAAAAAATCTTCGTTAAGGGAAAAGTCATGAGTAGTCATTTGGCGCATGTGGTAGACCTCAATTTGTGAGTGACTGTGGGGTTGTTAGAATCAATAGTGTTCTAAATTCAAAATATATCTAGTTCGGGTTTATGACCGACGAAGAAATTTATTATGAATTTGAAAGGAATCGATTGCAATCGATTTAAATGTGTAACCCAAGGTGTGTTTATCAATCATTCATCGAAACTTTCGTTGGTTTTCCTCTAACATTTCGTGGCTAAAAATGAGCCTACGTTGTTATAAATGCACCCCCTTTAAGGGTAGCAACATTAATCTAACCTAACCCTCCAGACACATGCATTTGATAATAATTAACTCCTTGACTGTGGTGCGTGATTATTCGTAGCCATTTTTTGAAGAAAAGTCAGTAACCAAAAAAAAAACATTGCGTCTTGTCGTGTGAACATTTATAGTTAATTTTGTCAATGAATCAATACGTTTTCTATTGGATTCTAATACATTTTCGTCTTCAATTATTCAGGCACTTGTTTCCTACAACTTTCACTGTCTTTAAAAATGTCTACAATATACAAATTATGTTTAAAGGGTAGACTTTTTCGCGCACACTGTTGTTTTGACAGTCATTTTGACAATTGTTATTAGGCAGCTTGCTGTGCCATTTTACTTTGAATACGAGATTCACTTCGAAAGTCGTACTTCAGCTCGCGAATGTGATGATGTTGAAGTTTCAATTCACCAAAAATATTGCTTGTAAGACAATGTCCACAGGGTCACTTAAAAGACACACCACATATGTATGACCAGTCCTTCTTCTCCTTCCTCTGCCTGTAAGGGCCTCATGTCCAGGACGAATCTGGTTCATCAAGCAACAATTCTCTCCAGGTAGGGCGAATCCTGGCTACCTTTCTGGAGTTTCGCGCCCAAGGTTGGTTGTTCATTTATGTGCTTCAGATAACCAGTCCTATTCGCTTTAATAAGGGCTGATTCCGTTCCCAAATTAATACCTTATGAAAAACAAAGTCTGTCCGAAAGAGAAAAATTATGACAAACCATTGTGAAAAACAGATGCAAACAGGGAATACAATGATATAATAATAATAATAAAATACAAAATTGCAGAAACCTTTTCTCCATTTGTCGAAACAAAGCCGCCAGGGTTTCATGGTTTATTAGTAAAATATAATATATTTTTGCAGCGAATATGTTGGAGACCTCCAAAACACACAAATATTTTACATAACGAATTATTTTACTGAGGAATAGATTCATGAATTCCAACGCGACACAGACTTAAAGAAATCGCCAATTGATAGTCTCAATTAGCAGTCAGCATAACTCTCGAAAATGCATTCAACTTTCCCCCCAATCAGTTGCATAACATTCGCCGATTGTCCGGACATACTCGTGACCCTTAAAGCCAGTAAATAACGTCAATTGAATGTAGGCTGATATGGCAGAAGAGAGCAAAGCACTTTTTGTGGCGAATATTTGTCCTTTAAATCGTCCATATTCGATCTGCGTTGTGGCAGTACTTGAAGTAGCTATTTCACAACTACAAGTGGTTCCGCAATAGTCGAATGTTTCTTTCAATTGACTGATTGCAGCGTGTGTTGTTATTTGGGCATGGAACCTCTCATTTTCTTTTCAAAACCATACCCTTTTCCGGTGTTGAATATTTGACTTTACAATATTGGACGCAAAACCACTCCCCTAGTGTCCATGCCACCCAAAGAAAAATAAAAGCTGAACGAAGGACAAATTTTCGGTATTTTCCTGTTCCTTTTATTAGGTACAGTCGGCACAGTAGTGAGACCTCCAAAACACACAAATATTTTACATAACGAATTATTTTACTGAGGAATAGATTCATAAATTCCATCGCGACACAAACTTAAAGAAATCGCCAATTGATAGTCTCAATTAGCAGTCAGCATAACTCTCGAAAATGCATTCAACTTTCCCCCAATCAGTTGCATAACATTCGCCGATTGTCCGGACATACTCGTGACCCTTAAAGCCAGTAAACTACACTCTTTCTTCGGCTAACTAAATCAGCCTTTCATTTCGCATGCACACACTATCCTCGGAATCGTCTGCCTTTCTTCACACCCACCACAGGGGGTCCCCTCACTCTCTCGGTTGGTAGTTTATTTTAAATTGAAATAGACGCAATGTACACTCAAGTCAAGTAAAAACGCAAAGAAAAGGCAAATACGCAAAGGAGGAGGACAAGCAGAGCGGAGAGAACACCACCAACAAACAAATAATTAAGATAAATATATTACCACACCAAATTGAGTACAAAAGTACTACAGCAGCCTGTTATTTGTCCGCAATCAGAATAATAAGACAAGATACCATATGCATAACCGTCTTTCCACTTGTCACCAGCCCCATTTCTCAGTCACATTCACACAGTCGCACACACACCCGCAGTCGACGGAGAAATATGTAAATTTAGAATTAGTTATTCGTCGGACGTACTCTAGATTCAAGCAAACTATGGGATTGTTCGGAATGGTGGGGTTGCATTGGCAGCAGGGTGCATTGGCAGCTAGTGCAATCAGCTGAAGGCTTTGGTGGTCAACTCTGTTTGTTCGCAGGATGTAGGCTTAACGCCGTTTGTTGACATCGGCATCCAGGCAAATGTTCAAGTAATAAAGAGTGAGGTGCATTCTTGTGTGAATGTGTGAAAGAGAGGGGGTGTCACAGAGAACGTTTCCAGTTAAACGATGCCACGACGTTCATGTGTAACCAAGGTATAAGGTCGGTCGGCTAATTGGATACTGCAAGTGGCAAATTGGATTATTGCGACATCTTTCTTTTTTGTGTACGCTGAATAAGTGAACCGCATCAGTTAATCGTCTTTTGTGTTTGGTATGGTTTTTTTTTTTTTTTTTGCATTTTTCTAGCCTCATTCCAGCTCAGACGTCATATGTAACTGGCAGTCTCTAACTTCTAACACACGAGTGTCTGCATTGCATTACGTAGACGCGTGCTTGTGCAAACACACTTAGTCCGGACAACAACGAGAGAAGAGGGCAAATAGGCGGCGTTTGGTTATCACATTTTTCACTGGAATACACCGCTATATCTTGTGGAACACACAAAAAGACACGTTCGCCAACTTCCTTCACTACACGAAGCGCGACACACAAATCTAAACATGGTTTGAAAACTTGCGTATTTGGGTAGAGCCGATAAAAAATGTTGTCAATGTCTCGGTTCACATTTGAACGTCAAAGGTAACGACCGCAATTATTCCAATAATTTAATGGGGGACACACTGGGCGTGTAGTCACCAAATTGATTGACTTTGAGATGGTGCGTGCTTGCTTTGAAGACATTTGCTCTCATTGCATTTGAAACATTTATCGATTGAAACTTTGCTTAACAACGTGGTGTGAGTCAAGAAGTTGTTGTCTGGTCTCCGCATTTAAGAATGCCGACAGGAAAGAAGAATAGACTGAAACCGCATGATATCATGTAACACATGGTACAACAGGAAGTCTGTTGTTCACACTGTTTGATTGCCTTTGACCACAAGTCTTTCTCGACATTTAATCTGATGTCAGTGGGAATTTCCTCAACACTCGTCTGTGAGCTGATGGTCTATGCCTGGGCTTTGCGCTGCTGCAACGTAGACGTAAGGAAGGGAATAAGTACCACAGTGATAGCGTGCGATTAAATTGTACATTTTGTTGGTAGACTTGGTACAACCCGCTCAGTCATGTCAAAGGGTATCACTGCAGATTTGCTTCTCTTTAGTGTTCTTTCGGGAGATGCTCTAGTTTAAAGAAATTACTTTTGTCGGCACCAATGAACGCCAATAGAATGCCTCCACCAATAGAAATAACGTCAATTGAATGTAGGCTGATATGGCAGAAGAGAGCAAAGCACTTTTTGTGGCGAATATTTGTCCTTTAAATCGTCCATATTCGATCTGCGTTGTGGCAGTACTTGAAGTAGCTATTTCACAACTACAAGTGGTTCCGCAATAGTCGAATGTTTCTTTCAATTGACTGATTGCAGCGTGTGTTGTTATTTGGGCATGAAACCTCTCATTTTCTTTTCAAAACCATACCATTTACAATATTGGACGCAAAACCACTCCCCTAGTGTCCATGCCACCCAAAGAAAAATAAAAGCTGAACGAAGGACAAATTTTCGGTATTTTCCTCTTCCTTTTATTAGGTACAGTCGGCACAGTAGTACATTTTAGTCGTAAACAATTGTGAACATAAGGAATTCTTCAATTCATGACATTTGAATACCTCTGCTCACGTTAACAGATTAAACAACAATCGTGAATAGATCACAAAAGTCTCCAATGGTACTTAATCGAGGGGAATGCATTTCAGTTTCACATCTTTTTTCGTAATCACTCATTACAATTTGCAATGAGTAACCATATTAACCTAACTTTTCTGTGTTTCAAAACTCGTCGAATTGATGACTCATACCGCATAATTCCTCTGAATTTGAGCCGCCAAAACTTAATATTTACTTGAAGTAATCACGTTGCCTCACAGGCATTGAATACCTTTGACTCAACCAAGTGATGAACACGTCGTTTACTCTGCCATTAGTCATCACTGGGTTAAGCCTACTTAGCCGATTGAATTGTGATTTTGTTTGTCCAAAGATCGGTGAATCTGCTCACAAGGCGATTGAACTCGCAGGTGGATCGTTCACAATAGACTTATGAACTATCTTCGTCTTAACTACCCTCTGTGCTGCTTTCATATTTGTGAAAAATGAAGCATATGAATCTATGAATCCTATTGGAAATATGTTGCAACCCCGGTCTATCTTAATAGGTCAATGAATTTACAGCAAATCTTCGTCTTTACGTCCGACAAATTATTTATTTCCCATAATTCATCGTGTACCATCAAGTCAAGAGCCGTGGAAATGGCTAATCCATCCGGTTTGGATAGAAATTCAAACAAATTTTAATACAAAACAATTATTTGTTATTTTCCAAACCTCAGAATATTCCAAAAGAATCCGGTTCAAAATCCCCAAAACGTCTGCAAATAACTAGATTGTGTACATCTATCTAGATGTGAAGTAACTTCACATCGATGCACACTCCCCAAATCTCACACACATGTTCGCGACGCTTTCGTGTTTCTTCGTGGTGTCTTGACGGTTCTTTCCAAGACCTGTCATTAGTAAATTAAATGGCATTAATAGACGCGTTAACGTTGACTATTTTCTTTCTTTCATTATTTTTTTTTTTTTTTCAAAATAATTAATGACTTACACACTCACAAACGACCTGCTGTGATGGCTGCTCTATCCCATGACAGAGTACGTGTGTACATTTTCCGTGGGCATTGTCGACGTGGTTGTGCTGAAGTAAAATTTTATTTGTATTTCATAAACTGTGCTCTGTTGTGAGTATATGAGGTGCACATCGTATATCTCTCGGGGAGTATCTAATGTGCGCAAGTTGTCAACTGATGTGAGATAAATTTTCTTTCTTTTCCCTGCCTGAGCTAGAGATAAAATAGTTCTCACAATACGGGGCGGCGTGTGTGTGTTTGTGTGGTTTAAGAGTTGATTTGCGTCGATTTGAATAAATGCTGCTATAAGACAATAACAATAATTGGCGACTTGTGGCTGTGTCTAAATTTTTGTTTCGCAACGATTTATTGTTAATTAGCGTCGATATAGAGTTCCCCTTGCACTACTTACAGAGCTATTCATAGCTCGCGTGTGTGCCCATGGAGACTGAGCTTTTAGTTGCCCATCAACTACTGTAATCATACCCATGGGCTACAATGTAGACCATCATATTTTCCCATTAGTTGCGAAAATTTGATCGTAATCTTTGAAAGCAGATTGAAAAATATGCACGTGCTCGCTCTATTATGTGTGATGACTAGGGCAGGATGCGATATCGAGGCATTCGTAACAGAAAATGGAGATAGATATGCCATCTTCTACAGTTTGGAGATTCTCAGAGCTGCATAATCAGTCGTTTGAATATGGGTGTTGTCACTTTCCTTCAATCAGTCTCAAATAGTCATTGATTCCTATTTCAATTCGACATTTACAAAATGTGATACAGACGTGTGATGACTGAAGTTTTTTCTAAGTAGCAAAAGAACGATCAAAGGCTTGAGAAATGATTGTGTTTCAACAGTAATCCCCAGCTTAAGTTACTTGACAGTTCCCAGTTGATTTAGTTTGGGTTAGTTGTGGGTCACAAATTGGTCTTTGTTGTTTGACGTAATTGTACAGTGTTATTAGGAGAATTATTTCAAGACTGCAGTCGTTGTGCTTGTGGCCTAATATTTAAGTTACTGCGTGCAGACTTGCATTCAAGAAATACTCCTTGTTTCCAGGAGGACTTGGACCTATAATACAGGTTTAGTCTTCCGTCTTCGTGCCAAACATTAAAGACATTACGCAACTATTGACCACTCTCCTTTTATTTATTGCGGTGCCTGTGGTTGCCGTCCTTTCATATCAGTGAGCTTTCTTCTTGTTCAAATTCACAAGACAGTCATTATTTACCAATAAGAAGTATAATTGACTTTAAACGTCTTTCTATTTCTTCGCATAACTTATTCCTCCAATCTTAACTTCAATCAAAAGAGATGAAAATGTTGTCATCAACTGATTGACAGACACCAAAGCAAACATTTTCCTTAAATTCTGCTCAATGGTTTTTTTGGAGAAAATATTGAGTACCTAGATAGAAAAAAAAGTATCCTTTTGGTTAACAGGTTTTCGGTTTTGGTCTGCTTTTTTGCCAGTGATTGGATGATATTTTCTTCTGCTAAAATACTGTCTCCCCAAAAATTTTAGAGGGCACTCAGATTTTACAACGTTGTACCATTCTTCACTTTCACTTCGGTTGCTGTACATGATATCTTGCATGATTACACTTACGTGCAACAGATGGAGCAATTTTCATTCCCACACGAATTCTTCTTCGAGGTTGATCTCACAAATTGCTCCACCAGCAGGTTCGCTAATGAAAATAACGCCATTGTTGGCTGGATACGTCGATGGATAAAAAAAAACTCTTAATTTATTCTATCACCAGACAAGTAACACGTTTGACAAAACAAGCTAACCTCGTCTTATTTATTGTCAAAATCTGAGTCTGTATGGTTTGGAATAAAATGTTTGTCATAAAACCAGTTTTGGAATGTCAGAAGATTATCCATTTGCACGCTGTTGCGTTACATTCAGATGCAATGGGAGAAAATTAACAAAAGAAGAACAATTATTTGCCAGTGAGAATGAATGAAAAAAAAAATGAATTGAAAATTCAAACAAATCACCCACCCACAACATTCCATTACGAACGAAGTGTATACCCAATCAAAACATCATACTTTCGTCAAGTTTCATTAAGACTCATTAAGTTTCTCTTTTCAACGAACCACGTTTCATTTGTTAAGCTTTTTCTCTCTTTCGAAGAGAAGGTGAAATATAATCCAAAAATAAATGGAAAACTTTTAAGAGAATATGCGAAGAGATTAAAGCGAAAAAGCTCCAATTCATGCTTGCATTCCATTTCAGTTGCCTACTGGAATCGTGCACTAATTTTCAAATGGGACTCCAACCGTGGATACAATCACACATGACTGTAATTAAAATTCAAGGCAAAACCTAGGAAGTTCGTATGGAATCATTGAATTCAGTCTATACCATAAATGTACATTCTACAGTTGAGAGAGTATATGATATCTGTATTTGTACCTATCACACATGGTATGCACATATGAGCCTCGGGAATTTTCCATCTGACTACAATTGAACATAGCACAGCGGTATCTCATTTATTAGCCTAATTTGTTCAAAGTTTCTAGGTCCACGATGTAAATCATTTTGTAAACATATGTGAGTTGCGTGACCTATTGTAATTAAAAATAATATGAGTTTGTTGTTTCGTTGTGCTTGATGCAATCATTGACACAACCAACAGTGGCTATGTACTCGTATTTGTTCAGTCTTGAAATGTCGGCAGACGGCTATGCCCGCTGCTATTGTTCGATTTGACCTTTTACATAATTAATTCTTCAAAAATGATTTCAAAAGTTTCTTGAGAGAGAATTAACCTGCAATTGCGTTACACTTGGGCAAAGCCATGAATATGTATTTGGTTTAGGTATTTTTGCTTACGATGAAGGCGTTTACTGAAGATACTTCTCGTTTATCCTGCTCTTTAGTAGCCGCATTAGCTGAAAAGTCTCAATGATCTACAGCACATCGCGGTCGTGTGTTTAAGGGTACCGTCATTACATACGCCCACATCCCTCTCTCGAAAAAATGCTTCCGTCGCACTCACTGTCTCAGCAAACACTGGATTCCAGCATAAATTGATTAAATTAAATCCAGTAAACGTGATGCAGCCTTGCGGACGATTAATTCAATGACATTCCTTCACCTGCTGCCTGCTGATGTTTCGTTTAACGCTTACCTCACATTTAAATTGATTTTAAATGCAATTATCATCGTTCTACTTTCTAGTCTCTGTCCACCAGTCAGCGATACAGTTCGAAGGACATGACACGTTTAAGAATTTGATTCATCAACTGTTCTCACGAGATTCTCATTGTGACACTTACAAACATATGTACAATATATACATACTTATCTCTCAGTCAATCACAATTTCTGTGCCATGTATCTTTCAATTGATTTCAGTTGTTCTCTAGCTTTGTCCAGACGTGCATGTGTGCCTCCATTTGACATGTCGATGACTAATATCTTTCAATTTGCGAAAATGAAAAAGAATCACGTATGGTGTCCGGCGATAAACATTTGACTTAATTTCAGCAAATTGCTTATGAAAAGTAATTCAATCTTTGCATCTAGGCTTGGCATGGACACTTGGCTTTGTGTAAACTAAAACCAAAATTTTGCGGTCGAAGGAGGCAGCAGCAGAAAGACATAAAAAAGCACAGCTACACACACAACCACTTGAAAATATGCATGAATGTGGTGATATCTGATGGATACTTAATATATCCGCTCGAAAATATGGAAATTATTTTTCAGTGTAGACACACGAGTTTCACCATTCTCGAGAGCCCTATTCATCGAATATTGATATCGGAAACAGCATCGATTTGATGGAGATGGTGGTGGAAGTGAGGTTAGGAGCCATTAGTTGAAAGAATTGCTTTTACTTGTAGTGATACGAGTTGAGGAGAAAATTGATTGTTTATTGTTTCGACGAGTAGGCAAACAACTTCTTCGGAAATTTGATTGTTATTCTTACAGTGGGAATTAGATAGAATGATTGCTGCAAGGTGTGGATAGGTGCCTGTAGACATTGAGATGTTCCTTGAAAATGTACGTAAACTTTGAATAGAATTTCTGCGTAAAATTGTTGGCAATCGATCATTGTTTTGATGGTTTATGGATTTTTCCAAATCGAATAAAATTGACTTTCGCATTGAAGCGAAATCCTGTGAGGTCTTAGTTTAGAGGAAATACTCAATACATGTGACACTTAAATTGAATGTACTAAACTACAGTACCCACGTTACCACGTTACAAATGATAAGACCATCTTCACTGGTACAAGCCACAAGCCTTTTCAACTGACACTCCCTCCAATAACGTACGGTTCGCTGTGCTCTTTCTGCGCTTGTGTGCGCATTCAGTTTCGTGAGCGTCCCCGATTGCGATGTCTCACTGGTGTGGAGCCGAAGAGTGCAATTTAGTTCAGTTTAAACGTTCCATCGATTTTGAGGCGAATTATGTTTGCCTTCCAAAAATAAAGAGTTGGTTTTCAGATCTCGCTGCTGTTTGATGATCAGTGAGACGAACTGTATGTATGTATATAGGGCATATACGACATTCGTCTAGATAACCTTTAAATTCGATTTAGCAAATCATACAAAAAATTAACTAAAATCCCATTTATATGTGCCCAATCAAAAGATTTAGTTTTAAAAACAACAACAGTTGTGTTCTGATAAATATCATCCAACCTCTTTTTCAGGCATTAGTGGCCTTTACGACCTTGGTCAAATGAATTCAATGCGTCCATTATTGTTAGTTTGTCGGCGAATTTCCCAAAGCGGTGCAGATCACGAGAGGGCAGTTTAACACGCCCATTAACAATGTGAAATTATGCATTCATCAAATATTTCCATCAACACTTTGATTCTTGATTGTTTCATTTGTTGTATAGCCCGTAGCACCATCCTTCTGTGATGTCGCCACTGTCACATTAATGAGATTTTCAATCGGGGAACAAAAAAAACAGAAAAACTCAGCTGGAGCTGTGCGCGCTGAAGAAAATGTGTGGTTAAATCCCGATTCACACTGCAGTGCAGTCTAAAGGGAACGAGAGAATGCCTTACGAGTCGTCACAATTAAATTTGACAAGTTAACTTGGCAGCACTGTTTGCAGTGATAGCCAGTTTGACAACTGAGCGTCGATTTGCTGTAGCTTTGATTTTCAGTGTAACGCCACGGCAGTTTGTTCAGTTAACAAAAAGTGCTGGCTGTGGAGTGAAGACACTCCAATCGTTTATGAAAATGCATTGAAACCTATGAAAAGTGACCGCTTGATGTGATTCTAAGACAAAAATGCTGCTCCTATAGTTTGCGTGTATTTCTTAATTATTGAAGATGACACGAATTTTTATATTTGTCACTGATTTTTTCGTTCCTTGATTGAATGACCTTAAGGTGAAGCAAGACGGCGCTAAACGTCACATAATGACCGACGCAATAAATTTATTGAGGGAGATTACGATGATCCCATAATCTCGCTCGAAATGGAACAGTGAATTGGTCGCTAAGATCATGCGACATCTTTGAACTAGAAGACAAAATTCACCGCCTTCTTGATTTACGACGCCAGCTGCTCTGGAAATGTGTTGGATTTCCAATTGCACTACATTCAAAGCAGCCGGCACACAGCAGACGTCATATTTCGAACATTATGACTGGAATTACCATGACTTTTATGATTTTCACAAATTTATGGCTGTTCGCCATTTAGAAAAACATTTCTCCAAAGAATCATTAGCCACTTGGTGCAGCTCCAACCGATGAACTACATGTCTGCGAATTGCTGTTCGAGACAATCGATCAAATTTAAAACCAACGACTTACCCAAGGATATGTCAAAATTTTCTACATCCCGCAAACTACTCTTGTCTGTGACATTCTCCAAGCCACTCGCTGTGTGTCTAGTTTTGCAAGATATCAGGATGAATCTATTTTGATACTTAACATTCATGATAGCATTTCTTAATCTCATTTGTAATTCCAATAAAAGAAGATTGGGTGGTCTTCCCACCGTTTTATTGAACACCTAACTCAAAGCGTACCTAACCAGCTTAACGATGAATTGCCTGCCCTCGATTCACATCGGGGCCTCGTAAATTATGTTTTTATTATATGCGTACATATATTTCAAAATTAAGTAAATCGAAGGAAAAGAAATACTTGGCAACATACAGGCTATCCATCCTCCTCCCCCCTTAGATTTGCTTCCGTCATTGGTGTGTCACATAATTTCCTTTTTGTGTAGTTGAACATCGCGTCATAACGACCACAACAATAGCTGTGTTGTGTGTTGCAGCTAAAGGCAGACATTAACACATTTTTATAGGATTTCGTGTATCTAAGCCAACAAACACGAGATAAACGCAAAAGAGAAGAAGAAAAAAACAAACTTTGAAAGTATGTATGCACGGTACTCTCGAGTTCCTCAGAGGAGTCTATTTTTAGCACAATTTTCGAGTACATACATTTTTTTGTTATAGCTTTTTTTTTCTTTTGCACTGTCGTTCTTTTATTTTTAGCAAGAACTACAAGTTGAATGGAGCACGAAAGATACATTTCCTTTCAAAAAAATACGCGTAGTTTTTGTTCTCCCCATTGACGAGCTGGTGCGCGGATGGGTGGGAACAACGGGCGGTAAAATGAGAGAGGGTTCACTGATATTGTTTTGTTTTCTTTACATAACGACATGGATACGTATTTGAGTTGAATTTTAATTATTGCCTGCACTGCACTGCAAACAAATGGGTCAGACTTCGGGGTGGGGGAGGGACCTTTCTAGTCGCATTTGCGCGTCATCAAATTCTTTTTAATTTATTGGAAGCACTGATCCAACATCCCCCGCGGTTAGAACTCGTGGTTGATTATCTCATGTCTAGGTGCATGACATGCCAAGGTTTGCATTCCATTCGCGATCTGTTTTGGATCAGTTTTCAATGAGACTGATTTGTTTTTGTAGTGGTTTTCGGGGGGGCTTTGACCGTTGTGAAGGAGATTGCTGCTAAGTCAATTGAAAATATTTTCATGGACACCCTCTGACTTTGGCATAAGCTGTCTACATGTCTACTGGTGGTTGTTTGCAAATTGGTGACGAGTGATTTATTCGTACAATTTAATACTTTGAAGGCGATGAGGATGATATTCTGGTCAAGCATTTTTGACATAATGAAGGAAGCGTATGAAGGAACTCGAGCAATTTTTGTATGCCTATACAGGATCTGAGCCTGAGCTAGAATGTTGTCATTCATTCATTGTGCTCCGAAGTACGCTGGTTGCATTCGTCAAGTTGTTTTGTATCGATGGCTGGATCTTTGCACCGTATCAGTCAGCTTCTTCTTCTCAAACCACATGACTCGGAATCGAAGACTCTCTTAGTCGGAGCATTGGTGTTCATGATGAAGTCAAAGCAATTAAACCTTCGGAACCTCTTTCAGATCTTTGTTTAGGGTCACCAGAGAAGAAGGAAATGAAGAGAAATTTAAATAAGGTTTAAAATAAAATCTTTGAAAGATTCTGGTTTTATTTTGGAGCTATTTTGGAATATCATATCATTCAAATGGGCTCTTAGACTCCACTGGTAATGCTTCAAATTTGTTATGCGGCTGAGTTTGGGGCAAAATACGGTCCACGACTAACAGCGTTGTCTACGATCGTTCGGCATCAATTCATGCATCGGAAATAAGCCTAAACCAGACACAGTTTTCAGGTCTGATCTTGTTTAATAGAGCTTACTTTGTCTTGCAAGCCTGTCAACTACATCCCAAATATCACTTCTGTCCAACTTCAGCAGCAGACCTGGGACCAGCTTCCGCTGGTCCTCCCCTTTGTCACATCCGAACCCTGTTCGTTCGTTGTTCGCACTCTAGGAACTTTAAAGACTCCGCGAGTAGAGACAGGAGGAGGGGAGATATGAGAAATAATGAGACCCAAGGATCTCAGTTCGGTGTACGAAGCAATTTTGGTTAACTTTCAAGGCGAATTTACAGATAATCTCTAAACATTTGCCTCAGCTGCAGCTGCTTTAAGTTGAGTTGTTAAATGTTTCCCACCACAACTGAAACTAGCTGCAACGATGCGTGTTATAAATACATCTTCAAATACCCGCCCAGAATCCTTTGAGTTTTGTCATCGAATAAAAAGGAAAAAAACAAAATTCACTTTCCTTTTATCCGCATTTAATCAGAAATATCTCGTGAAAAATTCTCATTTCTTGTAGCATCTATTGTAGAGATTTAAATTCACAAGGAATTTCAATTCAATCCAACGTCAGACACAGAAAGGAAAACGTTCGCGTCCTACGAAAATAGCACCCGTTCACTTGCACGCGAAATCAAGTGAAAGAAATGAAAAACGTACAGTGCAGTGGTGCATTCGACACATGTCTATGTATCTCTATCTGGTCGATCAATAATAGAGCAAAGTTCGTTGCGCTATTACATCGTGTGTTCCCGTTCATGTTCGCACATCACGGGTATGTGATTATTTGGCAAGTGGAGTCTTCAATTTAATCGAATGGCGAGAGTATCTTATGAAAAAGATAGAAAGATATTCTTAGATAATGGAAAAACAACTATTTTTTGCATTCTCTTTTCACAGATATCAATCAAACAAAAGACGAAGCAATGTGAACTCCAGAGACATCATTAACTTGCATTTGTACAGAGAAAGAGGGATTCGATTATTTGTTTTTCTTTGTTTTTTTTTTTTTGCTTTGTGCTGTTTTGTATCGTTAATTACATCCTGCTGCATTTGAGAAGGAGCAAACACCTCCAGGACTTACGCAGGATTTATTCTATAGACTAAGCAAACACACACATGAAGCAAGGGAGGGTTAACTACTCCCATCGTCCAGAGATTACACCACAAAAATATGTATGAAGTTGCCCCAGTGGCGGGTAAGAAAATTGAAGCTGCGTGCACATTGAGTAGCTTTCGCCTAATCATGGGACAAATATCAAGCAATCATAATAACAACAACAACAATCAATCAGCAAACTACGTAAATCGACATCATCCGAATCAAAAGTCAAAGAGCCACTACAGACATTCCGCCGTTCAGCCACTGCGCAAAGATGAAATGGTCATACTGCGCGATCCACTCAAAGATCCGTCCGACATTTACCGGGGAGCCGGTGTACGTGAGTCCATTCAGCTGAGAAAGAACAAAGACATAATAGCAAATGGACGTCCCGTGACGATCAGTGAGATGAACGCCTACAACATCGAAAAGAATGAAGAGCGCTCACCGCTCGTAAAGTTGGCCGGTATTCCATCGGCCATAGACAAAGAGATGATCATAAAGCCAACGAATATATCGGATGAGCTGTCAATTACACCATCGCCACAGCAAAGCTCCACGACAGTGGCTGCCCCGAAGGTGAATGAGTTCTACACCGTCGGCGATGGATACCACAAGACAGACAATTGCTACTATCGCAGTCCGGATGGTAACTTTCACAAATTGCCAACCGACTCGTATCACAAAATGTCGGAGGGGTGTTATGTCAAGAGTCCGGACGGTACATTCCGTCGAGTGGAGACTTCACGTAATATGGACGGCAGCGGCCAACTGGCCAGCAATGGCAATGCGAATGGTAGTGGCGGTCAACCGAAGATGCGAAGTCAGATGATGAAGTTCTTGAAGCGTTCGAAGAGTCATACACCCGCGACCATAAAAGAATTGCAAAAGGAGAAGGAACGTCGTGAGCGAGAGAGGGAACGGGAGCGCAAGCATCGCGCTTCAGCGGCCGCTAATGCCGAGAATAACATGAGCGGCAGTAGTGGCAATGCGAATAAGAATAATAAGGTCGTTGTAACGATGATGGAGAATGGAGGATTACCCATTGTGGCAACTAGTAAGGCGGAACGCACGAAGCACAGCAACAAGGACACAAGTGGTAGTAGTTCAGCAGCGGATAAAGCAAGAAATCAGAAGGCGGCGAGGGTATGTTTTATTTTGTATCATTTTTTTTTCTCTGTTCTCAATTCAATTGTTTATTGCGTAAGAGATACTGATACATTGGATTGCATAAGTGAGTAAACGCTGAATATCGGCAATTAAAGCGTTTCCCTCGAGTGGGCATGTGTGCCGATGGATGGGCCCGGGAAAAAAGAAAATAAACTCTCCGAATGCATGGATAGATTATTGGGGGTTTCCTGCTGGTTTTTGTTGTACTGTATGCCTTGACCGTGAAATCGACGTCACTATCATTGAAATGTCGTTGAAAATTAGCATGAAGTCTGATGTGTCAATTGAAGGGTATTTATGGCAACATGTACAAGTGCCCGGCCATTTTTCTCTTATTGACTGAATTTTTCAAAAATAACTAGACACTCATACTCATTTGTTGGTCTAGAAAAAGCGTTCTTGTCCAAACAAGGGAGAGATTCCGAAAGCTATGCGCAGTGTATGGTCCCGTCAAGTGTGTCTTGTGCTCTTATGTTCGTTGTAAAAACCGCCCTCTCCAGGTGGACGTTGAGGAAGTCGTGAAATTTCTTAATCCCATCAAAGACCGACTCTGCCGCTCTTCTTAATCCGCTCAGGCACTTAAACAAATTAGGTTTATGATCAAATATAACATAAACGGTAAACCGAATTATCAACATCGTTAAAATCGAAATGACGGAATCCTCAAACCATTCGATTAGAGATAATTAAAAAAAGCAATATTTTCAATCATCTGCGAATTTGTTTGGCATTCCTTCTGAAACACAGTCCTCCCCCGTCAGGGTAACCAGAGAGAGAGAGAGAGAAAGAAAAAGTGGAATCATTCCTAGTGAATTATTTTTATCTGTTTCAAATTTGAGCCGTGAGTCATTTTGGCAGCCACCAAAAAAAATGGCATATTCAAAATTAAACATCTTCAGCGAAAGTGTTTCTTACGCTAAAACACGCACACACACGCCCTCTCGCCAATGAGCAAAGAAGAACTAGGCCGCCGCGCCGGGAAGTGATTCCTCTCAAGTGCATGACAAATGTCTGGCGAATTATCGGTGAGACACTAGGGCTGCAATAACGTGTCGTTTTGATTGGAAATGTGATTTTCAATTTAAATATTTATCAGTGTTGAGTGTGTCGGAAACTCGTGCTCAAGACAGTCTAAGACCTACAATTGTGATTTATTGGGGATAATTTTTCATTTTGAACACCTCGGGCTTAAATTTATTATTATTTTATTTTTCTAGATAATACGGTCTCTACACTGAGGGCAAAAAGAATGTAACCGCTGTATTAAAATTTTAAGCAGAAATTAGAGATTTGAAAAATTACGATTTGTTTATCAAATATTGTTTACTCAGCTTAACGAATAAGGAAAACGACCAAATAAATATAAACTTTCTTTAGTGTCAAATACGTTTGACAACATTATTGTTTTTGTTGACACCTACGTTTTTGTCATAAATAGCTGTTTACAAAAGATGTAGACATGTTTGTCTCACGCTACCACTGAGACGGCTAAAAATGATCTGAACGAGGGAAAAAACTAAATATATGCTGCCGTCCTCAAGATAGGACATATAACATCGACATCCTGTTCAAATCGCCCCAAATTGGCAGCTATAACTTCGACATGGTCAGCAACTTTGTCTACCATGGGTCCGTTTCTTTGGGCTCAAGGTGCCATTGACTATTGGAGCACTCTCTCGAGGGATCAAGCTGACTTTATATAAGACATTGATCATCCAAGTACATCATGTAGAACACGGCACAAAGGCACGGTGACTTTCTCTCTTCGAGAGAAAAGTTCTGTGGGCGATCTTTGGTCTGTTTGCTTAAATATCGTTTGAGTCAAACCAGGCGTATACGAATCCAACGTCTAAAGTGTCTGGACCATGTAGCGCGTATGGACAACATAGCTCCGGCACGAAGAGTCTGTGAACCTGTAGGACAGCGCAGCCCATTACACCTGCGTTTAAGGTGAGGCATACATCCGGTGAAGAACTTTAATCAAGTTTGTGTGCACTAGCTGGAAAGGCTAGTAGCTTGAGGCACGGGTCCACCCCGAACTGTTGCGCCTACGCAGATTTATCTGGCTGGATTCTTTTGGGTTTGTTTCAACATGTTACAATCCTTTTTTCTGAACTAACAAATTGACTAAGTGAACGCCATGGTGTACTGGGTATTTGCATCGCCTCTTACGCTGGTTAACTGGGTACACTTCCCAAACCGAACGGCTTTCATAAATCCACGTTTCAATATCTCTTCTGATGTTGTGATTTGACATGCTGTCAGTTTAAGTTTCTTCTGAAAAGATAGGTAGCACTGGGTGCCGAAACTATCCATGACCCACTTAGACCACCAGAGAGATCCGGAATAATGATTTCTCAGTTATTCGACACCTAAAAAAAAAATCATGATAGATTGAGTAGTTAGTAGTAGCTTGTTTCCTTCAGAAAGTTCAGCAACCATTTTGTCATAGTTTCTGCCCCTTCTTGAAGGCTTTTGAAGGCACATTTTTCCAGCTGCATTTCTCTGGGCTGGACACATGCTTGTTCTACTTCTTCGTTAATGTATCTTCTGCAGATGTCGCTTAGGGGAGCTCACATTCTTCTCGCATGATTGGCCATGAGACAAGTGATGGTGCTCTCTATATTGTCATTAGGAGAGATTCGTTTTTTATTGGGTTGAGCGAGAGCTATTCAAGGCTGCATTAATTTCTATCTACGCTTAGCCAATGTAGTGGCGCTCGTTAGTATATGGCCTCTAAATGATTTTATTGGAGGGAATAGATGTCTCCTAGCCAATTCATGGGCCTCCTTGTTCCCAGGAATACATCTATGACCAGGGACTTAGCATAGGGTTAGATTGCATCTTATCGATATCTTTAAAAGAAATATAATGCAATGTCGGAAATTGAATTGTCGGATGGTGTCGCTGAAGCCTTGATGGCCGCAGCGTAGAGAGTGATATATTTATCATCTATCTTACCTATTGACATTGTGCAGCCTCTCGGAGTGAATGAATAATCATACAAATGCGTTCAATACTTTTAACGAGCAGTGTACATTAAAACAAAGCGCGTGTAAAAGTTAAATAAATTGTTTTTTTTTTTCTTTATGGCTAGTGTTATAAATTTACAGATTAATACAATAATTTACGAACGTGATTGTAATCAATCGAAAATAAGTCTCCCCACTTTAGCAAACAATAATTCAAGGCCTTACATTCACTGTTAAAATTATCTGTCCCTTCGACGTGCAATATTTATCTTTCGTGATATCAAATTTTGAGACTGACTTTCGATGAACGAGTATTTTATTTCAAGCGTACGTTCACTTTTCCGACGTCCATACAGAACAGGTGCACGTGAGGAGTCAATTAAAGATTTGTAATTTTTAATTGAAAACCTGTGTTTTGGGCCGAAATTATTTCCAGGGGAATACCCTTCGAAAGAGCTTTACATATGTCCCCCTTCATCAATCTCAACCGGACGTCAAGATCGAGTTAAATGATGTGTTGTATAATTAAATGCCTCCTGTTTCTGTGGCCATATGGTTACACTGAAAGGCACATGTTCGCGTAACGTGATTCAAAGCTAATTGGAATACTATCGATAAACCCAATGAACACCACAGTGGTGGTCAACATCATAATTAACTCAAATGGCAAACCACTTAACAGTTGAACACCATTTATCACTGCTTCGGGCTCAGGTCTTTCCACATTCACCACTGGCATTCAGCGCGAATAAGTTTTTACAAGTGAAGACCAAAAACCACATAAATTCAATGTTTGTTTGTTTAAACAAATAATTGCCCAAAATCATGTTAATTGCTTCAAGTTGATGAATTGTTCATAAACGTTTGCAGCGTAGACAGCAAATTGCAACAGCAGCAGCATTGTTAAAGTAAAAAAGAAGAAAAGGAAAGTTATACAAAAACATCAATCAAACGAATGGTGAAGGCTGGTTAACTGTTCGCGGAAGTGATAAAATTCGGTGAAAAGGATAAAAGTTTATGCAATTTACTCCGTCTGTTGATCATGAATAGTCACAAAGCCAGATGGCTTCAAAGTTAATGTGACACACAAAATATTGCTGACTCAGTAGACATATCCGATGGAGGAGGACTTTCGAAACTATAGGGTCACATACAGTTTGCGATCGTGGATTGCTGGTGTTGTTAATGCTGTTCAATTGCTTCCCAAAACTTCTGTGGATTCAATTCAGGCCACAAACCATAATCCATTGGCGTTCAATCTTGAGTCAGACGGTCAATCTGCTGCGATAAAGCCAGGAATATTGACTCAGGGCACACTTCTGCGTGGTTTTGGCATCGTACGCTGGAACAGAGACTTGTTGTAAGATCCATCTGTCTCTATTGAAAAAGTTCAAATCTTTCACAAAACCCTTTTTGGTAAACCTTTACAGCAGTTTTTACATCTTTTCCACCGAAATAGACGGATGTACCAACAAGATGAGAGACCTCCCAGCAAACCATTACGGAAGCGGGATAGTGGCTACGTTGAACCTTCGACCAACTTGTTCGCTTCCTTAGATGAAGTACATAAATCTTGTCATTTTGTTTGTTGAAAACCTCTTCCGCGGTAAAAATGATCTCATCTGTAAACAGAATGTTTTCAAATGTTGTATAAAGCACTCGAACTTATTGCTACTCTGCTTGTCTAAAGTTTAAGTCATGCTGTCGGTCTAAATCCATACATATTTAGACAGATATGGTTGTTGTAACAATTAGGAGGTCACTTGTCCAAGGTTCAATGACATCTGTTGTCAGTTCACGTTGTCTCTAAATGAGACAGCAACGCCTTCAAATCTTTTGTGGAAATCGCCGATAGTGGCATCAGCTGGGTCTTCAACTACTACAAATCGTCCAAATCCGTATTATCACAATTTGATGCATGATCACCAAAAAATATTTGAAGACGAAAACGCTTGAAACCCCAACTATACACACGGCGTTGTCGAAGATATTTTTCTCGTAAAAGGTCAGTACGATTCTGTACAATTATCATCCTCATGCTTCTGAAGCATCATTTATCCAACCAACCATTTGTAAGCCCAAATTCCGACCCGAAATTCTCCAAGTTTACGTTCGAAAGACGTTATTATGCGCCGCCCAGAATTGACTGCATCGGGTTTCTCTTCTCTGGATTCTCGCCAACCAGTATTGGTGTCGAATGAATGAACTCTGTCACTAAATGTTTAATAGTCGACTGGGGAGGACGACCATGTAAATTATCATACAATTGACGCAATGCGCTCTTTATTGGAGTACATTTTGTAACATGTTGTCATTTGTACACGTAGAAACTGTAACTTGTCGTGGAGATCTGTCATTAGTCATTGAAAAATAATGCCACATTAAGCAAACCCGTTCCAAATAATAGCTGAGAAAGAAAATAAACGCGTTTAATCTGAAGAAGCGTTTTCACGTTTCACATCACTTCTGTGATAAAACGACCTTGAGTTACTCTTCAGCTTTCACATTCGCCCACTTATCTAGTCAAAGTCTTCTTACATCCACGTTGATTTGGTCTTGAATGCTCGCCATTTTGGTCGTATTTATTCGAAATGGTTGATTGGAAGGAACTCTTGGTCAATCAGTACCTTATGCTGATTCTTGTTCTCTAGCCTGCATCAGAGTTAGGTTCCTATTCTACTCCATTCGTCTTTCTCATCGGGCTTTTTAAACGTGCTGAATCACTCAAACAACTACTTTTGAACATGCATGTCATCCCAAAACCCAATTCGCCTCGGTTCGACTTGCATCGATTGTTTACAGCACCGTTATTGAAAATTTTCCTTCCATTTCATTTAACAAAGGACTTCTTATCTCATTTCCCACCGAAAATTCGAATATAAGACTTCGAAAAAAATTTCCATTTCGAAAAACAAACATGAATCGAACAGTGTAGATCCTAAGCACATTAGCGGCTGACAAAAGTGTCCACAGATTTTTTTTTTCTCTTCGAATAAACTTTAGATACGGATGCTTTTAAAAAACGCGATGAAGTGTGAGTAACAGGAATATCCTCTAGTCAAAGGAATGACAGATTAAGTACATAAATGAACACATGTTCATACAAACGTTCATATCTCACAAACGAGATACTTCTTCTTCCTCCATTCCCAACAGTTGGCTGTGTTCAAGAACCACCTGTACTCTCCAACACCGTACACTGTGTTTGGTTGTGTTTTCTTTTTCTCGTTGCGCCTCCTTCCACATATGTATGTACATATACACCTGATAGGAGTAATCGGTAGACTTTTATTTCTTGTGTTTTTTTTCTTCTTTTTTTTGTGTTCACATTTTATAGAGCACAATCAGAGGAACGTTCAGTTGATAAGCTTCCCGGTTGGGTGTAGGACGTGTGTGATGTGTGCTACGTGATGTGTGTGCGGTTCGTGTTCTAGTTGCGTATCCTTCGGTTTGAATCTTCGATCAAAATGATAAATATCGCATAAATCCCCCCTTAATTGTTGTTAACACGCCCCCTCCCCCTCCCCCTAACAGGGTTTTAGTTTGAAAATTAAAACAAATAAAAAAAGAATGTAAGAATCAATTCCTAGAACAAGTGTTTAACGTTGCTGCATTTATCACTTTGTGTGCTGATAGAGAGAAAGAGAGAGGGAGAGAAAAAACGATTTGTGCGTCGCCTCCATGCACCCTCAGAAAGATACAGTGTTTGAGGAGCTTATCAGGTTTGATAACAAAACCACAGATACATAACCGTATCGTGTACTCGCGAGTGCATACATACGCACGGAATGGAAATGACAACACACAGAATCTTAATAAAATCGAAATAAAAAAGAAAAACAATTTAGCGCGCGATGGCTACGAAAAAAATCGCGATGCTTTTGCTCTGATGAAGTAGAACGAGGCAATGATGATGCTTTATTTGTATTTCGTCTGCGTTCTCATTGGACATTTTTTTTTTTGTATATTTCCTTCGCTTTTTTCTTTCGCTATCTTATCAACGATGTTCGTAGATATATCAAATCCACCACCAACACACACCGTCTGAGAGATATGCTTTACTTGGAGATACGAATTTTCAAGGCATTATTGATAAAGAGTACTTAATATTTTGTTCGCTTGAATTCAACGTTTGAAATACACACTCTCCGGCATTATGCACTGCCTCTGGCATACACAACTCCCCAAGTGGTGGATATGTAATGATGACTTAATTTAGATTTAAATTTTGAATAGAAAGCGCGGCACCATTGTCGTTCCGTTACAAGGACAGAATGAATGGAATAATTCATATGTAATTGGAAAGAAATGATTATCGAACGAAATTTGAATAAATTACAGAGAAATGAGAATACTCTTATGTGGCTTGAGTGTCTTATCACAGTGATGTTATGCAAAATTTTAATGAGTATCTAATTGTTTAATATTTGCAAAGTGTCATCATGCCTGTACCCAATTAACACTGAAGCTGTTGACACATCTCGCATTGATTGATGCTAAATAGATTCGTCTGAGTTTTTATTTTTTTATTTTTATTTTCCGCTTAAAATAGGTTTTCAGTATAGATGTTTCCAATTAGTTGGACACTTGGTAAAGTGTTATTTATAGGTTTGGGTATTATTCCGTTCTGGGCACTTGTTTGTCTTGAATGTTTGTTTTCTCATTATTGTAAAGGACAGTTTGAAAATGGTTTTGCTTGTTTGGTGATTTATTCTGATTTTGGAATGGGCTTTTCATGATCTGAAGGGAATGAAATGACGGCGCTTTAAATGTTCATTGACCGTCATAAACGTATTTGAAGTAAAGTAGCTGAGGGATGTATTTGAGGAAAAATATCTTCGATAAAGGCTTTGTTTTCGATCCTCCTATGTACTAAAATCATTTTCTCTCCATTGAATTGAAATGAAATGGAAATTGAATTTTTTTTAGAGAGAGACTACGTTTTCTTTATTTGTCCCCCATTTTATATGCTTCCCGAAGAAATAATCTTAGAATCTTAAACTTGTTATAAAATACAGAAAAATAATTTTAATGTCAATGAAATTAAATTTATTTGACAAATAATTTTATGGCATCAATGTTTGACTCTGATTTCGGGCATGTGACCGTCGTGGCTGGCGCATACATGTAGCAGTACATCATGACGCATTTCGGTAATAATGCATCGAATGTTGGTTTTCACGTTAACGCTTTGCACGAAGAAATTGGTAATAATGTCTCTCACCGCTCACCGTTGACTGTAACGTTTTGACCATTTTAATAAACATCTGTACCAATGATGCTACTTCAACAATGGCTTTAGTTTGAGCTTATCGAGTTGACGCATGTTTTTAAAAAAAAACTTTGCTCCGACGTGAGACTATTCATGATGAATTACTAAACCAAATCAACCGCAAAACAACCGGTAACTGTCAAATCAGCTGTCAGAGAAAACAGGAATCAGTCTCTGTGTATTCTCATAAAACATCTTAGGCGTTAAATATGAAATTGACTATTCTGTATTCAAATCTATAAAAGCTGTAGTACCTCAAGGAAATGAATTATCGTCATCACATTTGCAATATACACCATGTTTTAGATTTGGTAGACGAATGGTCTGTAGCAGCCCTGCAAAATATTCTGGCAGTATACCTCTCAAGGGATTTGTTTCCTACGACTGCAAATCAATTTATTTCTACTACATAATCATTGAATAAATTTTCATTTAACTTTACAATTGACAATAGGCAAAACATCCTGAATCTAATTTTGTAAACCCTCTTTCTCAGATGTATCTGAATGTGAGTGTACCTTACATATTCACCGGAAATGCCTTTCATTATTCACAATCCCACAAAAAGAAAACAGTTTCTTCCCGTCTCGACAATAAGAATGAAAAGAAAACGATTCAAGTTGTAGATTCGACAAGAGAACAAAAAGGAAAACAAGAAATTACCAGGAAACGTCAGCGACCTTTAGGCAATGCAATATGTACCTTCATCCGTTGGATGTGTGCAACTTGTCCTCGCTTGTTTCAGTTTTTTCACATATATGTAGGTACCGAAATAACGTAGATGGAATGAGTGCTAGTTTTTTTTTGTTTAACCATTTGTAACAGGTCTGGGCTTAGAAGATGACAGAACAAACATTCCTTCGAAAGTGCATGTTTTTATCTGTTCCCGGTTCTCATTAGTTCCCGGTTAGTTTGACTTAATTAACCGAGAAGTTTTGTAGCGTTTAGATTCTAATACTGAGGTTCGTCATTAAAAACGTAACAAACATATGCATGTACATACATAAGTGAAACGAAAACCACGCTGGGTTGGACACCGTTCTTATTGATTCTCATCATATCATGTGGTCCTATTATGAATCGGGCATATCTATGACCACCTGTAGCTCATTTATTTTGGGGCTAAATCAAAAACAAAACAAAATGGAAAAGAAGAAACTTGAATTTATTTTGACTTAATGTATGCACTTGTATGACTCACTCAGTTTGCACTGGAAACTTCAACGTGAACTAAATTTATCTCGTCATGCTCTGGGATATTCCAAAACTAGTGAATATCTCACCATCACATTAACTCACATCAAGAAACCAGTTGTGCAAAAAACAAGAGAAAAAAAGTGAATCCAAACTCTAACGACTTTTCGGTAAATTCAGAACTTAAAGCTTGTCTTTGAAAGAAAACTTTCATACACGCGTACCTATGTTCAAATCAAAGCTATGCTCAAATCAAAGCTCCTCTCAGCTCACGAACGGCTTTTGGAGAACTAAATCGTACATATATGGCTAATGACTTAACTAAGTCGAGCTTTTTTAGAACAACCAACACACATGGAACATCTTTATTTCCGTTTCAACCGGCCGCGAGAGAAATGTAATCGTATTTGTTTCTGTTTTGAACTGTTTTCGTCATTTCTTTGGGCTTTGTTAGGTGAAAGAGAGTAAGATAAAATAAAAGGCAATATCCACATAACATTTGCACTTTTCACATCGTATCTAGACATGTATTATATGTACATACATATGTACACAGCTGTCAGTCTCATGTGACTTTTGTATTGTTTTGTGTAGTAGTTGTACTACATATCTTAAAGTTGTTCCCTCGGCGTTACTCAAGCCATAAGAAAAAGACACTTGAAGCTATAATTAGGGAATAAAATAAATAAATAAAACCTGATATTACGCCAGTAACTAGAAGCAACAAGAGAAAACAACAAATCCGTCCAAAAACATCCTCTATGATATGGGTTGCTTTTTATGTTTCATAAATATTTTATGAATTTGCCAAGTTCACTGGATCTATTGGACTCGTAATGAAGTGTACATATACGTGTTTGAGAAAATCATCTGTTGAAGACAGGGAGGGAGAGAGAGATGAAAATAAATGAGGCTGTGAATCATCATCTAAGTCAAGGTTGATCCGGCTAAAATTCGTTTTCTTCCTCCTTTTGTACATTTCATAATGGAACATGGGTACAAAATATATATTTACGGGTAGCTACCTGTTTAAAAAAGATGAATAATGGAGCAGAATGATTTTGGGCACAAATTGTGAAGTATTTCATAGTACAGTGATTAATGTATTGAATGATACGATTAATAGAATTGAATTTCGGTCCTTATTCCATTATTCTCTATTGATTGTACTACTAATATGTTCGGTGGCGAAGATACTGAAGATTAGTTGGTTTATATAAGACTGGACGAGTATTAAATTAATGTCATTTGCATATATTTACGCAATTTTTGATGAAGATCATTATCAGTTCTCTAAAGCAAACTCAAATTATCAACAATACATATGTACATCTATTAAATTGGAGTCTTGTAGAACCCTGCATGTAGGTAACCTGAATTAAAATGTTGTAACACAACAATCATAGTTCATTGTTCATCCTTGAAATATGTATATGTTTTGAAAAAGAAAAAAAAGAAAGACCTCTAAACTGAATTGAAAGCATGGGAAATAAACACTTCAGTCCGGTAACTAATTCGGACATCGACTTATTTTTTTTTTGATTATACGATTATCACGAAATTGATAAACAATTTAAGTTGCGCACACGTACATATCATACCTAAATAATATGAACTGATAATAATTTTTGATAAACTTCATAGTTTGCGGCAACATAGGCGATATTGACATATTTGTTGGTATGATAAATGTATTCTGGTCTTCTTTTTTTAAATTTTATTTTTACTGATGACCTAAGACGGATTTAAGGCAGCTATTTCCCCAAGACTGAGGTCTTTAAAAGGAGGGTACAATAGTAGATTGTTGTCTGACAGACTTGTTGTTATACCTGCTAAATGCTCCCAAAGACAAGTTGCTACTCTGTACCATGCTTGAACTGATGAATTAGTAAACAAGTTTGTACTATCAGAATAAATTCTGGTCTGATGAATATGATCCGATTGACTGAATTTTTCAAGAATTTGAGGTCATATGTCCTCAATAGCACATACTCGTATAATGTATCCTTCCAATGTGGTAATTGTTGTTGGTTTGTCATCGTCAGTTTGGCTGAGGTCCTTCTCCACTTGTGTGCGACAATCATCGACCTCGTGGATGTCCTCCAATTTAGACGTCTTGAAATGATGCGTTCATCCAATGTTTCCTTCAAAAAGTTGAGTGTTTTATTTTCTGTTTGGTACGTAGTGCCAATCTGTTCCGCAATCTTTCGACTTTCATGCCCTTGAAACGGGGAACGAAAAATCATGACTATAGCGGATGCCGTTGAACAGAACATGCTAAATCGCATAATTTTGAAATGAAAATATGGCATTTTTGTTCACGATGTGACTACGCCTCGGTAATCTCATGTGGATAAACTTCGCTTTGACCATTGAACCCTAATTGCTGATGTTTACTGAGTTTCCCATTAATGCTGATGTCGATCCCATTCACCGAAAGACGATGATCAGTCGACATCCAAGATCTCTGGGTGAAACGTGCCATAAAGTGGGCGCAAGGTGGCCTGGCGAACAGTGGTGATCGACGACTGCACTATGTACTCTTCTTATGAGTCCCTGTGGTCCTCCCTCGCATTTTGCAAAAAAGGGGCAAATGCAATTGATGATCACAAGTGACAAGTTCAGAGCTCCACCTTTCTTTAGTCACTGACAATATACTTGTATAGAAAAAGCGTTTGCTGGTGAGATAACAATGCCATGTACCTTGATGAACTCACAGAAGTGACTAAAATCTTCAGCTTCTTGCATGCCATGATCGCTACTACTTAGCTTCTTCAGCTAGCACCTCTGGTACTTGTTGGGTTACTCTGCAACGATAGGGCAATTTTATTGTTGTAAAGGAATAAATAACAGAAGATTCAATGGTTCGGCTTCACCTGTTGATCTTTGTCAAAATATCAAGTATCTAGACTGAACTATGTTGGGGATTGCTATAAGACAACACGTCAACAAGAACGTTGGAGCCATTTTCACTTATGAACTTCCCGCTTCATAGTATTTGACTTAATTTGAACATTCAGTTTATTTTCCGGACGCCAAACAGAGCTAGCGCCTTGCACTTCATTTCTATCAGTTTCAGTTTAGTTTAGGCTGCGATAAACGTTTCAATCACACTCAGTAATGAGCACATGAACAGTTGCATTCTATACGACGATATGACGTTCTTGTTACAATTTCCTCTTTGGCACCGGTTTTTCCAGAATGAACATTTTCTCATTCGTAGTCAAGTTACTCACTGTAGTGATAAATACACTTCGTGTGTATATGTCTATATACAATTTAGTCTCTCTCAATCGTCGTTCTTACTCATTCTGTTTTACCTTAGATACTCGAAACATTTGTTCAAATAAAAATGGGCCTCCACCACACATAGGTGTACATATACAGTCTCCACTTGAAGAGAATGATTTCCCATCTTCTTCTCTCGTATTCTTTGTGTCTCACTCTACTTTTTTTGTTCCCCCTGCTGGTTAGTCCGTTGATTGTATAGTACAACACACGAACTAACTTTTTCGTCATCAACATAATGCCTCCCAACCTCCACTGGATACAGATAATGTACGTAACGAAACAAACAACAACAATAAGCAAACGAATATAAACGACCAATGTGTAGTGTACCGTCATCATCACCATCGTGCGGAAAGCATTTGTAAAAGTATAGATACGAGTAGATACGTCAACGGGTATGGGTATCAGGCCCAAACCAAAGCAAACCAAACCACATATAACATAGTTGTAGGCTTGAAGCCCTCGAGTGGTGGCATAAAAGATATGTATAAAGAAACGGGTCGGGTCGTGCTGGATCTTGTGGCTCGGGTTCGGGCTCGGGCTCTGACTCTCGGCTGGTAGAAGAGAGCGAGAATCAGCAGAGCAACAGCAGCCAAGATTCAGTGGTAGTTGTGGTAGTAGTAGCAGCGCAAACAATTGGGAGCGCGTGGTGGAGAGCACAACAGCAACAGCAGGCTGTGGCAGCAGCACACACTTTGACGACAATAATGACAAACTGCTCACTCTTTTTTGGATTGTTTCTCCTCGTTACTGTGTTCGGTGTGCTGCCGCTGTTGCTGCTGCGATTTTTTTCTTTAGTTTTGTTGTTTCTTTCCCATGTGGAGAGAGATATATTTTTTTTTGTCATTTATCTCGCCCCCCTTTCTGTTCTTTCCTTACGAATTTGAAATTCGTTTTGTCTAGTGTGATTTCGGATTTTTTTTTTTGGTTTCGTTTGGTTTGTTTGTGTCGGGTTTGAGATACTTTTTAATCTAAAGCCCCGTAGTTACCTACAATCGATGGATTGCAGCCGTCGCGGTCGCGCCGCCGCCGGTGTTGGAAAATACATAGAATTCTGCTTCTAATGTTTTCGTTGTTGTTATTGGTGAGCTGCTAGAGAACAGCCGCCGACAGGTCCAAGTGATGTGATGAAAAAATAAGCAAAAAAAAAGTCAATTTCAGTTAAGGTTAACAACAATCGTTTGAAATTTTATCTCAAAACCGCGAGAGAAATATTTAAACAATTTTTTTTCTTCGTTTTAAATCTCGTAATCGTGCCTGGTTACTCATGTACTTCGTATATCTTTTCATCTTACTCATTGTTGGTTCTAGATAAGTGTATTTGAAGAGATTTGATACTAACTGTATGTGAGTTTGTCGCCATTTTCTCCTTTCTTTCTCTTCACATCCTACAGTGGAGAGTCGAAAAGCGATAATTCACGATCAAGTTCACTGTCAAACATTCCAAAAACAAAAAGAAAGGGGAAAAAAACGAGAAAAAGAAAAATACCGTCTAATACCTTGTGGAGACTTTAGTTCATTACCTTAGTTTAGTGGTGTCCATTCTGTTCGTTAAATGTATGTGTGTTTATCTGTGTTCGTACCAAAAAAAAAATTAAATAAAGCTGTCCGCATAGTTCCTTTGTGTCAAACGTTGTGTTGTCAATCCAAAATATTCACATCATCATCATCATGATCATTTAAACGTCGCTGGATAAAGGGTTTTTTCGCGTCAAACAAAAATTTCAAAAGTTCAACTCTCCAAAAAGCCCTATAAACGTTATTTTTTATATTTTTTTTATTTCAGATACAAAAAAAAACCAGTTTCTTGTGTGAACCTTCTGTATCACCGTGTATACACATACTATACTTTTGGTGTTGAAGTCAGTCGGTTAAGCCACTTTGGCTAAAACACATTAATGTGTTGGTGATGATGTGTGGTTTGATAATGATGATGATCTGATAGTTGGTGATCATTGATTAAAGCGCGAACTGTATTTGTTTTTTTTTTTTTGTTATTAATTATATATATTTTGTACATAGATAAAAGTGTAAGACAAACATCACGAATGTTGTGTCCTCCGATCTGCAAATGTCTCTTACCTACATTTCTAAGCAATTGTGTGCTTTAGATTTATTTATTAGTTGTTTAATTTCCGCTGTCTACGATAAATGGAAGCGTGGGTAAATGGTCGAATAAAAAGTTAAACAAAAGGAGGAGAAATTTTGTTTGAAAAGAAAAGCTGATGCAAAAATAAAACGTGGAGAAAACTTTCTTATTTGTTTAAAAAAAAAGAAGCAAGCAAACAGCAACAGAAAAAAAGCGATGAATAGAGTTAACCTTCAGCCTAACCTCTAGGGCGTTGTTTTTTTTTATTTTTGTTTAAATCTCCCCAGTCAGTGTGTAGTGATTAGTGTTGATGTAAACGTGACCCTAGTGATGGCCAATGGCGAGGCTTTTCAGTCATAGTGCACTCTCATAATGACGTAGTTTATCCGGCAGATGAGTGCTTAAGCATGTTCTTAACCTTTGTCTAGCAGATTACATTCATTTACTATTTATGAAGAATTACACGTGTGAGTGGATTTGTTATCTCTCAGTAGGTGCCTTGCAAATTGATTTTGTGACAGTTTCACTATACATATGTATAGTATGTATGTACATATTTTGTTAGTACGTAATTTCACATGTTGTCAGCACATACTTGAGAAACAGATTGCTTACGTCGTAGATGTGTACAAGTCAGTCATTCGATTATGCAATATATTTGCAAGAAAAAATAAAAATATCTCTTGTACTCAATTTTACCTCAATGCGTGCGGTTTGTGTGGTATTTTTTTTTGTAAATCGACAATCTATCCGTACCGTATGAACACACCCCCTGATGTTTTGTGTCAACACTGAGACGCATTGTTTGAGAATAGGTTTCGTTCGTTTCTTTACCTTTATAAGGGTTGCTTCTGCATGATAAGACATTAGTTTTGGAAATTCTTTGTTTGTAAACTCTGGCAATTCAAGTTACATTTAAAGGAGGATTATCATGTGATTACCAAGAGTTTAAAATTAAAACTTTTTAAAATTGATTAAAGCGATCGAAAATTTGTAAACAATACTGGAATAAATTTGTTGGATTTGACGAAATCTATTGAAAAGCATTTTATGTTTTTATTGCTAACCAAAGTAGTATTGGGACTTACTAACTATAATTCCGCGGGTGTAACCGGCATGGATGGTCACGCGTCTGACATTCACTCCAAGGAACACAGTATTACTGATAATTGCTAAAAAAATGTTCACCTTCACTGATGAGAGCAATAACAAACTCACAACGTCCTGCCCGGACTATAGTGGCGCTCAAAGAAAAAGCTTAGAACTTTCTATTTCTATTCGAAATCGATCTCCGAAAACACGAACAATTTTGGCGCATAATTATTGCGGAAAGTTTTGAAAAAATTTGAAACGTTTAAGATTCAAGTCTAGTACTCTATTCACGTGAAATTTTCGTTTTCACTCAAAAGAAATGTAGAACAAATTTCGCAGGGTAGTACGTTGCTCACGCGAAAAAGTTTCAACCGGATGTAGATGTACCGATGAAGTCTCCACTAATTCCCTTAGAATTTTCAACAGTTGTGGATATTGTGCGTCTACATTTTTAAAGAAGATGAATAAAACAAAACAATTTAAATTTAAATACAGCAATAATAAACAGATATGTTGTTTGTTTTGCTTGGGACTCCTCGATAACATGTTTTTTTATGATCAGGGCTTCAACCTTTCAATTTGTGGTTTGACAAAAACGTATTTGATAATTTAAAGAAATAGAAAAGCAAGGTGTGCTGAACCCATGTGGACGGAAATAAAGAGCCGCGAAAACTAATTATTTTAATTAAATTTCCCTGCTCACTGCAGAGTTTTGCAATCCTTCCTGCACATTGTGATATTTGCCTAAATTTTACGATTAATATATAATCGATCGTTGCCACTTACATACGTCAATTAAAAATTGAATTACTGTTATATTTTATTATACGAATTTTTTAATTTTATTCTTCACTTCACTAGTGATGTAAACTTATGAAAGACACATCAACCCGCTGTCAAAAATGGGTTAAGGAAATCTCAGTTTCGAGCAACAGTGAATTATGAATGTCCAAGGGAATAATTAATGATCTCATTGACATGCATATACTTTATTATTTAAACTTTATTGCAATATTCCTTGTAATTGAGTTAATTTTCCGCTTTCTTTGATTCTGCGAAACTTTTAATACCTCACTTGTTCCTTGCAGTTCACAATGAATTATTGCAAGCTTGTCCTTGACACAAGCTATAGTCCTTAAATTAACTGCCACTCACTTTGTGCTATTCCATTCCTTCTAATTGTGACAACAGCAGACGCTTGTGTGTGATTAACTCTCTCGTACAACTTCAACATTTAAAACTTTAGTAATTAGCTATCTACTTCTAAACATGAGAATGACGCATTAAGACTATAAATGTGACAAAAATAATTCATTTAAATTAACTAAGCTTCCAGTGATAATTCGTTTCTTTCTTTTGATGTCATTAACTTTGTATTGCTAATTGTCCTCAAGTTGAAGTTGAAGTTGAAGTGACATTGTTTGTTTGTTTACCTTCATCTAGGCTCTGTTTGGATGTCTGTTCATTTTTTTTTTTGTATGACTAAGTCCATACAGAAAATATTCATATCTGAAATGTTTACCCACTCGTAACAGCAGCTTTCTTAAATATTTTATCAAATGGAATACTTTTCTTTAAGTCTGTGCCTGAATGACTTGGAATAAGATTTTTATGAAATGATTGCGACTGTAATCTAAATAGTGATGTGGACTGGATTTCCAGGGGAAACTGATCACATAAAGTGTTGTGTTTATGTTCACTGAATTTGCAAGTTTTTACATTACTGACATACGTACATAACTTATGCAGTAGTGTTGTCTCAATAAAATTAAAGCAAATTTCTGCCTGATCAGTTTTTATCTCAGAGGATTGTATTTTATTTAGACTCGCCCACATGCCATAGCCGACAAAAAAGACGTTTCTTTTGAATATCAGTTTATTTACCATTTACTTTACATCACTTTATAGGCTCAAAATTTTCCAACTAAAGTACACAATTGATTTAGAAAATAGAATAAGTTGACTGCGTTGCTTTGAACTGAACTGTTGTTCGCGGTCATCGTTCTCTCCCGGCTCTCTATATCTTCCATACAAAGTGACCTCGATTTAAAAAAAAAAAGAAGAAAGAAATCCAATTTTTTTTCTCGTATCATCACATAATGATAAAAGGTCATGATTCCTCAAGCGTGGAGCTTATAATCCAATTTCTTGTCCATTGTGTTGTCTCTCCCCACAGTGCAATAGCTACGCCTGTCCTACGAAATCAATAGTTAATTAAAAAAAAAAAAACACTAATTCAACAAACAATAGAAAACAAACAGTGTAACCGTGTAAAAATAAAATTATAAAATGGATTCCGATTTGAAACGCGACGATACGATGCGAAAAAGTTTTCGTATTCCATCACACCGCAAGGGTATAGCACCAGCCCCACCAACAACACAACAGAAGACGGTGGAATACGTAAAGCTGGCTGACATCGATATCGGTGAAAGATCATCAACTGCACAGACATCGAAGTTTGCCTCAGATGAGACATCAGAGGGCCTTGACCAGGCGGTGGAGTTGCGGAAGCCTTTAAAGGATGCATCGACCAGCTCCATTGTCCCAGTGGAAAAGCGTTGTTCAGTTCCGGTTTCGAAATCCTTCAACATCTATCTTTCGGAGAACGCAAAGAAAGGAAATGATCGAGTTTCTCTGAATCCGTTGAATGCCAAGCAAAAGCCTCAGAGCAACGTTCTGTGCGATAAGCTTTTAATGCCACAAACATTGATTCTGCCCGATGAGGACGACGATAATGTATCATTTGCATTAGGATCCATTGAGAAGCACATCAATCAGGTCGAAGAAAGTTTCAAGCAATCGTCGGCTGCACAAAAACAACCAAGCATCGATGAGATCAAAGTTGAAATCATGAAGAAGAGCAAACGCTATTTGGAGTATGAAAATCTACTTCAGCCGGGAATAAGTGATATGGCATCGGGTACAGACTTCGGTTACCTGCATGGTACCACCACCGAGTCTGACACCGAGTCAGAGTTTCAACGTGGCTCCGAAGCACGCAACTCCACCGGTGCGTATACAAAAGCAGCGACTACCGTACAGAAGCCAAAAATCACTCGGACGGCATCGGATACAAAGAACTCTGAGGTGCTTGCTTTTCGTGCCGCTCTCAAACAAAAGCAGAGCATTGCCAATAAGGACGTTCAGCTGGATGCAATTGAAAAGAAGAACACTGCTAATGGGCCCACAAATGCGTCACTGTCTGCTGCAAAACGAAGAGAGGAAAACTTAAAACACTTTGAGGCACTACTTCAGCAAAAGCCAAGAGTTGTATCGACTGAGGCTAAGCAGCAAACTCGTCCGCGTGCTGCACTACCAATTGTCAGACCTGCTCCGGCACCTATAGCATCCGCAACTCCCACCGCTGCGAGGCATCTTATAGCATCACCACCACCGCCGCCATCGACTACAACAGCCCCATCGCCGACTGCTTCAATGCGTAACAATCGATACGCTACCGAAATGCAGGTAAAGTTTCACTCTTATACATATGTACATGTCATGTTTATGTACATTTGTTTCTTGTTTCATATCATTCATCCGAGCGTAAAATAAAATTCCATTTTCCCATCATTCGTCAACGTCGCCATAGAGTTTGTTTCCGAAATCATGTCAACCACCACCACGAAGCAACCAACCGCCTGGCATGGGGCAGAGTCAGTCAGTTAATTAGCCAAAGAAGACATCAACAGCGTGGATGTGGAGGTTGTTCCATTTGGGAGTGTAATGACATTTTCTCGTTTTGTTTTCAGTTTTCAATTCCCATGAATGGATTTGAGTCGTCTGTGAGAGACCTTGTTTTTCTTTTGTTCTTCCTTGGTCTGATAGCCATAAATGAAGTATGTATCATTCTCAGAAAGCACACAGACACACCACAGGGGAAAAAATTCTACATTTCTGTTTTGAAAGTGTAGCGACTTTGAATCATCTAGCGGTACATACAACAGACTACGTGTATATGGCTCTATAAATTGTTTAAATCAACGGTGGAAACTATCGCTTTCTTTTTCAGCTTATGACTCATTAAATTCATAAGACAATCGTAGATTAAGTTTATTAACCCATTTTGGTTGTAAAATTCATCTCACAGGGCAATAGAGAAATGGCAAATAAACACGGGAGGTATTCATAGTTTCGTTTGAGGAGGATTTTGAATCTCAAAGTCTTGTTTGGATAATGATTTCATGGAGTGCTTGCTGCGCTAGCAGTTGTTCGCTCATAAGGTGACACGGAAATGTTGTCGTTAAACGGGTTTTAGTCGTTGTTCACCAACAACTGCCGGCATAATGAAATCAAAATGGTTAAACAACAATTAATCCAGTCGAAATGTTAGTCCAATAATGGGAGCGGGTCCTTGGATTTACATATGTTTAAGTTTATTGCCAATGCCAATACCATTGTCTAAAAAAAACACAAAATTAGTGTGTCATAAAATCATACATGATGATGGAGTGTAGAACGATTAAAGTCCAGTCGGTTATTTCTTTTGGTCTGAGAATGTTGTTTTGGATAAAGACGAAGTCCTTTTACATCTGGTAAATCCACATTACACTTTTCATCTTCCTGCTCTTTTGGCCAGAGAGTCCAAGTAGAATTATCGAAATTCGCTAGTTCTTTGCAAACTTTCGTTCCACCTTTTGCTGATATTCCCCCGCCACTAGACAGAACTTAAATTAAACTGTTTTATACATTAACCCATATTTTAAGTATTCTTCTCCATTAAACAAACATGTGCTTAGGCGTGGGCACTAATCGAAGGTATCTCTCGCTCTCTCTTGACCCGGAAAAGAAAATGCCCCGTTGACAAAAGGAGGAATACAATATATATATATTTAAATGATTGGTCCCAATTTTTCGTAAACACCACTAAAAGAACGATAAAACGTATCCAACGACCTGAACTTATTTTTTTATTGATTTAAATTACATAACCATCTGATGGGAAGTAAGCAATTAGTCGACGGGTGGGAGTAAACGATTGTGCTGCTCAAGTCATCAAAAAAGTATGTTTTATATCCAGAACCTGTAAAGAGGTGTTAATAGATAGATGCATTGTTGAAGTTCAATGTTTGTTTTTCAACTCACTTAACCACTCGTTTATTAACATGTTTTTTTTTATATTTATTAACTTGAATAACGTTTACACATTCAATCGAATGAAAGGGCGTACACCTTTTTCGACGCATTCATCATAATTTGTGTGGTGGCGTTAGAACTCTACAGCCGGTGAAAAACATCTTCTCTCTCTGATAAATATTTTCTTTTCTTGCATGTTTATACCGAAACAACAGAAAATATCATGTGAGCCTATGTTTAGCTGACGCAAAAAAAAGAGTCAACAATCTAGCTCAGGTAAACCTTTGATATTGATAAAGGTTTTGCTAAATTTTTGTAAGCTCGCACTTTTATCTCGCTATATTTATTCTGCAATTATGAACGATTATTGCAAATTTGATACTGTCTCAGTGTTTGCAAGAAGGCAGTGTCACTATTATGATAGCACTTCGGAAGATATTATTTATGTTTGAGATTATAATGAGATCAAGTTACAGGCAGTTGAGGTAATAAATTGAACAGCAAAAAGACGTCAACGTTCTTCTAAACCAAAGATATTCGCATTTCTTTTTTTTCATCACATCAACTGTCAAAAGTCCCTAATCAGAATTAGAATACTTTTTAATCCGTAGAACTAATAAACCTATCTTATTTGTTTTATCTAACTGTGGTGTTTACATAAAGTATCTAGGAGGAGTGATTAAATGACGTTAAGAATTGTTTGTTTATTTGGATACACAAATAGTGGGCTAAGTAGCTTGGCATAAGGTGATCTGATATAAAACGGACATTTCGCTCGTGCTAAATGAGGGATGATCTACGCATTGAAGAAAACTGACCGAAACATATATGTATTTCATTCTGAGATATGGCTTATTTTCCCTTTTTTGTTTTGATCATAAAAAAGTACCAGAATAAATCGCAACTAGGGACATTTTTTTTTCTTATCAAGTTGGCTATGCTGTAAGTCATAGAATTGTCTATTTTCTATGTTGTATTTCTGTGGACCGATTGTTTTCTTTATGACGAAAATGTAGTCACAGTTTTATAACACAACACCCTGTTTTGCACTTTCTTCCCGAATGAAACAGAAAATATGTAAATATCAAGAACCGTGTAACATATTTGGCTTGCATACTTTTATTAAGAGTTGGTCAACAGAAACGCCGCCTTTATAATTTCCGTACGTTTGTCCTTTGTCGCAGTACCCACAGTTTCTGTATTTTTAATCCATTGACATGGAATTTCGGGATCAAATGCCTTGGGGCTTACATATCTACCTATTTACTATTTAAAAAAAGGCATTCCTCGTCATAAATAACAACTGGCAGCACTACAATTATGGCATCACCAATCTGTCAAAATGTGAAGGAAACGTCAGAATATATATTTTTTATTTTCTCAAAGTAGCTAAATGGCTGTGCAAAGATCAAATATTAAAGTAAGTGAAAAATATACAATTAATTTATAATATACAAATTTGGGGGTATATTCTACTCTGTTGCAACAAAAAACCAGACCGATGAAATCTACAGTACATTTTTTTTTTCGTATACATAATTTATGCATTTATCAAGTTTCTTTCATCAAATAACAGAATAAACACATTTATTTATTTCTTTCTCTTGTTTTATTCTAGGGTTCGCCAAATATGCAAATACGAGGTGGTGTGCCAATGCGTTGGCGTGCAACTGAGGAGCATATTGGAAAGTATAAGCTGATTAAGACGATCGGAAAGGGTAATTTTGCCAAAGTGAAATTAGCTAAACATTTGCCGACTGGTAAAGAAGTGGCCATCAAAATCATAGACAAAACTCAGTTGAATCCTGGGTCGCTTCAGAAATTGTTTAGAGAGGTAAGTCATACATTTTTCTATTTCTATTTCCAATGCATTGGACACGTGTGAAGGATGTGAACAATTCTGTATGTGTGCACACATGTGCATTGAAGCCACCTCCCCAAGAAAGGATCGTGAAATACCATTCACCTGGCTTGGTATGAATCACCAAATGCCCACTGGGAAATTCCATAACTGCATTGCCTTTCACTGAACACTGATATTTTCAATCAAAAAAAAAAATGTTTACTGCTGCACGCGATCGCCTGCGAAAAGCTGAGCTGGAATAAGAAGCATTGTTTAATCAAGATTTACATTTTGTGAACAAGCTTGTTCGCATCTCTAAGTATACACGTAAAGTACAATCATCCAGTGGAGCAGCTGTTTTATTACAGAGAGCTAAACATGTCAGGCTCTCAGTGTTTATTTAAACTGCAAATTTCCAGATTTCTGATATGGCACATCATGAAATTCCTTAATTATGTCAGAAAATTGGTGCATTGCACGATAGCAATATAGTTAATGAAATGTGATGTGTGAAATTAAACCAGACATCCGAATAACATCATACTTCGTCAGTTTAGTGAATTGAGTACATGTTCCATTTCTCGTTAATGAGCTCTGTAAAGCTATACCTTTTTTGCCGAGTCATAGACATTTCAGTTTCGCTCACTTGAACGTCAAAACCGCGTTTCGAGAAACTAGACCGCTTATGATGTAGACAGTCTTATCATTTTGACAGCTATAACCTCGTGTCTTTGAATATTTGTTTGATTATAGAATTTGGTCTTAAGACCCAAGCACAATGCAACATCTTCACAACGCATTCTGCAAGCTATCAAGATTTAGTGGAATAAAATTCATTGGGACACGCTTTACTAAGGCACACAGTTCAATTAAGACTTGCGGATGAGGAATGCTCTATAAAATAAACCTAAATGCATTCTCCATTTCTACAACATTTATTTTGTTTCAATTTACAGGTTAGAATCATGAAAATGCTTGATCATCCGAACATTGTTAAACTATTCCAAGTAATTGAAACCGAAAAGACATTATACCTTGTGATGGAATATGCATCCGGCGGCGAAGTATTCGACTATCTTGTACTGCATGGTCGCATGAAGGAGAAAGAGGCACGCGTTAAATTTAGACAAATTGTATCGGCTGTACAATACTGCCATCAGAAGAGAATTATTCACAGGTACGATTGAGAAAAGCGAACAACAAAAACCCGAACACGGCGGATCTCATATTGCTTTTCGTATATTTACAGAGACTTAAAAGCCGAAAATCTTCTTTTGGATAGCGAATTGAATATTAAAATAGCCGATTTCGGTTTTTCAAATGAATTCACACCGGGTTCTAAATTGGACACCTTCTGTGGTAGTCCACCATATGCTGCCCCTGAACTGTTTCAAGGAAAAAAATACGATGGACCAGAAGTTGATGTCTGGTCATTGGGTGTGATATTATACACATTGGTTAGTGGTTCTTTGCCATTTGATGGCTCTACACTTAGAGAATTACGAGAAAGAGTTCTCAGAGGCAAATATAGGTAAGTGTTCAAAATACCATAAAATTCATCCAAAATGAATCAATGCAAGTGGAAAAAACATAAAAAAAAATACAATAAATAAAACTTACTTACAGAATTCCCTTCTACATGTCAACTGACTGTGAAAATCTCCTACGTAAATTCCTTGTATTAAATCCAGCTAAACGTGCTAGTCTAGAGACTATCATGAGTGATAAATGGATGAATATGGGTTTTGAAGATGAGGAACTGAAGCCATATATTGAACCAAAACAAGATCTAGCCGATCCGAAGCGGATAGGTAAGACGGGTACTGTACACAAAACATTTTATCACTACGTGATTCGATTGATTAGAAATGAAAAGAATTATGTTCCGTTCGAAAGTTTCAATTTATTTCGTTTTTATTCGTCTGAAATGATGATGTTGTTCGTTGGATATTTAGTATTTTATTTATTGCTGTTGATGTTGTTACGTATTCTATTACCTATTATTTTGTTGAATATTTTATTCAAAATTTTCATTAAATTTTTTTTTGATTTCATGTGGATTCGTAGCGAACGTTGTAAATGCTTTTTTTGAATATAGTATATTTTTGTTTTCCATTTTATTAATGCGTAATGTTATTTATTCAAGTATGTACCTATTTTTCAGTATATAACTGAATATAAATTATGATTAATTACAAAGCTCTTATTTAGTTTGTTTCTTTAGAGAGTTCGCAACTTATACTGTTGCAAGGAATGCGGAATGGCTTTTTTCTTAGTTTTTCGTTTTCATTGTTGTGTAGAAATATATTCTTTTTTGTGTGGAAAACGGATGAACTAAAATTACCGAGTTCAAACAAACATGTTCGAAACAAGTTATCAGTTCATCTTCACTGCGGTAAAATCAAGTTTATCATTTAGAATTTAACTGTCATGAAATATCGATCCTAATTTTATTATACTTGTTTAAGACTGGAGTCTTTAGGGTAATTTAATTCTGAATGTAATTTGCTTACACACACCGAACGCTCTTCAATTTATTGATTTGAATTAAATTTTTCAATCTGACAAAAGCAACACAAATCATTCGAATACTCTCGTTATATGGGGGCAGAGTGCGTTTTATATTCCAAGTTGATGCTCTTTGTTTTTGTATGAATAAAATACATTTTCGGTTGAAATGAGTCGCTTATAAGGCGGAGATTAGTGTAACGTGTTTTGTTGAAATTTCGGTTGCTTTTTTGAAGCACGAAAATATGATTTGTTTCCTACCGGAAATGGGAATCTACTTATGGTATGGATAGTTAAAAAACACAATTGCCATCAACGCGGACTACAAGATTAGTGTCTTGGTCACAACTTTTTTTTATAGTTTTGCACGCTGCTTACTTACTAACTCATCAGATCTGCTGTCCACGGGCGGTTTGAGCGTGAGCAATAGGTGTCTTTCGCTGACGGTCCGCAGCACGCTACTTCTAGTAATCAAGACTAAACTGTGGCCTTTAAGCACATTGAATCTGAAGAGCAATTCACAACCAAATAAAAAAAAGCTCCCACAAGTGGCATTTATTATTCTTTGACTTCATTTGTGACTGAATGATAATGCAGATATGGCACTATTCAAAATTCAGGTTGTAAAGAGTCCTGAAATTGTTCTATAAACTCTTGGAATTCAGTTAAAGCATAAATTACCTATTTCGACTCTTAATCATCTCTGATGACGGTAATTGTTTCGCAAACTTCTTATATTCAGGGTCAATCACCACAGGTAGCGACTCTCGCAATGCCCGGAGAATATAACTTTCATGGAATGCCTTTCGAACTTTGTGCATTGCCTTTTGTTTGAAAACAACACTTTCAACATAATTGGTTCCAGAAGAAAACTGGCAAATGCCTAATAGACTATAAAATCGCTAGATCTGAACATAATTAACACGCTTCGCTTTTAATTAATTTCAAGATTCCATAGACATAACTATCAAACGATTACTGCAGCAAAACCTACATTTTAAAGACGTCTTAACAAATTTATCTTACAACCAGAACCACTGCATCCGTAGAGCAATCAAATTGAATGAGTAATTATTCAGTTACGGAAGTTACGAAAGAAGTAGCAAGCAGCTTGTACAAAATTGTATTAGCAAATTGAAGTGACTGATAATAGTACTTTTAACGTACTCGGTCCATTGTACCGCCACGTAGTTCGCCCCGGGGTTAATCCAACTCTCTTCATACTAAACCGGTACTGACACGGCAGGAATTGCGTTTTTCATTTATTTTGGATTGTAGATAATCTAAAAGAAGACCTTGCTTCACTGTAGTACATTCGCTTTTTGAATTCAAAGCAATCCCAAGAAATGGCGTTCAATAGAATTCGCCGTAAACATCACATCCACTATCAAAAATATCAATTAATGAAAGTAAAAAGGAGCCATTTCTAATCAAATGCTCTATCCTATACGTTCTAACATAAATACTCATACAGCAATTGCTGCTCGCAACTATTCAGTTGTTAACGAAGAATGAATGGCTTATAGTTTCCGCAACCTGAATCAATAATCAATTTCTTCACGATTACACATCAATGACATAGAAATAAATACTTTTTATTTTCGTTCAAAATAGTCAGATTTCGTTCAAAATAGAATTTTGTTGTTTTTTTTTGTTTTTTGTTTGTTTTAAAACATTTTTTTTTTGTTTTTGTAAACGATTTCCATTTTATAATGTTGTATAAACTTCGAGTTTGAAAACCCCCCACACACTGCCTTTGCAAAGTGACAGTATAAATCACAAAAAAGTAAACAAATTTAAAACAAAACCATTATAAAACATGTGTATACAAAGTAGTTGTGCATCCCCGTAAAAGTGTATCTTTTCTTATATATTGTTTATGCAAAAATTGTTTTCAAATAAAATGAATCTTATATAAAATAGAGAAACTGACCAACAAAATATATATTAATTGAATGTAATTACGTTTGTTCTTCACTCTTTATATGTATGTTGTCGAAAAATGATCATCTCTTTGTCTGTCATCCACACACATCCACCAAATAATATTGCAGTTTGGTCGAACTGTAATCATAGTGACGCTCCAAAGATTTGGAGTAAGTGCGGTAAACCTTTTCCTTTAAACAAAAAAAACAAATTTATTTATATTATATATTATAAATATTATTTTCATGAACAGACAAAAAAAAAAAATCAAAACTAAATTGTTTTATTCTGAATGAGAGCTTTGCTGATATCATTAATTTATATTAAGTTATGTATATGCATTTAATATTTGTAAATTTATAATTAACTGTCATGGGAAACCTTAAGAGAATATTATTGCTAAACATTATGTTAAGGGGCTGAATGTTTCACGCATTCAAGCATCACTGATGGTTTATTTATTCCAATTATCTCACTTGAAATGTCTTGTTTAATATGAACTTCAAATCAGTGAGTGAGCCACAATTGCAGTCAAATGATTACTCGAGTGTATTCTGCTACACATCAATTTATTGAACCATTTTTATTAAAGTAACTTCACGTAAGTGTCTTCACAGAACTCTGATATTGATTCTTCTGCCGACGATTTGCTTGGTTTTCTACGCCAGCCATGTCATGATTCCAGGAATGACAAAGAGCTCTTAAATTAGTCAATTTTTTTTTTTGTGACTTGGATCACGTAAATGTGAAGATTTAGAATTAATTGATGAACAAAAAAATACTTCATTAGTGCCAATTAATGTTAGTTTTATCCAAACTGACTCTTATTGTCTATCGTTCTTGGGGCGTATGTATCTCTGCCATTGCTTACCATAAGCCGACCTAAGTTATCTAAGTGAACCTTATCTGCCTGTAGGCATTTCTTTCATAACGATTTCTTCATTTTGTGTCAAAGTATACCCCTCAACTGACGGCATTCATTTATCTCTTAGGTTTTAGTGACAGTTTATAACTTTTATGTATTTTTTCATTACTGGCGGGCTAAATTTTGTAATTGTCTTTCTTTCATGAATGTATTGTATGTTTTGGCTGAAGTTGGAGTACATTTGTTTTTTAAAGTCTCAAAATTATCAAAAAAAAAAAAAAAATATATACTCATGTAGTGTAAATGTTTTTTGTATAAAAAAAATACATGAAACATGTATGTCATTTCTTATAAATACTTATTTTTGTTGTCGTTGGACTTTTACAATCCATGTTTGTATGTTTGTATTAGTACAATGTAAACAGTATATTATTTTTGTAAACAAAAAAAAAAAAAGGAAATTGCAATTTTTTTCTCTAATCAATATAATTTATTTTTCTTCTTTCATTTTTCGTAAATTTCAACTTTTGTGCGTTTTGGTAACACCATTTAATCACATAATTTAACGAAATACAATAAAATAAAAACGAACGATATCTTGTGATTCGCAAAATTTTGTAGAAGCTCTTGTCGCAATGGGTTACAATAGGCAAGAAATTGAAGTTTCGTTGTCACAAGTACGCTACGATGATGTTTTCGCCACATATTTGCTTCTAGGAAGAAAAAGCACTGATGTAAGTCAATAAATCAAATCAATTTTATTAATTTTTCTTTATTCAAGGACTTTCCTTTGAAATCCTTGTTTTTTTTTTCTTTAAAACGCTTCTTTTATTTGTGTACAAAATTTCAATGTGAAAGCAAAAAAATAAGGAAAAAACTGAAACAAATTTATAAAAAAATTGAAAACAATAAATGTCTGCTTTTCACATCATTAACATTCTTATTTGCACCACATACACAGAAGAACGGTTTAATTGAAACTAATAATCGATTATAAGAAAGCAAAATAACGAATCTAATGATTATGCCTTATTATTCATTTATAGCCCGAAAGCGACGGATCCCGATCCGGGTCGTCCCTGTCACTTCGTAATATTGCTGGAAATGATGGAGCCGCTGTTGGTAATTCGTCCGTACAGAGTCCAACACATCGTGGCGTTCATAGAAGCATTTCAGCTAGCAGTACGAAGCCAAGTCGGCGCGCCTCATCTGGCGCTGAAACATTACGTAAGTGTATCCTTTCATCGTCATGTATATACAGCTTCTTACTATTCAAATTCATTTTATGCTCAGTCATAAGAGAATATTAAACAATGCATTCATTCATTCGCAACTAGTGAACAATCTTATCGCAAACGCATTCCATAGATCCCTTCAAATTGTTTTCAATTGATTTTGATTAGTTTTATTTTATTGAATTAAATTGAAATTTTATTTGATACTATTTGCATGCATTAAAAATGTATTCCTTAAAACCGGATTCCCTTCCACAAAGTACTAATTTATTTATTCATAATTTGCTTCTACATTATTATTATTTTTAAACTTATTCATAGTATTATTTATCTTTAAGTGCAATCTACATTTTACACTGCTCACGGCTTCACCTCTTTCGGGTCACTGAGAATGCTCTTTTACAACAATCACTCTTGTTTCGAGGTTTTGCCATTTGTGTTCTCTTCGAGCATTGTTAGTGACTCGGCAGAGGTGAAGACGTGAATAATAAAACTTGCTCGTGTCGGGAATTAAACCCAGACACCCCAGAGTAGCAGTTGGCGCGTTTCTAAACTTAAAGCGTTTCTAAACTTAAAGAAACACCTTTCACTTTATTTAAGACCTAAATAATGTGCAGATTGCACACAATTTTCAGAGCTTTATTTTATTTTCATATCATTACTGCCACTCACAACATATATAATACATTAAAACTTCCTCTGCATCATCATGGGCGTGATTAGTGGATTTCTTGCAGGATATTACTATTGTACATTCTTTTATCGATAAATATATTTTAAAACTATAATAATGCTTATATTACTTTCTCAATGCATATGCCTCCGCTTTGGATATGAATTAATTTCAATTAGTGAACTGTAATTAGCTGACATTTGTTTTTGTTTTCTATTGTTAAATACAAAGAAGAAAAACTGAAGAAAAAAACAAAGCAAAATTCAAAATTTTCCCATACTAACAAGAGTCTTTTCCCCCCGCCCACACTTAACAATTGTAATACATCGTTTTTTAATATTTAGAAATATTCCATCGTTTTATAACAGGTGTTGGTCCAACAAACGCAGCGGCAACAACAACTCCGTCAGGCAATAATCATAGTGGAACAGGAACTGGAACAGCAGCAGATAGATCTTCAATGTAAGTCATTTGTAATGTAGAAACATACGTTAAACAAATATGTAGTTTGCAAAAAATCTAGTTCAGTAATTCGTATTCAGTAACAGTTGCAAGAATGATTCTTGTTGCATTACACTTCCAATCAAGGAATTCATGATTAGAACAGGTATATTTGAAAAAATATTGATATTCTCTAACACATGAATTTGATAGCGAACAACATGAGGGTCTTCTTCTAGAAAAGTTCGATAATCTAGGAGACTAGTCTAGGTTGGACCACATCGGGTTTAATCACGACCCTCCTTATTTGCTGACACTGATGCTGAAAACGACTAGAATTCAACAAAATAATGCTTGTTTTGAAAAAGGGTCTAAAGAATTTGAATTAATACTCGACAAGATCGACTTCAAATTGTTTTATAAACAAATACACTACCCATAAATTGCATACATTTTGTTGCTAATGTGACAATTTCTAAGTTTTCACAATCGCCGCATGTCAAATGTGGTGCTCAGGCTACTGCAACGGGAACAGCTGCTTTCTTTAGCTTGATCGAAGCATTTACTTTTAACAACTTTTAACAACAATTGCTTGGTAAACTAAGCTACTTTCCATTCCTTCACAAATTCACCCGCATTAAAAATTCATTTGAAATTCTCTTTTCCGTAGATGCAATGTCCATTCTAAGAGTTGCACAAGACAACCTCTTTCTTTTTCATAATTTTCTTTCCCCTTGATCTTCGATTCGGTATGTTCTTTGTCATATCTGGGCACTTGTGAGGGCTTTCGAACTATTGTACTGTGCCTTTGAACAATATATATAGCTTCACTCGCACGTCTCTACATCTGCTTAATATCGCCCAATTTGAAAAATTGATGCATTGCATGATTGCATAATTCATCATAATAATCCGAGGTGGATCTACTACAGCAACTACATAAATAATATGAAAAAAAAAACAGAAAACAAACTATGATCATCATTTTCTTTATTGTTTTTATTTACAGAAGTAGTAATTTCAAACGGCAAAATACCATTGATTCAGCAACAATAAAAGAAAACACTGCTCGACTAGCAGCACAAAGTCAAAGACCCGCTTCAGCGACCCAAAAACCAGTTTCTTCCGGAGATAGTTGTAAGTTAAAGTTTACTCATGCAAAAAGTACATATACGATGTTTTGTGTTTTGTTTTTTTTTTTTCTTTTCTTTTTAGCACTTACCAGTCCGGCGAAACCACGTTCATCGTCAAAATATGATCCAACAAATGGAAATCGAACAGTCGGTCCCAGTGGTATGATACCACGACGATCAACGACTCTATGCGAAAAGACTTCATCGACGGAGAAGACCAATGTTCTGCCAACAGAACCCAAGTACGTTTTGTCAATATTTTCACACAATTTTTGTTCGTTCGTTTATGATTTCGTTTCATTAGCATATTAACTATATCTCTCAGAATCTCTCTCCTTTGCTGTGATTTTATTACTTCTCCTTATTTTGATTCTGTTCATTTAATTTTGTGGAAGTGTAAATATCTGCATTTTCACTTAACCCGCTTCTTATAGGTATCTGTTAGATGTTTTCCATAATAGTTTAGTTCCAGAAACGAACTGTGCCTAGTCATCGTTTTGTTATTCTATGTTCATTTCTTCTCAGTTTGATTTTGTTTTGTTCTTTTTTGAGCATTTGATGTAAAGGTGTACTATTGTTTTATTTTCAAAAATACAATACAAACACTTTTACAATATCTCATATTCACAACAAAATTTATCCTTACCGAAATGAATTTTGAAATTTAATAAGAACAAACGAACGTTGTGTACAAACAACTCTATCTCGTCTATTGAGTGCATTCTCTCTTCTATAGATTGTTTTATTTTTGTTTCTCTTGTTGGTATTTTGTTGTTAAAAATTTGAAACTGCAATCACTAAACTGTTATATGTAAATTAATTGGCATTGAAATATTTATATATTTTTCTGTTCTCTTTTTTTTATTTCTTTCTTGTTTTCTTTTCTATTCAAAAACAATTTTGCAAAAACAAACATGCAAATTCAAATGCACGTTATTGCGCACTTTATCTTGTGGACGAAAAATAACTAAAAAATATTTATTTAAATTAAAAAAAAAAAAACAAAAATCAATATAATAAATATCAGTTTTGTGACTACCGTTTCCGAATTATCAAGGAGTGGATCGGCCGCTCCTAGTGGTAAGGGCCATGTTAAGAGCGCCTCCGTTTCTAGTCCGGGCCCATCAGTAGCTGACAGTAGTGGCGCTTCAAATGACCCACTTGGATCGAGGTATAAATTTTGTTAATCAACAACACAGATCTCTCTCTCTCACATTTTTATCATGTGTTTGTTTTCGTTTTTGTTCGATAAACGTTTTCTGTTCTTTTTTTTTTTTTTTATGTTTACGTTTATTCTATTTTGTTGAATGTGAGTTCCAATGATTGTTTAGTAATTTGACATTTTTTTCCTTTTCGTTATTGTTGATTCAAATATAGTTTTCCTTTCCCATAGATTATTGATAGACATAGATACATGTGTGTATGTACATCCCAATGTTAGTTTTTGTTTTCGTTTCTACGGACAAATAAAAGTGCACTCGAAATCGATAATGTTGTCTTAAACCAAAAACATGTTCAAATCAAAAGTGATTTCAAATGAAAGATAAGCCTGATAGAATTTACTGAATCTTCGTTTTTAGTTAGTTTTGTTTGAGTACTTCTATGAAACTATCCCTCTGCTGAACGAATTGGATATGTTCGCAGTTTTACACAATCGCTTGTGTCTTACACATCTGTGAGCAAATACTTTTATTGTAGAACAAAAACTGCATAAATTGATCATGGTATTAATTGGAATTATCATCACTTCTCCATTTTAATATTCGCACCAACAAGTACAGACTTTTCAAAATATTCTCTACCGCAGTCTGGCATATGATGATCACCAACTTTCATAATATCATTGGCCGCACTTCTCGCTCTCATTCTCCCAAAATAAGCACCGATTTTTGTATTGAAAGTAATCTTTACCACCTTTACACCCTATTTCTTCAAGGTTATTCCCCTCACTCCACTTCAGCCTACACATTACAAAATAATGTCCAGAAGCATTTATATTTGTCTCTTCTTCTAACTAACTGAATTAATTAAGCAGTTCATAAGAAAGCAGATTCGCCCTTCCTGTCGAACTTAAAGGTTTATTATTTATTGAAAAAAGAATACTATTTCGCACTACTTTTTCTACATTGTTAGCCATATTGCCCTCAAATGTATGGCGATTCTTAATTTTTCATCTGCCCTATGGTTGGAATATAGTCTAAAATCAACCGTTACGATATTAGTTTGCATGGTTAAGTTATATTCAATTTAATTTACATAATTTCTTCAGCAACACTTTAGTAAGCATTACTATAGAATTGTTAAAGATTTTTATTCATTTATCCCTTTATTGATTTTTTCTTTGATACATCGGAGGTAAATAAGAGTCATAAAATACTAATTAATTCTTTCTTTCCATATTTTTCGTCATTCCAAAATATCTGCGTCTTTGTTTGATGAACATGACAATAAAAAAACAAAAAAAAAAAAAAATTGAAATACATCCTGTGATGCGAATGTATTGCGTGTTTCCAACTTCTTGGACACGATTAATCAAAACATCACGTTATTCTAAAAACAATACAAATACAAATATAACTCGTATAAAACTGTTCTACCACCAACTATCAACAATTTCTTTCGCAATTACGATGAAACGTCTGTTTTTGGTGAGTTTATGAATTCGTTTTTAAGCGATTTATGTTTAAATATTTTTTAAAAGAATGCTTTTAACTAAGAATAAAGAAACAAAAAAAAACCAGTTGAATCGTATAATTAAGTATTCTGTATTACTGCTGCTGCTTTTTGTTTATCACACATAAACACATACATAGTTGTGATTTCGTTGGTTTTCATATAATTTTAGTTTAGTCATAAATACTTTTATTTGGAATGATATACTTTGCCATATGTACTACCTCTTATTAATTAAATACATTATTTTTTTTACTAAAGCGCTTGATTTTGCTTTCAAATGAAATTCGATTCGCTTTTATTTAGCTTTTATTGTTTTTATTTAAGTTATGTCCTTGGTTGCAGAGATGATAATTTTTATTCGCATATGCATACAAGTAAAATCTATGAAAATATAATTAATATAACCCACAGAAGTAGACTAGATTCATCATTCATTACTTACCACCGCATTAAGTTTGTAGAATCGACTTAATGAGATCACGTTGTTGGCTAGAATTATTTCATTTACTATAACTATGTATTTAAGAAAAAACAAATTACTTTGCTATTATTATAAGTCGATTTTAATTAATTTCTTATTTAAAATCGCCTGGAATATAGCCTAGCTTTATGAGTTTATCAAGCTTTAAGGTGCATTGCCTTAAGAATAAATTGCTGAAGTTGTCGATCAGTGGTAGTAGTCTGACTACGGGTATCACAATGGACCAACATGGTCTAAGAGTGCTGGCGATTTCGCTGGCAGAATAAAATGCAGCATTGCGTCTGGGAGTGTGTATACCTGCAAAACATCAACAGGACATCCCTGCAGAACGGCCGCTTTCTCAGCCCTCTCCTTGAGTGATCGCATATTTAAACATCGGCTTATTACAACATGATCTTTTGTACGACAATGCAAACCTGTATTCATTTATTACTGGATTTTTTTTCGATTCAATTTTAACTGGAACATGTACAATTTACCTTTGACATTTGAATACAATTTCATGATAGAATCATTATATAAAACTATTACATTGAAGCGAATCGCGTGAATCATATCAAAGCCATATTTGGTTTTCCTGGCTTGATACAATTCCGTCTCTGGTTCCAAATAGTTTTCATGCCTCAACACTTCAAAACGTCTCTAATTCTTCACTATTATGAGACGTCTCTTCTTGGGGCTTTTGAGTCTGTTCCACTTAACAGGTTTTCTGGTACACATGTATCTCATAATGTGTGTCAAACTACTTGTACTTACGTCGGTCAAACAAGTCCTTGTTTGTTCCCTACTAAATGAAATTGATTCGGAAATGGAAACGAAATGATTTCCAATATACCAGGTCCATATGAAAACATTGATCAAACATTTTAAACAAAATTAATTTTCGATAAACGAAATAATCGATAATTGCTACAGGTCAAGCAGCGTGCACCAATGTAGTCTTCAATGTGTGGCTAAATTGATTTTCATTTGATTTTTTCTAAAAAAAAAAAAGGTTTAACAGAAATGTTTGGTCTTCTCAGCTTTAAGCACAAAAGTGCCAAAGTGCACTAGAAGTTTATTAAGTTCTACCTAGCTCAGTGCGTCGCATATTTGTACCAGCACCTTAGTGCAAACTAAACTTGCTTTTATAACAAATATCATTACCAATTTCTGCTTTCTATGTAAGTTGGCTTATGTATTACACAATTTTGGTAATTCCGTTGAACATCAAACGTTATAAACGTTGTCCGGTGCATCCTGTAATTCCTACTGGAAATTTGCTATGAAAAAAAGCTTTTTTTCCTTATTTTCCTGTACATTTTATAAAGCCTGCGCGTACAAATCCTTTACAAATTACGGTTTATTTGGCGATCTTTTTCTTTTCACAAAAAAATGTATATGTGGTTAAAAGCAACACCTATTCACACCTCTTCGGAGCGATTACATTCCACGAAATAAGCGTTGGTAACAAATCGAGTAAAAACTCTTAATATTCAACTATGCCACGTCGAGCTCAATAACATTTCAAGCTAATTTAATTTTTTTTTTTCATATCATTAAATTTAAATAGACATTATTGAAATAAAACAATATAAATAATGCTTAACTATAAACCTATGTTTGACTGTCCTTACCTAGTGCGTGTAGCTTTCATTTCCTTCTCATGACTTTCCGTTTACATTCATCTCATCTCTGTACTTGCTAATGATATTTTTGTCGGATCTATATGTAGTTGTAGTTAGAGTAAACCTCATTCATTTGGAGTAGCGCTGTATAAATTTAGTTATGTTGTAAAAAACCAAATCATTGTACTTCTTCTTTAACATTTTTAAGAAGTTGATTTCAATTTAAGTTTTTAATTTCATATATATTTTTTTTTCTTTCTTTTTTGATTTCTCCGCCATTTCATAAAAAAAAATAAACAATACTCCTTGTGAATGCAAACACCACCACCACAAACAAAAAAAATTATAAAAAAAAAATATTACGTTTGGCCACAACAACTCGCTCTGCTGCTCTTTTCATCATTCGAACAAAAAAAAATGTTTAATCACATTTCAATCATCATATGATCGTCTGTTTTTGACAAAAAAAAAAAATGCAATGCAATCAACCAATTGCCATAATGTTATACTTAATGCGCATGTTAATAATTTTTTCAATGCAATTGTTTTCTTAATTTTGCAATCAATAACCTATACTACAAACCAAAATTTGAACATACTTTTAAACTGAATAACATAATGCACTTTGCCTCTCTCTCTCAAAAAAAAACCAACAACATTTTGTATGTTAATGTTTTTTGTCCTAAATTGGAAATGTATGTTGGAAATTTTGCAAAATACAATTGCATAAAAAAAATATTAGTTTGCTCGATCGATTTAGAATGACATCGGCTGTTAAATCTAGCAGGCATTTCCCAAGGAATGTACCATCACGATCAACCTTCCATTCGGGTGAGTTTTCTGCTTAATGTGTATTTTGTTTTGATTTTTATTTTTATAGTTTTTGTTTTTTATTAGTTTTTTTTAGTAACATTTGTTTTTCTGTTTATCATATTATTCATTTGAGTCGTAATCTTGACTGTCCAAAAGTTATTTTATTTTTTATTTGTTAAATCAGAAAAAAAAGTGACATTGCCTTCTATTGTCTTTATCATCAACCGGCTTTATTATTACTAACAAAATTATATTTTTTGCTTTATTATTATTTTTTCATATAAGTATAGAGTTATTATTTTTAAGAAATTTATCCGAGACACAATAGATTTAAAAAAAAAAGTTTAAATAATACAAATTCCCATGAAAAATATAAAAAAAAGTAGAATGAAATGTATAATTCGGCTTTCGTTTTGAAACAGTAAAAAAACAAATTTAAATCACGAATGAAAACAAAAATGGATAAGGGTTCGGGTTATTCACTGGATGTTACAAAAGGAGTTACAAAGAATCTGAACAGATTGATGACGAACGCTGTGAGACAATGATATAGGAAATATTTCAGTTGTGATCGTGTAAGGGCCGATTTTTCAATAGTCAGATAAACTATCAGATAGGAGTTAACTGCCAGTTAAGACATAAATTCATTTTTTAATAGTCGTTTGGCAGCTATTCGAGGAATGGAACATCTAACTTGCCAATTAAGTTGTCTGCCCGTTTCTGATGCAGATTTAATTCCATAATTCCCAGTTAAAGTAAGCGAACTGTCAATTTTTGTTTACGAAGTTTAATTATTGAGGAAGAAAAATTAGTACATAAGTACTTAAATCCAACTTCAAAAAAGTAAAGAGTAGTGAGACAGAGACCTGAGCATTATACGGAATGGGGAAACGCTGAATTCAAACGAAGATTCAGGTTACAAAAATATACTGCCCAATACCTACATACTTTCATTAATAAAGAACAAAATCATGCACAAAACAGAAATGTTAGTTACATAAATACATTTGTACATACATAATATGTATATGTACATATATATACGTAACCAAACGAAAAATTTAAGATAAACGTCAAGCTATGAGTATATCCAGCTTCTATGTTCTAACACGAAAAATTGTCAATCAAGCTGTTTCATTCACACCCCACATCATGTGATGAGCACGACTTCAAAAATCCGTCGAATAACTGTCTAGCTGTTACTTTTTAATTGAAAAACTCACACTACTAATCTAGTAGATAAAGTGTGAAATAAATTTATTCATTAGTTAGCAATCTGACTGTGTTTATCTGACTATTGAAAAACCGGTTCTAAATGTTGCAAGAAATTTCATCTGGCAATTAAGTTATAGTGGTGTCCTGTGGCGTTGTGAGTATGTGCGTCGACTCCTACGCATTTAGACCTACCTGTCTAGGTTCGATTCCTGGTACGACAAGAAATACTTTTCACGGCTCCACCTCTTTCGAGTCACTGACAATGCTCAAAGAGTATAACTGTCCAGAAAAAGCTTCTCAAACTTGGCCGTTCGGAGTCGGCATAAAACTGTAGGTCCCTTCCACTCGTGAGAGAACAATAGCACGCACTCCACGAGTGGTTGCTGAGAAGCTAGGCCTGGCCCTTTACGTGTTGTAGCACCACCCATATTATATTTTTATAATTAAGTTATGATGCAAAATTGACAATCCTGCTATCAAATTACAATTAATTCTGATACACATTTAATTTGAAAAGGGATTTCTATAGTTAACTATAGTTGGCTTTAATTTATTTGATGAGGAACGGCGCAATATCCACATTACATTTTAGACTGTAAATCTTAGAGTCAACACTTGTTATTCGAGAGGTGTATGGAGGTTTCAAGAACAAATCACAAACAATTAATTTCGTTGTTTAAGCTGAATTTCTTTGTGTTTCGATTGTTTAAGTAGTATTTATTACCTTGTTTCACTGAAACGAATTTTTGGTAAAAAGTTGGTTACAAACTAAATAAAAATATGACCTATTACATCACTGTGTGAAGCTATCTATGCACATATGATTGAATATTGTTAGATTCGTCACAATATCGCGTGGATACAACATTTGTGGCATTGTCCATTTGCACATTAATTTGCTATTGACAGATAACACACTATGAAACGCTATGACAATTACAAATTGTCAGAGAGTTAACTGTCATATTTGCTGATATAATACCGGAAACGTTTTCGACAATATGGCGAGATCGACTCAATTGATAATTAAATACTCGTTGGGAGACCGCGTTGCTTGTTTCAATATATTTTATGCCGTGCAACGACTACTGACATCGACAAAGCTCATCAATAGAATCACGTGAAATTATAGTCAAACTTTTTTTCTAAACAATCAACCGCTAATCGTCTCAACTGACAGTTTTCAATCTTACATCGTTGCAAGACAAATTATTGCTAGAACAAGCATACTCTATGTCGAATGGCAATCGTGTGAACAAAACTTTACGCATTATTCTGGGAAGTTGAATTTTTGTAGTTCTAGCGCAGAATTATCCCAAAACCAATGTTTACAGAAATCAGATTTAAGCAGGTCATTACGAACAAGTACGTTTGCCTAGTTTGCAAGTAAGGTCTCTTCATTTCTAAATTATTATCCAAAAAGTTGTTTAGTTGGCATTTGTGCAACTCTAAGATAGCATATGTAGGTTAGGTTACGTAAGTGGGCAGACGCTCAAGCCACGTCTCACTTAAGTCCTGGGGAACCCACTGTGATGCCCATATGGTAATTAGTTAGATCCTGAAGGCCTTGCAAGAAGTCGTTCTCGCAGTGTTCTATATCTCAATTGGTGGAGGCAAAGGTAGTGAGTATTATATTATATTTCTTCTTCGCCTTCACAGCCTCTGGATCTGAAGTCATGGGTTAGTCCCTATCTTCATTTTATGATACTTCAGATGGTTATGGCCAATTAGTACTCCAACTACCATCCTGAGCAATTTTTTGTCGCATTGAAGGAGTTTGTCGGTTTTTGGACTATTGAACCTGGGCAATATCATCCGGTTGGTCACACAGGTGATTAGAGAGTTTCACCTTTCATTTGCTAACTCTATGATTTTGTCATCCACTTTCTTCTTGACATACGCAAGAAGTGGTTTAGTATGATTGCCTGGGATGGGTCAGTCTCGGGCCCTTTCCTGGCAAGTTATAATTATTTTCCTCTCACAGCTTTGTTCAAATAGCACAGTAGAAAGTCTCCTTGGTTTATATGTACATCAACAGAAAGATGGTTAAAGAACCCCTTAAGTTTATGTTACAGGAATACCTTCGATTTTTTTCGAATCCCCAATTATGGGGTACTAGTTAATCGTTCATGGATCTCATGATAAAAAACTGCATTTATATGTATGGAAGTTAAGTCATTTTCATACAAAATGCATGATGTATAACTCCACACATCAATCATTTAAGCGGTACTGCAAATATTGCCAAACGTATATACAAATCCCTTCCTACCACTACAGTTAATATATGCAAATATATGCTTGGTCTCTAAATCAACGCCCAAATTGAATTTCATTTCATTATTATTTTTTTTGTTAATATATTCTTATTTTTCAACTCTTACTGGTTGCTCACTAAAGCAACTACATTCTCCTTTCTATCCATTTAGCCCTATACATTAAAATAAGTAAATTCTCGTGTTTTGTGTTTGCCAAAATATGCGTTCTTCTTCTGCATGCCCTTTTACAATCACCACGACTTCTGTGATATAAACAAAAATCAAACTGTAACCAATATGAAACCCTATTGATGATGTTGTAAATTTGTCCATATGAAATGTGTATACATTATCAACGTTTGTCTCTCTGATTCTTTGTTGTAAAAATAAATGCTAGACAAAACAGCAAATCAAAAATATTACTACTGTCTCGAATGCATGATAACAAACAAAAAGAAAAACAAAAACTAAAAGTTAAAGCAATAATAATAAATTGTGTCTTGTATAAATAAATATTAAATAATTATATTGGAAATAAAATTCAGAACATATACATATATATACATATATATGTGTATTGTTGTACTGAAAAAAAAAATACTAATCTGCACGTATATAAATATATAATATATGCATATAAATTATAAATCAATTTTTATCTAAACATATCCTATCCACTCTCTTTCTATTTCTCTATTCATCTAAATCCTCTTGGTTAACATAAATACAAACCAAACAAAAAATCGTTAATCGAAACCAAACAAAAAAAAAATACGAAAACAATACAGGCCAAACCAGAGCGCGAAACAATACTGCACTAGAATATTCAGGAACTGGAGGTGCAACAGGCGAGTCACCGCATCCGGGACGTATGAGTTTTTTCTCAAAATTATCATCACGATTTAGTAAACGGTAAGTCATTAAACTTATGTTTATTAGCAATAACCTCTATCTAATGTAATCAATTTACTACTATATATATACATATATATATACTCATTATTTAGATACTTAATTTTTTGCGCCTCTCTCTGTACTACTTTCACAAAACAAACAAAAAACAAAAAATCTAACCTAGAGCACAATTAATGAATCAATTTTTTTTTCGAGTTTGATTTGCAACTAGAATTCCCTTTATATTTAATCAAATCAAATATTTGCACATAAAACAAAAAAATAAATGTTAAATTTGAAATCCATCAAATGAAGTAATAAAAAATAGAAGATAATTCAAAGAATAGTCCTGGGTTTTCGCAATCTCTTACTATTTTGCCTCCATTAACCAATAACTAAGCTTTATGACAATTGATGTTGTAATTATTAAAAGAAAATCTTATAATTTTTTTTTCGTTTATTTGCCCGCATGCATATGAGTATTTTCTCTTCTGTTTTACTGTATAGACTCTTTTATTATTTTTTTTTTTTTGCTTTTGATTTGTATATTTGCAATTGTTCATTGCGTATTGCGTATTGTTTGAAAAGTAAAAAAAGAAGTGACACATTTTTGATCGCGCATTAAATTTGTTGGACCAAGTGTCGTTATGAATTTGCTTAAAATGAATCGAACCTCATAAACGTTTTAGGAATTGAATGAAGAGTTATGTGTCTTTGTTTTAAATTACATCTGATATCCATATACATAAGTACATATCTCAGAATTTCTTGATTACTCTATTCATTCACGTCATTTGATAGGTATAAAGTTTTTAATTATACATATACATACATGCATATACACATGACGTTTATCAGACGCTTATTCGCCTGCAGTTACTATCTTTCAAACACAATACAATTTGCTAGCTTTATTTCATTTGGCAAGCCATTATTCTCATTTCACTTGGTGTCATCTGCACTACTTCTACTTCACTCTACATATAATACGTTTATATCTTTCCATCCGTAAAGTAATGCTTTGCATGACTTTCGGATTTCTTATTTCTTTATCAGTTTAGTATCCATGTTATACCTTCCATTTGCATTGCACTATAAACAACACCAGTCCCTTGAACTTGACACTACGTTCAAGTGAATCTAGTTTATTCGAATATTCGAAACTAATAATCCTGACATACAATAAAATTATACAAAAGTATCTGTTTAACAATTTGCGGAACAACCTTCGAAGGATTTCTAAACGATTTGGAGGAACGAACGTTTTTTGAAAATATCCAATCCTTGTTTGATCTCAACATCACGAACAAATCGATGATATGTCCTCCACAATGTCAGTTCTGAATTAACGTCAAGAGAGAGAGAGAGAGATGTAATTCATCAAGAGACGAACGAAAATTTTGCATGCTACATTTGATTGCGAATGAAAATGTTTTCAACAGTTCCTGAGCCTGAGCGCAGCAGAATTATTTGTGCATTCAACAAGCTTAAAAACACAGTCGTCCAAAACCTTACCTTAGGGGTCTTGTCGCAGTTCATTCATTTTACATTTTCGGAGGGTAAAAATGATCTGAGTGGACTTAAGCTATCTAAGGTCTCTCACTCCATTTGGATTCGAGTTTAAATTATTCGGAAGCACTAACATCATTGGCTTTTCAAGAAATAATGAATGAAATGACTGCCTTTCTTCAATAAACAAACCTTTCAAAAAAATCATTTGTTACCTTAATATCTCCTTGAAAACAGTATTATGACGTGTTCAAAAACTTCGTGTGGAATTGATGAAGACTTTTAAGAATAGAACATTTTTCGAAATTGTTAGATTTCTTGACTTACATATGCCTTTGTCCATATTTCTCTTGTCTTCATAACATTTAAACGAGGTATTACTAGGTTTATGTACAAGTAAATTCATATGTTCGTTCATTTATAGTCGTAGTGCCCAGCCAAAAACAATATGAAAATGTGAAGAGTTGAACATGTATAAAGACGTATTATTAATCATCACTTCAATCATTTGTTAGACGAAAAATACCATCGTTAAAGCACCGACTCCATTGTTATATTACATCAAGTTACCAAAAGTTTGAGAATAAATTGTGTGTGTTTTCGGAAATAATTCTTGTTTGATTGTGATTTATATTTATTTTTTGTAAGGATTAGTAAAAAAATGTTGTTAGTTAGATAATACTACACACATTCATTGTATCAGTACTCAATCCTGTACACAGTCATAGATGTGGAGTGGCAAGTAGCGACTTCCAACAAACAACCGTTCAAGAGACATAGCTATCCATTCAATTCTTATGTGTACTTTCCAACTAACATCATTCAATTAAAAAAAATATTCAATATCTCTCAATCCTTTAATTTTAATTTTTTCTGTTAAACACAATTTTTTTTGGCATTTTTCTGTTGTTTATTTCAGGTTTAGGGTATTGACAGCTAAAAACTAAATAAAAATGAAAAAAATATATATCTATAAATACAAAATCTATAAAACAATTTTCCTAGTACTAATTTTAATAGAAATAATATTTTAAGAAACATTCGCGAACGTTTTCTTGTTTTTTTTTTTATTTAACTGCAAACAATAACACTGCTATAATTAATCCTATCCAAAAGTAGTTCAGTATATGAAACGTTGCGTGCTTCGACCTGCGTAAGCCAAGCGACGTTATATCATGATTAACTTTATCAAATTGTTGTACTTCTGTTGAAATTTTTTTCTCGTGTTATCATATAAATATTGAAAAAAAATTATATACATATATATACAAGAAAAGGAAAAGAATATTGTTGAGGAAAATTTATCCGATTTTGCTATTTCTTTTTTTAATTTTGTGTGCAGTGTATTTATCGACCTGTTTTGTTTTTTTTTTATTAAAAGAATTTAGCTCTGTTGTCATTTCGCAAAAGAACAAAAAAAATCAAAAATTTAAATATGAAACTAACAATGTTATTTATATTGTTCCTGTTTTCATATTTGTTTTTTGTAACAAACAAAAAAAAATAAAATAAATATATAAGTTAATAAAATTATATTCTTTTGTTGTATGTAAAAGTTAACGTATCCTTACATCTGTTAGATAGATTGAAAAGAATCAATTATTATATTTTAAACATGCAAAAATAAACATTAAATTTTTTAAAATATGGTATTATTACATTTTTTTGAGGTTTTTTCTTATTTTTTTCAAATTACTTCTTTGAATTGTTTTCTTTGCATGCCTGTTGATTTGATTTATAGAAGAGTAAATTGCGTTGTAATATACCATTCATTTGCAGAATTAAGAGTTTTTTTTTGTATGCTTTTGTGTCTGAGATTTTTGCAACAATCAATGCTCACACATTCTATTTCTAGGCTATTTCGGGATTCCGAACACATCTTTTAAAAGGCAAATTTAAATCTTTTCTGATTCATAAAATTAGGTAGCCAAAGCTGCTCTGATAAACAACCATAGCTTTAGTATTTCGATTGTTTTCAAAACACGTAAGCGTTTCTGAGGATCCCCATTATACATACTGAATAAAAGATTTGTTTTCGGCTAATTTACTATCCAAAATACATATTTGAACACCTTTAATGCTTTTGGTAGACGTTTATTTTTAAAGTCAACTGTACTGATGCCATAAACTATTCTAAGTAAAGACCAAGTTGTGGTAATTTTACTTGTACGAGGAAGTAACCATTACATTACGGAACAGTTTAAATTCATAATAAGAGACCAAATTAGCCAGTGTGAAAACAGATTCAGTTGAGCAAGATATTCTTCTACAATTGATGTTCAAATAAGTCTTGTGTATTTCATATAGACAATTGAACATTTTAGTAAGGAATCTAATATTTAGTGAAGTATGGATAGTCAATGAATATGAGGAGACGCCTATATATAAGGTAGATAAATTCCATAGTTGTCAAGTCTTACATTAGAGTGGCACAAGTCCATCAAGATCAAACTAAACGAAGTACATTTTATGAAAATTAGAAAACTTGTATATTTATGAATCATTACACATACAAAATCATTAATATGTACGTACATCAATGCGCATAATTTAAGAAGTGCTATTTAACTTAAATTAATGTTTTACATACGACCATGTGGTAGGTGATTCAAAGCGATGTAAATGTCAGCATACTCCTGTTCTCAAAGGAGCATCAGTTTGGACACATTTTTATTATATCGCTTGTTTGCTCTAGTGACCTCATATTGCATAATAATTAGTGTATTGTATTATTGGTAGTACTCTCGTTACATTGTGTTAACGTATCTCTTAAACAACATTCAGACATAAAAGAAATATGTTAGAAGAAGCGATAACCCTTAGTTTATATCCATAGACAATCTTTCATTTATTATTATAGAATTAAATGAGATATCCTTGTAAGTTGCATTATTCTGCGAATGAATGAAACATTGTTAGCCATTGAATTGTGAATCCCCTTTCCAGGAACACGTTTTGCATGAACTTGATTTCTTATTTTACTTTCATTTGTTTTCAAATAATTGGCTTGTATTCTATCATTTCTCAAAGGTTTAATTACAGGGGAAAAAAATAAGCATAATAAACTTTTAATTGGTGTTTGGTGTATTTCTAAAATATTTTCAACTATCGTAGTTTTGTTTATCTAATTATTTATCGTTTTATATTTTATATTTGTTTTCGAAAAATGTCTTTAAAGTGTGCGTTCAGATTATATATAATATAAATAAGTTTCTAAATCCAATATTGGCCATAACATTTTTTCCTTGAGTGCTCATAATTTCAATAATCCTAAGAGCTTTTAATGTTCTGGTTTTTATTAGAAAGTTAAATGAATAGGGGCTGCACAATGGTTTTTCTTATAAAATTGAAGTGAACATTTTTTAAAGTGTTTCATCTTAAACTTAATTTGAAAGAATATTTCAAAGGCGGACCATTTTCTACGTGTGTGTTTTTGTTAAAGGGACCCAAATAATTTTGTTTTAACATAAATTAAATCAGTCTTCAATGAATGTACACAAGCAGAAGACAATTATGTAACCTTTTCAAAAGGTTGTTTTTTTTTTATTTTTTTTTACTATTTTATAAGTCGCAATTTACATACAAGATTTCACATGCATATAATTTAAGACATATTGTTTTTGTTTTGGTTGTGTTTTAAGAATTCGCATACATACACAAACGGTATGTTATTAGAACTATAAGTAGAAGATGCAATATCACTTATGGTGAAGGGAAATGTTTACATGGTTTTGTACATTAGAATTTTAAATTTTTTAAAGCGAACACGCAAGGAACATTTTTTTTTTGAATGTGTTGAAAATAATAAACTAACAATATTGTAACTTGAGCACTATGATGTCATTTACTGATACTGAACAAGTCACCTTTTGTCCCACTGTTATCCAGAGTGACTTCTAATCTCTCTGTGTTACAATTTCTCGCAAACACATATAGGTTTTAAAAAATACATATCCTAATGTTTTGAAAAATGAGTATTTTGCAGATATGTTAATTCACGTACGTATTGATTTTTATTTTCATTTATAATTTTCAACCGCTGTACAGCATTAAATACATCATTACGTGTCGATAATTGAAGTTGTGTCAAAAGGGGGAATTTTGGGCTGAACCGGGTCCAATTGGCAGTCTCCAGAATGTGTAGCAACACGAATGCTTATATTATTATCTGGTTCATGATATGGTTTAAGATCTGTAGAGAATTAACAGACTTCTCAGGTTAATGGTCTTCAAAAATGTCTTTAAAAAGATGAAAATAAATATCAAAAAGCGTTACTATGACTAGTGAAGTTTGATCGCCATAATGGTTAGTTCATCTATTCTATCAGCTTTTTCTTTTCTTTCAATGACAGCTCAAATCTATTACGTGTAATTATTTGTAAATTTTATTCACAAATTACACAGTCAGATAAGAAAGGATAATCTTTGGATTTGTTTCGATTTCATTATCATTACCAACTAATCTCAAAGGCTATTACAAGTTTTTGTTAGCTCCAGTTTCGTAGACCAAGTTCGCTGAGATTCTTCTTCATTTTATCTCCGCCTTCTCACTAACATGATCGAAAAACGGAACTGCGATTGTCAAATTAATACATATAGAACTTAACGTTGCTTAAAATTACTGTTGGAATTTTCACAAAACTTATGGTGACTATAACAAAATATCCAAAGAGCGTTATTATCAATTGATGTTCATAAATATTAACTGCATAAACCTAAATGATTTATAAAATAACAAAACATTAAGGCTAACAACCTCTAAACTTTCAAGCAAAATACTTGAATTCTTAAGAGAAACTTTTCGCTTCGACAAAAATGTGTATATGGATTAAGGTACTTTAATATACTGTTTACTACTATACTAAGAAAAAAACAACTCAATATATTGCTATACTCTATGAAGCATGTGCCTTGTTTTTTTTATCTATATATGCATATATTATATAAATTAATTATATTTATTTGTTGAATTTAAAATATGTATGCATACATTTTTCCATAGATTTGTATGTAAATGCTTTTTTATTAATATGTATATAAAAACATGACGTGTACAAAAAAAGACTAAACTAAATTCCAATAAGCTTCAACTTACACTTTAAGAAATTATTAAAAGCTTAATTAGCTTATTATTAAAAACTAAAACAAAATCATTGTGCACATCTTTTTTTTTTTGAAAATAAAAATCAAATGGTCTGATATTTCAGAAAACATTGTTAAACTAACCATGCATTAGTATTTATCAATGGTAGTTGAAATAAAGGCACATAATGTGTCAAATCAGGTCTCAAGGTATCATTATTTCATATCTCAATATATATATGCAAATTTATTTTGAAGAAAAACATAGTTAGGAGTGACACAGAATACCAAAAGAAAAAGTTTTATATCGAAAAACTGATAACCTACAAAAACATCATCATCGTCCAATGGTATGTTTGTTTTATTTACTTCAATACGATAACATAACAAAATTGGAATTCTTCATCATCGGACATCTACAGCATGTGCGGCTAAAACAATTTTATGAGCTTCTAAAACGCACCGCAGCTTTAAAAGTAATAAGATCCATGCTTGACGGGAATTTCAAAAATCTTACGGCAGTTAATGTATCGGTATCGACAATTCAATAGATTTTGAACAAATTCGTTTAAATTTTGTATGCACATAATGGTATTCAGTCAATAAAGAGGCTGAACTTTATTCTATAATTAATTCTAAATCAAGAAACAAACAGAGCCACTGAAAGCAGTAAGTTTATACCGCTGTACGTTTCATTGGAAGAGTGTGATATTCGTCTCTTAATCACAGAGATGAATTTATATATTATATTTTGCTAATGACTGTAAATATTACATTGGCTATATTTCAACAATTATCTTCTACTGCAACATGTAAACATTATTTGATTTCTCTTTTGTGGTAAAAGTTAATCAAATGCGGCTATGCTTTTAATAGTGATTTATATAATAGTTGCATAATTATTTAAGTTTGAAACTATTTGTTTTTTTTTGTTTATTGTCAATCTGTATTGTATTCGTTTGTGTCACTCTTTTTGAAAGTGCAAATTTGTGTATGAAAATATATGTGCTTTAATGTATTTGTGTTTATACAATAAAATATATACAACCAAACAATTAAACAGATTCTTATGTTTTAAGTTAACAATTATAAAATGGTCACGCTGCAGCTAAAAACAGAAAACAACCTTTAACTTTATAAAGAAAAAGAAAAAAAACGGTAGAAAAATGCACGATAATAATATTTGGAAATATGAAACGGAAAAGAATGAACAACATTTTATGGGAAAGTCATTGTGCATATCATGATCTAATAGCGCGGTTTATAACTTTATATATTTTTTTATATTTTTATTTGTGTTATTTACTCTTAATTTTTGACTCGTCTTAACTTAATCTTATTGCTATATTTATAATGTCTCAACATAAGCTAATCTTTCAAACAACAACCAAGAAAGCAATTAAAAATTATAATAAAATCCTTCTTTTTAAAACTTTGAATTTCACTTTTATTCGGAAACTTCTATTAAAACAAAAACTTATTTCTCTGTCCCCTTCACAAACACATACACACACTTATATATTTTTTTTTTCGTTTCTTTTTTGAATCAAATAACATATAATTTCACTGATTTTTTATTTATTTGTTTTTCTTTTATTTTAGGCCAAACCCGTAAAAAATATAAATTATAACGATTTATGAATATTCGAAAAACAAACGTTTAGTATAATTATTATGTTCTTTTCTTGAAGTAACATTTATTTTTGATGCCGAAAAAAAATCACAAAACACAAAAAAAAAGAAATTATATCATGTAGGTTAAAACTTGTCGTGATGGTGATAAATGCTTTTTTTTATTAATTTCTATTTATTCTTCATACAAGCATAGATTGATTTAAAAGAAAAAAAAAATAATAAATCAAGTATTATAATAAATCTATAAACAAAATTATTACAAAAAATTAGAAAGAAGAATTAACATCTTTTTGCAGCTGTGACCATTTTATTTATATTTGCAATATATATTTGAATATATACATATGAACACATTAACACAAATATATATATCTACATATATATTTTATTATTTTATATTAATGAATTTGTCTAAGCGAGTAAGTTAATATTTTTTTTTTTTTTTTTACAAACACATCATAACAGAGATCTTGTTACCAGTTAAGAGCTTGTATTTTTTTATCCACTCAAAATATTATAACTTATGTTAAAGTCAAAATTAGTTTTCTTTTTCCTTTCTATTAATATTTATGAAAAATCATTAAACACCAATCAAAAATTTAAATATATTTAAATACAAGAAAACAAAAATAAAATATATATTCTATGATAGTTGTACTCAATTATGATTTCTGTATTGTTTATTTTTTTCTTCATTTACTTTATTTTTTTCTTTTCTTAATTTTCATTATGAATAAAACATGTGTTTAGTTATACTTTTTCTTCACTTATTTACAAATTTAGTTTGAATTATAATCTAAAAAGTTTGTGTTTTGTGATTTGTTTTTAACAAAATAAATGTTTTCGTTATAATCTGTGCTTATTTGTGACGACCACGACCACGACGACGACGATGATGATGATGATGATGATTGATGTTCATATTGATGTTTGATGAATACAGCAAAAAGGACATTCTCCAGAAGTCAGCAATTTAAACAATAAAATATTTTAATGATATTTAATTAATTGATATAAGAATACAAGAGAAACAAGAAATAATAAATACGAATACACCGACGAGAAATACACAGCATTGCATATGTATATGTACTCATACCATCATAGACTTTCGATTTTCACATGGTTCTTCGCATTATGTAAATGTAAATAAAACAAACAAAAAAAATGGACATACATGTTATAAATATATATTAGAGATAAACTTATGTATAAGATCGATTCATTCGATCAATGGTAAAAGTAGAATAAAATTGGATTTTTTCCAAAGTATTAAGAAAAAGAAAAACAAAACCAAGCTGTTATCTTTATTATTCACATTCCTTGCAGGTTAGTTATGAAAAAAAGTTATTATATTTTTTTCCTCATTTTATGTTTGTTGTCCTTTTAATTTTTGGAAGTATCAGCCTTTATCAGAAGTAATTGTTAACGAGAACAGAGAACTACAGCAAAAAGTGCCTGCAAAGTAACCACCGTGTATCTTTGCCTGTTATTTTTGTGTGATTACATACGTTTTAAATGCACTTACAATTGTGCATAAGCCCAATTTTGTAGCGAAGGTGGTTATATTTAGAAGCTTCGTTAAGAGAAATATATATGATTTATTATTACTTTAAGATAGCTGTATTTCCATTTGTCCATATTAATTTTGTTATTTTCTTTTGTTTTGTGTTAATTGTTTCTTTTGAAGTATATCTCCCTGATTTGAGTTTATGCCTGACGATATTTTGAAGATCTTTCATTCAGTTATAATTTGAAGTAAACTTTCAGAGAGTCTGTGAAGTAGACATTTTAGTTTACTTCAGTCCGTTTAACAATTGTTCATCAAATCAAATCTCATTCTGCTACTATAAATATTAAATTTTCTTCATACGCTAAGCTCTACACGAATTATATAGCGTATCCCTTTAATTCTGATCTCATCATTTTTAAACAATGTCTTCAATGCATCTTAGGTATATTAACCTTACTTCAAGCATCTATTGAAGAGATTTGAAAACAGAAAAACATAACCTTGTGTTAGTTTGTAACGCAACAATTCATATTTGAATTGATTTTGTTTGTCATTTAGTCTGCAAACAATGTGTCTTCCCCCAAAATGTCATTGCAGCAGTAAACCTGATCAGAAGAGATAGTACTTCCGACTTCCTAGTTTGTCAATTAATTCTTATCTAACACTTTTTTTTCGATTTATGTTTTCCAACTTAACGCAAATTAAACAAAGCTGCTATTTTGTTTTGTATACAAATTTTGAACTTCTTTGTAAATGCAGTTTCTTTTTTTACTAAAGTATTTATGAAAAGAATAAGATTGTGTATCTTATAAGTTTACAGAGATCGAAAGAAAACTGAACTGAATTTTGATGAAGTTATCCTAATTAATTATATTCTATATATCTTCCTTTTTTGTTCATGTCCGATTAATGAGAGCAAATAATACATGAAAGCATCGCTTACATTTTTGTTCTTCATAAGCAAGTTGAAATAATTGAATAAATTTAAGCGATTTAAATGGAAACTAACGTTATGTATCTTCCGATAAGTATGAAAAAGATCTTTTTTTAAAATAATTTTAAACAAATACATTTTGTTGTAACTGCTATCGATTTAGTTAGTGTTCAAAAGAAAAGAAAAAAAAAAAAGATATCTACTTTAAAACAATCATTAATATATGTATGTATGATTGTATAATTAAACTAGTTTTAATTAAAGAAACAAAAATATATAAGAACGAAAATTATGATTAGGTAAAGAGAAAGTTAAGTTATAAAAATTGTCATGATATGAAACAATGATACAAGAAAAAAAAAATGAGAAAAAGATAATAAACATTATGATAATTGAAAAACGAAAATTGAACAAAATCTTTTGAATTATTTCATTTTAATATTATTTTTGTATTTCTTCTCGTATTCATTCATGTGAATTCTGTTCAATGTTTTATGTTGTTTTTACACGCGATACATGTTTTGTTGCGCGCTTATTTATATGTAGCATATGAGATGATGAACGTGTGCATGTTTTGGAAGAAGAAAGTCGTAGCATCAATATTTTAGTTTTACAAACTAAACAAATATATATATATTTTTTGTTTTGTATGTACATATATACCCAAACATGCTCAAAGCTTGTGACTAAATTTATTGCAAATTGGCATTTTTCCTTCTGGTTTTCATTTGGGATTTTCACATCTGACAAGAGTAGAATTCCTTTAAATTTTTCACTTATGTACATAAATAATATTGATCATTTCGCACAGGACTTCTCTTAGATTTCAACTATTTTATTCAGTCGAATTTTGTCTACACCCTCTCAGATAAAGAACCCTCTCACTTTCATTTCAATGCACTATGAATTCTTCTTATGAACTACTGGTGTGGATCTATTTTCGAACGAAATTTACTTCGAACAGAATTTTGTAAAACCCATTCGCTTTTGGTTTTTAAAGAAGACACTTTCCTATTCTTACAATTTAATTTAGCCAAGTGGAGGGTATTGATATTTTCATAATATGATCCTTTTAGCTTCCAGTCATGCTTTCGTGTAGATACATCTACCATGATATGAATATATTTCGACAAGCAAACAGAATTCATTAAAAAATAGTTTCCCTATAATTTGTCGTGTGCGAAGAATTACGTTAGGGGATTTGTCACTTTCTAAAACAAAAAGCTTAAATCACGACCAGCTGCTTCAATCGCGTATTAATTAAGTTGCACGCTAACTAAAAATGTATAGAAAATAAGTCTGCAGTTCGCGATTTTTTTATTGTTCAACAAGATGTTTTTAGTATGAATTATCGCTCAATTACGACCTCAGATTTAAATTATTTTGAACGTCAAGGTTTTTAATACTGCTAACACAAGATTTCTGCAATGAATCGTCGAGGTTAGGTGGGCTGGGCTAGCCTGGAGCATAACATTTTGATGGTCATCTCTATAATGGTTAGATAAAAGTAACCGAATGTGACAACTTGGTATTATTGTTAGAAAATCGCCTACAAGTGTGAAACCTAGTCGAATAAAAAATGTCCCTCTATTATGGTTTACAACTTAATTTCTTAAGTCAGAATAAATCGAATCAAAATTGCTGGTGACTAGAGAATAATTACAGAAGAAAGAGCATTGATTTTGTGTGATGCGACTGGAAAAAACATGAATTGTGAGTTAGTCAATGAATAACTGCGTATTTCTGAGTAGTTTTATGGAACTACGTTCTTTAGCTGATGCAGTGATAGTCGTAGAAGCAAACCACCCAGTCATTGCCATTTCGACGCACTTGATTTATATGGTTTATCACCCACTGAATGATCACTTTAATTTGGAATATACAAATTCAACACTACCATAGCATTTGTAATTAATATCTGGTGTTGTTCTCTTGTTTCTCCAAGCGGACCTTCAATATTGTAAATCATTATAATCTCTATTAAAAAAAACAGAATCAACGACAAATACATAAGCAAACAAATAAAAAATCGAAAATAATTTGCGATTACTTTGCACTGCTTCATGCATTGACACTTCATATGTAGATGAAATTTCAAGTTTTTTTTTTATTTTGTCAGCACTGTTTTTTAGTCGAATGGAATTCGACGTGGGGCGGATGTCCGGTACGTTAAACATAATATTGGTATAAAGTCATTACGGTAGTCACCCGAATTACACCAGTCGCACGATGTTCTTCCATTTCTCTCGCACAAGAAGTCGTCGTATTCAAAGCTTCGTGTTTCGCTATGTAACTGTAACTGTAACTCGTTCAAAACAGCATCACATATCATCGTAGCGAGAAAAGTACTCGGATTGTGACCATAAATCCACCGAGTGCGTGGATCGTAATAGGAATAAAGAACGAGAGTGCGTTGCTACACACACGATTTGTGCCAATATATGCAGATTGCAGATGGGCTTTTGGAGTAACAAAAGATCGAATACGATAGTCGGATTCCATTTACGGAACTGCAGTGAATATTATTAAGTGCTGTACACATGCGCCGACTGACATTTTATTCACACGAAATTTCTATTCGCAGATAGCTATGGGGAGAATTTACTAATTTTTTAGTATTGAATTTTTTTATCGCCTCCGTCTCAATATCACACCACGTTCATGACAATTCGCAAAGAGAATGATTTGAATTGATTCGTAGAAAAAAATAGGAAATCGTATAATAGTATATTTAAGTTAAATGTTTCTCGATAAACATAAAACTTGATCTCGAATTAAATGCGCATCTTTTGACAAACTTAGAAATATATGTTTGTTTTTTTTTTTTTTTTGCTGAATCTGGTTATTTCGTTGCCGTAGTTCTCGGCTCATGTGTACATCACTTTATTTTGTCAATAATTTAATTATTTTGCTAAAAGTACGGATAATCAAATGTGTTGGTCTCCAACTGTGTTACAGAATGTTATTAAATGAAACCTTACAGAAAATATCGCATATTGATGTTCTTGAAACCCAAGTAATAGGTATTGTTCTACTATTTTTCCTAGCCCTCCATATGTCAATGTAGTAATTTCATAATAAGTTACATTTATGTCAAATGAAGAACGTTGGAATCAAGTGGAATATAGTTTCATATGTTTTCTAAATAGGTTTCAAGTATTGGTAAGTGCTTGAGTGCTTTTTTAGGCCACGTATTATATGAATTAGGTGAAAAGTTTAGTGAAGTTGAGTCATCATTTTGAACAATCAACATACACAATACATTCTAAGCAAGTGTTAAAAATAATGAACCAAAGTGTTTGGTTCATCAGATGACTACAAGCCCACCCAGCACATTGCACTTTGAGATTTCAAACAATTATCCATCTGAGGCCAGGATCATTATACAATAGAAACAAAAAGCTGCAAAAAATCAAAGTGAAAAGTGTTCAGTGAAATAGGGCCCAGATCATTTCAGAAAAAGGAAAAGTAATGCGATTTTCATCGAATTCAGTTCGAAATAACTCGTAGTTCTAAATTATGGTAAGACATAGTTTTATAAGTTCGACATTTCATTGGTTCTGCAACGATTAAGGTTTAATTCATCTTATTTAATTTCAATGATTTTTTTTGGTTTCAGTTTAGCTAGTGGTATGTTCCACAAAATTAGAGCAAAGGACTTCTGAATGACGTAACTTTAAATTTAGATATTCATGTTTCAATTAGAACTATGTGGTCCATCAGGTATAAACACAGAAACTCGCTCAGCCCCGTGTGACAATCCCAACATTATTAACACTCATTTAATTTACACTGGTTATGGGTCAAAATTTTCATAAATTCTACCTTTGAGAACTTAACGCTTTTGCCTAACATAACTGTCTGACTATATTTAAGAAAAAAAATTATGCTGTGAATGTACATACGCAATATATATTTTGTAAAAATTGCACACCTACATATATCTTCTAAGTCTGTGCTGTCTTAAGATATGCGTTTCTTTTATTTTTAACTAACATTTGCTTTCGATATTCATAAATAAACGGAACGCAACTAATTTATTGCCTTTGTCATTTGAACCTTGTGCATTTTTATGTTTAGAACTATCCGCTTTCTGTTTTTGTGAAAAAGATACATATTATAAAAAACAAATAAACTCCTGATAGCTTTTCTACTCAAAAATTCTCTTAAATCGAATTTAAAAAAAAAATCCATTCCGTTTTATGTTTCTGTTTTGTTCTGTTAACTACGTTTTGCGTTCTTTTTTGTATCTTTTTTTATTTTAGGCCCAGCGATGGCCAAGCAAATACATCCAACAACAGCTTTAGGTAATTATACTGTAAATTTATATCTGAATCGAAAAACAAAAATGATTTGTTTTTTTTTGTCAAAAGAATTACAAGTTATTAGGAGTGCATCAATGTGTAAATGAAAGTCTATCGACATTAGGGGTAATCAGATTTTTTTTGTTTTTTCTATAATTTATTATAAATTCCATGCCGTTGTGATAGGGAACAAAATGCCAAAAGTAATTGTGAAATACGAAATATAAGTAGAGTAACCGCGTTTTGAGAAAATAACAAACAAATTAATAAAAAGAAAAAAGAAGCTCATTTAATTGAATTTTGTACTTAAATATGTATTGCATGCATTATCCCATGTTAATAATTTTAACGTTTGTTTTTATATACTCCCTTTATGCACACATATACATGAATATATTTATGTTTTCACACGTGATTTAAGCATGTTGATTTCTTATAATTTGATAATATTTATTTAAAGATCTGATTACATACCTAGTTTGTCTTTATATTATTTATGTTTAAATTTTTTATTTATGTTTACATTTACTAATAAGATGTGTACAAGTATTTTATTTTATCTTGCTTACATAATTAAATATACATATACATTGTTTGACATATTGTATTTATGTACGTCCACGTTCATACAGATTGTTTTGTTAGACTCATTGAAACCCAATTGGAATACCCGGCGTATTTTCAGAAGTGATGTAACCGATGATAAACCGATGTTTTTGTTTTGCTTTATTTTTTGCATTATTTTTGAAACGATATATCAAGATGTTACTATTTATTAAATTAATGTTAGGGTTTTATTTAAGTTATCTATATTATTTAACAATTGGTTTATGCCCTCGAAAGTTATTGCAGGAATTACTAATTGATGCCTAAGTACCACTGTTCAGAAATTAGCGGTTCGCTTGCATTTCAATAACCGAAACTGCAGTGTTAGAGATCCAGCGAGTAGTTAAAAAAATATGTCATTTAAACCCCTTTATAGTTCAAATTGAACAACTAAATGGTGTTTTTTTTAGAGGTGTAGAACTTTGAAATGGAATAGAACAAAGATGATTTTTTTAAATAAACATGAAATTTACTTTATTCAATGCCAGAAGATTGGCATTATAATATAAAAACGGCTTCTGGCATATGACCGCTACGACTGGCTCGGACGTAGGGCTTATCAGCGTAGACTAGCGACATCCCCATGGAAAATAGTCAAGCGGCGTTAAGTCGCACGATCTTGGAGGCCAATTAACGGGTCCGTAACGTAAAACTATGCGGTTACGAAACGTTTCCTTCAATACATCAATTTTGGCACGAATTGTGTAACACGTTGCGCCGTCTTGTTGAAACCACAGCTCCTGCACATCATGGTTGTTCAATTGATGAACGAAAAAGTCAGTAATCATGGCTATATAGCGGTTACTATTGACTGTAACGTTCTGACCAGCATCGTTTTTAAAGAATATAATAATATTGGTGGCGCTACAGCCCGTAAAGTGCCAGTGCCTAGCTTCTCAGAAAACACTCGTGTTGTGCGTGCTATTGTTCTATCACGAGTGGAAGTACGGACCAATTATTCCACCAACCCATAAAGCTCACCAAACAGTCAGTTTTAGTGGATGTAACGGTGTCTCAACATACGCTTGAGGATTATCATCACTCCAAATACGGCAGTTTTGTTTATTGACGTATACATTCAACCAAAAGTGAGCTTCATCGCTAAACAAGCGTTCGAACAGAACCATCATTTTCAAAATATATTTGCACAATTTGGAAGCATTGTTCAGGCGTCAGTCTGTTCATGTTGAAATGCCAAACCAAACTAAAAATAAATCACTTGACAGCTGACAAAATGGCAAAGTGTTGCCAACTTAAAGTTCTATTCCTCTAAAAAAAAACACCCTTTATAGGACTTACGTACCTATATAACTTATGACCAGATAAGAACAATAGGGAAAGAAATTTTAATAACAGAATAACGGTGTGGGATATAAAATTGATTCTGGCTTTATTTTGAAGCTATCACTCATGCCATTATATATGGAATATCACATCATTTACATGACCGCCTCGGCTTCGGAGTTCGGTGGCAATGCTTCAAGGGGTCGGTCTAATTTTTGATAACTTGATCCAATACGAGCCGCGTTATTCCGGAAACAGCATTTCGAATGTTAGCCTTGGGCTCGTCCATAGTGGTTGGCTACTGGCATAGGCTAAGGACTTTACGTAGCCGCAGAGAAAATAATCGAGTGGTGTTAAGTCGCATGATCGCGACGGCCAATTGACTAACGCTTGCCTTGAGATGACCCAGTCTCCTTCATAATTTCGTGCGTTGCGTCGATTGTGTGATATGTAGCTGTGTCTTGTTGGAGCCACAGCTCGGCTACATTGATGTTGTCGGGCACTGGTCACATAAACTCGGTTAACGCCGCTCTATACCGGAGAGCATTGACGATGAATGTGTCTCCTCATTCGAAAAAAATATGATCCACTATGACCAAACCGTCGAACACATATGAATTACAATAACATATGAATTAACTGAAATTTAGCTTGCTTGTCAAAAATGGGTCTCGTCCTTTCCAAAAAAAGCGCATCTTTTAGGAAGCTTGCGCGACTCACGACGTTGTCTATGGTCATTCGGCTTCAATTCGGGCGTCAGCACAATCTTAAACAGATGTAGGTCCAAATACTACCGAAAATAATGCTCGGTTGATTCTTTGGTGTCTACAATTCAGCTAATCGGCACCGAATCGACAGTTCTGGATGTTTTTTTGATACTGGTAGGTAGGTTTTTTGTGTTTGCTGCATAATTCAAAATACTTTTAACAATCGGGAATAGATTATATTTTTTAAATTGAAAATTATCCAGCAACAAACCTAGACATAGTTCTTGAGCGCTTAAGATAATTTTGAATTGATTTTGAAATTGATTATTCTTTTAATAGCACCTTTTAGAAAACGGCCACAACTTTCAATTTTCATGCTAATTTATTCAGCGAATAGATTGGAAATGTCTACGTTTAAAAATTGCACATTCAGGTGCACAGATACGCCATTATTATATAAAACTGTTTGTACTGCGTCATTGTATTATATATTGTATAACAAATAATAGTTAAGAAAATTATTAAGACAACATCGAAAATCGTTTCAAATAACACAAAAAGTAAATCAAAACAAATTGAAATGTAAAAAATCAATAAAATATATATATATTAAAAAAATTCAAATAAAGATAAATTTACAAACGAATCAATACTTGTATCCAGAACTATACTACATACGTTATGTGTATTATAATTTTACAAATACGAAGACTTTTTTATGGTAGTGGATCAACAACTGAAGAATCAGCCAAGCCACGAGTGCTCCGATTTACTTGGTCAATGAAGACAACATCTCCACTTATGCCTGATCAAATAATGCAAAAAATACGTGAGGTTCTTGATCAGAACAATTGTGATTATGAGCAGAGAGAAAGGTTGAATACAATTTTTTACAAACAAATATTCACAACCATCTAATGTGCTAATTTTTAGATTTGTGTTATGGTGCGTTCATGGTGATCCAAATACAGATTCACTTGTACAGTGGGAGATTGAAGTGTGCAAACTTCCTAGGTTGTCATTGAATGGCGTCCGTTTTAAACGCATTTCCGGTAAGTTTCGTATCCTACACCAGTCAGAGATTTTTACAATAACATAAGATCTAATGCATTGATTATTATAATTACTAGGTACTAGCATTGGATTCAAGAACATTGCATCACGTATAGCGTTTGACCTACGTCTGTGACTCGATCAAAAAAAAAACGAAGCTTTAGCACTAGCATTATGGGACGATGAACATCAATCGTCCACATCGTCGTCACATCATCATTTGAAAAATGAACCACATTCAACATCAGCAACTTCTACAGGAAAAACCGCCACTGGAATTAGGGCTAAAATAAAAATCACCGACACTTTGATCAGTAAGAGTTTATTTAAGAAAGATTCTTACATACAACGGCCAACTATAATCACAATTAGCTGCACAACCGCAAAAAAACAAAAAATACGCTCAAATTCTGAATCCGACAAGAACTCAATAACACTCTCGTCGGGGGAGAGATTGGACACTGCAAGTAGCTCAAAGAACAGCAGTAATCACAGCCTTCGCGGACACGGCCATGAACCATTGTCTTTTGAAGAAACATCATCAGCTATTGCTCCAGCATCTGTTGCTCTATCAACAAATGAAAGTGGAATTCTGGCTGCTGGTGCAACGGGTGGTGGTAGTAGCACCTTACCAACGGACGAATCTACTGGATATTATTGTAATCTGCCTGGTCCTAGCAATCGTATTGATTCCACTATTCAAATGCATGAAGAAATAATCGATCCAATTGCCGAGGAAGATGATGAAATTGATATTGATAACATCGATGAGGAAGAAACCTGTGATCTGTCCTCCTCGGCACCAGTCAAATGTGATGGTCCCGGTTTAAAACAGTCTTTATCAAATGCTGGAAGACCCATGACCTCATTACAACCCAATGTAAAAGTAAAAACTGGACGCAAGAATGTTCAAGCCGAAATGAATACGAGTAAGAGTTTAAACGATAATTCAATTGTAAATACGAACAAAGCTGAAACAAAGTCCAACGTTAGAACACTAACTGTAGTCAGCAAAGGTAGATCTAATCTATTGCTTGGTAGAAAGTGTCTTACAAAAGTGGTGACTTCGAAATCCCAAGCTCCAACTGAAGGAGCAACAGCATCTGAGCAAGAAGAACAATTAACAGCAACAACGTCAGTATCAGCAGCTTCACCATGCACAGAAGGCAATAACAATAAAAAGGACAATGGTAAAATAGGTTATAACAATTTAATAGCATCACTTTTGCGCACAACAACGCTATAAAGAACTGAAATCGAAACATTTGAATATAAATATATATATATGTATTTGTTATATGTATATATATATATGTATACTTATATAATGCATGTGTGTAAAATTATTAGCTGTTGTTCATTTGTTTATACGTTCATTTTTATTCTAAGCAGAAAAGGTTGAAACAGTACTCAGATGTGCGTTAGGTAAAAACAAAAAGAAAGCATTAAAACAACAGCGTCGCGCACACATTCGAAGTTTTAATTAATGTATTTGAAATTATGTAGAAATAAAATGTTTATATATATATATATATATATGGATGTGTAACGTATATATTATAGTAGACATAACATTGTATGACCCAAACTGAAAAAGTTCACACACAAAAATATATATTGAAATAAATGTTAGTTCATAAAATGAAACGAAGAGGAAAAAGACGTTTGTCAGCATACCGTGTGCGGACTAGAAAATGAAAGATATGATCTCGGATTAACTGATACTTTTAATTTATTTGACATTTGCGTGCCGAAGCGTACAACTTGAAGGATCAAGCACAAGTTCAAAGTAATGGACAACAAGCGTATATGATACTTTTATTACATTAAAAGATTTCACTAAACCTTCCCATGACTTGAATTTTTTATATTTAAATTCAAGACCTCATTTGGATCTATGCACGGAATCTTACGATAATTAGAACAATAATTTCTTCGCAATGAGGTTACTTTTGTGCAACTCGGTTGTATACAATTCAACTTCTTCTCCAAATGACATCCAAATTCTAAGAGATAATATGCAGGGAAGGTAATACAGATGCTCGCATTTGCAGAATCTCGTTTATATTTTTTTGGGATATAAATTATCTGCAAACTCTCCACCGAGTCCGTTTCATTAATAAGGCTCGAGTTCCTGTTCAACTCAATACAAACATATGGATAATCAAACATATTTGAAACACGACAACTTTCTTCCAAACCTGCAACAAAACCATGTTTGGTAACTGTCATGTCCACTCCTCTACAGTACGAAAAACGATGGCGTACTGTCCACCACACACGGTATGCACAAATGTATAAACAATTTACACAACAGAAAGAATTTGTATTAAAAAGAAGTACATTCGTTATTCTTTCTCTTTTAAAAACAAAACAAAACAAAAACACCTATTTTTAAATTAATTTCGAACGAATTAAAACACAACACATACACACAATTGATGCTTTTAGTTGTAAGCCTAATATATTATATAAATCTAAATCTCTCATTTATTTAACTTTTTTTTAAGTTAAATTCTTATCTCTCTTTATTCGACATTTTTGGTTTTCTCTATTTTTATTTAAGTAATCTATAATTTTGTTAAACATTTTCAAATAAACTAAATATAAACCATAAACGAATAAAAGAATAATGAAAATCTCAAAACATTTTTTTTATTTATGAAGAAAATAAAAATAATCATTAATTTTTGTAAAATAAACATATGAAATGAAATGAATGCAAATGTAGAGCAATCAGCAACAAAACAACAGTACAGATTTTAAGTAAATGAAAATATTCTTATAATATGTTGTTTGTAGAGTTTTATTATGCAAACCTTAATAATGTAATCAAGATACACAAAACAATGAAAGGAAAAATAAATAAGTAAAGTCTACACACCTTAAATTGGTATGACAGAAAATTGTTACTATTATTGACTATATACATATTATTCTTATTAATTGAACAACAACATTTTTAAAAACAAAAAACAACAATTACCTAAAGAAACAAAACAACACCCAACCTTTATATGCATAAATACATACATACATACATACATACTAAGCTTGTATTTAGTTCTTTGCTTTATCCTTTATAAGTTAATTCTATTATTTTTGAGTAATATCTACATATATGTAGCTATTTTATTGATATTTGAAGAAAGAAAAAGAAATATGGAGAACATCTAGAAAGTGAATTATGTGGATTTTAAATTTACTATATACATATATGCAAAAAAAAAATGATGATGTAAATGGGAATTAATGTATTTACTAAAGAAATTTAATATTATTTGTTGTTTGTTTTATTTCAGTCCATTTTTTCCTTTTTTGTTTTTAGTTTCCAACAATATGAGCATGATTACTATGTGCCACGGTATTAAATTCGGAAATGTAAGCTTCTAAGAAGAATTTTCTGATATTTATGATCTAAACAATATGTTCTCTCTGGATCAATTTTTTTTTTTAAATATTTTCATCGAACGATGTGTATCGATTTGGTGACATTTTTAGAAAAGAAACAAGTAATTGGCTTTTCATGTCACCCGTGCTGAAACAAGATTCAGTCACCTTAGGGCAGAGGATTCGTAAGCGTCTGAATAACACCTTGTTGGACAGTTTATGGTTGAAGCAAAAGAATGCGCGTAAGTTTGGTCTTGAGAGCCCTGAGCCTCTGTGGCATTGTATATGATTGAGATAATTATGCTCTTGGTCTAAGTGAGCCACGACCATAAGGACGTCAGGGAACCCATTACTTATCACCGTGGTGTAGTGAGTAAATGCATAAACTTCTACACCAAAAATATATGAATTAAATCTCGATCAACATATACCATTCTTCTCGATACATTAACAATACTCAAGAGGTTAGTGCGTCAACTTTTACCCCAAAGGTATATGGATCAAATTCTGACCAACGCGCCACCCCTCACAAGGTCAGAGACTTAAGGCTTTTCTCAACTTGGCATAAAGACTTAGGTTATAATGTAGTTATAACAAAAGTTATAAAACAATTGGTTGCTGTAGAAGCCAAGGTGAAGTTGAATTTTTACTGCAGCGTCTCTCAATGAAGGTGTGGTTGTATATGCTCTCGCTGTATATCACTACATTTGATGTTATTCGTGTTCGTAGTCGTAGGCGCACTCAAGTCTAAAGGCCGTCCTGAACTGGTAAAGTTGTAATCAGTGTATGCCCTTCCTCTAGTTTTTCCTGCCTACTTATATCTCAGACTGGGCTGAGAAGTGTGCGACGTTTTCCCTCTGAGTATTCCACTGACGGCTGTGAAGTTGTATTAAAATGAAACGCACGAGATTATTTCGATATCGATATCATTTGAACTCTTTAATCTTTGTTTAAAGCTAAAATTATTATGTTGTGTGGACTTAATCTGGAAATGTCGCTCTTTTAATTTCCCAGATATTGTGCGTACTGCTATACTTTACATCTGAAAATCATTTGAAAAGGAAAAAGTTCTCGTTAATATATGTATTAGTTTTTGAAAATGTATAAATACAGGGTGGTATGAAAATTTGTTATATTCCTCATAAACAAGAAAAATAATCAAATGACCTTCAAGCTAAAAAAAATTGCAAATCTGTATGATTTTACAAGTTTTTCGTACAAGTTCAACTATACTCATGAGGTTATCCAACGTGTATGATGTTTCATAAGGGGAAAGGATGCTTAAGTCAAAATATATCAGCTAGAAGACCAATGACATTGATTACACCTTGTTTACTTGAAAATTAACTCGTATGAATATTCAGACTGGCCAAGTGTGTAGAAGATTTTGTTCAGCTTTCATTTCTTCATTCCCATGCTATCATCAACTGTTGCATAGAATTCATGTATTTATTATTTTGCCCAAAGTAGTGTATTTGTCAATTATTGCTGCACAGGGTGGTAGAACCTGCTAAAAAAAAAACGGAGAAAACGATAAATAATAAGAATATTGTAAATAATAACATTTTCAGATCATAAATATATCGTATAATGAGGGCCCTTGAAGAGGTAAATAGAAAGCAATACTGTTCCCCAAGGGAAGTGTAAACGTTTGACTCATGGTTTCGAAAGAATGTAAAAAAAAGAAAGAAAATAAAAGGAAATGCACCAAATTTGAGAGAATTTAAAATAAATTATCATATATGTATAACACACAGCAGATTTTTAAATCATTAATTTAGTAGGATTTTCTTCTTTCTTGCTCAGCAACATACACACTATACTTTAACCATTCATATTTCATAACACTCCCTTAAAATGGAAAAAAAAATGAAAAAACATTTAAAAAGGAAAAACAAAAGTTATTTTATATTTTGTATTATTAAATAATATAAAATCGACTGATTTTAATACATCGTAAAAGAGAACAAAATCTTATTAATGAAATATATGAAACATGAATTATGTGCACACCTACTAACATGCATATTCTATCTTACGTTTCATAAGTAGACTCGTGTGCAAGAGTACACAAGGAAAAACATAAAATAACTAATTTTTCTATTCAATCTTAAGCATATATTTAGATGAAACAAATTTTAAAACAAAATCTCATGCATACAAATTAAATTCAATGAGGCTATGTTTCAACTTTGAAGTTGTGAAATTCATCATTCATATATAGCTGCGTAAGAATAATTATTATAGGCTGCATTAATCGTTGTCAGTTGATTTTCTTATAACACAAAGAGCAATGTTATCCAATCCCTTGAGTAAAAGTAAACAATAAAAAAAATTAAATGAAACAAAAACCAAAACGTGTATAAAACAAATGTAAAATATATAATTCGTTAAATATACATATATAAAGTAAAAAAAACCTCGACGATGGTGTTGGTATAACACTCAATCAATTATAATGTGCTAAAGCTAAGAATTACATTTATGTAAGCAACCAGTTGAAAGCTAATAAAGGTCACGTAAAAAATTCCCCAATTATATCATGATCTCTTTGATAATCTGAATTTGACTTCGAATAATACTTTAAAAAACTATTCTTTTTTTAAAATTGAAATAAAATCACTAGTACCTGCAGACTACTATTCCTTCATCCAATTACTGCTTTATCACCATAGTTTGCGAGCGTCCTTTTCTTTTCCCATTCCAGGGAGACGGGCACTTGCATTAGTGCTCGTACAAGTTGATCTTGGTTTGTGTACCGCCTTAAGACATTCTTCATTTAAATGAATCCTTAGGTATTCTACTAAGTACTTAGAACTAAGTTAGGACGTGTTCTTGTAGCAACCATTAGAAGTCTGCGTGGGTCGGGCACACTGATTCCACTCTGATGAAACCTCCTTATGCCAATACAACGAGTCGTAGTTTGAAAAGCTGATAGGTGATATTACTTGGCTCGTCAGATTTCCGATGAAAAATACATTGGTTTTGCAACGAGCCTTATAGTGGAGGTTTGTTAAGAATTTTGTTCTTGCGATTGACTTGCATGAAGACATGCATCGGAAAACGAACGACAGCTATACAAATGAAAATGTTTAAATTAAACAAGACCACAATCGGTTGTAGAAGAGTCTATAATTAAGACAGTCTTCAGTCTTAGAAATCCTCTGAAGTTTTACCTAACATTATGTTTGGTTTCATTCTACTGGCAACTTGGTATATGCAACTACATATATAATTTTAATTAAGTTGATTCTGGCGACATTGTTCCCTCCCCCAATACCTTTCTTCTTCCAGACTGTCATAGTCTCTATTCAAATTTTCGAATTATCAAAGAGATCATGTATTTACCGAATAAACGGTACGCATTCATATGTGAATAAGCATGTTAGTTGTTAAAATGTAGATCGTAGAATTAAAAGATATACATAAATAAATATATTATATTCGCATTAATTGAAACATCATACTTCCAAAGGTCCCTTGCTAAACAATTTCTCTCACATCTTAGCACATGCATAACCAACAACTATCATTTATTTATAAGTACAACACCATTATAATGTTTCTCATATGAAAATAAAAAAAAATAAATATCTCAAATCAAATTGTATGTAAAACAGACAAAACAACCCTATATGAGAATACTAATTTTTCTATGAAACGATCTCATCTCTAATTCATCACTAAAAATATAAACATTTTGTATAAAATAAATTGTCATTTTATACTTTCATAAATGTATTCATGTCATTCATTAAATATTGTTATTCCTTGGAATGCTGATGTAACCGACGGTGAATTTAGTTTAACAAAAATTGGAATATGATACCCCTAAAAGCATACGGATGGTGAAGATATTTTTCAATTGTTGCACTTGAGAACAAAATTATAGAAACAGGAAATCATTATGAATATTACAGATATAAAATAAATTAATATTAAAAAAAGGAAACAAATTGCATTTTAAATATTTTTAGTTGTAAGACATGAAGATATATTGCTATATAGATGTGTAGAGATATAACATACATATTATATAACAATGTTTTAAGAAAAAAAAGGAAATAAATGAGACATGTTTAAAAGTAAACCAAAGGCTATTTAGTTGAATATTATCTTACCTTACGTAAATTCAGCATTTACGCGCCTCTTATAGCTCATATTCAACATCTTACCAGCTTCGTTGCATATACAGATCTCATACTATTTGCAAAAGAAGAGACGTTTTCTCGCTCTTCTATGGAGCATTACGAGGTAAGCCTCAAAGCAGTTGCTAAAGAAACATCAAGTTTTGTATCCACCCTACAAGACATACATATAAGCATTCGAAGAGAAAAATTCGACTTCTGTACTTCGGTTTACAATAGTAACCTATATCTACATGAGGAAATAAATATATACATAATTACAGCAGATACCATCTACCCTAATTTCACTTCTTATGAGAATGTTTCCTACATATTTGGCAGGTCTGCGACCCATGGAGTTTCTAAGCCTGAGCAATGGCTGCCTTCCATCGCTGATGATCGTGGGCACGATGCTTCCAGTCATCAAAACCAAGCTGTATTGCAATTCGGTCTTCCTCTCCTTCTCGAACCAGGAGTCTAGGATTCGAAGACCCTCTTTGCTGGAGCATTGGTGTTCATGCGCTCGGTGTGGAAGCCGAGCCAGTGTAGTCTACGGATTTTTGACTTCTGGACAACATCCACATCTTGGTACAGCTTGTAGAGTTCGAGGAAAAACATTCATAGTGATAATGATACAATGAGTCCAGAGGTTTTAAATTAAAGACCATAATTCTCCGAAGTGCGGATTGGAAATATGCAGTCTGCTGGCAAACGAAAACCGCGAAGAGAAGGTAGCTGGTGAGTGAACTGTCTGTGACTTCTTATTCAAGAGATCCCTGTCCATTACTCTGTCCCCGAGCAAGAGCTGGATAGCTTGCCAAAGTCATCATCATCACCATCTTCTGCCCCGAAGGCTCCAATACAGGAGTCGCGGGGGTAATGCACGCACGAGAAATCTCCAGGCCGATCCTCCGCCATCGACTGTTACTCATCAAGCGTTATGCTCAAGCGAAACCAGGCGTGTTTTTGGACTTCGTCCAACCATCTCGTCCTGGGTCTGCCAAGCGGTCGCCTAGCTGATGAAATCGCATTCAAGGCACGCCTCGGAAGTCCTGATGATGAGGATATTCGTGCTACATGATCAAACCATCCAAGCATAGCCCTTTCCGTTCGAAGAAAGAGCTGCTCTACATTGAGTTCCTCGCGTACTGTCGTGTTTCTCACCATATCTCGCCGAATAACTCACACAACAGTACGAATAAATCTTATTTTGGCAGCTTGTATTCGCGATATTGTTTTTTCGGTGATTACTGTTGCAAAATTTAGTCATCTTGGCCAATCCTACAGGAACGTTCAGCATTACTCTCCCCGTTAATTTGAAAACCGGATAAAATCGTATTAACTTTGCTTTCACTGGGACTCGAACCGGAGACAGGTCCTCAACCAACTGTGCCATCCAGCTGTTTTTATTAAGCTTACATCAAAGCACAATTTCGTGTAAAAAGTGATTGATTTCGAAATAAAAAGGTTTAGTTCATTTATTAACAATATTACCGACGTAAATGAGACAGATCTTTATACAATTCATTAAAGTAAACAATTCACAAAGCTGCTCATTCAAAAGAGGCCAACGGATATATTTTCTTAAGTAGTAAGCGATTCTCTTCGCTCCGTATTTCGGTACCAGACTATATAACCTGCTCAACTGCGGCGTTCAGATTGTTGTGGTTCAACACTCCAAGGCGATGTGCACTTACTGTTGTTCTCCACTGTAATAGATTGCCCATTGCAGTTCCTCGAACGATGGGCTGTACCAGGTCTGTGTGGCTGGATCGTACAGTTGCTGTGGACACCAGTACGGTAGTGAGGAGGGTGACTGAGTCGGATGGCCGCTGGTACTCATCACTAGATCGGGATTTCGCAGCCGACCTGTAGACTCCCCAACCATTAACGTCTCTGCATGAGGATGCAATCTCCAGTAACTTCCTCGCCCAGGGTCATCGATCGGCCTTGGAACCTTCACGAAATTCTCGTTCACACTTAGGGTGTGGCGTACCGAGTTTTGCCACGACTCCTTGTTGTGTCGGTAGTATGAGAAATTAGCCTCAATCCATGAACAAATCTCGTTCAGTGTGAGAAGCTTCCGCGGACTGCTCCGAATCGCCATAAAGATCAATGCACTGTAGGTAAGTTCGGGTCTCTTCTCAGCTCCTTCGGGTGACTGCGACTCATTGGTGGCATCGACTGTATCTGCCAAGATGGACTTAATGGAGAAGTCGGAGATGGGAGCCATTCTAAGTATGTAGTTTAAAATTGAGATGTGACAGGTTGAAGTGGAAACAAAAGGTTAACTGATTCCGTTTGCATACAGCTCGAAGTATTTATAGCGCTTCCTCCAGGTGAGGAAATTAACAGGTTATTCCAGGGATAACATGAGGTTTACTAAATGCTTCCTAATCCGGCTAATAAAATTAGGACTTCCGTTGTGCGTACCACCAGATCAGATTCCGTAGAAAGCACCACAAGATAAATCATTTCAGAGCAGTTACAGGTACAATTTTATTCGTGTGAGGTAATTGTGACACCTGTGAATTGAGGGAGATATTAAATTGATCTGGGATGTTGTAAACATTTGGATCAATGTTGACGTGCCGCGGGGAAGTTTGGTTTTCATTGTTATTGTACAGCAGTGTAGTAGAAGCTGAGATTTCGAGTATGTCTGCTGCTGGACAGACGCGGCACCGATTTTGGCCCCCGTTGTTGATTGGGTAATTCAAATTTTCCTTTGATGCGATGTGGCCGTACATTCTTTAAGAAACTTAACTTCTTCTTCGTGTGGCTCTACAGTCCGGGGTGGACCTGGGCCTCAACCAACCTACTCTACAGCGCGATCTCTGTCTACCTGTCTTGTGCGCACTAAGTTAGTTGTGGTCCTCCTCAACTTGGGTGAGCCACCATAGGCTCGGGCGTCCTCTCTTGCGGTTTCTCATAGGATCGGACTAGAGAAACTTTAATTACCATGTAATATCTTAGAACGTACCTAATCTCCAAGTTCTGTAACAATATGCTGACAGATTTAATGGTATTACATATATGGATTATATATGGTAGCATGCAGCGACCCATGTAGGCCGAGGTATCAACGGAAGGAAATTAAAGACTTTAATGAGAAGTCGACCAGGTAGTTTTGCAGACTGTGGTACACGCAGTAATGTTTACCCAATACCTTAATCCTTAATAAAATAAATTACGGGGAAGTTGATTCTATTTCTGACTTCTGATTAACCTTTGTGGGGATTGCGGCGTGTCTTCACATCCGGCTTATGGTTACGTTAGCTTCTTCGGATATTTATTGTTATATATTTAACTAGCTGATCCGTACTCGCCTTGCTTCGGATTTTCCTACTTGACAGGAATGTTATAATGCAGCAACCCTTTGTCACCATCGACTCCAAACGATTCAACTGATCGATCTCTGTGGATGCAGTAGCCGTGGTGGGTGCTGGCTTCGCGACCTCATCGGGTTTGCTTGATAGAACTTCCATGTGACTGGATTCAGCACTTACAGGTGTTGTGGTGGAAAGTTGTTCTGATGAAATGGTCTTCCAACCCCTAACTTGTGACAGATCATGATATATTTTCTGTCTACCAATTGACAAACATTTGAGTTTATGAGGAGAAATTCTGCACTTAGAAGATTTGTGGGTGTTTCTGCCGCATCTAATGCACAAATCCTGAATGCCAATATCTCTGAAGTCAACTCAGTGATTTGACATCTTACGGTGGGAAATACTTCCTCCCTGCGAATATGTTCGAAGTGATGAAGACTTCTGAACACTTTATTTATACCTCGATCTGGAAATGCGGTGAATTGTCAATGAGTTTGAGGACGATCCCTGAGCCACTTCACTAGCATCGACATTAGTTGTTTCTATCGCCATAGCTTTTTGAATGGGGACTCTGAATGACGTATCGTCATATACCTGTAGTAGTTTTTCTGTTATGTAATGATCTTCGAGACCGCTTATGAATTGTGCTCGGACAAATAGTCCTGCTACAGATTTTTTACATGCACAGTTTAGTTTACAGTCAACTGCATTTTTTTGCAATGCAGCAACATACTCCGAGCAATTTTCATTCGACTGTTGTACCCTCGTCAGAAGTCGATGTTGACAAACAAGCCGATTAACTGGAGGTGCAATGTGATGTTGAAGAATCTTGACAATGTCCTTATACTGCGATTCATCAATTGACTTTGGAGCCAGCAAACTTTTACATTGATCTTATAGGTTAGGACCAATCGAATTCAAAAATATCCTTTTCTTCATGGCGTCGTCGGAAATGTTTTTGAGTGCGCAATCATTTTCGAAACGGTCAAAATATTGCTTGATACTTTCGGCTTAGGCGTTATATGCATCGAAATTTCCAGAAATGACAGTCGTAGCAGCACCAGCAGCAGGTTGCACCATTAAACTCTTCATTGCCTGAAGAAACTCGACAAATGTTTCTGTGTTCATCTCGTCGCCATGAATGAATTCTTGATTCTTTATATCTGTTACAGACTGACAATTTAAATAATTTAATATAAAAATGGCCTGGAACATGGTGGATATTATATTATATTCCTTCCACCATAGCCTGGAATTAAAGGATACAAAGGACTTATTAAAAAAAGAATAAAAAACGAGTTTATTTTGGAGCTATAACTGTCTTCTACCGATGATGACCCCGGGCATAGTGCTTCCGGTATAACATGGTCTCTATACAGTAGAATTGGTCCTCCTCTCCTCCTCGAACCAAAATATTCATATTAGAAGACCCTCTTTACTTGAGCATTGGTGTACATGCGCTCGATATGGCCTAGCCAGTGGAGTCGACAGATTTAGCCTTCTGGACTACATCCACATCTTGGTACATCGTAGATTTCAGGACGGGAACAGGCGGTTAGAGCGCCCTAGCCTACATGGACAGGCGGCGACACAAGGAAGCTGTATATCAACCCGACTTAAGCATTAACAGGGATCATTGCTGGCATCCCGCCAGGTTGAGAGTAATCAACAACCTTGTCCTGTCTGCACAGCACCTACCCCCAATCAAAGCATTGTGGGCCAATGATGCACCGTTGTGACTATACTACAGCTTGTGGTTAAATTATATTTGCTTCATACTTCAGCACTTGTTTAGTCCAACTAAATTAATTGAAACTGTATTTGGTTGTACTGTTTTTAGCATAAGCAATTTACTGAATTTCATCAATGTTTTCTGTATAGCATTATAAACCTGTTCCTGAAGCTTCAGGAACGTCTGCTTTGTAGCAAGTCGTGATGGTCATAATGGTATCTCACACATTCCAAATATAACTCTGCTCAAGCCGTTATAAACGGATTAATCCTTTGTCATCTCATATTCAGATATGGAATATTTCTCTAGATAGTGGGTCTATCGGACAACCCCACAAAAGATGACTATAATTCGAGTGAAAAAAACGCAACAACCAGTGTATCACTCTTGAGACAAAAACAGTAACGTCTCTCATACACACGTTGAACGAATGTCTCTCATACACACGTTGAACGAATTCATACGAAAAAGTACGTCAAAACCTTCATAGTGAAACCCAAAACAGTAAAAATATTTTCCTGAATCCAATTTATCTCCCAACTAGGTTACATTTTAGAAAAACATTTAAAAAGAAAATCTAAGCATATCTCAAAAAATCCTAAGCCAGAGCAGCTTTCTTTTCGCTCTCATATTTGTAGTGAAGCTCCATGCAATCTGTATTTGAGATATTGATCCATCCGTCGACAGTCATATGATACACCCTTACAATGCCTCCAGAATATGCATCTCGGAATGTGGCGTGGTAGATCGCACGACGTCCCAATTCCTGTGCATCTTCATCAGTCAAATCCCACTTATAACCGGAGTCCAAGACACCGTACGCATAAACAGAACCACTTCCGACTGAGAAAATTCGACCAGGAGTTCGGGATCCTTCTGAATCGACATAGTACAGTCCAGGTCCTCGTTTGTCATAACCAGCCATCATCATTCCCATACTAAGACCCATTCCCTTGTATTCATGAGCGATGTTCGCCATAATTTTACTCGCAGCGGCCACAGATATCCTCTCCTTATTACGCAGTTCATGCAGACGACATTCCTTAGCCAAAACTCGATCCCAGTAGACGCAATCAGCAGCACCACCGGCAAGAGTTCCTTGAAATTGATTTGCTCATAATCAAATTTATTACATTTGTTAATAGATTGGATCTTACCTAGCAAATATTGGTTGATTTCGACGATTTTCTTCATTGATTGAGAACCAATGAATTGACCACCAGTGGCACGAGAATCTACGGCTAAGATAACTCCGCCTTGGTACTTAAAACCGAGTGTCGTTGTACCATGGTCGAAGTCGATTTTAATACCTGATTTCTCCCCATGAGCTTGAATTTTGCTTAAATTGTCGCATGGCTATATTGAATAATTGAAAATATCAGACAAAGACTCAGACGAAATGTGTCTACTCACGTTCTCGAATGGTGGAGCGGCTAAAGTGTAGGGATTTTCCAGGTTGCACGTATATCGTGACATCTCCTGCTGCAGATCGGATGCTGAAAATGGGCTCATTTTCATGTATGATGCATCAGCCATTCCACAAATTTCAGCTAAAGCCATTTTAAAGTTTTAAATTCAAAGTTAATGAATTGAAAAATTGAATTGAAGTTTTAATAAAACACCGCAGAACAACACCGACAAACGATGACAACTACTTTTTGCAACGCACTGAAGTTGGAACTAGTTGCATTTCTATAATTGTACAGCGGCTTTTTATAAATTTGTTGTACATTTGTGCTTAAAACTTTATCGGGTTTGCTAATCTATGTATTTAGCCATTTTCGAATTTGAATTCGTTTTTAATATTGATTAATGAGAATTTTATGTTACAGTTTAGATTACGATTTCTACTCCATAGTTGAAGAAAAACCCTTTCTGATTAAACATTGTAAATCTATGTGCGTTCATTTACTGCGCAAGGCTTACGAATTATATATATTCGATACTTTTTATGACAATGCCAAGATCAACGCAACGAGACATATGTTAAAATGCTGGCAAATATAAATGCCTGCCGACAATTCATACTTAGCACAGACTGTCTAGGGATGGATTGCGTATTGGTGATTAGATATGCCATTATGTACGAAAAACTCATCACTCAAATGCCTCAATCGGCTTCGCTGGCAGATCTTCAAGCGGTTATTCCGGCAAAAGCGTCTCGAATGTTGGCTTCAAGCTAGACCAAAGTGAGTGGCTTGTTAGCATATACTAAGGATTTGATGTAGACTTAAGAAAATAATGAACCGGGGATCAAGACGCATGAACGCGGCGGATTCTTCACTTCGAAATAAATAAGGTTCGAAGGCATCATCACACCATAAGTAGTCTTTGTGAATGTATAGTGTTCACTCCAATACCGGCAATTTAGCAGTCTGTTATGCTTGTATCCGACCGTAAAATAAACCCGGCTGACTTTCTGGCCAGGATCAATACATCTGATCGTCTCTGAATCGACAATTATACTCCCTTCGATGCCGGCCGCTCCGGCGGCTGTGGTTTCTTCACATCAAACCAATCTGTGTCTGGTCGTTTGCGTATGCCCACATAAGCTCAACTTTTGATTTAAACGTCTGTTCAACGATTCCCATACAGCAGCTAGGTTGATTACAAAAATGACCTACCTCACGACGAAATCCACTTTGCGAATTTACAATTGGGTAGGATTTTCGACAAGATTTCAAATAATTTCCACATATTTGGCAAGCGTAGGCTGATGTATTATGAAATGACAACCGTAAATGCTTCGACAGCTGGATGTCATTGGTAACTTTGACAGCTGCTGAAATATAACAATTGGAATAACTATCATTGCTATCTGATCAGCCTTATAATTGCGAACATAGCTGGATGGGCAACTTAAATACATATGCGTGGGACTAAAAATGACACGCATTAGGTCACATTTTTATTAACTTCAGATTCTCACTTTGACCTGACAGCTAAACAATCAGAGAAGGCAGAAAGGGCAAACTTAGGTAAATGCTATCGTGGCCTTAAGTAAACGACGATTTTATTTCTCTTACTTGAAAACACTCTTTCAGAGATACACTCTTAAAGAAGTAACGAAGAGGCCGAGGCAATAACATAAACACATCAGAAAGTGATGCCTTCAGCATTTGTGACGATAAAATGATTTCTAACCAGAAGAGATTGCTTCTAATTCAATGTGCGCAATTCGCTTCCCCGTATCCTGTCATAAATACAATAGTTTTGTTGGCTCACCGATACACACTCACACACTAACTTTGGAAGTGAACAGGTGAGAAATAGAGCAGCATTTTAAGAGAATCGTGTACCTATCCCACAGCGGATACACCTTGTCCGAATCGTATACGAATTCCAGCGATCAGTTGAGTTTGAATTCTGTCTTCACATTGGCGGGACGGTTTAAGCGCGGCTTCGGACTGTATTTTTTTTCATTTGACGTTTTTTTTTTTGCATTCAATTGGAGTCGCTTGTATGGGCGGCGGAGAATTGACGGTGTCACCGTGTCGGTTGAAAGAGCATTCCATACTTGGTCACCTGCAGCAGATTTCGTGATAACCTTCATCCTGTTTTCTGTGTCTTCGGGAGAGCGCACAACAAGAAATAATACAAACGAATGTGCGAAAAGAAGCACGACAATGATAAGGGAGTCTCAGTCCAGTCAGCAAAATGGCTGCAAATCCCAAGGGATTATACTCGGTTTGGCACAATCGGTTCTGTGACGACTCTTGCGTTTCCCGTCCAAGTCGAAGTGATGTAGTCTGTGTCGTAGCCGCCGCTGCTTGTTCGTTCTAGATATTTGCGATACCACATTCCTAAATCAGTTAAAGTCTCCTCGACGATCAGAGAGTGTTGAAAAAAAGGAGAGAATATAAAAAAAAAACGAAGTAATCGTAGATCCATAAAAGAGTTGAGTTGAAAAAGTTGAATACAACGCGTGAACGTACGTCTGTGCATTGAAGTGATTTGCATAAAAAGTTCTGAGAAGGAAAAAAAATAGAAAAAAAGGAGAGAAAAAGAATAAGAATAAAATCAAATAAAATTGCGAATTCGTGTCTTGTTGTGATCATTTATTGCTTACTCGCGGAATCCTTCTGTGAGAGGTGTTGTCTGTATGTGTCGATGTAATTGAAAGTATTTGCACGTTCCTAGCGTTTGGATTAAGCGTCGAAAATTTTATTCATTTCATCGCTTGGAATATGGACATTATATTTTTCATTTATGGATATTTCTGATATGTAAAGACGAAAGGTAAGTAAGGAATCCAGAATGTTCTGCATTTAGTTTGTTGTCTGTTTTATTTTTAAGGCAGCTTTGATAGCTTTGTTGGGATGTTTTTTTTTTTCAAAAGTTTCTTGCGAATGCTAATTTTAACGATCCTTTGATAAGTTCTCTCATGATTTATGACGCACATTCTTACGCACGTCTGGTGACTTAGAGATAGATAGAGATACTAGATAGCCAATGCCGGATCTAGTTATTCACAAGTTTAGCATAAATACTGTTGTTTGAAAATACTGACATCCGTCAAAGTACCTTATCCGGTATTGTTCGATATAACATTTCCAGCAGGTTTTGACTAGAAAATTCTGCACAAAATGGAAGGAAGGCCTGTCTCAAATCAACCGAGGGCTCAATTTGCATTGTTAAAGTGTAATGCCTCTTAAGCTTAAATAAATGAATAAGTATGGCGGGAGAGATCTTGCGCTTGGTCTCCTATTTTCAGCTGCAGTATGGAAATGATAGTTGCTGTGATCCATATTGAAGCATGGGTCCTCAGCGTAATATTTCACGCACTTACTAAGTGCGTCACGGCGTAGAAAGAGCAAGTCATTTAAGATGCAGATATTTTAAATGCGGTCTGGCCAAGACGTCAGTAATAACGTGTTTTTCTTTTTTAGTTTTCCATCAGAGTCGTCAATTGGATTCAATTTCAGACGCATCAACAAATATAGATTATGCGCACATATATGTATGTTCGAAAACCTAAGGGCTACCCAAAGGATATTCGCAACAGCGTCGAATTGACCTTCATAAGTTGCCAATCTTGTTAAAATTGCAAATAAATGTACTTCATTGTCATTCTGCACGATTCGACAAGTTTGGTAGGGATGTCAAAATTTAAAATTTCGATGCTGTGCATGGTTTGCTAGAGAGTTCTATTGACGAAATATGTGACGTATCGTCTGGTATCGTCTGGTCAGTATCAAAAACGAACCCTGAATGAGGTCACGAAATTCATAAGTCACATATAACAAACAACAGTTATATATGCCAATACAGCTGCCAAATTGCAAACTGTCAAATTTATTGTATTCATTTTTATTCAGCAGTCGTTGCAATATAATACATAAGACATACATGATCCCGCTCGTGCCAAAATTCAAAACGTTTGAATTTTGGTAAATGGCCCGAAAGTGAAATTACATTGGGTCTGTGCATTTGGAGAGGAGTTAATCCACATGAGATTATGCAAATGCCGTTGCATGAAAAAGTGGTCGAAAGCTTTGTCCTTCGGATCCAGCCGGACTGGGCATATGTCCGAAGTTGAGTTTAAAAACGAATTGCAGAATTTGTTATCTCGATTGAATGCAAGGAAATGACAATTTAATGAAATTTCAAAGCAGAAGACAAGTATACAGTTTTATAGAGAACAACTTCTGCCACTTGCTCCTAAAATGTATCAACAGTGTTTTTTTTTAAATATTTTTCCAGATTAAACTGATGCCAAATTGCAATTGTGACTGAATTTTACCATCTCCCTTAAAATTAGAGGCCCTAGAAGGATATTACTACATCACGAGATCTGGATTTAAATTTCGAAATTCGATGTACTGACAGTTGATTGCTGACAGTTGAATAGTCAAGCAAAACTTTTCAAAAATTATGTCCACATTCAAGTAAATTTATTTTACATAATATAATCTCGTGTTGAGTAGTTTCATTGCATTTTGACAGTCTTGTTAAAATTTTAAACCAATTTATGACCACCAACATAAATCAAACAATTTCCTATCTCCACTGTTTTTCACTACCTACTGTATCAATCGAAAAGGCAAAGTAACCCACGTACACTTGCCCGACATGTATTCAAGCACTCGTTTCTTTAGATCATCAAAGCCGATACATTCTCCACACCAATCCGCTCTTCATAAAGATTCGATCGACGATTGGCGATTTGTGGAACTCTTAAAGAGTTTCGTTTGTAGAGTGTTGTGGTTAAGCCCCATCACCCAGCCACTTCATGTGTCCATCTTTCTTGCACAGCTTCCCTCTTTCTCTCGCTTTCTTGAAATTGCAAATCCATGAACACACGAATTGGATTATGAAAGTCAACGAAAGAAAACGTAATACAATCGCTCACAGCCTACAACATCAGGCCTATAAAAACGATTACGTTGTTGATGTTGCGGTTGTGGTTATGGGTTCGGTTTTAGATTCAATTTCAACGGCTTTGCCATTTTGTAGATTTGTTTTTCGCACTGTCTGTGCGATTTCTCGCTTCGCCCAGTTAGTGTTTACTTAGTCTTGAGGAAATCGAAGATTATTTCATTGCAGTAGCACGGTTAGATGTGTATCTTTTGATGATTGTACATATTTGTCGTTAATTTACTTGTCAATCTTGCACTAAATATATTAAATTGGCTCTGGTTGCATGCAACTAATTGGAATTGAACTAATTGTTGGTTTATACATGCAATGCGGGAACGTGGCTTGAAAGAGGCTCGAACATACATATGCCAGTCAGAGTTGAATAATAAAAACGAAAACATTTCGTGGTTACGGCGACGTCGAGGAGACAAAATGTATGCTAAGCTGACTGACAGGCAAACTCAAATCTGTCTTGAGTCACTGATGTGCGTGGTTGAAGTATGAAGAAAAAATCACGATTCTCACAGCTCTTACCCTACATCACAAGTGTGGGTATTCATTAACTAATGACTTTAACTGACTTAATAGCCGCCGGACCAGACACGCATTTTGTTTCGGAAAAGTGTTAACCGTAAGATATTTAGTTAATGGCGTGTGTCTACACCGCACTGTACAATTTTTTTTGTTCCACATAAACTTGTTTGAAAATCTAGTTGCACACGAATCTACTCGTATGTTGGCAATTTGAAGTCAGATGAATTGTGAGCACTGCTATCGAGGGACTGTCAGAAGTCAATTCGTGGGGTGTCAGTTGATGGTTGAATTACAAGTGCTCCAAGACTTAATGCCCCAGATTTGAAAGTTTTGCAGACGTGTACAGTCTAGAGTCTTATCTACTATAATCTTTTGTTTTCTGTAATATATTTTGTGATTTTCAAGTTGTTTTATTAGTTTTATTTATTAATTATAATTGCCATTATGATTAGGTAGGTGAGTGGTGCCCATTAAAGCAGGTGGATACGTTTAAGCGTCCGGTTTCTTTTGCATGAGTGATGGCGAATTCAAGCTGCCGATATGCAATTTCTTCGTGCTGTTGTTCGACCCTACTACTTCAACAACTTGGCTGAACTAAGTGGCATCAGTGTCAGTCATCTCGAACGCTTTATCGAAAGCACTAACTTATTTGCGGAATAGGCTCAATTGAAATAGTCGAAAAACTCGCCTGGTTGCGATTGGGCATAGCTCTCGATGAGTTAGTGGCCTGGAGATCGCCCGTGCGTGCTTTGACGCCTTTAGTGGAGCAAGCGCGTCGCTGACGACGATGATTTCTGCGTATCTTTCTGCAAAAAAATTTACAATTTGTCGAAACCAACAAGGATATCGACGCTTTGAACAACACACGCTCCACATTTTTTAAGCGTTAAAATTGATGACTTTGAATTTGTGAATTGTGAGCAGAAGAAAAACAAACAAACTTCATAACGCTTGGTTTCATTTTTGATGACTCCGTCCAATATGTGCGCCCTTTTTTCGGTACCAGCGTCTCGAATATTGACCTCGAGCTCGTCTAAACAGGCTTGTAAGCGTAGCCTTAGGATTTGACGTAGCCCCAGAGATATGAATCAAGGGGTGCATGATCGCGGCGGCAAATTGATGAACGCTCGCCGTGTGATGACGCAGTCAACTAAATTTCTCCTTCACGCTCTCACTTCGCGTCTTGTTTGGTTATATCGATGTTGACACAGGAACACTGGAGAGAGTCGATTTATACTAACTGCAGCGCTCATACTGTAGAACAACTTTCAAAACGCTGAAATAACATCAGATGTTTGCGAAATTATTATGAGAAATGTGTAATGTTATAAGTGACGCCATTGTAAATGAAGTGGACTAAAGTATACACTACACTGTTAGGAATATACATCAGAGTCTGCATCACAGGCAGACAAGTCCGACTTTTATGTTAATGCATAACAATGTTGTGACTCAGTAGCAGATGTAAAAGCCGATAATTAACGACGAATTTGCATAGCAGCTACGAAAACATCCCATGTATTCTCAAAAAATAAAGTGTACATCTACATAAAATTCTCTGAAGAACTTCATTAAACAAATCCAGCAACTCGCGTCTTTGTAATCACAGTTCGCTGTTGCTTTCAAAAAAACATTTCAGTGCGATTAATAACTCTTAAGAGATCACGTTACAGTATGATGACCCAATTCTGGTCGCCATTGCGTGTATGTGTTCCTTCATCGTTGAATGTGAAATCGGTTGGGCAAGTGTGTTGAATTCTCACGTGGAAGTGCATCTCTCTCGCATCCGATCTCCAACACAACCAAAAGATCAATCAATCAAATTTCTCCCTTCCGGTGCCAGGGCTCGTCCATAGTCCCACTCTTAACATGTCCACTAATTGCCGGGATAAGATCGATGAGGGCCATCGTATAACACGACCAAAACACAACCACACTCTCAGCTGTGTTTTCGCTGTGAATTTTGGTCCATCACAGTGGTTTCCGTTCGTGTCGTAACGTAGCCAGAAACTGGCAGTCAGGTGCGGTGGCATACCGAAAGCAGGATAAGCACTTAACGGTTACATCGATTAAAAAAATGGTAATAGAGTTGCTTTAACCTAATAACAGAACAGAACGCGGAGGGGTATCGCTTCTGCTATTGGTACGGTTGGCTTTCAGCGGGCAATAATTTACGACGCTTTTTAGTCAGCCACATGCTGTGCCTACTGCGCATGGCATGTCCCTCACTTCAGCGACTTCGCTCGTCCACAACGCCTTAGGCGTCACTTGAGTAGAAGCGGTGTGGACGCAATTTTTGTTCACAATCCTGATTCCGATTGGAACTAAACCGTTGTGCGGCAATACAAAGTAATGGTTTGAGGTTAGAAACGAAATGCTTGTAATTACCAGATAATACTGAACTCAATAGAATGGTGTAATTATACATATATACACATTCATAGTAGATGTCGGTGCAGATATTATGCATCAGGTGAAAGGATCTCGTTGAACAAGTATTTCGGATGGCAAATGCGATAACCGCAACTTTTCGAGTGGATGCTCGTGTGTTGATCTTCTGCAAATCGGCTGTCATCGTAATTGCAAGTGTATATTTACATAATTAAAAGAAAAGGAATTAGAAAATAGCAGGTTTGAAACTGGGTTCTTATGCGAGATGATTAAGTGCTGCTATTTTAGGTGAAAGAGTTGCTTTTCTAACAAACTCTGAAAGTGAGTAAGCAGTTGATGGATGAGCTCTGTCGTCTTCGGGGGTTTAAGTTAATGTGCACAGAGCACGCAGAAACAAGAGATTATGGAACGTGTGCAATGATATAAATCAGGTTTGTGACGTGTCATATCTCATTTTTAATTTTTTGTGTTTTGATTGCGAAAACTGAAGAGGAATTTAATTAAGACAAGGTCATGGAAAAATAAACTCTATTCAGATTGTGTTTTGACATGGGATAATTCGTATTTTTTTTTTCGGGAATATGAGATTAGCCGACAAAAGAATATAAAACATAAATTTGACTGCGGAATTTATTGATACAGTTAACTCCCTCTTAGCGGACACCCCACTTAACAGGCAAGATATTTTGTTTTGTATCTGTCAGCTTATTTGATTTTGTTGACATTGACAGTATTTTCACATTTATTTGGAACTTAAATGGACAGCATGCGATTAAGGTCCCGTTCAAAAGAGAGATTTTGACTAAACGGCATCGTCAACAAAGAGAATATGCGTTACTGGTCAGGTGAAAAACCTCATGCCTTTCAAGAAACACCACTTCACACACAAAAGATGGCTTTGAGCGACGTAAAGATCGCTACACAAGGTTATTTCGTTGGTCAATTTCATGCACTAAATATTAATGATATGTGCTTTCAACAAGACGGTGCGAGAAGTTACACAGCGGGTTTAAAAATCGATCGAGGTGGCGTCGGTAGAGGAGCTCAAAGTTAGAGATAGCTGCCGTTTCAGTTGAAAGGTGCACCGACCGTTGCAAACTTTGCCCTGGTGGACGTATAGACGAGGCGTAAGGCATTGTCTATGATTATATGGGTACAGCTCTACATATAATCCCATTTTGCAACCACTAGATATAGTCTATAATATGATTTTAAATCGGAAAATCAATTCCTGTAACTTCCGGGATATTAAAGAATCATCGACTGGTGTTTCTGTAAATTTTGTTGCCGAAACCAAGTCGTGGTAGATCAACAATTAGACGTTTGAGTGTTTACTTTTTTTACACGAAAATGAACAAAATGGAAGTGAAGTTTCTCGCTCGTAACTTACTGTTCGGGATCAAAGTCATACGGGATCAGGATATACGGACTCCACATCGTTAGTAGGATAAGCACAACTGAGCAGACAAATTGAGCTGGCCGTAATGACCGAGGGGAGTCAGATTGAAGATAACTTCAAGCGCATCAGATGGTTTTTCTAAGACAGCCGTTTGATAGATGCCTGTCTACCAGGCTAAAGACACTTAATAAGAAACGTCATTACTCATTACAAACATCGTTTCGAAGGATTAAACGAAGGACACTTCCAAAAGAACGCTGTTGGAACAGTTCAATTAAAACCAATCATATTTTTTTTATCTTTCGTAGAAAGTTGTAACATACTTATAACTTAGAACTCTCTCGATTTCGCACCACGTTTCACACTTTCAAAGTAATCTTGTATTATGCTAGTGTCATAAATCCTCCTGTTCTTGATCGTGAATGATTCAATGAAACATTTATTCAGTAGTGGTTGCAGTTGTTGTAAAAGATCTTAGCGTTCAAAATTCCACTAGCCTTGTTAGTACTCCCACACACGTAGTTCTAAGCCACTGCGTTAGTTCTTCCAATAATGCTGCGTTTGAGTTAGGATATTGCAAGCTAGTTTTCCCCACAACTGTAATTTTTAACACGTACACACATTCACAACTAGTGTATAGTTCCCATGCCTGGGCTGGTGATTACGAGTCTCATCGACCCAACTCTAAGAACTATTGTTACTGAGCCGTTAAAGGACGGATGTGGTTCTTACCTTTTTTTCAATACTTGCAGCTAAAAAAATAGTAGAAAAGTGTTTAAAGCTATGCTCAAAATAAGTGCGACTCTCGTACATAATGATATTCAGCGTGTTGCGGCGTATACTTCTTTATACTCAACAACCATCTGGTTTTCCTTGAAATCTCGAAGCAAAACCGTGTTCTTGTTGCAAGAGCTGCACTATATCTCACACTTAGTCTCACAAGTTATGTAACCCAATTCAACTTCTCAAGACAAATTCGTCTGTGTATTCAGTATTTTTGGATCACGATGTGACCCAACAAGCTCACCATTATCGCGGTATTTAATTTAATTTGTTCTCATCCACTGCTCCACTTCACGTATCTTTGACGATCTTCGATTAAAAGCTATGCACGGCGAGTGCAGCCGCCAACTTTGCAAATTATTTCCCACCAACCATGGGAGTATAGTTAAGTAAATTAACAATATCCTTGTAAAGTTACATTAAGCGAAACATTCTGACGATAACAAGTTCTGTAAACCACTTTTACTTGATTGATTTATACAGGAGTACGTAATTGGTTTAAGGTTACCACAAGATTGCTCTATCCTCGGGCGTTGCGCCGGGTTAAATGATCTGCTGTACGTGCTGCGTACCAGTCGAACGCTGCACAATCGGACACATGTATAATTATTGAATATTTTCACAGTCGCAATGCGAAAGTCTTCAGTTGCGACTTGCGACTGCCTTCTTGCTGGCACTGTTCCAGGGAAACGACAACAATCTCATAAAGCATGACACGAAAAATGAACCCGGTGAACAGCTGACAAAAGGTTCCAAATTAACGTAATTAATCATAATGTCTTCCTAGAACAGTCTCGCTAATGGTCTAAGATTTACGATTTGGAATGAAGAAGCGAAAGAGTGTTGAGTGCGAGCAAATAAATTCACACCAACAAGTCGCGTTAGCCAGTGAGGTGAACACGAAAATGGCTGTAATTTGTAGGACCACCTCGTTAGTGATGTGCGTGTGTTTGTGTGTGAAGTTGCCGCCAAGTCAAGGACCACTGCCCTTTAGTATTTAACTCAAGAAACTGTTTTATGGGTTGGGTATGACATGTCGGAGTTTATGTGATGTATGTCCGTCTTAAATGTAACTTTTGTCATTGATGCATGTTGATGGAAGAGACGTTGTGTGAGTAACGTAAGTCAAGTTCAGCTATAGAAACGTCACATTTTCTCAGAAATGTTTAGCTGAAGTCTAAAATGGGTTGAATAAATGCAAATATGCATTTAAATACAGGGTGACCATATATAATCAATAGCAAAATAAATTACGATAAAGCAACAACGGTGTGAGGTATAAGATGCATTTTGGCTTCATTTTGAAGCTACATTCGTGGCATTATGCTTCGCTTGCAGTACTTCTAGCGGGTGGTTCACTTGCTGATGACTCGGCTTAATATGTGGGGGAGTTATTCCGGCAAAGACTGAATGTTGGCCTAGAGTTCGTCCAAAGTGTTTGCCTTGTTAGAGTAAACAAAACGAAACTAAACTTGACGTAGCCCCAGACAAAATAATCTAGTGGTGTCAAGATGCAACATCGCGCCGACTGATAAGCGCAGTGACACAACTTCGAGCGTTACTTCGCTTGTATGGCATGTAGCGGCGTCTTGTTTGAACCGCAGATCGGATATATTCTTCTTTTTAGCGCAACAATCCGGGGTCGACCTCAACCAACAAGCCTCTCCAGCCAGCCTGATATTTCGCCAGCTGCCTCCAATTGCGTACACCAAGTAGGTTGAGGTCCTTCTCCACTTGTATCCGCCATCTCGTTCGAGGACATCCTCTTGTTGACAATTGAGGGTGACGCGTCTCGTTATTAATTTCGAAAGAAATAAGATCCGATGATAACGTCATGACATAAACCGCACCAACTAGTCAATCTTTGTGTCGTACACTTGTGGACCAATAGGGCAGTTTTGTTCACCTAGGGGATAAGTCTTAAATGGGCCTCTTCCGAAAAGACGATTTTTAGCGAACTCCCGGCTTTTTCATCAACACAATCTAATACAGAGATTGACACTCTGCAGACAACATTTTAGGGTTTTCTGTCTATATAATGGTTGCTATGGATGTTATGGATTTTCACTTCGCACTAATCTGTGTCTTAGCTTAAGGTTCAGAATAGCGTACTCAAACTTTTCAACGGTGCGATGAATTACATGTACGAGCCGGAATTTCGAAACGATTTGAAAAATGACTTAGTACATTGCTGGTGCTTTAATATTTTTGAGTCTCACTACCAATAACTACAGCTTCAGTAATCGTGACAGCCTTTTCACTAAGTGAAATGTTTGTATTTTATTCAATTTAAGTAACACTGTACAGGATATATGTTTACAGTATGATTTAATGATAATAATAAAATTAAAAGAAAAATAAAATAAAATTTAATAAGTGACAAGAACTATCTCAAGACAGAAAAGTGCTCTAAACAGACATTAAGAAACCTTCCGTGTTCGACCTGTGACTTCACATGATTGTGTAGTGCATTCCAGATTTTGACAGCAATTGTATCTCACCGCCCATTTGGATGAGGAGATCCATTTCGAGATCCACTCTTCCTTTTAAAAGCACGAAGCTATATTGTTTCCTCTGTTAGCGATTTTACATTCAAATGTCATGCACTAAATTTAGGTTAGCTTTAGGTTCTCAAGAGTTTGTTACTCTACTGCTGCATCTGATTAACTTCGTAGGACGAATTCATGACATTAAATTGAGTTAAATGAATGGGCACTAAAACTTCACTTCAACGTCAATCCGTGCATGATATGTTGCATGTATTTTTATTTACAAAATCGCATAGACTACGCAAATTCAATGACGCCACTCCCCGAAGTACTCCCGGAATCACTGTCTGTCGATCAGTGTCTCTGCCGTCGGTATCAATTAAAAGACATTTATACAATTTATTACAAGCATTCTCAGAATTCTTCGTTTTACATAGAAATTTGTGTCCGCGCCATTTGTTCCAACGATCAAGAACTCCTAACTCTACACATTCATCGATGTTTGGCGTTTTATCAATTATCCAGCGGTATCCGAAGTTTGAACTCTGTAACGTATTCGTATTACTTACAGTTAACGCAGGTACAAGGCCTTATGAATTATTGATAGCACGAAGGGGCGTTGTTTTAATGTGAAAAAACCTCAAGCACTCATCGTGGGTGTAATCGCCGGACGGTTTCACGTTCGCACATACATACATATGTACACCGAAATGAAATCCACCAACGGAACAACCATCATACCCCCGCTCATTACCATTCTCAACAGCACCACGCACACAATGGCTTCGAATTGATGGATTCTTTGTCTCTTGTGCAAGACTCCTCGAGGATGACTGGGCAAATTCAAAGCAATCGAACATTTCCTCTTGAGTACTTTTTTCTCTGGTTAAGGCCTTCAATGAACTTTAGATACAGACCCAGCGACAGGTTTTCGAACCAAAGCCGAAAGGTTAACATATTTATTCCACAAACCGGTTCTATTGTGTGTCTGCCACTAGTTCAACAGTAGTATCCATTGAATACATTCAATGTATCCGTACAAGTGGAGTAAGGGTGCATATCTGGGTTTGGAAACGTTTCGATGTTCTCCTCTGTCGGTATTTGTCCGTTTTGAACCGAGGCGCAGCAGTAGACGATCGAAGCGGTTTGCTTATCTTTACATCTTGTTGACCCAATCTTACTAGTCTCGTGTGCGGGTAGTGTTTCTCTGGTATTTATTGCAGCGTTGTTAAGAACTAATGGACTCGACAAAAACCCCCATCAGCGTTTAGGTGATCTAAGGAAATTGAAAGTTACACACGGTGACGTGCTATACGATCGGAAAAACTGTTGTATACGACTGGTAAAGTGATGAAAAGAGTCGTAACCTCGATTTTATGGTGGGAATTCGTTGGCTGCACACAACCAGCACCCGATGCACAATGAAATTCGAATTTTTAATAACCCTTAATAGCCATCATGATACCCGAGAGATCAGTAGTCATCGTTTTCCATTAATCGATTTTTAAAAGCTATAATTTTAAGAAATCCAAGTCGTGCTTTGAGCGTCGCTTTCTGTGGAAAAATATGATAATTTGATTAGCTGAAAATAGTCGGCGGGGTTCGATTGAGTGCGTGCAGGGTCATCCATGGTGTGGTTACTTTCCGAATATGTAAATAGAAGAGTCAGATTTGGATCATATATTTATTTCAGATAATTGTTTCATTCAATTTCTTGCAGGATTATATTCTGACAACATAATGTTGGACCGTTGCTAATTTGATGAACATTTGCAGACGTTGAAGAAAATGCTGTTCAACCACCTAATCGGAGTATGACCCACACATTCCGTGTTTGGCTGGCTTAAAGTCGTGAATTATGTAAGTTAGTGGAGACCCCTTTGAGTGCGCTAATTCCAGTCTTTAACATCGTCTATAAGATCATCTCCGCGGTTTGATGGGAGTGCATGAAGCATGAATATGGACAATCTGATAGGTCCAAACCGCATATGACAGCGTGCATTGACGTCTAGTTTTGAAATTCCTGCCAAACTCTTCAGGTAGAAGAGGATGACCATGGAGAATTCTTGCTGAATCAAGGTCGGTAAAGAATTAATCGATATCTTTAATGTCAAAAAAGAGTTTGGACAAGACGACGCGCTTTCTTGTGACTTCAACATCATTCTCGAGATGATCGTGCAAGACACACACGCCATAGAGACACGATCTTGCAGATGTCCGCACAACTGTTAACGTACGCGGATGATATTGACGTGATTTGCGGAGCGAACGAGATATATTGCATCCTTAAGAAAGGACGTACAACAACTACGTCTTAGACAAAGCGTCGCAATGGATAGATATAACTTCGAAGTAGTCAGGGACTTCATCTACCTCGGCTCCGCAGTAAATAGTACAAACGACATCAAACGCAACAAGCTGTTTCTATGACAATTGAGTAGTATAGCCCTCAGGGATCTCGAAGGATCAATATGATCCATAAGACATTGTTCAACCCAGATCATGAGCGGACGAAGAAGTCCTTGGTATCTTCGAGAGAAAAGTTCTGCATGTGCGGTCTTTAGTCTTGATTGTTCTGAGAAGATTCAACCTGCTATACAGCGAACTATTTAGGTTTTACGAGGCCATGGAGAGCGCATGGACAATACAGCTGCGGTCTAAAGAGTCTTCGGTGGCGCACACAAGAAGAGAAGGAGCTCAATCAACTTGGTGGGCGAAACTGAAGGCGTTGGCAGGAGAGGCTTGCCTCAAAGAAAAAGAATGAAAGAACAGTATGAGACTGCGACTTAAGTTGCGATAGGTTATGCAGCAATCATGGAAGCATTGGGCGGGAGCTCTTTTATAACAATACCTCTTCTGCGTCTACTGCCTCTTATTACCTAGACCATATATCCACGATTGTTTCGTGTTTATGATGAAGTTTCAGACATGAGTGAGCAAGGTCCACTGCCTCGTCCAAGCATGACAAAGAGAGTGTGATGCCGAAAATCAATAAATTGCCCAAAGAAGTTCGTTGAATTGCATTCCACATTTGTTCTCTGGCAGTAACCAAGAAACAACAGAAAATCTGACTCAAAATTCACGTTTTCATTTGACATAAAAGAGTAATAAAGTTGTACGCTAACAAAAGTCAGAAAAGCCAAACTGTTTTGTAACACTCGATGGAATTCAACGACGGTTTGTAAATTAGATAAAATTTGCACTAGCGCTTCTTCATTTAAGAGAGATGCAGTAACTTCTCCATAAATTGTGCTCACAAAGTTGCGGTGATTTCAAAAGAAAACCGGAAGCTAGACATGTTTTGCCATTCCACTTTGCATAGAAAGACAGGGGCACACCGTGCAAAAAGATATCCAATTCAATTGCAGCCACCATATGCAGCTAAATTATTCCAGCAGATAACACAGCAGGTATCTTCAATTTCACTCAAAGAATTTATTGCATAGGTACTGCAGATAATCTACTATGCTTGTATTGTACCTATTGTCTAACTCAACTTTAACCGCAGTCTGCGGCTCATGGGATATCACAGATATACCGCGCAACAGGTTGATGGGATGCACCAAGGTACAAGTATATGTTTATGAAACACATGTTTCATTGATTCAACTTGGAATGTGTTTAGTGATGCCGCACCGTGGATCTCCCTTTAATGCTGTGTGTGACTTCACAGCTTTGTTCTGGAAATTGATGGAATCGCTGAAATGACGTTTGCTTGGATTGCATGTACATATCGTTGCATATTATTATAAAGATGTTCAGTTCAGTGTGCTGGAGAAAGTGTAGAGTTCATGAGAGTACTAGAGGGAATGTGTAGAAATTACTGAGATATGCAAATGCAGAGAGTGGCGTTGTGGGTATGTGCGTCGACTCCTACGCACTTGGACCTGCCTGTCTAGGTTCGATTCCTGGTACGACAAGAAATACTTTTCACGGCCCCGACTCTTTCGGGTCACTGACAATGCTCAAAGAGTATAACTGTCTAGAAAAAGCTTCTCAAAATTGGCCGTTCGGAGTCGGCATAAAACTGTAGGTCCCTTCCACTCGTGATAGAACAATAGCACGCACAACACGAGTGGTTGCTGAGAAGCTAGGCCCTGGCCCTCTACGGGCTGTAGCGCCACCAATATTATTATTATTATGCAAATGCAGACAAACAGATTCATTAAGAATGTATTATGTCGTTTCTGCAAAATATTGTCTAGTTAGAATTGGGCAGATGATGACTTCATGCCTTGTACATTCTCTAGAGATATTTAAAAAAAAACATATACCAGCTCAATCAGCCTCACGAACATAACGCCACATTAATGTCTTAATTAAGTTACAATCGTCCGAAGGACTTATAACGAGAATTGAGATAGAGTGAGAATGCGAAGGGAGTGTAGTCAAAACCACCGTGGCAAGGATAAACATAGATTCAGATCATTTGATTTTTGTATCCAAGGGAAGGGTACCGATATTGAGAGAACTCCGGCGTCGAAGAAGAACACCACAGTTAAAAGTCGGAAAACTACAAACCAGCGTTGCATGTATAAAGATTCAAAGAATATACCACTGATGTGGGAAAATAATATGAGATGTCTGACAACAAGTGCAGACATAAAAATGCAGCAAAACTAGAAGCCTACAAAACAAGGCAGCTTATAGGCTCTACTACTTTGGGGCTAGTAGTACCGACACAGTACCGACGTCTTTGAGGCAGCTTCACAAATGGCAGATAAACATACCAGACCTCATCTACCTCAGCTACACCGAGCATTAATCGCAGAATATCTCTTGTCAAGCCCTGTATCTTTGGCAATTAGCTAATTTTTAACTATTTTCTCTAGGGACTCTTCACTAGGGAAGGTGCCTTAATGCAAGTCTTTGCTCACGACAGTCTATCTCTGAGACACGGAGCAGAAGCGCGGGCAGTTTCAAAAGCAAACAAAAACGCCTAGAAAGTCTCGTTAAACAGTTATGCTTCCAATCTTTTGTCCTGTCCACGTTGATGACATCTAAGAAGACGATTCCACCACGAACAGTAACATGAGTCTAACTAGGTATATTCAGCGGCTAGAAATGCCATGTAGAGGGCATAGGCAACTCTTGCAATGCAATGAAGGACGCTTGCAATTTAGGTGGCTCACACAAGTGGAAGAGAAACTCAACTAGGCTTGTTGACTCCAGACTGTAGCGCCACACAAAGGAGACGAAAAGTTGTCATCTCACCTATCTACGGCTCACAATTGGCAAAGCCATACTGTAGTTTTATTTCCATCTGTTTGGTTTTTTTGAGTCCAATTTTAAAGTTGAATGTTCTTGAATCCTGCAAACCTAGGAGTTGTCACATTCTTTGAAATGGACACCTTAATACTTCCTGCTATAATATTCTATTCATCAAACAGTTCAAACCCTGAGTCTGGGGGAAATTACGTGTCGAAATGTCTCCACATGCATGTGTCGGAAGGGTTTCCTTTTTCACTCATTTCCGCTGTTACTGCTGCGAATAACAAATGGTATCTAATGAAAAATGATGAAAAAGGCGTCTGAGTCATCTGAGTCAATTGCCATTCGTGTTTACGTGTCATCGCTTATCCATTCCTTGGCGTTATTGTCACAATTCTCGATGACGTTTAAGTCGTCGTAGATATATTTGCTTTTAAATTATTATGAAAGGAACAGATAACAGAATTGAAATCTCCTGACTTTTAAGAGATACTTCTATCTAGCCCGAAAAAGTCCATATCCAACTTCTTGCACGTGGAAGCTAACTTCATCTAAACAGTAACACATTTATGAATGGAATCACAACAAGGTTAATGGTTTCTTTTCACAAAAATATACCGTCAATCTGACAGCGCAAAGGAACAATTATTTTTTAATGAACGCCTTACTTATAACAATCCATTTTTAATTTAAGTCAGCAATTCATAATTACAGGGATCAGCTAAAGATAAGAGACAAAAAAGAAAATAGAAAAAAAAAGATGAAAATAATAATTCCACAATAGATACACCCTATCAAGTGCTCCCCAGTGCGGATTCAGCGCCACACCACACCAGTTTTTACTTCGCTCTTCGCATTCTGCTATTCAATTGTTTTCAAAGGGAAGCAAAAAAATCAAACAAAACGACTAAATGAAAGAAAGAAAATCACAGCGCAAACGAGGACTGAGAAAAAGATATCTACCCCGTGCAGAGGACTCGGAAAGAGAAAACAGATGGAATGACGATCTGCGACAATGGCCCTTCCTATGCGTTGGCGCAAGCGATTATGCACGCCTGCTAAGCCGTCGACATGAGCATAAGCATAAGCGTTATTTCTTTTTTTTGTATGAAAATACACTTATGGAAGAAAAAGATTGAGAGAAAAAATTATTTCCGTTCCGTAGTCAAATTACGCGCATTTGAAACCACTACACATTCATACGGACACACTTGAACGTTGAGGTGAAATCGCACTGACAGAGCCTTTTGTATGCGTTCAGCCCCCGGTCCGGCCCGAGCGGGAATTGGATAAAATATCATCGCACAGGTAATTGCACTAATAGCACTTACCGCGACGGCAACGACTAAGGCTAGGCTTCGGTCGGAGACTGAAGCTAAAGTCACATCCGCACAATTGAAGTACAATCTGCCATCTGGCTATCACGCTGCACTCAGTCAGGCTGCTTGTATTGTAATTACGAGTGGAGTACTGAAACTGAAATGTGAGACCGATCTTGGAGCTGGTGTCTTTTTCTTTACAGAAAAGGTGTGCGAGCGATTTCTAATTGATTTTTTTTTCTTACTCAGCTCATGGGGTGTTATTCTTTTTGAAGTGATCTCCGAGCCGATATCTAGAACGTTATGTTGATATCGATAAGTTATCCTTGGAACATGGACTGGTGGGTGCTGGGTGCGAAAATTTAAGTGCGATTGTCGACTTGTCATTGAGTTGGTCTTTGATGTCATTGGAAAGTTTATTAGTACATCCTGGAGTGTAAATTATGAGATTTTGCGTGGGTCTTAGCATTCCTTATGATGACTTTAAGCCGTCGATGTAGGTAGGTCTCACTAATTTAATTCAAGTCATGTACCAATGGTAAAACTTATGTACCTACAAATGTATATAAAATACTACGCAATGAATCATACACCATACAATCTGTCCAGAATAATTGAACCTTGATGATCAAGAACTTTATTGCAAGAAGTGTACAATTTTGTACACGAATGGACACTGAAAAGAAATCTGTTAGGAATACAGGGCGTTGGCAGCACTTTTTCTAAGAGAATAGCTTGGCTTAACCGCGATGGTAATGGTTTATATCTTATCTTTAGGCAGTTATATCTGCCAAACTAATTGTCAACTGACCCCTAACTTGCCCCTAACTTATGGAGCAGCATATTCCATGGAACAGAGGTGCATTAGAACAGTGTGTACTTAAGACAATATTGCATCAGTCCTAGTCTGCCGTCTACCCTATGAAACATTCTGCGCAACGATCATGGCAAGACACGGCACAGCCTGTGGAAGATTTTGAACGCGAATGCTAGTGGTTTCCGTTTACGTTTCGGCGAATAAACCCAAAATCAACGGGTAATTGATCCAATCTTTTATGGAAAAATTATGTTCAACGACGAAGCTCTTATTTAGATGGCGCTACAGTCTAGTTTCAGTTTAGAATTCTCGACAAAGACCGGCTCCTTCGAAGTTCGAAGTACTTCTGCCTCAGATCACATAACAAAACACTCCTTCCTTCTGATCTATTTGGCAATCAACTGCACACCTCAGGTAGTTGTTTCGTCTTCCCTTTGCATTTCACATAAAAGTTTGCACTTTTCAACGCAGTTTTCTGCCTTTTCGTTCCTTCTTCTGCGATGAAAGCACTTAGAGGAACACAATCTGCAAGATTGCATGCAGTAATGGAAAATTCGTGCGGCATCATTAAACACATTCCTCGTGAAATGTGCAAAGAACATGAGCTTGTACGCCATAAAATTCTATTTCCCTTTTTCCTCTTCTTGTATCAAGCCATTGAAAGACGCTGGTGTGAGTTGAAACATAATTAAATCTGAAATAGAATTGAATGATTAATTTAAGCCGCACAGCTTGTGGCCCACATTGTAGCTCTTGTCATAAAGGGAATAAGTTAATTGAATTGTGCATGGAATAGGTCTGAACTACAGGTCAATTTTCTGAAAAATGTATCTCATTCGGGAAATACTTTATGTGTTAAGACCCACGAGGTCAACGATAGTGGATGCAGAAAACAAATTGGCTTTGTTAAATAAAGTTATATTTTAAATTGGAAAAACACTACATCTGTACTACATTAAATATGGATGTTCTTTTAAAGGCTGCTTTTTTAGAGGCGTATAATTCATATTTTGTTGCAAATGTCTGCTAAATCTACCTGACGATCAACCTGCGTTAGTTCGATTTGTGCTTGAGTTTATGAACGCAGAATCTTAGTTAGATGCACCTAAATGGTAGTAATTGTACTGTTGCAAAATTGGAGATTAATACCAGCATGTCATGGAGTTTACCACAAATAAATGACAACTAACAAGTCGTGTGCGATGAATGGTAGCATAATTTAAATCTATGATCACAAATATGACAGCATCAACCACATCTAATTGATCCTAATCGTGTGCGACTCTGCGACATGAATGGTAGCGGTGTTGAGTTGCAAATAGCAGCAAGAAGCTTTCTATCGACCTCGCACTTCAACAAGGCTGAGAAACTGTCCATAAAACATGAACTCAATGCGTTCGTTCGGCATCTATGGGCGCCTTGGGTGAATGGATCTCGTGATATAAGTCTTAATGTCCGAATAGCTAACTTCCCGAATATATTTGCAAATCCAATATGGTTCCAATTTCGTAAGTTATTACAAGCCCCTGTGTCACACTTTGTTGGTTATACATACTGGGTCCCCCAACCCATTCACTTAGTTGCATCTTAACCAGAGAGGAAGAATCCCACTGACATCAGAAACAAATTGTAATTCCTCAGCCAATGGTTGAGAACTTTAATTATCCCATTGCCCAGAGCACTGGTTTCAATTATTAAATCCCATCCATAGAAATTTTAATCGACTTGCATTTCTTAATCCCGTCACTCTACCACTTACCACTTTAATCAACCCCTGTCCCTAGTTCGCTCATGCCAATCAACAGCAATTCTACAGCTACTTGAGTTGTCCGCTGTAATGACAACCTTTCAGGCGAACGAGTGCTCCGTAAACCCATCGAAGACTATAATCTTGGTAATTTCATTTCAGTGAAATTCCACTCAAGGAGGACTTCGCTCAGTGGCGTCCAATTGTTGGAGATCATCTCGCAGCAACTGGAAGAGTTGCCTGTAAGGTGATACGCGGGCATTAAATGAATGAACACTTCTTTGCGGAAGTTACTCGGTGCCCTGCTCCCTCACTGACAAGTGAATATTGAACAATTCGGGCTTCTTTCCGCTCTAACTGTTGGCGATGTACGCTTTAACTGGTGAAATTGTTATCCAAAGCATACACGCAGGCTAGTATGCAATGCATACAACCCCCTATACTGGACGCCTTTTGCTGATTCGTAACTTAACAACCGTAAATCGTTAAAACACTTTTCCCCTGCCGGCTTATTTAAAGTGTTCTCGTACTTTCACGTGTACAGACTTCCGCTCTAGATGCCCTGTATTCATCAGTGCGTCCGTGTGTACATATTTCGACATTACTCGCGGGAAATGAAGCCGTCCACCATGCGGTACTTCTTCGGTTCAATGATCATTGGTGTAGAGGTTGTGAGATCTCGGGCGCCATGAATATGAAAATTGAACTCTCGCTCTACACAATTATCTTGAATTGAAGGCACAAGTAAATTACGAACGTTCGTGCGTGCACTCTCCGAGGTGACTTTCAGCAAGTCATAGGCTAGGTACTTGAATCTAGAACAGAGGATAGACTGAGTTTCTCTTCTTTTTTTCCGTTTTTCACTTGTTAGACGAAGTTGTTGAAGTCGCACGCGGCTACGGTTAATTTGGGGGATGTGCAATTGGTGCCATTACACAGTTTCTTTTTTTTCTATTTAAACAGAAGCATTCAATGAAGCAGGTCACCTAAATGTGGCTTGTGTGGATGGTGATGATGGAAAGAGGTGAGATTCCGTCTCTTGGGTCCAACGCAGAAGCAGAAGTACTCAAAAAAACACAACCGTCTCAAATGTAAATTGAGTGAGGCCACTTTACCCATCAAATTATCGCTTGTATTTCGTGGCATTGCTTTCACCAATGGCTAGTTGAATGGTGTAAGTTAAGCATGTAGCAATTACCCGATATTTGTGCAGTGAGACAGATGTCCGAAAGTTCGGACATAAGCCTTTCGGGACGAAAACAGAAAACTGGTAGTAAAGTCGCAGTCGACTATGTGCCACTCAATCTAAACGATGGTAGACGAGAATTCCGAGGTCAAGGTAGCAATACCAAGACCGCTGATGGCCGCTTAAGGCAGCTGGAGACGATCCGGTTGGGCGCATGCACCAATTCAGTTAGAAACAGAAAACTTAATGGCATTTGAAGGAGAATATTCTATCACGAACTGTACCGGCTGTACAGCGACATCAGCCTAGTTAGGCGTCTATAGATACAACGACTATGGATGTAGAGCGAATGGATCAACGCAAGAGAGGGCGATCGCGTCTATGGTCGCGCACACAAGTGGAGAAGGATCTGAACCAAGTTGTTGTGCGAAACTCGAGGCATTGGTTGAAGCTCAAGTCTACAACGGACTGTAGCGCCACACAAAGAAAAATAAACTTTCACAAGCAAACAATACCAGAAATATCGATTGAGAAGCCAAAATCTAGTGAATTCTCCGTTGAAAAAAAGAGGCTGCAAAAGTTATTCTGCATTTGATCTCTGCACTTCAAAAGTTTACAACTGTGAATGATAACCGCATGAAATTTCCATCTACGAGATCAAGATTGATGATTGATGATCGAACGTTCTGTGTACCATACATACTCTCGAACTAATTCGATTCATTGCATCTCAAATTGTATCTCAGAGCTTACAACTGCATTTTGTGATTCCTTTTTTGTAACAATTCTTCGAGCCAAACAATTTGTTTCAAACTTTTGATGCAATCCTTTGCATGCACCTTACCTATCACATTGAATGTGCAACACTCTCCCCAGATGTGTACTAAGACATGTAACTTTCTGCTTAGTTTGCCATAATAAATGTCTGGCAAAGACAGTTCAGTAAACCTAGATTGTTTGGAATGTGTTGACAAACGTTACGTACACATAACGCATCGCATAAGGAATGGTATGATGGCATGTTGCTCTCTGAAGTCGTGCATTTTACTCTGCCGTCAATTTGAATTAACCAATATTTCTGTCACGATGTTGGGTGAAGATTTATTGGAATTCCAAAAGAATCCCGTATTGACATTTTAAAATCAAGATATTTTTTTCAATTAAAGCTCACCGTTTGTGTCGCTCATGTGAATGAACTGACTGTACCGATTTGACTGTGAATGCATAGGGGGAAAATAAATCAACACATGAACAAAGGCAACAATCAGTTCGTTAAGACCACTTCGTGGTGATCACTTTGGTACGAAGTGTTTGAAGTAAACAAACAGAATTTGATTTATCTCACTGCGAGTATCTGCAGCAACATGTGGGTCAGTAAATAGTTGCTTCATGGAAAATCAGAAGAATACGAGCCAACATTAACCGTACGAAGACATTGTTCCGAAATGCCATGGTGTTTGGGAAATTAAAATTAGAAAGTCGATAAAGGGCGTCCCAGTTTTAGCGCTAAATTAAGAGTCGCTGCTCGAAGAGATGGTTTATTGGCAGCGAGCATTCAATTATTCATGCAAAACAAAGACGAAAAAAAAAATGTTCAAATCGAATGAGGTCAGGACTGGGAACCTGTCATGTCGCCGGCAAACTTCTGCCACCAACTGCGAAAACATTGTAATCAACTGGTTGCAGCCTTTTAACAGTTGTAAAATTAATTAAATAAGACTAATTAAATAAATAAAATACACACACATGTGTGATTAAGTTAAGCGGCTCACATAACTCTTTGAGTTCGTTGGAGCTCGAAGGCAGTCGTAAAGTTCTGAAGATATGTAAATGCGTATGTTTCTTTGAAATGAAGTTAATTTTGAATGCGTTTTTGTTGTAAATTTATTCGTTATTAGGCTTTAATGAGGTCTTTAATACCGTCGATATTGATTGGAAAATATTCCCCCGTTTTTAACGAACTTCATTCTTCTAGTCATTCTTGTCAATTTGATTCCTGAGCAATTTTATTTTCTCTGCGAATTAGATTAAGAAGGTCTTAATTAAATTGTTAGCAGTTATTATTTACAAATTACTTACAGCTAGACTAATATGATAGTATTTCATAAGATGACGATTTTTAGGGACGGGCTGGACAAATTGTGTTTTCCCTCTGCTCGGAAAGATACCTGAAGAGCTTACGCAGTGGTTTGCTACCACCCAAGCCAGCGGATTTGTGTGGGTTGAGATGTTTAGGTACTCTTGCAACAATCTGTCCCATGGAATCAGCGCTTTTGAGTTCAGTTGAAGACGAATTAGAATCTGTCAGCCATGAGAAGGCTGCGAAGGCTTCCTACCCCATACTTTACTTACTTTTATAGTTAGAACTTCTTTGATCTGTCTACGAGTGGAGCAAAAGCCAAAAGGATCACTTTTGAAGAATGGGACCGTTTCCAGTAGACATTCAAAATATACAGCAATGTACAGCATGTACAGTTTACAATTCCTTACAAAGTTAAATGATTCAAATTCGCCTTTTTATACTCCCATCTGTATTCACAAATCGATGGAAATCGGATGAACTAAAGAAAGAAGCACATACCGACTGGAACTAGGAATAATTTGTACAAGTAAATGACTTTTTAGCATCTTCCTCTCTGCACAACCAACAGCAAGACTATGCAGTGAAAGTACGTTTAGGTAGACACCAAAATTTGCCATCTCTACAGTTATCCCACGGTTAAAATCCAAACAAAATTACCTGCTTCGCGTGTACACACGGTTATGTTATGTATACCTCCAACGGTTAATCTGACTTTAAAAAGTTTGGGGTACATGCACTAAAGTCTCACCTGGGAATCAACTTAATTGTGTGACTATAATTACGTGTGGCATCATTTACGACCGGAAAAAAGCAACCGAAAAAGAGACGTAAACCTGTCCATTTGCATAATCGGACCCATAACTTAGAGAGCGCATTGCGTATGTATGTCCCGAACCCCCACGAATTTCATGATATCTTCATTTCACAGGAAGGGGCTTGTTAAATGAAAATAATTGTGTGGAGTCGGAAAACCCATCTCGGACACGGTTTTCTCATTAAATTTTGGTTTGAAACGGTTATTTCACGCTAACATTAAGGCACACCAGAGTGTTGTCTCCTTTGTCTATGGCGTCGTCGTCTGGTTAATGGAAGAGGTATGTGCTATGTAGATCCGGAGAAATAGTGTTTCAAGAAGAATCCGAATTGAGTCTTCGAACAGAGCCAGGCAAGAGGCAGAGGCTACCATGTGACGTTGAACACCGGCAGCAATCACATGTGCCACACATTAGTAGTCGGTGATCGGTGGAAATAAATGAATTATTCGTGAGATTTCCCCCCATCACGATTGACACATCCGAAATGAGCAAACGAATACGTAATGAAGTTGAAATTTAATTTGCCCTCCAAAAGTGAAGCCTCACCAGTGATGAATGGGGTAAGATATGCCTTCAATGTGACCAAATGGAAGTGTTCAGCGATATCGAAGAGACTAAACGACGAACCCTAGTCAGTTTTGTGATTTTATGCTTCAGTCCTTCGGCACGACTGCTTCTCATTCGTGATAGCTTTCGAGATAGATGTCGCAAACTAAATATCAAATGGACAGGAAGGAATGTTGGCATGATCACTTCGAAAATATTGCACTGCAATGTGCAATTTTAAACGTTATGTGAACACATACCGTACATGTGTTAGAGTTAACGAAGCGCGTGACTGGTCGCATACATAGTTTAAAGTAAGCTGCCAGCAATTGTTCGTGATTCAAACTGGTGTTGTCCCAATTATGATTTCAACTTTGCAGAATATTATTGTTTTTTTGTCTGTTCGATGATTTTTCGCATCGCTTATGAACTCTGAAAGCGGTCGGGGAGATTTTCTCATGATTCGAAGTATGTCTTAGACGATTGGTCCAGGAAACAGATTGAAAAAATCAATCACCCGATTGGTGAATAATGGTATCAAATATCCTGATCCTTCTGCAAATGAAAGCGTTTTTATATTTCTCTCAGATGCTACTCCTTCTATGATCAAGGCAGCCAAACCCTCCGAGGAATCTATCCCTCGGACAATGTAAATATTCATCAACAATGAAAGTTTTTCTCAGGGCACCTTCTCGCATTCAAGCCTTTAAAGAAAACCTGCCAAATGTGACTTTACATCTTGAACCAGTTGTAACTCGATAGGGAACTTGGATTATAGCTGTACTCATTTTCGATGAACATTTCGAGGGCGTCAAAAGTTGTAATAAATGACATCGATAGACATGGCAATCCGTCGTTCCAAGGGTGCCTTTTCCGATTTCGACATTCAAAAGTGTTACCGGTGAACTTTTTACCAGAAACTATAAACGCTGACACAGTACCCAATTTAAAAATACTGTCCAGTTACTTCAACACTTTCTACTTATAAAAATATATTGAGTGATCGAAGACAACGAACAACTCATCATCGTTCTAGGTCTGCCAAGCGGACGCTTACCTGATGTAATCGCATTGAAGGCACGCCTCGGAGGTCGTGATGATGAGGACATTCGTGCAACGTGATCATAGCATAGCCCTTTCCATCCGAAGAAGCAGCTGCTCTACATTGAGTTCCTCGCGTACTGCAGTGTTTCTCACCCTATCCCGCCGAGTAACTCTCACAACAGCACAAATAAATCTCATTTCGGCAGCTTGTATTCGCGATCTTGATCTCATGACCATAAGTGCTAGTTGGAACAAATACTGAATTGAAAACCGCTAAATTGGCTTTGACACCAAGCTCGGCCTTTCTGATTACAGATCTTCCAAGCTGTTTCAAAATTGAGTCAGCTTGACCTATCCTACAGGAAAGTTCAGCATTACTCCTTCTATCACTCGTGAAAAATACCCCGAAATACTTGAACTTCTGCACCTGCTTCAATGGGACTCCACTAACATGTAGAGTGCGTTGAACAGGCGTTCTGAAAATTACCATAACCTCTGATTTATCCACGTTAACCTTCATCCCGGCATCAGCACATATACTGGGATTTTGTGGGGCGCTAGCCCTATCTGGGCAAACACCTAATATCAGAGGAAGAATTGAAGTCACTAGAACCACCTCTCATTCTCAGAATCCTTATGGAAACTGGCTTAGAGAGAATACTCTACGACAAATCTATTCCACCTTCACGCAATAGGAGCAAAGAACCCTCAATACGACTCTGGGAAAAGCTGCATGTAGGGCACAGTAGATCTTAAGGTCGCGGTGCAATTTAATAATAATAATCAGCACATGCAGCAACAAACCTATCGAGTGCACGCTGGAGTTCCTTCTGGGAGGATGTGAGGACAACTAAGTCATCTGCAAAAAGAAGATAACATTCCCTTAACTCTTCCAATGTTAAAAAATCCTCGCCTCAACTGCGCTGCAACATCCAGTCCATATGTATAATGAAAAGGAGAGGTGACAAGATGCACCCTTGGCGAAGCCCAACGCCCACGGTGAAATATGTTGATTTAGCACCGTTACCCCAAACACAGCTGAATGGCCCTCAAAAGATTAATATATATTAAATAATTCCTAATTATAACCATTTTACACTATTGCTAGCTGCTACTAATACTAGCAGAATTTGAAGTAACAAATACAAATTACTTCTTTATTAATTATTTAATGTTGGTATTTTGATGTAGATATGTTGATTTGTATGCATATTTGCGTGCATATTCAAAAGGTATTCGTTATGTAAAACTCCTCAAAGTCTGTATATAAAAATTGCAATCTCCTCTTCGCGATCTTTTGAATTATTGATATTTTTTTGGAACAAGGTCAGTCCGTCGAACTGGCACACTTCAACGCAGACTATTCCACACAAGTAAATTGCTATTAGTAAATGCTTCGATAATAATGTAAAACCAGCAGCGCGCCGAATGGCGTGGATAATGACAATGAATGGGAAATTCACATATGATTCCATTCAGCGATTTTGAAGGCGAGCACATAAAATAATACAAACGTTTTAAAAATACGGAACTATCGGGTTTCTAGGTGGCTTAGAAAAGTAATATGTGGTTGCGTATCCATTATTTTCGATAATAGCACGCAATCTGTGAGATTTGGTACCATTCCAATTTTATTTTTGCCATCAGCTCAGTTCAATTCGATTGGTTTCGCTTCTTTATCTCCCGGTCTACCTTCTACCTCTTTACTTGGCACTACAGTCCGTGGTGAACCTGGGCCGTAAGAACGATCTCTGGCTAGCTACCTCCACTTTCGCAGACCAGGTACATCTTCATATACGTGTGCGACGAGCGTCCACTGTTGTCCCACAGGTTCGGAGTCGACGACATTTCGGGCTGGAGCTAAGCAGTCCATGTGCTCTTCATGGCTAGGCTCATGTCGTTGTACGTCCCATATAGTTCATGGTTGAATCTTCTTCTCCTGTTTTCATCAACGCAAATAGGACAGAAATGTAGAACTGTTCTCTCGAAGAGACCAAGGACTTCTTCATACCGTATCAATGCCAGCAAACGTCTTATTGACGGCTCACTGTGTTCTGCTAATCACGTCAATGTCATCCGCGTATACTAACGTTTGTATGGCCTTCTGGATGATGGTGCCTCTATCGTTCTAGTTCAGAGACTCCCCGGTCTACCAACCCCCATACATTTTCTATAAGATTGAAATCAGGACACTGCGCTGCAAGCCATTGTTATCCTCCTCCTCCAAGAAGGTTAGCATCAAAGTACTAGTGTGTTTGAGGTCATTATCGGGCTTGGAATAAGGTGCTTTGTGGGGTATTTGTCCGCAAATGTGGAATCATATCATTCTTATGAATATCCAAACACATTTGGTCACTGATGAACGGCTTTTTAGCTAGACGCCTTGCATACAGTTCCACTCCCTCAATCGCTGCCTGGCGGTATATTTGTGCACGTTCGTTATCTATTACCGAATGGTATCGTTTACCTCGCGACATAACATAACGCCCTTCCAGTCAATAAATGCGACCATCTTCAACTCATAGCCATCGAATGATTTTTCAATGTTGCTGAAAAGAATAAGAATTGAGATGAAGGTAAAGTAGAGCATTCCAGACATAAACTGTAACCAAAAGTGAATCGGCACAAGACCTAGATGTCTTGTAGTCGGTTTAGAATTCACTGTCCTCAAGGCCAGAGCAGGTGAACTGCATATCAAGTTACTTTATTCAAATCACTGATGCTGTGACATAAGAGAGTCTGAAATCTGAGACAAAATCTGCGATTCTCTCCTCTTCGCCTTTTATCAAATCAAATTCAGTCCATGATATAATTTATGTGCATGCATATGCGCGTGTGCATGCTTAAGTGAGTTGAAAAAGAAACGCTGTAGATTCTAAGGCTCGATTGAACTATGGCCTAGAGTTAAGGAATTCGAACAGCTCACGTGACAGTTATCAGAAAATGAAACTGTCACCGGAACCCTACACATAAAAGTTGTAACTTCTCGGAAGGCATCCAAATCCAATTCAAAGCCAGCTACACCGTTACTTTCGCTTATTTCGAACCTCAGTTAATGAGAAGCGGCAAGTGATTTACGCGTTCTAATTCATGGCGTGTTTCCTTTCATCAAGATATCCGTAATGTATGTACACATGTCTATTCCTTATATCATGGATTTAATCGGAGCCACGAAGAAGAAAACTCTATCACGGGATGAAAGGTAAATAGAATGATCCAACACTGTGAGATACATCGTAGCTGGCGCACCAGGTAGCTCGTTACCAAAACGACCCCAAACCGGTTTCCGAACGACGAACTATGACAAATCGTCGCGATAGTCGATGCAAATGGCGATCTTATTTAAAACCAAATATTTTTATTACTTCAGCATTTTTTTCTTTTCATTAATTTTTTTCCCAATCGATGGCGGACCGCTTATTGTCGGTTATTTTCAATTTCCTGTGGATTTTCAGCTAAACCCTGCTGATGCGATGCTGACTGTCAATGAGAATTAGAATGTGAATGGCAAGGGGGAAAGACAATGACAGCATGAGGATAAACTAAGCCAGATGTTGAGTTGCGTCCATCAAAGCCACTTTTATTTGGGGAATTATTAATTCAAATTCGAATATATGTAGGCCTTTGCCGGTTCTCTTTATTACGTGCGGCTTATTGTATTCGAATTGAAGAGCCCACCATTGTGCCCACCTACATGATAAGAGTGAGCTGGAAATGGATCGGCTTATGAGGTTTTGTTATTGTAATTTTAGTCAGCTTATTCAATTCCTCGAAACCGAGATGGAAGATTAGACGGGAATGGATAGGAATATCTGATCTTGGGTATACCATGTGATTGGCTTTATTCGTTTGTGCAGATGTACTTTTTTGTGAATTGATATTTAAGTATTTTTTGTGGATATTAATTGTTTTTTCGTTCTGTTTTTGGTTTATTTCACAGAAAATGCAGAATGGTTCTTCACGAGGACCAAGGGAGGACACACTTCCTAATGCTGTGATACAGGTAAGTCAACGTCTTAGAAATTAAACTAGGTCTCTGTTTTTATTGGCATTTATGTTGCACATGACACAACTTTCAAGCCGCTAAACTGAAGTTCGCTCAAAAGTTCTTTAGAACATAGAATAAAAGTTCCACTACTTATACCAACATACGTCAGGACTTTTAATAATCCTCTTTATGTGGATCTATGTATGTACGTCGTAAGTGTATCAGTCAATGCGTGTCTGAAAGATGACGAGACAAACTACACAAACATTCGGAAGGAATATAAGGTGTGCTAGACAGCTTGTCAAAACCGCCATCTTTGTGTTTTGTACCGTCACTCAGGGCCCGTTTTTGACACTGGACAGATGTATTGCTTAAGCTTATATCACAATTCAATTTCGAATATTAAAAATTGAAGAATGAATAACAGGAATTGAATTAAAAATTGATGTAAGATGATAGGATTTACTTAATTTATAATCGGTATTATATACGAAAATGCAACAATGTGCAGTAAAAGGTTCCAGAAACTATCACGAGTAGGAAAATGTTGAAAAGAAATCCGTTTTTTGTTTTTATGAGTGTGAAAAATGTTTATCTGTTTCCACCTTTAAGTTTCGGTTGACATACAAGTTCCCGCGATGACGTCACGCAGGGTTTCGACAGAACTGTCCAGCACATCTTATAGTCATTGCACCATGGGATCACACATTTTGTCACTGGCGAACTTCTATCAACAGTATGTACAAACTTATACAATCGAATACATCAGTACTGGAAGCGAAACAAAAACGAAGAAATCATTTCAATTCCGTAATTAGTTGTGTAACAAACTGTCAAGCTGTCAAAATGCACAAATATATTGTTTACCGTGTTAGATCTATGAAGCTTTCACTCTCTGTGCCTAATTAGTATGAAAATCGATACTTTAACGAAGTGAATGGAAACGAAGAAAACGCGTCCATCAATCGTCAATTGAAGTTACTGGCTACTTTCATAAACGAACTCATACCAACTAAACAAGTGTCTCCAATTATTACATTACATGGATTGAGAGATACACAGCATAACAGTTACAGTTGTTGACCATCGTCGGCTAATGTACGAGTATTTATTTATGTGCATTGTTATGCACGAAACTTGTCTAGCCATACAGCCGTGCATCTAAAATCTTTCAGGTTTCGTGCAGAGAGTACATTTAAATGTGAGGTGTGTTCTATATTGCAGTAGATAATTTTCACGATTCATTGCAAAAAAGGAAGAGAATGTTGTTTATTCAAAATTAATTTGAATGGACACACGTATGAATTGCTATGTACACTCCTAATGAGCAGAAGGGGCATTGTTATTCTTATCTTCTTCGTCATCAGGCCACGAGACAATCATTCTTTCTTCTTTTTCTTCTGAATATGTGACTACAAATACTAGAACTACAAATAAGATAGTGTTCAAATGTTAGGCGATTGCACATTCGCCGATTCTATTTCGTCCACATTTGTGCCCACGCCCCAAGAAACAAAGCTAAAAGCACCAAAGCTTTTATGAACACTTCAATGACGCTTACGTTCCAATGTTAAAATCGTACTCGGAGATTTAAATGCTGAATAGAAAGATATCCGATCCTTCGAACGCTTTGCGACCGTGCGTAGTGTGGCAGTAGCACATGATTTCTTGGCATATTCACCATGTGCTCATTGGCGCAAGACATTTGGCAAATATCCTATATATGTGAGCATTCAAGGGCATATTTCGATTCTGAACATTTCCCAATAGAAACACAATTCATCGCTCATCTGTCCAATGAAAGCTGCACCAGCCAACAGGGGGTAGAATCGACATTCGAAGCCTGAGCGCAGCGGAGATTGCTAACGAAGAGCAAATAAGCGAGAGATAAACGATGGTACCATTGCGGCTCAGGCGACTCAGACCCCCTCCAAGGGTTGCTCGTCTGAGATGTTAGTAAGTGTCCTTATATTTTGTGAATGAGGTGTCAGTCAGTCAGACTTTGGTCAAGTCATTGGTGTCACCGACATTGTCTCAAATTTCCATGTAATACCTGTAACGTTTTCATCGTTATTTGAATTTAAAAATTTAATTCCTCAAGCAATCAAATTTCACCTGACTTTAGTTCGTTGCCAACGATTAAATATTCAATGTTTTCCACGGAAATAAGTTCAGACCAATGTGTCAGGTTCTTTTTTGTCCCTTTTTTCATTATTCCTCTTAGGCAAGACAACTCTCGGGATCCTTCTACATCTGAATTTGATTCATTGATTTGTCTTCCATCCAGAATATTGGCCCCCCTCATGCATTGTCTGCAGGTACCATCAACCAAGAAACTGCCAAATCCGCTGTAATAGCAAACAAAGATGCGAATTTAAAGTTTTCCGCCTTTAAAATAAAACACCCTTTATAAGAGAATCTTGCAAATGAAGACATCATTCCTCAAGTGTACCAAATCGCATCGCAATCACACAGCAAATCGAAAATAATTTCCAGAAGCGACTACTTTTTTAGGAAATATCATAGTTCGTACAACAACTCTTTCGTTAGTGAAATATGCCCATGAGCCCAAGAACGATGTTTGCACATCCTTCGTCTATCGAAATGCTTACACAATTAGCATTCAGAATACATTTTCGACAAAACAAAATTTCATAACTTATCTGCGCCCAAGCCCATTATTTTGCATCCATTGGCGGCGTTGATTTACAACCACGAGACGATTTAAACAATCTTTCTTGTCCACCTCCTTGGGAACTACTACCAATTAATCATTCGACTTGAATGGTCTTCAGACCGGTTCTCGATGGCGGAACATCGAATACCTCCCCAAATAATCAGTGGGAGACTTTCGTCGTGTAAGATTTCAATCAGAAATTCACAACACTATGTCATCGTGTTAGCAACCACTCGCATGAGCACAAAGGTCACTCAAACGGCAAATAATGCGAAATATTTCAGTAAACAGCTCTCGTGGAACTGGAAAAACTGGTCGACTGGCGTATTGTGGATCATTCGGGCGCATTGAGGAAGTCGTGATCAAATTTAAAGTGATGGAAATGTGTAGACCGCTGCTGCCACTATTCAGAATCGTGATGAGGAATCACAGTTCGTGGGTGTCAATAAAACATGTGTTAACGAGAATCAAATTGTCGTGGTCTAGTGTTGAAAATGAAGGGTGCAAAAGAAGATACCATTCAAAGAAATGTTCGCACTTAAATTTCTCAGTTTTCCCCTCAACAAGAAAATGGAAAAACAAATTAAAAAATATGTACTGCTGTACATGGTGTATCCACCAGCAGTTGCCGATATCTGCTGAAAGATCTGTTGTTGATTGTTGCGCCCGGCCGCGGCATGGGGAAGTAACTGCTGCTGCTGTCTGCTTGCCGTAAGGGAGTTCGTTCAACTAGGAAGGCGATGAAGAAACGAATGTGTGGTACGCGTGTAGGTATGTTGTACCTACTTGAAATATACAAATTGAAGTATCTGTTCGGTTCTCTACTCTCCAGTCTCTGAAGCAACACACACGTAGTGATGCAAAAAAAAGTCACTTGGGATGTTGCAGAAAATTGTGAATTGTGAATTGCGAATGGAAATGTTCGAGGCGTGATGCTTGAGAGACATATCAGCATAGTTTGCCTGGTATAATTTCACTAAGTGGCGCGTTACTCGTTCAGGTCCAGATTTAACATAGAAATAGAAATGAGACACTATGTTCCATAGAATACAAGCTATGGAACATAGTGTCTCAGTTATTGAACATCTCGAATTCATCAAATTTCAAATTCTTGGCAAAACTATTGTACGGAATAGAATTAATACGATTGACTATTTCTTGTATTGTTGTAAAGAAATGAATCGAAATGTCCTCGATTTGCTTTCCAGCAACGGCGAAGTCGATCTGGCCACCCATCAATTGCAGTGCGCTACCACATTCACAAGAAAGTTATCCACTGCTCGGTTAAGGACGCGCTTCAAAGATTCAATACTTCAATGTATCGCTAATCACAAGCTATTGCCCCTAAATGGATCCATACATTATTGTAGTTCAAAGGATTGAGCTTTGGTCTTCATTCATCCGTGGAAATCATGTTTCGAACGTTATGTTTAGCCATGCTTGGGACGTTGGCCCAGTCTTGTCGTTCATTCCCATGTTTGGGGAGCGAAGTCTTCTAGAAAGGTTCTACGTTCATTTTCGAATAGTATTGTGTTAAGAGGTTTGACAAGGATAATATTTTCTCATCCGTAATCTTACGCTGAAGTTTTAACACGTTTTTCACAAAAATGGAGCTTGGTAACTAGATCATAAGCACCACCAAACTCGGCAGTATCCCAGTTAAACTCTCGGAATGAGTTCAGATGCATGTCGTGATGACGAAGCTTTAAATGTAAATGAGGCTAAAACTTTCAACGCGGAGACTTTCCATAAATGTCACTTATCAAATAGCAGCAGTTCAGTTGGGTGTGTTCAAAGCTTTGTAAGAATCATTTCGTGTACCAAAACATTTGCGGGTGACATTTCTTGTACATTTCTTCCAATAAGTAATTGAAGAGATTGAATCTATATTCGTAGAGCCGATTCAAAATTATTACTCCTTTTAACCAAAACAGTATTTTTTTTTTCGATAAACTTGAATCATCAATTATTCTAAATCATTAACTACATTTAATCATTATATTCAAATTCAGATACGTAATGTCTTACAAGCATTATGGTTTTTCTATTCACAAAATCAAGGACAAGTAACTGTTAAAAAATATTGCAAATGTGTTCCTGTCAGCAAACACTACGCTACCCTTCCCTTGCGGTTCTTGAATAAATCGAAATTATCTACTGTACGAATATGAGATTGATTGACTGTACATAGTCTACTTTAAAATGTATTCCAACATTTTTAATCCCTCTAAAAGAATATGATTTCTCAAATTCTGCTAAATTGACTGACACTGTTCTTCCCTTTTCTTTGAGCACGTCCAATATACTGAATGTTTCTTCGTATTAATGTAAGCAATTCCATGCAAGGTTTTTGGCAAGGCTCTTTCAAGATCAATTATTTACATAAATTGCTTGGCGTCGTCGTTATTTTTTTCAGACAAGTTCTTATCCCGAGACCTTTAGCTGAACGAAGGCAATGGTATACAAAGGTGGAAGTGTAATATGTATAACTGGCTTCCAAATACAGTAGAGACTCGAAAAAGTCAAGCAGTTTTTTTTTTGGTGCTTAACTTTTGCGAATTCTTAACTTTTCCAAGACATTTGTGTGTATGCATGTAAGAAGCAACGTAGGGTTTATCAGGAAGACATCGGAAAAAGAGGCTATATTCATCAGCGTTATACAGTTGTTCGTTTGTAATTACTATTTCATGCATTTTGTCCGCAAATAATGCATAAATTGGGTGACTGTTGATGTGTTGCTACATAAAATTTCGCGTATTCCATACCGGCACTTGAAATTGACAAACCAGCCTTGACTTGCCATAAAATTAACTCGATTTTTATTTGGATAGACTTACTTATTTGGATAGACTTATTGGATAGTTTCTTTCGTCTAATAACCATTTGTACAGTTGCTTCTTCATACCCACGTTTCCCGGCTTATGTAAAGTTGCCTTCTTCATTTCTTCGACGCTGCAGCATAAATGCTTGCTTTTTTTTTATTTTTGAAATTGCAGCTCCAGAAGCATGAAAATCCAAGGCCAATCGATAAGCCAAGCATTTCTCCATTTTCTTTAAAATGCTGCATTTTTCGGCGATTGGTAATCTTTTTTACTGATGTCCTTTCTCCTGACATTGTTTCTGTCACATCCAATCACAAATTCAACTGTTGTCGTATACTAAGAACAGTGGACCGATATGTGTACATAAAATATAAGCTACAAACAGAAATGGCTCGGAAAAGTCAAGACAAAACTTAACTTTTTCAGACTGCCATGGAAACTGAAACCTACTTAACTTTTTCGTATACTTAACTTTTGCGCATCTTAACTTTTTCGAGTCTTTACTGTAATAGCAAACCTATAAATCAGTGTGATATGTTTTATTAAGTCTCTTGACAGATGATAGTACAGGACGCTATAGCCAAATTCCCTCAGCAACACCACCTGTTTTCAAACACGCATACTTATTGGTCCTCCCTCATTTATAGCTCCAAGAATTTGGCTTACATCAGAGTCGATGGTGCTGCAAAATTGTTGTTAAGAGAACTGCGAACTTCGCTTGCATAAATTAATCAGTTCCTTCTGTATACACTGAAATCCGTTTGGTAAATAAATTATTACAGATGTTTAAAATAAATAAATAGTAACACTTGCTTAACTATTCTGATATCTAAGCTCCAAGCCTCAATTACCTGAATACAATTTTTCGAACAGTGAAACCGGCTGATTTTGGACTCAATTTTGGTTTCAATTCTTGCATTGTATCTTGTGTACCTTGTCTAACCCAGATTTTGCGTACCAAACAAGAGCTTGACATAGATGAAGAAAGTCAATGGCTCGCGTCTTGCTTAAAGTGCTTTAGATCGATGAAAATAACGTTTAAATGTCTCGTTTGAACCAAGACGAGACAGAGGAGCGACTCTATCTAATAGAAATAATTTTATCACCTAATGCCGTCAGCTCAGTCATAGCAACAATTTAGAAGTAATTAAGGTATCTTATATGGTCAGCTAAACACATTCAGCCAATTTTGGTCACCACACTATTCGTAAAGAACAGTTTGCAGACGTAACAAAACAATACTGCGTCTCAGAATGTCAGCATCAAATCCGTCACAGCAACATCAAACCTCTGGCATCTACACCAAGCCTCACGTATGCAAGAAGGTTTAATATCTGGAAACTGAGCGCCCATAGTCTTCAAGTCTGAAGAGCGAAATAAGCTAATGTCAAGTTGTCCTGGGGTCGCTGACCGAAGAAAGATACATTATGTATATCGAATCGCTAATCAAATCTGATGGATGACTTAAAATCCAGCATCGGTCTTCTTATAGCCCATTTGATAAAAAATGTGGTAAAAATCTGAACTTCCAGAATGCGATTTATTCCAACCAGCCGTCAGAAAATTATACCATGGCTATAACCACAATTTTTATGTTTTTTTTTTTTTCATTTTAAGCACATATTGTGTGCCTAACATTTCCTACTAATTTCTCTTTGGGTGTTTTGACATAAAACTACAAAGTTGATTCCCTTGACTTTTAAAGCGGTTCGATTTTTGCTGATAGGCATTGCAATATTCGACACGTGTTTTAAGTGCTTCGGGTCACAATCGAAATGAATACGGGAAGCGGGATCACGCAATTTATAATATACATAAAAGCCAATGAGGAGCAGATAAGTACCGACCAGATAGTCATAAATCTTCTTTCTGGTTTGGATGTGGTTTAAATACTCGAACTTGCTAGACCAGATTGATTTGTTAATGGGTTTATGTGAGGAAAACAATCTGGATGATTACATATTGCGAAAGTAATCTGCAAAGTAGTCTATAAATTGATGGCTATGTTCGTGGAGGTTTTCGCAACCAATAATATGCATAAATTCGACCATTTACCAGATTTGAATCCAACAGCCACTTGTATTGTGCACAAAGACGATTCTACTATGGTAAAAATATTAGCGTCCCCCAAGAAATGGTACCGTGGAATATATGTATGTATTTGTGTTTCGCTTGTTTGGTAGTCGAGCCACGATGGCAAATAGACGGGCAGAAACTTCGCTCGTATTCGAGGCAAACGTGGGCTGTTGCTTCATATATTCCAGCTTTTTAATGAAAACAAAAAAATAATGAGTGATTTTTTTGCTTTTTCAGTGATATATTTGTTACAGCTCACGCATGGTTCGTGACATCTGTCAAAGTCAGACATGCTCAATTTGCATTGTCTTTCACCTGAACAACACTCAATAATTATTGAATATAGTGTTATACACTTCAACAATTTGCCTGTGATTTTTTGCCAATTAAAGCCAAAACCTTAAAGAATCGCACCTACATAATTTTAATAGTAAATAGTAAATTTAAATAGTAGTAAATCTACTGATTTCGACATTCTGGCACAGAATGTTATTTGAACCACTTCAACCGCATATCCGTTGCTGCGTATTCAAAAAATAAGTTTTCAACCTCTTGTCAAGGCAGGAATTATAGTATTATTGGATTCTCGGCAAAGACTCATGCACCACATCATTAATAATCGCAGTACAATCGTTATATTTTTTGAGTTAAAATGGTCGATTCATAAATCAATTCCATCGCTCAGTCTCAGACCTTCCATGGGTCGCACGCCTCAGAAGTAAGTAAGTATGTACAAATCTACATAGGTTTACCCCATGCATACTTTATCAGTACTAAATATATGTGATCTAGCAGTTCATGCATTCTATTTTAATGGATTGAATATTATTACTCGGTAAACATTAACGCATTGCAGATGCATTTCTCTCTAATCACTAGTAAATCATCTCAACGTCGTATTTGAGAATTGTTATTTATAACCAATAACTAAGCCATACGGATGAGCATCAAGTCTTTTTTAAAACAGCGTCCACGTCTTCTTCTTTGTTTGGCGCTACAGTCCGGGGTGGACCTGGGCCTCAACCAACAAGCCACTCCAGCCAGCACAATCTCCCGCCAGCTGCCTCCAATTGCGCACACCAAGTTGGTTAAGGTCCTTCTCCACTTGTGTGCGCCATCTCGTTCGAGGACGTCCTCTGTTGCGTTGTTCCAATGGCTCGGAATCGAAAAATCTTCGGGCCGGAGCTGTGGTGTCCATCCGCTCTACATGACCTAGCCATCTTAAGCGTTGGATCCGTATTATATAAAGTCAGCTTGGTGCTTCGAGAGATGGCTCAGTTACTCAATTGTCTCTTTAGCCCGAAGCAACAGCGATTGGCAACTGCGCTTGATCTCGATACTGGTGTTATTGTCCCTGTTTACTGCAGAGCCGAGGTAGACGAAGTTCTTGACTACCTCAAAGTTTCTGCTGCACATTATGATGCTCTGTCCGAGGCGTCGATGTTGTGCGTCCTTTCGTGATGACAGCATGTACTTTGTCTTGACCTGATTTACTTCCAGACCCATTTTAGCCGCTTCCACTTCAATGCGAGCAAACGCCTCATTGACGGCTCGCTGTGTTCGTCCAATCACGTCAATGTCGTCCGCGAAAGCAAGCAGTTAAACGGACTTTTGGAAGATCGTGCCTCTGGTGTTGACGTTTGACTTTCGCACGATCTTCTCAAGTATGATGTTGAAGAAATCACATGACAGCGTGTTAATATAATAATAATAATAATATATGGGTGGCGCCCGTAGAGGGCCAGGGCCTAGCTTCTCAGCAACCACTCGTGTTATGTGTGCTATTGTTCTATCACGAGGGGAAATAACAGCGTGTTGCCTTGTCTTAAACCTTTGTTGAAATTGAAGGTCTCGGTGAGTTCATTACCGACCTTTATGGAGCAGCGAGAGTTCTCCCTCGTCATCCTGCACAACTTGACGAGTTTGGCAGGAATGTCAAAACTAGAAATGGTGCTGTATAGCTCGTCTCTATGCACGCTGTCATATGCGGCCTTGAAGTCGACGAATAGATGGTGGGTGTCGATCTGCATCTCTTGAGTCTTTTCCAGGATGTGTGAAGATTTGGTCGATGGTGGACTTTCCCGGCCTGAAACCGCACTGATATGGACCTATCAATTTATTGACGAATGGTTTCAGGCGTTCACACAAAACGGCCGAGACGATCTTGTACGCTATGTTAAGGAGACTGATCCCTCGATAGTTGTCGCAATCAAATGGGACAAAACGTCCACGTAGTATTGTTTTATAACCCATTCAACGAACTCACTTTATTTATCGTTCCTCGAGGAAATTTAAGAATCATATCAGCCTTTCTGTCAATCTTTCCATCAATAGGGCTTTGCTGCTGACGTTGCTTTTCAACACATGCAAATCATAGGAATGTATTGGTTCACATAAAAATGTGATCAAGATCAAAGTGTTGTTTATTACGGTTATATGGGTTGTTTTTGTAAAAATTGCAAACTCGACATGTCAAAAATAGTTCCTTTCAAAATCATAGGTTCTGGTGTATCACTTTCTGTGAGAGAATTGTGAGAGCATTCCACTTGAGATTGAGAAATTATGAATTTTGGTGCAAAATGTGCAGGAACTTCTCTTGTGTAACACTTATTTTAAGTCTAGGGTTAGACTCTCAGCTGCCTGACTATGTTTTTCCTTTCGTTACCAAGACCTCACCCCACAAATGGCGCCAAATTCAAATATTGGGTGAATTTTAAACATTTTCATAAACATGCAGACCATACTAATGATATCCACAAACGCTTCCGTTAGAAAACATGTTATCAGCATTATTTATCAAAAAGTCACAGATCACGATTACCAAACTCACCGACCAACTGTCACTCGGCAGTTGAACGCATCGTTTCAGGCAGACACATCTGCTGTCAATTAATTACCCAAACAAACACGAGCATAGAGCATAGAAGTGTATAAGAAAATTCATTCGAGTGTGATCGGTTCCTCCGCACAGCTTGTAACGATGTGCAAAGTAAACAGTTCATCTGCTATTGTAAGCAGCAGTTGGCGGGTATGTTTAGCTTAGACCTGTTTGAAGCAACAACTTAAAAAGAATTCAATTCAGCGAACTTGATATCGTATAAAATCTTTATCACCCCCAAATTACTTATACATATGTATGAATGTGTATTGATTAAAATGATACCTATAAAGAATTACTTTTTTGTCGCCTGAATAGGAATTCGTAGCTTATTTGGGTTTAACCATATCATTTGACTTGTTTTGTGTGCGACACTTACTGGGCATACACTGCTGTAGTGGTGACGACGGGCGAATTAAGTAAATTCTTGTGTTAGTATCAATGGGGGGGCAATGGGAATACATTAAACTTCGTGTTCGCTGATTTGTCTCAGTTTAAAACTGAAGTGAAAACTGGTGTATTGATATAGACCGCCACTCTTTGTACATATTGTCGGCTTTTTCTTGCATTAAGTGAAATCTTTGAATGAATACATTCACTTGAAAATACTCATTCATTGGGAACAACAAATGATTTAAGAAGCCAGTAAACCACTTCAAATATAGGGTCAACCAATTAGTGGTTCGGATTTGACATGATTGTTTCCATCATATACGTTAAACCATAAAGTCATCAGAGACTGTATATGTATGGCTTATTTTAACTCGGATATTCGGTCTTCCTCTGCTTTTCGAACCAGCGGGATCGGATTCGAAGACCCTCTTAGCTGTGTAGTCGACGTAATTGTTCCATTCGGACTACATCCCTATCTCGGTATACAGCTGGATACGTCTGGATAAACAGCTCTACTATTTTGCTTGTCGTCCAGCCATTCGGCTCCATACAGCAAAACTTTGGTAGAACATAATTTTGGTTCTTCGAGTCTGGAGTTTAGAGTCCCATTGTTTTAAAGAACGTGGCCAACGGCGATTCTACATCGGATCTACACTGATGCCGTTACTACCTCAAAATTGTGTCTGAATATTTGTTAAAATATTTGTTTGTCCTCATTGACCTGAAACTTCTTTCCAATTATATTTGCTTTAAATTCACGAATCCGAGAATTCTGATATAGTTCACATTTTCTATTTTGATACTCTACGTTGATATTATTTTCTTTCTATTTCACAGGAAGACGATGTACGATGGACACCAATTCATGAAGCAGCCGCCATTGGTGATGAGAAACGTTTACAAACACTGCTTGCTGCAAATGCAGATCGTACTGCCAAAGAATCGAAGCACGGTAATACCCCACTTCACGAGGCTGCATGGCGCGGCCACAGTCGATGCGTAAAAGTTCTATGCGCGCCACCAAATCCAAAGAAAGATCAAAAAGATAAAAAACTGAAAGGCGTTCTTCAAGAAACCCGAGGTGCCCTGCATAGTGCTCTCTTAGGTATAAGAAACAATGGTGGCTTCTCAGCTCTGCATCTAGCGGCTCAAAATGGCCACAATCAGAGCTGCCGAGAGATTCTCTTGGCAGGAGGCGATCCCGATATTCAAAATAATGTAAGTTCCTCTTGACTTGACTCAGTATTTACAATAGGAAAATCTTAACCAGAATTATTTGCTTTCAGTACGGAGACACAGCCCTTCATACGGCATGTCGGTATGGACATGCTGGAGCAACACGAATACTGCTTTCAGCCAGTTGCGATTCGAACAAAGCGAATCTTAATGGAGACACTCCACTGCACATTGCGTGTGCAATGGGCAGACGAAAGTTGACAAGAATTCTTCTGGAAGCAGGCACTAATATGACTGTACGCAATTCCCAGGAGGAGACACCGCGTGACATTGCAATTCGAAAGAATTATAGTGAAATCCTAAGCATTCTCGACAATCCCAAGAAGGTGAGAAGGGAAAAGGACAAATCCAGTGGCAGTGGTGGTGGCAGACATTCGGGCAGTCGGAAACGTCATTCGAAAGACAACGTGGATGGCGTTGCCAACCCCGTCAGTTGGTCGCCGTACGGATGTCATTATTTTCCCGATCCAAGTTCATTTCCTTCACCAAAACTGGACACATTACCAAAGGAACCTCTGAAAAAGGGCGAACAATACTACTTGGACTTGGCGGGGAATATTTGCAAAGGCCCCGTCGGAGTGGGCAACACCTGTTATTGTGGACCTTTCTTTAGACACATAGAGGATAAGATCAACAGAAACCGAAAGAGTCTTCGAAAGTATGTGTTCAAGGCAACTGAAAGGTTGGATAGTAAAGTCCAGGCGCTCGCAATTAGAACCGACGATCAAATCGAGCAGCTCACGCGAAACATAATTGCCGATCGCATTCGTTGTGAGAGTAGGCGTTTGCATCTGGAGCATTGGCTAAAGCGAGGGGATCCACATAGACTGACGACCACAGGCCATCAGTCAAGATCACGGAAAAAGTCGCCAACAATGAGCCGTTGCAAGAGTCTTGAACTGCTGGACGATGAAAGTCTACATGGCAGTAAGTTACAGAACTCAAGGAGTTTTGATGCCCTAGAGGAGGCAGTGGTCACAGTTCATCGAGAAGCAGAGGTGAGCGATGATGACGACTTATCTGTGGCTAGCTTTGGTGGGGCTGAAGGCGGTGAGAAGCAGTGGGATCGTCTGGAAACCGATTATTTCAATGTGTCCGAGAGACTGGAGGAACTGCTGGCGAAGACCAATGAGATCCTGGAAATGGAGAAAGAGGCAAGTAAAAGGAGAAAAGAAGAACTTCTCGCCTTTACAGAGCCAACATTTAAGCGACGAGAAAGACGTAGTCAGAATGTAGTTACCATGGGGAAGGACGTGATAGAACAGCTACAGAAGGTAACTCTCGAGGACAATCCACCCGAAGATCCAAATAAAATCACAGTTGTGCCCCTACCCGAAGAGATCTCTAGCCACGATCAGCAGATCGCTGGCGGAGTAAGCGAAGCCACCAACGATTATGTCTCATATCTCTCCAGAATGCAATCAGGACGAACCTCTCAACAATCCAGTAATCGGCCTTTGCAAGACAAATACCAATCATTCTCCCAAATACACAGCAATGAGAACATGCTGCAGGATGTCATTACTGCAATCAGAAAGGATCATCAAATGGTCAAAGACCTTATCGAATCCGAAACACTCAATGAAATGGAGAACACTCACGAGGACAAGTTAAGCTACAAAGACGAACAAGCGCTACTAAATGTGAATGGATTCTTCCAAAATACATGCTTTGACGACAGCATAGGTGAATCGCCCAGCAATACGCTCAAGGCAGAAAACAAAGTGACCATGACGTCTGTGAAGAACATCTCTGAGCTTTGTGAGAAGCCCTTTGATATACCCACGTATGCAGAACTCAACAAACTCAAACCTCGTGTTGAACCTCCTCCAAGTCAATCGAAGGACTGGCGTCGCAAAGCGATCAAGAACTCAAACAAGGAAATGGAGGACATCTCAGAGCGTGTGAATGGAACCATCAAAAAGGTTGAAATCAAGAACAGCGAAATCAAGACGCTAAAAAAGCCGTCAACAGGTGGCATTCTCAAGCGAAGCAAAGTGCAAGAGTTAGTGGCGAGACTGCAGGGCAAGCTGAGTAGTTCGGTCACAGTAAAAAGTGCTGAGCCCGACGAGTCATCCGAAAGTAGCGAAGACGAACAGAATGATCAAAACGACGCGCAGCAGTTGGAAAATAATCAAATGCACTCGGGTGCATACACCTCTTATCGGCAGCCGCAAATGAACTCTCCAAATAATAGTGGAGTTGTTCCAGCAAACAACATGGTCCAGACCAGTTCCTCGACAAGCCTCTACTCAACTCCTATCCCGAACAACAGTTATTCCTATCGCTTGATTCCCAAAGATGCGTACTTCCACGAGCTACCAAACAAGAGCCGCGCCACTCTGCAGCCTTACTGCTTCTCCAATCATTCGGACATGCAAATGCAGCAGCCATCCATCTCCCTACCAAACAACTACTATCATCACCAACACCAGCAGCAACAGCAACATCACCAGAATTTACAAAACCAACAGCAACAGCAATGGAGTCGAATGCCCAGTGAAAGGATGATCCCAGTGAGTCTCCATCAGCAGCATGGCGCACCGTTGGTCAATCCGTCATACGCACCACCGTACAACAATATGCCACCACTGTTGGTGCATACTCCACCTCAGCCACTTCGCACCCCAGTCTCTGAGCGACTGCTTACCAACCGAAAGTTCATGCCGCCAAATAGCAGCTCTCCAGACTACGAGTTGGCCACAACCCCGGTGAACCTCAAGAATTGCAATCAAATGCAGAATGCGAACCTCCTTCTTCAGCAATCCGCTGTGGCAGGTCTTATGACCACAATGGATCACCACCAACACATCGTGGAGCGCGATGTGAGCAATGACTCCGGTTTCAGTACACGCATCTACGGAGGCGGCAGCGAGTCTCATCGACCAAGTCCAAGTCTCTCCGGTCACACCGACTACGGTGGCATGCAATCACCATCAAATGGTCTCATGTACACCAGCGGCCATGTCCAAGCCGATAGCGGTGATGTAACATACTACATGGGGAACGTGTCCAGTTTAGTTTAAATGTTGTTCTGTTTGCCTAGAAGTAAGATTAATTTAAAATAAATCGAAGTAAAACCATTCCATGTCCTTATTTAAAATGAAATATACTCAAGTTAGTCAATAAGATTTTTTTTACAAACCAAGGGATAATAAAATTATTAAAATCAATTTCAGTTTGTGTTTCACTTTTTCTGACATCCGCCATCTCCCATCATCTTTCCTACTGTTTACTCCTCCGAACGAATCATTCCACAATCCTTAGTTGTATTTAAGTAGAGGACTCTCTCTGGGCGTAAGGCCTAGATTATCCTCATGAATCCTAGGCTAGATTCCATTTAAACTCTTCTAATTTTGGACAGTGTATTTTACTGGGACTGATTCCCAAGTACAATGAATGGAAAGAAAAATCTTCAACTAATTCATGAACGAAAGTGGATTTGCCGCAAGGAGGACTTGAGGCTCTTAAGTGAAGGCGACAATTTGCCAATAAAATATTATAGATGGTGATCAAGCAATTGCTATGTTTCAGCAGCTGTTCAAGTTATTAATGAGATATAAAGGGTTAAATTTAAAGGGCCAATGTTGAATGTGAACCACACCTAAACGTCAAGTTTTTTCTGCATTTCATTTGACATTTCTCAATTTCAGACTAATTCAATTTGAAAACCATGGAAAGATACACAATCGAGCAACGCGTTAAAGTTATTCAGGCTTATTATGAAAATGTGGATTCGTCAATAAGCAGAATTGCCGCACTTGGGCGAATGATAATCCAAGAGTGATTGTCGAAAAACCAATGCACCCACAAAGAGTGACTGTTTGGTGCGGTTTATGGGCTGGCGGCATCATCGGGCCGTATTTTTTCCAGAATGAGGCCGGTCAGGCAGTTACTGTGAATGGTGTTCGCTATCGTGAAATTATAACGAACTTTTTATGGCCCGAATTGGAAGATATGAATGTGGACGATATGTGGTTTCAACAGGACGGTGCCACTTGCCACACAGCTAACGAAACAATGGCTCTTTTGCGCGACAAATTCAATGGCCGTGTTATCATGTGATTTGACACCGTTGGATTTTTTTCTTTGGGGTTTGGATAAGCCAGCAACATTTCAAGAGCTAAAGCATGATATAATTCGGCACATTAACGGCATAGAACCTCAATTATGCTTCAGCGTCATCGAAAATTTGGATCATGGGATGGAGGTGTGCCGCCGAGGTCGCGGCGGCCATTTGGCCTATATTTTGTTCCATTCATAATTGAACCATACCAATATTATCATAATAAAAATAAATTACAATAATTTCCTAAATAATTTGTGTTTTACTCAAAATCAACATCGGCCCTTAAAATTTAACCACCCTTTAGCTGTCAGAAGGTAAGGTAAGGCTTGCCATTTTATCAGGCATCGTTCCACGCTTGCGGAATTTAAAAAGAATCGAATTTTCGGGTGGGTTGCGAATTAGGTTAGGTAAGTGGATTACCTTCCTCGTACGTCATGTCAGTGTGTTGCCATCCTTAAATACTAATAAACCTGAAAATAGAGGTTATAGCCTGTAGTTCTTAGAATAAGTCGTTTTCCCAGTGTTCTATATATAACTTAGCATAGACTGGGGCAGTGGCAAAGATAGTGAGGAGTATCCTATTTTTCTTCATCGTCACCACAGCCTCAGGATAGTCCCTATTTTCATGATACTTCAGATGATTATGGCCAGTTAGTGATCCAACTTCAGTCCCGAGCAACTGTTTGTCCCATTGAAGGACTTTTTCGGTTTTTGTACTATTAAACTTAGGCCACAGCATCCGAGTGGTCTCACAGGTGGATACAGAGTTCCACCATTTATTAACTAACTCAAGGATTGTGTTATCACCTTTTCCTTGACATCTGCAAGGGGTGGTTTGATTCATAGCATTGGTTGGGGTGGATCGGTCTTAGCCCCATTCCTGGAAAGTTCATCCGGGCCCCAGCATAGAGTAATAGAGCGCTGCGTGTTAAGAACCTTAAGCTCTTCGCGGCAACATGTGACCATCAAAGTGGACCTGTTTTCTCTCTCACGTTCAATACGCAAGTGCTTTATTGGGGTAGCAATTGTCACAGTGGTTCTTATAACTGTTATACAAAATATAAGAGATATGTAGAATAGTAAATACATAAACGGATCTGGATCTACACTTATGTTATAAACTTTACACAACAAACTAAATTCAAAATGCTATCACTCTTGGCCATTTCGAAGGATAATGCGAAATTTCCAAAGGAAGTTTATCATTAAGCTCAGCATCAAAAAGGACTGGAGCAATAAATCCACAGTCCACAGACTGAGCAGCAATACGGTAAAATGGTATACAGACGGATCAAGAACTGATGAAAGAACTGGGGAAGGGGTATACAGACACATGACAAAGAACTTCGAGCCCATGGACAAACGCATCAGTATCTTTCAAGCATAAATCTATGCCATAGACAGATGCGTTCAAATCAATCTCGGCAGAAACTATACCAATTGCGGCATAGCAATAATGTCGGACAATCGGCTGCTATCATGACTCCTACATCGTCAAATGCACGCTTGCGTGGCCATGCCTATAAAAGCTCAAAGAACTGAGTAGGAGAAACAAAAAAAAATCCTGCTAAATACCTTACCATCCGGACATAGAAGGGAATGAAATGGCCGACTCCCTAGCTAGAATAGGAGCATCGGAACATTCAAAGAACCGAACAGAAACCTGGGACAAAGGTCATACCATGAAGCAGGCCAAGAAGCTCTTAGGTCAATATCACCGAAAGAGGATTGAGGCATATATCAAAATGAGCAAGAACAAACTCCGTATCCTAACAGGCTTCCTAACAGAGCACTGCAGACTAAGTAAGCAGATTCTTTTTAGAATCTAGAAACATCTCTCATTGTCAGATTCCTAAAGGAAACTGGCTTAGAGAGAATACTCTAAAATAAATCTCATCCACCTTTACGCAACAGGAGTTCATAACCCTCTATACAACTCTGAAAAGAACTGTGTGTGAGGAGAACTCACAAGAGAGCAAGGGTATCGAAAGGGTGCACAATAGATCTATAGGTCGCTGTACCATATACCCTCAACAATAATCTACATATATATAAATACGTGCTGCCCATTTTTGTCATACGCTTATACGCCGTTCTACCCAACCGAATGGCATGACACTTACACCACTGGAAAGGTAATTTCGCCTAGAAAAGCACAATGCGTTGGTTGTTTCGCCAAACGGTTGGCTAAAACTATGATAAACTCAGATACACAATTAGGTTATAATATGAAAATATGCAGCTTTTCAAAGCGCAATCAAACTGGCGTATCTATCTCTTCTTTTCATATAGATTATTCTCTCATTCCTATTATCAAGGACTATATACCAAGATAGTGCATCTGAATATATTTGCTAAAAGCTCTCACAGGCACGGTCTGTCGGGTGGAGGAAATCACATTCAGAGAGTGGAAAGCTCTTTCTGAATGATCACCCTTCACCAAGAGACACAAAAAACAGAACAAATTTTACTCTTTTCATGTCATCTCATGCATAGCTATGGCTGTGTAGCTATGGCCAAGATACACAACTCAAGATCAGACCTATTACTTCTCTACTCGAGAAGGATTTTTCAACAAATGAAATTGTGAATATCAAACTTTTGAACGGATTGACCGATTTAGGTAAAATTCGAGAGATAGACTAATCCTCTAAGCCCACAATTGGTGGCTTTCAGTAAAGCCTGTCACCATACTAAGCTGCCATATGTCAAGATTGGTCCGACAATCGCTGTACATCCACATGATTGTCTTGGGGTTTGTTTCCCATTTTTTGCCTAATTTCCTGTTACTCAGGTATAGGGCGCAGGCAGTTTCCAATTAAGTTTCTTGTATTTTCCAAGATATTTAGTGTTATCCGTTAGTAACCTCCTGTGTGGTAAACTGAATTGCGGAATGAACAAATTGTTCGAGAATAGGAATAATGTAACACTGGCAATTATCAAACAAGGGCATTTTTAGTCATACGATCATGTAGCCATCCTTGCTACTTTGGTTTGTCGAAACTCCTCACCTGAAGGACTTAAGGCGGAGTGTAGATACATCGAGATAGTCCTCAGATGTAATGTCAATTTGCCGCAATTTCCTTACTCTAAATGCCCAATGGATGCATCTGTAGCATTGCACTCGTGATAAAAATGCCCCACATTCGATGGATCATAGAATTATGCCACATAAAATTTGTCTCACAATTTGATGTGTGTAGCCAGTGCGCTACTGAGTCAATGACGGGTAACAAGATATGCATTTGGCTCTTTATCTGGTATTTGGCGTATGTGATGTGATGTCTTGATGGGCCTCAGATATTCCAAGATCTCATATCATCTCCAGTGTCCCGCATGATCCACTAAAGGGTTCTCCGGGGCGAAAACACGCACGAGCGATCTCCAGGCCATTCCATCCTCCGCCACTGACTCTAGGTTAGGTTAGGTTAGTTAAACAGTTAAATGGGCTGCCAGCGAAATCGCCAGCACACTTAGAACATGTTTGTCCATTGTGATACCCATAGTCAGGCTACTACCATTCATCGACAACTCAAGTAAAAGTGTCGTTAATTTGATCCCAACGGGAAATGGTGACTGGACCAGATTTGAAAAACGTATTAACTGTGTTTTCACTGGGATTCAAACTGCTAGTAGTAATGGGGGTAACACCCCCAATTTTATTAAGCTTAAAACAAGCGAACAACTTAAAAACTAAAGCTTAACCTAGATGGTAGAGAGAGAAAGGCAGTACTAGTGCAGGAAAGAATGGGACTGGAGGTGGTTTCGAAGTGAGGTTTTGCTAAGGTGGAAATTGAAAGAGTATTCCATAGTATTAGCCAGGGTTAACATTCTTGATACCGGAGAGTTTAAGCCGTAATTAGTCCGATGTGGTCTAATGCGAAAGAGGGCTGCAGACCTTAGATTGTAGGGGTTGACGCTAAGAGACATAAATTCAAGAAGCGCGGGGCAGTCTGTATGACGAGTAATCAGTTGGTGGAGCAGATCGGCAGTTTTGCGACGGTTTTCGAGAGACTTCGCCTTGAGTTTAAGGCAATCAGAGTAAGAAGAGTAGAGCGAAACGTTGAAAACTACGCTTGACAGCTTTCGATACGATGAATGTGGACCGCGTAATGAGGTGACCACACTTGGCTGGCATATTCGAGAATGGGTCTGACGAAGGTCATGTATAGAGATTTTGTGACATAGGGATTCGAGAATTCGTTGGACCAGCGTTTGATAAAGCCAAGCGCAGAATTTGCTCTACTTATAATATTACAAATATGGGAACGAAAGTTGAGCTCACGATCACAGATTACGCCTAAGTTGAGTAAAGATGATACAGAAGGGACTAATTCGTTGCTGAGGAAATAGTTTCTACGTGGATGCGGTCGACGTTTGCGGGAGTATGTAATGGATTGACATTAAGTGACTGACGTTAAGTTGGAGATCGTTTTTTTGACACCAAATAGAAAAAACTATTTAGGTCATCTTGAAGAGAGTAGTAGTCAGAGGGGGAGGAGATGAACGAATAGATTTTCATATCATCGGCGTAAACAGAGAGATGAGAGTTCATAATAATACGGTCAACATCGTTGATGGTAAGTACGAATAATTAATGGACCGAGGTGGCTACCTGTGGTATGCAACCGGGGGCAGGTACTCAACCAACTGCGCCATCCAGCTGTTGCCACTGACTCTAACTAATCACGAGTACAATCAGGGCAGTTTTTGGACGAAAACCAACAGGTGGAGATAGAATCGGAAAAGGAAGTTATCACAAACAAGTATCTTTATGGGGATAAAAGGTACAAAAGCTTAAGTTAAATTGCTAAGGTGATACTGCGTGACGTAACTCGCGCGCTGAAGTTCCGTCTGGGAGGATGTGGGATGATGAATGAAGCGATTTTAAATTATATTAATTTTTCTTATTTTGTCCTGAATTCTCGCGAGATAAGTGATACTAGGATATAATAGAATAAGAATGTGGGTAGACGTGCGGAAGCACGTCCCAGAGGGGAAAATGTTCCTCCTTGTACCCTTATCGTACTCATCGAGACCTTGTAATAGTAGTTTGTGAAGTCAGCCCGACATAATTATGAACCTGAAAAAGTTAGATAATCGGATGTTATTAAGTTATTGCAGGCCATGTACTCGTATCTTAGTTGGCTGAGGCTGGTGCAGTAGCAGAGACAGTGAGAAGTCTTTCCGCCACATAGCCGCATTCTCTGCGTTTGCAGTCATGGGATAGTCCCAATATTGTTTCGTTATATTTCAGATGGTAATGTCCCCTTAGAGCTCCGACTACCATCGTTAGTAGGCTTTTGCCACACTGTAGGAGTTTGTCGGTTTTAGTTATATTGATTTTGGGACATAGCATCCTAGTAGTCTTACACCTTTTGCTCGCTAATTCTAGAGTTTTATCATCCACCTTCTTCCTGACATCTGCCAGTTTTGGTTCAATCCATTCGATTGCCTGACTGTTCAATTTTTGGACTGTTCAATTTGTAGTCAGTTCAGTGCACTAGCATGCCCAATGAGACTTGAGAGCCAGCATTTTGAATGCTTCTAATGGCACTCTTTGCAGCGTTAGCTTGCATGTATAGGTCAAGTAGGAGTAGATTTAATAGTACCTCTATGCCCGCTGTCGGGGTAGTAAAAATTGCACCCGTAACAACAAGGCATGCTTGAGGTTGGTGGATTTCAGGGCGGCATGCCACCATACCACGCTGCCGTATGTCAAGATTGGCCTTACAATCGCTGTGTTCATCCACAGGATTGTCTTGGGGTTTGGGCCTCACTTTTTGCCGAATATCCTGTTACTCAGGTATAGGTCGTAGGCTGTTTTAGTTTCTAGTCTAGGACAACCCCTAGGTATTTCGCGCTATCCGCTAATTTGAGGGTTGTGCCTTCAATTATTAGAAGATTGAAGTGCGGAATGACCCTTTTGTTGGCACTCAGTTTTTTGTGGCTTGATCCCTAGGTCACAGGTTTTCGATCATATTAGGATGGCTCCTATTGCGTTTTCAATCAGCTCGCTAAGAGTCGGGAGAAATTTACCACGAGCTATGATCACCACGTCGTCAGCGTAGGCAACAGCTCCGGTTCCCGTTAATCTGAGCTCTTCTTGTATCTCATTACAAGCACCCATAGAAGAGGGGATATGACCTTCCCCTGAGGATTTGATGGATGAGTCTCCTAGGGTTGCATTTATGATTCTCTTGCTGAGTAGACTGTTGTGATAACTTGTCCCATGTTATGTTCATATTTCTTAATTGAATGAATGAGATCTTTTGGATCTACTATACTTTGAAATTGTTTAGTCCCACAACTGCTTAGCGCCAGCCTGTTTTTATTGATGTTGCTTTAGTATCTCCACTACTGGAACGACTCATAAAACAATGGCGCAAATTTATAGTCGACTTTAACTTTAACCATTTTAAGAGTTTAACTCCGAACTAGTTATACGCAACTTTAAACATAAAACCATGCTTTAACTTTTTGTCAAAAATAGTTACTTTTTAACGTGCCGCTAACTGGTTTCTACTTTAGGCTCTGAAATCGTGCAACTGCAACACAGAGCCTTAGTAATATAGTTTTTGTGATAAAATGCTGTGTTCTTTTAAAATGTATTTATTGTTATGTATATTATTAAACAGTATTTATTGAAAGTGTTGTCTTATGAAACTGCTATTCCAGTTGCTTCTGCAGTTTCGTTGATGTTCGTTCGCGGTTCTAATTGCTCCGGAAGACTCGATGGAGCTGTTTCTTCTTCCAAAAATGGAAGATGCCTCTCCTTGGCTATGTTGTGCAGCACGGCAACGGCAACAATAACGTTCTTTGCCGTATCTAGGTCCACTCGCAGTCGGTCTAAAAGTGATCGAAATTTTGACTTCAGTTGACCACTGAGACATTCAATCCGACTTCTCGTTGAAGTATGACTGCTGTTGTGACGATTTTCTTGTTGACTAGATGGATTCCTGACCGGCGTTATTAATATGTTGGAACATGGATATCCTGCATCACCAAGCAAGATTCCTTGATGCATATTTCTACTTGCTTCTAGCTTAGTTTTTAGACTACAATTGTTCCATATATTGGGGTCATCCAGGGGGCCACGGGACCTCGCAATAATATCGACGATTTTGCAATTTGCATCGGATACCATTCGGACATTAAGAGAATAGTAGCCTTTATAATAGAAAAATGCAAAAATAATAATAAAAATTTGTTTTTCGTGGGTAATTCTTTAGCTACCTTTTTTATTAATGAAATGTCCTGCCATTGATGGTCCTACACTTTTGGCTGGCCGCTTAATTTGCACATGCTTCCATTACCTTCGAAAATCTGGCAATTCGATAAAATTGTTGCTGAGTCTCAGTGTACTCTTCAACTGATGATGGGAACTTTATGAAATGCGGCACCAGCAAAGCAATTTGCTTCGATATTTTTTTTATGATTTTCCCTACTGTAGCCTGTGTCATTCCCTGAAGAGCTCCTAAAATGAGGTCCATTTCTAGTGAAAAAATGCAACGCTAAAAGTACTTGCAACGATATAGGAATAGGCAGTCCCCGATTATTCAGAGGTTCTTCTACATTAATGGTATGACTCAGGAACAGCACTGTGGTTTTGTCGAATCTATATCAGTAATATTCTCCATCCTCAAGCTCCTCAAATGGATTGGCACGATTTTTATAAACTTTAGGTTTGCGCATTAAATTAAAGTCTTCAAAAATAACGAAATCTTCATCTTCAAAAAACATGTTCACAAAATTCTTTCACTGAAATGAGCTTATATGTCATAAGCTTAACTCCACGTTAAATATTTAAAACGACGTTTCGGTTAACTTTAACTTTGTCACGAGGCGATAACGATAAAGTGGGCTTTATGTCGACTATACTTATCAAAACACTTTGTTACTTGCTATTTCAATTTTAAAGTCCACTTTTGTCGACTATAATTTTGCGCCAATGTGTTTCTGGTTTCGACAGTAGTCCTATTCTTCAAAAGTCAGATTGAAGTATTGAGACGCATCTCCGTCGGGGCATAATATGGGTGGCGCGTCGACTGTTGTATATAAAGCTCTGAGTAATGTGATCCATTTGATCTGTGTATTTTCATACATACCATATTATGTATGGTTTTTCGACCCATGCGTACCTTCAGAGCGCTTTTAACGGCGTTCACACCCTACTACAAATCGTACGACCAAAAAATGCCTTGTGTTCACACTTTACTATATTGACAGCTTGACAGACTGGATTCGTGAGAGTAATTTTAAAGTATTAACATGAAAAATGCGTTTTTTTTTTTTTTTATTCTTCACACTTTTCTTTGTACCGTGCTAAGGCTGACTAGTCTAGATCACACTCATACTAATTGTCCGGCCTGCGACAAATGGAGGGTCTGATCGCATTCGACAAGTTAATATCAAAAATCCCGTCAGCCGAGTCCATCCACAAACACCCAAGCGTAGAAGTCGACCCAACCACGTACCCGCTACGCCATGCCACGACAGTCACGTCCACCAATCTGTTACCATTCCGAAATTCCAAATGTCCCCAAGCTCATTATCCGAAAACACCAGGAAAAGTCATTTAATGCGTTTTTAATAATTAATTTTATATTTTTATTCTTAACAACTAAATGGAAAACTATAGACACTTCATATCTGTCTACAAAGGAAGGGCTTACTCAACTTCCTTCTTCTCCAATTACTACACACAACGGATTAAACTGTAACACATTTCGTTGAATACAAAGTAAAACAATCTCTTGTCCGGACAACTGCGCTACTATTTTTTTACTAACAAATATACAAATTTAATTTTGTATTAAAAAGATGGAAATAATACATTGAGGCGCACTGTTCTCTGCTGCGTAACAGGCATGATTATATTATATTGGATTAATAAGTAACTGTCGTGTTGATCATACGTTTTTTTCATTTTCTAGCTTTGTTTTATTTATCAAATGTTTAAAATAAATTACTATTACAAATTATTTAATAAAAAAATAATGCTTTCATACAACTAAAAATTATAACATTATCACGTACGGTTTATGCGTACGATGCGTTCATATTTCGGTTGCGTTTGTTTAATTGTAGACTCCTGTGTTTCATGTATATCTATGTATGGATACTTGCCCTAATTGATTGAATATATATTCGCGAGTGGAATATACATATTTTATTTAAAATTTGAGTATAGCATACATAGTTAAGTGCACATAGATTTGTATGTGCGGTCGTTCGTTCATTTTAAATTTAGGGGCAATTTTGATTGCGTAACAAGAGTGATACAATTGATTCGTTCAGTTTGTTTTTTTTTTGTGTTTTTGTTTGGTTACACCGCTAAGCAGAAGCTTATTGTGGATCGTATTTCTTAACAGTAGTTGAGTTTCTTATTGTTTAAATATTTTCTTTTGTTTCTTTAAATAAACTACGATATATGTATATAAATTATTAAGACCTGAATACAACTAAAGAAACCCACGTTTCTTTTTGTAGTCCTCCAAGTTGAGTGAGCGTTTCGGCGCTGTTTCATTCACCTTGGGTATAGGCTTTGGAACAACCGTCACTGTGTTAACTAAAATTAAAAAATAAATATATATATATAGTATACTCCTCTGGTACTCTACGATATAAATTGAACAAGACTTGACAAATAGTCTTAACTAAAACGGGAAATGCAATTCATATGCAGGGACGGCAATTGGCATCCGCGCTGTTGGAGCAGCGGACACATGCAGGTATTGATCTAATTATGATTGAGATCGGATATTTCTTTTTTATTGTTTCACCGTCGTGAAGATTTTTGTGTTGCTGGAATATTGCTTGCTCAGAACTCAATCAGAAATCTTTTCGACAAAGTGCAACAGCGATCCATACTTTGTTGGCAGACCAAGAGTGGCATTGGAAGAATTGTTTTGCGGTGGAGGTGTACCCTCACGATTAATAGGGTTGAGGTATAATATTGGTAACCCCACAACAAAAGTCCCAAACTCCGATCGAAATATGGACGAATAACGATGATTTTAAACATGATCATAAAGATCAATAATAGAAAACGGATGCCTCTCTGAAAAATACTGATTACTGATCTTATTCAACTTTGGACTAAAACATGTATTGTTGCTCCCGCAATGCATCAATTTGCTTATCATTTCAAAGTCCGTCAAATGGACTGATGTGAATTGCCATTAGGAGTTAACGTTGGATGCTATTCCAATTAGGGATTCAAGCGAAAATTGTCTCCAGAAAGATTGTACCGAAGAAAATTCCTCTCAGAAACACAACTCAGAAAAGAAATTATTTTTAAAACACACATTTGTATCTGGAATTCTTTGAAAGTATATACTCACCAGGCAAAGGAACATCTAGGTCAATATCAAAGTCATGCAACGAATACAGACTGTAGTCATTTGATTGTGGCTTTCTTGTCTCTTCTTGCCTCTTTTTGCCAGGAGGAGGTGGTGCCGGTATCATAAGCATAGGTTCTTCATCATCTTTCTTCTCCGACGACTTAAAGCCCATACGCGGTTGTGTAGTTCGCCGCGTAAATGGATCGGAAATTTTCATACCCTTATTAGCTCGAACTTCTTCCATGATTGCTTTTTCCGCTTCCTCAACGTTACGTTTTCGATTTCTATCGTTTATGTAGGAAATCAAACTGATACTGCTTGAACGTTTCTTGTCGAGCTCGGACGCTCTGGTTTCCAATTCATCGATTTGTGTGCCCAACTCTGCAGCTAGCTCATACTCTCCCCGTAACAGTGCAGCGTCACGTTCCTTCATTAAACACGTTTTTTTCATAGCGTAGTTTGTTGGCCCTTTCCTAAAGCGATTCTTCTCCTCGATCAGTTTATCCACATCCTCCTCCTTGAAGGTGTAGTTGAAGGCTTCTTTTACGTCACGTGCCTTCTTTTCCATAATTTCTATGGTTGGCATTTGAACATTTTGTGTTGCACAAATTTCACGCCATTTGCTGAATTCACTTTCGGTGAATTCCTGATTGGATATAAATTCCAAGCGAAACACTCTTTCCTGAGTGCCGTGTTTAAGTTTAAGTCCGCGGTTTGTTCGTGTCGGTCCGAGCTGGTAGATTTTTGCAGTCTCGACCACTCCGACCACTTCGGCTACTCTGTACACTGGTTTGGAGCCATTGTTACCGATGCTTATTCGAACGAAACTGTTCATCACAGTCTTCTCGAATGTGGGCAAATTAATGAAGCGTTCCATTTTGTACCTAGACAGCCGCATTTTATTCAATTCCTCCCGTGTCGAAATGAATACCGGTTTCTTTTCGGTTTTATCTTCGTCTTCAGATGAGCTGGAGGATTTGCTACTACTCGCTGAACGTTTTTCTGAGGGCTTTTCTTCTTCTTCCGATTCACTGCTTCCAGAATCGTCCGAATATATGTCGGAAGCTTTTAGCTTCACTGTGGATTTTCCTCCTGATACACTATCAAGCTCTTCTTTGTCCTCTTCGCGGTCTTTCTCGGCTTGACGTTTAGCCTCTTCTTCCTCTGTACATCAAAATAATTATATAAACAAGGATCTATTATATAAACGTCAATGAAGAACTTACCCCTCTTCGCTTTGCCCTCGCGCTTCGCTTTCAACAGAGCCATGGCATTGCTTCTCTTGTCGTCCGTTTTATTCATTTCCACATTTTTCTTGCGCTCCTTTGAACGTTCCTTCGGATCGAAGTAGTCCGTTGATGACATCATGGCTTCATCGTCGCTCTTTTTGTCTGGACTCGATATAACTGCTGCTGGTGGTGGGCTGGCTCTTGGTGGTACCACTTTTGGAATGACCGCTGGCACGGCCACAACTGGTTGAGGTGGGGGAGAAGGACTTATCGACTTGGGTTTCTCAACTGGAATTTCCTTTGCCTTCTTTTTTTTTTGTTTCTTTTGTTTTTTCTGCTTCTTGTCTTTCCTAACCTTATCATATGCTGCTTTCTCACTTCTTCGTGCCAGTTTGAGCTTTCTTTCGATCTCCCAACGTGTCCTCATCATGTCTCGCCTTTCGATTCGCTTAAATATCTCCGTTTCTCTTTCCTTCTCCGAGAGACCATTGAGCCGTGCACGATCCTCTTCATCTCCCATAAGATTATCATCATAACCATCATCAAATTCTGAATCGGAGCTGGACGACGAAGATGATGATGATGAAGATGATGAATCGCTTCCGTCGTCCTCGCTATCTGAAACTTCACCCTCTTCTTGCTCGGATTGTACACCATTATCAGGCTTTGCTGATGGACTACTACCACCGCCCTTGATATTGTTTACATTGTTCTCAGGTTTATCTTCCTCCTCATTCGGAGCATCTTCACTCTCATTATCGTCTTCCTTGTCCCAATCTTCTTCATCCGAATCGGAATCGGAACTTTTACTCATCTTTTTCGTACGTTTCTTCTTTTGTGCGTTTGGTGGGTTATTCTTACCACCTGCCCAATCCGAGTCAGAGTCCGATGAGTTATTAGTTTTCTTGCTCTTCTGTTTTTCTCCTTCTGGCTTCTTTCGTTTTTTAGCAAGTGATAGCAGTTCCTGGAGGAAAAATGAATGGATTTGAATTAATTCACATCCAAAGACATGTATGCATTTTTTGCAAGAGAACCTAATTATCATCTTATCAATCTCAGCGTCGATTCTGAAGAACTAAAAGTTCACAGGAATTGAAAGATGTGGAACTTTCAAGGAATTTTAGCTTTAGTAAATGTATGCAGAACTTCCCGCCAAAAATCAAAATTATAACTAACGAATGAACTAGCAACGGCCTTATGAATTTCAATAGTATTATTGATTGACGCTCACGGCATTCGAGTTTAAGGGTCGCTTCTGACATGACACAACATACATCTACTTACAGAGAGCATAATTTTAAAAACTTTATTTTAACGATTAAACGAAAACTGATGGATGGACTGATGGATAAACCAATATGACTAGGTAAAAATGTGCTAAGCTGGAGTAGCACGGTCTTGCCCAAGCCGACCCTGAAAGCAAACTTTGGTGGACTCCTGTGCGATACTTGTTCATCATGCCACCACGCAGGGTTTGTAAAAATCAACTCATCTCATTCAGTTATACTAATCGAAATCCATTGCGAACGGAACTATTCAAGTTATTTAAGAAATCAGTTTGTTAGAAAAATTAAAAGCGAAAAATAAAATATTCCGATGTGTTATTGTGGCAGCCATTTGTATAGGAAATGTCAAAGTCACTAACATCGAAGAAACCTCGCTGCTATTGCCCCACACAACATTTTGATAAATAGTTAGATTGCTGCCTGCACTAAATTATATAATATTCGTAACACAATTTAAATTTGCCTTGAATCCTTTTCTGATTGAAAAAAATATATATTTGCACATTTCTTTGAATACATACCGATTCTAAATCAGATTCAGAGCCACTACTGCTTGAATCTGAATCGATTAATGGTTGATTACGACGTTTTCCCATAATGTCTTCCTTTTAAATAATCTGTAGCTAATGTTTCCTGATGCACTGAAAACGAATTTATATTGAATAAATTTTGAAAAACCCTTGATTTGAATTAATTTTGTGACGGGTGAAGAAAAACTTGTGGCGACCGCCTATTTTTCTTCCACACACACCTCACAAGCTGGGAAAATATAAATCATTCAAAAAGTGTCAGATGGGAAATTTCTCGTTTCGTATGGGAATTCTTTTGCATTTTTTGTTTGATATTCTTTAATGTATTGATATTGGTTGCACTGGTTCGTTGATGTTTGAGGGAGTGCTTACATCTAACTGGGGTTCAGTCATTTTTTTGACAAGATGAAGTGTGTTTTTTTTTCAACTTCAAACATTTAAGACCATTAGATGAAATGATAAATACTAAGCACAGCATGAGATGATAGAAAATGGAAATAATATGTACCAAAAATAAGACCAAATTACTAATTTTCAGAGTGGATGCGTCATTTTGTTCAATAAATATTCTGGCATTTGTATCAAAATTCATGGTAATGTGTTAAGACCGCTTAAGCCCGCATGACACTACCTTTATTTCCGCATTTTTATTGCTCTGAAAATAGAGCAGTCCGAATAACTTACTACTGAAATGATCATTAAGTGTGAGTGAGTACGCAGTAGCCCCATAAATGTGAAAGCATCATAAACGCATACTGTTTTTTAAAAACCGTTGGAGTTATTTTTTAAACAATTCTTTATAAGTCTTTGTTATAAATAATAACGAAAATCTTTAGAGGAATTTTCACTATACTTCTACACCTTGAAAACTCCTAGTTTCCATTGCGGATTATTTGTACCCCGGCATTTATCGTTACACCAATACAAAAAAATTTCTATGCAGTACTTAGTTCAGACAATTCAGAGGTTATTTTCATTTTCAAAAAAAAACCCCTTTTTTGATTAGCTAAGATCATTACCACTCAAATTGTTTACTTCACAACCTCCCTGTTATGATGGGTAAAATAACCCACTTATCTGCTTTACTGGAACTCATGTTACCCATTCAAAATTATCACTCGTCAATGTTGGCTGCATTGCATTTCCACAAAAATTTCAATTGTCAATAAAAAAAATCAAAAAGTTTTCTCTGCCAGCTGTCATTACCTCACGAAAAATCTTCAATAAAACTTTGTAAACAACAATTTGCGTGAAATTCATTATTCTAAACCGGCAGCCGGTTATAATTTATCATTTCATTGGCAAAGTTTAACAAGAAAACCTTTTATTTACGTGATATATCCACAGTCAATTGGAAAATATCTCACCATCTTTGCGAAGAAAGATCCTGAGACCAATTCACCTGTCTCGCGTGTGCTCGAAGTTTGCCGTCGCCTAGCTTGACCAACAATTAAGCGTAATGAATATGGAGCTTAGTTTATTTCATCGCAAGAAAATCTTTCCTTAGTCGCCTTTAATTTATTTCTCTCCACGCACACACGAGTTTGTTTTTTTTTTCATTATTATTATTCTACCATACGTACACTTCCATCAGTGAAACAACTTCCTGTTTCGTCGTCCTCGTCTTCGTCGTCGTGTCCAGCCTTTGTCTTCGCCTTAATATTGCATTGTTTTTTTTTTAATTTGAGTTGTTTCTTTTTGTGGTGTCGTTCCACAATTTCAAGCATATATTCTTTGTTACAACTGTTACAACTGTAGAATCATAGAACTAAAATTATTTTAGTCAAAATCTGTTAACTGTAACATCTAAAGGTAGAACCAAGCATCAGTCTATCCCATCGAAAAAATTTGAAGAGTTATTATCTTCGCTCTTATCAAATAATTTTGATCACACTTTATTTTACTTGATTCCTGTTATTGTGTGTGCGTGTGATAATGTTTTCCAACGGTCTTCCTTGCAATTTGCCGTTTCCCAGTTGTCTTGGCGTGCCCAAGGACAGCGGAAGTGACGAACTGCTACCGGCTAACATGGGCAATCGAGAGCCGGTAATTCTAAATGTCTACGATATGGTAAACACATATAACATCAATTTTATTGTCTCCCATTGTGATTTCTCTTTCATTCTTGCAGTATTGGATAAATGAGTATACAACATCAATTGGATTGGGAGTATTTCATTCAGGCGTTGAAATATTCGGTACAGAGTTCGCGTACGGCGGGCATCCTTTTCCCTTTACCGGCGTCTTCGAAATCACACCCCGAGATCACGACGAACTGGGCGAACAGTTTCAATTTAGACAAAGTATACAAATTGGTTGTACTGATTTTACATATGAAGAAGTTCGTCGGATAGTGGAGGAACTGGGGAATCAATTCAGAGGCGATCGGTATCATTTAATGAACAACAATTGCAATCATTTCTCCAGCTCATTAACACAGGTTAGTTCAATGATCTGATGACACAAATATTCCAGTTGGCTTAATTAAATCTGGTTATTTTTCATACGTACACAGATCCTCTGCGGCCAAGAAATACCAAGTTGGGTCAATCGCTTAGCGCATTTCAGCTCATGTGTGCCATTTTTACAAAGGTGTCTACCAAGGTGAGTAGAAAGCGAATTCCAGTGCTTTTGTTTTGATGTGCTATAAATTGCAATCGTTATCTGGTGATTAAGCGACTGTTTTTTTTTTTTGTTTTTTAAATCGTACTCGCAAATATGAGTAACGTTCTATTTGATATTGAATGGCTCATCGAAAATTCGAATGATGATAAGTGATAGTATCTACACAAGCTATCTACGTCACAAATAAAACAAACGAATTTCGGTATCAATAGACCAGTTAGTTGTTGATTCTGTAGTCTGTGGTTGGGTATGGAGAAGTTCGTCGTTGCTTTTATTTACGCATTGGACTGAGAATTTGATGTTCTTTTTTACTAATTTCATGGCCGGTTTATGATTATTAGGTCTGCCACATCTTGGTATTTATGTTGCTATAAAATATTCTTGGCAAAGCGTGAGAAACAGATGTGTACAGGGAGTACCCAAACTACACTATAACATTCATTTCATGTTTAGAATGTAAACATTCACCATATCGTCTCAAAAGGCTATAAACGATTAATTTTCGAGGTTACGTCTGAGACTGTTCGTGACGTTATGCGAACAGGTTGATGAATGAATTCATGAGATTAGTCAGTATGATAATTTGTAAAAGAAATTTAACTGTATTCGAATGTTAATTGCTTTCGCCAATTGGTCTTCACTTGGGATCAAGAGCTTTCACCCGACGAACCACATGGACTTTATATGAGAATATGATCATCCACGTTGAATTATGTCGAATGTCGAATCGTTTTGTGAGCAGAAAAAGTGAGTAGGTTAGGTAAGGTTCAAGTGGCAGAGTTCCAAATTGAGTCCGATTTTGTGTACTGCATCTGGAATCACAACTGAAGGCGTCTGGCATAATTTTCTGCTTCAAATTATTAAGAGAGAACTATCGAAAGGGTACAGTTAGGGTAGACAATTTATAGAGACAAATTATTTTTCATGAGACCTCGTAACAACTACTCTTGCTGTGTTCCATTCACAGGGGTTGTATGAAATTAGGTACTCTTCAAAGCAAAGTAAAGAAAACAATAGATGCTAACTAGGAGTTCAAAGACATTCCAGGCAAATGAAATGAACAAACACAATGAATACTACTTTAAGGCGGGTACGAACGCCGATTACATTGTGATGCATTTATCCAGGAACTGTAGGAATAGCCGTGGCTTACCGATTGAAGAATCTGTGTATGGTTGTGAATTCCTAAAACTGATCATTTTAGAAACGACTTATTGACGAAGTTACCAATGGAATGAACTACAATTTTGGTGTAGCGGGCCTGAGTATTTTTTTTTTGTCGGAGGTTTTTGAACAACTGCTCCATTGTACTACCAGGCAGCAACCTACATTTAATAAAATTACATTGTATTCCGGAGGATAGCACCAGGCGCTTCTGTTATGAGGAGCCTACATCAGCACCTGATCCGAGCAAAGGCGGGAAAGTGGCAGAAGAAATGCTCTGCGGTGTCGTCGTCTTCTCTACAAGCGTCGCAGAGGGTTTCGTCGCTTAGGCCAATCACATTTAGGGTTTGGCGAAGGTGTAGTGGTCCGTTAGTACGCCGGTAGTCGTCTGCAGTCTTTTCTATTAAGAGATAACAAGAATGCCGCGGATTCCTTACAGACATTATGGAGCATGCGCTTGGTTTGTCTACATCGTGGAGAGTCATGCCACCTCCGGTTGTGATCTCGAGAAGCCCAGCCATCGATGGAAGCCCTAACCCAGGACGCGGTTAGTCCCAATGCAGGTTCGGGTTCTCTGATCCTTGTCTAGCACGTTCATCGACGATCTCATTTCCCTTGATCCCGTTGTGGACGGGGACCCAGACAAGTCTTCGGGAATTGAACTTGCCGATCCAATTTGGAGAAGACTTGCATTCTTGGGCTATTCTGGAAGTGGTTAAAGTGTTGAGTAGGGCCTTAAGCACAGCTTGGCCTTCGCCACAGACACAAATTCTTCGCCCCTTCCACCTATTCTACACAATATAGTTCGTGGACATCAGGATCGCATAGGTTTCCGCTTGGAAGATCGACGCAAATTTACCTAATGAGGTGTGGAGTCTAATGTTGTCGCTCTCTACGAAAGCGCCAGCGCCAGATCCCTCATTGGTCTTGCAGTCATCCGTGAAGATTCGAGTACATTCTTTTCCTAGCTCATATTCTGGCCAGAGCCACTTCTGAATGCAGGGTAAGTCGTCTTTGTATGTGCGTCGCAGCTGGATTGCTGGTGTCCTTGCGTCAGAAGGCGTATCCTGTGGTCAAAAGAAATGCGGTGCTCAAGGTCATCGAAACTCCAGTACGAGTTGTACCAAAGACCACATCTTTTTTAACGGAAATTGAGAGTGCACCCTATGATGTCACTAACAAGAGAGGGGCTACAGAGCATTGTCGCATAATACGGCATGTACTGCTTACTTGGATTGGAGTGTGTTTATCGAAGCGAACGTGAAAAGTATTGGCCCTCAGGCAGTGAGCATTAGAGGCACAATCTTCCAGAAAACATGCAACTGTTAGCATTCGCCGAGGCTTGTTGGCATTGAAATGAAAGAGAATGAAAGAGAAAGAGAATGTATGACAAATGATGGACACCAGCGATGATTATCTATATCAGAACGTCGTAACGGCATGGTATGACTTCGATTTCCTCCCCTAATTGTGTTGTACACACCTTCTTCGATGATAAGAGAAATCGTTGGTATTTTCTAGAAAAGAATTTTGTGTGTGATCACTAGTTCTGTTTACGTTCATAGCGATTAAAGAAGAAGATTCCATTGCGACGAGATCAATGCCTAAGGCTATATACATATGTATGTAGATCATATCGATTGCTCAGTTTCTGGCTCAAGGAATGTCTACCTAAAAATGGGTTCATCAACCTAAAGTGGCTCATTTGATCTAACCCTCTACACTAGTAAGACCCATTTTATTGTAGGGTGTTGTGAAAAAGGTGCATAATTAACCGGGGCCTCACCCTCTTTGATCGCAAATTTGAACTTGGCTTAGCACCGTAAACATTTACACAGATGGCTTAGGCTAGGACGAAGTTGATGAGGCCTATGTTTTAAATGCCACGTATTTAATGAGAATATCCTATAAAATGCCAAACTTAACACGTCAACTCGTTCAGACATTTGCAGAAAGTATAATAAGCAGTTCAATACACGCGTTAGTATATAATATTTCATGCTAATGATGTGTGGCAGTCGTGAAAGCCCATTTATGCTACCAAATCGTTTTGCTTTAATACGGACACGGACGGAAACAACTTTTTTACTCTATGCAGTTGTACCACTATAGACCATAACTTGTCTCTGTGAGGCTGTGGGATAACCACCAAACGTATCCAGGAAATAAACGAAAATACTGTTCCATTTTTCTCTACAGGAATAAGCAAATTGCCGACAAAGAATATATCTCAGTGCGCCATGTTTCGCTTTCAGCCCAGTTGAATTAATAATATACCATTACTTAAGTACGTTTTAAGAGTTTAATCATGCAATAATAGTCTGGTAGGGTGAGAAACACGGCAGTGCGCGAGGAACTCAACATTGAGCAGCTGCTTCTTCGAACGGAAAGGGCTATGCTTCGGTGGTTTGGTCACGTGGCATGAATGTCCCCATCATCACGACTTCCGAGGCGGGCGTCATCCATCAGATAGACGACCGCTTGGCAGACCCAGGACGACGTGGTTGGACCAAGTCCAAAAACTCGCCGGGTTACGCTTGGGCATAGCTCCTGATGAGTTAGAGTCGATGGCGGAGGATCGAGTTGCTTGGAGATCTCTCGTGCGTGGTTTACCCCCGCGACCCCTTTAGTGGATCATGCGGGTCAGAAGATGATGATGATAATAGTCTGGTTGGGTATACAAGACAAATGAGCTCTAAGTTTGTTGTATGAGGATGGCTACATATATAAGAATTACAACAGAAGGGATACATCTCGTTGTTCTGAGCGTCTGTGTTCTTCTTGTGGGAATGCAGCGCGATCTCTGTCTAGCTGCCTCCAGTTTCGCACACAAAGCTGGTTGAGGTCGTTCTCCACATATGTGCACCACTTTAGATGCATTCAGCTGTCAACATACTCAGCAATGCATTGTTTCACACTAGCCGACCGTGCTGAAAATATTAAAACAATTTGAAAAAAGAAGCGAACACAGTCAAAGTGTTCGACCAAGCATCAATGCACCCACAAAGATTGACTGTTTGGTCCAATATATGGTATAGCTGCATCAACGGCAGCAGAACGTCGTTATCGTCAATGGTTTCAGGTATTTTTTTTGTATAACCCATGCCATGAAGACAACTAGACCGCGACCAGGATAGATCTATTGTATCGAAGCCCAAATAAGTACTACTTCCCGTATGAAAGATAGTAGGTCCTTTGTAGTGGAATTCTTCAATTCCACTGAAGTTAGTATCCCCTATGGTGGATTCGTTTCCTTAACCAGATTAGTGCCCGACAGTCACACAAAACGTGTTCGGATGTCTCATCATTTTCGAGGCAAAGCCCACAAACGTTGTCTTGACACAGGTTTATTTTGTTAAGGTGGTGATTCAGGCAGCAGTGGCCAGTAAGAAAGCTCGTTAGCAATTTTATGCTTTCCATGTATGTATTTCCTTATAGGAATAATTTTCTTATATGATTCAACGGTTGGATTGCCTAAGATCATCACCGTTGCTCTGTTGGTCTAGGCGAAGTTTGTTTTCCCATTCGTTTATCAGCTTTGTAGCTGCTGTTCAATTGACATTACAGTACGATCCGGGACCTATGAACGCAGATTCCGAGCCAGACCTTGCGAGCTAATCCGCGGATTCGTTGCAATCTGCAATCCCCCTGTGTTTAGGGACGCAGCCGAGCTTGGTATGTATGGTCTCTGGCATGTAGAAATGTTAACCGGCTTTCTGTGGCCGGAACTCGACAACATATTTGAGGGTTTCAACAAGACGGCTCGAAGTTGTGGAGGAGACATTTTGGCGACACGGTCATCTCACAACAACCGTTCATCCGCGGATTATTTTCTTTGGGGTTATGTCAAGTACTGAGTCTACGCTCACGAGGCAACCGTTTTCGACGATCCAAACATTCGAGGCTATTACCGTAAGAACGTCACATGTACTGGACCGAGTAGGTGGACTTACAGAAAAATATGGTTCTCAAAATTCGCCGTTCGGTGTCGGTAATAACCGTTGGTCCCTTTCAATCGTGAGAGAAAATAGCACGCACAACACGAGTGGTTGTGTGGAAGCTAACCTGTAGCACCACCCACATTATTATATTGGACGGAGTTATCAAAAATTTAACCGACCACTTGACTCAGTGACGTCCAAGTCGAGGCGGGCATTTGAAGGATGTGCAATTCTATACAAAATGACATTAATGTAGCTTTACAATAAAGCCAAAATCATTAAAAAAAATCTTCTTTTATTTAAACTTCTTTTCTTATCGCTCTTATCTGGTCACACACATATTCCTAACATCTTCAAGTTTTTTCGACTCAGACTTATTCTTCAATTTGAGTTCGTTCACATTATTTTATACGTTTTGTTTAATTCAAGTTTCTATTTCTTTTGCAGAGAATGGCTTACACCAAACGCCTTACAACAATCGATCACAGCAATACAGGATCGAGATTCAGACACAAGTCCTCTTTGAGAACAGGTTTGAGAATCAACCCAAAATCGAAAATAATTATTTGATCATCATTATAATTATAGTTTACTTTCCATACGTATACATTTTTAATACCAACCAACAAACAAACAAAAATAATTCGAATACTGTAAAATAAATTAAAAAAAAAAATGAGAAACAAAATAAGAAGTACCAAAACAATTCTGAACGAACAGCTCCGTAATGATCTGCATGAATTAACATTTTGGATAGAAATTATTGAATCATTTATATATAAATGCATATATAAATAAAAGAAATTAAAACAAAACATATACCGAGTGAAAATAATAAATACAACACCAAAAATTCAGTTATAAGCGAGTGAACATATGTATGTACATATGTATATCTATTTCTAATCGAATTTTGTAAATCAATTCATTTAAAAATAGTCTCGATTTTGTCTTTTACAAATAATGTGAGTTGAAATTTAGTTTGATTTATTTTTCTAATCATTTATAGCAATTAAACAATCGCACATTAGTTTTCATTCAAAACATATTTTATACATTTACATAGTTATGCTACTCGAAACATATACACGTATGTACGTAATTTAGAGAATAATTGTCATGTTTTAACATTTATGTATTCATTTATTTTCTTGTTCTTTTTGACATTTTAACTGAAATATATTAGAATAACACACTTCATGTAAATTCTCTCTAGGACTGATATATATATTCTTGTTTTTTTTTTTTGAATTTACTTCATGTAAAAAAAAACGAAAATTTTAAAATGAAATAAAAGTTTAATGTTTCAATTAACACCATGTGGACTTCCAAAGTATCCAAAGTATTACATTTTTGGGTACAAACATTTTTATTTGTGTCGATTTTTTGACAATCTTTTGTGAAAGAAGAGATAATATTCTTTTTAATTCTTCGATTACAAATTAAACCTTAAAGATGCTTGGCAACCAGAAATCAAAACGACTAGAAGAATTGTGCAGCTGGTGTTACTGAGATAATGGGTTCGTTAATTACTGAAAGGGTTTGCACTAGATAATTTTCAATTTTTTTGGTCAAAAATGCTGATAAATATCGCATCGTAATTTCTGCTATCGACAATTTAAAAAAAAATCAATTCAAAAAGTTGTAAGCGTGTGAGGTTTAGCTTAGTTCTGGTGTATACATATAATCTCATTTTTCTCTTATGCGTGGCATGCGCTTCGAATCCATAAATGATCTCTGCATCAACACTTTTCTGGTTTATAAAACAAACACCAGAGAGAGTTTCCGAACAATCAAAATGCTTGCTATGCTCGCTTATGCAAATGAGAATGTTCTGAAGTTCATAATTTAGGACACGTGAGAATGGGGATTGTAAGAAAACTTTCTTCTAAAAATGTTTCGAAGCAGTGCTGTTGTTGCTATACAAGTTATTCTGCCCAGAAATGAAAACAATTTGAATTCGTATATGTATCACTTGTAGTAAACAGTTGGTGACACAAATGGTTGCTGTTCCAATTGCTCAGCATTTCTTACAAATGTTCGTATCATCTCAATTCCGCCCACTTCTTTTTCTGTTGGTGGAATGATTTCAGTATGGTCTAAGAGTCAATCTAAGAGTACCAATTTTGTACTGTTTATCATTTGCTTCTAGAAATACGACTTTGTCTAAGATTGTGTGCCTTTCTGTATGCTTCTAGTGTATGTTTTGAAATTTAGATTTCAAACTTCAGTCCATTCTGTACCACCTACGTGCATTTATGGCATATCAAACATTCATGACATTCAAGATTGTTTTTGGATAATGAACATGTAAAGATGGCAATGACTACTTTGGAATGTAAAACATAAGAACTGTGTCAGCTTATGATTATTGGTACATCAGTTTGAATTAACAAAAGATTTACTCAATTGAGATTTTCTAAAATTTTTTAGTTTACTATTTGGTTACGCTGTTTATGTGCCTTAGGTCATAAAGTGAATTGTATCAAAATTGCTTTTTAAATTTTAGCAGATCTTCAATGTGCTTTTATTCCTAATTTTATATGTGTCCTGTGCCATGTTAACACTTTCTGCAATTAATGTGCAATTCATTTGATTGTGTTTGCTGATCAGCTTAGTCTTTGCTTAGCTTTTTGTGGTTGTTGTCCAATCTCAGATAATGCAAGCCTCCCACACATTCAGTCATAAGAAGAGAGTTACTGAAAAACAAATGAGTGCTAAACTTTAACAGAATAAATGAAAAATTATATCGTTTAACATGACACGATTTTTCAGGAATTACATTTTAGATTTATTGTGAATTCCTATATATTTCTCTCATTTTCATTAAAAATATACTTAAGGTATTCGAAAAATCAACTAGTAGTTGAGACCTACATTATTTCATTTATAAATAAACATTGTTTTTTTTCAAACAAAGAAAAAAATATAAGTAAGTAAGAAAGAAAAAACGTAATACACTGCCCTTTAAAAAATATTTTTGTAAATTTATTTGTGGTTCTCAAATGATATATTCGTTGACAAAAACAAAAACAAAAAACAACAACAAATCAAGAAAATATATTTAAATGATAAAATTCATATTAGAGCACATGAAAAAAGTAAAAAAAAAATATATTGTAATATAGAATGAAAGATTATTAAATCGATTTGATTATTATATAAGAGAATATTCCGAATGAGTGTAAAATAAATGTAAATTTGAATAAAAAAAAAGAAGTTTCAACAGGAAAATAAACGAACAAAAACCTATATCTACGACCTATATGTAAAAAGGCAACAAAAACAAAATATTCCTTCCGTAAATGAATAATAATTCTTTCACTTTTCGCCAAATTCTTAAGTAAAGTTTAAATAAGGTTTGAACTAAAAACTATTTAAGGACTATGTGTTAACATTTTCCTAGTCAAATTTAAATAGACAAATAGAACAAATAGAATCTCATGTCGGGAATGTTTAAAGGGATTAACGTATTTAGTTCTGTGATGCTGATTAAATTTTGCAAAACTACACTAATTTTTACATGTTATAGATCACAGATTATAGTTCTTTATTTATGTAGTCGTCTTAACTTTTCCCCATGTAAATTTACTGAAAGCATATGATAAACATAGGTCCTAATCAAGATATATCTACTTTTGAAAGAATGTCTAAAACCAACGCTCGCTTAAAATCGACACATAATCCCTTTGGAATGGGCTTCATATGAACTGAATGATGTCCATTTGGTTAACTAAATCTATCAAACATTTCATCCCGCAGCCGGATTTATAAATATCGGCTATAGGTCGAACTATTTATTTGTTGAAGAATTGAAATTTATGAATAATCATCGATCGCGTCTCCAATCAAATCAGCCTAACTATATTGTGTATTCGTTGCAACTTTGCAAGTGTAGCCATAAAAAATATCAAAATTGAAACCATATCTCTTCATCCTGCGTCTGGTTGTCTGATTGTCAGGACGCCTATTGATCAAATTTCAATAGGACTCTTGTGGGTTATGTGCGTTTTCCTAAACGAATTTGTAGTTTCCTAGAAGCTTTTCCCTAGTTACATCAAGTGATGAAGAGATTCGAAGGTAGTGGAAAACAGTTCCACAGAGATGTCATGCATCATTTACTCACTTGATTGAAGATTATGCAATGGTAACAGCCGTACGCATTGAGAAGGATGACAAATGATGTGCTAAGTTTCGGTTTGACTTCCACCGTTAAACAATGCTTTGTTGTATCTCTGGTATAATTGTATGTCGTCAGCGTAGATGTGATGTTTGCAGTTTTTAATGCTCTCAGAAATATAATTTATAAACAGAACGATTAGTATTGGGCCCGGGACAAATTCCTTGTATTCTTTCACAAAGATACGATGCCAAGAGTTTCAATACAGAAGCCTAGCATTTTTTTGGAAGCTTATACAGTGAAATGGAGTCGTTAACTGAATCAAAACCCTTTGAAAAGCTTACAAAACAATCGCCGACGTCATATCTCTGTCGAGATCAGAGTGAATATTGTCTATATATTGTTTTAGGAGTGTCCCTATGCCTGCTGCGAAAACCTGATTGCAGCTCGTCACAAGATTGCGTTTTTCAGGAGATCTTATTATATTTTTAACACTGCTAAGAAAGGGAAGATAAGGAAGGGATATCCGAGAATTAGTCTGCCAGGCCGGTAGTGAGTATTTTGGTGGAGGCCTACTGGCTATCGGTCTGTTTTTTTGAGTGGTGCATGTATAGGAAAGTAAAGAGCGTTTGTTTGCAGTACCCTACCAACAAAAGGAGTTCAAGTCTAAGTACTGTTGTTGAATGACAATCCACAAAGTAGTTTTATTTCGCATAAAGTGGCTGAGACTGGGAATGTGATTGCAAAGCAAGGAATTTCTTTTCAATTATGTACCATAGTGTATTTAGGCAATCGGTACTGCAGTGATCAATCGGTTGCTTGAAAATGCATATATTCAGCTAACTTGAGTACGCTTCCACACCCAATCACCCGACACAAATATGAGAAAAGAACTATCTAGTTCCAGTTTTTCTTCGAACAAATGTTTCGTCTGCGTAAAATTGTTATCATGATAAGGTTCTAAATAGAAAACAGCGTGCAGATAAATTATACACATACACTAAAACACTTATATATACATACATAGAAATTCAAATAAATACTAGACACATAAACACAAATAAATATTTTCTAAATAAGAGTTACCCAATGCAGAACTGATTAAGAATTAGAAGAAAAACAAAAAAAAAAACAAAAAATAAATTAAAGAAGTATATCAATCACGTAAAGTAACACTCACTCCATGCATGCATGCATACGTATATTTATGTTTGTATGTTTGTACATTATATTCTAACAAATTGTAAGTTTCCTTCTTTCGTATTCACATGCATACATAAGTACATAAATTTATTTAATTTCATACAACGATCCACAAATGAAGTCTCGATTTTACACTAGCAAATGCATTCGGGAAAAAAGTATATACACTTCATTTTAAAAACCAGCTTGATTTTGTCATACTGAACTAAATTAAAATAAAAAAAAATGAAGTAAGACTATTTCTAGAGAAGAAATGAATATTCTATTAGATAATTAAAATAGGATGATAGTAGGTTTATAGATGCGGGGTACGATTTGTACAAGATTTCAATATAAAAAAAAAACAAACAAAACAAAAAAAACTGAAAACAATAAAAAATATCGTACGTGTAATATAAGATTAAACAAATTCGTTTATTAACAAATGATAAAGTTTATTATATTATAGAGTATACAGAAAATATATATATATATATTAAATATGTAATAAAATACAAATTTTATTATTATACAATTATTTATGTAAAATAAAAGCGTTACTAAAACAATACATGATTAAAAAAAATGAAGCAAAAATATACCTTAACTAACATTTAATAAAGAAAACTATGTAAAATAAAAATTATATTCTAAACTTAAAACTATGATTTTTTCTTTTTCCTTTAATCAGTATTTCCTTTAATCAATTCCAAAGCTTACAAATTCGAACTTTGAAAAAGCTGAAGGTTAGTTTTGGATGTGTAGTGGTTGAGGTTAGGATGTGCCAAACCGAAACTTTCTTAAACCGAGGTAACCCGACTTGACTCGTTGACTCAAATTGAGTACAACCAATATTGTTTGATTTATCCTTTTAGTAACATTCAAACTGATTGAAACCCAACTCGGGTTAACTTGGAACACTATTAGTAAATATAATACATTCACTATATACCAAAATGAATATTCTACTATACGCTCAATTCAATTGAGAATTGAGAGTTGACATTGAGCTTGAGACTTGAGAGTTGAGACACCAACAGCGTTGCCGGTTATACATCAATCGAAGTGTTTTCCTTCGTTTTCATAGACAATACTACGACACTTCCCAAAAATGCTTCTCATTTTGTAGACTTTATAATTTCCCTCTCAATCGGAAAATTGTATTATTCATCAATGAACTCTTCCATCAAGTAGCCAAAAATCGTATAGGTACTCGATCACATCCATTCGATGACTACATCGATAACTGCATAACTAGTCTTAGTTTAACATACAAATCTCAACTTTTATAATAACACTTCAGTTTTCAGCAAAATACTTATGTTTCATTAAAAAAATGGCAAACGGCAACGCTGGATACCAATAACCCTAGAAAAAAAAAGCCCATTGGTCATAGTAAAACGCAAAACAGCCAAACACAACTTGTTACACGAGTGGAAGAAGAGCAGGTAGGCCCCGTTTGAGTTGTGACATGAGTTGTGACCCATACTCCTATCCTTAACTGTATCTTAAGAATCAAAACCAACCAATGCCGATTACCGAACTCCAGTTGGTATTGAACGGGGCAGTACAACCCTAATTGCACAAAAACAATGTACATGTATATGAGCAATGTGCTCACTTCACACCGAGTCGAACCGTTTGCAATTTTGGTGTATGATATTCTTTTCGTTTTAGTTTCGGCAACTCGGTTTGACATAATTTCAACTCGGTTCAACTCGGTTTGGCTGTAACTCGGGTTGACTCGGTTTATCAACCCATCTGTAGTTTAGATTGTTCCTGGCACATATTGTTCCATATTGCTCATTAATGCAATAAGTTTGTACAACAAACAAAACAAGTGAACAACATTTGTATTCAAAATTGTTTCATTTATTGTCCAACAGTATTGATTATTAAACAAAATTATATTCACTCGAAATGGCTGCTAACTTTCAAACATGGCCATTGGGTGGCGCTTACGGTTTTCATGGCGATCGTCGACGCTGCTCTGGACACAATTGTTGTAAGGCAGCCAATCTTCTGCTGCTATTAGCTCAAGAGTGTTGACGCTGATTCACTTTTGCAAGGTTTTGGCTTTGTGCGATGGATCAGAGACCTGTTGGGTGCAGTGTCCATCCTTCACAACATCCTCTAGCATGATGGTCACGCTGAATCCAAACAACTTTTGCCGCTTCCTTAGATGAAGTGACAAAGACCTTGTCATTTTGTTTATTGAAAGCTCCTTCCACCGTACAAATTTTCTAATCCGAAGATGTCCTGTGGACCGGCGATAGGCGTTCATGGATCTGGTTGATGTATCCAATCCCCTAAAACAATCTTCTCGTTCAGTAGGGGATCACGAACTGCATTTTCTACCGCTGCTACCGTTGCGTATACGTTTCCATGGTTTTACTAGGCAACTTTTAAGGAAGTTTCTGCGCAAAATGTTACGTATACGCCTCAATGCCTTTATTGTGCCTCTCTTAATCCTTAGTTGAGTGCATTTAGAAAGTCAAAGGATTCTTGTCTTTGTACAATATTTAAAATCAAAAAAGCTATTATGTATAATATGGTAGGTATGTAGAAGTGGTGGTTCGGTGAGAACCTAATAAGCACTTTTAATGTCACAGCCGTGTGGTGTAGAATTGAGATCTAAATCCAACCTGAGGAATTAAGAAGGACATTAGTTTCCTAATATCATTTGTACAAATCTCATCAAATGAGTTGAAGAAGGGTATGTCAAGCGTTCGCTGTCTAGCTCTAGCAAGAGCCGGACATGTTGCAACTGCGACAATGTGTGTTGTGTGGGATACCTTGTTCTGCGGCACGATCTCCTGTCGACCAACAATCTAGCGATATCATGTCTAGTTCGCCAAAGGAGATCGTTTGTTTTGGATCGTTTTTGTCAGTCTGTCCCATCTGTTGCCAGTCTGTCCCATCTGTTGCCAGTCTGTCCCATCTGTTGACAGTCTGTCCCATCTGTTAACAGTCTGTCCCATCTGTTAGCTACTCCAAGGAAGTGCGTTGAGATATTAGCCTTGACTGCTTGTATTGGGATGTGCAACTTCTACAATATAGTAATTACATACATATTTTATTAATATTGTTTTGTTAGTCCCAACTGACAGAATGCGTTCCTTGAGAATTGATGGTTGAGGATAGGTCTGTTGGAAGCCACAACCATAACAAAGTCTACAGAGTGACAAGATAAAAACAATAGGAAAATAAATTCAAATATAACAACAACGTTGTAAGTTATAAAATGGATTGGTGTCAGTCACATGATTGCGGCGGGCAATTGACGAATGCTCAACGTGAGATTCTGTCGCCAAATTTGTTCTCTAAAACAAAAGACGTTGTGTTCACTTTTGAAAATTGTTATGTATTTAACTATTTAAGGGTAGATATTAATGTATAGACGAAATGCATTATTTTTCCAACAGATAGTTTCAATATATACTATTCATAATATACTATTGGACGTCCACTAAGGCCCGGTGCACACATGTGTTATTTTAAAGCAGCGGAGTTTCTTTTACGTCTTACATTATTCACAAATAAATTGAGTGGTGCATATATACGTGCGACCACGCGGCGGCATTGCGCATCGTTCTTTCGGGTAAAAAGACTAGCTTGTTTCCACGAGATCGCTGCTTCACCACAGACGCGATTGCGTCTTTCAGTACATTGTTTGTTATTGAGCAGTGCACACATGCGTGATTCTGCCGCTAATTAAATTCGAAAGAAAAATGTCAAACCTGGAAGAATTTGATTTGGAATTGTTTATTAATGCGACACTGCAGCAGCATCGCGCGTTTTAATAACGCATGTGTGCACCGGCCCTAAATGGCGTTAAGGTGCTTCGATTTGGTACGTAGAAAAACATCTCTGACAGTTTTGTGACTGGTTGACAAAGTTTTATTTGAGTGTCAAAGATGGACACCAGACCTTCTTTGACAAAAGCAAAAACGTAATCCAGGCCGCTGAAAACGTGATTAATTTTTAAAACCCTGATGCTGGGACAAACGTTCCGATAATTTCGAAGTCAAAGATGCATTTTTCCTCCATTTCCGTCCATAATCTGCCTCGAGAGACCAGAGCACAAATATCCAAATAATTTTATGCATTTAGTGGATTCAAGCATTTAGTATAATTTAATGCTGAATGTGGAAAGAGAATTATTAATTCGAACACAGCTTTCCAAGATGTAACCTGAGACGTTCCTTGCAAAATAGAAATATACTATGCACGAAGTAGAAGATGATTGAAAAGTAAGGGAAAAGGTTTTTTTGCTATTTACAGAACGAATAATTTATTAACACAAATATTTCAAAACAATTTCGGTTGAAACCATCATCACTGCTGCAGAGGTTGATTTCCACTGTAAAAGATTGCCCATTCCAATTCCTCGAACGATGGGATGTACCAGGTCTGTGTGGCTGGAGCATACAACTGCTGTGGACACCAGTGTGCTGGTGAAGCGTGTCGAAACGAATGGACGTTGCCACTCAACGTTGGTTCGGCGTTTCGTAGCCTACCTGTAGACTCACCAACCGTTAACGCCTCAGCATTAGGATGCAGTCTCCAGTAACATCCTCGCCCCGGATCATCCATTGGTCTTGGAACCTTCACGAAATTCTCGTTCACACTTAGAGTGTGCCGTACCGAGTTTTGCCAAGAATCCTTATTGTTTCGGTAGTATGAGAAATTAGCCTCAATCCATGAACAAATCTCGTTCAGTGTGAGAAGCTTCCTCGGACTGCTACGAATCGCCATAAAGATCAAGGCGCTGTAGGTGACTTCGGGTCTATTCTCACCAGGTTCGGGTGACTGCGAACTATTTGAGACAGGGGTTGTGTCTGCCAGGATGGACTTAATTGAAAAATCGGAGATGGGAGCCATTTCAAGAACTGACTGTAATTTTAAACTGGGATGTGACAACGACTGTGCAACGGAAGTAAGTGGTGAACTGATTTCACTTGCATACAGCTTGAGGTATTTATAGCGCTTCGTTCAGATGAGGAAATTACGTAGATTATTGGAAAATCTCAGGAATCCTTAAGCTCCTAGTTTAAGTTTACACAATCCTTCCTGATCTGCGTCATAAAACTTTGATTTCCGTTGTACACAGTGCATGAGGCAACATCCCTCGATTCTTTCGAATCGAAGCCTATTCCAGGTAGAAACTTGCGATACCTGAAAATGACTTCGTTGAAGGTGGATTAAATTTGAAATAAAATTAATCCTGGGCACAGTAATTATTTGAATCAGTTTTGAACTGTATTGGTGTTTCCAAAGTTGAAAGGAGACAACTTATGTATTACTCAATGTTATGGCATAAGTTCGATGTGCATTATGGTCAAAATGTAGGGTAAATTGATTGAAGGTTAAAGACACATATGCTCTCGTCTACAACTTAGCAATTTAAGAAACTGGTGTATATTTGCATTCAAATTAACATTATATCACAATGCGTTGTAAGCATTTTCAATAGACAAGGCTTACATTAGAAGCTGCACTATTCCCTACCTAGATAGTTGATTTTGGGAGACATGGGCCTGTGCATCCAAGGCAAATTTGTTGATCAATGCAGCATTTGGTAATCTACGCAGCGGCTTCTATGTTCGCCACATGCAGCCGGTGAACAAGCGGAGGCTACAAGGCAGACATTGCTCACAAAGAGAATGTTGTTCCCATCGCTCAAACACTATACATTAACCCCTATTCTCTTAGGCAAAGTGACAAAATGTCACGTCAGGAATGTATTCTTGAAGCAAGTGAGGTGACAAAAATCCATACTAATTCTCACCCCAAGAAAATTCAGTCAAATAACATCACTCTCCATTCGGTTGGTGTATTTGGTAAACATTTGCAGCATTTGTAATGTTTTTTCGATGTCTTTGCTAATATTTGTAGTTTTAGAATGCTTTGTTGCAGAACTTGGACATAGGAACTACACAAGCTTAAACCTCAGACTTTGATAATCAACCATCCCAAGTTCCTTTCGACAATTCCAATCTAGGTTTAAAGCTACATATGTAAATGTACATATGTATATAGTAGTTTTTTCATAGTTTTTGGTGTTAATTAAATATCTTGTGATAATGGTAAGTGGTTTTTATTCAATAAAATTGATAATCTTAAAGAAAATTAAGAGTGTTACCGAGCAGGAAAGGATCGTATATTTTGTTTTGTCCTCATTGACCTTGAGACCAGTTCGATTCGCCTGTTCTTCAATCGCCGTAAAAGCCTTCACTACGGCACGTTGAGAACGTGCGACGATGTCGACGTCATCTGCGTACCCCAACAGTTGGACCGACTTGTAGAAGATAGTGCTTTCCGTGTTTACGTCTGCCATTCGCACTATCTTCTCCAGTACCAGATTGAAGAAAGCACACGACAGCGCATCTCCTTGCCGAAATCCAGTGCAAGTTTCAAACGGCTCGGAAATCCTTGTGCCGAACTGCACGGTGCGTAGCGTATGTGTTAGCGTGGTGCGACACAATCGGATCAGTTTTCCCGGGATCACGAATTCGGCCATGCTCATTCATACATATGTATATATTTCAGGTTAGCGAAGGATGTATTCTGGGAACAAGCAACTGCGAATGATTTTAATACCAACATTTTCTGGAAACAGGAAATTGTCCCAAATGGATTACATTTCAAATGACAGAAGAAAAAAGGCAAAGCAAATTTTCATTTTTGAAAAATAAAAAATAAATATGATTGGATGTGTTGAACAATCTCGCAATGGAGTTCAGTTTTGTTGTTTGTTATTGAAAAATAGCCAACAACAATTATTAAAACACGTGATGTTCAGTTTCAATCTATGTACATAATGTACATATAATTCAACTGAATAGAGCATATTTTAATATTTGCCGTATAAACAAGTAAAATGATGAGAACTGAAATGACCGGGGTGCTTTATACATTACATGGAGGGCCGCAGCCGACCAATTTTTCTTCGGCCCGTTTACAAAAATTCTCAATTTAATTTTTCTCGAACTATTAAAACGTTTAGCAAAGGCAACATTCATAAATTAAGGATACCAGATACTCAAATTGTTGTCTCGTTGTAGTTTTAACGCTTAATGTGAACCTATCAACAACAAATATAGATTCTAAGTAACATAATTATTCACCGTCCTTCGGTGTCACCCACAAAAATGCATGTGACAAAATCTCTAAAATTCTATCTCACTTTTTCACAAAATGTGACTAAGGGATTAAGGGAATACACAAAATCACATGTGACAAAATCTCTAAAATTCTATCTCACTTTTTCACAAAATGTGACTAAGGGATTACGGGAATACACAAAATCGTCGGGTGTGTGCCAAACATCACATAAAGTTACTAAGAGAATACAAATTTGTCGCAGTGACATATATTTGTGGGTGACATACTGATTTTCTCCTATTTATTACTGAGTCCTTTTACTATAACTTTCTTTGAATTCAAACACATAAAAAATGCATTTATTTATTTTACTAACAAGATAGAATTAAGACTTGATCATTCCAAATCAGTCATGCAGTCACCCTACCTAAGACTTGGCCCCCCTGTATCTATATAGGGCATCACAACCCGTGAACATAGTCAACATCCCAAGGGTTTGTCTTATTGAGGGATTAAGCCCAAGCTTGTTAAACTTTGTCATAACAACCTGCCATACATCCTAATTGAATTTTCAGTCAAACATTTTCGTTTGGTTGATGTAGCATTCAGCAAGATAAACAAATTGCCTCTATGTGCGGTTACTTATTACATCAAAATCGAAAAGGAAGCTCTGCCATATAACATACCACCACATCATATGTTATCATATGTTGTTATGTGCAAGATATTACTGTAGAGCGAGGGAATTTCACCACTGTATTGGGTGTTAATTATTTCTGAGACAGCATCGGTTAATCTCGGAGCCAGCTTGGATTTAATTATTTTTCTCCGTTTGCAGAAGCATATTTCAAAGTCCTACGTCATCCTAGACGAGATAATCATCACAATCCATTGACATTCGTTGAAATGTTTAATGCAACCCAGATCAATTTAATTTCGGATCAAGCACGCAATTCTCAGGTATCACATGTTAATACCTGCAACAGGTGATCTCGGGATGCACAATATGTGTACAACGGAAGTCAAAGTTTTATTGCCCAGATTAGGAAGGCTTTACCAAACATTAATCCATAAGCTTACGAATACCTGCGATATTCTCTGAAATTCCATAATTTCCTTTCTTGAAGGAAGCGCTATAAATACCTCAACCTGCATGCAAGTGAAATCAGTTCACCTCTTGCTTCCGTTGCACAGTCGTTGTCACATCCCAGTTTAAAATTACAGTCAGTTCTTGAAATGGCTCCCATCTCCGATTTTTCAATTAAGTCCATCCTGGCAGACACAACCCCTGTCTCAAATAGTTCGCAGTCACCCGAATCTGGTGAGAATAGACCGGAAGTCACCTACAGCGCCTTGATCTTTATGGCGATTCGTAGCAGTCCGAGAAAGCTTCTCACACTGAACGAGATTTGTTCATGGATTGAGGCTAATTTCTCATACTACCGAAACAATAAGGATTCTTGGCAAAACTCGGTACGGCACACTCTAAGCGTGAACGAGAATTTCGTGAAGGTTCCAAGACCAATGGATGATCCGGGGCGAGGATGTTACTGGAGACTGCATCCTAGTGCTGAGGCGTTAACGGTTGGTGAGTCTACAGGTAGGCTACGAAACGCCGAACCAACGTTGAGTGGCAACGTCCATTCGTTTCAACACGCCTCACCAGCACACTGGTGTCCACAGCAGTTGTATGCTCCAGCCACACAGACCTGGTACAACCCATCGTTCGAGGAATTGGAATGGGCAATCTTTTACAGTGGGGAGCAACCTCTGCAACAGTAATACAAAAATTGGCAAAATAATGATGTCAAGCTTGAATCTTAAAATTTTTAAATATTGTTTATAATAAACTTCCAATTATTTATAGTGTACATATGATTTGTTTGTTTTCCTTATTGCACTTTATTTCATTCATTACCCATGGCGTAGTGTGCAGGTGCATCAACTCCTATGTTTGAGTGTCCTGGCAGCGAGTGATTTGGTCGAATGAAACCAAAAACAGTAATACCATATTCCTACAGAATGAAATTGCGAGATTTCATCAAATTTCTCTAAATCTCCTAGGCTCTGCAGGGTGAATTTCAGTTCACTTTGGTGTTTCTTTTTTAATGTCAAAACAATTTGGGGCACTCAGCCAGAGGCAATATTTTCAATACATAGAAATATTTTTAAGTATTAGTTCCTGTCAATATTAGTTCTTTTCAAAATTGATAGCTAATGACATTTGAAAACAGTCACGTCGGTGGGAACGGCATATTGAGGTTTCAATAAGAATTCGTCCAAATCACGCGATTTTGGTCCGGTGAGAAGATGGTGAAAGGCATATTGCTGGCAGCAACTAAGCGAAACTCTGATGATGTTTGATGGTTTGAAGATGTTTTACTTGGTGAATCTCATCCACACAATAAACGCGCGATAACATCACCGCAGGTGATTAGAAGTCGTAGGTAGGCCTAATGGTCTAATAGGCCCGCTGTGCCAGTCGAAAGTCTGAGCTAAAATTCTGCCTATGGAAGATACTTTTCCTTAACCATATTAGTGCCGGATATTCGCACAAAATGTGCTCAGAAGCTACTTTCTCTTCGAGGCAGAGCCGACAGACCTTGTCTAGACACAGGTTTAAATTGTTAAGGTGGTAGTTCAAGCCACAATGGCCGGTAAAAAAGCTTCTTAGCAATCTTATGTTTGTGTCCAGAGACCCAGCCAAGTTTCACTTTGTTGTGTCTGGCAAGGGATTGTAGAGCGGCATAGCAACATTTGACTGTTTTGGAGTCCAAAAGGTTAGACGACAGTGTCTTTTGTTCTGACTGTCTGAAAATCAGTATATTAGCCTTTTGGCCTTGGGAAGGTTTTTTTCTGTAGCAGATATCGATGGCGTTGATATTCTGTTAAAACACTGTAGGATTCGACCCCATTGGTATGGAAAATGCTTGTGTTGGGTCCAAAGACTCCTGCTCCCCATTCCGGAATCCATCTTTCATCCGTCTGTGTAACATACCAGATTCTTAGGGTCTTGTGCTGGGCCACCATTATCCGTAATATCCGGCATTGTACAAAACATGTCTCTATTGGGGATTGAGATGAGTATGCCGAGGTGACCTGTTAAATTATCTGGTTTATATTTGCACTCACGCTGCAGTTTGATGGCATATCTATCAGCTATCTTCCTAATGAAGATTGGTAATGGAGTTAGCCCGACTATAGCTTCTAGAGCTGTTGTGGGGCAGGTGCGCATTGCACCTGTTACACCTGTAGACAAGGAATATGTTGTAGTCTCTGCAACTTATTTGCCGTCTTTAGTTGGAGTGTTTTCGGCCACAAAACATTGGTTGTATATGTAATAATGGATATCGCCATCATTGTGTACAACCAATGAGTGATTTTGGGTGAGAGACCCCAAGTCATGCCGTATAGACGGCATGTCAGCAATGTTTTCGCAGCATTTTCTCCACTTAGCCCGTTCGGATCTTCCCAATTCCGAGTTGTATTCTGTGAGGGCGAACCTATATTCGTCCCCCCTCTTCGTTTTCTTTGCAGAATTAAAGAGTTTTCTTACTTTTTTCCTGAGAGCCGACAGTTGAGCGGTGTCCTGATAGAAATTAAGCAATATACTATTAAGCTGAAAAGCCGCTTCGTCTAAGTCTTCGATGGACTAAATAGACGTGAGAAGTATTTGCTTATTGGAGAAGACAAGTTCTCGAAAAAGATCCAAATCTCTGTGTTTGGAGTCTTGTTTGGCGGCAGCATGTGAGGTTTGGGCAGGTATGTCGAACCTGATGTGTTGGTGGTTAGTTGGCATGGTTGGCAGGCATGGTTCATCTGACACATGTCAATTGACAACACTGATGTTAGTGCTCGAAGCGCCGGCCTCGTTGCCGGGATTTTTGGCGGGCGTGACAAACTTCGTGTTGTTGCTATCACTAGCATGCACAATGGCGCTGCAAGTGGCACTGGTCACGTTGGGAGGTTTGTTGGAGGTTGTGACCACGTTCGTGACCCTACTACCTCTAGCATAACCAGTGTCGCTGCAGGTGGGGGTAGAAGGTGGTGGGTTATTCGCATGAGTTGTAGATTAACCGAGTTCGCTTTTTTGGTTGCAATGATCAGTTTGACCTGACCGAAGCGATAGCATACCTTGTTGTGCAGGCTGCTGAGTACGTCATCTAGGACGAGTACAAGATGGAGGAGTGCTCCTTCATTTCATGCTTCAATAGAAGCCAATATTTTTGTGTTGGGGAGTTCGAGGCTCTGTGGAAAGAACCCTCGGGGGATTTCGGCAAAGATCCTTCTTCCACTAGTGTTACGTTCAGTCCACTTTTTACTTTAATTGCATCAAAGTTGTTTCTCATCCATTCAGCAGTAGCACTGTCCAAACAGATGAAAATGAGCCATCCCGTCTTGAGGTTCGAACCTGAAAAATGTGTCCACATGTCTTTGTTCTTCAGGTCGATGGATACGTCTATTACGGCCGCTTGAAGCAGAGCCATTTGCTCCGTGGACAGCGGTACTTTGGTGATGTCCATCGGGACAACACATAACCTGACAGCGGTGGCCACATGACCAAAAGTGGGAGCATTCAGCGTAGGTGCTGCCCTTGCTTTCTTTTCTGCTGGTGCCATGGGAGGATGATCCTCTGACCTTACACTTTTTACTTCTTTTACAGGGTGATTCGCCTCTGCGTGTGAACAGTTTACATCGCCTATTCTCGGCAGAATTCAATTTAGCGAATTCGCCAGGGGCTACATGCAGGTCATCGAGTTTCCTCCCAATGGAGGAGCACCCCGATTTGCTTGTGGCAACATAGGAGTAGACGAAGAGGTGTTAGAGTCAGTGTTAGCTGTTCAGTTGTAGTATCAACAGACAAGAGGCGTGCCCTTATGGCTCCTTCCATCTTGTCAGCCAGCTGATGTAGCTGTGGTGATGGTGGCCGAAGATGTTGTGGCCGACAGATGCTCAACAACGCCATGACTGATATTTTTTGCTTGCTCAACAGCAGGAGCAGTAATAGGTGTATTGAGAGATTCGCCATTCTCATCTTTATTTATTGAGTTAGAAATTTTGATTTCTACGAGTATTCGGAAAATGCGCATCACCCTGGGCAGGCTAGATTAAAACCGAAGGTCGTCAAGGTATTGTGAGACCTATTATCTCGATGTAGCATTCGTTGCCCGGTGGTCGCCCCGAGGAGGCACTAAGTCTTCTTGTATCGGTTACTGGAAAGGGATCGTCCATATGACTTTACCTTGTGAGTCCGGACCTGACAACAAAAAAAAATCCTTATTATTATTATATTACCCCACCCTATGAGAATTTTCAAGGTGAACATCTCGTTGTCGGGACCGGAAAGTTTAAGTGAGCATGACTTCCAAATCAGTCATGAAGTTACACTACCTACCTAAATACCTACTATACCGGCTATGTGATTTAAGGTGTCAAAAACGATGTCGTAAAATGCACTCCAGTGTGTCTAATTCGATTGATACACGCGGGCAAACATCACCAGAGGTGTACAGAAGTCGTAGGTGCGTCTAGTTGGGCCGCTGTGGCAGTTGGAAGATGAGCCATGAAAAGGCTAAAAAATCCTTACTATACCCTGTCAATTTTTTTAGGTGAAAAATTCGATGTCGTCGGGTTCACTTCAGTCTTTGGATTTCGATAATACACATCTAAACACATAACCACAGGTGTCACAGGTCGTAGGAACTCCTAGTTGGGCCGCTGTGGCAGTTGGAAGATGAGTCATGAAAAGGCTCCAAAATCCTTACTATAAACTGTCAATTTTTTTAGGTGAAAAATTCGATGTCGTCGGTTTCACTTCAGTCTTTGGATTTCGATAATACACATCTAAACACATAACCACAGGTGTACACAGGTCGAAGGAACGTCTAGTTGGTCCGCTGTGGCAGTTGGAAGATGAGCCATGAAAAGGCTAAGAAATCCTTACTGTCAATTTTTTTAGGTGAAAAATTTCGATGTCGTCGGTTTCACTTCAGTCTTTGGATTTCGATAATACGCATCTAAACACATAACCACAGGTGTACACAGGTCGTAGGTACGCCTAGTTGGTCCGCTGTGGCAGTTGGAAGATGAGCCATGAAAAGGCTCAAAAATCCTTACTGTCAATTTTTTTAGGTGAAAAATTCGATGTGTCGGGTTCACTTCAGTCTTTGGATTTCGATAATACGCATCTAAACACATAACCACAGGTGTACACAGGTCGTAGGAACTCCTAGTTCGGCCGCTGTGGCAGTTGGAAGATGAGTCATGAAAAGGCTCCAAAATCCTTACTATAAACTGTAAATTTTTTTAGGTGAAAAATTCGATGTCGTCGGGTTCACTTCAGTCTTTATATTTCGATAATACACATCTAAACACATAACCACAGGTGTACACAGGTCGTAGGAACGCCTAGTTGGGCCACTGTGGCAGTTGGAAGATGAGCCATGAAAAGGCTCCAAAATCCTTACTATAAACTGTAAATTTTTTTAGGTGAAAAATTCGATGTCGTCGGGTTCACTTCAGTCTTTATATTTCGATAATACACATCTAAACACATAACCACAGGTGTGCACAGGTCGTAGGAACGCCTAGTTGGTCCGCTGTGGCAGTTGGAAGATGAGCCATGAAAAGGCTAAGAAATCCTTACTATACACTGTCAATTTTTTTAGGTGAAAAATTCGATGTCGTCGGATTCACTCCAGTCTTTGGATTTCGATAATACGCATTTAAAACATAACCACAGGTGTACACAGGTCGTAGGAACGCCTAGTTGGGCCGCTGTGGCAGTTGGAAGATGAGCCATGAAAAGGCTCAAAAATCCTTACTATACACTGTCAATTTTTTTAGGTGAAAAATTCGATGTCAACGGGTTCACTTCAGTCCTTATATTTCGATAATACACATCTAAACACATAACCACAGGTGTACACAGGTCGTAGGAACACCTAGTTGGGCCGCTGTGGCAGTTGGAAGATGAGCCATGAAAAGGCTCAAAAATCCTTACTATACACTGTCAATTTTTTTAGGTGAAAAATTCGATGTCAACGGGTTCACTTCAGTCCTTATATTTCGATAATACACATCTAAACACATAACCACAGGTGTGCACAGGTCGTAGGAACGCCTAGGTGGTCCGCTGTGGCAGTTGGAAGATGAGCCATGAAGAGGCTCCGAAATCCTTGCTCTACACTGTCAATTTTTTTAGGTGAAAAATTCGATGTCGTCTGATTCACTCCAGTCGTTGGATTTCGATAATACACATCTAAACACATAACCACAGATGTACACAGGTCGTAGGTACGCCTAGTTGGGCCGCTGTGGCAGTTGGAAGATGAGCCATGCAAAGGCTCCAAAATCCTTACTGTCAATTTTTTTAGGTGAAAAATTCGATATCGTTGGTTTTACTCCAGTTTTTGGATTTCGATAATACACATCTAAACACATAACCACAGGTGTACACAGGTCGTAGGAACGCCTAGTTGGGCCACTGTGGCAGTTGGAATATGAGCCATGAAAAGGCTAAGAAATCCTTACTGTCAATTTTTTTAGGTGAAAAATTTCGATGTCGTCGGTTTCACTTCAGTCTTTGGATTTCGATAATACGCATCTAAACACATAACCACAGGTGTACACAGGTCGTAGGTACGCCTAGTTGGTCCGCTGTGGCAGTTGGAAGATGAGCCATGAAAAGGCTCAAAAATCCTTACTGTCAATTTTTTTAGGTGAAAAATTCGATGTCGTCGGGTTCACTTCAGTCTTTGGATTTCGATAATACGCATCTAAACACATAACCACAGGTGTACACAGGTCGTAGGAACTCCTAGTTCGGCCGCTGTGGCAGTTGGAAGATGAGTCATGAAAAGGCTCCAAAATCCTTACTATAAACTGTAAATTTTTTTAGGTGAAAAATTCGATGTCGTCGGGTTCACTTCAGTCTTTATATTTCGATAATACACATCTAAACACATAACCACAGGTGTACACAGGTCGTAGGAACGCCTAGTTGGGCCACTGTGGCAGTTGGAAGATGAGCCATGAAAAGGCTCCAAAATCCTTACTGTCAATTTTTTTAGGTGAAAAACTTCGATGTCGTCGGTTTCACTCCAGTCTTTGGATTTCGATAATACACATCTAAACACATAACCACAGGTGTGCACAGGTCGTAGGAACGCCTAGTTGGTCCGCTGTGGCAGTTGGAAGATGAGCCATGAAAAGGCTAAGAAATCCTTACTATACACTGTCAATTTTTTTAGGTGAAAAATTCGATGTCGTCGGATTCACTCCAGTCTTTGGATTTCGATAATACGCATTTAAAACATAACCACAGGTGTACACAGGTCGTAGGAACGCCTAGTTGGGCCGCTGTGGCAGTTGGAAGATGAGCCATGAAAAGGCTCAAAAATCCTTACTGTCAATTTTTTTAGGTGAAAAATTCGATGTCGTCGGGTTCCCTTCAGTCTTTGGATTTCGATAATACACATCTAAACACATAACCACAGGTGTACACAGGTCGTAGGAACACCTAGTTGGGCCGCTGTGGCAGTTGGAAGATGAGCCATGAAAAGGCTCCAAAATCCTTACTATACACTGTCAATTTTTTTAGGTGAAAAATTCGATGTCAACGGGTTCACTTCAGTCCTTATATTTCGATAATACACATCTAAACACATAACCACAGGTGTGCACAGGTCGTAGGAACGCCTAGGTGGTCCGCTGTGGCAGTTGGAAGATGAGCCATGAAGAGGCTCCGAAATCCTTGCTCTACACTGTCAATTTTTTTAGGTGAAAAATTCGATGTCGTCTGATTCACTCCAGTCGTTGGATTTCGATAATACACATCTAAACACATAACCACAGATGTACACAGGTCGTAGGTACGCCTAGTTGGGCCGCTGTGGCAGTTGGAAGATGAGCCATGCAAAGGCTCCAAAATCCTTACTGTCAATTTTTTGAGGTGAAAAATTCGATATCGTTGGTTTTACTCCAGTTTTTGGATTTCGATAATACACATCTAAACACATAACCACAGATGTACACAGGTCGTAGGTACGCCTAGTTGGGCCGCTGTGGCAGTTGGAAGATGAGGCATGAAAAGGCTCTAAAATCCTTACTATACACTGTCAATTTTTTTAGGTGAAAAATTCGATGGCGTTGGATTCACTCCAGGCTTTGGATTTCGATAATACACATCTAAACACATAACCACAGGTGTACACAGGTCGTAGGAATGCCTAGTTGGGCCGCTGTGACAGTTGGAAGATGAGCCATGAAAAGGCTAAGAAATCCTTACTGTCGTAGGAACGCCAAGTTGGTCCGCTGTGGTAGTTGGAAGATGAGGCATGGAAAGGCTCCGAAATCCTTACTCTACACTGTAAATTTTTTTAGGTGAAAAATTCGATGTCGTCGGATTCACTCCAGTCTTTGGATTTCGGTAAAACACATCTAAACACATAACCACAGGTGTACACAGGCCGTAGGTACACCTAGTTGGGCCGCTGTGGCAGTTGGAAGATGAGTCATGTAAAGGCTCCAAAATCCTTACTATAAACTGTCAATTTTTTTAGGTGAAAACATCGATGTCGTCGGATTCACTCCAGTCGTTGGATTTCGATAATACACATCTAAACACATGACCACAGATGTACACAGGTCGGAGGTACGCCTAGTTGGGCCGCTGTGGTAGTTGGAAGATGAGCCATGAAAAGTCTCCAAAATCCTTACTATACACTGTACATTTTTTTTGGTGAAGAATTCGATGTCGTCGGATTCACTCCAATCTTTGGATTTCGATAATACACATCTAAACACATAACCGCAGGTGTACACAGGTCGTAGGAACGCCTAGTTGGGCCGCTGTGGCAGTTGGAATATGAGCCATAACAAGGCTAAGAAATCCTTACTATACACTGTACATTTTTTTAGGTGAAAAATTCGATGTCGTTGGTTTTACTCCAGTTTTTGGATTTCGATAATACACATCTAAACACATAACCACAGGTGTACACAGGTCGTAGGTACACCTAGTTGGGCCGCTGTGGCAGTTGGAAGATGAGCCATGAAAAGGCTCCGAAATCCTTACTATACACTGTAAATTTTTTTAAGTGAATAATTCGATGTCGTCTTATTCACTCCAGTTTTTGGATTTCGATAATACACACCTAAAGACATAACCACAGGTGTACACAGGTCGTAGGAACGTCTAGTTGGGCCGCTGTGGCAGTTGGAAGATGTGCCATGAAAAGGCTCCAAAATCTTACTATGCACTGTCAATTTTTTTAGGTGAATAATTCGATGTCGTCGGGTTCACTCCAGTCTTTGGATTTCGATAATACACATCTAAACACATAACCACAGGTGTGCACAGGTCGTAGGAACGCCTAGTTGGGCCGCTGTGGCAGTTGGAAGATGAGCCATGAAAAGGCTCCAAAATCCTTACTGTCAATTTGTTTAGGTGAAAAATTCGATGTCGTCGGATTCAGTCCAGTCTTTGGATTTCGATCATACACATCTAAACACATAACCAGAGGTGTACACAGGTCGGAGGTACGCCTAGTTGGGCCACTGTGGCAGTTGGAAGATGAGCCTTAAAAAGGCTCCAAAATCATTACTGTCAATTTGTTTAGGTGAAACATTCGATTTCGTCGGATTCACTCAAGTCTTTGCATTTCGATAATACACATCTAAACACATAACCACAGGTGTACACAGGTTTTAGGAGCGCCTAGTTGGGCCGCTGTGGCAGTTGGAAGATGAGTCATGTAAAGGCTCCAAAATCCTTACTATAAACTGTCAATTTTTTTAGGTGAAAACATCGATGTCGTCGGATTCACTCCAGTCTTTGGATTTCGATAATACACATCTAAACACATAACCACAGGTGTGCACAGGTCGTAGGAACGCCTAGTTGGTCCGCTGTGGCAGTTGGAAGATGAGCCATGAAAAGGCTAAACAATCCTTACTATACACTGTCAATTTTTTTAGGTGAAAAATTCGATGTAGTCGGGTTCACTTCAGTCTTTGGATTTCGATAATACACATCTAAACACATAACCACAGGTGTACACAGGTCGTAGGTACGTCTAGTTGGGCCACTGTGGCAGTTGGAAGATGAGCCTTGAAAAGGCTCCAAAATCATTACTGTCAATTTGTTTAGGTGAAAAATTCGATTTCGTCGGATTCACTCCAGTCTTTGGATTTCGGTAATACACATCTAAACACATAACCACAGGTGTACACAGGCCGTAGGAACGCCTAGTTGCGCCGCTGTGGCAGTTGGAAAATGAGCCATGAAGAGGCTACAAAATCCTTACTATCTGTCAATTAACTGTCAATTTTTTTAGGTGAAAAATTCGATGTAGTCGGATTCACTCCAGTCTTTGGATTTCGATAATACACATCTAAACACATAACCACAGGTGTAGACAGGCCGTAGGTACATCTAGTTGGGCCACTGTGGCAGTTGGAAGATGAGCCATGAAAAGGCTAAGAAATCCTTACTGTCAATTTTTTTAGGTGAAAAATTCGATGTCGTCGGTTTCACTTCAGTCTTTGGATTTCGATAATACACATCTAAACACATAAACACAGGTGTACACAGGTTGTAGGAGCGCCTAGTTGGGCCGCTGTGGCAGTTGGAAGATGAGCCATGAAAAGGCTAAACAATCCTTACTATACACTGTAAATTTTTTTAGGTGAAAAATTCGATGTCGTCGGGTTCACTCCAGTCTTTGGATTTCGATAATACACATCTAAACACATAACCACAGGTGTAGACAGGCCGTAGGTACACCTAGTTGGGCCACTGTGGCAGTTGGAAGATGAGCCATGAAAAGGCTAAGAAATCCTTACTGTCAATTTTTTTAGGTGAAAAATTCGATGTCTTCGGTTTCACTTCAGTCTTTGGATTTCGATCATACACATCTAAACACATAACCACAGGTGTGCACAGGTCGGAGGTACGCCTAGTTGGGCCGCTGTGGCAGTTGGAAGATGAGCCCTGGAAAGGCTCCAAAATCCTTACTATAAACTGTCAATTTTTTTAGGTGAAAACATCGATGTCGTCGGATTCACTCCAGTCTTTGGATTTCGATAATACACATCTAAACACATAACCACAGGTGTGCACAGGTCGGAGGTACGTCTAGTTGGGCCGCTGTGGCAGTTGGAAGATGAGCCATGAAAAGGCTCCAAAATCCTTACTGTCAATTTGTTTAGGTGAAAAATTCGATGTCGTCGGATCCAGTCCAGTCTTTGGATTTCGATAATACACATCTAAACACATAACCACAGGTGTGCACAGGTCGTAGGAACGCCTAGTTGGGCCGCTGTGGCAGTTGGAAGATGAGCCATGAAAAGGCTCCAAAATCCTTACTGTCAATTTGTTTAGGTGAAAAATTCGATGTCGTCGGATTCACTCCAGTCTTTGGATTTCGATAATAAACATCTAATCACATAATCACAGATGTACACAGGTCGTAGGTACGTCTAGTTGGGCCACTGTGGCAGTTGGAAGATGAGCCTTGAAAAGGCTCCAAAATCATTACTGTCAATTTGTTTAGGTGAAAAATTCGATTTCGTCGGATTCACTCCAGTCTTTGGATTTCGGTAATACACATCTAAACACATAACCACAGGTGTACACAGGTCGTAGGAACGCCAAGTTGGGCCGCTGTGGCAGTTGGAAGATGAGCCATGAAAAGGCTCCAAAATCCTTACTGTCAATTTGTTTAGGTGAAAAATTCGATGTCGTCGGATTCAGTCCAGTCTTTGGATTTCGATCATACACATCTAAACACATAACCACAGGTGTACACAGGTCGGAGGTACGCCTAGTTGGGCCGCTGTGGCAGTTGGAAGATGAGCCCTGGAAAGGCTCCAAAATCCTTAATATAAGCTGTCAATTTGTTTAGGTGAAAAAGTCGATTTCGTCGGATTCACTCCAGTCTTTGGATTTCGGTAAAACACATCATAACACATAACCACAGGTGTACACAGGCCGTAGGAACGCCTAGTTGCGCCGCTGTGGCAGTTGGAAAATGAGGCATGAAGAGGCTACAAAATCCTTACTATCTGTCAATTAACTGTCAATTTTTTTAGGTGAAAAATTCGATGTCGTCGGGTTCACTCCAGTCTTTGGATTTCGATAATACACATCTAAACACATAACCACAGTTGTACACAGGTCGTAGGAAACGCCTAGTTGGGCCGCTGTGCCAATTGGAAGATGAGCCATGAAAAGGCTCCAAAATCCTCACTATACACTGTCAATTTTTTTAGGTGACAAATTCGATGTCGTCGAGTTCACTCCAGTCTTTGGATTTCGATAATACACATCTAAACACATAACCACAGTTGTACACAGGTCGTAGGAAACGCCTAGTTGGGCCGCTGTGCCAATTGGAAGATGAGCCATGAAAAGGCTCCAAAATCCTCACTATACACTGTCAATTTTTTTAGGTGAAAAATTCGATGTCGTCGGATTCACTCCAGTCTTTGGATTTCGATAATAAACATCTAATCACATAATCACAGATGTACACAGGTCGTAGGTACGTCTAGTTGGGCCACTGTGGCAGTTGGAAGATGAGCCTTGAAAAGGCTCCAAAATCATTACTGTCAATTTGTTTAGGTGAAAAATTCGATTTCGTCGGATTCACTCCAGTCTTTGGATTTCGGTAATACACATCTAAACACATAACCACAGGTGTACACAGGTCGTAGGAACGCCAAGTTGGGCCGCTGTGGCAGTTGGAAGATGAGCCATGAAAAGGCTCCAAAATCCTTACTGTCAATTTGTTTAGGTGAAAAATTCGATGTCGTCGGATTCAGTCCAGTCTTTGGATTTCGATCATACACATCTAAACACATAACCACAGGTGTACACAGGTCGGAGGTACGCCTAGTTGGGCCGCTGTGGCAGTTGGAAGATGAGCTCTGGAAAGGCTCCAAAATCCTTAATATAAGCTGTCAATTTGTTTAGGTGAAAAAGTCGATTTCGTCGGATTCACTCCAGTCTTTGGATTTCGGTAAAACACATCATAACACATAACCACAGGTGTACACAGGCCGTAGGAACGCCTAGTTGCGCCGCTGTGGCAGGTGGAAAATGAGGCATGAAGAGGCTACAAAATCCTTACTATCTGTCAATTAACTGTCAATTTTTTTAGGTGAAAAATTCGATGTCGTCGGGTTCACTCCAGTCTTTGGATTTCGATAATACACATCTAAACACATAACCACAGTTGTACACAGGTCGTAGGAAACGCCTAGTTGGGCCGCTGTGCCAATTGGAAGATGAGCCATGAAAAGGCTCCAAAATCCTCACTATACACTGTCAATTTTTTTAGGTGACAAATTCGATGTCGTCGAGTTCACTCCAGTCTTTGGATTTCGATAATACACATCTAAACACATAACCACAGTTGTACACAGGTCGTAGGAAACGCCTAGTTGGGCCGCTGTGGCAGTTGGAAGTTGAGCCATGAAAAGGCTAAAAAAATCCTTACTATGCACTGTTAATTTTTTTAGGTGAATAATTCGATGTCGTCGGGTTCACTCCAGTCTTTGGATTTCGATAATACACATCTAAACACATAACCACAGATGTACACAGGTCGTATGAACGCCTAGTTGGGCCGCTGTGGCAGTTGGAAGTTGAGCCATGAAAAGGCTAAAAAAATCCTTACTATGCACTGTTAATTTTTTTAGGTGAATAATTCGATGTCGTCGGGTTCACTCCAGTCTTTGGATTTCGATAATACACATCTAAACACATAACCACAGGTGTGCACAGGTCGTAGGAACGCCTAGTTGGGCCGCTGTGGCAGTTGGAAGATGAGCCATGAAAAGGCTCCAAAATCCTTACTGTCAATTTGTTTAGGTGAAAAATTCGATGTCGTCGGATTCACTCCAGTCTTTGGATTTCGATAATAAACATCTAATCACATAATCACAGATGTACACAGGTCGTAGGTACGTCTAGTTGGGCCACTGTGGCAGTTGGAAGATGAGCCTTGAAAAGGCTCCAAAATCATTACTGTCAATTTGTTTAGGTGAAAAATTCGATTTCGTCGGATTCACTCAAGTCTTTGGATTTCGATAATACACATCTAAACACATAACCACAGGTGTACACAGGTTGTAGGAGCGCCTAGTTGGGCCGCTGTGGCAGTTGGAAGATGAGCCATGAAAAGGCTAAACAATCCTTACTATACACTGTACATTTTTTTAGGTGAAAAATTCGATGTCGTCGGGTTCACTTCAGTCTTTGGATTTCGATAATACACATCTAAACACATAACCACAGGTGTACACAGGTCGGAGGTACGCCTAGTTGGGCCACTGTGGCAGTTGGAAGATGAGCCTTGAAAAGGCTCCAAAATCATTACTGTCAATTTGTTTAGGTGAAAAATTCGATTTCGTCGGATTCACTCAAGTCTTTGGATTTCGATAATACACATCTAAACACATAACCACAGGTGTACACAGGTTGTAGGAGCGCCTAGTTGGGCCGCTGTGGCAGTTGGAAGATGAGTCATGTAAAGGCTTCGAAATCCTTACTCTACACTGTCAATTTTTTCAGGTGAAAAATTCGATGTAGTCGGGTTCACTTCAGTCTTTGGATTTCGATAATACACATCTAAACACATAACCACAGGTGTACACAGGTCGTAGGAACGCCTAGTTGGGCCGCTGTGGCAGTTGGAAGATGAGCCATGAAAAGGCTCCAAAATCCTTACTGTCAATTTGTTTAGGTGAAAAATTCGATGTCGTCGGATTCACTCCAGTCTTTGGATTTCGATAATAAACATCTAATCACATAATCACAGATGTACACAGGTCGTAGGTACGTCTAGTTGGGCCACTGTGGCAGTTGGAAGATGAGCCTTGAAAAGGCTCCAAAATCATTACTGTCAATTTGTTTAGGTGAAAAATTCGATTTCGTCGGATTCACTCCAGTCTTTGGATTTCGGTAATACACATCTAAACACATAACCACAGGTGTACACAGGCCGTAGGAACGCCTAGTTGCGCCGCTGTGGCAGTTGGAAAATGAGCCATGAAGAGGCTACAAAATCCTTACTATCTGTCAATTAACTGTCAATTTTTTTAGGTGAAAAATTCGATGTAGTCGGATTCACACCAGTCTTTGGATTTCGATAATACACATCTAAACACATAACCACAGGTGTAGACAGGCCGTAGGTACACCTAGTTGGGCCACTGTGGCAGTTGGAAGATGAGCCATGAAAAGGCTAAAAAATCCTTACTATACACTGTACATTTTTTTAGGTGATTAATTCGATGTCGTCTTATTCACTCCAGTTTTTGGATTTCGATAATACACATCTAATCACATAACCACAGATGTACACAGGTCGTATGAACGCCTAGTTGGGCCGCTGTGGCAGTTGGAAGTTGAGCCATGAAAAGGCTAAAAAAATCCTTACTATGCACTGTCAATTTTTTTAGGTGTAAAACTCGATGTCGTCGGGTTCACTCCAGTCTTTGGATTTCGATAATACACATCTAAACACATAACCACAGGTGTGCACAGGTCGTAGGAACGCCTAGTTGGGCCGCTGTGGCAGTTGGAAGATGAGCCATGAAAAGGCTCCAAAATCCTTACTGTCAATTTGTTTAGGTGAAAAATTCGATGTCGTCGGATTCACTCCAGTCTTTGGATTTCGATAATAAACATCTAATCACATAATCACAGATGTACACAGGTCGTAGGTACGTCTAGTTGGGCCACTGTGGCAGTTGGAAGATGAGCCTTGAAAAGGCTCCAAAATCATTACTGTCAATTTGTTTAGGTGAAAAATTCGATTTCGTCGGATTCACTCAAGTCTTTGGATTTCGATAATACACATCTAAGCACATAACCACAGGTGTACACAGGTTGTAGGAGCGCCTAGTTGGGCCGCTGTGGCAGTTGGAAGATGAGCCATGAAAAGGCTCCAAATTCGATGTCGTCGGATTCACTCCAGTCTTTGGATTTCGATAATAAACATCTAATCACATAATCACAGATGTAGACAGGTCGTAGGTACGTCTAGTTGGGCCACTGTGGCAGTTGGAAGATGAGCCTTGAAAAGGCTCCAAAATCATTACTGTCAATTTGTTTAGGTGAAAAATTCGATTTCGTCGGATTCACTCAAGTCTTTGGATTTCGATAATACACATCTAAACACATAACCACAGGTGTACACAGGTTGTAGGAGCGCCTAGTTGGGCCGCTGTGGCAGTTGGAAGATGAGCCTTGAAAAGGCTCCAAAATCATTACTGTCAATTTGTTTAGGTGAAAAATTCGATTTCGTCGGATTCACTCAAGTCTTTGGATTTCGATCATACACATCTAAACACATAACCACAGGTGTACACAGGTCGGAGGTACGCCTAGTTGGGCCACTGTGGCAGTTGGAAGATGAGCCTTGAAAAGGCTCCAAAATCATTACTGTCAATTTGTTTAGTCTTTGCATTTCGATAATACACATCTAAACACATAACCACAGGTGTGCACAGGTCGGAGGTACGCCTAGTTGGGCCGCTGTGGCAGTTGGAAGATGAGTCATGTAAAGGCTCCAAAATCCTTACTATAAACTGTCAATTTTTTTAGGTGAAAACATCGATGTCGTCGGATTCACTCCAGTCTTTGGATTTCGATAATACACATCTAATCACATAACCACAGATGTACACAGGTCGTATGAACGCCTAGTTGGGCCGCTGTGGCAGTTGGAAGATGAGTCATGTAAAGGCTCCGAAATCCTTACTCTACACTGTCAATTTTTTTAGGTGAAAAATTCGATGTCGTCGGATTCACTCCAGTCTTTGGATTTCGGTAATACACATCTAAACACATAACCACAGGTGTACACAGGCCGTAGGAACGCCTAGTTGCGCCGCTGTGGCAGTTGGAAAATGAGCCATGAAGAGGCTACAAATTCCTTACTATCTGTCAATTAACTGTCAATTTTTTTAGGTGAAAAATTCGATGTAGTCGGATTCACTCCAGTCTTTGGATTTCGATAATACACATCTAAACACATAACCACAGGTGTACACAGGTCGTAGGAACGCCTAGTTGGGCCGCTGTGGCAGTTGGAAGATGAGCCATGAAAAGGCTAAACAATCCTTACTATACACTGTCAATTTGTTTAGGTGAAAAATTCGATGTCGTCGGATTCACTTCAGTCTTTGGATTTCGATAATACACATCTAAACACATAACCACAGATGTACACAGGTCGTAGGAACGCCTAGTTGGGCCGCTGTGGCAGTTGGAAGATGAGCCATGAAAAGGCTCCGAAATCCTTACCATACACTATCAATTTTTTTAGGTGAAAAATTCGATGTCGTCGGATTCACACCAGTCTTTGGATTTCGATAATACACATCTAAACACATAACCACAGATGTACACAGGTCGTATGAACGCCTAGTTGGGCCGCTGTGGCAGTTGGAAGATGAGCCATGAAAATGCTCCGAAATCCTTACTATATACTGTCAATTTGTTAAGGTGAAAAATTCGATGTCGTCGGATTCGCTCCAGTCTTTGGATTTCGATAATACACATCTGAACACATAACCACAGTTGTACATAGGTCGTAGGTGCGCCTAGTTCAGCCGCTGTGGCAGTTGGAAGATGAGCCATGAAAATGCTCCAAAATCCATACCATACACTATCAATTTTTTTAGGTGAATAATTCGATGTCGTCGGATTCACTTCAGTCTTTGGATTTCGATAATACACATCTTATCACATAACCACAGATGTACACAGGTCGTAGGAACGTCTAGCTGGGCCGCTGTGGCAGTTGGAAGATGAGTCATGAAAAGGCTAAGAAATTCTTACTATACACTGTCAATTTTTTTAGGTGAAAAATTCGATGTCGTCGGATTCACTTCAGTCTTTGGATTTCGATAATACACATCTAAACACATAACCACAGATGTACACAGGTCGTAGGAATGCCTAGTTGGGCCGCTGTGGCAGTTTGAAGATGAGCCATGAAAAGGCTCCAAAATCCTTACTATACACTGTCAATTTTTTTAGGTGAAAATATCGATGTCGTTGGATTCACTCCAGGCTTTGGATTTCGATAATACACATCTAAACACATAACCACAGGTGTACACAGGTCGTAGGTACGCCTAGTTGGGCCGCTGTGGCAGTTGGAAAGTGAGCCATGAAAATTCCAAGAAATCCTTACTATACAATTTGTTTAGGTGAAAAATTCGATGTCGTCGGCTTTACTCCAGTCTTTGGATTTCGATAATACACATCTAAACACATAACCACAGGTGTACACAGGTCGTAGGTACGCCTAGTTGGGCTGCTGTGCCAGTTGGAAGATGAGCCATGAAAAGGCTCCAAAATCTTACTATACACTGGCAATTTTTTTAGGTGAAAAATTCGATGTCGTCGGATTCACTCCAGTCTTTGGATTTCGATAATACACATCTTATCACATAACCACAGATGTACACAGGTCGTAGGAACGTCTAGCTGGGCCGCTGTGGCAGTTGGAAGATGAGCCATGAAAAGGCTCCGAAATCCTTACTATATACTGTCAATTTGTTAAGGTGAAAAATTCGATGTCGTCGGATTCACTCCAGTCTTTGGATTTCGATAATACACATCTAAACACATAACCACAGGTGTACACAGGTCGAAGGTACGCCTAGTTGGGCCGCTGTGGCAGTTGGAAGATGAGTCATGTAAAGGCTCCAAAATCCTTACTATAAACTGTCAATTTTTTTAGGTGAAAACATCGATGTCGTCGGATTCACTCCAGTCTTTGGATTTCGATAATACACATCTAAGCACATAACCACAGGTGTACACAGGTCGTAGGAACGCCTAGTTGGGCCGTTGTGGCATTTGGAAGATGAGCCATGAAAATTCTAAGAAATCCTTACTATACACTGTACATTTTTTTAGGTGAATAATTCGATGGCGTCGGGTTCACTCCAGTCTTTGGATTTCGATAATACACATCTAATCACATAACCACAGATGTACACAGGTCGTAGGAACGCCTAGTTGGGCCGCTGTGGCAGTTGGAAGATGAGGCATGAAAAGGCTCTAAAATCCTTACTATACACTGTCAATTTTTTTAGGTGAAAAATTCGATGTCGTCGGATTCACTCCAGTCTTTGGATTTCGATAATACACATCTAAACACATAACCACAGATGTACACAGGTCGTAGGTACGCCTAGTTGGGCCGCTGTGGCGGTTGGAAGATGAGCCATGAAAAGGCTCCAAAATCCTCACTATACACTGTCAATTTTTTTAGGTGAAAAATTCGATGTAGTCGGATTCACTCCAGTCTTTGGATTTCGATAATACACAGCTAAACACATAACCACAGTTGTACACAGGTCGTAGGAAACGCCTAGTTGGGCCGCTGTGCCAGTTGGAAGATGAGAAATGAAAAGGCTCCAAAATCCTTACTATACACTGTCAATTTTTTTAGGTGAAAAATTCGATGTCGTCGGTTTCACTCCAGTCTTTGGATTTCGATAATACACATCTAAACACATAACCACAGATGTACACAGGTCGTAGGAACGCCTAGTTGGGCCGCTGTGGCAGTTGGAAGATGAGGCATGAAAAGGCTCTAAAATCCTTACTATACACTGTCAATTTTTTTAGGTGAAAAATTCGATGGCGTTGGATTCACTCCAGGCTTTGGATTTCGATAATACACATCTAAACACATAACCACAGGTGTACACAGGTCGTAGGAATGCCTAGTTGGGCCGCTGTGACAGTTGGAAGATGAGCCATGAAAAGGCTCCAAAATCCTTACTATAAACTGTCAATTTTTTTAGGTGAAAACATCGATGTCGTCGGATTCACTCCAGTCTTTGGATTTCGATAATACACATCTAAGCACATAACCACAGGTGTACACAGGTCGTAGGAACGCCTAGTTGGGCCGTTGTGGCATTTGGAAGATGAGCCATGAAAATTCTAAGAAATCCTTACTATACACTGTCAATTTTTTTAGGTGAAAAATTCGATGTCGTCGGATTCACTCCAGTCTTTGGATTTCGATAATACACATCTAAACACATAACCACAGATGTACACAGGTCGTAGGTACGCCTAGTTGGGCCGCTGTGGCGGTTGGAAGATGAGCCATGAAAAGGCTCCAAAATCCTCACTATACACTGTCAATTTTTTTAGGTGAAAAATTCGATGTAGTCGGATTCACTCCAGTCTTTGGATTTCGATAATACACAGCTAAACACATAACCACAGTTGTACACAGGTCGTAGGAAACGCCTAGTTGGGCCGCTGTGCCAGTTGGAAGATGAGAAATGAAAAGGCTCCAAAATCCTTACTATACACTGTCAATTTTTTTAGGTGAAAAATTCGATGTCGTCGGTTTCACTCCAGTCTTTGGATTTCGATAATACACATCTAAACACATAACCACAGATGTACACAGGTCGTAGGAACGCCTAGTTGGGCCGCTGTGGCAGTTGGAAGATGAGGCATGAAAAGGCTCTAAAATCCTTACTATACACTGTCAATTTTTTTAGGTGAAAAATTCGATGGCGTTGGATTCACTCCAGGCTTTGGATTTCGATAATACACATCTAAACACATAACCACAGGTGTACACAGGTCGTAGGAATGCCTAGTTGGGCCGCTGTGACAGTTGGAAGATGAGCCATGAAAAGGCTCCAAAATCCTTACTATAAACTGTCAATTTTTTTTAGGTGAAAAATTCGATGTCGTCGGATTCACTCCAGTCTTTGGATTTCGATAATACACATCTAAACACATAACCACAGGTGTACACAGGTCGTAGGTACGCCTAGTTGGGCCGCTGTGGCGGTTGGAAGATAAGCCATGAAAAGGCAAAAAAATCTGTAATCACTGTACATTTTTTTAGGTGAATAATTCGATGTCGTCGGATTCACTTCAGTCTTTGGATTTCGATAATACACATCTAAACACATAACCACAGGTGTACACAGGTCGTAGGAACGCCTAGTTGGGCCGCTGTGGCAGTTGGAAAATGAGCTATGAAAAGGCTCCAAAATCCTTACTATCAATTTTTTTAGGTCAAAAATTCGATGTAGTCGGATTCACTCCAGTCTTTGGATTTCGATAATACACATCTAATCACATAACCACAGGTGTACACAGGTCGTAGGAACGTCTAGTTGGGCCGCTGTGGCAGTTGGAAGATGTGCCATGAAAAGGCTCCAAAATCCTCACTATACTCTGTCATTTTTTTTAAGGTGAAAAATTCGATGTCGTCGGTTTCACTCCAGTCTTTGGATTTCGATAATACACATCTAAAGACATAACCACAGGTGTACACAGGTCGTAGGAACGTCTAGTTGGGCCGCTGTGGCAGTTGGAAGATGTGCCATGAAAAGGCTCCAAAATCCTCACTATACACTGTCAATTTTTTTAGGTGAAAAATTGATGTCGTCGGGTTCACTTCAGTCTTTGGATTTCGATAATACACATCTAAACACATAACCACAGGTGTACACAGGTCGTAGGAACGCCTAGTTGGGCCGCTATGGCAGTTGGAACTGGAGCCATGAAAAGGCTCCAAAACCCTTACTATACTGGCAATTTTTTTAGGTGAAAAATTCGATGTCGTCGGATTTACTCCAGCCTTTGGATTTCGATAATACACATCTAAACACATAACCACAGGTGTACACAGGTCGTAGGAACGCCTAGTTGGGCCGCTGTGGCGGTTGGAAGATAAGCCATGAAAAGGCTAAAAAATCCTTACACAGTCAATTTCTTTAGATGAACAATTCGGTGTCGTCGGATTCACTCCAGTCTTTGGATTTCGATAATACACAACTAAACACATAACCACAGGTGTACACAGGTCGTAGGTACGCCTAGTTGGGCCGCTGTGGCAGTTGGAAGATGAGCCATGAAAAGGCTCCAAAATCCTCACTATACACTGTCAATTTTTTTAGGTGAAAAATTCGATGTCGTCGGATTCACTCCAGTCTTTGGATTTCGATAATACACATCTAAACACATAACCACAGATGTACACAGGTCGTAGGTACGCCTAGTTGGGCCGCTGTGGCGGTTGGAAGATGAGCCATGAAAAGGCTCCAAAATCCTCACTATACACTGTCAATTTTTTTAGGTGAAAAATTCGATGTAGTCGGATTCACTCCAGTCTTTGGATTTCGATAATACACAGCTAAACACATAACCACAGTTGTACACAGGTCGTAGGAAACGCCTAGTTGGGCCGCTGTGCCAGTTGGAAGATGAGAAATGAAAAGGCTCCAAAATCCTTACTAGACACTGTCAATTTTTTTAGGTGAAAAATTCGATGTCGTCGGGTTCACTTCAGTCTTTGGATTTCGATAATACACCTCTAAACACATAACCACAGGTGTACACAGGTCGTAGGAACGCCTAGTTGGGCGGCTGTAGCAGTTGGAAGATGAGCCATGAATAGGCTCCAAAATCCTTAAAATGCTCTGTCAATTTTTTTAGGTGAAAAATTCGATGTCGTCGGATTCACTCCAGGCCTTGGATTTCGATAATACACTTCTAAACACATAACCACAGATGTACACAGGTCGTAGGAACGCCTAGTTGGGCCGCTGTGGCGGTTGGAAGATGAGCCATGAAAAGGCTCCAAAATCCTTACTATACACAGTCAATTTTTTTAGGTGACAAATTCGATGTCGTCGGATTCACTCCAGTCTTTGGATTTCGATAATACACATCTAAACACATAACCACAGATGTACACAGGTCGTAGGAACGCCTAGTTGGGCCGCTGTGGCGGTTGGAAGATGAGCCATGAAAAGGCTCCAAAATCCTTACTATACACAGTAAATTTTTTTAGGTGACAAATTCGATGTCGTCGGATTCACTCCAGTCTTTGGATTTCGATTATACACATCTAAACACATAACCACAGGTGTTCACAGGTCGTAGGAACGCCTAGTTGGGCCGCTGTGGCGGTTGGAAGATGAGCCATGAAAAGGCTCCAAAATCCTTACTATACACTGTCAATTTTTTTAGGTGACAAATTCGATGTCGTCGGATTCACTCCAGTCTTTGGATTTCGATAATACACATCTAAACACATAACCACAGGTGTATACAGGTCGAAGGAACGCCTAGTTGGGCCGCTGTGGCAGTTGGAAGATGAGCCATGAAAAGGCTCCAAAATCCTTACTATACACTGTCAATTTTTTTAGGTGAAAAATTCGATGTCGTCGGATTCACTTCAGTCTTTGGATATCGATAATACACATCTAAACACATAACCACAGGTGTACACAGGTCGTAGGAACGCCTAGTTGGGCCGCTGTGGCGGTTGGAAGATAAGCCATGAAAAGGCTAAAAAATCCTTACACAGTCAATTTCTTTAGATGAACAATTCGGTGTCGTCGGATTCACTCCAGTCTTTGGATTTCGATAATACACAACTAAACACATAACCACAGGTGTACACAGGTCGTAGGTACGCCTAGTTGGGCCGCTGTGGCAGTTGGAAGATGAGCCATGAAAAGGCTCCAAAATCCTTACTATAAACTGTCAATTTTTTTTAGGTGAAAAATTCGATGTCGTCGGATTCACTCCAGTCTTTGGATTTCGATAATACACATCTAAACACATAACCACAGGTGTACACAGGTCGTAGGAACGTCTAGTTGGGCCGCTGTGGCAGTTGGAAGATGTGCCATGAAAAGGCTCCAAAATCCTCACTATACACTGTCAATTTTTTTAGGTGAAAAATTGATGTCGTCGGGTTCACTTCAGTCTTTGGATTTCGATAATACACATCTAAACACATAACCACAGGTGTACACAGGTCGTAGGAACGCCTAGTTGGGCCGCTATGGCAGTTGGAACTGGAGCCATGAAAAGGCTCCAAAACCCTTACTATACTGGCAATTTTTTTAGGTGAAAAATTCGATGTCGTCGGATTTACTCCAGTCTTTGGATTTCGATAATACACATCTAAACACATAACCACAGGTGTACACAGGTCGTAGGAACGCCTAGTTGGGCCGCTGTGGTGGTTGGAAGATAAGCCATGAAAAGGCTAAAAAATCCTTACACAGTCAATTTTTTTAGGTGAAAAATTCGATGTAGTCGGATTCACTCCAGTCTTTGGATTTCGATAATACACATCTAAACACATAACCACAGATGTACACAGGTCGTAGGAACGCCTAGTTGGGCCGCTGTGGCAGTTGGAAGATGAGGGATGAAAAGGCTCTAAAATCCTTACTATACACTGTCAATTTTTTTAGGTGAAAAATTCGATGGCGTTGGATTCACTCCAGGCTTTGGATTTCGATAATACACATCTAAACACATAACCACAGGTGTACACAGGTCGTAGGTACGCCTAGTTGGGCCGCTGTGGCGGTTGGAAGATAAGCCATGAAAAGGCAAAAAAATCTGTAATCACTGTACATTTTTTTAGGTGAATAATTCGATGTCGTCGGATTCACTTCAGTCTTTGGATTTCGATAATACACATCTAAACACATAACCACAGGTGTACACAGGTCGTAGGAACGCCTAGTTGGGCCGCTGTGGCAGTTGGAAGATGAGAAATGAAAAGGCTCCAAAATCCTTACTAGACACTGTCAATTTTTTTAGGTGAAAAATTCGATGTCGTCGGGTTCACTTCAGTCTTTGGATTTCGATAATACACCTCTAAACACATAACCACAGGTGTACACAGGTCGTAGGAACACCTAGTTGGGCCGCTATGGCAGTTGGAACTGGAGCCATGAAAAGGCTCCAAAACCCTTACTATACTGGCAATTTTTTTAGGTGAAAAATTCGATGTCGTCGGATTTACTCCAGTCTTTGGATTTCGATAATACACATCTAAACACATAACCACAGGTGTACACAGGTCGTAGGAACGCCTAGTTGGGCCGCTGTGGCGGTTGGAAGATAAGCCATGAAAAGGCTAAAAAATCCTTACACAGTCAATTTTTTTAGGTGAAAAATTCGATGTAGTCGGATTCACTCCAGTCTTTGGATTTCGATAATACACATCTAAACACATAACCACAGATGTACACAGGTCGTAGGTACGCCTAGTTGGGCCGCTGTGGCAGTTGGAAGATGAGCCATGAAAAGGCTCCTAAATCCTCACTATACACTGTCAATTTTTTTAGGTGAAAAATTCGATGTCGTCGGATTCACTCCAGTCTTTGGATTTCGATAATACACATCTAAACACATAACCACAGATGTACACAGGTCGTAGGTACGCCTAGTTGGGCCGCTGTGGCGGTTGGAAGATGAGCCATGAAAAGGCTCCAAAATCCTCACTATACACTGTCAATTTTTTTAGGTGAAAAATTCGATGTAGTCGGATTCACTCCAGTCTTTGGATTTCGATAATACACAGCTAAACACATAACCACAGTTGTACACAGGTCGTAGGAACGCGTAGTTGGGCCGCTGTGGCAGTTGGAAGATGAGCCATGAAAAGGCTCCAAAATCCTTACTGTACACAGTCAATTTTTGTAGGCTAAAAATTCGATGTCGTCGGATTCACTCCAGTCTTTGGATTTCGATAATACACATCTAAACACATAACCACAGGTGTACACAGGTCGTAGGAACGCCTAGTTGGGCCGCTGTGGCAGTTGGAAGATGAGCTATGAAAAGGCTCCAAAATCCTCACTATACACTGTCAATTTTTTTCGGCGAAAAATTCGATGTCGTCGGATTCACTCCAGTCTTTGGATTTCGATAATACACATCTAAACACATAACCACAGATGTACACAGGTCGTAGGTACGCCTAGTTGGGCCGCTGTGGCAGTTGGAAGATGAGCCATGAAAGGCTCCAAAATCCTCACTATACACTGTCAATTTTTATAGGTGAAAAATTCGATGTCGTCGGGTTCACTTCAGTCTTTGGATTTCGATTATACACATCTAAACACATAACCACAGGTGTTCACAGGTCGTAGTGTACAACAGGTCTCGAGTTAGAAGGTGGCTCCGAGGGAAACGACATCCTCATCGGTAACAACCAATTGAAGTTAAAATCTTAGAAGGCACCGCCATAACCGGCATTACGACTGAGCCCAGTAAAGTCGTAATTATGATATACTGGAAAACCCATTTCGGAGCTATTGACATCAGCATGCAGTATTCTGTCACCTGAGTAAGCTGGAGTGAAATCTGGTTGAAATGGCTTTCAGGCTAATGCTGTGGACGCCCCCGTCCCGTTAAAACCTTGGCAGGACTCATAGTACGTTCAACGCTTCGTCGCCATTAAGTTGGTGGTGTAGGTCCGGATGAAACATTCCTGGTTAGCACCGATCCGGCTCTGGCACAGAACCCCATAAGGGCCTGTGTCAACCCTCGCATGGCCTCACTGCTTGCAAAGATAACCATGGGATCAAATAGGTGACTACACATCCGAACGTTGATAGCGGCTTTGAGTGGGGACCAACAAGAAATGAATGCAACAAATATAAACACAAACACAAACCCAATCATCAACGATCAGGTACAAAACGGCGAAAGTACGGATGGAGAAAATGGAGAAAATCCATTCAAAAGGAGTAGCAAGGTGCAAAGGTCGCCAATAATCCAGTCATCAACCCCAACCCCAACCCCAGATGATAAAACTGCAACACCGACGGGAGTCCCGCAAGGGTCTGTCCTTGGACCTCTCCTATGGAATATAATGTATGACGGGATTCTACGTCTGCCGCTACCAGATGGAGTGAAGGTAATAGGCTTCGCTGATGACATCGCAGTGGTCACAGTTCCCAAGCAAGTTCACGAGGTGGAGTCTGCTACTGACGAGGCGATAGAAAAAATGAAGGACTGGTTGAAGTCTGCCGGTCTGGAACAAGCTGCCCACAAGACTGAGGCTGTCTTAATAACCAGCCGCAAGAGGGTAACAAACTTCCGGATCGGAAATCAGACAATAAGATCAAGGGAATCATTGAAGTATCTCGGTGTCATGATTGACAATAGACTTCGCTTCAAACCCCACATTGAGTACGCAAGCAAAAAGGCATCGATGATGCAGGCGGCACTCTCCCGTATGCTTCCAAATATCGGCGGTCCTGGATACGCACGTAGGATCCTACTGTCCAGAGTGGTCAGCTCAGTCCTGATGTACGCCGCCCCAATATGGGCTGGCGCACTGGCAATTAATGAGTGCAGGAGGAAGTTGTCGGCGCAGTACAGGCTCTGCGCAATCAGAGCCATCAGCGGCTTCCGAACCATATCTGACGATGCAGCATGTGTTCTAGCCGGAATGATCCCCATTGACATACTCGCAAACGAGAACCAGAGGGTGTACCTTCGGCGGCCCCTGAATCGTCAGAAGGCAAAAAGAGTAAAGACGGAGGAAAGAGCGGCATCGATGACGCTGTGGCAAACCAGTTGGGATGGCTCCACAAAGGGCAGGTGGACCCATAGGCTCATTCCTACCATTGAACAATGGACGCAAAGAAAAATAGGGAACTGTAATTTTCATCTTACACAGTTCCTGTCGGGGCATGGTGGCTATCGGAAATACCTCCACAGGTTTGGACACGATTCCTCACCTATGTGCCCCGAATGTCCAGACATGAATGAAGACGCGGAGCATGCAGTGTTCTACTGCACACGCTTCGCAGAAGACAGAGCGAACTTGCCAACCCCGGAGGATCTCGTACGCTACATGACGAGATCGGAGAGTGACTGGACAGAGGTCTGCTCTTTCATAGCAAACGTGCAGATTACACTACGAAGAGCTGAAGCTCTAAGAAGAGCCCAAGAAGCGGCCGTACAGAATAGAGCATAATTGCTAACCAGCCCCGCGATGTAATACCTAACGGCAGTTCCGCGGGGAGAGTGGTAGACGTGTGCAGATGTGTGGTTTAGGACGTAGGCGCGAGGACATAGGAGAATAATATCCCGTGAATCGTTCATGCTGGTGGCACGGGTTACCGGTATCTTGAAGAAGATTCCACATCCATTGGCGCAAACCATAAAAAAAAAAAAAAAAAACACAGGTCGTAGGAAACGCCTAGTTGGGCCGCTATGCCAGTTGGAAGATGAGAAATGAAAAGGCTCCAAAATCCTTACTATACACTGTCAATTTTTTTAGGTGAAAAATTCGATGTCGTCGGATTCACTCGTCTTTGGATTTCGATTATACACATCTAAACACATAACCACAAGTGTACACAGGTCGTAGGAACGCCTAGTTGGGCCGCTGTGGCAGTTCTAAGATGAGCCATGAAAAGGCTCCAAAATCCTTACTATACACTGTCAATTTTTTTATTTGAAAAATTCGATGTCGTCGGGTTCACTCCAGTCTTTGGATTTTGATAATACACATCTAAACGCATAACCACAGGTGTACACAGTTCGTAGGAAAGCCTAGTTGGGCCGTTATGGCAGTTGGAAAGTGAGCCGTGAAAAGGCTCCAAAATCTTACTATACACTGGCAATTTTTTTATTTGAAAAATTCGATGTCGTCGGGTTTACTTCAGTCTTTGGATTTCGATTATACACATCTAAACACATAACCACAGGTGTTCACAGGTAGTAGGAACGCCTAGTTGGGCCGCTGTGGCGGTTGGAAGATGAGCCATGAAAAGGCTCCAAAATCCTTAGAAGATAAGCCATGAAAAGGCTAAAACATCCTTACACTCTCAATTTTTTTAGGTGAAAAATTCGATGTAGTCGGATTCACTCCAGTCTTTGGATTTCGATAATACACATCTAAACACATAACCACAGGTGTACACAGGTCGTAGGAACGCCTAGTTGGGCCGCTGTGGCGGTTGGAAAATGAGCCATGAAAAGGCTTAGAAATCCTTATTATACACTGGCAAATTTTTTAGGTGAATAATTCGATGTCGTCGGATTCACTCCAGTGGTTGGATTTCGATAATACACATCTAAACACATAACCACAGGTGTACACAGGCCGTAGGAACGCCTAGTTGGGCCACTGTGGCAGTTGGAAGATGAGCCATGAAAAGGCTCCAAAATCTTACTATACACTGGCAATTTTTTTAGGTGAAAAATTCGATGTAGTCGGGTTCACTTCAGTCTTTGGATTTCGATTATACACATCTAAACACATAACCACAGGTGTACACAGGTCGTAGGAACGCCTAGTTGGGCCGCTGTGGCAGTTGGAAGATGAGCCATAAAAAGGCTAAAAAATCCTTACTATGCACTGTCAATTTTTTTAGGTGAAAAATTCGATGTCGTCGGATTCACTCCAGTCTTTGGATTTCGATAATACACATCCAAACACATAACCACAGGTGTACACAGGTCGTAGGAACGCCTAGTTGGGCCGCTGTGGCAGTTCTAAGATGAGCCATGAAAAGGCTCCGAAATCCTTACTATACACTGTAAATTTTTTTAAGTGAAAAATTCGATGTCGTCGGATTCACTCCAGTTTTTGGATTTCGATAACACACATCTAAACACATAACCACAGGTGTTCACAGGTCGTAGGAACGCCTAGTTGGGCCGCTGTGGCAGTTGGAAGATGAGCCATAAAAAGGCTAAAAAATCCTTACTATGCACTGTCAATTTTTTTAGGTGAAAAATTCGATGTCGTCGGATTCACTCCAGTCTTTGGATTTCGATAATACACATCCAAACACATAACCACAGGTGTACACAGGTCGTAGGAACGCCTAGTTGGGCCGCTGTGGCAGTTCTAAGATGAGCCATGAAAAGGCTCCGAAATCCTTACTATACACTGTAAATTTTTTTAAGTGAAAAATTCGATGTCGTCGGATTCACTCCAGTTTTTGGATTTCGATAACACACATCTAAACACATAACCACAGGTGTACACAGGTCGTAGGAACGCCTAGTTGGGCCGCTGTGGCAGTTGGAAGATGAGCCATAAAAAGGCTAAAAAATCCTTACTATGCACTGTCAATTTTTTTAGGTGAAAAATTCATTGTCGTCGGATTCACTCCAGTCTTTGGATTTCGATAATACACATCTAAACACATAACCACAGATGTACACAGGTCGTAGGTACGCCTAGTTGGGCCGCTGTGGCAGTTGGAAGATGAGCCATAAAAAGGCTAAAAATTTCTTACTATACACTATCAATTTTTTTAGGTGAAAAAGTCGATGTCGTCGGGTTCACTTCAGTCTTTGGATTTCGATAATACACATCTAAACGCATAACCACAGGTGTACACAGTTCGTAGGAACGCCTAGTTGGGCCGCTATGGCAGTTGGAAGATGAGCCATGAAAAGGCTCCAAAATCTTACTATACACTGGCAATTTTTTTAGGTGAAAAATTCGATGTCGTCGGATTCACTCCAGTCTTTGGATTTCGATAATACACACCTAAAGACATAACCACAGGTGTACACAGGTCGTAGGAACGTCTAGTTGGGCCGCTGTGGCAGTTGGAAGATGTGCCATGAAAAGGCTCCAAAATCTTACTATACACTGGCAATTTTTTTAGGTGAAAAATTCGATGTCGTCGGGTTCACTTCAGTCTTTGGATTTCGATAATACACATCTAAACGCATAACCACAGGTGTACACAGTTCGTAGGAACGCCTAGTTGGGCCGCTATGGCAGTTGGAAGATGTGCCATGAAAAGGCTCCAAAATCCTCACTATACACTGTAAATTTTTTTAGGTGAAAAATTCGATGTCGTCGGATTCACTCCAGTCTTTGGATTTCGATAATACACATCTAAACACATAACCACAGATGTACACAGGTGGTAGGTACGCCTAGTTGGGCCGCTGTGGCAGTTGGAAGATGAGCCATGAAAAGGCTCCAAAATCCTCACTATACACTGTCATTTTTTTTAGGTGAAAAATTCAATGTCGTCGGATTCACTCCAGTCTTTGGATTTCGATAATACACATCTAAACACATAACCACAGATGTACACAGGTCGTAGGAACGCCTAGTTGGGCGCTATTAGACCTACATACGACTTCTGTCCACCTGTGGTGGTGTTTTCGCATCTGTATTTAACAAATCAGAGACACTGGGGAAAATTCCAGGACATCGAAATTTTTATCTTGAAAATGTTCATAGGGGGGACCATATCGATTTTTGGGTTTTTGGCTGTTCATCTTCCAACTGCCACAGCGGCGCTATTAGACCTACATATGACTTCTGCACACCTGTGGTGGTGTTTTCGCATCTGTATTTAACAAATCAGAGACACTGGGGACAATTCCAGGACATCGAAATTTTTATCTTGAAAATGTTCATAGGGGGGACCATATCGATTTTTGGGTTTTTAGCTGTTCATCTTCCAACTGCCACAGCGGCGCTATTGGACCTACATACGACTTCTGTCCACCTGTGGTGGTGTTTTCGCATCTGTATTTAACAAATCAGAGACACTGGGGACAATTCCACGACATCGAAATTTTCATCTTGAAAATGTTCATAGTGGGGACCATATCGATTTTTGGGTTTTTAGCTGTTCATCTTCCAACCGCCACAGCGGCGCTATTAGACCTACATATGACTTCTGCACACCTGTGGTGGTGTTTTCGTATCTGTATTTATCAAATCAGATACACTGGGGACAATTCCACGACATCGAAATTTTCATCTTGCAAATGTTCATAGGGGGAACCATATCGATTTTTGGGTTTTTAGCTGTTCATCTTCCAACTGCCACAGCGACGCTATTAGACCTACATATGACTTCTGCACACCTGTGGTTGTGTTTTCGTATCTGTGTTTATCAAATCAGATACACTGGGGACATCAAAATCTTCATCTTGAAAATGTTCATAGGGGGGACCATATCGATTTTTGGGTTTTTAGCTGTTCATCTTCCAACTGCCACAGCAGCGCTATTAGACCTACATACGACTTCTGTGCACCTGTGGTGGTGTTTTCGCATCTGTATTTAACAAATCAGAGACACTGGGGACAATTCCACGACATCGAAATTTTCATCTTGAAAATGTTCATAGGGGGAACCATATCGATTTTTGGGTTTTTAGCTGTTCATCTTCCAACTGCCACAGCGGCGCTATTAGACCTACATATGACTTCTGCACACCTGTGGTTGTGTTTTCGTATCTGTATTTATCAAATCAGATACACTGGGGACAATTCCACGACATCGAAATTTTCATCTTGAAAATGTTCATAGGGGGGACCATATCGATTTTTGGGTTTTTAGCTGTTCATCTTCCAACCGCCACAGCGGCGCTATTAGACCTACATACGACTTCTGTACACCTGTGGTGGTGTTTTCGTATCTGTATTTATCAAATCATACACGTGAGAAAACATCGCCAGAGGTGTACAGAAGTCTTAGGTAGGTCATATTGCGCCGCTATGGCTGTTGGAAGAAGATCGAGGGAAAACCTCAAATTTGACATGCCGGCTATATGATTTTTTGTGGAAAATTTCGATGTCTCCAAATTCACTCCAAAGTGTCTGATTCGATGGATACACGTGAGAAAACATCGCCAGAGGTGTACAGAAGTCTTAGGTAGGTCATATTGCGCCGCTATGGCAGGTGGAAGAAGAACGAGGAAAAACCTCAAATTTGACCATGCCGGCTATACGATTTTTTGTGGAAAATTTCGATGTCTCCAAATTCACTCCAAAGTGTCTGATTCGATGGATACACGTGAGAAAACATCGCCAGAGGTGTACAGAAGTCTTAGGTAGGTCATATTGCGCCGCTATGGCAGTTGGAAGAAGAACGAGGGAAAACCTCAAATTTGACCATGCCGGCTATATGATTTTTTGTGGAAAATTTCGATGTCTCCAAATTCACTCCAAAGTGTCTGATTCGATGGATACACGTGAGAAAACATCGCCAGAGGTGTACAGAAGTCTTAGGTAGGTCATATTGCGCCGCTATGGCAGTTGGAAGAAGAACGAGGGAAAACCTCAAATTTTACCATGCCGGCTATATGATTTTTTGTGGAAAATTTCGATGTCTCCAAATTCACTCCAAAGTGTCTGATTCGATGGATACACGTGAGAAAACATCGCCAGAGGTGTACAGAAGTCTTAGGTAGGTCATATTGCGCCGCTATGGCAGTTGGAAGAAGAACGAGGGAAAACCTCAAATTTGACCATGCCGGCTATACGATTTTTTGTGGAAAATTTCGATGTCTCCAAATTCACTCCAAAGTGTCTGATTCGATGGATACACGTGAGACAACATCGCCAGAGATGTACAGAAGTCTTAGGTAGGTCATATTGCGCCGCTATGGCAGTTGGAAGAAGAACGAGGAAAAACCTCAAATTTGACCATGCCGGCTATATGATTTTTTGTGGAAAATTTCGATGTCTCCAAATTCACTCCAAAGTGTCTGATTCGATGGATACACGTGAGAAAACATCGCCAGAGGTGTACAGAAGTCTTAGGTAGGTCATATTGCGCCGCTATGGCAGTTGGAAGAAGAACGAGGGAAAACCTCAAATTTGACCATGCCGGCTATATGATTTTTTGTGGAAAATTTCGATGTCTCCAAATTCACTCCAAAGTGTCTGATTCGATGGATACACGTGAGAAAACATCGCCAGAGGTGTACAGAAGTCTTAGGTAGGTCATATTGCGCAGCTATGGCAGTTGGAAGAAGAACGAGGGAAAACCTCAAATTTGACCATGCCGGCTATATGATTTTTTGTGGAAAATTTCGATGTCTCCAAATTCACTCCAAAGTGTCTGATTCGATGGATACACGTGAGAAAACATCGCCAGAGGTGTACAGAAGTCTTAGGTAGGTCATATTGCGCCGCTATGGCAGTTGGAAGAAGGACGAGGGAAAACCTCAAATTTGACCATGCCGGCTATACGATTTTTTGTGGAAAATTTCGATGTCTCCAAATTCACTCCAAAGTGTCTGATTCGATGGATACACGTGAGACAACATCGCCAGAGATGTACAGAAGTCTTAGGTAGGTCATATTGCGCCGCTATGGCAGTTGGAAGAAGAACGAGGAAAAACCTCAAATTTGACCATGCCGGCTATATGATTTTTTGTGGAAAATTTCGATGTCTCCAAATTCACTCCAAAGTGTCTGATTCGATGGATACACGTGAGAAAACATCGCCAGAGGTGTACAGAAGTCTTAGGTAGGCCATATTGCGCCGCTATGGCAGTTGGAAGAAGAACGAGGGAAAACCTCAAATTTGACCATGCCGGCTATATGATTTTTTGTGGAAAATTTCGATGTCTCCAAATTCACTCCAAAGTGTCTGATTCGATGGATACACGTGAGAAAACATCGCCAGAGGTGTACAGAAGTCTTAGGTAGGTCATATTGCGCCGCTATGGCAGTTGGAAGAAGAACGAGGGAAAACCTCAAATTTGACCATGCCGGCTATATGATTTTTTGTGGAAAATTTCGATGTCTCCAAATTCACTCCAAAGTGTCTGATTCGATGGATACACGTGAGAAAACATCGCCAGAGGTGTACAGAAGTCTTAGGTAGGTCATATTGCGCCGCTATGGCAGTTGGAAGAAGAACGAGGGAAAACCTCAAATTTGACCATGCCGGCTATATGATTTTTTGTGGAAAATTTCGATGTCTCCAAATTCACACCAAAGTGTCTGATTCGATGGATACACGTGAGACAACATCGCCAGAGATGTACAGAAGTCTTAGGTAGGTCGTATTGCGCCGCTATGGCAGTTGGAAGAAGAACGAGGGAAAACCTCAAATTTGACCATGCCGGCTATATGATTTTTTGTGGAAAATTTCGATGTCTCCAAATTCACTCCAAAGTGTCTGATTCGATGGATACACGTGAGAAAACATCGCCAGAGGTGTACAGAAGTCTTAGGTAGGTCATATTGCGCAACTATGGCAGTTGGAAGAAGAACGAGGGAAAACCTCAAATTTGACCATGCCGGCTATATGATTTTTTGTGGAAAATTTCGATGTCTCCAAATTCACTCCAAAGTGTCTGATTCGATGGATACACGTGAGACAACATCGCCAGAGGTGTACAGAAGTCTTAGGTAGGTCATATTGCGCCGCTATGGCAGTTGGAAGAAGAACGAGGGAAAACCTCAAATTTGACCATGCCGGCTATACGATTTTTTGTGGAAAATTTCGATGTCTCCAAATTCACTCCAAAGTGTCTGATTCGATGGATACACGTGAGACAACATCGCCAGAGATGTACAGAAGTCTTAGGTAGGTCATATTGCGCCGCTATGGCAGTTGGAAGAAGAACGAGGAAAAACCTCAAATTTGACCATGCCGGCTATATGATTTTTTGTGGAAAATTTCGATGTCTCCAAATTCACTCCAAAGTGTCTGATTCGATGGATACACGTGAGACAACATCGCCAGAGATGTACAGAAGTCTTAGGTAGGTCATATTGCGCCGCTATGGCAGTTCGAAGAAGAACGAGGGAAAACCTCAAATTTGACCATGCCGGCTATATGATTTTTTGTGGAAAATTTCGATGTCTCCAAATTCACTCCAAAGTGTCTGATTCGATGGATACACGTGAGACAACATCGCCAGAGATGTACAGAAGTCTTAGGTAGGTCATATTGCGCCGCTATGGCAGTTCGAAGAAGAACGAGGGAAAGCCTCAAATTTGACCATGCCGGCTATATGATTTTTTGTGGAAAATTTCGATGTCTCCAAATTCACTCCAAAGTGTCTGATTCGATGGATACACGTGAGAAAACATCGCCAGAGGTGTACAGAAGTCTAAGGTAGGTCATATTGCGCCGCTATGGCAGTTGGAAGAAGAACGAGGGAAAACCTCAAATTTGACCATGCCGGCTATACGATTTTTTGTGGAAAATTTCGATGTCTCCAAATTCACTCCAAAGTGTCTGATTCGATGGATACACGTGAGACAACATCGCCAGAGATGTACAGAAGTCTTAGGTAGGTCATATTGCGCCGCTATGGCAGTTCGAAGAAGAACGAGGGAAAACCTCAAATTTGACCATGCCGGCTATATGATTTTTTGTGGAAAATTTCGATGTCTCCAAATTCACTCCAAAGTGTCTGATTCGATGGATACACGTGAGAAAACATCGCCAGAGGTGTACAGAAGTCTAAGGTAGGTCATATTGCCCCGCTATGGCAGTTGGAAGAAGAACGAGGGAAAACCTCAAATTTGACCATGCCGGCTATATGATTTTTTGTGGAAAATTTCGATGTCTCCAAATTCACTCCAAAGTGTCTGATTCGATGGATACACGTGAGAAAACATCGCCAGAGATGTACAGAAGTCTTAGGTAGGTCATATTGCGCCGCTATGGCAGTTGGAAGAAGAACGAGGAAAAACCTCAAATTTGACCATGCCGGCTATATGATTTTTTGTGGAAAATTTCGATGTCTCCAAATTCACTCCAAAGTGTCTGATTCGATGGATACACGTGAGACAACATCGCCAGAGATGTACAGAAGTCTTAGGTAGGTCATATTGCGCCGCTATGGCAGTTCGAAGAAGAACGAGGGAAAACCTCAAATTTGACCATGCCGGCTATATGATTTTTTGTGGAAAATTTCGATGTCTCCAAATTCACTCCAAAGTGTCTGATTCGATGGATACACGTGAGAAAACATCGCCAGAGGTGTACAGAAGTCTAAGGTAGGTCATATTGCGCCGCTATGGCAGTTGGAAGAAGAACGAGGGAAAACCTCAAATTTGACCATGCCGGCTATATGATTTTTTGTGGAAAATTTCGATGTCTCCAAATGCACTCCAAAGTGTCTGATTCGATGGATACACGTGAGACAACATCGCCAGAGGTGTACAGAAGTCTTAGGTAGGTCATATTGCGCCGCTATGGCAGTTGGAAGAAGAACGAGGGAAAACCTCAAATTTGACCATGCCGGCTATACGATTTTTTGTGGAAAATTTCGATGTCTCCAAATTCACTCCAAAGTGTCTGATTCGATGGATACACGTGAGACAACATCGCCAGAGATGTACAGAAGTCTTAGGTAGGTCATATTGCGCCGCTATGGCAGTTGGAAGAAGAACGAGGGAAAACCTCAAATTTGACCATGCCGGCTATATGATTTTTTGTGGAAAATTTCGATGTCTCCAAATTCACTCCAAAGTGTCTGATTCGATGGATACACGTGAGACAACATCGCCAGAGATGTACAGAAGTCTTAGGTAGGTCATATTGCGCCGCTATGGCAGTTCGAAGAAGAACGAGGGAAAGCCTCAAATTTGACCATGCCGGCTATATGATTTTTTGTGGAAAATTTCGATGTCTCCAAATTCACTCCAAAGTGTCTGATTCGATGGATACACGTGAGAAAACATCGCCAGAGGTGTACAGAAGTCTAAGGTAGGTCATATTGCGCCGCTATGGCAGTTGGAAGAAGAACGAGGGAAAACCTCAAATTTGACCATGCCGGCTATATGATTTTTTGTGGAAAATTTCGATGTCTCCAAATGCACTCCAAAGTGTCTGATTCGATGGATACACGTGAGACAACATCGCCAGAGGTGTACAGAAGTCTTAGGTAGGTCATATTGCGCCGCTATGGCAGTTGGAAGAAGAACGAGGGAAAACCTCAAATTTGACCATGCCGGCTATACGATTTTTTGTGGAAAATTTCGATGTCTCCAAATTCACTCCAAAGTGTCTGATTCGATGGATACACGTGAGACAACATCGCCAGAGATGTACAGAAGTCTTAGGTAGGTCATATTGCGCCGCTATGGCAGTTGGAAGAAGAACGAGGGAAAACCTCAAATTTGACCATGCCGGCTATATGATTTTTTGTGGAAAATTTCGATGTCTCCAAATTCACTCCAAAGTGTCTGATTCGATGGATACACGTGAGAAAACATCGCCAGAGGTGTACAGAAGTCTTAGGTAGGTCATATTGCGCCGCTATGGCAGTTGGAAGAAGAACGAGGGAAAACCTCAAATTTGACCATGCCGGCTATATGATTTTTTGTGGAAAATTTCGATGTCTCCAAATTCACACCAAAGTGTCTGATTCGATGGATACACGTGAGACAACATCGCCAGAGATGTACAGAAGTCTTAGGTAGGTCGTATTGCGCCGCTATGGCAGTTGGAAGAAGAACGAGGGAAAACCTCAAATTTGACCATGCCGGCTATATGATTTTTTGTGGAAAATTTCGATGTCTCCAAATTCACTCCAAAGTGTCTGATTCGATGGATACACGTGAGAAAACATCGCCAGAGGTGTACAGAAGTCTTAGGTAGGTCATATTGCGCAACTATGGCAGTTGGAAGAAGAACGAGGGAAAACCTCAAATTTGACCATGCCGGCTATATGATTTTTTGTGGAAAATTTCGATGTCTCCAAATTCACTCCAAAGTGTCTGATTCGATGGATACACGTGAGACAACATCGCCAGAGGTGTACAGAAGTCTTAGGTAGGTCATATTGCGCCGCTATGGCAGTTGGAAGAAGAACGAGGGAAAACCTCAAATTTGACCATGCCGGCTATACGATTTTTTGTGGAAAATTTCGATGTCTCCAAATTCACTCCAAAGTGTCTGATTCGATGGATACACGTGAGACAACATCGCCAGAGATGTACAGAAGTCTTAGGTAGGTCATATTGCGCCGCTATGGCAGTTGGAAGAAGAACGAGGAAAAACCTCAAATTTGACGGCTATATGATTTTTTGTGGAAAATTTCGATGTCTCCAAATTCACTCCAAAGTGTCTGATTCGATGGATACACGTGAGACAACATCGCCAGAGATGTACAGAAGTCTTAGGTAGGTCATATTGCGCCGCTATGGCAGTTCGAAGAAGAACGAGGGAAAACCTCAAATTTGACCATGCCGGCTATATGATTTTTTGTGGAAAATTTCGATGTCTCCAAATTCACTCCAAAGTGTCTGATTCGATGGATACACGTGAGACAACATCGCCAGAGATGTACAGAAGTCTTAGGTAGGTCATATTGCGCCGCTATGGCAGTTCGAAGAAGAACGAGGGAAAGCCTCAAATTTGACCATGCCGGCTATATGATTTTTTGTGGAAAATTTCGATGTCTCCAAATTCACTCCAAAGTGTCTGATTCGATGGATACACGTGAGAAAACATCGCCAGAGGTGTACAGAAGTCTAAGGTAGGTCATATTGCGCCGCTATGGCAGTTGGAAGAAGAACGAGGGAAAACCTCAAATTTGACCATGCCGGCTATATGATTTTTTGTGGAAAATTTCGATGTCTCCAAATGCACTCCAAAGTGTCTGATTCGATGGATACACGTGAGACAACATCGCCAGAGGTGTACAGAAGTCTTAGGTAGGTCATATTGCGCCGCTATGGCAGTTGGAAGAAGAACGAGGGAAAACCTCAAATTTGACCATGCCGGCTATATGATTTTTTGTGGAAAATTTCGATGTCTCCAAATTCACTCCAAAGTGTCTGATTCGATGGATACACGTGAGAAAACATCGCCAGGGGTGTACAGAAGTCTTAGGTAGGTCATATTGCGCCGCTATGGCAGTTGGAAGAAGAACGAGGGAAAACCTCAAATTTGACCATGCCGGCTATATGATTTTTTGTGGAAAATTTCGATGTCTCCAAATTCACTCCAAAGTGTCTGATTCGATGGATACACGTGAGACAACATCGCCAGAGATGTACAGAAGTCTTAGGTAGGTCATATTGCGCCGCTATGGCAGTTGCAAGAAGAACGAGATAAAACCTCAAATTTGACCATGCCGGCTATATGATTTTTTGTGGAAAATTTCGATGTCTCCAAATTCACTCCAAAGTGTCTGATTCGATGGATACACGTGAGAAAACATCGCCAGAGGTGTACAGAAGTCTAAGGTAGGTCATATTGCGCCGCTATGGCAGTTGGAAGAAGAACGAGGGAAAACCTCAAATTTGACCATGCCGGCTATATGATTTTTTGTGGAAAATTTCGATGTCTCCAAATTCACTCCAAAGTGTCTGATTCGATGGATACACGTGAGACAACATCGCCAGAGATGTACAGAAGTCTTAGGTAGGTCATATTGCGCCGCTATGGCAGTTGGAAGAAGAACGAGGGAAAACCTCAAATTTGACCATGCCGGCTATATGATTTTTTGTGGAAAATTTCGATGTCTCCAAATTCACTCCAAAGTGTCTGATTCGATGGATACACGTGAGACAACATCGCCAGAGATGTACAGAAGTTTTAGGTAGGTCATATTGCGCCGCTATGGCAGTTGCAAGAAGAACGAGATAAAACCTCAAATTTGACCATGCCGGCTATATGATTTTTTGTGGAAAATTTCGATGTCTCCAAATTCACTCCAAAGTGTCTGATTCGATGGATACACGTGAGAAAACATCGCCAGAGGTGTACAGAAGTCTAAGGTAGGTCATATTGCGCCGCTATGGCAGTTGGAAGAAGAACGAGGGAAAACCTCAAATTTGACCATGCCGGCTATATGATTTTTTGTGGAAAATTTCGATGTCTCCAAATTCACTCCAAAGTGTCTGATTCGATGGATACACGTGAGACAACATCGCCAGAGATGTACAGAAGTCTTAGGTAGGTCATATTGCGCCGCTATGGCAGTTGGAAGAAGAACGAGGGAAAACCTCAAATTTGACCATGCCGGCTATACGATTTTTTGTGGAAAATTTCGATGTCTCCAAATTCACTCCAAAGTGTCGGATTCGATGGATACACGTGAGACAACATCGCCAGAGATGTACAGAAGTCTTAGGTAGGTCATATTGCGCCGCTATGGCAGTTGGAAGAAGAACGAGGGAAAACCTCAAATTTGACCATGCCGGCTATACGATTTTTTGTGGAAAATTTCGATGTCTCCAAATTCACTCCAAAGTGTCTGATTCGATGGATACACGTGAGACAACATCGCCAGAGGTGTACAGAAGTCTTAGGTAGGTCATATTGCGCCGCTATGGCAGTTGGAAGAAGAACGAGGGAAAACCTCAAATTTGACCATGCCGGCTATATGATTTTTTGTGGAAAATTTCGATGTCTCCAAATTCACTCCAAAGTGTCTGATTCGATGGATACACGTGAGACAACATCGCCAGAGGTGTACAGAAGTCTTAGGTAGGTCATATTGCGCCGCTATGGCAGTTGGAAGAAGAACGAGGGAAAACCTCAAATTTGACCATGCCGGCTATATGATGTTTTGTGGAAAATTTCAATGTCTCCAAATTCACTCCAAAGTGTCTGATTAGATGGATACACGTGAGAAAACATCGCCAGAGGTGTACAGAAGTCTTAGGTAGGTCATATTGCGCCGCTATGGCAGTTGGAAGAAGAACGAGGGAAAACCTCAAATTTGACCATGCCGGCTATACGATTTTTTGTGGAAAATTTGGATGTCTCCAAATTCACTCCAAAGTGTCTGATTCGATGGATACACGTGAGAAAACATCGCCAGAGGTGTACAGAAGTCTTAGGTAGGTCATATTGCGCCGCTATGGCAGTTGGAAGAAGAACGAGGGAAAACCTCAAATTTGACCATGCCGGCTATATGATTTTTTGTGGAAAATTTCGATGTCTCCAAATTCACTCCAAAGTGTCTGATTCGATGGATACACGTGAGACAACATCGCCAGAGGTGTACAGAAGTCTTAGGTAGGTCATATTGCGCCGCTATGGCAGTTGGAAGAAGAACGAGGGAAAACCTCAAATTTGACCATGCCGGCTATATGATTTTTTGTGGAAAATTTCGATGTCTCCAAATTCACTCCAAAGTGTCTGATTCGATGGATACACGTGAGACAACATCGCCAGAGGTGTACAGAAGTCTTAGGTAGGTCATATTGCGCCGCTATGGCAGTTGGAAGAAGAACGAGGGAAAACCTCAAATTTGACCATGCCGGCTATATGATTTTTTGTGGAAAATTTCGATGTCTCCAAATTCACTCCAAAGTGTCTGATTCGATGGATACACGTGAGACAACATCGCCAGAGATGTACAGAAGTCTTAGGTAGGTCATATTGCGCCGCTATGGCAGTTGGAAGAAGAACGAGGGAAAACCTCAAATTTGACCAATGCCGGCTATATGATTTTTTGTGGAAAATTTCGATGTCTCCAAATTCACTCCAAAGTGTCTGATTCGATGGATACACGTGAGACAACATCGCCAGAGATGTACAGAAGTCTTAGGTAGGTCATATTGCGCCGCTATGGCAGTTGGAAGAAGAACGAGGGAAAACCTCAAATTTGACCATGCCGGCTATATGATTTTTTGTGGAAAATTTCGATGTCTCCAAATTCACTCCAAAGTGTCTGATTCGATGGATACACGTGAGACAACATCGCCAGAGGTGTACAGAAGTCATATTGCGCCGCTATGGCAGTTGGAAGAAGAACGAGGAAAAACCTCAAATTTGACCATGCCGGCTATATGATTTTTTGTGGAAAATTTCGATGTCTCCAAATTCACTCCAAAGTGTCTGATTCGATGGATACACGTGAGAAAACATCGCCAGAGGTGTACAGAAGTCTTAGGTAGGTCATATTGCGCCGCTATGGCAGTTGGAAGAAGAACGAGGGAAAACCTCAAATTTGACCATGCCGGCTATATGATTTTTTGTGGAAAATTTCGATGTCTCCAAATTCACTCCAAAGTGTCTGATTCGATGGATACACGTGAGACAACATCGCCAGAGATGTACAGAAGTCTTAGGTAGGTCATATTGCGCCGCTATGGCAGTTGCAAGAAGAACGAGATAAAACCTCAAATTTGACCATGCCGGCTATATGATTTTTTGTGGAAAATTTCGATGTCTCCAAATTCACTCCAAAGTGTCTGATTCGATGGATACACGTGAGACAACATCGCCAGAGGTGTACAGAAGTCTAAGGTAGGTCATATTGCGCCGCTATGGCAGTTGGAAGAAGAACGAGGGAAAACCTCAAATTTGACCATGCCGGCTATATGATTTTTTGTGGAAAATTTCGATGTCTCCAAATGCACTCCAAAGTGTCTGATTCGATGGATACACGTGAGACAACATCGCCAGAGGTGTACAGAAGTCTTAGGTAGGTCATATTGCGCCGCTATGGCAGTTGGAAGAAGAACGAGGGAAAACCTCAAATTTGACCATGCCGGCTATACGATTTTTTGTGGAAAATTTCGATGTCTCCAAATTCACTCCAAAGTGTCGGATTCGATGGATACACGTGAGACAACATCGCCAGAGATGTACAGAAGTCTTAGGTAGGTCATATTGCGCCGCTATGGCAGTTGGAAGAAGAACGAGGGAAAACCTCAAATTTGACCATGCCGGCTATATGATTTTTTGTGGAAAATTTCGATGTCTCCAAATTCACTCCAAAGTGTCTGATTCGATGGATACACGTGAGACAACATCGCCAGAGATGTACAGAAGTCTTAGGTAGGCCATATTGCGCCGCTATGGCAGTTGGAAGAAGAACGAGGGAAAACCTCAAATTTGACCATGCCGGCTATATGATTTTTTGTAGAAAATTTCGATGTCTCCAAATTCACTCCAAAGTGTCTGATTCGATGGATACACGTGAGACAACATCGCCAGAGATGTACAGAAGTCTTAGGTAGGTCATATTGCGCCGCTATGGCAGTTGGAAGAAGAACGAGGGAAAACCTCAAATTTGACCATGCCGGCTATATGATTTTTTGTGGAAAATTTCGATGTCTCCAAATTCACTCCAAAGTGTCTGATTCGATGGATACACGTGAGACAACATCGCCAGAGATGTACAGAAGTCTTAGGTAGGTCATATTGCGCCGCTATGGCAGTTGGAAGAAGAACGAGGGAAAACCTCAAATTTGACCATGCCGGCTATATGATTTTTTGTGGAAAATTTCGATGTCTCCAAATTCACTCCAAAGTGTCTGATTCGATGGATACACGTGAGACAACATCGCCAGAGGTGTACAGAAGTCTTAGGTAGGTCATATTGCGCCGCTATGGCAGTTGGAAGAAGAACGAGGGAAAACCTCAAATTTGACCATGCCGGCTATATGATTTTTTGTGGAAAATTTCGATGTCTCCAAATTCACTCCAAAGTGTCTGATTCGATGGATACACGTGAGACAACATCGCCAGAGATGTACAGAAGTCTTAGGTAGGCCATATTGCGCCGCTATGGCAGTTGGAAGAAGAACGAGGGAAAACCTCAAATTTGACCATGCCGGCTATATGATTTTTTGTAGAAAATTTCGATGTCTCCAAATTCACTCCAAAGTGTCTGATTCGATGGATACACGTGAGACAACATCGCCAGAGATGTACAGAAGTCTTAGGTAGGTCATATTGCGCCGCTATGGCAGTTGGAAGAAGAACGAGGGAAAACCTCAAATTTGACCAATGCCGGCTATATGATTTTTTGTGTAAAATTTCGATGTCTCCAAATTCACTCCAAAGTGTCTGATTCGATGGATACACGTGACATCGCCAGAGATGTACAGAAGTCTTAGGTAGGTCATATTGCGCCGCTATGGCAGTTGGAAGAAGAACGAGGGAAAACCTCAAATTTGACCATGCCGGCTATATGATTTTTTGTGGAAAATTTCGATGTCTCCAAATTCACTCCAAAGTGTCTGATTCGATGGATACACGTGAGACAACATCGCCAGAGATGTACAGAAGTCTTAGGTAGGCCATATTGCGCCGCTATGGCAGTTGGAAGAAGAACGAGGGAAAACCTCAAATTTGACCATGCCGGCTATATGATTTTTTGTAGAAAATTTCGATGTCTCCAAATTCACTCCAAAGTGTCTGATTCGATGGATACACGTGAGACAACATCGCCAGAGATGTACAGAAGTCTTAGGTAGGTCATATTGCGCCGCTATGGCAGTTGGAAGAAGAACGAGGGAAAACCTCAAATTTGACCATGCCGGCTATATGATTTTTTGTGGAAAATTTCTGTCTCCAAATTCACTCCAAAGTGTCTGATTCGATGGATACACGTGAGACAACATCGCCAGAGATGTACAGAAGTCTTAGGTAGGTCATATTGCGCCGCTATGGCAGTTGGAAGAAGAACGAGGGAAAACCTCAAATTTGACCATGCCGGCTATATGATTTTTTGTGGAAAATTTCGATGTCTCCAAATTCACTCCAAAGTGTCTGATTCGATGGATACACGTGAGACAACATCGCCAGAGGTGTACAGAAGTCTTAGGTAGGTCATATTGCGACGCTATGGCAGTTGGAAGAAGAACGAGGGAAAACCTCAAATTTGACCATGCCGGCTATATGATTTTTTGTGGAAAATTTCTATGTCTCCAAATTCACTCCAAAGTGTCTGATTCGATGGATACACGTGAGACAACATCGCCAGAGATGTACAGAAGTCCTAGGTAGGTCATATTGCGCCGCTATGGCAGTTGGAAGAAGAACGAGGGAAAACCTCAAATTTGACCATGCCGGCTATATGATTTTTTGTGGAAAATTTCGATGTCTCCAAATTCACTCCAAAGTGTCTGATTCGATGGATACACGTGAGACAACATCGCCAGAGATGTACAGAAGTCTTAGGTAGGTCATATTGCGCCGCTATGGCAGTTGGAAGAAGAACGAGGGAAAACCTCAAATTTGACCATGCCGGCTATATGATTTTTTGTGGAAAATTTCGATGTCTCCAAATTCACTCCAAAGTGTCTGATTCGATGGATACACGTGAGACAACATCGCCAGAGGTGTACAGAAGTCTTAGGTAGGTCATATTGCGCCGCTATGGCAGTTGGAAGAAGAACGAGGGAAAACCTCAAATTTGACCATGCCGGCTATATGATTTTTTGTGGAAAATTTCGATGTCTCCAAATTCACTCCAAAGTGTCTGATTCGATGGATACACGTGAGACAACATCGCCAGAGGTGTACAGAAGTCTTAGGTAGGTCATATTGCGACGCTATGGCAGTTGGAAGAAGAACGAGGGAAAACCTCAAATTTGACCATGCCGGCTATATGATTTTTTGTGGAAAATTTCTGTCTCCAAATTCACTCCAAAGTGTCTGATTCGATGGATACACGTGAGACAACATCGCCAGAGATGTACAGAAGTCTTAGGTAGGTCATATTGCGCCGCTATGGCAGTTGGAAGAAGAACGAGGGAAAACCTCAAATTTGACCATGCCGGCTATATGATTTTTTGTGGAAAATTTCGATGTCTCCAAATTCACTCCAAAGTGTCTGATTCGATGGATACACGTGAGACAACATCGCCAGAGGTGTACAGAAGTCTTAGGTAGGTCATATTGCGACGCTATGGCAGTTGGAAGAAGAACGAGGGAAAACCTCAAATTTGACCATGCCGGCTATATGATTTTTTGTGGAAAATTTCTATGTCTCCAAATTCACTCCAAAGTGTCTGATTCGATGGATACACGTGAGACAACATCGCCAGAGATGTACAGAAGTCCTAGGTAGGTCATATTGCGCCGCTATGGCAGTTGGAAGAAGAACGAGGGAAAACCTCAAATTTGACCATGCCGGCTATATGATTTTTTGTGGAAAATTTCGATGTCTCCAAATTCACTCCAAAGTGTCTGATTCGATGGATACACGTGAGACAACATCGCCAGAGATGTACAGAAGTCTTAGGTAGGTCATATTGCGCCGCTATGGCAGTTGGAAGAAGAACGAGGGAAAACCTCAAATTTGACCATGCCGGCTATATGATTTTTTGTGGAAAATTTCGATGTCTCCAAATTCACTCCAAAGTGTCTGATTCGATGGATACACGTGAGACAACATCGCCAGAGGTGTACAGAAGTCTTAGGTAGGTCATATTGCGCCGCTATGGCAGTTGGAAGAAGAACGAGGGAAAACCTCAAATTTGACCATGCCGGCTATATGATTTTTTGTGGAAAATTTCGATGTCTCCAAATTCACTCCAAAGTGTCTGATTCGATGGATACACGTGAGACAACATCGCCAGAGATGTACAGAAGTCTTAGGTAGGCCATATTGCGCCGCTATGGCAGTTGGAAGAAGAACGAGGGAAAACCTCAAATTTGACCATGCCGGCTATATGATTTTTTGTAGAAAATTTCGATGTCTCCAAATTCACTCCAAAGTGTCTGATTCGATGGATACACGTGAGACAACATCGCCAGAGATGTACAGAAGTCTTAGGTAGGTCATATTGCGCCGCTATGGCAGTTGGAAGAAGAACGAGGGAAAACCTCAAATTTGACCATGCCGGCTATATGATTTTTTGTGGAAAATTTCGATGTCTCCAAATTCACTCCAAAGTGTCTGATTCGATGGATACACGTGAGACAACATCGCCAGAGGTGTACAGAAGTCTTAGGTAGGTCATATTGCGCCGCTATGGCAGTTGGAAGAAGAACGAGGGAAAACCTCAAATTTGACCATGCCGGCTATATGATTTTTTGTGGAAAATTTCGATGTCTCCAAATTCACTCCAAAGTGTCTGATTCGATGGATACACGTGAGACAACATCGCCAGAGATGTACAGAAGTCTTAGGTAGGTCATATTGCGCCGCTATGGCAGTTGGAAGAAGAACGAGGGAAAACCTCAAATTTGACCATGCCGGCTATATGATTTTTTGTGGAAAATTTCGATGTCTCCAAATTCACTCCAAAGTGTCTGATTCGATGGATACACGTGAGACAACATCGCCAGAGGTGTACAGAAGTCTTAGGTAGGTCATATTGCGCCGCTATGGCAGTTGGAAGAAGAACGAGGGAAAACCTCAAATTTGACCATGCCGGCTATATGATTTTTTGTGGAAAATTTCGATGTCTCCAAATTCACTCCAAAGTGTCTGATTCGATGGATACACGTGAGACAACATCGCCAGAGATGTACAGAAGTCTTAGGTAGGCCATATTGCGCCGCTATGGCAGTTGGAAGAAGAACGAGGGAAAACCTCAAATTTGACCATGCCGGCTATATGATTTTTTGTAGAAAATTTCGATGTCTCCAAATTCACTCCAAAGTGTCTGATTCGATGGATACACGTGAGACAACATCGCCAGAGATGTACAGAAGTCTTAGGTAGGTCATATTGCGCCGCTATGGCAGTTGGAAGAAGAACGAGGGAAAACCTCAAATTTGACCATGCCGGCTATATGATTTTTTGTGGAAAATTTCGATGTCTCCAAATTCACTCCAAAGTGTCTGATTCGATGGATACACGTGAAACAACATCGCCAGAGGTGTACAGAAGTCTTAGGTAGGTCATATTGCGCCGCTATGGCAGTTGGAAGAAGAACGAGGGAAAACCTCAAATTTGACCATGCCGGCTATATGATTTTTTGTGGAAAATTTCGATGTCTCCAAATTCACTCCAAAGTGTCTGATTCGATGGATACACGTGAGACAACATCGCCAGAGGTGTACAGAAGTCTTAGGTAGGTCATATTGCGCCGCTATGGCAGTTGGAAGAAGAACGAGGGAAAACCTCAAATTTGACCATGCCGGCTATATGATTTTTTGTGGAAAATTTCGATGTCTCCAAATTCACTCCAAAGTGTCTGATTCGATGGATACACGTGAGACAACATCGCCAGAGATGTACAGAAGTCTTAGGTAGGCCATATTGCGCCGCTATGGCAGTTGGAAGAAGAACGAGGGAAAACCTCAAATTTGACCATGCCGGCTATATGATTTTTTGTAGAAAATTTCGATGTCTCCAAATTCACTCCAAAGTGTCTGATTCGATGGATACACGTGAGACAACATCGCCAGAGATGTACAGAAGTCTTAGGTAGGTCATATTGCGCCGCTATGGCAGTTGGAAGAAGAACGAGGGAAAACCTCAAATTTGACCAATGCCGGCTATATGATTTTTTGTGTAAAATTTCGATGTCTCCAAATTCACTCCAAAGTGTCTGATTCGATGGATACACGTGAGACAACATCGCCAGAGATGTACAGAAGTCTTAGGTAGGTCATATTGCGCCGCTATGGCAGTTGGAAGAAGAACGAGGGAAAACCTCAAATTTGACCATGCCGGCTATATGATTTTTTGTGGAAAATTTCGATGTCTCCAAATTCACTCCAAAGTGTCTGATTCGATGGATACACGTGAGACAACATCGCCAGAGATGTACAGAAGTCTTAGGTAGGCCATATTGCGCCGCTATGGCAGTTGGAAGAAGAACGAGGGAAAACCTCAAATTTGACCATGCCGGCTATATGATTTTTTGTAGAAAATTTCGATGTCTCCAAATTCACTCCAAAGTGTCTGATTCGATGGATACACGTGAGACAACATCGCCAGAGATGTACAGAAGTCTTAGGTAGGTCATATTGCGCCGCTATGGCAGTTGGAAGAAGAACGAGGGAAAACCTCAAATTTGACCATGCCGGCTATATGATTTTTTGTGGAAAATTTCTATGTCTCCAAATTCACTCCAAAGTGTCTGATTCGATGGATACACGTGAGACAACATCGCCAGAGATGTACAGAAGTCTTAGGTAGGTCATATTGCGCCGCTATGGCAGTTGGAAGAAGAACGAGGGAAAACCTCAAATTTGACCATGCCGGCTATATGATTTTTTGTGGAAAATTTCGATGTCTCCAAATTCACTCCAAAGTGTCTGATTCGATGGATACACGTGAGACAACATCGCCAGAGATGTACAGAAGTCTTAGGTAGGTCATATTGCGCCGCTATGGCAGTTGGAAGAAGAACGAGGGAAAACCTCAAATTTGACCATGCCGGCTATATGATTTTTTGTGGAAAATTTCGATGTCTCCAAATTCACTCCAAAGTGTCTGATTCGATGGATACACGTGAGACAACATCGCCAGAGGTGTACAGAAGTCTTAGGTAGGTCATATTGCGCCGCTATGGCAGTTGGAAGAAGAACGAGGGAAAACCTCAAATTTGACCATGCCGGCTATATGATTTTTTGTGGAAAATTTCGATGTCTCCAAATTCACTCCAAAGTGTCTGATTCGATGGATACACGTGAGACAACATCGCCAGAGATGTACAGAAGTCTTAGGTAGGCCATATTGCGCCGCTATGGCAGTTGGAAGAAGAACGAGGGAAAACCTCAAATTTGACCAATGCCGGCTATATGATTTTTTGTGGAAAATTTCGATGTCTCCAAATTCACTCCAAAGTGTCTGATTCGATGGATACACGTGAGACAACATCGCCAGAGATGTACAGAAGTCTTAGGTAGGTCATATTGCGCCGCTATGGCAGTTGGAAGAAGAACGAGGGAAAACCTCAAATTTGACCATGCCGGCTATATGATTTTTTGTGGAAAATTTCGATGTCTCCAAATTCACTCCAAAGTGTCTGATTCGATGGATACACGTGAGACAACATCGCCAGAGATGTACAGAAGTCTTAGGTAGGTCATATTGCGCCGCTATGGCAGTTGGAAGAAGAACGAGGGAAAACCTCAAATTTGACCATGCCGGCTATATGATTTTTTGTGGAAAATTTCGATGTGTCCAAATTCACTCCAAAGTGTCTGATTCGATGGATACACGTGAGACAACATCGCCAGAGATGTACAGAAGTCTTAGGTAGGTCATATTGCGCCGCTATGGCAGTTGGAAGAAGAACGAGGGAAAACCTCAAATTTGACCAATGCCGGCTATATGATTTTTTGTGGAAAATTTCGATGTCTCCAAATTCACTCCAAAGTGTCTGATTCGATGGATACACGAGAGAAAACCTCGCCAGAGGTGTACAGAAGTCTTAGGTAGGTCATATTGCGCCGCTATGGCAGTTGGAAGAAGAACGAGGGAAAACCTCAAATTTGACCATGCCGGCTATATGATTTTTTGTAGAAAATTTCGATGTCTCCAAATTCACTCCAAAGTGTCTGATTCGATGGATACACGTGAGACAACATCGCCAGAGATGTACAGAAGTCTTAGGTAGGTCATATTGCGCCGCTATGGCAGTTGGAAGAAGAACGAGGGAAAACCTCAAATTTGACCAATGCCGGCTATATGATTTTTTGTGGAAAATTTCGATGTCTCCAAATTCACTCCAAAGTGTCTGATTCGATGGATACACGTGAGACAACATCGCCAGAGATATACAGAAGTCTTAGGTAGGCCATATTGCGCCGCTATGGCAGTTGGAAGAAGAACGAGGGAAAACCTCAAATTTGACCATGCCGGCTATATGATTTTTTGTAGAAAATTTCGATGTCTCCAAATTCACTCCAAAGTGTCTGATTCGATGGATACACGTGAGACAACATCGCCAGAGATATACAGAAGTCTTAGGTAGGTCATATTGCGCCGCTATGGCAGTTGGAAGAAGAACGAGGAAAAACCTCAAATTTCACCATGCCGGCTATATGATTTTTTGTAGAAAATTTCGATGTCTCCAAATTCACTCCAAAGTGTCTGATTCGATGCATACACGTGAGAAAACATCGCCAGAGGTGTACAGAAGTCTTAGGTAGGTCATATTGCGCCGCTATGGCAGTTGGAAGAAGAACGAGGGAAAACCTCAAATTTGACCATGCCGGCTATATGATTTTTTGTGGAAAATTTCTATGTCTCCAAATTCACTCCAAAGTGTCTGATTCGATGGATACACGTGAGACAACATCGCCAGAGATGTACAGAAGTCTTAGGTAGGTCATATTGCGCCGCTATGGCAGTTGGAAGAAGAACGAGGGAAAACCTCAAATTTGACCATGCCGGCTATATGATTTTTTGTGGAAAATTTCGATGTCTCCAAATTCACTCCAAAGTGTCTGATTCGATGGATACACGTGAGACAACATCGCCAGAGATGTACAGAAGTCTTAGGTAGGTCATATTGCGCCGCTATGGCAGTTGGAAGAAGAACGAGGGAAAACCTCAAATTTGACCATGCCGGCTATATGATTTTTTGTGGAAAATTTCGATGTCTCCAAATTCACTCCAAAGTGTCTGATTCGATGGATACACGTGAGACAACATCGCCAGAGATGTACAGAAGTCTTAGGTAGGTCATATTGCGCCGCTATGGCAGTTGGAAGAAGAACGAGGGAAAACCTCAAATTTGACCATGCCGGCTATATGATTTTTTGTGGAAAATTTCGATGTCTCCAAATTCACTCCAAAGTGTCTGATTCGATGGATACACGTGAGACAACATCGCCAGAGGTGTACAGAAGTCTTAGGTAGGTCATATTGCTCCGCTATGGCAGTTGGAAGAAGAACGAGGGAAAACCTCAAATTTGACCATGCCGGCTATATGATTTTTTGTGGAAAATTTCGATGTCTCCAAATTCACTCCAAAGTGTCTGATTCGATGGATACACGAGAGAAAACCTCGCCAGAGGTGTACAGAAGTCTTAGGTAGGTCATATTGCGCCGCTATGGCAGTTGGAAGAAGAACGAGGGAAAACCTCAAATTTGACCATGCCGGCTATATGATTTTTTGTAGAAAATTTCGATGTCTCCAAATTCACTCCAAAGTGTCTGATTCGATGGATACACGTGAGACAACATCGCCAGAGATGTACAGAAGTCTTAGGTAGGCCATATTGCGTCGCTATGGCAGTTGGAAGAAGAACGAGGGAAAACCTCAAATTTGACCATGCCGGCTATATGATTTTTTGTAGAAAATTTCGATGTCTCCAAATTCACTCCAAAGTGTCTGATTCGATGGATACACGTGAGACAACATCGCCAGAGATGTACAGAAGTCTTAGGTAGGTCATATTGCGCCGCTATGGCAGTTGGAAGAAGAACGAGGGTAAACCTCAAATTTGACCATGACCATGCTATATGATTTTTTGTGGAAAATTTCGATGTCTCCAAATTCACTCCAAAGTGTCTGATTCGATGGATACACGTGAGACAACATCGCCAGAGATGTACAGAAGTCTTAGGTAGGTCATATTGCGCCGCTATGGCAGTTGGAAGAAGAACGAGGGAAAACCTCAAATTTGACCATGCCGGCTATATGATTTTTTGTGGAAAATTTCGATGTCTCCAAATTCACTCCAAAGTGTCTGATTCGATGGATACACGAGAGAAAACCTCGCCAGAGGTGTACAGAAGTCTTAGGTAGGTCATATTGCGCCGCTATGGCAGTTGGAAGAAGAACGAGGGAAAACCTCAAATTTGACCATGCCGGCTATATGATTTTTTGTGGAAAATTTCGATGTCTCCAAATTCACTCCAAAGTGTCTGATTCGATGGATACACGTGAGACAACATCGCCAGAGATGTACAGAAGTCTTAGGTAGGCCATATTGCGCCGCTATGGCAGTTGGAAGAAGAACGAGGGAAAACCTCAAATTTGACCATGCCGGCTATATGATTTTTTGTGGAAAATTTCGATGTCTCCAAATTCACTCCAAAGTGTCTGATTCGATGGATACACGTGAGACAACATCGCCAGAGATGTACAGAAGTCTTAGGTAGGTCATATTGCGCCGCTATGGCAGTTGGAAGAAGAACGAGGGAAAACCTCAAATTTGACCATGCCGGCTATATGATTTTTTGTGGAAAATTTCGATGTCTCCAAATTCACTCCAAAGTGTCTGATTCGATGGATACACGTGAGACAACATCGCCAGAGATGTACAGAAGTCTTAGGTAGGTCATATTGCGCCGCTATGGCAGTTGGAAGAAGAACGAGGGAAAACCTCAAATTTGACCATGCCGGCTATATGATTTTTTGTGGAAAATTTCGATGTCTCCAAATTCACTCCAAAGTGTCTGATTCGATGGATACACGTGAGACAACATCGCCAGAGATGTACAGAAGTCTTAGGTAGGCCATATTGCGCCGCTATGGCAGTTGGAAGAAGAACGAGGGAAAACCTCAAATTTGACCATGCCGGCTATATGATTTTTTGTGGAAAATTTCGATGTCTCCAAATTCACTCCAAAGTGTCTGATTCGATGGATACACGTGAGACAACATCGCCAGAGATGTACAGAAGTCTTAGGTAGGTCATATTGCGCCGCTATGGCAGTTGGAAGAAGAACGAGGGAAAACCTCAAATTTGACCATGCCGGCTATATGATTTTTTGTGGAAAATTTCGATGTCTCCAAATTCACTCCAAAGTGTCTGATTCGATGGATACACGTGAGACAACATCGCCAGAGATGTACAGAAGTCTTAGGTAGGTCATATTGCGCCGCTATGGCAGTTGGAAGAAGAACGAGGGAAAACCTCAAATTTGACCAATGCCGGCTATATGATTTTTTGTGGAAAATTTCGATGTCTCCAAATTCACTCCAAAGTGTCTGATTCGATGGATACACGTGAGACAACATCGCCAGAGATGTACAGAAGTCTTAGGTAGGTCATATTGCGCCGCTATGGCAGTTGGAAGAAGAACGAGGGAAAACCTCAAATTTGACCAATGCCGGCTATATGATTTTTTGTGGAAAATTTCGATGTCTCCAAATTCACTCCAAAGTGTCTGATTCGATGGATACACGAGAGAAAACCTCGCCAGAGGTGTACAGAAGTCTTAGGTAGGTCATATTGCGCCGCTATGGCAGTTGGAAGAAGAACGAGGGAAAACCTCAAATTTGACCATGCCGGCTATATGATTTTTTGTAGAAAATTTCGATGTCTCCAAATTCACTCCAAAGTGTCTGATTCGATGGATACACGTGAGACAACATCGCCAGAGATGTACAGAAGTCTTAGGTAGGCCATATTGCGCCGCTATGGCAGTTGGAAGAAGAACGAGGGAAAACCTCAAATTTGACCAATGCCGGCTATATGATTTTTTGTGGAAAATTTCGATGTCTCCAAATTCACTCCAAAGTGTCTGATTCGATGGATACACGTGAGACAACATCGCCAGAGATGTACAGAAGTCTTAGGTAGGCCATATTGCGCCGCTATGGCAGTTGGAAGAAGAACGAGGGAAAACCTCAAATTTGACCATGCCGGCTATATGATTTTTTGTAGAAAATTTCGATGTCTCCAAATTCACTCCAAAGTGTCTGATTCGATGGATACACGTGAGACAACATCGCCAGAGGTGTACAGAAGTCTTAGGTAGGCCATATTGCGCCGCTATGGCAGTTGGAAGAAGAACGAGGGAAAACCTCAAATTTGACCAATGCCGGCTATATGATTTTTTGTGGAAAATTTCGATGTCTCCAAATTCACTCCAAAGTGTCTGATTCGATGGATACACGTGAGACAACATCGCCAGAGATGTACAGAAGTCTTAGGTAGGCCATATTGCGCCGCTATGGCAGTTGGAAGAAGAACGAGGGAAAACCTCAAATTTGACCATGCCGGCTATATGATTTTTTGTAGAAAATTTCGATGTCTCCAAATTCACTCCAAAGTGTCTGATTCGATGGATACACGTGAGACAACATCGCCAGAGATGTACAGAAGTCTTAGGTAGGTCATATTGCGCCGCTATGGCAGTTGGAAGAAGAACGAGGGAAAACCTCAAATTTGACCATGCCGGCTATATGATTTTTTGTGGAAAATTTCGATGTCTCCAAATTCACTCCAAAGTGTCTGATTCGATGGATACACGTGAGACAACATCGCCAGAGATGTACAGAAGTCTTAGGTAGGTCATATTGCGCCGCTATGGCAGTTGGAAGAAGAACGAGGGAAAACCTCAAATTTGACCATACCGGCTATATGATTTTTTGTGGAAAATTTCGATGTCTCCAAATTCACTCCAAAGTGTCTGATTCGATGGATACACGTGAGACAACATCGCCAGAGGTGTACAGAAGTCTTAGGTAGGTCATATTGCGCCGCTATGGCAGTTGGAAGAAGAACGAGGGAAAACCTCAAATTTGACCATGCCGGCTATATGATTTTTTGTGGAAAATTTCGATGTCTCCAAATTCACTCCAAAGTGTCTGATTCGATGGATACACGTGAGACAACATCGCCAGAGATGTACAGAAGTCTTAGGTAGGTCATATTGCGCCGCTATGGCAGTTGGAAGAAGAACGAGGGAAAACCTCAAATTTGACCATGCCGGCTATATGATTTTTTGTGGAAAATTTCGATGTCTCCAAATTCACTCCAAAGTGTCTGATTCGATGGATACACGTGAGACAACATCGCCAGAGGTGTACAGAAGTCTTAGGTAGGTCATATTGCGCCGCTATGGCAGTTGGAAGAAGAACGAGGGAAAACCTCAAATTTGACCATGCCGGCTATATGATTTTTTGTGGAAAATTTCGATGTCTCCAAATTCACTCCAAAGTGTCTGATTCGATGGATACACGTGAGACAACATCGCCAGAGGTGTACAGAAGTCTTAGGTAGGTCATATTGCGCCGCTATGGCAGTTGGAAGAAGAACGAGGGAAAACCTCAAATTTGACCAATGCCGGCTATATGATTTTTTGTGGAAAATTTCGATGTCTCCAAATTCACTCCAAAGTGTCTGATTCGATGGATACACGTGAGACAACATCGCCAGAGATGTACAGAAGTCTTAGGTAGGCCATATTGCGCCGCTATGGCAGTTGGAAGAAGAACGAGGGAAAACCTCAAATTTGACCATGCCGGCTATATGATTTTTTGTAGAAAATTTCGATGTCTCCAAATTCACTCCAAAGTGTCTGATTCGATGGATACACGTGAGACAACATCGCCAGAGATGTACAGAAGTCTTAGGTAGGTCATATTGCGCCGCTATGGCAGTTGGAAGAAGAACGAGGGAAAACCTCAAATTTGACCAATGCCGGCTATATGATTTTTTGTGGTAAATTTCGATGTCTCCAAATTCACTCCAAAGTGTCTGATTCGATGGATACACGTGAGACAACATCGCCAGAGATGTACAGAAGTCTTAGGTAGGTCATATTGCGCCGCTATGGCAGTTGGAAGAAGAACGAGGGAAAACCTCAAATTTGACCAATGCCGGCTATATGATTTTTTGTGGAAAATTTCGATGTCTCCAAATTCACTCCAAAGTGTCTGATTCGATGAATACACGTGAGACAACATCGCCAGAGATGTACAGAAGTCTTAGGTAGGCCATATTGCGCCGCTATGGCAGTTGGAAGAAGAACGAGGGAAAACCTCAAATTTGACCATGCCGGCTATATGATTTTTTGTAGAAAATTTCGATGTCTCCAAATTCACTCCAAAGTGTCTGATTCGATGGATACACGTGAGACAACATCGCCAGAGATGTACAGAAGTCTTAGGTAGGCCATATTGCGCCGCTATGGCAGTTGGAAGAAGAACGAGGGAAAACCTCAAATTTGACCATGCCGGCTATATGATTTTTTGTAGAAAATTTCGATGTCTCCAAATTCACTCCAAAGTGTCTGATTCGATGGATACACGTGAGACAACATCGCCAGAGATGTACAGAAGTCTTAGGTAGGTCATATTGCGCCGCTATGGCAGTTGCAAGAAGAACGAGATATAACCTCAAATTTGACCATGCCGGCTATATGATTTTTTGTGGAAAATTTCGATGTCTCCAAATTCACTCCAAAGTGTCTGATTCGATGGATACACGTGAGAAAACATCGCCAGAGGTGTACAGAAGTCTTAGGTAGGTCATATTGCGCCGCTATGGCAGTTGGAAGAAGAACGAGGGAAAACCTCAAATTTGACCATGCCGGCTATATGATTTTTTGTAGAAAATTTCGATGTCTCCAAATTCACTCCAAAGTGTCTGATTCGATGGATACACGTGAGACAACATCGCCAGAGATGCACAGAAGTCTTAGGTAGGCCATATTGCGCCGCTATGGCAGTTGGAAGAAGAACGAGGGAAAACCTCAAATTTGACCAATGCCGGCTATATGATTTTTTGTGGAAAATTTCGATGTCTCCAAATTCACTCCAAAGTGTCTGATTCGATGGATACACGAGAGAAAACCTCGCCAGAGGTGTACAGAAGTCTTAGGTAGGTCATATTGCGCCGCTATGGCAGTTGGAAGAAGAACGAGGGAAAACCTCAAATTTGACCATGCCGGCTATATGATTTTTTGTGGAAAATTTCGATGTCTCCAAGTTCACTCCAAAGTGTCTGATTCGATGGATACACGTGAGACAACATCGCCAGAGATGTACAGAAGTCTTAGGTAGGCCATATTGCGCCGCTATGGCAGTTGGAAGAAGAACGAGGGAAAACCTCAAATTTGACCATGCCGGCTATATGATTTTTTGTAGAAAATTTCGATGTCTCCAAATTCACTCCAAAGTGTCTGATTCGATGGATACACGTGAGACAACATCGCCAGAGATGTACAGAAGTCTTAGGTAGGCCATATTGCGCCGCTATGGCAGTTGGAAGAAGAACGAGGGAAAACCTCAAATTTGACCATGCCGGCTATATGATTTTTTTGTAGAAAACTTCGATGTCTCCAAATTCACTCCAAAGTGTCTGATTCGATGGATACACGTGAGACAACATCGCCAGAGATGTACAGAAGTCTTAGGTAGGTCATATTGCGCCGCTATGGCAGTTGGAAGAAGAACGAGGGAAAACCTTAAATTTGACCATGCCGGCTATATGATTTTTTGTAGAAAACTTCGATGTCTCCAAATTCACTCCAAAGTGTCTGATTCGATGGATACACGTGAGACAACATCGCCAGAGATGTACAGAAGTCTTAGGTAGGCCATATTGCGCCGCTATGGCAGTTGGAAGAAGAACGAGGGAAAACCTCAAATTTGACCATGCCGGCTATATGATTTTTTGTGGAAAATTTCGATGTCTCCAAATTCACTCCAAAGTGTCTGATTCGATGGATACACGTGAGACAACATCGCCAGAGATGTACAGAAGTCTTAGGTAGGTCATATTGCGCCGCTATGGCAGTTGCAAGAAGAACGAGATATAACCTCAAATTTGACCATGCCGGCTATATGATTTTTTGTGGAAAATTTCGATGTCTCCAAATTCACTCCAAAGTGTCTGATTCGATGGATACACGTGAGAAAACATCGCCAGAGGTGTACAGAAGTCTTAGGTAGGTCATATTGCGCCGCTATGGCAGTTGGAAGAAGAACGAGGGAAAACCTCAAATTTGACCATGCCGGCTATATGATTTTTTGTGGAAAATTTCGATGTCTCCAAATTCACTCCAAAGTGTCTGATTCGATGGATACACGTGAGAAAACATCGCCAGAGGTGTACAGAAGTCTTAGGTAGGTCATATTGCGCCGCTATGGCAGTTGGAAGAAGAACGAGGGAAATCCTCAAATTTGACCATGCCGGCTATATGATTTTTTGTAGAAAATTTCGATGTCTCCAAATTCACTCCAAAGTGTCTGATTCGATGGATACACGTGAGACAACATCGCCAGAGATGTACAGAAGTCTTAGGTAGGCCATATTGCGCCGCTATGGCAGTTGGAAGAAGAACGAGGGAAAACCTCAAATTTGACCATGCCGGCTATATGATTTTTTGTAGAAAATGTCGATGTCTCCAAATTCACTCCAAAGTGTCTGATTCGATGGATACATGTGAGACAACATCGCCAGAGATGTACAGAAGTCTTAGGTAGGTCATATTGCGCCGCTATGGCAGTTGGAAGAAGAACGAGGGAAAACCTCAAATTTGACCAATGCCGGCTATATGATTTTTTGTGGAAAATTTCGATGTCTCCAAATTCACTCCAAAGTGTCTGATTCGATGGATACACGAGAGAAAACCGCACCAGAGGTGTACAGAAGTCTTAGGTAGGTCATATTGCGCGCTATGGCAGTTGGAAGAAGAACGAGGGAAAACCTCAAATTTGACCATGCCGGCTATATGATTTTTTGTGGAAAATTTCGATGTCTCCAAATTCACCAATGCCGGCTATATGATTTTTTGTGGAAAATTTCGATGTCTCCAAATTCACTCCAAAGTGTCTGATTCGATGGATACACGTGAGACAACATCGCCAGAGGTGTACAGAAGTCTTAGGTAGGTCATATTGCGCCGCTATGGCAGTTGGAAGAAGAACGAGGAAAAACCTCAAATTTCACCATGCCGGCTATATGATTTTTTGTAGAAAATTTCGATGTCTCCAAATTCACTCCAAAGTGTCTGATTCGATGGATACACGTGAGAAAACATCGCCAGAGGTGTACAGAAGTCTTAGGTAGGTCATATTGCGCCGCTATGGCAGTTGGAAGAAGAACGAGGGAAAACCTCAAATTTGACCATGCCGGCTATATGATTTTTTGTAGAAAATTTCGATGTCTCCAAATTCACTCCAAAGTGTCTGATTCGATGGATACACGTGAGACAACATCGCCAGAGATGTACAGAAGTCTTAGGTAGGTCATATTGCGCCGCTATGGCAGTTGGAAGAAGAACGAGGGAAAACCTCAAATTTGACCAATGCCGGCTATATGATTTTTTGTGGAAAATTTCGATGTCTCCAAATTCACTCCAAAGTGTCTGATTCGATGGATACACGAGAGAAAACCTCGCCAGAGGTGTACAGAAGTCTTAGGTAGGTCATATTGCGCCGCTATGGCAGTTGGAAGAAGAACGAGGGAAAACCTCAAATTTGACCATGCCGGCTATATGATTTTTTGTGGAAAATTTCGATGTCTCCAAGTTCACTCCAAAGTGTCTGATTCGATGGATACACGTGAGACAACATCGCCAGAGATGTACAGAAGTCTTAGGTAGGCCATATTGCGCCGCTATGGCAGTTGGAAGAAGAACGAGGGAAAACCTCAAATTTGACCATGCCATACCATATGATTTTTTGACCATATGATTTTTTGTAGAAAATTTCGATGTCTCCAAATTCACTCCAAAGTGTCTGATTCGATGGATACACGTGAGACAACATCGCCAGAGATGTACAGAAGTCTTAGGTAGGCCATATTGCGCCGCTATGGCAGTTGGAAGAAGAACGAGGGAAAACCTCAAATTTGACCATGCCGGCTATATGATTTTTTGTAGAAAACTTCGATGTCTCCAAATTCACTCCAAAGTGTCTGATTGGATGGATACACGTGAGACAACATCGCCAGAGATGTACAGAAGTCTTAGGTAGGTCATATTGCGCCGCTATGGCAGTTGGAAGAAGAACGAGGGAAAACCTCAAATTTGACCATGCCGTCTATATGATTTTTTGTAGAAAACTTCGATGTCTCCAAATTCACTTCAAAGTGTCTGATTCGATGGATACACGTGAGACAACATCGCCAGAGATGTACAGAAGTCTTAGGTAGGCCATATTGCGCCGCTATGGCAGTTGGAAGAAGAACGAGGGAAAACCTCAAATTTGACCATGCCGGCTATATGATTTTTTGTGGAAAATTTCGATGTCTCCAAATTCACTCCAAAGTGTCTGATTCGATGGATACACGTGAGACAACATCGCCAGAGATGTACAGAAGTCTTAGGTAGGCCATATTGCGCCGCTATGGCAGTTGGAAGAAGAACGAGGGAAAACCTCAAATTTGACCATGCCGGCTATATGATTTTTTGTAGAAAATTTCGATGTCTCCAAATTCACTCCAAAGTGTCTGATTCGATGGATACACGTGAGACAACATCGCCAGAGATGTACAGAAGTCTTAGGTAGGCCATATTGCGCCGCTATGGCAGTTGGAAGAAGAACGAGGGAAAACCTCAAATTTGACCATGCCGGCTATATGATTTTTTGTAGAAAATTTCTATGTCTCCAAATTCACTCCAAAGTGTCTGATTCGATGGATACACGTGAGACAACATCGCCAGAGATGTACAGAAGTCTTAGGTAGGCCATATTGCGCCGCTATGGCAGTTGGAAGAAGAACGAGGGAAAACCTCAAATTTGACCATGCCGGCTATATGATTTTTTGTGGAAAATTTCTATGTCTCCAAATTCACTCCAAAGTGTCTGATTCGATGGATACACGTGAGAAAACATCGCCAGAGGTGTACAGAAGTCTTAGGTAGGTCATATTGCGCCGCTATGGCAGTTGGAAGAAGAACGAGGGAAAACCTCAAATTTGACCATGCCGGCTATACGATTTTTTGTGGAAAATTTCGATGTCTCCAAATTCACTCCAAAGTGTCTGATTCGATGGATACACGTGAGACAACATCGCCAGAGATGTACAGAAGTCTTAGGTAGGCCATATTGCGCCGCTATGGCAGTTGGAAGAAGAACGAGGGAAAACCTCAAATTTGACCATGCCGGCTATATGATTTTTTGTAGAAAACTTCGATGTCTCCAAATTCACTCCAAAGTGTCTGATTCGATGGATACACGTGAGACAACATCGCCAGAGATGTACAGAAGTCTTAGGTAGGCCATATTGCGCCGCTATGGCAGTTGGAAGAAGAACGAGGGAAAACCTCAAATTTGACCATGCCGGCTATACGATTTTTTGTGGAAAATTTCGATGTCTCCAAATTCACTCCAAAGTGTCTGATTCGATGGATACACGTGAGACAACATCGCCAGAGATGTACAGAAGTCTTAGGTAGGCCATATTGCGCCGCTATGGCAGTTGGAAGAAGAACGAGGGAAAACCTCAAATTTGACCATGCCGGCTATATGATTTTTTGTAGAAAATTTCGATGTCTCCAAATTCACTCCAAAGTGTCTGATTCGATGGATACACGTGAGACAACATCGCCAGAGATGTACAGAAGTCTTAGGTAGGCCATATTGCGCCGCTATGGCAGTTGGAAGAAGAACGAGGGAAAACCTCAAATTTGACCATGCCGGCTATACGATTTTTTGTAGAAAATTTCGATGTCTCCAAATTCACTCCAAAGTGTCTGATTCGATGGATACACGTGAGACAACATCGCCAGAGATGTACAGAAGTCTTAGGTAGGCCATATTGCGCCGCTATGGCAGTTGGAAGAAGAACGAGGGAAAACCTCAAATTTGACCATGCCGGCTATATGATTTTTTGTAGAAAACTTCGATGTCTCCAAATTCACTCCAAAGTGTCTGATTCGATGGATACACGTGAGACAACATCGCCAGAGATGTACAGAAGTCTTAGGTAGGCCATATTGCGCCGCTATGGCAGTTGGAAGAAGAACGAGGGAAAACCTCAAATTTGACCATGCCGGCTATATGATTTTTTGTGGAAAATTTCGATGTCTCCAAATTCACTCCAAAGTGTCTGATTCGATGGATACACGTGAGACAACATCGCCAGAGGTGTACAGAAGTCTTAGGTAGGCCATATTGCGCCGCTATGGCAGTTGGAAGAAGAACGAGGGAAAACCTCAAATTTGACCATGCCGGCTATATGATTTTTTGTAGAAAATTTCGATGTCTCCAAATTCACTCCAAAGTGTCTGATTCGATGGATACACGTGAGACAACATCGCCAGAGATGTACAGAAGTCTTAGGTAGGCCATATTGCGCCGCTATGGCAGTTGGAAGAAGAACGAGGGAAAACCTCAAATTTGACCATGCCGGCTATATGATTTTTTGTGGAAAATTTCTATGTCTCCAAATTCACTCCAAAGTGTCTGATTCGATGGATACACGTGAGAAAACATCGCCAGAGGTGTACAGAAGTCTTAGGTAGGTCATATTGCGCCGCTATGGCAGTTGGAAGAAGAACGAGGGAAAACCTCAAATTTGACAATGCCGGCTATACGATTTTTTGTGGAAAATTTCGATGTCTCCAAATTCACTCCAAAGTGTCTGATTCGATGGATACACGTGAGACAACATCGCCAGAGATGTACAGAAGTTTTAGGTAGGCCATATTGCGCCGCTATGGCAGTTGGAAGAAGAACGAGGGAAAACCTCAAATTTGACCATGCCGGCTATATGATTTTTTGTAGAAAATTTCGGTGTCTCCAAATTCACTCCAAAGTGTCTGATTCGATGGATACACGTGAGAAAACATCGCCAGAGGTGTACAGAAGTCTTAGGTAGGTCATATTGCGCCGCTATGGCAGTTGGAAGAAGAACGAGGGAAAACCTCAAATTTGACCATGCCGGCTATATGATTTTTTGTAGAAAATTTCGATGTCTCCAAATTCACTCCAAAGTGTCTGATTCGATGGATACACGTGAGACAACATCGCCAGAGATGTACAGACGTCTTAGGTAGGCCATATTGCGCCGCTATGGCAGTTGGAAGAAGAACGAGGGAAAACCTCAAATTTGACCATGCCGGCTATATGATTTTTTGTGGAAAATTTCGATGTCTCCAAATTCACTCCAAAGTGTCTGATTCGATGGATACACGTGAGACAACATCGCCAGAGATGTACAGAAGTCTTAGGTAGGTCATATTGCGCCCCTATGGCAGTTGGAAGAAGAACGAGGAAAAACCTCAAATTTTACCATGCCGGCTATATGATTTTTTGTGGAAAATTTCGATGTCTCCAAATTCACTCCAAAGTGTCTGATTCGATGGATACACGTGAGACAACATCGCCAGAGATGTACAGAAGTCTTAGGTAGGCCATATTGCGCCGCTATGGCAGTTGGAAGAAGAACGAGGGAAAACCTCAAATTTGACCATGCCGGCTATATGATTTTTTGTGGAAAATTTCTATGTCTCCAAATTCACTCCAAAGTGTCTGATTCGATGGATACACGTGAGAAAACATCGCCAGAGGTGTACAGAAGTCTTAGGTAGGTCATATTGCGCCGCTATGGCAGTTGGAAGAAGAACGAGGGAAAACCTCAAATTTGACCATGCCGGCTATACGATTTTTTGTGGAAAATTTCGATGTCTCCAAATTCACTCCAAAGTGTCTGATTCGATGGATACACGTGAGACAACATCGCCAGAGATGTACAGAAGTCTTAGGTAGGTCATATTGCGCCGCTATGGCAGTTGGAAGAAGAACGAGGGAAAACCTCAAATTTGACCATGCCGGCTATATGATTTTTTGTGGAAAATTTCGATGTCTCCAAATTCACTCCAAAGTGTCTGATTCGATGGATACACGTGAGACAACATCGCCAGAGATGTACAGAAGTCTTAGGTAGGCCATATTGCGCCGCTATGGCAGTTGGAAGAAGAACGAGGGAAAACCTCAAATTTGACCATGCCGGCTATATGATTTTTTGTAGAAAATTTCGATGTCTCCAAATTCACTCCAAAGTGTCTGATTCGATGGATACACGTGAGACAACATCGCCAGAGATGTACAGAAGTCTTAGGTAGGCCATATTGCGCCGCTATGGCAGTTGGAAGAAGAACGAGGGGAAAACCTCAAATTTGACCATGCCGGCTATATGATTTTTTGTAGAAAATTTCGATGTCTCCAAATTCACTCCAAAGTGTCTGATTCGATGGATACACGTGAGACAACATCGCCAGAGATGTACAGAAGTCTTAGGTAGGCCATATTGCGCCGCTATGGCAGTTGGAAGAAGAACGAGGGAAAACCTCAAATTTGACCATGCCTGCTATATGATTTTTTGTGGAAAATTTCGATGTCTCCAAATTCACTCCAAAGTGTCTGATTCGATGGATACACGTGAGACAACATCGCCAGAGATGTACAGAAGTCTTAGGTAGGTCATATTGCGCCGCTATGGCAGTTGGAAGAAGAACGAGGAAAAACCTCAAATTTTACCATGCCGGCTATATGATTTTTTGTGGAAAATTTCGATGTCTCCAAATTCACTCCAAAGTGTCTGATTCGATGGATACACGTGAGACAACATCGCCAGAGATGTACAGAAGTCTTAGGTAGGTCATATTGCGCCCCTATGGCAGTTGGAAGAAGAACGAGGAAAAACCTCAAATTTTACCATGCCGGCTATATGATTTTTTGTGGAAAATTTCGATGTCTCCAAATTCACTCCAAAGTGTCTGATTCGATGGATACACGTGAGACAACATCGCCAGAGATGTACAGAAGTCTTAGGTAGGCCATATTGCGCCGCTATGGCAGTTGGAAGAAGAACGAGGGAAAACCTCAAATTTGACCATGCCGGCTATATGATTTTTTGTGGAAAATTTCTATGTCTCCAAATTCACTCCAAAGTGTCTGATTCGATGGATACACGTGAGAAAACATCGCCAGAGGTGTACAGAAGTCTTAGGTAGGTCATATTGCGCCGCTATGGCAGTTGGAAGAAGAACGAGGGAAAACCTCAAATTTGACCATGCCGGCTATACGATTTTTTGTGGAAAATTTCGATGTCTCCAAATTCACTCCAAAGTGTCTGATTCGATGGATACACGTGAGACAACATCGCCAGAGATGTACAGAAGTCTTAGGTAGGTCATATTGCGCCGCTATGGCAGTTGGAAGAAGAACGAGGGAAAACCTCAAATTTGACCATGCCGGCTATATGATTTTTTGTGGAAAATTTCGATGTCTCCAAATTCACTCCAAAGTGTCTGATTCGATGGATACACGTGAGACAACATCGCCAGAGATGTACAGAAGTCTTAGGTAGGCCATATTGCGCCGCTATGGCAGTTGGAAGAAGAACGAGGGAAAACCTCAAATTTGACCATGCCGGCTATATGATTTTTTGTAGAAAATTTCGATGTCTCCAAATTCACTCCAAAGTGTCTGATTCGATGGATACACGTGAGACAACATCGCCAGAGATGTACAGAAGTCTTAGGTAGGCCATATTGCGCCGCTATGGCAGTTGGAAGAAGAACGAGGGAAAACCTCAAATTTGACCATGCCTGCTATATGATTTTTTGTGGAAAATTTCGATGTCTCCAAATTCACTCCAAAGTGTCTGATTCGATGGATACACGTGAGACAACATCGCCAGAGATGTACAGAAGTCTTAGGTAGGTCATATTGCGCCGCTATGGCAGTTGGAAGAAGAACGAGGAAAAACCTCAAATTTTACCATGCCGGCTATATGATTTTTTGTGGAAAATTTCGATGTCTCCAAATTCACTCCAAAGTGTCTGATTCGATGGATACACGTGAGACAACATCGCCAGAGATGTACAGAAGTCTTAGGTAGGTCATATTGCGCCGCTATTGCAGTTGGAAGAAGAACGAGGGAAAACCTCAAATTTGACCATGCCGGCTATATGATTTTTTGTGGAAAATTTCTATGTCTCCAAATTCACTCCAAAGTGTCTGATTCGATGGATACACGTGAGAAAACATCGCCAGAGGTGTACAGAAGTCTTAGGTAGGTCATATTGCGCCGCTATGGCAGTTGGAAGAAGAACAAGGGAAAACCTCAAATTTGACCATGCCGGCTATATGATTTTTTGTAGAAAATTTCGATGTCTCCAAATTCACTCCAAAGTGTCTGATTCGATGGATACACGTGAGACAACATCGCCAGAGATGTACAGAAGTCTTAGGTAGGTCATATTGCGCCGCTATGGCAGTTGGAAGAAGAACGAGGGAAAACCTCAAATTTGACCATGCCGGCTATATGATTTTTTGTGGAAAATTTCGATGTCTCCAAATTCACTCCAAAGTGTCTGATTCGATGGATACACGTGAGACAACATCGCCAGAGATGTACAGAAGTCTTAGGTAGGCCATATTGCGCCGCTATGGCAGTTGGAAGAAGAACGAGGGAAAACCTCAAATTTGACCATGCCGGCTATATGATTTTTTGTAGAAAATTTCGATGTCTCCAAATTCACTCCAAAGTGTCTGATTCGATGGATACACGTGAGACAACATCGCCAGAGATGTACAGAAGTCTTAGGTAGGTCATATTGCGCCGCTATGGCAGTTGGAAGAAGAACGAGGGAAAACCTCAAATTTGACCATGCCGGCTATATGATTTTTTGTGGAAAATTTCGATGTCTCCAAATTCACTCCAAAGTGTCTGATTCGATGGATACACGTGAGACAACATCGCCAGAGATGTACAGAAGTCTTAGGTAGGCCATATTGCGCCGCTATGGCAGTTGGAAGAAGAACGAGGGAAAACCTCAAATTTGACCATGCCGGCTATATGATTTTTTGTAGAAAATTTCGATGTCTCCAAATTCACTCAAAAGTGTCTGATTCGATGGATACACGTGAGACAACATCGCCAGAGATGTACAGAAGTCTTAGGTAGGCCATATTGCGCCGCTATGGCAGTTGGAAAAAGAACGAGGGAAAACCTCAAATTTGACCATGCCGGCTATATGATTTTTTGTGGAAAATTTCGATGTCTCCAAATTCACTCCAAAGTGTCTGATTCGATGGATACACGTGAGACAACATCGCCAGAGATGTACAGAAGTCTTAGGTAGGCCATATTGCGCCGCTATGGCAGTTGGAAGAAGAACGAGGGAAAACCTCAAATTTGACCATGCCGGCTATATGATTTTTTGTGGAAAATTTCGATGTCTCCAAATTCACTCCAAAGTGTCTGATTCGATGGATACACGTGAGACAACATCGCCAGAGATGTACAGAAGTCTTAGGTAGGTCATATTGCGCCGCTATGGCAGTTGGAAGAAGAACGAGGGAAAACCTCAAATTTGACCATGCCGGCTATATGATTTTTTGTGGAAAATTTCGATGTCTCCAAATTCACTCCAAAGTGTCTGATTCGATGGATACACGTGAGACAACATCGCCAGAGATGTACAGAAGTCTTAGGTAGGCCATATTGCGCCGCTATGGCAGTTGGAGGAAGAACGAGGGAAAACCTCAAATTTGACCATGCCGGCTATATGATTTTTTGTAGAAAATTTCGATGTCTCCAAATTCACTCCAAAGTGTCTGATTCGATGGATACACGTGAGACAACATCGCCAGAGATGTACAGAAGTCTTAGGTAGGTCATATTGCGCCGCTATGGCAGTTGGAAGAAGAACGAGGGAAAACCTCAAATTTGACCATGCCGGCTATATGATTTTTTGTGGAAAATTTCGATGTCTCCAAATTCACTCCAAAGTGTCTGATTCGATGGATACACGTGAGACAACATCGCCAGAGATGTACAGAAGTCTTAGGTAGGCCATATTGCGCCGCTATGGCAGTTGGAAGAAGAACGAGGGAAAACCTCAAATTTGACCATGCCGGCTATATGATTTTTTGTAGAAAACTTCGATGTCTCCAAATTCACTCCAAAGTGTCTGATTCGATGGATACACGTGAGACAACATCGCCAGAGATGTACAGAAGTCTTAGGTAGGTCATATTGCGCCGCTATGGCAGTTGGAAGAAGAACGAGGGAAAACCTCAAATTTGACCATGCCGGCTATATGATTTTTTGTGGAAAATTTCGATGTCTCCAAATTCACTCCAAAGTGTCTGATTCGATGGATACACGTGAGACAACATCGCCAGAGATGTACAGAAGTCTTAGGTAGGCCATATTGCGCCGCTATGGCAGTTGGAAGAAGAACGAGGGAAAACCTCAAATTTGACCATGCCGGCTATATGATTTTTTGTAGAAAATTTCGATGTCTCCAAATTCACTCCAAAGTGTCTGATTCGATGGATACACGTGAGACAACATCGCCAGAGATGTACAGAAGTCTTAGGTAGGTCATATTGCGCCGCTATGGCAGTTGGAAGAAGAACGAGGGAAAACCTCAAATTTGACCATGCCGGCTATATGATTTTTTGTGGAAAATTTCGATGTCTCCAAATTCACTCCAAAGTGTCTGATTCGATGGATACACGTGAGACAACATCGCCAGAGATGTACAGAAGTCTTAGGTAGGCCATATTGCGCCGCTATGGCAGTTGGAAGAAGAACGAGGGAAAACCTCAAATTTGACCATGCCGGCTATATGATTTTTTGTAGAAAACTTCGATGTCTCCAAATTCACTCCAAAGTGTCTGATTCGATGGATACACGTGAGACAACATCGCCAGAGATGTACAGAAGTCTTAGGTAGGTCATATTGCGCCGCTATGGCAGTTGGAAGAAGAACGAGGGAAAACCTCAAATTTGACCATGCCGGCTATATGATTTTTTGTGGAAAATTTCGATGTCTCCAAATTCACTCCAAAGTGTCTGATTCGATGGATACACGTGAGACAACATCGCCAGAGATGTACAGAAGTCTTAGGTAGGCCATATTGCGCCGCTATGGCAGTTGGAAGAAGAACGAGGGAAAACCTCAAATTTGACCATGCCGGCTATATGATTTTTTGTAGAAAATTTCGATGTCTCCAAATTCACTCCAAAGTGTCTGATTCGATGGATACACGTGAGACAACATCGCCAGAGATGTACAGAAGTCTTAGGTAGGTCATATTGCGCCGCTATGGCAGTTGGAAGAAGAACGAGGGAAAACCTCAAATTTGACCATGCCGGCTATATGATTTTTTGTGGAAAATTTCGATGTCTCCAAATTCACTCCAAAGTGTCTGATTCGATGGATACACGTGAGACAACATCGCCAGAGATGTACAGAAGTCTTAGGTAGGCCATATTGCGCCGCTATGGCAGTTGGAAGAAGAACGAGGGAAAACCTCAAATTTGACCATGCCGGCTATATGATTTTTTGTAGAAAATTTCGATGTCTCCAAATTCACTCCAAAGTGTCTGATTCGATGGATACACGTGAGAAAACATCGCCAGAGGTGTACAGAAGTCTTAGGTAGGTCATATTGCGCCGCTATGGCAGTTGGAAGAAGAACGAGGGAAAACCTCAAATTTGACCACGCCGGCTATATGATTTTTTGTAGAAAATTTCGATGTCTCCAAATTCACTCCAAAGTGTCTGATTCGATGGATACACGTGAGACAACATCGCCAGAGATGTACAGAAGTCTTAGGTAGGTCATATTGCGCCGCTATGGCAGTTGGAAGAAGAACGAGGGAAAACCTCAAATTTGACCATGCCGGCTATATGATTTTTTGTGGAAAATTTCGATGTCTCCAAATTCACTCCAAAGTGTCTGATTCGATGGATACACGTGAGACAACATCGCCAGAGATGTACAGAAGTCTTAGGTAGGCCATATTGCGCCGCTATGGCAGTTGGAAGAAGAACGAGGGAAAACCTCAAATTTGACCAATGCCGGCTATATGCCTTTTTGTGGAAAATTTCGATGTCTCCAAATTCACTCCAAAGTGTCTGATTCGATGGATACACGTGAGACAACATCGCCAGAGATGTACAGAAGTCTTAGGTAGGCCATATTGCGCCGCTATGGCAGTTGGAAGAAGAACGAGGGAAAACCTCAAATTTGACCAATGCCGGCTATATGATTTTTTGTGGAAAATTTCGATGTCTCCAAATTCACTCCAAAGTGTCTGATTCGATGGATACACGTGAGACAACATCGCCAGAGATGTACAGAAGTCTTAGGTAGGCCATATTGCGCCGCTATGGCAGTTGGAAGAAGAACGAGGGAAAACCTCAAATTTGACCATGCCGGCTATATGATTTTTTGTGGAAAATTTCGATGTCTCCAAATTCACTCCAAAGTGTCTGATTCGATGGATACACGTGAGAAAACATCGCCAGAGGTGTACAGAAGTCTTAGGTAGGTCATATTGCGCCGCTATGGCAGTTGGAAGAAGAACGAGGGAAAACCTCAAATTTGACCATGCCGGCTATATGATTTTTTGTAGAAAATTTCTATGTCTCCAAATTCACTCCAAAGTGTCTGATTCGATGGATACACGTGAGACAACATCGCCAGAGATGTACAGAAGTCTTAGGTAGGTCATATTGCGCCGCTATGGCAGTTGGAAGAAGAACGAGGGAAAACCTCAAATTTGACCATGCCGGCTATATGATTTTTTGTGGAAAATTTCGATGTCTCCAAATTCACTCCAAAGTGTCTGATTCGATGGATACACGTGAGAAAACATCGCCAGAGGTGTACAGAAGTCTTAGGTAGGTCATATTGCGCCGCTATGGCAGTTGGAAGAAGAACGAGGGAAAACCTCAAATTTGACCATGCCGGCTATATGATTTTTTGTAGAAAATTTCGATGTCTCCAAATTCACTCCAAAGTGTCTGATTCGATGGATACACGTGAGACAACATCGCCAGAGATGTACAGAAGTCTTAGGTAGGCCATATTGCGCCGCTATGGCAGTTGGAAGAAGAACGAGGGAAAACCTCAAATTTGACCAATGCCGGCTATATGATTTTTTGTGGAAAATTTCGATGTCTCCAAATTCACTCCAAAGTGTCTGATTCGATGGATACACGTGAGACAACATCGCCAGAGATGTACAGAAGTCTTAGGTAGGCCATATTGCGCCGCTATGGCAGTTGGAAGAAGAACGAGGGAAAACCTCAAATTTGACCATGCCGGCTATATGATTTTTTGTAGAAAACTTCGATGTCTCCAAATTCACTCCAAAGTGTCTGATTCGATGGATACACGTGAGACAACATCGCCAGAGGTGTACAGAAGTCTTAGGTAGGTCATATTGCGCCGCTATGGCAGTTGGAAGAAGAACGAGGGAAAACCTCAAATTTGACCATGCCGGCTATATGATTTTTTGTAGAAAATTTCGATGTCTCCAAATTCACTCCAAAGTGTCTGATTCGATGGATACACGTGAGACAACATCGCCAGAGATGTACAGAAGTCTTAGGTAGGCCATATTGCGCCGCTATGGCAGTTGGAAGAAGAACGAGGGAAAACCTCAAATTTGACCAATGCCGGCTATATGATTTTTTGTGGAAAATTTCGATGTCTCCAAATTCACTCCAAAGTGTCTGATTCGATGGATACACGTGAGACAACATCGCCAGAGATGTACAGAAGTCTTAGGTAGGCCATATTGCGCCGCTATGGCAGTTGGAAGAAGAACGAGGGAAAACCTCAAATTTGACCATGCCGGCTATATGATTTTTTGTAGAAAACTTCGATGTCTCCAAATTCACTCCAAAGTGTCTGATTCGATGGATACACGTGAGACAACATCGCCAGAGGTGTACAGAAGTCTTAGGTAGGTCATATTGCGCCGCTATGGCAGTTGGAAGAAGAACGAGGAAAAACCTCAAATTTGACCATGCCGGCTATATGATTTTTTGTGGAAAATTTCGATGTCTCCAAATTCACTCCAAAGTGTCTGATTCGATGGATACACGTGAGACAACATCGCCAGAGATGTACAGAAGTCTTAGGTAGGCCATATTGCGCCGCTATGGCAGTTGGAAGAAGAACGAGGGAAAACCTCAAATTTGACCATGCCGGCTATATGATTTTTTGTGGAAAATTTCGATGTCTCCAAATTCACTCCAAAGTGTCTGATTCGATGGATACACGTGAGACAACATCGCCAGAGGTGTACAGAAGTCTTAGGTAGGTCATATTGCGCCGCTATGGCAGTTGGAAGAAGAACGAGGGAAAACCTCAAATTTGACCATGCCGGCTATATGATTTTTTGTAGAAAATTTCGATGTCTCCAAATTCACTCCAAAGTGTCTGATTCGATGGATACACGTGAGACAACATCGCCAGAGGTGTACAGAAGTCTTAGGTAGGTCATATTGCGCCGCTATGGCAGTTGGAAGAAGAACGAGGGAAAACCTCAAATTTGACCATGCCGGCTATATGATTTTTTGTGGAAAATTTCGATGTCTCCAAATTCACTCCAAAGTGTCTGATTCGATGGATACACGTGAGACAACATCGCCAGAGATGTACAGAAGTCTTAGGTAGGCCATATTGCGCCGCTATGGCAGTTGGAAGAAGAACGAGGGAAAACCTCAAATTTGACCAATGCCGGCTATATGATTTTTTGTGGAAAATTTCGATGTCTCCAAATTCACTCCAAAGTGTCTGATTCGATGGATACACGTGAGACAACATCGCCAGAGATGTACAGAAGTCTTAGGTAGGCCATATTGCGCCGCTATGGCAGTTGGAAGAAGAACGAGGGAAAACCTCAAATTTGACCATGCCGGCTATATGATTTTTTGTAGAAAACTTCGATGTCTCCAAATTCACTCCAAAGTGTCTGATTCGATGGATACACGTGAGACAACATCGCCAGAGGTGTACAGAAGTCTTAGGTAGGTCATATTGCGCCGCTATGGCAGTTGGAAGAAGAACGAGGGAAAACCTCAAATTTGACCATGCCGGCTATATGATTTTTTGTAGAAAATTTCGATGTCTCCAAATTCACTCCAAAGTGTCTGATTCGATGGATACACGTGAGACAACATCGCCAGAGATGTACAGAAGTCTTAGGTAGGCCATATTGCGCCGCTATGGCAGTTGGAAGAAGAACGAGGGAAAACCTCAAATTTGACCAATGCCGGCTATATGATTTTTTGTGGAAAATTTCGATGTCTCCAAATTCACTCCAAAGTGTCTGATTCGATGGATACACGTGAGACAACATCGCCAGAGATGTACAGAAGTCTTAGGTAGGCCATATTGCGCCGCTATGGCAGTTGGAAGAAGAACGAGGGAAAACCTCAAATTTGACCATGCCGGCTATATGATTTTTTGTAGAAAACTTCGATGTCTCCAAATTCACTCCAAAGTGTCTGATTCGATGGATACACGTGAGACAACATCGCCAGAGGTGTACAGAAGTCTTAGGTAGGTCATATTGCGCCGCTATGGCAGTTGGAAGAAGAACGAGGAAAAACCTCAAATTTGACCATGCCGGCTATATGATTTTTTGTGGAAAATTTCGATGTCTCCAAATTCACTCCAAAGTGTCTGATTCGATGGATACACGTGAGACAACATCGCCAGAGATGTACAGAAGTCTTAGGTAGGCCATATTGCGCCGCTATGGCAGTTGGAAGAAGAACGAGGGAAAACCTCAAATTTGACCATGCCGGCTATATGATTTTTTGTGGAAAATTTCGATGTCTCCAAATTCACTCCAAAGTGTCTGATTCGATGGATACACGTGAGACAACATCGCCAGAGGTGTACAGAAGTCTTAGGTAGGTCATATTGCGCCGCTATGGCAGTTGGAAGAAGAACGAGGGAAAACCCAAAGTTGGACCATGCTATATGATTTTTTTGTGGAAATTTCGATGTCTCCAAATTCACTCCAAAGTGTCTGATTCGATGGATACACGTGAGACAACATCGTCAGAGATGTACAGAAGTCTTAGGTAGGCCGTATTGCGCCGCTATGGCAGTTGGAAGAAGAACGAGGGAAAACCTCAAATTTGACCATGCCGGCTATACGATTTTTTTGTGGAAAATTTCGATGTCTCCAAATTCACTCCAAAGTGTCTGATTCGATGGATACACGTGAGACAACATCGCCAGAGATGTACAGAAGTCTTAGGTAGGCATATTGCGCCGCTATGGCAGTTGGAAGAAGAACGAGGGAAAACCTCAAATTTGACCAATGCCGGCTATATGATTTTTTGTGGAAAATTTCGATGTCTCCAAATTCACTCCAAAGTGTCTGATTCGATGGATACACGTGAGACAACATCGCCAGAGATGTACAGAAGTCTTAGGTAGGCCATATTGCGCCGCTATGGCAGTTGGAAGAAGAACGAGGGAAAACCTCAAATTTTGACCATGCCGGCTATATGATTTTTTGTAGAAACTTCGATGTCTCCAAATTCCACTCCAAAGTGTCTGATTCGATGGATACACGTGAGACAACATCGCAGAGATGTTACAGAAGTCTTAGGTAGGCCATATTGCGCCGCTATGGCAGTTGGAAGAAGAACGAGGGGAAACCTCAAATTTGACCATGCCGGGCTATATGATTTTTTGTGGAAAGATTTCGATGTCTCCAAATTCACTCCAAAGTGTCTGATTCGATGGATACACGTGAGACAACATCGCCAGAGGTGTACAGAAGTCTAAGAGTAGGTCATATTGCGCCGCTATTGCAGTTGGAAGAAGAACGAGGGAAAACCTCAAATTTGACCATGCCGGCTATATGATTTTTGTAGAAAATTCGATGTCTCCAAATTCACTCCAAAGTGTCTGATTCGATGGATACACGTGAGACAACATCGCCAGAGATGTACAGAAGTCTTCGGTAGGTCATATTGCGCCGCTATGGCAGTTGGAAGAAGAACGAGGGAAAACCTCAAATTTGACCATGCCGGCTATATGATTTTTTGTGGAAAATTTCGATGTCTCCAAATTCACTCCAAAGTGTCTGATTCGATGGATACACGTGAGACAACATCGCCAGAGGTGTACAGAAGTCTTAGGTAGTGTCATATTGCGCCGCTATGGCAGTTGGAAGAGAACGAGGAAAACCTCAAATTTGACCATGCCGGCTATATGATTTTTTGTGGAAAATTTCGATGTCTCCAAATTCACTCCAAAGTGTCATGATTCGATGGATACACGTGAGAAAACATCGCCAGAGGTGTACAGAAGTCTTAGGTAGGTCATATTGCGCCGCTATGGCAGTTGGAAGAAGAACGAGGGAAAACCTCAAATTTGACCATGCCGGCTATATGATTTTTTGTAGAAAATTTCGATGTCTCCAAATTCACTCCAAAGTGTCTGATTCGATGGATACACGTGAGACAACATCGCCAGGATGTACAGAAGTCTTAGGTAGGCCATATTGCGCCGCTATGGCAGTTGGAAGAAGAACGAGGGAAAACCGCAAATTTGACCATGCCGGCTATATGATTTTTTGTAGAAAACTTCGATGTCTCCAAATTCACTCCAAAGTGTCTGATTCGATGGATACACGTGAGAAAACATCGCCAGAGGTGTATAGAAGTCTTAGGTAGGTCATATTGCGCCGCTATGGCAGTTGAAGAAGAACGAGGGAAAACCTCAAATTTGACCATGCCGGCTATATGATTTTTTGTGGAAAATTTCGATGTCTCCAAATTCACTCCAAAGTGTCTGATTCGATGGATACACGTGAGAAAACATCGCCAGAGGTGTACAGAAGTCTTAGGTAGGTCATATTGCGCCGCTATGGCAGTTGGAAGAAGAACGAGGGAAAACCTCAAATTTGACCATGCCGGCTATATGATTTTTTGTGGAAAATTTCGATGTCTCCAAATTCACTCCAAAGTGTCTGATTCGATGGATACACGTGAGACAACATCGCCAGAGATGTACAGAAGTCTTAGGTAGGCCATATTGCGCCGCTATGGCAGTTGGAAGAAGAACGAGGGAAAACCTCAAATTTGACCATGCCGGCTATATGATTTTTTGTGGAAAATTTCGATGTCTCCAAATTCACTCCAAAGTGTCTGATTCGATGGATACACGTGAGACAACATCGCCAGAGATGTACAGAAGTCTTAGGTAGGCCATATTGCGCCGCTATGGCAGTTGGAAGAAGAACGAGGGAAAACCTCAAATTTGACCATGCCGGCTATATGATTTTTTGTAGAAAACTTCGATGTCTCCAAATTCACTCCAAAGTGTCTGATTCGATGGATACACGTGAGACAACATCGCCAGAGATGTACAGAAGTCTTAGGTAGGCCATATTGCGCCGCTATGGCAGTTGGAAGAAGAACGAGGGAAAACCTCAAATTTGACCATGCCGGCTATATGATTTTTTGTGGAAAATTTCGATGTCTCCAAATTCACTCCAAAGTGTCTGATTCGATGGATACACGTGAGACAACATCGCCAGAGATGTACAGAAGTCTTAGGTAGGCCATATTGCGCCGCTATGGCAGTTGAAGGAAGAACGAGGGAAAACCTCAAATTTGACCATGCCGGCTATATGATTTTTTGTAGAAAACTTCGATGTCTCCAAATTCACTCCAAAGTGTCTGATTCGATGGATACACGTGAGACAACATCGCCAGAGATGTACAGAAGTCTTAGGTAGGCCATATTGCGCCGCTATGGCAGTTGGAAGAAGAACGAGGGAAAACCTCAAATTTGACCATGCCGGCTATACGATTTTTTTGTGGAAAATTTCGATGTCTCCAAATTCACTCCAAAGTGTCTGATTCGATGGATACACGTGAGAAAACATCGCCAGAGGTGTACAGAAGTCTTAGGTAGGTCATATTGCGCCGCTATGGCAGTTGGAAGAAGAACGAGGGAAAACCTCAAATTTGACCATGCCGGCTATATGATTTTTTGTAGAAAATTTCGATGTCTCCAAATTCACTCCAAAGTGTCTGATTCGATGATACACGTGAGACAACATCGCCAGAGATGTACAGAAGTCTTAGGTAGGCCATATTGCGCCGCTATGGCAGTTGGAAGAAGAACGAGGGAAAACCTCAAATTTGACCAATGCCGGCTATATGATTTTTTGTGGAAAATTTCGATGTCTCCAAATTCACTCCAAAGTGTCTGATTCGATGGATACACGTGAGACAACATCGCCAGAGATGTACAGAAGTCTTAGGTAGGCCATATTGCGCCGCTATGGCAGTTGGAAGAAGAACGAGGGAAAACCTCAAATTTGACCATGCTATATGATTTTTTGTGGAAAATTTCGATGTCTCCAAATTCACTCCAAAGTGTCTGATTCGATGGATACACGTGAGACAACATCGCCAGAGATGTACAGAAGTCTTAGGTAGGCCATATTGCGCCGCTATGGCAGTTGGAAGAAGAACGAGGGAAAACCTCAAATTTGACCATGCGGCTATATGATTTTTTGTAGAAAACTTCGATGTCTCCAAATTCACTCCAAAGTGTCTGATTCGATGGATACACGTGAGACAACATCGCCAGAGATGTACAGAAGTCTTAGGTAGGCCATATTGCGCCGCTATGGCAGTTGGAAGAAGAACGAGGGAAAACCTCAAATTTGACCATGCCGGCTATATGATTTTTTGTAGAAAATTTCGATGTCTCCAAATTCACTCCAAAGTGTCTGATTCGATGGATACACGTGAGACAACATCGCCAGAGATGTACAGAAGTCTTAGGTAGGCCGAATTGCGCCGCTATGGCAGTTGGAAGAAGAACGAGGGAAAACCTCAAATTTGACCATGCCGGCTATATGATTTTTTGTAGAAAAACTTCGATGTCTCCAAATTCACTCCAAAGTGTCTGATTCGATGGATACACGTGAGACAACATCGCCAGAGATGTACAGAAGTCCTAGGTAGGCCGTATTGCGCCGCTATGGCAGTTGGAAGAAGAACGAGGGAAAACCTCAAATTTGACCATGCCGGCTATATGATTTTTTGTAGAAAACTTCGATGTCTCCAAATTCACTCCAAAGTGTCTGATTCGATGGATACACGTGAGACAACATCGCCAGAGATGTACAGAAGTCTTAGGTAGGCCGTATTGCGCCGCTATGGCAGTTGGAAGAAGAACGAGGGAAAACCTCAAATTTGACCATGCCGGCTATACGATTGTTTGTGGAAAATTTCGATGTCTCCAAATTCACTCCAAAGTGTCTGATTCGATGGATACACGTGAGACAACATCGCCAGAGATGTACAGAAGTCTTAGGTAGGCCATATTGCGCCGCTATGGCAGTTGGAAGAAGAACGAGGGAAAACCTCAAAGTTTGACCATGCCGGCTATATGATTTTTGTGTGGAAAATTTCGATGTCTCCAAATTCACTCCAAAGTGTCTGATTCGATGGATACACGTGAGACAACATCGCCAGAGATGTACAGAAGTCTTAGGTAGGCCATATTGCGCCGCTATGGCAGTTGGAAGAAGAACGAGGGAAAACCTCAAATTTGACCATGCCGGCTATATGATTTTTTTGTAGAAAACTTCGATGTCTCCAAATTCACTCCAAAGTGTCTGATTCGATGGATACACGTGAGACAACATCGCCAGAGATGTACAGAAGTCTTAGGTAGGCCATATTGCGCCGCTATGGCAGTTGGAAGAAGAACGAGGGAAACCTCAAATTTGACCATGCCGGCTATACGATTTTTTGTGGAAAATTTCGATGTCTCCAAATTCACTCCAAAGTGTCTGATTCGATGGATACACGTGAGAAAACATCGCCAGAGGTGTACAGAAGTCTTAGGTAGGCCATATTGCGCCCGCTATGGCAGTTGGAAGAAGAACGAGGGAAAACCTCAAATTTGACCAATGCCGGCTATATGATTTTTGTGTGGAAAATTTCGATGTCTCCAAATTCACTCCAAAGTGTCTGATTCGATGGATACACGTGAGAAAACATCGCCAGAGATGTACAGAAGTCTAGGTAGGCCATATTGCGCCGCTATGGCAGTTGGAAGAAGAACGAGGGAAAACCTCAAATTTGACCATGCCGGCTATATGATTTTTTGTAGAAAACTTCGATGTCTCCAAATTCACTCCAAAGTGTCTGATTCGATGGATACACGTGAGACAACATCGCCAGAGATGTACAGAAGTCTTAGGTAGGCCATATTGCGCCGCTATGGCAGTTGGAAGAAGAACGAGGGAAAACCTCAAATTTGACCCATGCCGGCTATATGATTTTTTGTAGAAAATTTCGATGTCTCCAAATTCACTCCAAAGTGTCTGATTCGATGGATACACGTGAGACAACATCGCCAGAGATGTACAGAAGTCTTAGGGTAGGCCATATTGCGCCGCTATGGCAGTTGGAAGAAGAACGAGGGAAAACCTCAAATTTGACCATGCCGGCTATATGATTTTTTGTAGAAAATTTCGATGTCTCCAAATTCACTCCAAAGTGTCTGATTAGATGGATACACGTGAGACAACATCGCCAGAGGTGTATAGAAGTCTTAGGTAGGTCATATTGCGCCGCTATGGCAGTTGGAAGAAGAACGAGGGAAAACTCAAATTTGACCATGCCGGCTATATGATTTTTTGTGGAAAATTTCGATGTCTCCAAATTCACTCCAAAGTGTCTGATTCGATGGATACACGTGAGAAAACATCGCCAGAGGTGTAACAGAAGTCTTAGGTAGGTCATATTGCGCCGCTATGGCAGTTGGAAGAAGAACGAGGGAAAACCTCAAATTTGACCATGCCGTGCTATATGATTTTTTGTGGAAAAATTCGATGTCTCCAAATTCACTCCAAAGTGTCTGATTCGATGGATACACGTGAGACAACATCGCCAGAGATGTACAGAAGTCTTAGGTAGGCCATATTGCGCCGCTATGGCAGTTGGAAGAAGAACGAGAGAAAACCTCAAATTTGACCATGCCGGCTATATGATTTTTTGTGGAAAATTTCTATGTCTCCAAATTCACTCCAAAGTGTCTGATTCGATGGATACACATGAGAAAACATCGCCAGAGGTGTACAGAAGTCTTAGGTAGGTCATATGCGCCGCTATGGCAGTTGGAAGAAGAACGAGGGAAAACCTCAAATTTGACCATGCCGGCTATATGATTTTTTTGTGGAAAATTTCTATGTCTCCAAATTCACTCCAAAGTGTCTGATTCGATGGATACACGTGAGAAAACATCGCCAGAGGTGTACAGAAGTCTTAGGTAGGTCATATTGCGCCGCTATGGCAGTTGGAAGAAGAACGAGGGAAAACCTCAAATTTGACCATGCCGGCTATATGATTTTTTGTAGAAAATTTCGATGTCTATATTCACTCCAAAGTGTCTGATTCGATGGATACACGTGAGACAACATCGCCAGAGATGTACAGAAGTCTTAGGTAGGCCATATGCGCCGCTATGGCAGTTGGAAGAAGAACGAGGGGAAAACCTCAAATTTGACCATGCCGGCTATATGATTTTTTGTAGAAAATTTCGATGTCTCCAAATTCACTCCAAAGTGTCTGATTCGATGGATACACGTGAGAAAACATCGCCAGAGGTGTACAGAAGTCTTAGGTAGGCCATATTGCGCCGCTATGGCAGTTGGAAGAAGAACGAGGGAAACCTCAAATTTGACCATGCCGCTATATGATTTTTTGTAGAAAATTTCGATGTCTCCAAATTCACTCCAAAGTGTCTGATTCGATGGATACACGTGAGACAACATCGCCAGAGATGTACAGAAGTCTTAGGTAGGCCATATTGCGCCGCTATGGGCAGTTGGAAGAAGAACGAGGGAAAACCTCAAATTTGACCATGCCGGCTATATGATTTTTTGTAGAAAATTTCGATGTCTCCAAATTCACTCCAAAGTGTCTGATTCGATGGATACACGTGAGACAACATCGCCAGAGATGTACAGAAGTCTTAGGTAGGCCATATTGCGCCGCTATGGCAGTTGGAAGAAGAACGAGGGAAAACCTCAAATTTGACCATGCCGGCTATATGATTTTTTGTAGAAAACTTCGATGTCTCCAAATTCACTCCAAAGTGTCTGATTCGATGGATACACGTGAGACAACATCGCCAGAGATGTACAGAAGTCTTAGGTAGGCCATATTGCGCCGCTATGGCAGTTGGAAGAAGAACGAGGGAAAACCTCAAATTTGACCATGCCGGCTGTATGATTTTTTGTAGAAAATTTCGATGTCTCCAAATTCACTCCAAAGTGTCTGATTCGATGGATACACGTGAGACAACATCGCCAGAGATGTACAGAAGTCTTAGGTAGGCCATATTGCGCCGCTATGGCAGTTGGAAGAAGAACGAGGGAAAACCTCAAATTTGACCATGCCGGCTATATGATTTTTTGTAGAAAATTTCGATGTCTCCAAATTCACTCCAAAGTGTCTGATTCGATGGATACACGTGAGACAACATCGCCAGAGATGTACAGAAGTCTTAGGTAGGTCATATTGCGCCGCTATGGCAGTTGGAAGAAGAACGAGGGAAAACCTCAAATTTGACCATGCCGGCTATATGATTTTTTGTGGAAAATTTCGATGTCTCCAAATTCACTCCAAAGTGTATGATTCGATGGATACACGTGAGACAACATCGCCAGAGATGTACAGAAGTCTTAGGTAGGCCATATTGCGCCGCTATGGCAGTTGGAAGAAGAACGAGGGAAAACCTCAAATTTGACCATGCCGGCTATATGATTTTTTGTAGAAAATTTCGATGTCTCCAAATTCACTCCAAAGTGTCTGATTCGATGGATACACGAGAGAAAACCTCGCCAGAGGTGTACAGAAGTCTTAGGTAGGTCATATTGCGCCGCTATGGCAGTTGGAAGAAGAACGAGGGAAAACCTCAAATTTGACCATGCCGGCTATATGATTTTTTGTGGAAAATTTCTATGTCTCCAAATTCACTCCAAAGTGTCTGATTCGATGGATACACGTGAGACAACATCGCCAGAGATGTACAGAAGTCTTAGGTAGGCCATATTGCGCCGCTATGGCAGTTGGAAGAAGAACGAGGGAAAACCTCAAATTTGACCATGCCGGCTATATGATTTTTTGTAGAAAATTTCGATGTCTCCAAATTCACTCCAAAGTGTCTGATTCGATGGATACACGTGAGACAACATCGCCAGAGATGTACAGAAGTCTTAGGTAGGTCATATTGCGCCGCTATGGCAGTTGGAAGAAGAACGAGGAAAAACCTCAAATTTCACCATGCCGGCTATATGATTTTTTGTGGAAAATTTCGATGTCTCCAAATTCACTCCAAAGTGTCTGATTCGATGGATACACGTGAGACAACATCGCCAGAGATGTACAGAAGTCTTAGGTAGGCCATATTGCGCCGCTATGGCAGTTGGAAGAAGAACGAGGGAAAACCTCAAATTTGACCATGCCGGCTATATGATTTTTTGTAGAAAATTTCGATGTCTCCAAATTCACTCCAAAGTGTCTGATTCGATGGATACACGTGAGACAACATCGCCAGAGATGTACAGAAGTCTTAGGTAGGTCATATTGCGCCGCTATGGCAGTTGGAAGAAGAACGAGGGAAAACCTCAAATTTGACCATGCCGGCTATATGATTTTTTGTGGAAAATTTCGATGTCACCAAATTCACTCCAAAGTGTCTGATTCGATGGATACACGTGAGACAACATCGCCAGAGATGTACAGAACTCTTAGGTAGGCCATATTGCGCCGCTATGGCAGTTGGAAGAAGAACGAGGGAAAACCTCAAATTTGACCATGCCGGCTATATGATTTTTTGTAGAAAATTTCGATGTCTCCAAATTCACTCCAAAGTGTCTGATTCGATGGATACACGTGAGACAACATCGCCAGAGATGTACAGAAGTCTTAGGTAGGTCATATTGCGCCGCTATGGCAGTTGGAAGAAGAACGAGGGAAAACCTCAAATTTGACCATGCCGGCTATACGATTTTTTGTGGAAAATTTCGATGTCTCCAAATTCACTCCAAAGTGTCTGATTCGATGGATACACGTGAGAAAACATCGCCAGAGGTGTACAGAAGTCTTAGGTAGGTCATATTGCGCCGCTATGGCAGTTGGAAGAAGAACGAGGGAAAACCTCAAATTTGACCATGCCGGCTATATGATTTTTTGTGGAAAATTTCGATGTCTCCAAATTCACTCCAAAGTGTCTGATTCGATGGATACACGTGAGACAACATCGCCAGAGATGTACAGAAGTCTTAGGTAGGCCATATTGCGCCGCTATGGCAGTTGGAAGAAGAACGAGGGAAAACCTCAAATTTGACCATGCCGGCTATATGATTTTTTGTAGAAAATTTCGATGTCTCCAAATTCACTCCAAAGTGTCTGATTCGATGGATACACGTGAGACAACATCGCCAGAGATGTACAGAAGTCTTAGGTAGGTCATATTGCGCCGCTATGGCAGTTGGAAGAAGAACGAGGGAAAACCTCAAATTTGACCATGCCGGCTATATGATTTTTTGTGGAAAATTTCGATGTCTCCAAATTCACTCCAAAGTGTCTGATTCGATGGATACACGTGAGACAACATCGCCAGAGATGTACAGAAGTCTTAGGTAGGCCATATTGCGCCGCTATGGCAGTTGGAAGAAGAACGAGGGAAAACCTCAAATTTGACCATGCCGGCTATATGATTTTTTGTAGAAAATGTCGATGTCTCCAAATTCACTCCAAAGTGTCTGATTCGATGGATACACGTGAGACAACATCGCCAGAGATGTACAGAAGTCTTAGGTAGGCCATATTGCGCCGCTATGGCAGTTGGAAGAAGAACGAGGGAAAACCTCAAATTTGACCATGCCGGCTATATGATTTTTTGTAGAAAACTTCGATGTCTCCAAATTCACTCCAAAGTGTCTGATTCGATGGATACACGTGAGACAACATCGCCAGAGATGTACAGAAGTCTTAGGTAGGCCATATTGCGCCGCTATGGCAGTTGGAAGAAGAACGAGGGAAAACCTCAATTTTGACCATGCCGGCTATATGATTTTTTGTAGAAAATTTCGATGTCTCCAAATTCACTCCAAAGTGTCTGATTCGATGGATACACGTGAGACAACATCGCCAGAGATGTACAGAAGTCTTAGGTAGGTCATATTGCGCCGCTATGGCAGTTGGAAGAAGAACGAGGGAAAACCTCAAATTTGACCATGCCGGCTATATGATTTTTTGTGGAAAATTTCGATGTCTCCAAATTCACTCCAAAGTGTCTGATTCGATGGATACACGTGAGACAACAACGCCAGAGGTGTACAGAAGTCTTAGGTAGGTCATATTGCGCCGCTATGGCAGTTGGAAGAAGAACGAGGGAAAACCTCAAATTTGACCATGCCGGCTATATGATTTTTTGTGGAAAATTTCGATGTCTCCAAATTCACTCCAAAGTGTCTGATTCGATGGATACACGTGAGACAACATCGCCAGAGATGTACAGAAGTCTTAGGTAGGCCATATTGCGCCGCTATGGCAGTTGGAAGAAGAACGAGGGAAAACCTCAAATTTGACCATGCCGGCTATATGATTTTTTGTAGAAAATTTCGATGTCTCCAAATTCACTCCAAAGTGTCTGATTCGATGGATACACGTGAGACAACATCGCCAGAGATGTACAGAAGTCTTAGGTAGGTCATATTGCGCCGCTATGGCAGTTGGAAGAAGAACGAGGGAAAACCTCAAATTTGACCATGCCGGCTATATGATTTTTTGTAGAAAATTTCGATGTCTCCAAATTCACTCCAAAGTGTCTGATTCGATGGATACACGTGAGACAACATCGCCAGAGATGTACAGAAGTCTTAGGTAGGTCATATTGCGCCGCTATGGCAGTTGGAAGAAGAACGAGGGAAAACCTCAAATTTGACCATGCCGGCTATATGATTTTTTGTGGAAAATTTCGATGTCTCGAAATTCACTCCAAAGTGTCTGATTCGATGGATACACGTGAGAAAACATCGCCAGAGGTGTACAGAAGTCTTAGGTAGGTCATATTGCGCCGCTATGGCAGTTGGAAGAAGAACGAGGGAAAACCTCAAATTTGACCATGCCGGCTATATGATTTTTTGTGGAAAATTTCGATGTCTCCAAATTCACTCCAAAGTGTCTGATTCGATGGATACACGTGAGACAACATCGCCAGAGGTGTACAGAAGTCTTAGGTAGGTCATATTGCGCCGCTATGGCAGTTGGAAGAAGAACGAGGGAAAACCTCAAATTTGACCATGCCGGCTATATGATTTTTTGTGGAAAATTTCGATGTCTTCAAATTCACTCCAAAGTGTCTGATTCGATGGATACACGTGAGACAACATCGCCAGAGGTGTACAGAAGTCTTAGGTAGGTCATATTGCGCCGCTATGGCAGTTGGAAGAAGAACGAGGGAAAACCTCAAATTTGACCATGCCGGCTATATGATTTTTTGTGGAAAATTTCGATGTCTTCAAATTCACTCCAAAGTGTCTGATTCGATGGATACACGTGAGACAACATCGCCAGAGGTGTACAGAAGTCTTAGGTAGGTCATATTGCGCCGCTATGGCAGTTGGAAGAAGAACGAGGGAAAACCTCAAATTTGACCATGCCGGCTATATGATTTTTTGTAGAAAATTTCGATGTCTCCAAATTCACTCCAAAGTGTCTGATTCGATGGATACACGTGAGACAACATCGCCAGAGATGTACAGAAGTCTTAGGTAGGCCATATTGCGCCGCTATGGCAGTTGGAAGAAGAACGAGGGAAAACCTCAAATTTGACCATGCCGGCTATATGATTTTTTGTGGAAAATTTCGATGTCTCGAAATTCACTCCAAAGTGTCTGATTCGATGGATACACGTGAGACAACATCGCCAGAGGTGTACAGAAGTCTTAGGTAGGTCATATTGCGCCGCGATGGCAGTTGGAAGAAGAACGAGGGAAAACCTCAAATTTGACCATGCCGGCTATATGATTTTTTGTGGAAAATTTCGATGTCTTCAAATTCACTCCAAAGTGTCTGATTCGATGGATACACGTGAGACAACATCGCCAGAGATGTACAGAAGTCTTAGGTAGGCCATATTGCGCCGCTATGGCAGTTGGAAGAAGAACGAGGGAAAACCTCAAATTTGACCATGCCGGCTATATGATTTTTTGTAGAAAATTTCGATGTCTCCAAATTCACTCCAAAGTGTCTGATTCGATGGATACACGAGAGAAAACCTCGCCAGAGGTGTACAGAAGTCTTAGGTAGGTCATATTGCGCCGCTATGGCAGTTGGAAGAAGAACGAGGGAAAACCTCAAATTTGACCATGCCGGCTATATGATTTTTTGTAGAAAATTTCGATGTCTCCAAATTCACTCCAAAGTGTCTGATTCGATGGATACACGTGAGACAACATCGCCAGAGGTGTACAGAAGTCTTAGGTAGGTCATATTGCGCCGCTATGGCAGTTGGAAGAAGAACGAGGGAAAACCTCAAATTTGACCATGCCGGCTATATGATTTTTTGTGGAAAATTTCGATGTCTCCAAATTCACTCCAAAGTGTCTGATTCGATGGATACACGTGAGACAACATCGCCAGAGATGTACAGAAGTCTTAGGTAGGCCATATTGCGCCGCTATGGCAGTTGGAAGAAGAACGAGGGAAAACCTCAAATTTGACCATGCCGGCTATATGATTTTTTGTAGAAAATTTCGATGTCTCCAAATTCACTCCAAAGTGTCTGATTCGATGGATACACGTGAGACAACATCGCCAGAGATGTACAGAAGTCTTAGGTAGGCCATATTGCGCCGCTATGGCAGTTGGAAGAAGAACGAGGGAAAACCTCAAATTTGACCATGCCGGCTATATGATTTTTTGTGGAAAATTTCGATGTCTCGAAATTCACTCCAAAGTGTCTGATTCGATGGATACACGTGAGACAACATCGCCAGAGATGTACAGAAGTCTTAGGTAGGCCATATTGCGCCGCTATGGCAGTTGGAAGAAGAACGAGGGAAAACCTCAAATTTGACCATGCCGGCTATATGATTTTTTGTAGAAAATTTCGATGTCTCCAAATTCACTCCAAAGTGTCTGATTCGATGGATACACGTGAGACAACATCGCCAGAGGTGTACAGAAGTCTTAGGTAGGTCATATTGCGCCGCTATGGCAGTTGGAAGAAGAACGAGGGAAAACCTCAAATTTGACCATGCCGGCTATATGATTTTTTTTAGAAAATTTCGATGTCTCCAAATTCACTCCAAAGTGTCTGATTCGATGGATACACGTGAGACAACATCGCCAGAGATGTACAGAAGTCTTAGGTAGGTCATATTGCGCCGCTATGGCAGTTGGAAGAAGAACGAGGGAAAACCTCAAATTTGACCATGCCGGCTATATGATTTTTTGTGGAAAATTTCGATGTCTCCAAATTCACTCCAAAGTGTCTGATTCGATGGATACACGTGAGACAACATCGCCAGAGATGTACAGAAGTCTTAGGTAGGCCATATTGCGCCGCTATGGCAGTTGGAAGAAGAACGAGGGAAAACCTCAAATTTGACCATGCCGGCTATATGATTTTTTGTAGAAAATTTCGATGTCTCCAAATTCACTCCAAAGTGTCTGATTCGATGGATACACGTGAGAAAACATCGCCAGAGATGTACAGAAGTCTTAGGTAGGTCATATTGCGCCGCTATGGCAGTTGGAAGAAGAACGAGGGAAAACCTCAAATTTGACCATGCCGGCTATATGATTTTTTGTGGAAAATTTCTATGTCTCCAAATTCACTCCAAAGTGTCTGATTCGATGGATACACGTGAGACAACATCGCCAGAGATGTACAGAAGTCTTAGGTAGGTCATATTGCGCCGCTATGGCAGTTTGAAGAAGAACGAGGGAAAGCCTCAAATTTGATCATGCCGGCTATATGATTTTTTGTGGAAAATTTCGATGTCTCCAAATTCACTCCAAAGTGTCTGATTCGATGGATACACGTGACACAACATCGCCAGAGATGTACAGAAGTCTTAGGTAGGTCATATTGCGCCGCTATGGCAGTTGGAAGAAGAACGAGGGAAAACCTCAAATTTGACCATGCCGGCTATATGATTTTTTGTGGAAAATTTCTATGTCTCCAAATTCACTCCAAAGTGTCTGATTCGATGGATACACGTGAGAAAACATCGCCAGAGGTGTACAGAAGTCTTAGGTAGGTCATATTGCGCCGCTATGGCAGTTGGAAGAAGAACGAGGGAAAACCTCAAATTTGACCATGCCGGCTATATGATTTTTTGTAGAAAATTTCGATGTCTCCAAATTCACTCCAAAGTGTCTGATTCGATGGATACACGTGAGACAACATCGCCAGAGATGTACAGAAGTCTTAGGTAGGCCATATTGCGCCGCTATGGCAGTTAGAAGAAGAACGAGGGAAAACCTCAAATTTGACCATGCCGGCTATATGATTTTTTGTGGAAAATTTCGATGTCTCCAAATTCACTCCAAAGTGTCTGATTCGATGGATACACGTGAGACAACATCGCCAGAGATGTACAGAAGTCTTAGGTAGGTCATATTGCGCCGCTATGGCAGTTGGAAAAAGAACGAGGGAAAACCTCAAATTTGACCATGCCGGCTATATGATTTCGATGTCTCCAAATTCACTCCAAAGTGTCTGATTCGATGGATACACGTGAGACAACATCGCCAGAGATGTACAGAAGTCTTAGGTAGGCCATATTGCGCCGCTATGGCAGTTGGAAGAAGAACGAGGGAAAACCTCAAATTTGACCATGCCGGCTATATGATTTTTTGTGGAAAATTTCGATGTCTCCAAATTCACTCCAAAGTGTCTGATTCGATGGATACACGTGAGAAAACATCGCCAGAGGTGTACAGAAGTCTTAGGTAGGTCATATTGCGCCGCTATGGCAGTTGGAAGAAGAACGAGGGAAAAACACAAATTTGACCATGCCGGCTATATGATTTTTTGTAGAAAATTTCGATGTCTCCAAATTCACTCCAAAGTGTCTGATTCGATGGATACACGTGAGACAACATCGCCAGAGATGTACAGAAGTCTTAGGTAGGTCATATTGCGCCGCTATGGCAGTTGGAAGAAGAACGAGGGAAAACCTCAAATTTGACCATGCCGGCTATATGATTTTTTGTAGAAAATTTCGATGTCTCCAAATTCACTCCAAAGTGTCTGATTCGATGGATACACGTGAGACAACATCGCCAGAGGTGTACAGAAGTCTTAGGTAGGTCATATTGCGCCGCTATGGCAGTTGGAAGAAGAACGAGGGAAAACCTCAAATTTGACCATGCCGGCTATATGATTTTTTGTAGAAAATTTCGATGTCTCCAAATTCACTCCAAAGTGTCTGATTCGATGGATACACGTGAGAAAACATCGCCAGAGATGTACAGAAGTCTTAGGTAGGTCATATTGCGCCGCTATGGCAGTTGGAAGAAGAACGAGGGAAAACCTCAAATTTGACCATGCCGGCTATATGATTTTTTGTGGAAAATTTCTATGTCTCCAAATTCACTCCAAAGTGTCTGATTCGATGGATACACGTGAGACAACATCGCCAGAGATGTACAGAAGTCTTAGGTAGGTCATATTGCGCCGCTATGGCAGTTTGAAGAAGAACGAGGGAAAGCCTCAAATTTGATCATGCCGGCTATATGATTTTTTGTGGAAAATTTCGATGTCTCCAAATTCACTCCAAAGTGTCTGATTCGATGGATACACGTGACACAACATCGCCAGAGATGTACAGAAGTCTTAGGTAGGTCATATTGCGCCGCTATGGCAGTTGGAAGAAGAACGAGGGAAAACCTCAAATTTGACCATGCCGGCTATATGATTTTTTGTGGAAAATTTCGATGTCTCCAAATTCACTCCAAAGTGTCTGATTCGATGGATACACGTGAGACAACATCGCCAGAGATGTACAGAAGTCTTAGGTAGGTCATATTGCGCCGCTATGGCAGTTGGAAAAAGAACGAGGGAAAACCTCAAATTTGACCATGCCGGCTATATGATTTCGATGTCTCCAAATTCACTCCAAAGTGTCTGATTCGATGGATACACGTGAGACAACATCGCCAGAGATGTACAGAAGTCTTAGGTAGGCCATATTGCGCCGCTATGGCAGTTGGAAGAAGAACGAGGGAAAACCTCAAATTTGACCATGCCGGCTATATGATTTTTTGTGGAAAATTTCGATGTCTCCAAATTCACTCCAAAGTGTCTGATTCGATGGATACACGTGAGAAAACATCGCCAGAGGTGTACAGAAGTCTTAGGTAGGTCATATTGCGCCGCTATGGCAGTTGGAAGAAGAACGAGGGAAAAACACAAATTTGACCATGCCGGCTATATGATTTTTTGTAGAAAATTTCGATGTCTCCAAATTCACTCCAAAGTGTCTGATTCGATGGATACACGTGAGACAACATCGCCAGAGATGTACAGAAGTCTTAGGTAGGTCATATTGCGCCGCTATGGCAGTTTGAAGAAGAACGAGGGAAAGCCTCAAATTTGATCATGCCGGCTATATGATTTTTTGTGGAAAATTTCGATGTCTCCAAATTCACTCCAAAGTGTCTGATTCGATGGATACACGTGACACAACATCGCCAGAGATGTACAGAAGTCTTAGGTAGGTCATATTGCGCCGCTATGGCAGTTGGAAGAAGAACGAGGGAAAACCTCAAATTTGACCATGCCGGCTATATGATTTTTTGTGGAAAATTTCTATGTCTCCAAATTCACTCCAAAGTGTCTGATTCGATGGATACACGTGAGAAAACATCGCCAGAGGTGTACAGAAGTCTTAGGTAGGTCATATTGCGCCGCTATGGCAGTTGGAAGAAGAACGAGGGAAAACCTCAAATTTGACCATGCCGGCTATATGATTTTTTGTGGAAAATTTCTATGTCTCCAAATTCACTCCAAAGTGTCTGATTCGATGGATACACGTGAGGCAACATCGCCAGAGATGTACAGAAGTCTTAGGTAGGTCATATTGCGCCGCTATGGCAGTTGGAAGAAGAACGAGGGAAAACCTCAAATTTGACCATGCCGGCTATATGATTTTTTTTAGAAAATTTCGATGTCTCCAAATTCACTCCAAAGTGTCTGATTCGATGGATACACGTGAGACAACATCGCCAGAGATGTACAGAAGTCTTAGGTAGGCCATATTGCGCCGCTATGGCAGTTGGAAGAAGAACGAGGGAAAACCTCAAATTTGACCATGCCGGCTATATGATTTTTTGTAGAAAATTTCGATGTCTCCAAATTCACTCCAAAGTGTCTGATTCGATGGATACACGTGAGAAAACATCGCCAGAGATGTACAGAAGTCTTAGGTAGGTCATATTGCGCCGCTATGGCAGTTGGAAGAAGAACGAGGGAAAACCTCAAATTTGACCATGCCGGCTATATGATTTTTTGTGGAAAATTTCTATGTCTCCAAATTCACTCCAAAGTGTCTGATTCGATGGATACACGTGAGACAACATCGCCAGAGATGTACAGAAGTCTTAGGTAGGTCATATTGCGCCGCTATGGCAGTTTGAAGAAGAACGAGGGAAAGCCTCAAATTTGATCATGCCGGCTATATGATTTTTTGTGGAAAATTTCGATGTCTCCAAATTCACTCCAAAGTGTCTGATTCGATGGATACACGTGACACAACATCGCCAGAGATGTACAGAAGTCTTAGGTAGGTCATATTGCGCCGCTATGGCAGTTGGAAGAAGAACGAGGGAAAACCTCAAATTTGACCATGCCGGCTATATGATTTTTTGTGGAAAATTTCTATGTCTCCAAATTCACTCCAAAGTGTCTGATTCGATGGATACACGTGAGAAAACATCGCCAGAGGTGTACAGAAGTCTTAGGTAGGTCATATTGCGCCGCTATGGCAGTTGGAAGAAGAACGAGGGAAAACCTCAAATTTGACCATGCCGGCTATATGATTTTTTGTAGAAAATTTCGATGTCTCCAAATTCACTCCAAAGTGTCTGATTCGATGGATACACGTGAGACAACATCGCCAGAGATGTACAGAAGTCTTAGGTAGGCCATATTGCGCCGCTATGGCAGTTAGAAGAAGAACGAGGGAAAACCTCAAATTTGACCATGCCGGCTATATGATTTTTTGTGGAAAATTTCGATGTCTCCAAATTCACTCCAAAGTGTCTGATTCGATGGATACACGTGAGACAACATCGCCAGAGATGTACAGAAGTCTTAGGTAGGTCATATTGCGCCGCTATGGCAGTTGGAAAAAGAACGAGGGAAAACCTCAAATTTGACCATGCCGGCTATATGATTTCGATGTCTCCAAATTCACTCCAAAGTGTCTGATTCGATGGATACACGTGAGACAACATCGCCAGAGATGTACAGAAGTCTTAGGTAGGCCATATTGCGCCGCTATGGCAGTTGGAAGAAGAACGAGGGAAAACCTCAAATTTGACCATGCCGGCTATATGATTTTTTGTGGAAAATTTCGATGTCTCCAAATTCACTCCAAAGTGTCTGATTCGATGGATACACGTGAGAAAACATCGCCAGAGGTGTACAGAAGTCTTAGGTAGGTCATATTGCGCCGCTATGGCAGTTGGAAGAAGAACGAGGGAAAAACACAAATTTGACCATGCCGGCTATATGATTTTTTGTAGAAAATTTCGATGTCTCCAAATTCACTCCAAAGTGTCTGATTCGATGGATACACGTGAGACAACATCGCCAGAGATGTACAGAAGTCTTAGGTAGGTCATATTGCGCCGCTATGGCAGTTGGAAGAAGAACGAGGGAAAACCTCAAATTTGACCATGCCGGCTATATGATTTTTTGTGGAAAATTTCGATGTCTCCAAATTCACTCCAAAGTGTCTGATTCGATGGATACACGTGAGACAACATCGCCAGAGATGTACAGAAGTCTTAGGTAGGCCATATTGCGCCGCTATGGCAGTTGGAAGAAGAACGAGGGAAAACCTCAAATTTGACCATGCCGGCTATATGATTTTTTGTAGAAAATTTCGATGTCTCCAAATTCACTCCAAAGTGTCTGATTCGATGGATACACGTGAGAAAACATCGCCAGAGGTGTACAGAAGTCTTAGGTAGGTCATATTGCGCCGCTATGGCAGTTGGAAGAAGAACGAGGGAAAACCTCAAATTTGACCATGCCGGCTATATGATTTTTTGTGGAAAATTTCTATGTCTCCAAATTCACTCCAAAGTGTCTGATTCGATGGATACACGTGAGGCAACATCGCCAGAGATGTACAGAAGTCTTAGGTAGGTCATATTGCGCCGCTATGGCAGTTGGAAGAAGAACGAGGGAAAACCTCAAATTTGACCATGCCGGCTATATGATTTTTTGTGGAAAATTTCGATGTCTCCAAATTCACTCCAAAGTGTCTGATTCGATGGATACACGTGAGACAACATCGCCAGAGATGTACAGAAGTCTTAGGTAGGCCATATTGCGCCGCTATGGCAGTTGGAAGAAGAACGAGGGCAAACCTCAAATTTGACCATGCCGGCTATATGATTTTTTGTAGAAAATTTCGATGTCTCCAAATTCACTCCAAAGTGTCTGATTCGATGGATACACGTGAGACAACATCGCCAGAGATGTACAGAAGTCTTAGGTAGGTCATATTGCGCCGCTATGGCAGTTGGAAGAAGAACGAGGGAAAACCTCAAATTTGACCATGCCGGCTACATGATTTTTTGTGGAAAATTTCGATGTCTCCAAATTCACTCCAAAGTGTCTGATTCGATGGGTACACGTGAGACAACATCGCCAGAGATGTACAGAAGTCTTAGGTAGGCCATATTGCGCCGCTATGGCAGTTGGAAGAAGAACGAGGGAAAACCTCAAATTTGACCATGCCGGCTATATGATTTTTTGTAGAAAATTTTGATGTCTCCAAATTCACTCCAAAGTGTCTGATTCGATGGATACACGTGAGACAACATCGCCAGAGATGTACAGAAGTCTTAGGTAGGTCATATTGCGCCGCTATGGCAGTTGGAAGAAGAACGAGGGAAAACCTCAAATTTGACCATGCCGGCTATATGATTTTTTGTGGAAAATTTTGATGTCTCCAAATTCACTCCAAAGTGTCTGATTCGATGGATACACGTGAGACAACATCGCCAGAGATGTACAGAAGTCTTAGGTAGGCCATATTGCGCCGCTATGGCAGTTGGAAGAAGAACGAGGGAAAACCTCATATTTGACCATGCCGGCTATATGATTTTTTGTAGAAAATTTCGATGTCCCCAAATTCACTCCAAAGTGTCTGATTCGATGGATACACGAGAGAAAACCTCGCCAGAGGTGTACAGAAGTCTTAGGTAGGTCATATTGCGCCGCTATGGCAGTTGGAAGAAGAACGAGGGAAAACCTCAAATTTGACCATGCCGGCTATATGATTTTTTGTGGAAAATTTCTATGTCTCCAAATTCACTCCAAAGTGTTTGATTCGATGGATACACGTGAGACAACATCGCCAGAGATGTACAGAAGTCTTAGGTAGGCCATATTGCGCCGCTATGGCAGTTGGAAGAAGAACAAGGGAAAACCTCAAATTTGACCATGCCGGCTATATGATTTTTTGTGGAAAATTTCGATGTCTCCAAATTCACTCCAAAGTGTCTGATTCGATGGATACACGTGAGAAAACATCGCCAGAGGTGTACAGAAGTCTTAGGTAGGTCATATTGCGCCGCTATGGCAGTTGGAAGAAGAACGAGGGAAAACCTCAAATTTGACCATGCCGGCTATATGATTTTTTGTGGAAAATTTCGATGTCTCCAAATTCACTCCAAAGTGTCTGATTCGATGGATACACGTGAGACAACATCGCCAGAGATGTACAGAAGTCTTAGGTAGGTCATATTGCGCCGCTATGGCAGTTGGAAGAAGAACGAGGAAAAACCTCAAATTTTACCATGCCGGCTATATGATTTTTTGTGGAAAATTTCGATGTCTCCAAATTCACTCCAAAGTGTCTGATTCGATGGATACACGTGAGAAAACATCGCCAGAGGTGTACAGAAGTCTTAGGTAGGTCATATTGCGCCGCTATGGCAGTTGGAAGAAGAACGAGGGAAAACCTCAAATTTGACCATGCCGGCTATACGATTTTTTGTGGAAAATTTCGATGTCTCCAAATTCACTCCAAAGTGTCTGATTCGATGGATACACGTGAGACAACATCGCCAGAGGTGTACAGAAGTCTTAGGTAGGTCATATTGCGCCGCTATGGCAGTTGGAAGAAGAACGAGGGAAAACCTCAAATTTGACCATGCCGGCTATATGATTTTTTGTAGAAAATTTCGATGTCTCCAAATTCACTCCAAAGTGTCTGATTCGATGGATACACGTGAGAAAACATCGCCAGAGGTGTACAGAAGTCTTAGGTAGGTCATATTGCGCCGCTATGGCAGTTGGAAGAAGAACGAGGGAAAACCTCAAATTTGACCATGCCGGCTATATGATTTTTTGTGGAAAATTTCTATGTCTCCAAATTCACTCCAAAGTGTCTGATTCGATGGATACACGTGAGACAACATCGCCAGAGATGTACAGAAGTCTTAGGTAGGCCATATTGCGCCGCTATGGCAGTTGGAAGAAGAACGAGGGAAAACCTCAAATTTGACCATGCCGGCCATATGATTTTTTGTAGAAAATTTCGATGTGTCCAAATTCACTCCAAAGTGTCTGATTCGATGGATACACGTGAGACAACATCGCCAGAGATGTACAGAAGTCTTAGGTAGGCCATATTGCGCCGCTATGGCAGTTGGAAGAAGAACGAGGGAAAACCTCAAATTTGACCATGCCGGCTATATGATTTTTTGTAGAAAATTTCGATGTCTCCAAATTCACTCCAAAGTGTCTGATTCGATGGATACACGTGAGAAAACATCGCCAGAGGTGTACAGAAGTCTTAGGTAGGTCATATTGCGCCGCTATGGCAGTTGGAAGAAGAACGAGGGAAAACCTCAAATTTGACCATGCCGGCTATATGATTTTTTGTAGAAAATTTCGATGTCTCCAAATTCACTCCAAAGTGTCTGATTCGATGGATACACGTGAGACAACATCGCCAGAGATGTACAGAAGTCTTAGGTAGGCCATATTGCGCCGCTATGGCAGTTGGAAGAAGAACGAGGGAAAACCTCAAATTTGACCATGCCGGCTATATGATTTTTTGTGGAAAATTTCGATGTCTCCAAATTCACTCCAAAGTGTCTGATTCGATGGATACACGTGAGAAAACATCGCCAGAGGTGTACAGAAGTCTTAGGTAGGTCATATTGCGCCGCTATGGCAGTTGGAAGAAGAACGAGGGAAAACCTCAAATTTGACCATGCCGGCTATATGATTTTTTGTGGAAAATTTCGATGTCTCCAAATTCACTCCAAAGTGTCTGATTCGATGGATACACGTGAGACAACATCGCCAGAGATGTACAGAAGTCTTAGGTAGGTCATATTGCGCCGCTATGGCAGTTGGAAGAAGAACGAGGAAAAACCTCAAATTTGACCATGCCGGCTATATGATTTTTTGTGGAAAATTTCGATGTCTCCAAATTCACTCCAAAGTGTCTGATTCGATGGATACACGTGAGAAAACATCGCCAGAGGTGTACAGAAGTCTTAGGTAGGTCATATTGCGCCGCTATGGCAGTTGGAAGAAGAACGAGGGAAAACCTCAAATTTGACCATGCCGGCTATACGATTTTTTGTGGAAAATTTCGATGTCTCCAAATTCACTCCAAAGTGTCTGATTCGATGGATACACGTGAGACAACATCGCCAGAGGTGTACAGAAGTCTTAGGTAGGTCATATTGCGCCGCTATGGCAGTTGGAAGAAGAACGAGGGAAAACCTCAAATTTGACCATGCCGGCTATATGATTTTTTGTAGAAAATTTCGATGTCTCCAAATTCACTCCAAAGTGTCTGATTCGATGGATACACGTGAGAAAACATCGCCAGAGGTGTACAGAAGTCTTAGGTAGGTCATATTGCGCCGCTATGGCAGTTGGAAGAAGAACGAGGGAAAACCTCAAATTTGACCATGCCGGCTATATGATTTTTTGTGGAAAATTTCTATGTCTCCAAATTCACTCCAAAGTGTCTGATTCGATGGATACACGTGAGACAACATCGCCAGAGATGTACAGAAGTCTTAGGTAGGCCATATTGCGCCGCTATGGCAGTTGGAAGAAGAACGAGGGAAAACCTCAAATTTGACCATGCCGGCTATATGATTTTTTGTAGAAAATTTCGATGTGTCCAAATTCACTCCAAAGTGTCTGATTCGATGGATACACGTGAGACAACATCGCCAGAGATGTACAGAAGTCTTAGGTAGGCCATATTGCGCCGCTATGGCAGTTGGAAGAAGAACGAGGGAAAACCTCAAATTTGATCATGCCGGCTATATGATTTTTTGTAGAAAATTTCGATGTCTCCAAATTCACTCCAATGTGTCTGATTCGATGGATACACGTGAGACAACATCGCCAGAGATGTACAGAAGTCTTAGGTAGGTCATATTGCGCCGCTATGGCAGTTGGAAGAAGAACGAGGGAAAACCTCAAATTTGACCATGCCGGCTATATGATTTTTTGTGGAAAATTTCTATGTCTCCAAATTCACTCCAAAGTGTCTGATTCGATGGATACACGTGAGAAAACATCGCCAGAGGTGTACAGAAGTCTTAGGTAGGTCATATTGCGCCGCTATGGCAGTTGGAAGAAGAACGAGGGAAAACCTCAAATTTGACCATGCCGGCTATATGATTTTTTGTAGAAAATTTCGATGTCTCCAAATTCACTCCAAAGTGTCTGATTCGATGGATACACGTGAGAAAACATCGCCAGAGGTGTACAGAAGTCTTAGGTAGGTCATATTGCGCCGCTATGGCAGTTGGAAGAAGAACGAGGGAAAACCTCAAATTTGACCATGCCGGCTATATGATTTTTTGTGGAAAATTTCTATGTCTCCAAATTCACTCCAAAGTGTCTGATTCGATGGATACACGTGAGACAACATCGCCAGAGATGTACAGAAGTCTTAGGTAGGCCATATTGCGCCGCTATGGCAGTTGGAAGAAGAACGAGGGAAAACCTCAAATTTGACCATGCCGGCTATATGATTTTTTGTAGAAAATTTCGATGTGTCCAAATTCACTCCAAAGTGTCTGATTCGATGGATACACGTGAGACAACATCGCCAGAGATGTACAGAAGTCTTAGGTAGGCCATATTGCGCCGCTATGGCAGTTGGAAGAAGAACGAGGGAAAACCTCAAATTTGATCATGCCGGCTATATGATTTTTTGTAGAAAATTTCGATGTCTCCAAATTCACTCCAATGTGTCTGATTCGATGGATACACGTGAGACAACATCGCCAGAGATGTACAGAAGTCTTAGGTAGGTCATATTGCGCCGCTATGGCAGTTGGAAGAAGAACGAGGGAAAACCTCAAATTTGACCATGCCGGCTATATGATTTTTTGTGGAAAATTTCGATGTCTCCAAATTCACTCCAAAGTGTCTGATTCGATGGATACACGTGAGACAACATCGCCAGAGATGTACAGAAGTCTTAGGTAGGCCATATTGCGCCGCTATGGCAGTTGGAAGAAGAACGAGGGAAAACCTCAAATTTGACCATGCCGGCTATATGATTTTTTGTAGAAAATTTCGATGTCTCCAAATTCACTCCAAAGTGTCTGATTCGATGGATACACGAGAGAAAACCTCGCCAGAGGTGTACAGAAGTCTTAGGTAGGTCATATTGCGCCACTATGGCAGTTGGAAGAAGAACGAGGGAAAACCTCAAATTTGACCATGCCGGCTATATGATTTTTTGTAGAAAATTTCGATGTCTCCAAATTCACTCCAAAGTGTCTGATTCGATGGATACACGTGAGACAACATCGCCAGAGATGTACAGAAGTCTTAGGTAGGTCATATTGCGCCGCTATGGCAGTTGGAAGAAGAACGAGGGAAAACCTCAAATTTGACCATGCCGGCTATATGATTTTTTGTAGAAAATTTCGATGTCTCCAAATTCACTCCAAAGTGTCTGATTCGATGGATACACGAGAGAAAACCTCGCCAGAGGTGTACAGAAGTCTTAGGTAGGTCATATTGCGCCACTATGGCAGTTGGAAGAAGAACGAGGGAAAACCTCAAATTTGACCATGCCGGCTATATGATTTTTTGTGGAAAATTTCTATGTCTCCAAATTCACTCCAAAGTGTCTGATTCGATGGATACACGTGAGAAAACATCGCCAGAGGTGTACAGAAGTCTTAGGTAGGTCATATTGCGCCGCTATGGCAGTTGGAAGAAGAACGAGGGAAAACCTCAAATTTGACCATGCCGGCTATATGATTTTTTGTGGAAAATTTCGATGTCTCCAAATTCACTCCAAAGTGTCTGATTCGATGGATACACGTGAGACAACATCGCCAGAGATGTACAGAAGTCTTAGGTAGGTCATATTGCGCCGCTATGGCAGTTGGAAGAAGAACGAGGGAAAACCTCAAATTTGACCATGCCGGCTATATGATTTTTTGTGGAAAATTTCTATGTCTCCAAATTCACTCCAAAGTGTCTGATTCGATGGATACACGTGAGAAAACATCGCCAGAGGTGTACAGAAGTCTTAGGTAGGTCATATTGAGCCGCTATGGCAGTTGGAAGAAGAACGAGGGAAAACCTCAAATTTGACCATGCCGGCTATATGATTTTTTGTGGAAAATTTCGATGTCTCCAAATTCACTCCAAAGTGTCTGATTCGATGGATACACGTGAGACAACATCGCCAGAGATGTACAGAAGTCTTAGGTAGGCCATATTGCGCCGCTATGGCAGTTGGAAGAAGAACGAGGGAAAACCTCAAATTTGATCATGCCGGCTATATGATTTTTTGTAGAAAATTTCGATGTCTCCAAATTCACTCCAATGTGTCTGATTCGATGGATACACGTGAGACAACATCGCCAGAGATGTACAGAAGTCTTAGGTAGGTCATATTGCGCCGCTATGGCAGTTGGAAGAAGAACGAGGGAAAACCTCAAATTTGACCATGCCGGCTATATGATTTTTTGTGGAAAATTTCGATGTCTCCAAATTCACTCCAAAGTGTCTGATTCGATGGATACACGTGAGACAACATCGCCAGAGATGTACAGAAGTCTTAGGTAGGCCATATTGCGCCGCTATGGCAGTTGGAAGAAGAACGAGGGAAAACCTCAAATTTGACCATGCCGGCTATATGATTTTTTGTAGAAAATTTCGATGTCTCCAAATTCACTCCAAAGTGTCTGATTCGATGGATACACGTGAGACAACATCGCCAGAGATGTACAGAAGTCTTAGGTAGGTCATATTGCGCCGCTATGGCAGTTGGAAGAAGAACGAGGGAAAACCTCAAATTTGACCATGCCGGCTATATGATTTTTTGTAGAAAATTTCGATGTCTCCAAATTCACTCCAAAGTGTCTGATTCGATGGATACACGAGAGAAAACCTCGCCAGAGGTGTACAGAAGTCTTAGGTAGGTCATATTGCGCCACTATGGCAGTTGGAAGAAGAACGAGGGAAAACCTCAAATTTGACCATGCCGGCTATATGATTTTTTGTGGAAAATTTCTATGTCTCCAAATTCACTCCAAAGTGTCTGATTCGATGGATACACGTGAGAAAACATCGCCAGAGGTGTACAGAAGTCTTAGGTAGGTCATATTGCGCCGCTATGGCAGTTGGAAGAAGAACGAGGGAAAACCTCAAATTTGACCATGCCGGCTATATGATTTTTTGTGGAAAATTTCTATGTCTCCAAATTCACTCCAAAGTGTCTGATTCGATGGATACACGTGAGAAAACATCGCCAGAGGTGTACAGAAGTCTTAGGTAGGTCATATTGCGCCGCTATGGCAGTTGGAAGAAGAACGAGGGAAAACCTCAAATTTGACCATGCCGGCTATATGATTTTTTGTGGAAAATTTCGATGTCTCCAAATTCACTCCAAAGTGTCTGATTCGATGGATACACGTGAGACAACATCGCCAGAGATGTACAGAAGTCTTAGGTAGGCCATATTGCGCCGCTATGGCAGTTGGAAGAAGAACGAGGGAAAACCTCAAATTTGACCAATGCCGGCTATATGATTTTTTGTGGAAAATTTCTATGTCTCCAAATTCACTCCAAAGTGTCTGATTCGATGGATACACGTGAGAAAACATCGCCAGAGGTGTACAGAAGTCTTAGGTAGGTCATATTGCGCCGCTATGGCAGTTGGAAGAAGAACGAGGGAAAACCTCAAATTTGACCATGCCGGCTATATGATTTTTTGTAGAAAATTTCGATGTCTCCAAATTCACTCCAAAGTGTCTGATTCGATGGATACACGAGAGAAAACCTCGCCAGAGGTGTACAGAAGTCTTAGGTAGGTCATATTGCGCCGCTATGTCAGTTGGAAGAAGAACGAGGGAAAACCTCAAATTTGACCATGCCGGCTATGTGATTTTTTGTGGAAAATTTCTATGTCTCCAAATTCACTCCAAAGTGTCTGATTCGATGGATACACGTGAGAAAACATCGCCAGAGGTGTACAGAAGTCTTAGGTAGGTCATATTGCGCCGCTATGGCAGTTGGAAGAAGAACGAGGGAAAACCTCAAATTTGACCATGCCGGCTATATGATTTTTTGTGGAAAATTTCGATGTCTCCAAATTCACTCCAAAGTGTCTGATTCGATGGATACACGTGAGACAACATCGCCAGAGATGTACAGAAGTCTTAGGTAGGTCATATTGCGCCGCTATGGCAGTTGGAAGAAGAACGAGGGAAAACCTCAAATTTGACCATGCCGGCTATATGATTTTTTGTGGAAAATTTCGATGTCTCCAAATTCACTCCAAAGTGTCTGATTCGATGGATACACGTGAGACAACATCGCCAGAGATGTACAAAGTCTTAGGTAGGCCATATTGCGCCGCTATGGCAGTTGGAAGAAGAACGAGGGAAAACCTCAAATTTGACCATGCCGGCTATATGACTTTTTGTGGAAAATTTCGATGTCTCCAAATTCACTCCAAAGTGTCTGATTCGATGGATACACGTGAGACAACATCGCCAGAGATGTACAGAAGTCTTAGGTAGGTCATATTGCGCCGCTATGGCAGTTGGAAGAAGAACGAGGGAAAACCTCAAATTTGACCATGCCGGCTATATGATTTTTTGTGGAAAATTTCGATGTCTCCAAATTCACTCCAAAGTGTCTGATTCGATGGATACACGTGAGACAACATCGCCAGAGGTGTACAGAAGTCTTAGGTAGGTCATATTGCGCCGCTATGGCAGTTGGAAGAAGAACGAGGGAAAACCTCAAATTTGACCATGCCGGCTATATGATTTTTTGTAGAAAATTTCGATGTCTCCAAATTCACTCCAAAGTGTCTGATTCGATGGATACACGTGACACAACATCGCCAGAGATGTACAGAAGTCTTAGGTAGGCCATATTGCGCCGCTATGGCAGTTGGAAGAAGAACGAGGGAAAACCTCAAATTTGACCATGCCGGCTATATGATTTTTTGTAGAAAACTTCGATGTCTCCAAATTCACTCCAAAGTGTCTGATTCGATGGATACACGTGAGACAACATCGCCAGAGATGTACAGAAATCTTAGGTAGGTCATATTGCGCCGCTATGGCAGTTGGAAGAAGAACGAGGGAAAACCTCAAATTTGACCATGCCGGCTATATGATTTTTTGTAGAAAACTTCGATGTCTCCAAATTCACTCCAAAGTGTCTGATTCGATGGATACACGTGAGACAACATCGCCAGAGATGTACAGAAATCTTAGGTAGGTCATATTGCGCCGCTATGGCAGTTGGAAGAAGAACGAGGGAAAACCTCAAATTTGACCATGCCGGCTATATGATTTTTTGTAGAAAACTTCGATGTCTCCAAATTCACTCCAAAGTGTCTGATTCGATGGATACACGTGAGACAACATCGCCAGAGATGTACAGAAGTCTTAGGTAGGCCATATTGCGCCACTATGGCAGTTGGAAGAAGAACGAGGGAAAACCTCAAATTTGACCATGCCGGCTATATGATTTTTTGTAGAAAATTTCGATGTCTCCAAATTCACTCCAAAGTGTCTGATTCGATGGATACACGTGAGACAACATCGCCAGAGATGTACAGAAGTCTTAGGTAGGTCATATTGCGCCGCTATGGCAGTTGGAAGAAGAACGAGGGAAAACCTCAAATTTGACCATGCCGGCTATATGATTTTTTGTGGAAAATTTCGATGTCTCCAAATTCATTCCAAAGTGTCTGATTCGATGGATACACGTGAGACAACATCGCCAGAGATGTACAGAAGTCTTAGGTAGGCCATATTGCGCCGCTATGGCAGTTGGAAGAAGAACGAGGGAAAACCTCAAATTTGACCATGCCGGCTATATGATTTTTTGTAGAAAACTTCGATGTCTCCAAATTCACTCCAAAGTGTCTGATTCGATGGATACACGTGAGACAACATCGCCAGAGATGTACAGAAGTCTTAGGTAGGCCATATTGCGCCGCTATGGCAGTTGGAAGAAGAACGAGGGAAAACCTCAAATTTGACCATGCCGGCTATATGATTTTTTGTAGAAAATTTCGATGTCTCCAAATTCACTCCAAAGTGTCTGATTCGATGGATACACGTGAGACAACATCGCCAGAGATGTACAGAAGTCTTAGGTAGGTCATATTGCGCCGCTATGGCAGTTGGAAGAAGAACGAGGGAAAACCTCAAATTTGACCATGCCGGCTATATGATTTTTTGTGGAAAATTTCGATGTCTCCAAATTCATTCCAAAGTGTCTGATTCGATGGATACACGTGAGACAACATCGCCAGAGATGTACAGAAGTCTTAGGTAGGCCATATTGCGCCGCTATGGCAGTTGGAAGAAGAACGAGGGAAAACCTCAAATTTGACCATGCCGGCTATATGATTTTTTGTAGAAAATTTCGATGTCTCCAAATTCACTCCAAAGTGTCTGATTCGATGGATACACGTGAGAAAACATCGCCAGAGGTGTACAGAAGTCTTAGGTAGGGCATATTGCGCCGCTATGGCAGTTGGAAGAAGAACGAGGGAAAACCTCAAATTTGACCATGCCGGCTATATGATTTTTTGTAGAAAATTTCGATGTCTCCAAATTCACTCCAAAGTGTCTGATTCGATGGATACACGTGAGACAACATCGCCAGAGATGTACAGAAGTCTTAGGTAGGTCATATTGCGCCGCTATGGCAGTTGGAAGAAGAACGAGGGCAAACCTCAAATTTGACCATGCCGGCTATATGATTTTTTGTGGAAAATTTCGATGTCTCCAAATTCACTCCAAAGTGTCTGATTCGATGGATACACGTGAGACAACATCGCCAGAGGTGTACAGAAGTCTTAGGTAGGTCATATTGCGCCGCTATGGCAGTTGGAAGAAGAACGAGGGAAAACCTCAAATTTGACCATGCCGGCTATATGATTTTTTGTGGAAAATTTCGATGTCTCCAAATTCACTCCAAAGTGTCTGATTCGATGGATACACGTGAGAAAACATCGCCAGAGGTGTACAGAAGTCTTAGGTAGGTCATATTGCGCCGCTATGGCAGTTGGAAGAAGAACGAGGGAAAACCTCAAATTTGACCATGCCGGCTATATGATTTTTTGTGGAAAATTTCGATGTCTCCAAATTCACTCCAAAGTGTCTGATTCGATGGATACACGAGAGAAAACCTCGCCAGAGGTGTACAGAAGTCTTAGGTAGGTCATATTGCGCCGCTATGGCAGTTGGAAGAAAAACGAGGGAAAACCTCAAATTTGACCATGCCGGCTATATGATTTTTTGTGGAAAATTTCGATGTCTCCAAATTCACTCCAAAGTGTCTGATTCGATGGATACACGTGAGACAACATCGCCAGAGATGTACAGAAGTCTTAGGTAGGTCATATTGCGCCGCTATGGCAGTTGGAAGAAGAACGAGGGAAAACCTCAAATTTCACCATGCCGGCTATATGATTTTTTGTGGAAAATTTCGATGTCTCCAAATTCACTCCAAAGTGTCTGATTCGATGGATACACGTGAGACAACATCGCCAGAGATGTACAGAAGTCTTAGGTAGGCCATATTGCGCCGCTATGGCAGTTGGAAGAAGAACGAGGGAAAACCTCAAATTTGACCATGCCGGCTATATGATTTTTTGTAGAAAATTTCGATGTCTCCAAATTCACTCCAAAGTGTCTGATTCGATGGATACACGTGAGACAACATCGCCAGAGGTGTACAGAAGTCTTAGGTAGGTCATATTGCGCCGCTATGGCAGTTGGAAGAAGAACGAGGGAAAACTTCAAATTTGACCATGCCGGCTATATGATTTTTTGTGGAAAATTTCTGTCTCCAAATTCACTCCAAAGTGTCTGATTCGATGGATACACGTGAGAAAACATCGCCAGAGGTGTACAGAAGTCTTAGGTAGGTCATATTGCGCCGCTATGGCAGTTGGAAGAAGAACGAGGGAAAACCTCAAATTTGACCATGCCGGCTATATGATTTTTTGTGGAAAATTTCGATGTCTCCAAATTCACTCCAAAGTGTCTGATTCGATGGATACACGAGAGAAAACCTCGCCAGAGGTGTACAGAAGTCTTAGGTAGGTCATATTGCGCCGCTATGGCAGTTGGAAGAAGAACGAGGGAAAACCTCAAATTTGACCATGCCGGCTATATGATTTTTTGTGGAAAATTTCGATGTCTCCAAATTCACTCCAAAGTGTCTGATTCGATGGATACACGTGAGACAACATCGCCAGAGATGTACAGAAGTCTTAGGTAGGTCATATTGCGCCGCTATGGCAGTTGGAAGAAGAACGAGGGAAAACCTCAAATTTGACCATGCCGGCTATATGATTTTTTGTGGAAAATTTCGATGTCTCCAAATTCACTCCAAAGTGTCTGATTCGATGGATACACGTGAGAAAACATCGCCAGAGGTGTACAGAAGTCTTAGGTAGGTTATATTGCGCCGCTATGGCAGTTGGAAGAAGAACGAGGAAAAACCTCAAATTTCACCATGCCGGCTATACGATTTTTTGTGGAAAATTTCGATGTCTCCAAATTCACTCCAAAGTGTCTGATTCGATGGATACACGTGAGACAACATCGCCAGAGGTGTACAGAAGTCATATTGCGCCGCTATGGCAGTTGGAAGAAGAACGAGGGAAAACCTCAAATTTGACCATGCCGGCTATATGATTTTTTGTGGAAAATTTCGATGTCTCCAAATTCACTCCAAAGTGTCTGATTCGATGGATACACGTGAGAAAACATCGCCAGAGGTGTACAGAAGTCTTAGGTAGGTCATATTGCGCCGCTATGGCAGTTGGAAGAAGAACGAGGGAAAACCTCAAATTTGACCATGCCGGCTATATGATTTTTTGTGGAAAATTTCGATGTCTCCAAATTCACTCCAAAGTGTCTGATTCGATGGATACACGTGAGACAACATCGCCAGAGGTGTACAGAAGTCTTAGGTAGGTCATATTGCGCCGCTATGGCAGTTGGAAGAAGAACGAGGGAAAACCTCAAATTTGACCATGCCGGCTATATGATTTTTTGTGGAAAATTTCGATGTCTCCAAATTCACTCCAAAGTGTCTGATTCGATGGATACACGTGAGACAACATCGCCAGAGGTGTACAGAAGTCTTAGGTAGGTCATATTGCGCCGCTATGGCAGTTGGAAGAAGAACGAGGGAAAACCTCAAATTTGACCATGCCGGCTATATGATTTTTTGTGGAAAATTTCGATGTCTCCAAATTCACTCCAAAGTGTCTGATTCGATGGATACACGAGAGAAAACCTCGCCAGAGGTGTACAGAAGTCTTAGGTAGGTCATATTGCGCCGCTATGGCAGTTGGAAGAAGAACGAGGGAAAACCTCAAATTTGACCATGCCGGCTATATGATTTTTTGTGGAAAATTTCGATGTCTCCAAATTCACTCCAAAGTGTCTGATTCGATGGATACACGTGAGACAACATCGCCAGAGGTGTACAGAAGTCTTAGGTAGGTCATATTGCGCCGCTATGGCAGTTGGAAGAAGAACGAGGAAAAACCTCAAATTTGACCATGCCGGCTATATGATTTTTTGTGGAAAATTTCTGTCTCCAAATTCACTCCAAAGTGTCTGATTCGATGGATACACATGAGAAAACATCGCCAGAGGTGTACAGAAGTCTTAGGTAGGTCATATTGCGCCGCTATGGCAGTTGGAAGAAGAACGAGGGAAAACCTCAAATTTGACCAATGCCGGCTATATGATTTTTTGTGGAAAATTTCTATGTCTCCAAATTCACTCCAAAGTGTCTGATTCGATGGATACACGTGAGAAAACATCGCCAGAGGTGTACAGAAGTCTTAGGTAGGTCATATTGCGCCGCTATGGCAGTTGGAAGAAGAACGAGGGAAAACCTCAAATTTGACCATGCCGGCTATATGATTTTTTGTGGAAAATTTCGATGTCTCCAAATTCACTCCAAAGTGTCTGATTCGATGGATACACGTGAGACAACATCGCCAGAGATGTACAGAAGTCTTAGGTAGGCCATATTGCGCCGCTATGGCAGTTGGAAGAAGAACGAGGGAAAACCTCAAATTTAACCATGCCGGCTATATGATTTTTTGTGGAAAATTTCGATGTCTCCAAATTCACTCCAAAGTGTCTGATTCGATGGATACACGAGAGAAAACCTCGCCAGAGGTGTACAGAAGTCTTAGGTAGGTCATATTGCGCCGCTATGGCAGTTGGAAGAAGAACGAGGGAAAACCTCAAATTTGACCATGCCGGCTATATGATCTTTTGTGGAAAATTTCGATGTCTCCAAATTCACTCCAAAGTGTCTGATTCGATGGATACACGAGAGAAAACCTCGCCAGAGGTGTACAGAAGTCTTAGGTAGGTCATATTGCGCCGCTATGGCAGTTGGAAGAAGAACGAGGGAAAACCTCAAATTTGACCATGCCGGCTATATGATTTTTTGTGGAAAATTTCGATGTCTCCAAATTCACTCCAAAGTGTCTGATTCGATGGATACACGTGAGACAACATCGCCAGAGGTGTACAGAAGTCTTAGGTAGGTCATATTGCGCCGCTATGGCAGTTGGAAGAAGAACGAGGAAAAACCTCAAATTTCACCATGCCGGCTATACGATTTTTTGTGGAAAATTTCGATGTCTCCAAATTCACTCCAAAGTGTGACCATGCCGGCTATATGATTTTTTGTGGAAAATTTCGATGTCTCCAAATTCACTCCAAAGTGTCTGATTCGATGGATACACGTGAGAAAACATCGCCAGAGGTGTACAGAAGTCTTAGGTAGGTCATATTGCGCCGCTATGGCAGTTGGAAGAAGAACGAGGGAAAACCTCAAATTTGACCATGCCGGCTATATGATTTTTTGTGGAAAATTTCGATGTCTCCAAATTCACTCCAAAGTGTCTGATTCGATGGATACACGTGAGACAACATCGCCAGAGGTGTACAGAAGTCTTAGGTAGGTCATATTGCGCCGCTATGGCAGTTGGAAGAAGAACGAGGGAAAACCTCAAATTTGACCATGCCGGCTATATGATTTTTTGTGGAAAATTTCGATGTCTCCAAATTCACTCCAAAGTGTCTAAATCGATGGATACACGTGAGACAACATCGCCAGAGGTGTACAGAAGTCTTAGGTAGGTCATATTGCGCCGCTATGGCAGTTGGAAGAAGAACGAGGGAAAACCTCAAATTTGACCATGCCGGCTATATGATTTTTTGTGGAAAATTTCGATGTCTCCAAATTCACTCCAAAGTGTCTGATTCGATGGATACACGAGAGAAAACCTCGCCAGAGGTGTACAGAAGTCTTAGGTAGGTCATATTGCGCCGCTATGGCAGTTGGAAGAAGAACGAGGGAAAACCTCAAATTTGACCATGCCGGCTATATGATTTTTTGTGGAAAATTTCGATGTCTCCAAATTCACTCCAAAGTGTCTGATTCGATGGATACACGTGAGACAACATCGCCAGAGGTGTACAGAAGTCTTAGGTAGGTCATATTGCGCCGCTATGGGAGTTGGAAGAAGAACGAGGAAAAACCTCAAATTTGACCATGCCGGCTATATGATTTTTTGTGGAAAATTTCTGTCTCCAAATTCACTCCAAAGTGTCTGATTCGATGGATACACATGAGAAAACATCGCCAGAGGTGTACAGAAGTCTTAGGTAGGTCATATTGCGCCGCTATGGCAGTTGGAAGAAGAACGAGGGAAAACCTCAAATTTGACCAATGCCGGCTATATGATTTTTTGTGGAAAATTTCTATGTCTCCAAATTCACTCCAAAGTGTCTGATTCGATGGATACACGTGAGAAAACATCGCCAGAGGTGTACAGAAGTCTTAGGTAGGTCATATTGCGCCGCTATGGCAGTTGGAAGAAGAACGAGGGAAAACCTCAAATTTGACCATGCCGGCTATATGATTTTTTGTGGAAAATTTCGATGTCTCCAAATTCACTCCAAAGTGTCTGATTCGATGGATACACGTGAGACAACATCGCCAGAGATGTACAGAAGTCTTAGGTAGGCCATATTGCGCCGCTATGGCAGTTGGAAGAAGAACGAGGGAAAACCTCAAATTTAACCATGCCGGCTATATGATTTTTTGTGGAAAATTTCGATGTCTCCAAATTCACTCCAAAGTGTCTGATTCGATGGATACACGAGAGAAAACCTCGCCAGAGGTGTACAGAAGTCTTAGGTAGGTCATATTGCGCCGCTATGGCAGTTGGAAGAAGAACGAGGGAAAACCTCAAATTTGACCATGCCGGCTATATGATTTTTTGTGGAAAATTTCGATGTCTCCAAATTCACTCCAAAGTGTCTGATTCGATGGATACACGTGAGACAACATCGCCAGAGGTGTACAGAAGTCTTAGGTAGGTCATATTGCGCCGCTATGGCAGTTGGAAGAAGAACGAGGAAAAACCTCAAATTTGACCATGCCGGCTATACGATTTTTTGTGGAAAATTTCGATGTCTCCAAATTCACTCCAAAGTGTCTGATTCGATGGATACACGTGAGACAACATCGCCAGAGATGTACAGAAGTCTTAGGTAGGCCATATTGCGCCGCTATGGCAGTTGGAAGAAGAACGAGGGAAAACCTCAAATTTGACCATGCCGGCTATATGATTTTTTGTGGAAAATTTCGATGTCTCCAAATTCACTCCAAAGTGTCTGATTCGATGGATACACGAGAGAAAACCTCGCCAGAGGTGTACAGAAGTCTTAGGTAGGTCATATTGCGCCGCTATGGCAGTTGGAAGAAGAACGAGGGAAAACCTCAAATTTGACCATGCCGGCTATATGATTTTTTGTGGAAAATTTCGATGTCTCCAAATTCACTCCAAAGTGTCTGATTCGATGGATACACGTGAGACAACATCGCCAGAGGTGTACAGAAGTCTTAGGTAGGTCATATTGCGCCGCTATGGCAGTTGGAAGAAGAACGAGGGAAAACCTCAAATTTGACCATGCCGGCTATATGATTTTTTGTGGAAAATTTCGATGTCTCCAAATTCACTCCAAAGTGTCTGATTCGATGGATACACGAGAGAAAACCTCGCCAGAGGTGTACAGAAGTCTTAGGTAGGTCATATTGCGCCGCTATGGCAGTTGGAAGAAGAACGAGGGAAAACCTCAAATTTGACCATGCCGGCTATATGATTTTTTGTGGAAAATTTCGATGTCTCCAAATTCACTCCAAAGTGTCTGATTCGATGGATACACGTGAGACAACATCGCCAGAGGTGTACAGAAGTCTTAGGTAGGTCATATTGCGCCGCTATGGCAGTTGGAAGAAGAACGAGGAAAAACCTCAAATTTGACCATGCCGGCTATATGATTTTTTGTGGAAAATTTCTGTCTCCAAATTCACTCCAAAGTGTCTGATTCGATGGATACACATGAGAAAACATCGCCAGAGGTGTACAGAAGTCTTAGGTAGGTCATATTGCGCCGCTATGGCAGTTGGAAGAAGAACGAGGGAAAACCTCAAATTTGACCAATGCCGGCTATATGATTTTTTGTGGAAAATTTCTATGTCTCCAAATTCACTCCAAAGTGTCTGATTCGATGGATACACGTGAGAAAACATCGCCAGAGGTGTACAGAAGTCTTAGGTAGGTCATATTGCGCCGCTATGGCAGTTGGAAGAAGAACGAGGGAAAACCTCAAATTTGACCATGCCGGCTATATGATTTTTTGTGGAAAATTTCGATGTCTCCAAATTCACTCCAAAGTGTCTGATTCGATGGATACACGTGAGACAACATCGCCAGAGATGTACAGAAGTCTTAGGTAGGCCATATTGCGCCGCTATGGCAGTTGGAAGAAGAACGAGGGAAAACCTCAAATTTAACCATGCCGGCTATATGATTTTTTGTGGAAAATTTCGATGTCTCCAAATTCACTCCAAAGTGTCTGATTCGATGGATACACGAGAGAAAACCTCGCCAGAGGTGTACAGAAGTCTTAGGTAGGTCATATTGCGCCGCTATGGCAGTTGGAAGAAGAACGAGGGAAAACCTCAAATTTGACCATGCCGGCTATATGATTTTTTGTGGAAAATTTCGATGTCTCCAAATTCACTCCAAAGTGTCTGATTCGATGGATACACGTGAGACAACATCGCCAGAGGTGTACAGAAGTCTTAGGTAGGTCATATTGCGCCGCTATGGCAGTTGGAAGAAGAACGAGGAAAAACCTCAAATTTCACCATGCCGGCTATACGATTTTTTGTGGAAAATTTCGATGTCTCCAAATTCACTCCAAAGTGTCTGATTCGATGGATACACGTGAGACAACATCGCCAGAGATGTACAGAAGTCTTAGGTAGGCCATATTGCGCCGCTATGGCAGTTGGAAGAAGAACGAGGGAAAACCTCAAATTTGACCATGCCGGCTATATGATTTTTTGTGGAAAATTTCGATGTCTCCAAATTCACTCCAAAGTGTCTGATTCGATGGATACACGAGAGAAAACCTCGCCAGAGGTGTACAGAAGTCTTAGGTAGGTCATATTGCGCCGCTATGGCAGTTGGAAGAAGAACGAGGGAAAACCTCAAATTTGACCATGCCGGCTATATGATTTTTTGTGGAAAATTTCGATGTCTCCAAATTCACTCCAAAGTGTCTGATTCGATGGATACACGAGAGAAAACCTCGCCAGAGGTGTACAGAAGTCTTAGGTAGGTCATATTGCGCCGCTATGGCAGTTGGAAGAAGAACGAGGGAAAACCTCAAATTTGACCATGCCGGCTATATGATTTTTTGTGGAAAATTTCGATGTCTCCAAATTCACTCCAAAGTGTCTGATTCGATGGATACACGTGAGACAACATCGCCAGAGGTGTACAGAAGTCTTAGGTAGGTCATATTGCGCCGCTATGGCAGTTGGAAGAAGAACGAGGAAAAACCTCAAATTTGACCATGCCGGCTATACGATTTTTTGTGGAAAATTTCTGTCTCCAAATTCACTCCAAAGTGTCTGATTCGATGGATACACATGAGAAAACATCGCCAGAGGTGTACAGAAGTCTTAGGTAGGTCATATTGCGCCGCTATGGCAGTTGGAAGAAGAACGAGGGAAAACCTCAAATTTGACCATGCCGGCTATATGATTTTTTGTGGAAAATTTCGATGTCTCCAAATTCACTCCAAAGTGTCTGATTCGATGGATACACGTGAGACAACATCGCCAGAGATGTACAGAAGTCTTAGGTAGGCCATATTGCGCCGCTATGGCAGTTGGAAGAAGAACGAGGGAAAACCTCAATTTAACCATGCCGGCTATATGATTTTTTGTGGAAAATTTCGATGTCTCCAAATTCACTCCAAAGTGTCTGATTCGATGGATACACGAGAGAAAACCTCGCCAGAGGTGTACAGAAGTCTTAGGTAGGTCATATTGCGCCGCTATGGCAGTTGGAAGAAGAACGAGGGAAAACCTCAAATTTGACCATGCCGGTTATATGATTTTTTGTGGAAAATTTCGATGTCTCCAAATTCACTCCAAAGTGTCTGATTCGATGGATACACGTGAGACAACATCGCCAGAGGTGTACAGAAGTCTTAGGTAGGTCATATTGCGCCGCTATGGCAGTTGGAAGAAGAACGAGGAACAACCTCAAATTTCACCATGCCGGCTATACGATTTTTTGTGGAAAATTTCGATGTCTCCAAATTCACTCCAAAGTGTCTGATTCGATGGATACACGTGAGACAACATCGCCAGAGATGTACAGAAGTCTTAGGTAGGCCATATTGCGCCGCTATGGCAGTTGGAAGAAGAACGAGGGAAAACCTCAAATTTGACCATGCCGGCTATATGATTTTTTGTGGAAAATTTCTATGTCTCCAAATTCACTCCAAAGTGTCTGATTCGATGGATACACATGAGAAAACATCGCCAGAGGTGTACAGAAGTCTTAGGTAGGTCATATTGCGCCGCTATGGCAGTTGGAAGAAGAACGAGGGAAAACATCAAATTTGACCATGCCGGCTATATGATTTTTTGTGGAAAATTTCGATGTCTCCAAATTCACTCCAAAGTGTCTGATTCGATGGATACACGTGAGAAAACATCGCCAGAGGTGTACAGAAGTCTTAGGTAGGTCATATTGCGCCGCTATGGCAGTTGGAAGAAGAACGAGGAAAAACCTCAAATTTCACCATGCCGGCTATACGATTTTTTGTGGAAAATTTCGATGTCTCCAAATTCACTCCAAAGTGTCTGATTCGATGGATACACGTGAGACAACATCGCCAGAGATGTACAGAAGTCTTAGGTAGGCCATATTGCGCCGCTATGGCAGTTGGAAGAAGAACGAGGGAAAACCTCAAATTTGACCATGCCGGCTATATGATTTTTTGTGGAAAATTTCTATGTCTCCAAATTCACTCCAAAGTGTCTGATTCGATGGATACACGTGAGAAAACATCGCCAGAGGTGTACAGAAGTCTTAGGTAGGTCATATTGCGCCGCTATGGCAGTTGGAAGAAGAACTAGGGAAAACCTCAAATTTGACCATGCCGGCTATATGATTTTTTGTGGAAAATTTCTATGTCTCCAAATTCACTCCAAAGTGTCTGATTCGATGGATACACGAGAGAAAACCTCGCCAGAGGTGTACAGAAGTCTTAGGTAGGTCATATTGCGCCGCTATGGCAGTTGGAAGAAGAACGAGGGAAAACCTCAAATTTGACCATGCCGGCTATATGATTTTTTGTGGAAAATTTCGATGTCTCCAAATTCACTCCAAAGTGTCTGATTCGATGGATACACGTGAGACAACATCGCCAGAGGTGTACAGAAGTCTTAGGTAGGTCATATTGCGCCGCTATGGCAGTTGGAAGAAGAACGAGGAAAAACCTCAAATTTGACCATGCCGGCTATATGATTTTTTGTGGAAAATTTCTGTCTCCAAATTCACTCCAAAGTGTCTGATTCGATGGATACACATGAGAAAACATCGCCAGAGGTGTACAGAAGTCTTAGGTAGGTCATATTGCGCCGCTATGGCAGTTGGAAGAAGAACGAGGGAAAACCTCAAATTTGACCAATGCCGGCTATATGATTTTTTGTGGAAAATTTCTGTCTCCAAATTCACTCCAAAGTGTCTGATTCGATGGATACACGTGAGAAAACATCGCCAGAGGTGTACAGAAGTCTTAGGTAGGTCATATTGCGCCGCTATGGCAGTTGGAAGAAGAACGAGGGAAAACCTCAAATTTGACCATGCCGGCTATATGATTTTTTGTGGAAAATTTCGATGTCTCCAAATTCACTCCAAAGTGTCTGATTCGATGGATACACGTGAGACAACATCGCCAGAGATGTACAGAAGTCTTAGGTAGGCCATATTGCGCCGCTATGGCAGTTGGAAGAAGAACGAGGGAAAACCTCAAATTTAACCATGCCGGCTATATGATTTTTTGTGGAAAATTTCGATGTCTCCAAATTCACTCCAAAGTGTCTGATTCGATGGATACACGAGAGAAAACCTCGCCAGAGGTGTACAGAAGTCTTAGGTAGGTCATATTGCGCCGCTATGGCAGTTGGAAGAAGAACGAGGGAAAACCTCAAATTTGACCATGCCGGCTATATGATTTTTTGTGGAAAATTTCGATGTCTCCAAATTCACTCCAAAGTGTCTGATTCGATGGATACACGTGAGACAACATCGCCAGAGGTGTACAGAAGTCTTAGGTAGGTCATATTGCGCCGCTATGGCAGTTGGAAGAAGAACGAGGAAAAACCTCAAATTTCACCATGCCGGCTATACGATTTTTTGTGGAAAATTTCGATGTCTCCAAATTCACTCCAAAGTGTCTGATTCGATGGATACACGTGAGACAACATCGCCAGAGATGTACAGAAGTCTTAGGTAGGCCATATTGCGCCGCTATGGCAGTTGGAAGAAGAACGAGGGAAAACCTCAAATTTGACCATGCCGGCTATATGATTTTTTGTGGAAAATTTCGATGTCTCCAAATTCACTCCAAAGTGTCTGATTCGATGGATACACGTGAGACAACATCGCCAGAGGTGTACAGAAGTCTTAGGTAGGTCATATTGCGCCGCTATGGCAGTTGGAAGAAGAACGAGGAAAAACCTCAAATTTGACCATGCCGGCTATATGATTTTTTGTGGAAAATTTCTGTCTCCAAATTCACTCCAAAGTGTCTGATTCGATGGATACACATGAGAAAACATCGCCAGAGGTGTACAGAAGTCTTAGGTAGGTCATATTGCGCCGCTATGGCAGTTGGAAGAAGAACGAGGGAAAACCTCAAATTTGACCATGCCGGCTATATGATTTTTTGTGGAAAATTTCGATGTCTCCAAATTCACTCCAAAGTGTCTGATTCGATGGATACACGTGAGACAACATCGCCAGAGATGTACAGAAGTCTTAGGTAGGCCATATTGCGCCGCTATGGCAGTTGGAAGAAGAACGAGGGAAAACCTCAAATTTAACCATGCCGGCTATATGATTTTTTGTGGAAAATTTCGATGTCTCCAAATTCACTCCAAAGTGTCTGATTCGATGGATACACGAGAGAAAACCTCGCCAGAGGTGTACAGAAGTCTTAGGTAGGTCATATTGCGCCGCTATGGCAGTTGGAAGAAGAACGAGGGAAAACCTCAAATTTGACCATGCCGGCTATATGATTTTTTGTGGAAAATTTCGATGTCTCCAAATTCACTCCAAAGTGTCTGATTCGATGGATACACGTGAGACAACATCGCCAGAGGTGTACAGAAGTCTTAGGTAGGTCATATTGCGCCGCTATGGCAGTTGGAAGAAGAACGAGGAACAACCTCAAATTTCACCATGCCGGCTATACGATTTTTTGTGGAAAATTTCGATGTCTCCAAATTCACTCCAAAGTGTCTGATTCGATGGATACACGTGAGACAACATCGCCAGAGATGTACAGAAGTCTTAGGTAGGCCATATTGCGCCGCTATGGCAGTTGGAAGAAGAACGAGGGAAAACCTCAAATTTGACCATGCCGGCTATATGATTTTTTGTGGAAAATTTCTATGTCTCCAAATTCACTCCAAAGTGTCTGATTCGATGGATACACATGAGAAAACATCGCCAGAGGTGTACAGAAGTCTTAGGTAGGTCATATTGCGCCGCTATGGCAGTTGGAAGAAGAACGAGGGAAAACCTCAAATTTGACCATGCCGGCTATATGATTTTTTGTGGAAAATTTCGATGTCTCCAAATTCACTCCAAAGTGTCTGATTCGATGGATACACGAGAGAAAACCTCGCCAGAGGTGTACAGAAGTCTTAGGTAGGTCATATTGCGCCGCTATGGCAGTTGGAAGAAGAACGAGGAAAAACCTCAAATTTCACCATGCCGGCTATACGATTTTTTGTGGAAAATTTCGATGTCTCCAAATTCACTCCAAAGTGTCTGATTCGATGGATACACATGAGAAAACATCGCCAGAGGTGTACAGAAGTCTTAGGTAGGTCATATTGCGCCGCTATGGCAGTTGGAAGAAGAACGAGGGAAAACCTCAAATTTGACCATGCCGGCTATATGATTTTTTGTGGAAAATTTCGATGTCTCCAAATTCACTCCAAAGTGTCTGATTCGATGGATACACGTGAGACAACATCGCCAGAGGTGTACAGAAGTCTTAGGTAGGTCATATTGCTCCGCTATGGCAGTTGGAAGAAGAACGAGGAAAAACCTCAAATTTGACCATGCCGGCTATATGATTTTTTGTGGAAAATTTTTGTCTCCAAATTCACTCCAAAGTGTCTGATTCGATGGATACACATGAGAAAACATCGCCAGAGGTGTACAGAAGTCTTAGGTAGGTCATATTGCGCCGCTATGGCAGTTGGAAGAAGAACGAGGGAAAACCTCAAATTTGACCATGCCGGCTATATGATTTTTTGTGGAAAATTTCGATGTCTCCAAATTCACTCCAAAGTGTCTGATTCGATGGATACACGTGAGACAACATCGCCAGAGGTGTACAGAAGTCTTAGGTAGGTCATATTGCTCCGCTATGGCAGTTGGAAGAAGAACGAGGAAAAACCTCAAATTTGACCATGCCGGCTATATGATTTTTTGTGGAAAATTTCTGTCTCCAAATTCACTCCAAAGTGTCTGATTCGATGGATACACATGAGAAAACATCGCCAGAGGTGTACAGAAGTCTTAGGTAGGTCATATTGCGCCGCTATGGCAGTTGGAAGAAGAACGAGGGAAAACCTCAAATTTGACCATGCCGGCTATATGATTTTTTGTGGAAAATTTCGATGTCTCCAAATTCACTCCAAAGTGTCTGATTCGATGGATACACGAGAGAAAACCTCGCCAGAGGTGTACAGAAGTCTTAGGTAGGTCATATTGCGCCGCTATGGCAGTTGGAAGAAGAACGAGGGAAAACCTCAAATTTGACCAATGCCGGCTATATGATTTTTTGTGGAAAATTTCTATGTCTCCAAATTCACTCCAAAGTGTCTGATTCGATGGATACACGTGAGAAAACATCGCCAGAGATGTACAGAAGTCTTAGGTAGGTCATATTGCGCCGCTATGGCAGTTGGAAGAAGAACGAGGGAAAACCTCAAATTTGACCATGCCGGCTATATGATTTTTTGTGGAAAATTTCGATGTCTCCAAATTCACTCCAAAGTGTCTGATTCGATGGATACACGAGAGAAAACCTCGCCAGAGGTGTACAGAAGTCTTAGGTAGGTCATATTGCGCCGCTATGGCAGTTGGAAGAAGAACGAGGGAAAACCTCAAATTTGACCAATGCCGGCTATATGATTTTTTGTGGAAAATTTCTATGTCTCCAAATTCACTCCAAAGTGTCTGATTCGATGGATACACGTGAGAAAACATCGCCAGAGGTGTACAGAAGTCTTAGGTAGGTCATATTGCGCCGCTATGGCAGTTGGAAGAAGAACGAGGGAAAACCTCAAATTTGACCATGCCGGCTATATGATTTTTTGTGGAAAATTTCGATGTCTCCAAATTCACTCCAAAGTGTCTGATTCGATGGATACACGTGAGACAACATCGCCAGAGATGTACAGAAGTCTTAGGTAGGCCATATTGCGCCGCTATGGCAGTTGGAAGAAGAACGAGGGAAAACCTCAAATTTAACCATGCCGGCTATATGATTTTTTGTGGAAAATTTCTATGTCTCCAAATTCACTCCAAAGTGTCTGATTCGATGGATACACATGAGAAAACATCGCCAGAGGTGTACAGAAGTCTTAGGTAGGTCATATTGCGCCGCTATGGCAGTTGGAAGAAGAACGAGGGAAAACCTCAAATTTGACCATGCCGGCTATATGATTTTTTGTGGAAAATTTCGATGTCTCCAAATTCACTCCAAAGTGTCTGATTCGATGGATACACGTGAGACAACATCGCCAGAGGTGTACAGAAGTCTTAGGTAGGTCATATTGCGCCGCTATGGCAGTTGGAAGAAGAACGAGGAAAAACCTCAAATTTCACCATGCCGGCTATACGATTTTTTGTGGAAAATTTCGATGTCTCCAAATTCACTCCAAAGTGTCTGATTCGATGGATACACGTGAGACAACATCGCCAGAGATGTACAGAAGTCTTAGGTAGGCCATATTGCGCCGCTATGGCAGTTGGAAGAAGAACGAGGGAAAACCTCAAATTTGACCATGCCGGCTATATGATTTTTTGTGGAAAATTTCTATGTCTCCAAATTCACTCCAAAGTGTCTGATTCGATGGATACACGTGAGAAAACATCGCCAGAGGTGTACAGAAGTCTTAGGTAGGTCATATTGCGCCGCTATGGCAGTTGGAAGAAGAACGAGGGAAAACATCAAATTTGACCATGCCGGCTATACGATTTTTTGTGGAAAATTTCGATGTCTCCAAATTCACTCCAAAGTGTCTGATTCGATGGATACACGTGAGAAAACATCGCCAGAGGTGTACAGAAGTCTTAGGTAGGTCATATTGCGCCGCTATGGCAGTTGGAAGAAGAACGAGGAAAAACCTCAAATTTCACCATGCCGGCTATATGATTTTTTGTGGAAAATTTCTATGTCTCCAAATTCACTCCAAAGTGTCTGATTCGATGGATACACGTGAGAAAACATCGCCAGAGGTGTACAGAAGTCTTAGGTAGGTCATATTGCGCCGCTATGGCAGTTGGAAGAAGAACGAGGGAAAACCTCAAATTTGACCATGCCGGCTATATGATTTTTTGTGGAAAATTTCTATGTCTCCAAATTCACTCCAAAGTGTCTGATTCGATGGATACACATGAGAAAACATCGCCAGAGGTGTACAGAAGTCTTAGGTAGGTCATATTGCGCCGCTATGGCAGTTGGAAGAAGAACGAGGGAAAACCTCAAATTTGACCATGCCGGCTATATGATTTTTTGTGGAAAATTTCTATGTCTCCAAATTCACTCCAAAGTGTCTGATTCGATGGATACACGTGAGAAAACATCGCCAGAGGTGTACAGAAGTCTTAGGTAGGTCATATTGCGCCGCTATGGCAGTTGGAAGAAGAACGAGGGAAAACCTCAAATTTGACCATGCCGGCTATATGATTTTTTGTGGAAAATTTCGATGTCTCCAAATTCACTCCAAAGTGTCTGATTCGATGGATACACGTGAGAAAACATCGCCAGAGATGTACAGAAGTCTTAGGTAGGCCATATTGCGCCGCTATGGCAGTTGGAAGAAGAACGAGGGAAAACCTCAAATTTGACCATGCCGGCTATATGATTTTTTGTGGAAAATTTCGATGTCTCCAAATGCACTCCAAAGTGTCTGATTCGATGGATACACGTGAGACAACATCGCCAGAGATGTACAGAAGTCTTAGGTAGGTCATATTGCGCCGCTATGGCAGTTGGAAGAAGAACGAGGGAAAACCTCAAATTTGACCATGCCGGCTATATGATTTTTTGTGGAAAATTTCGATGTCTCCAAATTCACTCCAAAGTGTCTGATTCGATGGATACACGAGAGAAAACCTCGCCAGAGGTGTACAGAAGTCTTAGGTAGGTCATATTGCGCCGCTATGGCAGTTGGAAGAAGAACGAGGGAAAACCTCAAATTTGACCATGCCGGCTATATGATTTTTTGTGGAAAATTTCGATGTCTCCAAATTCACTCCAAAGTGTCTGATTCGATGGATACACGTGAGAAAACATCGCCAGAGGTGTACAGAAGTCTTAGGTAGGTCATATTGCGCCGCTATGGCAGTTGGAAGAAGAACGAGGAAAAACCTCAAATTTCACCATGCCGGCTATATGATTTTTTGTGGAAAATTTCGATGTCTCCAAATTCACTCCAAAGTGTCTGATTCGATGGATACACGAGAGAAAACCTCGCCAGAGGTGTACAGAAGTCTTAGGTAGGTCATATTGCGCCGCTATGGCAGTTGGAAGAAGAACGAGGGAAAACCTCAAATTTGACCAATGCCGGCTATATGATTTTTTGTGGAAAATTTCGATGTCTCCAAATTCACTCCAAAGTGTCTGATTCGATGGATACACGTGAGAAAACATCGCCAGAGGTGTACAGAAGTCTTAGGTAGGTCATATTGCGCCGCTATGGCAGTTGGAAGAAGAACGAGGGAAAACCTCAAATTTGACCATGCCGGCTATATGATTTTTTGTGGAAAATTTCTATGTCTCCAAATTCACTCCAAAGTGTCTGATTCGATGGATACACGTGAGAAAACATCGCCAGAGGTGTACAGAAGTCTTAGGTAGGTCATATTGCGCCGCTATGGCAGTTGGAAGAAGAACGAGGGAAAACCTCAAATTTGACCATGCCGGCTATATGATTTTTTGTGGAAAATTTCGATGTCTCCAAATTCACTCCAAAGTGTCTGATTCGATGGATACACGAGAGAAAACATCGCCAGAGGTGTACAGAAGTCTTAGGTAGGTCATATTGCGCCGCTATGGCAGTTGGAAGAAGAACGAGGGAAAACCTCAAATTTGACCATGCCGGCTATATGATTTTTTGTGGAAAATTTCGATGTCTCCAAATTCACTCCAAAGTGTCTGATTCGATGGATACACGTGAGAAAACATCGCCAGAGGTGTACAGAAGTCTTAGGTAGGTCATATTGCGCCGCTATGGCAGTTGGAAGAAGAACGAGGGAAAACCTCAAATTTGACCATGCCGGCTATATGATTTTTTGTGGAAAATTTCGATGTCTCCAAATTCACTCCAAAGTGTCTGATTCGATGGATACACGAGAGAAAACCTCGCCAGAGGTGTACAGAAGTCTTAGGTAGGTCATATTGCGCCGCTATGGCAGTTGGAAGAAGAACGAGGGAAAACCTCAAATTTGACCATGCCGGCTATATGATTTTTTGTGGAAAATTTCTATGTCTCCAAATTCACTCCAAAGTGTCTGATTCGATGGATACACGTGAGAAAACATCGCCAGAGGTGTACAGAAGTCTTAGGTAGGTCATATTGCGCCGCTATGGCAGTTGGAAGAAGAACGAGGGAAAACCTCAAATTTGACCATGCCGGCTATATGATTTTTTGTGGAAAATTTCTATGTCTCCAAATTCACTCCAAAGTGTCTGATTCGATGGATACACATGAGAAAACATCGCCAGAGGTGTACTGAAGTCTTAGGTAGGTCATATTGCGCCGCTATGGCAGTTGGAAGAAGAACGAGGAAAAACCTCAAATTTCACCATGCCGGCTATACGATTTTTTGTGGAAAATTTCGATGTCTCCAAATTCACTCCAAAGTGTCTGATTCGATGGATACACGTGAGACAACATCGCCAGAGATGTACAGAAGTCTTAGGTAGGCCATATTGCGCCGCTATGGCAGTTGGAAGAAGAACGAGGGAAAACCTCAAATTTGACCATGCCGGCTATATGATTTTTTGTGGAAAATTTCTATGTCTCCAAATTCACTCCAAAGTGTCTGATTCGATGGATACACATGAGAAAACATCGCCAGAGGTGTACTGAAGTCTTAGGTAGGTCATATTGCGCCGCTATGGCAGTTGGAAGAAGAACGAGGAAAAACCTCAAATTTCAACATGCCGGCTATACGATTTTTTGTGGAAAATTTCGATGTCTCCAAATTCACTCCAAAGTGTCTGATTCGATGGATACACGTGAGACAACATCGCCAGAGATGTACAGAAGTCTTAGGTAGGCCATATTGCGCCGCTATGGCAGTTGGAAGAAGAACGAGGGAAAACCTCAAATTTGACCATGCCGGCTATATGATTTTTTGTGGAAAATTTCTATGTCTCCAAATTCACTCCAAAGTGTCTGATTCGATGGATACACGTGAGAAAACATCGCCAGAGGTGTACAGAAGTCTTAGGTAGGTCATATTGCGCCGCTATGGCAGTTGGAAGAAGAACGAGGGAAAACCTCAAATTTGACCATGCCGGCTATATGATTTTTTGTGGAAAATTTCGATGTCTCCAAATTCACTCCAAAGTGTCTGATTCGATGGATACACGTGAGAAAACATCGCCAGAGGTGTACAGAAGTCTTAGGTAGGTCATATTGCGCCGCTATGGCAGTTGGAAGAAGAACGAGGGAAAACCTCAAATTTGACCATGCCGGCTATATGATTTTTTGTGGAAAATTTCTATGTCTCCAAATTCACTCCAAAGTGTCTGATTCGATGGATACACGTGAGAAAACATCGCCAGAGGTGTACAGAAGTCTTAGGTAGGTCATATTGCGCCGCTATGGCAGTTGGAAGAAGAACGAGGGAAAACCTCAAATTTGACCATGCCGGCTATATGATTTTTTGTGGAAAATTTCTATGTCTCCAAATTCACTCCAAAGTGTCTGATTCGATGGATACACATGAGAAAACATCGCCAGAGGTGTACAGAAGTCTTAGGTAGGTCATATTGCGCCGCTATGGCAGTTGGAAGAAGAACGAGGGAAAACCTCAAATTTGACCATGCCGGCTATATGATTTTTTGTGGAAAATTTCTATGTCTCCAAATTCACTCCAAAGTGTCTGATTCGATGGATACACATGAGAAAACATCGCCAGAGGTGTACAGAAGTCTTAGGTAGGTCATATTGCGCCGCTATGGCAGTTGGAAGAAGAACGAGGAAAAACCTCAAATTTCACCATGCCGGCTATATGATTTTTTGTGGAAAATTTCTATGTCTCCAAATTCACTCCAAAGTGTCTGATTCGATGGATACACGTGAGAAAACATCGCCAGAGGTGTACAGAAGTCTTAGGTAGGTCATATTGCGCCGCTATGGCAGTTGGAAGAAGAACGAGGGAAAACCTCAAATTTGACCATGCCGGCTATATGATTTTTTGTGGAAAATTTCTATGTCTCCAAATTCACTCCAAAGTGTCTGATTCGATGGATACACATGAGAAAACATCGCCAGAGGTGTACAGAAGTCTTAGGTAGGTCATATTGCGCCGCTATGGCAGTTGGAAGAAGAACGAGGGAAAACCTCAAATTTGACCATGCCGGCTATATGATTTTTTGTGGAAAATTTCTATGTCTCCAAATTCACTCCAAAGTGTCTGATTCGATGGATACACATGAGAAAACATCGCCAGAGGTGTACAGAAGTCTTAGGTAGGTCATATTGCGCCGCTATGGCAGTTGGAAGAAGAACGAGGGAAAACCTCAAATTTGACCATGCCGGCTATATGATTTTTTGTGGAAAATTTCGATGTCTCCAAATTCACTCCAAAGTGTCTGATTCGATGGATACACGTGAGAAAACATCGCCAGAGATGTACAGAAGTCTTAGGTAGGCCATATTGCGCCGCTATGGCAGTTGGAAGAAGAACGAGGGAAAACCTCAAATTTGACCATGCCGGCTATATGATTTTTTGTGGAAAATTTCGATGTCTCCAAATGCACTCCAAAGTGTCTGATTCGATGGATACACGTGAGACAACATCGCCAGAGATGTACAGAAGTCTTAGGTAGGTCATATTGCGCCGCTATGGCAGTTGGAAGAAGAACGAGGGAAAACCTCAAATTTGACCATGCCGGCTATATGATTTTTTGTGGAAAATTTCGATGTCTCCAAATTCACTCCAAAGTGTCTGATTCGATGGATACACGAGAGAAAACCTCGCCAGAGGTGTACAGAAGTCTTAGGTAGGTCATATTGCGCCGCTATGGCAGTTGGAAGAAGAACGAGGGAAAACCTCAAATTTGACCATGCCGGCTATATGATTTTTTGTGGAAAATTTCGATGTCTCCAAATTCACTCCAAAGTGTCTGATTCGATGGATACACGTGAGAAAACATCGCCAGAGGTGTACAGAAGTCTTAGGTAGGTCATATTGCGCCGCTATGGCAGTTGGAAGAAGAACGAGGAAAAACCTCAAATTTCACCATGCCGGCTATATGATTTTTTGTGGAAAATTTCGATGTCTCCAAATTCACTCCAAAGTGTCTGATTCGATGGATACACGAGAGAAAACCTCGCCAGAGGTGTACAGAAGTCTTAGGTAGGTCATATTGCGCCGCTATGGCAGTTGGAAGAAGAACGAGGGAAAACCTCAAATTTGACCAATGCCGGCTATATGATTTTTTGTGGAAAATTTCGATGTCTCCAAATTCACTCCAAAGTGTCTGATTCGATGGATACACGTGAGAAAACATCGCCAGAGGTGTACAGAAGTCTTAGGTAGGTCATATTGCGCCGCTATGGCAGTTGGAAGAAGAACGAGGGAAAACCTCAAATTTGACCATGCCGGCTATATGATTTTTTGTGGAAAATTTCTATGTCTCCAAATTCACTCCAAAGTGTCTGATTCGATGGATACACGTGAGAAAACATCGCCAGAGGTGTACAGAAGTCTTAGGTAGGTCATATTGCGCCGCTATGGCAGTTGGAAGAAGAACGAGGGAAAACCTCAAATTTGACCATGCCGGCTATATGATTTTTTGTGGAAAATTTCGATGTCTCCAAATTCACTCCAAAGTGTCTGATTCGATGGATACACGAGAGAAAACCTCGCCAGAGGTGTACAGAAGTCTTAGGTAGGTCATATTGCGCCGCTATGGCAGTTGGAAGAAGAACGAGGGAAAACCTCAAATTTGACCATGCCGGCTATATGATTTTTTGTGGAAAATTTCGATGTCTCCAAATTCACTCCAAAGTGTCTGATTCGATGGATACACGTGAGAAAACATCGCCAGAGGTGTACAGAAGTCTTAGGTAGGTCATATTGCGCCGCTATGGCAGTTGGAAGAAGAACGAGGGAAAACCTCAAATTTGACCATGCCGGCTATATGATTTTTTGTGGAAAATTTCGATGTCTCCAAATTCACTCCAAAGTGTCTGATTCGATGGATACACGAGAGAAAACCTCGCCAGAGGTGTACAGAAGTCTTAGGTAGGTCATATTGCGCCGCTATGGCAGTTGGAAGAAGAACGAGGGAAAACCTCAAATTTGACCATGGCGGCTATATGATTTTTTGTGGAAAATTTCTATGTCTCCAAATTCACTCCAAAGTGTCTGATTCGATGGATACACGTGAGAAAACATCGCCAGAGGTGTACAGAAGTCTTAGGTAGGTCATATTGCGCCGCTATGGCAGTTGGAAGAAGAACGAGGGAAAACCTCAAATTTGACCATGCCGGCTATATGATTTTTTGTGGAAAATTTCTATGTCTCCAAATTCACTCCAAAGTGTCTGATTCGATGGATACACATGAGAAAACATCGCCAGAGGTGTACTGAAGTCTTAGGTAGGTCATATTGCGCCGCTATGGCAGTTGGAAGAAGAACGAGGAAAAACCTCAAATTTCACCATGCCGGCTATACGATTTTTTGTGGAAAATTTCGATGTCTCCAAATTCACTCCAAAGTGTCTGATTCGATGGATACACGTGAGACAACATCGCCAGAGATGTACAGAAGTCTTAGGTAGGCCATATTGCGCCGCTATGGCAGTTGGAAGAAGAACGAGGGAAAACCTCAAATTTGACCATGCCGGCTATATGATTTTTTGTGGAAAATTTCTATGTCTCCAAATTCACTCCAAAGTGTCTGATTCGATGGATACACATGAGAAAACATCGCCAGAGGTGTACTGAAGTCTTAGGTAGGTCATATTGCGCCGCTATGGCAGTTGGAAGAAGAACGAGGAAAAACCTCAAATTTCAACATGCCGGCTATACGATTTTTTGTGGAAAATTTCGATGTCTCCAAATTCACTCCAAAGTGTCTGATTCGATGGATACACGTGAGACAACATCGCCAGAGATGTACAGAAGTCTTAGGTAGGCCATATTGCGCCGCTATGGCAGTTGGAAAAAGAACGAGGGAAAACCTCAAATTTGACCATGCCGGCTATATGATTTTTTGTGGAAAATTTCTATGTCTCCAAATTCACTCCAAAGTGTCTGATTCGATGGATACACGTGAGAAAACATCGCCAGAGGTGTACAGAAGTCTTAGGTAGGTCATATTGCGCCGCTATGGCAGTTGGAAGAAGAACGAGGGAAAACCTCAAATTTGACCATATGATTTTTTGTGGAAAATTTCGATGTCTCCAAATTCACTCCAAAGTGTCTGATTCGATGGATACACGTGAGAAAACATCGCCAGAGGTGTACAGAAGTCTTAGGTAGGTCATATTGCGCCGCTATGGCAGTTGGAAGAAGAACGAGGGAAAACCTCAAATTTGACCATGCCGGCTATATGATTTTTTGTGGAAAATTTCTATGTCTCCAAATTCACTCCAAAGTGTCTGATTCGATGGATACACGTGAGAAAACATCGCCAGAGGTGTACAGAAGTCTTAGGTAGGTCATATTGCGCCGCTATGGCAGTTGGAAGAAGAACGAGGGAAAACCTCAAATTTGACCATGCCGGCTATATGATTTTTTGTGGAAAATTTCGATGTCTCCAAATTCACTCCAAAGTGTCTGATTCGATGGATACACGAGAGAAAACCTCGCCAGAGGTGTACAGAAGTCTTAGGTAGGTCATATTGCGCCGCTATGGCAGTTGGAAGAAGAACGAGGGAAAACCTCAAATTTGACCATGCCGGCTATATGATTTTTTGTGGAAAATTTCGATGTCTCCAAATTCACTCCAAAGTGTCTGATTCGATGGATACACGTGAGAAAACATCGCCAGAGGTGTACAGAAGTCTTAGGTAGGTCATATTGCGCCGCTATGGCAGTTGGAAGAAGAACGAGGGAAAACCTCAAATTTGACCATGCCGGCTATATGATTTTTTGTGGAAAATTTCGATGTCTCCAAATTCACTCCAAAGTGTCTGATTCGATGGATACACGAGAGAAAACCTCGCCAGAGGTGTACAGAAGTCTTAGGTAGGTCATATTGCGCCGCTATGGCAGTTGGAAGAAGAACGAGGGAAAACCTCAAATTTGACCATGCCGGCTATATGATTTTTTGTGGAAAATTTCTATGTCTCCAAATTCACTCCAAAGTGTCTGATTCGATGGATACACGTGAGAAAACATCGCCAGAGGTGTACAGAAGTCTTAGGTAGGTCATATTGCGCCGCTATGGCAGTTGGAAGAAGAACGAGGGAAAACCTCAAATTTGACCATGCCGGCTATATGATTTTTTGTGGAAAATTTCTATGTCTCCAAATTCACTCCAAAGTGTCTGATTCGATGGATACACATGAGAAAACATCGCCAGAGGTGTACTGAAGTCTTAGGTAGGTCATATTGCGCCGCTATGGCAGTTGGAAGAAGAACGAGGAAAAACCTCAAATTTCACCATGCCGGCTATACGATTTTTTGTGGAAAATTTCGATGTCTCCAAATTCACTCCAAAGTGTCTGATTCGATGGATACACGTGAGACAACATCGCCAGAGATGTACAGAAGTCTTAGGTAGGCCATATTGCGCCGCTATGGCAGTTGGAAGAAGAACGAGGGAAAACCTCAAATTTGACCATGCCGGCTATATGATTTTTTGTGGAAAATTTCTATGTCTCCAAATTCACTCCAAAGTGTCTGATTCGATGGATACACATGAGAAAACATCGCCAGAGGTGTACTGAAGTCTTAGGTAGGTCATATTGCGCCGCTATGGCAGTTGGAAGAAGAACGAGGAAAAACCTCAAATTTCAACATGCCGGCTATACGATTTTTTGTGGAAAATTTCGATGTCTCCAAATTCACTCCAAAGTGTCTGATTCGATGGATACACGTGAGACAACATCGCCAGAGATGTACAGAAGTCTTAGGTAGGCCATATTGCGCCGCTATGGCAGTTGGAAGAAGAACGAGGGAAAACCTCAAATTTGACCATGCCGGCTATATGATTTTTTGTGGAAAATTTCTATGTCTCCAAATTCACTCCAAAGTGTCTGATTCGATGGATACACGTGAGAAAACATCGCCAGAGGTGTACAGAAGTCTTAGGTAGGTCATATTGCGCCGCTATGGCAGTTGGAAGAAGAACGAGGGAAAACCTCAAATTTGACCATGCCGGCTATATGATTTTTTGTGGAAAATTTCGATGTCTCCAAATTCACTCCAAAGTGTCTGATTCGATGGATACACGTGAGAAAACATCGCCAGAGGTGTACAGAAGTCTTAGGTAGGTCATATTGCGCCGCTATGGCAGTTGGAAGAAGAACGAGGAAAAACCTCAAATTTCACCATGCCGGCTATACGATTTTTTGTGGAAAATTTCGATGTCTCCAAATTCACTCCAAAGTGTCTGATTCGATGGATACACGTGAGACAACATCGCCAGAGATGTACAGAAGTCTTAGGTAGGCCATATTGCGCCGCTATGGCAGTTGGAAGAAGAACGAGGGAAAACCTCAAATTTGACCATGCCGGCTATATGATTTTTTGTGGAAAATTTCTATGTCTCCAAATTCACTCCAAAGTGTCTGATTCGATGGATACACGTGAGAAAACATCGCCAGAGGTGTACAGAAGTCTTAGGTAGGTCATATTGCGCCGCTATGGCAGTTGGAAGAAGAACGAGGGAAAACCTCAAATTTGACCATGCCGGCTATATGATTTTTTGTGGAAAATTTCGATGTCTCCAAATTCACTCCAAAGTGTCTGATTCGATGGATACATGAGAGAAAACCTCGCCAGAGGTGTACAGAAGTCTTAGGTAGGTCATATTGCGCCGCTATGGCAGTTGGAAGAAGAACGAGGGAAAACCTCAAATTTGACCATGCCGGCTATATGATTTTTTGTGGAAAATTTCGATGTCTCCAAATTCACTCCAAAGTGTCTGATTCGATGGATACACGTGAGACAACATCGCCAGAGATGTACAGAAGTCTTAGGTAGGCCATATTGCGCCGCTATGGCAGTTGGAAGAAGAACGAGGGAAAACCTCAAATTTGACCATGCCGGCTATATGATTTTTTGTAGAAAATTTCGATGTCTCCAAATTCACTCCAAAGTGTCTGATTCGATGGATACACGTGAGAAAACATCGCCAGAGGTGTACAGAAGTCTTAGGTAGGTCATATTGCGCCGCTATGGCAGTTGGAAGAAGAACGAGGGAAAACCTCAAATTTGACCATGCCGGCTATATGATTTTTTGTGGAAAATTTCGATGTCTCCAAATTCACTCCAAAGTGTCTGATTCGATGGATACACGTGAGAAAACATCGCCAGAGGTGTACAGAAGTCTTAGGTAGGTCATATTGCGCCGCTATGGCAGTTGGAAGAAGAACGAGGGAAAACCTCAAATTTGACCATGCCGGCTATATGATTTTTTGTGGAAAATTTCGATGTCTCCAAATTCACTCCAAAGTGTCTGATTCGATGGATACACGAGAGAAAACCTCGCCAGAGGTGTACAGAAGTCTTAGGTAGGTCATATTGCGCCGCTATGGCAGTTGGAAGAAGAACGAGGGAAAACCTCAAATTTGACCATGCCGGCTATACGATTTTTTGTGGAAAATTTCGATGTCTCCAAATTCACTCCAAAGTGTCTGATTCGATGGATACACGTGAGACAACATCGCCAGAGGTGTACAGAAGTCTTAGGTAGGTCATATTGCGCCGCTATGGCAGTTGGAAGAAGAACGAGGGAAAACCTCAAATTTGACCATGCCGGCTATATGATTTTTTGTGGAAAATTTCGATGTCTCCAAATTCACTCCAAAGTGTCTGATTCGATGGATACACGTGAGACAACATCGCCAGAGATGTACAGAAGTCTTAGGTAGGCCATTTTGCGCCGCTATGGCAGTTGGAAGAAGAACGAGGGAAAACCTCAAATTTGACCATGCCGGCTATATGATTTTTTGTAGAAAATTTCGATGTCTCCAAATTCACTCCAAAGTGTCTGATTCGATGGATACACGTGGGACAACATCGCCAGAGATGAACAGAAGTCTTAGGTAGGCCATATTGCGCCGCTATGGCAGTTGGAAGAAGAACGAGGGAAAACATCAAATTTGACCAATGCCGGCTATATGATTTTTTGTGGAAAATTTCGATGTCTCCAAATTCACTCCAAAGTGTCTGATTCGATGGATACAGGTGAGACAACATCGCCAGAGATGTACAGAAGTCTTAGGTAGGCCATATTGCGCCGCTATGGCAGTTGGAAGAAGAACGAGGGAAAAGCTCAAATTTGACCATGCCGGCTATATGATTTTTTGTGGAAAATTTCGATGTCTCCAAATTCACTCCAAAGTGTCTGATTCGATGGATACACGTGAGAAAACATCGCCAGAGGTGTACAGAAGTCTTAGGTAGGTCATATTGCGCCGCTATGGCAGTTGGAAGAAGAACGAGGGAAAACCTCAAATTTGACCATGCCGGCTATATGATTTTTTGTAGAAAATTTCGATGTCTGCAAATTCACTCCAAAGTGTCTGATTCGATGGATACACGTGAGACAACATCGCCAGAGATGTACAGAAGTCTTAGGTAGGCCATATTGCGCCGCTATGGCAGTTGGAAGAAGAACGAGGGAAAACCTCAAATTTGACCATGCCGGCTATATGATTTTTTGTGGAAAATTTCGATGTCTCCAAATTCACTCCAAAGTGTCTGATTCGATGGATACACGTGAGAAAACATCGCCACAGGTGTACAGAAGTCTTAGGTAGGTCATATTGCGCCGCTATGGCAGTTGGAAGAAGAACGAGGAAAAACCTCAAATTTCACCATGCCGGCTATACGATTTTTTGTGGAAAATTTCGATGTCTCCAAATTCACTCCAAAGTGTCTGATTCGATGGATACACGTGAGACAACATCGCCAGAGATGTACAGAAGTCTTAGGTAGGCCATATTGCGCCGCTATGGCAGTTGGAAGAAGAACGAGGGAAAACCTCAAATTTGACCATGCCGGCTATATGATTTTTTGTAGAAAATTTCGATGTCTCCAAATTCACTCCAAAGTGTCTGATTCGATGGATACACGAGAGAAAACCTCGCCAGAGGTGTACAGAAGTCTTAGGTAGGTCATATTGCGCCGCTATGGCAGTTGGAAGAAGAACGAGGGAAAACCTCAAATTTGACCATGCCGGCTATACGATTTTTTGTGGAAAATTTCGATGTCTCCAAATTCACTCCAAAGTGTCTGATTCGATGGATACACGTGAGACAACATCGCCAGAGGTGTACAGAAGTCTTAGGTAGGTCATATTGCGCCGCTATGGCAGTTGGAAGAAGAACGAGGGAAAACCTCAAATTTGACCATGCCGGCTATATGATTTTTTGTGGAAAATTTCGATGTCTCCAAATTCACTCCAAAGTGTCTGATTCGATGGATACACGTGAGACAACATCGCCAGAGATGTACAGAAGTCTTAGGTAGGCCATTTTGCGCCGCTATGGCAGATGTCTCCAAATTCACTCCAAAGTGTCTGATTCGATGGATACACGTGAGAAAACATCGCCAGAGGTGTACAGAAGTCTTAGGTAGGTCATATTGCGCCGCTATGGCAGTTGGAAGAAGAACGAGGAAAAACCTCAAATTTGACCATGCCGGCTATATGATTTTTTGTGGAAAATTTCGATGTCTCCAAATTCACTCCAAAGTGTCTGATTCGATGGATACACGTGGGACAACATCGCCAGAGATGAACAGAAGTCTTAGGTAGGCCATATTGCGCCGCTATGGCAGTTGGAAGAAGAACGAGGGAAAACATCAAATTTGACCAATGCCGGCTATATGATTTTTTGTGGAAAATTTCGATGTCTCCAAATTCACTCCAAAGTGTCTGATTCGATGGATACACGTGAGACAACATCGCCAGAGATGTACAGAAGTCTTAGGTAGGCCATATTGCGCCGCTATGGCAGTTGGAAGAAGAACGAGGGAAAAGCTCAAATTTGACCATGCCGGCTATATGATTTTTTGTGGAAAATTTCGATGTCTCCAAATTCACTCCAAAGTGTCTGATTCGATGGATACACGTGAGAAAACATCGCCAGAGGTGTACAGAAGTCTTAGGTAGGTCATATTGCGCCGCTATGGCAGTTGGAAGAAGAACGAGGGAAAACCTCAAATTTGACCATGCCGGCTATATGATTTTTTGTAGAAAATTTCGATGTCTGCAAATTCACTCCAAAGTGTCTGATTCGATGGATACACGTGAGACAACATCGCCAGAGATGTACAGAAGTCTTAGGTAGGCCATATTGCGCCGCTATGGCAGTTGGAAGAAGAACGAGGGAAAACCTCAAATTTGACCATGCCGGCTATATGATTTTTTGTGGAAAATTTCTATGTCTCCAAATTCACTCCAAAGTGTCTGATTCGATGGATACATGAGAGAAAACCTCGCCAGAGGTGTACAGAAGTCTTAGGTAGGTCATATTGCGCCGCTATGGCAGTTGGAAGAAGAACGAGGGAAAACCTCAAATTTGACCATGCCGGCTATATGATTTTTTGTGGAAAATTTCTATGTCTCCAAATTCACTCCAAAGTGTCTGATTCGATGGATACATGAGAGAAAACCTCGCCAGAGGTGTACAGAAGTCTTAGGTAGGTCATATTGCGCCGCTATGGCAGTTGGAAGAAGAACGAGGGAAAACCTCAAATTTGACCATGCCGGCTATATGATTTTTTGTGGAAAATTTCTATGTCTCCAAATTCACTCCAAAGTGTCTGATTCGATGGATACACATGAGAAAACATCGCCAGAGGTGTACAGAAGTCTTAGGTAGGTCATATTGCGCCGCTATGGCAGTTGGAAGAAGAACGAGGGAAAACCTCAAATTTGACCATGCCGGCTATATGATTTTTTGTGGAAAATTTCGATGTCTCCAAATTCACTCCAAAGTGTCTGATTCGATGGATACACGTGAGAAAACATCGCCAGAGGTGTACAGAAGTCTTAGGTAGGTCATATTGCGCCGCTATGGCAGTTGGAAGAAGAACGAGGAAAAACCTCAAATTTCACCATGCCGGCTATACGATTTTTTGTGGAAAATTTCGATGTCTCCAAATTCACTCCAAAGTGTCTGATTCGATGGATACACGTGAGACAACATCGCCAGAGATGTACAGAAGTCTTAGGTAGGCCATATTGCGCCGCTATGGCAGTTGGAAGAAGAACGAGGGAAAACCTCAAATTTGACCATGCCGGCTATATGATTTTTTGTGGAAAATTTCTATGTCTCCAAATTCACTCCAAAGTGTCTGATTCGATGGATACACGTGAGAAAACATCGCCAGAGGTGTACAGAAGTCTTAGGTAGGTCATATTGCGCCGCTATGGCAGTTGGAAGAAGAACGAGGGAAAACCTCAAATTTGACCATGCCGGCTATATGATTTTTTGTGGAAAATTTCGATGTCTCCAAATTCACTCCAAAGTGTCTGATTCGATGGATACATGAGAGAAAACCTCGCCAGAGGTGTACAGAAGTCTTAGGTAGGTCATATTGCGCCGCTATGGCAGTTGGAAGAAGAACGAGGGAAAACCTCAAATTTGACCATGCCGGCTATATGATTTTTTGTGGAAAATTTCGATGTCTCCAAATTCACTCCAAAGTGTCTGATTCGATGGATACACGTGAGACAACATCGCCAGAGATGTACAGAAGTCTTAGGTAGGCCATATTGCGCCGCTATGGCAGTTGGAAGAAGAACGAGGGAAAACCTCAAATTTGACCATGCCGGCTATATGATTTTTTGTAGAAAATTTCGATGTCTCCAAATTCACTCCAAAGTGTCTGATTCGATGGATACACGTGAGAAAACATCGCCAGAGGTGTACAGAAGTCTTAGGTAGGTCATATTGCGCCGCTATGGCAGTTGGAAGAAGAACGAGGGAAAACCTCAAATTTGACCATGCCGGCTATATGATTTTTTGTGGAAAATTTCGATGTCTCCAAATTCACTCCAAAGTGTCTGATTCGATGGATACACGTGAGAAAACATCGCCAGAGGTGTACAGAAGTCTTAGGTAGGTCATATTGCGCCGCTATGGCAGTTGGAAGAAGAACGAGGGAAAACCTCAAATTTGACCATGCCGGCTATATGATTTTTTGTGGAAAATTTCGATGTCTCCAAATTCACTCCAAAGTGTCTGATTCGATGGATACACGTGAGACAACATCGCCAGAGATGTACAGAAGTCTTAGGTAGGCCATATTGCGCCGCTATGGCAGTTGGAAGAAGAACGAGGGAAAACCTCAAATTTGACCATGCCGGCTATATGATTTTTTGTAGAAAATTTCGATGTCTCCAAATTCACTCCAAAGTGTCTGATTCGATGGATACATGAGAGAAAACCTCGCCAGAGGTGTACAGAAGTCTTAGGTAGGTCATATTGCGCCGCTATGGCAGTTGGAAGAAGAACGAGGGAAAACCTCAAATTTGACCATGCCGGCTATATGATTTTTTGTGGAAAATTTCTATGTCTCCAAATTCACTCCAAAGTGTCTGATTCGATGGATACACATGAGAAAACATCGCCAGAGGTGTACAGAAGTCTTAGGTAGGTCATATTGCGCCGCTATGGCAGTTGGAAGAAGAACGAGGGAAAACCTCAAATTTGACCATGCCGGCTATATGATTTTTTGTGGAAAATTTCGATGTCTCCAAATTCACTCCAAAGTGTCTGATTCGATGGATACACGAGAGAAAACCTCGCCAGAGGTGTACAGAAGTCTTAGGTAGGTCATATTGCGCCGCTATGGCAGTTGGAAGAAGAACGAGGGAAAACCTCAAATTTGACCATGCCGGCTATACGATTTTTTGTGGAAAATTTCGATGTCTCCAAATCCACTCCAAAGTGTCTGATTCGATGGATACACGTGAGAAAACATCGCCAGAGGTGTACAGAAGTCTTAGGTAGGTCATATTGCGCCGCTATGGCAGTTGGAAGAAGAACGAGGGAAAACCTCAAATTTGACCATGCCGGCTATATGATTTTTTGTGGAAAATTTCGATGTCTCCAAATTCACTCCAAAGTGTCTGATTCGATGGATACACGAGAGAAAACCTCGCCAGAGGTGTACAGAAGTCTTAGGTAGGTCATATTGCGCCGCTATGGCAGTTGGAAGAAGAACGAGGGAAAATCTCAAATTTGACCATGCCGGCTATATGATTTTTTGTGGAAAATTTCGATGTCTCCAAATTCACTCCAAAGTGTCTGATTCGATGGATACACGTGAGACAACATCGCCAGAGATGTACAGAAGTCTTAGGTAGGCCATATTGCGCCGCTATGGCAGTTGGAAGAAGAACGAGGGAAAACCTCAAATTTGACCATGCCGGCTATATGATTTTTTGTAGAAAATTTCGATGTCTCCAAATTCACTCCAAAGTGTCTGATTCGATGGATACACGTGAGACAACATCGCCAGAGATGTACAGAAGTCTTAGGTAGGTCATATTGCGCCGCTATGGCAGTTGGAAGAAGAACGAGGGAAAACCTCAAATTTGACCAATGCCGGCTATATGATTTTTTGTGGAAAATTTCGATGTCTCCAAATTCACTCCAAAGTGTCTGATTCGATGGATACACGTGAGACAACATCGCCAGAGATGTACAGAAGTCTTAGGTAGGTCATATTGCGCCGCTATGGCAGTTGGAAGAAGAACGAGGGAAAACCTCAAATTTGACCAATGCCGGCTATATGATTTTTTGTGGAAAATTTCGATGTCTCCAAATTCACTCCAAAGTGTCTGATTCGATGGATACACGAGAGAAAACCTCGCCAGAGGTGTACAGAAGTCTTAGGTAGGTCATATTGCGCCGCTATGGCAGTTGGAAGAAGAACGAGGGAAAACCTCAAATTTGACCATGCCGGCTATATGATTTTTTGTGGAAAATTTCGATGTCTCCAAATTCACTCCAAAGTGTCTGATTCGATGGATACACGTGAGACAACATCGCCAGAGATGTACAGAAGTCTTAGGTAGGTCATATTGCGCCGCTATGGCAGTTGGAAGAAGAACGAGGGAAAACCTCAAATTTGACCAATGCCGGCTATATGATTTTTTGTGGAAAATTTCGATGTCTCCAAATTCACTCCAAAGTGTCTGATTCGATGGATACACGAGAGAAAACCTCGCCAGAGGTGTGCAGAAGTCTTAGGTAGGTCATATTGCGCCGCTATGGCAGTTGGAAGAAGAACGAGGGAAAACCTCAAATTTGACCATGCCGGCTATATGATTTTTTGTGGAAAGTTTCGATGTCTCCAAATTCACTCCAAAGTGTCTGATTCGATGGATACACGTGAGACAACATCGCCAGAGATGTACAGAAGTCTTAGGTAGGCCATATTGCGCCGCTATGGCAGTTGGAAGAAGAACGAGGGAAAATCTCAAATTTGACCATGCCGGCTATATGATTTTTTGTGGAAAATTTCGATGTCTCCAAATTCACTCCAAAGTGTCTGATTCGATGGATACACTTGAGACAACATCGCCAGAGATGTACAGAAGTCTTAGGTAGGCCATATTGCGCCGCTATGGCAGTTGGAAGAAGAACGAGGGAAAACCTCAAATTTGACCATGCCGGCTATATGATTTTTTGTAGAAAATTTCAATGTCTCCAAATTCACTCCAAAGTGTCTGATTCGATGGATACACGTGAGACAACATCGCCAGAGATGTACAGAAGTCTTAGGTAGGTCATATTGCGCCGCTATGGCAGTTGGAAGAAGAACGAGGGAAAACCTCAAATTTGACCATGCCGGCTATATGATTTTTTGTGGAAAATTTCGATGTCTCCAAATTCACTCCAAAGTGTCTGATTCGATGGATACACGTGAGACAACATCGCCAGAGATGTACAGAAGTCTTATGTAGGTCATATTGCGCCGCTATGGCAGTTGGAAGAAGAACGAGGGAAAACCTCAAATTTGACCAATGCCGGCTATATGATTTTTTGTGGAAAATTTCGATGTCTCCATATTCACTCCAAAGTGTCTGATTCGATGGATACACGTGAGACAACATCGCCAGAGATGTACAGAAGTCTTAGGTAGGTCATATTGCGCCGCTATGGCAGTTGGAAGAAGAACGAGGGAAAACCTCAAATTTGACCATGCCGGCTATATGATTTTTTGTGGAAAATTTCGATGTCTCCAAATTCACTCCAAAGTGTCTGATTCGATGGATACACGTGAGACAACATCGCCAGAGATGTACAGAAGTCTTAGGTAGGCCATATTGCGCCGCTATGGCAGTTGGAAGAAGAACGAGGGAAAACCTGAAATTTGACCCTGCCGGCTATATGATTTTTTGTAGAAAATTTCGATGTCTCCAAATTCACTCCAAAGTGTCTGATTCGATGGATACACGTGAGACAACATCGCCAGAGGTGTACAGAAGTCTTAGGTAGGTCACATTGCGCCGCTATGGCAGTTGGAAGAAGAACGAGGAAAAACCTCAAATTTCACCATGCCGGCTATACGATTTTTTGTGGAAAATTTCGATGTCTCCAAATTCACTCCAAAGTGTCTGATTCGATGGATACACGTGAGACAACATCGCCAGAGATGTACAGAAGTCTTAGGTAGGTCATATTGCGCCGCTATGGCAGTTGGAAGAAGAACGAGGGAAAACCTCAAATTTGACCAATGCCGGCTATATGATTTTTTGTGGAAAATTTCGATGTCTCCAAATTCACTCCAAAGTGTCTGATTCGATGGATACACGAGAGAAAACCTCGCCAGAGGTGTACAGAAGTCTTAGGTAGGTCATATTGCGCCGCTATGGCAGTTGGAAGAAGAACGAGGGAAAACCTCAAATTTGACCATGCCGGCTATATGATTTTTTGTGGAAAATTTCTATGTCTCCAAATTCACTCCAAAGTGTCTGATTCGATGGATACACGTGAGAAAACATCGCCAGAGGTGTACAGAAGTCTTAGGTAGGTCATATTGCGCCGCTATGGCAGTTGGAAGAAGAACGAGGGAAAACCTCAAATTTGACCATGCCGGCTATATGATTTTTTGTAGAAAATTTCGATGTCTCCAAATTCACTCCAAAGTGTCTGATTCGATGGATACACGTGAGACAACATCGCCAGAGATGTACAGAAGTCTTAGGTAGGTCATATTGCGCCGCTATGGCAGTTGGAAGAAGAACGAGGGAAAAAATCAAATTTGACCATGCCGGCTATATGATTTTTTGTGGCAAATTTCGATGTCTCCAAATTCACTCCAAAGTGTCTGATTCGATGGATACACGTGAGACAACATCGCCAGAGATGTATAGAAGTCTTAGGTAGGCCATATTGCGCCGCTATGGCAGTTGGAAGAAGAACGAGGGAAAACCTCAAATTTGACCAATGCCGGCTATATGATTTTTTGTGGAAAATTTCGATGTCTCCAAATTCACTCCAAAGTGTCTGATTCGATGGATACACGTGAGACAACATCGCCAGAGATGTACAGAAGTCTTAGGTAGGTCATATTGCGCCGCTATGGCGGTTGGAAGAAGAACGAGGGAAAACCTCAAATTTGACCATGCCGGCTATATGATTTTTTGTGGAAAATTTCGATGTCTCCAAATTCACTCCAAAGTGTCTGATTCGATGGATACACGTGAGACAACATCGCCAGAGATGTACAGAAGTCTTAGGTAGGTCATATTGCGCCGCTATGGCAGTTGGAAGAAGAACGAGGGAAAACCTCAAATTTGACCAATGCCGGCTATATGATTTTTTGTGGAAAATTTCGATGTACAGAAGTCTTAGGTAGGTCATATTGCGCCGCTATGGCAGTTGGAAGAAGAACGAGGGAAAACCTCAAATTTGACCAATGCCAGCTATATGATTTTTTGTGGAAAATTTCGATGTCTCCAAATTCACTCCAAAGTGTCTGATTCGATGGATACACGTGAGACAACATCGCCAGAGATGTACAGAAGTCTTAGGTAGGCCATATTGCGCCGCTATGGCAGTTGGAAGAAGAACGAGGGAAAACCTCAAATTTGACCATGCCGGCTATATGATTTTTTGTAGAAAACTTCGATGTCTCCAAATTCACTCCAAAGTGTCTGATTCGATGGATACACGTGAGACAACATCGCCAGAGATGTACAGAAGTCTTAGGTAGGCCGTATTGCGCCGCTATGGCAGTTGGAAGAAGAACGAGGGAAAACCTCAAATTTGACCAATGCCGGCTATATGATTTTTTGTGGAAAATTTCGATGTCTCCAAATTCACTCCAAAGTGTCTGATTCGATGGATACACGTGAGACAACATCGCCAGAGATGTACAGAAGTCTTAGGTAGGCCATATTGCGCCGCTATGGCAGTTGGAAGAAGAACGAGGGAAAACCTCAAATTTGACCAATGCCGGCTATATGATTTTTTGTGGAAAATTTCGATGTCTCCAAATTCACTCCAAAGTGTCTGATTCGATGGATACACGTGAGACAACATCGCCAGAGATGTACAGAAGTCTTAGGTAGGCCATATTGCGCCGCTATGGCAGTTGGAAGAAGAACGAGGGAAAACCTCAAATTTGACCATGCCGGCTATATGATTTTTTGTGGAAAATTTCGATGTCTCCAAATTCACTCCAAAGTGTCTGATTCGATGGATACACGTGAGAAAACTTCGCCAGAGATGTACAGAAGTCTTAGGTAGGTCATATTGCGCCGCTATGGCAGTTGGAAGAAGAACGAGGGAAAACCTCAAATTTGACCATGCCGGCTATACGATTTTTTGTGGAAAATTTCGATGTCTCCAAATTCACTCCAAAGTGTCTGATTCGATGGATACACGTGAGAAAACATCGCCAGAGGTGTACAGAAGTCTTAGGTAGGTCATATTGCGCCGCTATGGCAGTTGGAAGAAGAACGAGGGAAAACCTCAAATTTGACCATGCCGGCTATATGATTTTTTGTAGAAAATTTCGATGTCTCCAAATTCACTCCAAAGTGTCTGATTCGATGGATACACGAGAGAAAACCTCGCCAGAGGTGTACAGAAGTCTTAGGTAGGTCATATTGCGCCGCTATGGCAGTTGGAAGAAGAACGAGGGAAAACCTCAAATTTGACCATGCCGGCTATATGATTTTTTGTGGAAAATTTCGATGTCTCCAAATTCACTCCAAAGTGTCTGATTCGATGGATACACGAGAGAAAACCTCGCCAGAGGTGTACAGAAGTCTTAGGTAGGTCATATTGCGCCGCTATGGCAGTTGGAAGAAGAACGAGGGAAAATCTCAAATTTGACCATGCCGGCTATATGATTTTTTGTGGAAAATTTCGATGTCTCCAAATTCACTCCAAAGTGTCTGATTCGATGGATACACGTGAGACAACATCGCCAGAGATGTACAGAAGTCTTAGGTAGGCCATATTGCGCCGCTATGGCAGTTGGAAGAAGAACGAGGGAAAACCTCAAATTTGACCATGCCGGCTATATGATTTTTTGTGGAAAATTTCGATGTCTCCAAATTCACTCCAAAGTGTCTGATTCGATGGATACACGTGAGAAAACTTCGCCAGAGATGTACAGAAGTCTTAGGTAGGTCATATTGCGCCGCTATGGCAGTTGGAAGAAGAACGAGGGAAAACCTCAAATTTGACCATGCCGGCTATACGATTTTTTGTGGAAAATTTCGATGTCTCCAAATTCACTCCAAAGTGTCTGATTCGATGGATACACGTGAGAAAACATCGCCAGAGGTGTACAGAAGTCTTAGGTAGGTCATATTGCGCCGCTATGGCAGTTGGAAGAAGAACGAGGGAAAACCTCAAATTTGACCATGCCGGCTATATGATTTTTTGTAGAAAATTTCGATGTCTCCAAATTCACTCCAAAGTGTCTGATTCGATGGATACACGAGAGAAAACCTCGCCAGAGGTGTACAGAAGTCTTAGGTAGGTCATATTGCGCCGCTATGGCAGTTGGAAGAAGAACGAGGGAAAATCTCAAATTTGACCATGCCGGCTATATGATTTTTTGTGGAAAATTTCGATGTCTCCAAATTCACTCCAAAGTGTCTGATTCGATGGATACACGTGAGACAACATCGCCAGAGATGTACAGAAGTCTTAGGTAGGCCATATTGCGCCGCTATGGCAGTTGGAAGAAGAACGAGGGAAAACCTCAAATTTGACCATGCCGGCTATATGATTTTTTGTAGAAAATTTCGATGTCTCCAAATTCACTCCAAAGTGTCTGATTCGATGGATACACGTGAGACAACATCGCCAGAGATGTACAGAAGTCTTAGGTAGGTCATATTGCGCCGCTATGGCAGTTGGAAGAAGAACGAGGGAAAACCTCAAATTTGACCAATGCCGGCTATATGATTTTTTGTGGAAAATTTCGATGTCTCCAAATTCACTCCAAAGTGTCTGATTCGATGGATACACGTGAGACAACATCGCCAGAGATGTACAGAAGTCTTAGGTAGGTCATATTGCGCCGCTATGGCAGTTGGAAGAAGAACGAGGGAAAACCTCAAATTTGACCAATGCCGGCTATATGATTTTTTGTGGAAAATTTCGATGTCTCCAAATTCACTCCAAAGTGTCTGATTCGATGGATACACGAGAGAAAACCTCGCCAGAGGTGTACAGAAGTCTTAGGTAGGTCATATTGCGCCGCTATGGCAGTTGGAAGAAGAACGAGGGAAAACCTCAAATTTGCCCATGCCGGCTATATGATTTTTTGTGGAAAATTTCGATGTCTCCAAATTCACTCCAAAGTGTCTGATTCGATGGATACACGTGAGACAACATCGCCAGAGATGTACAGAAGTCTTAGGTAGGTCATATTGCGCCGCTATGGCAGTTGGAAGAAGAACGAGGGAAAACCTCAAATTTGACCAATGCCGGCTATATGATTTTTTGTGGAAAATTTCGATGTCTCCAAATTCACTCCAAAGTGTCTGATTCGATGGATACACGAGAGAAAACCTCGCCAGAGGTGTACAGAAGTCTTAGGTAGGTCATATTGCGCCGCTATGGCAGTTGGAAGAAGAACGAGGGAAAACCTCAAATTTGACCATGCCGGCTATATGATTTTTTGTGGAAAGTTTCGATGTCTCCAAATTCACTCCAAAGTGTCTGATTCGATGGATACACGTGAGACAACATCGCCAGAGATGTACAGAAGTCTTAGGTAGGTCATATTGCGCCGCTATGGCAGTTGGAAGAAGAACGAGGGAAAACCTCAAATTTGACCATGCCGGCTATATGATTTTTTGTGGAAAATTTCGATGTCTCCAAATTCACTCCAAAGTGTCTGATTCGATGGATACACGTGAGACAACATCGCCAGAGATGTACAGAAGTCTTATGTAGGTCATATTGCGCCGCTATGGCAGTTGGAAGAAGAACGAGGGAAAACCTCAAATTTGACCAATGCCGGCTATATGATTTTTTGTGGAAAATTTCGATGTCTCCAAATTCACTCCAAAGTGTCTGATTCGATGGATACACGTGAGACAACATCGCCAGAGATGTACAGAAGTCTTAGGTAGGTCATATTGCGCCGCTATGGCAGTTGGAAGAAGAACGAGGGAAAACCTCAAATTTGACCATGCCGGCTATATGATTTTTTGTGGAAAATTTCGATGTCTCCAAATTCACTCCAAAGTGTCTGATTCGATGGATACACGTGAGACAACATCGCCAGAGATGTACAGAAGTCTTAGGTAGGCCATATTGCGCCGCTATGGCAGTTGGAAGAAGAACGAGGGAAAACCTGAAATTTGACCCTGCCGGCTATATGATTTTTTGTAGAAAATTTCGATGTCTCCAAATTCACTCCAAAGTGTCTGATTCGATGGATACACGTGAGACAACATCGCCAGAGGTGTACAGAAGTCTTAGGTAGGTCACATTGCGCCGCTATGGCAGTTGGAAGAAGAACGAGGAAAAACCTCAAATTTCACCATGCCGGCTATATGATTTTTTGTGGAAAATTTCGATGTCTCCAAATTCACTCCAAAGTGTCTGATTCGATGGATACACGAGAGAAAACCTCGCCAGAGGTGTACAGAAGTCTTAGGTAGGTCATATTGCGCCGCTATGGCAGTTGGAAGAAGAACGAGGGAAAACCTCAAATTTGACCATGCCGGCTATATGATTTTTTGTAGAAAATTTCGATGTCTCCAAATTCACTCCAAAGTGTCTGATTCGATGGATACACGTGAGACAACATCGCCAGAGATGTACAGAAGTCTTAGGTAGGTCATATTGCGCCGCTATGGCAGTTGGAAGAAGAACGAGGGAAAAAATCAAATTTGACCATGCCGGCTATATGATTTTTTGTGGCAAATTTCGATGTCTCCAAATTCACTCCAAAGTGTCTGATTCGATGGATACACGTGAGACAACATCGCCAGAGATGTATAGAAGTCTTAGGTAGGCCATATTGCGCCGCTATGGCAGTTGGAAGAAGAACGAGGGAAAACCTCAAATTTGACCAATGCCGGCTATATGATTTTTTGTGGAAAATTTCGATGTCTCCAAATTCACTCCAAAGTGTCTGATTCGATGGATACACGTGAGACAACATCGCCAGAGATGTACAGAAGTCTTAGGTAGGTCATATTGCGCCGCTATGGCGGTTGGAAGAAGAACGAGGGAAAACCTCAAATTTGACCATGCCGGCTATATGATTTTTTGTGGAAAATTTCGATGTCTCCAAATTCACTCCAAAGTGTCTGATTCGATGGATACACGTGAGACAACATCGCCAGAGATGTACAGAAGTCTTAGGTAGGTCATATTGCGCCGCTATGGCAGTTGGAAGAAGAACGAGGGAAAACCTCAAATTTGACCAATGCCGGCTATATGATTTTTTGTGGAAAATTTCGATGTACAGAAGTCTTAGGTAGGTCATATTGCGCCGCTATGGCAGTTGGAAGAAGAACGAGGGAAAACCTCAAATTTGACCATGCCGGCTATATGATTTTTTGTAGAAAATTTCGATGTCTCCAAATTCACTCCAAAGTGTCTGATTCGATGGATACACGTGAGACAACATCGCCAGAGATGTACAGAAGTCTTAGGTAGGTCATATTGCGCCGCTATGGCAGTTGGAAGAAGAACGAGGGAAAACCTCAAATTTGACCAATGCCAGCTATATGATTTTTTGTGGAAAATTTCGATGTCTCCAAATTCACTCCAAAGTGTCTGATTCGATGGATACACGTGAGACAACATCGCCAGAGATGTACAGAAGTCTTAGGTAGGCCATATTGCGCCGCTATGGCAGTTGGAAGAAGAACGAGGGAAAACCTCAAATTTGACCATGCCGGCTATATGATTTTTTGTAGAAAACTTCGATGTCTCCAAATTCACTCCAAAGTGTCTGATTCGATGGATACACGTGAGACAACATCGCCAGAGATGTACAGAAGTCTTAGGTAGGCCGTATTGCGCCGCTATGGCAGTTGGAAGAAGAACGAGGGAAAACCTCAAATTTGACCAATGCCGGCTATATGATTTTTTGTGGAAAATTTCGATGTCTCCAAATTCACTCCAAAGTGTCTGATTCGATGGATACACGAGAGAAAACCTCGCCAGAGGTGTACAGAAGTCTTAGGTAGGTCATATTGCGCCGCTATGGCAGTTGGAAGAAGAACGAGGGAAAACCTCAAATTTGACCATGCCGGCTATATGATTTTTTGTGGAAAATTTCGATGTCTCCAAATTCACTCCAAAGTGTCTGATTCGATGGATACACGTGAGACAACATCGCCAGAGATGTACAGAAGTCTTAGGTAGGTCATATTGCGCCGCTATGGCAGTTGGAAGAAGAACGAGGGAAAACCTCAAATTTGACCATGCCGGCTATATGATTTTTTGTAGAAAATTTCGATGTCTCCAAATTCACTCCAAAGTGTCTGATTCGATGGATACACGTGAGACAACATCGCCAGAGATGTACAGAAGTCTTAGGTAGGTCATATTGCGCCGCTATGGCAGTTGGAAGAAGAACGAGGGAAAACCTCAAATTTGACCATGCCGGCTATATGATTTTTTGTGGAAAATTTCGATGTCTCCAAATTCACTCCAAAGTGTCTGATTCGATGGATACACGTGAGAAAACTTCGCCAGAGATGTACAGAAGTCTTAGGTAGGTCATATTGCGCCGCTATGGCAGTTGGAAGAAGAACGAGGGAAAACCTCAAATTTGACCATGCCGGCTATACGATTTTTTGTGGAAAATTTCGATGTCTCCAAATTCACTCCAAAGTGTCTGATTCGATGGATACACGTGAGAAAACATCGCCAGAGGTGTACAGAAGTCTTAGGTAGGTCATATTGCGCCGCTATGGCAGTTGGAAGAAGAACGAGGGAAAACCTCAAATTTGACCATGCCGGCTATATGATTTTTTGTAGAAAATTTCGATGTCTCCAAATTCACTCCAAAGTGTCTGATTCGATGGATACACGAGAGAAAACCTCGCCAGAGGTGTACAGAAGTCTTAGGTAGGTCATATTGCGCCGCTATGGCAGTTGGAAGAAGAACGAGGGAAAACCTCAAATTTGACCATGCCGGCTATATGATTTTTTGTGGAAAATTTCGATGTCTCCAAATTCACTCCAAAGTGTCTGATTCGATGGATACACGTGAGACAACATCGCCAGAGATGTACAGAAGTCTTAGGTAGGCCATATTGCGCCGCTATGGCAGTTGGAAGAAGAACGAGGGAAAACCTCAAATTTGACCATGCCGGCTATATGATTTTTTGTAGAAAATTTCGATGTCTCCAAATTCACTCCAAAGTGTCTGATTCGATGGATACACGTGAGACAACATCGCCAGAGATGTACAGAAGTCTTAGGTAGGTCATATTGCGCCGCTATGGCAGTTGGAAGAAGAACGAGGGAAAACCTCAAATTTGACCAATGCCGGCTATATGATTTTTTGTGGAAAATTTCGATGTCTCCAAATTCACTCCAAAGTGTCTGATTCGATGGATACACGAGAGAAAACCTCGCCAGAGGTGTACAGAAGTCTTAGGTAGGTCATATTGCGCCGCTATGGCAGTTGGAAGAAGAACGAGGGAAAACCTCAAATTTGACCATGCCGGCTATATGATTTTTTGTGGAAAATTTCGATGTCTCCAAATTCACTCCAAAGTGTCTGATTCGATGGATACACGTGAGACAACATCGCCAGAGATGTACAGAAGTCTTAGGTAGGTCATATTGCGCCGCTATGGCAGTTGGAAGAAGAACGAGGGAAAACCTCAAATTTGACCATGCCGGCTATATGATTTTTTGTGGAAAATTTCGATGTCTCCAAATTCACTCCAAAGTGTCTGATTCGATGGATACACGTGAGACAACATCGCCAGAGATGTACAGAAGTCTTAGGTAGGCCATATTGCGCCGCTATGGCAGTTGGAAGAAGAACGAGGGAAAACCTCAAATTTGACCAATGCCGGCTATATGATTTTTTGTGGAAAATTTCGATGTCTCCAAATTCACTCCAAAGTGTCTGATTCGATGGATACACGTGAGACAACATCGCCAGAGATGTACAGAAGTCTTAGGTAGGCCATATTGCGCCGCTATGGCAGTTGGAAGAAGAACGAGGGAAAACCTCAAATTTGACCATGCCGGCTATATGATTTTTTGTGGAAAATTTCGATGTCTCCAAATTCACTCCAAGGTGTCTGATTCGATGGATACACGTGAGAAAACATCGCCAGAGGTGTACAGAAGTCTTAGGTAGGTCATATTGCGCCGCTATGGCAGTTGGAAGAAGAACGAGGGAAAACCTCAAATTTGACCATGCCGGCTATACGATTTTTTGTGGAAAATTTCGATGTCTCCAAATTCACTCCAAAGTGTCTGATTCGATGGATACACGTGAGAAAACATCGCCAGAGGTGTACAGAAGTCTTAGGTAGGTCATATTGCGCCGCTATGGCAGTTGGAAGAAGAACGAGGGAAAACCTCAAATTTGACCATGCCGGCTATATGATTTTTTGTAGAAAATTTCGATGTCTCCAAATTCACTCCAAAGTGTCTGATTCGATGGATACACGAGAGAAAACCTCGCCAGAGGTGTACAGAAGTCTTAGGTAGGTCATATTGCGCCGCTATGGCAGTTGGAAGAAGAACGAGGGGAAACCTCAAATTTGACCATGCCGGCTATATGATTTTTTGTGGAAAATTTCGATGTCTCCAAATTCACTCCAAAGTGTCTGATTCGATGGATACACGTGAGACAACATCGGCAGAGATGTACAGAAGTCTTAGGTAGGCCATATTGCGCCGCTATGGCAGTTGGAAGAAGAACGAGGGAAAACCTCAAATTTGACCATGCCGGCTATATGATTTTTTGTAGAAAATTTCGATGTCTCCAAATTCACTCCAAAGTGTCTGATTCGATGGATACACGTGAGACAACATCGCCAGAGATGTACAGAAGTCTTAGGTAGGTCATATTGCGCCGCTATGGCAGTTGGAAGAAGAACGAGGGAAAACCTCAAATTTGACCATGCCGGCTATATGATTTTTTGTGGAAAATTTCGATGTCTCCAAATTCACTCCAAAGTGTCTGATTCGATGGATACACGTGTGACAACATCGCCAGAGATGTACAGAAGTCTTAGGTAGGTCATATTGCGCCGCTATGGCAGTTGGAAGAAGAACGAGGGAAAACTTCAAATTTGACCATGCCGGCTATATGATTTTTTGTGGAAAATTTCGATGTCTCCAAATTCACTCCAAAGTGTCTGATTCGATGGATACACGTGTGACAACATCGCCAGAGATGTACAGAAGTCTTAGGTAGGTCATATTGCGCCGCTATGGCAGTTGGAAGAAGAACGAGGGAAAACCTCAAATTTGACCATGCCGGCTATATGATTTTTTGTGGAAAATTTCGATGTCTCCAAATTCACTCCAAAGTGTCTGATTCGATGGATACACGTGAGACAACATCGCCAGAGATGTACAGAAGTCTTAGGTAGGCCATATTGCGCCGCTATGGCAGTTGGAAGAAGAACGAGGGAAAACCTCAAATTTGACCATGCCGGCTATATGATTTTTTGTAGAAAATTTCGATGTCTCCAAATTCACTCCAAAGTGTCTGATTCGATGGATACACGTGAGACAACATCGCCAGAGATGTACAGAAGTCTTAGGTAGGTCATATTGCGCCGCTATGGCAGTTGGAAGAAGAACGAGGGAAAACCTCAAATTTGACCAATGCCGGCTATATGATTTTTTGTGGAAAATTTCGATGTCTCCAAATTCACTCCAAAGTGTCTGATTCGATGGATACACGTGAGACAATATCGCCAGAGATGTACAGAAGTCTTAGGTAGGCCATATTGCGCCGCTATGGCAGTTGGAAGAAGAACGAGGGAAAACCTCAAATTTGACCATGCCGGCTATATGATTTTTTGTGGAAAATTTCGATGTCTCCAAATTCACTCCAAAGTGTCTGATTCGATGGATACACGTGAGACAACATCGCCAGAGATGTACAGAAGTCTTAGGTAGGCCATATTGCGCCGCTATGGCAGTTGGAAGAAGAACGAGGGAAAACCTCAAATTTGACCAATGCCGGCTATATGATTTTTTGTGGAAAATTTCGATGTCTCCAAATTCACTCCAAAGTGTCTGATTCGATGGATACACGTGAGACAACATCGCCAGAGATGTACAGAAGTCTTAGGTAGGCCATATTGCCCCGCTATGGCAGTTGGAAGAAGAACGAGGGAAAACCTCAAATTTGACCATGCCGGCTATATGATTTTTTGTGGAAAATTTCGATGTCTCCAAATTCACTCCAAAGTGTCTGATTCGATGGATACACGTGAGAAAACATCGCCAGAGGTGTACAGAAGTCTTAGGTAGGTCATATTGCGCCGCTATGGCAGTTGGAAGAAGAACGAGGGAAAACCTCAAATTTGACCATGCCGGCTATACGATTTTTTGTGGAAAATTTCGATGTCTCCAAATTCACTCCAAAGTGTCTGATTCGATGGATACACGTGAGAAAACATCGCCAGAGGTGTACAGAAGTCTTAGGTAGGTCATATTGCGCCGCTATGGCAGTTGGAAGAAGAACGAGGCAAAACCTCAAATTTGACCATGCCGGCTATATGATTTTTTGTAGAAAATTTCGATGTCTCCAAATTCACTCCAAAGTGTCTGATTCGATGGATACACGAAAGAAAACCTCGCCAGAGGTGTACAGAAGTCTTAGGTAGGTCATATTGCGCCGCTATGGCAGTTGGAAGAAGAACGAGGGGAAACCTCAAATTTGACCATGCCGGCTATATGATTTTTTGTGGAAAATTTCGATGTCTCCAAATTCACTCCAAAGTGTCTGATTCGATGGATACACGTGAGACAACATCGGCAGAGATGTACAGAAGTCTTAGGTAGGCCATATTGCGCCGCTATGGCAGTTGGAAGAAGAACGAGGGAAAACCTCAAATTTGACCATGCCGGCTATATGATTTTTTGTGGAAAATTTCGATGTCTCCAAATTCACTCCAAAGTGTCTGATTCGATGGATACACGTGAGACAACATCGCCAGAGATGTACAGAAGTCTTAGGTAGGCCATATTGCGCCGCTATGGCAGTTGGAAGAAGAACGAGGGAAAACCTCAAATTTGACCAATGCCGGCTATATGATTTTTTGTGGAAAATTTCGATGTCTCCAAATTCACTCCAAAGTGTCTGATTCGATGGATACACGTGAGACAACATCGCCAGAGATGTACAGAAGTCTTAGGTAGGCCATATTGCGCCGCTATGGCAGTTGGAAGAAGAACGAGGGAAAACCTCAAATTTGACCATGCCGGCTATATGATTTTTTGTGGAAAATTTCGATGTCTCCAAATTCACTCCAAAGTGTCTGATTCGATGGATACACGTGAGAAAACATCGCCAGAGGTGTACAGAAGTCTTAGGTAGGTCATATTGCGCCGCTATGGCAGTTGGAAGAAGAACGAGGGAAAACCTCAAATTTGACCATGCCGGCTATACGATTTTTTGTGGAAAATTTCGATGTCTCCAAATTCACTCCAAAGTGTCTGATTCGATGGATACACGTGAGAAAACATCGCCAGAGGTGTACAGAAGTCTTAGGTAGGTCATATTGCGCCGCTATGGCAGTTGGAAGAAGAACGAGGCAAAACCTCAAATTTGACCATGCCGGCTATATGATTTTTTGTAGAAAATTTCGATGTCTCCAAATTCACTCCAAAGTGTCTGATTCGATGGATACACGAAAGAAAACCTCGCCAGAGGTGTACAGAAGTCTTAGGTAGGTCATATTGCGCCGCTATGGCAGTTGGAAGAAGAACGAGGGGAAACCTCAAATTTGACCATGCCGGCTATATGATTTTTTGTGGAAAATTTCGATGTCTCCAAATTCACTCCAAAGTGTCTGATTCGATGGATACAGGTGAGACAACATCGGCAGAGATGTACAGAAGTCTTAGGTAGGCCATATTGCGCCGCTATGGCAGTTGGAAGAAGAACGAGGGAAAACCTCAAATTTGACCATGCCGGCTATATGATTTTTTGTAGAAAATTTCGATGTCTCCAAATTCACTCCAAAGTGTCTGATTCGATGGATACACGTGAGACAACATCGCCAGAGATGTACAGAAGTCTTAGGTAGGTCATATTGCGCCGCTATGGCAGTTGGAAGAAGAACGAGGGAAAACCTCAAATTTGACCATGCCGGCTATATGATTTTTTGTGGAAAATTTCGATGTCTCCAAATTCACTCCAAAGTGTCTGATTCGATGGATACACGTGTGACAACATCGCCAGAGATGTACAGAAGTCTTAGGTAGGTCATATTGCGCCGCTATGGCAGTTGGAAGAAGAACGAGGGAAAACCTCAAATTTGACCATGCCGGCTATATGATTTTTTGTGGAAAATTTCGATGTCTCCAAATTCACTCCAAAGTGTCTGATTCGATGGATACACGTGAGACAACATCGCCAGAGGTGTACAGAAGTCTTAGGTAGGTCATATTGCGCCGCTATGGCAGTTGGAAGAAGAACGAGGGAAAACCTCAAATTTGACCATGCCGGCTATATGATTTTTTGTAGAAAATTTCGATGTCTCCAAATTCACTCCAAAGTGTTTGATTCGATGGATACACGTGAGACAACATCGCCAGAGATGTGCAGAAGTCTTAGGTAGGTCATATTGCGCCGCTATGGCAGTTGGAAGAAGAACGAGGGAAAACCTCAAATTTGACCAATGCCGGCTATATGATTTTTTGTGGAAAATTTCGATGTCTCCAAATTCACTCCAAAGTGTCTGATTCGATGGATACACGTGAGACAATATCGCCAGAGATGTACAGAAGTCTTAGGTAGGCCATATTGCGCCGCTATGGCAGTTGGAAGAAGAACGAGGGAAAACCTCAAATTTGACCATGCCGGCTATATGATTTTTTGTGGAAAATTTCGATGTCTCCAAATTCACTCCAAAGTGTCTGATTCGATGGATACACGTGAGACAACATCGCCAGAGATGTACAGAAGTCTTAGGTAGGTCATATTGCGCCGCTATGGCAGTTGGAAGAAGAACGAGGGGAAACCTCAAATTTGACCATGCCGGCTATATGATTTTTTGTGGAAAATTTCGATGTCTCCAAATTCACTCCAAAGTGTCTGATTCGATGGATACACGTGAGACAATATCGCCAGAGATGTACAGAAGTCTTAGGTAGGCCATATTGCGCCGCTATGGCAGTTGGAAGAAGAACGAGGGAAAACCTCAAATTTGACCATGCCGGCTATATGATTTTTTGTGGAAAATTTCGATGTCTCCAAATTCACTCCAAAGTGTCTGATTCGATGGATACACGTGAGACAACATCGCCAGAGATGTACAGAAGTCTTAGGTAGGTCATATTGCGCCGCTATGGCAGTTGGAAGAAGAACGAGGGAAAACCTCAAATTTGACCATGCCGGCTATATGATTTTTTGTAGAAAATTTCGATGTCTCCAAATTCACTCCAAAGTGTCTGATTCGATGGATACACGTGAGACAACATCGCCAGAGATGTACAGAAGTCTTAGGTATTTCATATTGCGCCGCTATGGCAGTTGGAAGAAGAACGAGGGAAAACCTCAAATTTGACCATGCCGGCTATATGATTTTTTGTGGAAAATTTCGATGTCTCCAAATTCACTCCAAAGTGTCTGATTCGATGGATACACGTGTGACAACATCGCCAGAGATGTACAGAAGTCTTAGGTAGGTCATATTGCGCCGCTATGGCAGTTGGAAGAAGAACGAGGGAAAACCTCAAATTTGACCATGCCGGCTATATGATTTTTTGTGGAAAATTTCGATGTCTCCAAATTCACTCCAAAGTGTCTGATTCGATGGATACACGTGTGACAACATCGCCAGAGATGTACAGAAGTCTTAGGTAGGTCATATTGCGCCGCTATGGCAGTTGGAAGAAGAACGAGGGAAAACCTCAAATTTGACCATGCCGGCTATATGATTTTTTGTGGAAAATTTCGATGTCTCCAAATTCACTCCAAAGTGTCTGATTCGATGGATACACGTGAGAAAACATCGCCAGAGGTGTACAGAAGTCTTAGGTAGGTCATATTGCGCCGCTATGGCAGTTGGAAGAAGAACGAGGGAAAACCTCAAATTTGACCATGCCGGCTATATGATTTTTTGTAGAAAATTTCGATGTCTCCAAATTCACTCCAAAGTGTCTGATTCGATGGATACACGTGAGACAACATCGCCAGAGATGTGCAGAAGTCTTAGGTAGGTCATATTGCGCCGCTATGGCAGTTGGAAGAAGAACGAGGGAAAACCTCAAATTTGACCAATGCCGGCTATATGATTTTTTGTGGAAAATTTCGATGTCTCCAAATTCACTCCAAAGTGTCTGATTCGATGGATACACGTGAGACAATATCGCCAGAGATGTACAGAAGTCTTAGGTAGGCCATATTGCGCCGCTATGGCAGTTGGAAGAAGAACGAGGGAAAACCTCAAATTTGACCATGCCGGCTATATGATTTTTTGTGGAAAATTTCGATGTCTCCAAATTCACTCCAAAGTGTCTGATTCGATGGATACACGTGAGACAACATCGCCAGAGATGTACAGAAGTCTTAGGTAGGTCATATTGCGCCGCTATGGCAGTTGGAAGAAGAACGAGGGAACACCTCAAATTTGACCATGCCGGCTATATGATTTTTTGTGGAAAATTTCGATGTCTCCAAATTCACTCCAAAGTGTCTGATTCGATGGATACACGTGAGACAACATCGCCAGAGATGTACAGAAGTCTTAGGTAGGTCATATTGCGCCGCTATGGCAGTTGGAAGAAGAACGAGGGAAAACCTCAAATTTGACCATGCCGGCTATATGATTTTTTGTGCAAAATTTCGATGTCTCCAAATTCACTCCAAAGTGTCTGATTCGATGGATACACGTGAGACAACATCGCCAGAGATGTACAGAAGTCTTAGGTAGGCCATATTGCGCGCTATGGCAGTTGGAAGAAGAACGAGGGAAAACCTCAAATTTTACCATGCCGGCTATATGATTTTTTGTGGAAAATTTCGATGTCTCCAAATTCACTCCAAAGTGTCTGATTCGATGGATACACGTGAGACAACATCGCCAGAGATGTACAGAAGTCTTAGGTAGGTCATATTGCGCCGCTATGGCAGTTGGAAGAAGAACGAGGGAAAACCTCAAATTTGACCATGCCGGCTATATGATTTTTTGTGGAAAATTTCGATGTCTCCAAATTCACTCCAAAGTGTCTGATTCGATGGATACACGTGAGACAACATCGCCAGAGATGTACAGAAGTCTTAGGTAGGTCATATTGCGCCGCTATGGCAGTTGGAAGAAGAACGAGGGAAAACCTCAAATTTGACCATGCCGGCTATATGATTTTTTGTGGAAAATTTCGATGTCTCCAAATTCACTCCAAAGTGTCTGATTCGATGGATACACGTGAGACAACATCGCCAGAGATGTACAGAAGTCTTAGGTAGGCCATATTGCGCCGCTATGGCAGTTGGAAGAAGAACGAGGGAAAACCTCAAATTTGACCATGCCGGGCTATATGATTTTTTGTAGAAAATTTCGATGTCTCCAAATTCACTCCAAAGTGTCTGATTCGATGGATACACGAGAGAAAACCTCGCCAGAGGTGTACAGAAGTCTTAGGTAGGTCATATTGCGCCGCTATGGCAGTTGGAAGAAGAACGAGGGAAAACCTCAAATTTGACCATGCCGGCTATATGATTTTTTGTGGAAAATTTCGATGTCTCCAAATTCACTCCAAAGTGTCTGATTCGATGGATACACGTGAGACAACATCGCCAGAGATGTACAGAAGTCTTAGGTAGGTCATATTGCGCCGCTATGGCAGTTGGAAGAAGAACGAGGGAAAACCTCAAATTTGACCATGCCGGCTATATGATTTTTTGTGGAAAATTTCGATGTCTCCAAATTCACTCCAAAGTGTCTGATTCGATGGATACACGTGAGAAAACATCGCCAGAGGTGTACAGAAGTCTTAGGTAGGTCATATTGCGCCGCTATGGCAGTTGGAAGAAGAACGAGGAAAAACCTCAAATTTCACCATGCCGGCTATACGATTTTTTGTGGAAAATTTCGATGTCTCCAAATTCACTCCAAAGTGTCTAATTCGATGGATACACGTGAGACAACATCGCCAGAGATGTACAGAAGTCTTAGGTAGGTCATATTGCGCCGCTATGGCAGTTGGAAGAAGAACGAGGGAAAACCTCAAATTTGACCATGCCGGCTATATGATTTTTTGTGGAAAATTTCGATGTCTCCAAATTCACTCCAAAGTGTCTGATTCGATGGATACACGTGAGAAAACATCGCCAGAGGTGTACAGAAGTCTTAGGTAGGTCATATTGCGCCGCTATGGCAGTTGGAAGAAGAACGAGGAAAAACCTCAAATTTCACCATGCCGGCTATATGATTTTTTGTGGAAAATTTCGATGTCTCCAAATTCACTCCAAAGTGTCTCATTCGATGGATACACGTGAGACAACATCGCCAGAGATGTACAGAAGTCTTAGGTAGGTCATATTGCGCCGCTATGGCAGTTGGAAGAAGAACGAGGGAAAACCTCAAATTTGACCATGCCGGCTATACGATTTTTTGTGGAAAATTTCGATGTCTCCAAATTCACTCCAAAGTGTCTGATTCGATGGATACACGTGAGAAAACATCGCCAGAGGTGTACAGAAGTCTTAGGTAGGTCATATTGCGCCGCCTATGGCAGTTGGAAGAAGAACGAGGGAAAACCTCAAATTTGACCATGCCGGCTATATGATTTTTTGTGGAAAATTTCTATGTCTCCAAATTCACTCCAAAGTGTCTGATTCGATGGATACACGTGAGAAAACATCGCCAGAGGTGTACAGAAGTCTTAGGTAGGTCATATTGCGCCGCTATGGCAGTTGGAAGAAGAACGAGGGAAAACCTCAAATTTGACCATGCCGGCTATATGATTTTTTGTAGAAAATTTCGATGTCTCCAAATTCACTCCAAAGTGTCTGATTCGATGGATACACGTGAGACAACATCGCCAGAGATGTACAGAAGTCTTAGGTAGGTCATATTGCGCCCGCTATGGCAGTTGGAAGAAGAACGAGGGAAAACCTCAAATTTGACCATGCCGGCTATATGATTTTTTGTGGAAAATTTCGATGTCTCCAAATTCACTCCAAAGTGTCTGATTTGATGGATACACGTGAGAAAACATCGCCAGAGGTGTACAGAAGTCTTAGGTAGGTCATATTGCGCCGCTATGGCAGTTGGAAGAAGAACGAGGAAAAACCTCAAATTTCACCATGCCGGCTATACGATTTTTTGTGGAAAATTTCGATGTCTCCAAATTCATTCCAAAGTGTCTGATTCGATGGATACACGTGAGACAACATCGCCAGAGATGTACAGAAGTCTTAGGTAGGCCATATTGCGCCGCTATGGCAGTTGGAAGAAGAACGAGGGAAAACCTCAAATTTGACCATGCCGGCTATATGATTTTTTGTGGAAAATTTCGATGTCTCCAAATTCACTCCAAAGTGTCTGATTCGATGGATACACGTGAGACAACATCGCCAGAGGTGTACAGAAGTCTTAGGTAGGTCATATTGCGCCGCTATGGCAGTTGGAAGAAGAACGAGGGAAAACCTCAAATTTGACCATGCCGGCTATATGATTTTTTGTGGAAAATTTCGATGTCTCCAAATTCACTCCAAAGTGTCTGATTCGATGGATACACGTGAGACAACATCGCCAGAGATGTACAGAAGTCTTAGGTAGGCCATATTGCGCCGCTATGGCAGTTGGAAGAAGAACGAGGGAAAACCTCAAATTTGACCATGCCGGCTATATGATTTTTTGTAGAAAATTTCGATGTCTCCAAATTCACTCCAAAGTGTCTGATTCGATGGATACACGTGAGACAACATCGCCAGAGATGTACAGAAGTCTTAGGTAGGCCATATTGCGCCGCTATGGCAGTTGGAAGAAGAACGAGGGAAAACCTCAAATTTGACCATGCCGGCTATATGATTTTTTGTGGAAAATTTCGATGTCTCCAAATTCACTCCAAAGTGTCTGATTCGATGGATACACGTGAGACAACATCGCCAGAGATGTACAGAAGTCTTAGGTAGGCCATATTGCGCCGCTATGGCAGTTGGAAGAAGAACGAGTTAAAACCTCAAATTTGACCATGCCGGCTATATGATTTTTTGTAGAAAATTTCGATGTCTCCAAATTCACTCCAAAGTGTCTGATTCGATGGATACACGTGAGACAACATCGCCAGAGATGTACAGAAGTCTTAGGTAGGTCATATTGCGCCGCTATGGCAGTTGGAAGAAGAACGAGGGAAAACCTCAAATTTGACCATGCCGGCTATATGATTTTTTGTGGAAAATTTCGATGTCTCCAAATTCACTCCAAAGTGTCTGATTCGATGGATACACGTGAGACAACATCGCCAGAGGTGTACAGAAGTCTTAGGTAGGTCATATTGCGCCGCTATGGCAGTTGGAAGAAGAACGAGGGAAAACCTCAAATTTGACCATGCCGGCTATATGATTTTTTGTGGAAAATTTCGATGTCTCCAAATTCACTCCAAAGTGTCTGATTCGATGGATACACGTGAGACAACATCGCCAGAGGTGTACAGAAGTCTTAGGTAGGTCATATTGCGCCGCTATGGCAGTTGGAAGAAGAACGAGGAAAAACCTCAAATTTCACCATGCCGGCTATATGATTTTTTGTAGAAAATTTCGATGTCTCCAAATTCACTCCAAAGTGTCTGATTCGATGGATACACGTGAGAAAACATCGCCAGAGGTGTACAGAAGTCTTAGGTAGGTCATATTGCGCCGCTATGGCAGTTGGAAGAAGAACGAGGGAAAACCTCAAATTTGACCATGCCGGCTATATGATTTTTTGTGGAAAATTTCTATGTCTCCAAATTCACTCCAAAGTGTCTGATTCGATGGATACACATGAGAAAAAATCGCCAGAGGTGTACAGAAGTCTTAGGTAGGTCATATTGCGCCGCTATGGCAGTTGGAAGAAGAACGAGGGAAAACCTCAAATTTGACCATGCCGGCTATATGATTTTTTGTGGAAAATTTCGATGTCTCCAAATTCACTCCAAAGTGTCTGATTCGATGGATACACGAGAGAAAACCTCGCCAGAGGTGTACAGAAGTCTTAGGTAGGTCATATTGCGCCGCTATGGCAGTTGGAAGAAGAACGAGGGAAAACCTCAAATTTGACCATGCCGGCTATATGATTTTTTGTGGAAAATTTCGATGTCTCCAAATTCACTCCAAAGTGTCTGATTCGATGGATACACGTGAGACAACATCGCCAGAGATGTACAGAAGTCTTAGGTAGGCCATATTGCGCCGCTATGGCAGTTGGAAGAAGAACGAGGGAAAACCTCAAATTTGACCATGCCGGCTATATGATTTTTTGTAGAAAATTTCGATGTCTCCAAATTCACTCCAAAGTGTCTGATTCGATGGATACGCGTGAGACAACATCGCCAGAGATGTACAGAAGTCTTAGGTAGGTCATATTGCGCCGCTATGGCAGTTGGAAGAAGAACGAGGGAAAACCTCAAATTTGACCATGCCGGCTATATGATTTTTTGTGGAAAATTTCGATGTCTCCAAATTCACTCCAAAGTGTCTGATTCGATGGATACACGTGAGACAACATCGCCAGAGATGTACAGAAGTCTTAGGTAGGCCATATTGCGCCGCTATGGCAGTTGGAAGAAGAACGAGGGAAAACCTCAAATTTGACCATGCCGGCTATATGATTTTTTGTGGAAAATTTCGATGTCTCCAAATTCACTCCAAAGTGTCTGATTCGATGGATACACGTGAGACAACATCGCCAGAGATGTACAGAAGTCTTAGGTAGGTCATATTGCGCCGCTATGGCAGTTGGAAGAAGAACGAGGGAAAACCTCAAATTTGACCATGCCGGCTATATGATTTTTTGTGGAAAATTTCGATGTCTCCAAATTCACTCCAAAGTGTCTGATTCGATGGATACACGTGAGACAACATCGCCAGAGGTGTACAGAAGTCTTAGGTAGGTCATATTGCGCCGCTATGGCAGTTGGAAGAAGAACGAGGGAAAACCTCAAATTTGACCATGCCGGCTATATGATTTTTTGTAGAAAATTTCGATGTCTCCAAATTCACTCCAAAGTGTCTGATTCGATGGATACACGTGAGACAACATCGCCAGAGGTGTACAGAAGTCTTAGGTAGGTCATATTGCGCCGCTATGGCAGTTGGAAGAAGAACGAGGAAAAACCTCAAATTTCACCATGCCGGCTATATGATTTTTTGTAGAAAATTTCGATGTCTCCAAATTCACTCCAAAGTGTCTGATTCGATGGATACACGTGAGAAAACATCGCCAGAGGTGTACAGAAGTCTTAGGTAGGTCATATTGCGCCGCTATGGCAGTTGGAAGAAGAACGAGGAAAAACCTCAAATTTGACCATGCCGGCTATATGATTTTTTGTGGAAAATTTCTATGTCTCCAAGTTCACTCCAAAGTGTCTGATTCGATGGATACACGAGAGAAAACCTCGCCAGAGGTGTACAGAAGTCTTAGGTAGGTCATATTGCGCCGCTATGGCAGTTGGAAGAAGAACGAGGGAAAACCTCAAATTTGACCATGCCGGCTATATGATTTTTTGTGGAAAATTTCGATGTCTCCAAATTCACTCCAAAGTGTCTGATTCGATGGATACACGTGAGACAACATCGCCAGAGATGTACAGAAGTCTTAGGTAGGCCATATTGCGCCGCTATGGCAGTTGGAAGAAGAACGAGGGAAAACCTCAAATTTGACCATGCCGGCTATATGATTTTTTGTGGAAAATTTCGATGTCTCCAAATTCACTCCAAAGTGTCTGATTCGATGGATACACGTGAGACAACATCGCCAGAGATGTACAGAAGTCTTAGGTAGGTCATATTGCGCCGCTATGGCAGTTGGAAGAAGAACGAGGGAAAACCTCAAATTTGACCATGCCGGCTATATGATTTTTTGTGGAAAATTTCGATGTCTCCAAATTCACTCCAAAGTGTCTGATTCGATGGATACACGTGAGACAACATCGCCAGAGATGTACAGAAGTCTTAGGTAGGCCATATTGCGCCGCTATGGCAGTTGGAAGAAGAACGAGGGAAAACCTCAAATTTGACCATGCCGGCTATATGATTTTTTGTAGAAAATTTCGATGTCTCCAAATTCACTCCAAAGTGTCTGATTCGATGGATACACGTGAGACAACATCGCCAGAGATGTACAGAAGTCTTAGGTAGGTCATATTGCGCCGCTATGGCAGTTGGAAGAAGAACGAGGGAAAACCTCAAATTTTACCATGCCGGCTATATGATTTTTTGTGGAAAATTTCGATGTCTCCAAATTCACTCCAAAGTGTCTGATTCGATGGATACACGAGAGAAAACCTCGCCAGAGGTGTACAGAAGTCTTAGGTAGGTCATATTGCGCCGCTATGGCAGTTGGAAGAAGAACGAGGGAAAACCTCAAATTTGACCATGCCGGCTATATGATTTTTTGTGGAAAATTTCGATGTCTCCAAATTCACTCCAAAGTGTCTGATTCGATGGATACACGTGAGACAACATCGCCAGAGATGTACAGAAGTCTTAGGTAGGCCATATTGCGCCGCTATGGCAGTTGGAAGAAGAACGAGGGAAAACCTCAAATTTGACCATGCCGGCTATATGATTTTTTGTAGAAAATTTCGATGTCTCCAAATTCACTCCAAAGTGTCTGATTCGATGGATACACGTGAGACAACATCGCCAGAGATGTACAGAAGTCTTAGGTAGGTCATATTGCGCCGCTATGGCAGTTGGAAGAAGAACGAGGGAAAACCTCAAATTTGACCATGCCGGCTGTATGATTTTTTGTGGAAAATTTCGATGTCTCCAAATTCACTCCAAAGTGTCTGATTCGATGGATACACGTGAGAAAACATCGCCAGAGATGTACAGAAGTCTTAGGTAGGCCATATTGCGCCGCTATGGCAGTTGGAAGAAGAACGAGGGAAAACCTCAAATTTGACCATGCCGGCTATATGATTTTTTGTGGAAAATTTCGATGTCTCCAAATTCACTCCAAAGTGTCTGATTCGATGGATACACGTGAGACAACATCGCCAGAGATGTACAGAAGTCTTAGGTAGGCCATATTGCGCCGCTATGGCAGTTGGAAGAAGAACGAGGGAAAACCTCAAATTTGACCATGCCGGCTATATGATTTTTTGTAGAAAATTTCGATGTCTCCAAATTCACTCCAAAGTGTCTGATTCGATGGATACACGTGAGACAACATCGCCAGAGATGTACAGAAGTCTTAGGTAGGTCATATTGCGCCGCTATGGCAGTTGGAAGAAGAACGAGGGAAAACCTCAAATTTGACCATGCCGGCTATATGATTTTTTGTGGAAAATTTCGATGTCTCCAAATTCACTCCAAAGTGTCTGATTCGATGGATACACGTGAGACAACATCGTCAGAGATGTACAGAAGTCTTAGGTAGCCCATATTGCGCCGCTATGGCAGTTGGAAGAAGAACGAGGGAAAACCTCAAATTTGACCATGCCTGCTATATGATTTTGTGTAGAAAATTTCGATGTCTCCAAATTCACTCCAAAGTGTCTGATTCGATGGATACACGTGAGACAACATCGCCAGAGATGTACAGAAGTCTTAGGTAGGTCATATTGCGCCGCTATGGCAGTTGGAAGAAGAACGAGGGAAAACCTCAAATTTGACCATGCCGGCTATATGATTTTTTGTGGAAAATTTCGATGTCTCCAAATTCACTCCAAAGTGTCTGATTCGATGGATACACGTGAGACAACATCGCCAGAGATGTACAGAAGTCTTAGGTAGGCCATATTGCGCGCTATGGCAGTTGGAAGAAGAACGAGGGAAAACCTCAAATTTGACCATGCCGGCTATATGATTTTTTGTGGAAAATTTCGATGTCTCCAAATTCACTCCAAAGTGTCTGATTCGATGGATACATGTGAGACAACATCGCCAGAGATGTACAGAAGTCTTAGGTAGGTCATATTGCGCCGCTATGGCAGTTGGAAGAAGAACGAGGGAAAACCTCAAATTTTACCATGCCGGCTATATGATTTTTTGTGGAAAATTTCGATGTCTCCAAATCACTCCAAAGTGTCTGATTCGATGGATACACGTGAGACAACATCGCCAGAGATGTACAGAAGTCTTAGGTAGGCCATATTGCGCCGCTATGGCAGTTGGAAGAAGAACGAGGGAAAACCTCAAATTTGACCATGCCTGCTATATGATTTTTTGTAGAAAGATTTCGATGTCTCCAAATTCACTCCAAAGTGTCTGATTCGATGGATACACGTGAGACAACATCGCCAGAGATGTACAGAAGTCTTAGGTAGGTCATATTGCGCCGCTATGGCAGTTGGAAGAAGAACGAGGGAAAACCTCAAATTTGACCATGCCGGCTATATGATTTTTTGTGGAAAATTTCGATGTCTCCAAATTCACTCCAAAGTGTCTGATTCGATGGATACACGTGAGACAACATCGCCAGAGGTGTACAGAAGTCTTAGGTAGGTCATATTGCGCCGCTATGACAGTTGGAAGAAGAACGAGGAAAAACCTCAAATTTCACCATGCCGGCTATACCATTTTTTGTAGAAAATTTCGATGTCTCCAAATTCACTCCAAAGTGTCTGATTCGATGGATACAAGTGAGAAAACATCGCCAGAGGTGTACAGAAGTCTTAGGTAGGTCATATTGCGCCGCTATGGCAGTTGGAAGAAGAACGAGGAAAAACCTCAAATTTGACCATGCCGGCAATACGATTTTTTGTGGAAAATTTCGATGTCTCCAAATTCACTCCAAAGTGTCTGATTCGATGGATACACGTGAGACAACATCGCCAGAGATGTACAGAAGTCTTAGGTAGGTCATATTGCGCCGCTATGGCAGTTGGAAGAAGAACGAGGGAAAACCTCAAATTTGACCATGCCGGCTATATGATTTTTTGTGGAAAATTTCGATGTCTCCAAATTCACTCCAAAGTGTCTGATTCGATGGATACACGTGAGACAACATCGCCAGAGGTGTACAGAAGTCTTAGGTAGGTCATATTGCGCCGCTATGGCAGTTGGAAGAAGAACGAGGAAAAACCTCAAATTGCACCATGCCGGCTATACGATTTTTTGTGGAAAATTTCGATGTCTCCAAATTCACTCCAAAGTGTCTGATTCGATGGATACACGTGAGACAACATCGCCAGAGATGTACAGAAGTCTTAGGTAGGCCATATTGCGCCGCTATGGCAGTTGGAAGAAGAACGAGGGAAAACCTCAAATTTGACCATGCCGGCTATATGATTTTTTGTGGAAAATTTCTATGTCTCCAAATTCACTCCAAAGTGTCTGATTCGATGGATACACGTGAGACAACATCGCCAGAGATGTACAGAAGTCTTAGGTAGGCCATATTGCGCCGCTATGGCAGTTGGAAGAAGAACGAGGGAAAAAATCAAATTTGACCATGCCGGCTATATGATTTTTTGTAGAAAATTTCGATGTCTCCAAATTCACTCCAAAGTGTCTGATTCGATGGATACACGTGAGACAACATCGCCAGAGATGTACAGAAGTCTTAGGTAGGTCATATTGCGCCGCTATGGCAGTTGGAAGAAGAACGAGGGAAAACCTCAAATTTGACCATGCCGGCTATGATTTTTTGTGGAAAATTTCGATGTCTCCAAATTCACTCCAAAGTGTCTGATTCGATGGATACACGTGAGACAACATCGCCAGAGGTGTACAGAAGTCTTAGGTAGGTCATATTGCGCCGCTATGGCAGTTGGAAGAAGAACGAGGAAAAACCTCAAATTTCACCATGCCGGCTATATGATTTTTTGTAGAAAATTTCGATGTCTCCAAATTCACTCCAAAGTGTCTGATTCGATGGATACACGTGAGACAACATCGCCAGAGGTGTACAGAAGTCTTAGGTAGGTCATATTGCGCCGCTATGGCAGTTGGAAGAAGAACGAGGGAAAACCTCAAATTTGACCATGCCGGCTATATGATTTTTTGTGGAAAATTTCGATGTCTCCAAATTCACTCCAAAGTGTCTGATTCGATGGATACACGAGAGAAAACCTCGCCAGAGGTGTACAGAAGTCTTAGGTAGGTCATATTGCGCCGCTATGGCAGTTGGAAGAAGAACGAGGGAAAACCTCAAATTTGACCATGCCGGCTATATGATTTTTTGTGGAAAATTTCGATGTCTCCAAATTCACTCCAAAGTGTCTGATTCGATGTATACACGTGAGACAACATCGCCAGAGATGTACAGAAGTCTTAGGTAGGTCATATTGCGCCGCTATGGCAGTTGGAAGAAGAACGAGGGAAAACCTCAAATTTGACCATGCCGGCTATATGATTTTTTGTGGAAAATTTCGATGTCTCCAAATTCACTCCAAAGTGTCTGATTCGATGGATACACGTGAGACAACATCGCCAGAGGTGTACAGAAGTCTTAGGTAGGTCATATTGCGCCGCTATGGCAGTTGGAAGAAGAACGAGGAAAAACCTCAAATTTCACCATGCCGGCTATATGATTTTTTGTAGAAAATTTCGATGTCTCCAAATTCACTCCAAAGTGTCTGATTCGATGGATACACGTGAGACAACATCGCCAGAGGTGTACAGAAGTCTTAGGTAGGTCATATTGCGCCGCTATGGCAGTTGGAAGAAGAACGAGGGAAAACCTCAAATTTGACCATGCCGGCTATATGATTTTTTGTGGAAAATTTCGATGTCTCCAAATTCACTCCAAAGTTTCTGATTCGATGGATACACGAGAGAAAACCTCGCCAGAGGTGTACAGAAGTCTTAGGTAGGTCATATTGCGCCGCTATGGCAGTTGGAAGAAGAACGAGGGAAAACCTCAAATTTGACCATGCCGGCTATATGATTTTTTGTGGAAAATTTCGATGTCTCCAAATTCACTCCAAAGTGTCTGATTCGATGGATACACGTGAGACAACATCGCCAGAGATGTACAGAAGTCTTAGGTAGGCCATATTGCGCCGCTATGGCAGTTGGAAGAAGAACGAGGGAAAACCTCAAATTTGACCATGCCGGCTATATGATTTTTTGTGGAAAATTTCGATGTCTCCAAATTCACTCCAAAGTGTCTGATTCGATGGATACACGTGAGACAACATCGCCAGAGATGTACAGAAGTCTTAGGTAGGCCATATTGCGCCGCTATGGCAGTTGGAAGAAGAACGAGGGGAAAACCTCAAATTTGACCATGCCGGCTATATGATTTTTTGTAGAAAATTTCGATGTCTCCAAATTCACTCCAAAGTGTCTGATTCGATGGATACACGTGAGACAACATCGCCAGAGATGTACAGAAGTCTTAGGTAGGTCATATTGCGCCGCTATGGCAGTTGGAAGAAGAACGAGGGAAAACCTCAAATTTGACCATGCCGGCTATATGATTTTTTGTAGAAAATTTCGATGTCTCCAAATTCACTCCAAAGTGTCTGATTCGATGGATACACGTGAGACAACATCGCCAGAGGTGTACAGAAGTCTTAGGTAGGTCATATTGCGCCGCTATGGCAGTTGGAAGAAGAACGAGGGAAAACCTCAAATTTGACCATGCCGGCTATATGATTTTTTGTGGAAAATTTCGATGTCTCCAAATTCACTCCAAAGTTTCTGATTCGATGGATACACGAGAGAAAACCTCGCCAGAGGTGTACAGAAGTCTTAGGTAGGTCATATTGCGCCGCTATGGCAGTTGGAAGAAGAACGAGGGAAAACCTCAAATTTGACCATGCCGGCTATATGATTTTTTGTGGAAAATTTCGATGTCTCCAAATTCACTCCAAAGTGTCTGATTCGATGGATACACGTGAGACAACATCGCCAGAGATGTACAGAAGTCTTAGGTAGGCCATATTGCGCCGCTATGGCAGTTGGAAGAAGAACGAGGGAAAACCTCAAATTTGACCATGCCGGCTATATGATTTTTTGTGGAAAATTTCGATGTCTCCAAATTCACTCCAAAGTGTCTGATTCGATGGATACACGTGAGACAACATCGCCAGAGATGTACAGAAGTCTTAGGTAGGCCATATTGCGCCGCTATGGCAGTTGGAAGAAGAACGAGGGAAAACCTCAAATTTGACCATGCCGGCTATATGATTTTTTGTAGAAAATTTCGATGTCTCCAAATTCACTCCAAAGTGTCTGATTCGATGGATACACGTGAGACAACATCGCCAGAGATGTACAGAAGTCTTAGGTAGGTCATATTGCGCCGCTATGGCAGTTGGAAGAAGAACGAGGGAAAACCTCAAATTTGACCATGCCGGCTATATGATTTTTTGTAGAAAATTTCGATGTCTCCAAATTCACTCCAAAGTGTCTGATTCGATGGATACACGTGAGACAACATCGCCAGAGATGTACAGAAGTCTTAGGTAGGTCATATTGCGCCGCTATGGCAGTTGGAAGAAGAACGAGGGAAAACCTCAAATTTGACCATGCCGGCTATATGATTTTTTGTGGAAAATTTCGATGTCTCCAAATTCACTCCAAAGTGTCTGATTCGATGGATACACGTGAGACAACATCGCCAGAGATGTACAGAAGGCTTAGGTAGGTCATATTGCGCCGCTATGGCAGTTGGAAGAAGAACGAGGGAAAACCTCAAATTTGACCATGCCGGCTATATGATTTTTTGTGGAAAATTTCGATGTCTCCAAATTCACTCCAAAGTGTCTGATTCGATGGATACACGTGAGACAACATCGCCAGAGATGTACAGAAGTCTTAGGTAGGCCATATTGCGCCACTATGGCAGTTGGAAGAAGAACGAGGGAAAACCTCAAATTTGACCATGCCGACTATATGATTTTTTGTAGAAAATTTCGATGTCTCCAAATTCACTCCAAAGTGTCTGATTCGATGGATACACGTGAGACAACATCGCCAGAGATGTACAGAAGTCTTAGGTAGGTCATATTGCGCCGCTATGGCAGTTGGAAGAAGAACGAGGGAAAACCTCAAATTTGACCATGCCGGCTATATGATTTTTTGTAGAAAATTTCGATGTCTCCAAATTCACTCCAAAGTGTCTGATTCGATGGATACACGTGAGACAACATCGCCAGAGATGTACAGAAGTCTTAGGTAGGTCATATTGCGCCGCTATGGCAGTTGGAAGAAGAACGAGGGAAAACCTCAAATTTGACCATGCCGGCTATATGATTTTTTGTGGAAAATTTCTATGTCTCCAAATTCACTCCAAAGTGTCTGATTCGATGGATACACGTGAGACAACATCGCCAGAGATGTACAGAAGGCTTAGGTAGGTCATATTGCGCCGCTATGGCAGTTGGAAGAAGAACGAGGGAAAACCTCAAATTTGACCATGCCGGCTATATGATTTTTTGTGGAAAATTTCGATGTCTCCAAATTCACTCCAAAGTGTCTGATTCGATGGATACACGTGAGACAACATCGCCAGAGATGTACAGAAGTCTTAGGTAGGCCATATTGCGCCGCTATGGCAGTTGGAAGAAGAACGAGGGAAAACCTCAAATTTGACCATGCCGACTATATGATTTTTTGTAGAAAATTTCGATGTCTCCAAATTCACTCCAAAGTGTCTGATTCGATGGATACACGTGAGACAACATCGCCAGAGATGTACAGAAGTCTTAGGTAGGTCATATTGCGCCGCTATGGCAGTTGGAAGAAGAACGAGGGAAAACCTCAAATTTGACCATGCCGGCTTGTTTTGTGGAAAATTTCGATGTCTCCAAATTCACTCCAAAGTGTCTGATTCAATGGATACACGTGAGACAACGTCGCCAGAGGTGTACAGAAGTCTTAGGTAGGTCATATTGCGCCGCTATGGCAGTTGGAAGAAGAACGAGGAAAAACCTCAAATTTCACCATGCCGGCTATATGATTTTTTGTGGAAAATTTCGATGTCTCCAAATTCACTCCAAAGTGTCTGATTCGATGGATACACGTGAGACAACATCGCCAGAGATGTACAGAAGTCTTATGTAGGCCATATTGCGCCGCTATGGCAGTTGGAAGAAGAACGAGGGAAAACCTCAAATTTGACCAATGCCGGCTATATGATTTTTTGTGGAAAATTTCGATGTCTCCAAATTCACTCCAAAGTGTCTGATTCGATGGATACACGTGAGACAACATCGCCAGAGATGTACAGAAGTCTTAGGTAGGTCATATTGCGCCGCTATGGCAGTTGGAAGAAGAACGAGGGAAAACCTCAAATTTGACCAATGCCGGCTATATGATTTTTTGTGGAAAATTTCGATGTCTCCAAATTCACTCCAAAGTGTCTGATTCGATGGATACACGAGAGAAAACCTCGCCAGAGGTGTACAGAAGTCTTAGGTAGGTCATATTGCGCCGCTATGGCAGTTGGAAGAAGAACGAGGGAAAACCTCAAATTTGACCATGCCGGCTATATGATTTTTTGTGGAAAATTTCGATGTCTCCAAATTCACTCCAAAGTGTCTGATTCGATGGATACACGTGAGACAACATCGCCAGAGATGTACAGAAGTCTTAGGTAGGCCATATTGCGCCGCTATGGCAGTTGGAAGAAGAACGAGGGAAAACCTCAAATTTGACCATGCCGGCTATATGATTTTTTGTGGAAAATTTCGATGTCTCCAAATTCACTCCAAAGTGTCTGATTCGATGGATACACGTGAGACAACATCGCCAGAGGTGTACAGAAGTCTTAGGTAGGTCATATTGCGCCGCTATGGCAGTTGGAAGAAGAACGAGGGAAAACCTCAAATTTGACCATGCCGGCTATATGATTTTTTGTGGAAAATTTCGATGTCTCCAAATTCACTCCAAAGTGTCTGATTCGATGGATACACGTGAGACAACATCGCCAGAGATGTACAGAAGTCTTAGGTATCCCATATTGCGCCGCTATGGCAGTTGGAAGAAGAACGAGGGAAAACCTCAAATTTGACCATGCCGGCTATATGATTTTTTGTAGAAAATTTCGATGTCTCCAAATTCACTCCAAAGTGTCTGATTCGATGGATACACGTGAGACAACATCGCCAGAGATGTACAGAAGTCTTAGGTAGGTCATATTGCGCCCCTATGGCAGTTGGAAGAAGAACGAGGGAAAACCTCAAATTTGACCATGCCGGCTATATGATTTTTTGTAGAAAATTTCGATGTCTCCAAATTCACTCCAAAGTGTCTGATTCGATGGATACACGTGAGACAACATCGCCAGAGGTGTACAGAAGTCTTAGGTAGGTCATATTGCGCCGCTATGGCAGTTGGAAGAAGAACGAGGAAAAACCTCAAATTTCACCATGCCGCTATATGATTTTTTGTAGAAAATTTCGATGTCTCCAAATTCACTCCAAAGTGTCTGATTCGATGGATACACGTGAGAAAACATCGCCAGAGGTGTACAGAAGTCTTAGGTAGGTCATATTGCGCCGCTATGGCAGTTGGAAGAAGAACGAGGGAAAACCTCAAATTTGACCATGCCGGCTATATGATTTTTTGTGGAAATTTTCTATGTCTCCAAATTCACTCCAAAGTGTCTGATTCGATGGATACACATGAGAAAACATCGCCAGCGGTGTACAGAAGTCTTAGGTAGGTCATATTGCGCCGCTATGGCAGTTGGAAGAAGAACGAGGGAAAACCTCAAATTTGACCATGCCGGCTATATGATTTTTTGTGGAAAATTTCGATGTCTCCAAATTCACTCCAAAGTGTCTGATTCGATGGATACACGTGAGACAACATCGCCAGAGATGTACAGAAGTCTTAGGTAGGCCATATTGCGCCGCTATGGCAGTTGGAAGAAGAACGAGGGAAAACCTCAAATTTGACCATGCCGGCTATATGATTTTTTGTAGAAAATTTCGATGTCTCCAAATTCACTCCAAAGTGTCTGATTCGATGGATACACGTGAGACAACATCGCCAGAGATGTACAGAAGTCTTAGGTAGGTCATATTGCGCCGCTATGGCAGTTGGAAGAAGAACGAGGGAAAACCTCAAATTTGACCATGCCGGCTATATGATTTTTTGTGGAAAATTTCCATGTCTCCAAATTCACTCCAAAGTGTCTGATTCGATGGATACACGTGAGACAACATCGCCAGAGGTGTACAGAAGTCTTAGGTAGGTCATATTGCGCCGCTATGGCAGTTGGAAGAAGAACGAGGAAAAACCTCAAATTTCTATATGATTTTTTGTAGAAAATTTCGATGTCTCCAAATTCACTCCAAAGTGTCTGATTCGATGGATACACGTGAGACAACATCGCCAGAGGTGTACAGAAGTCTTAGGTAGGTCATATTGCGCCGCTATGGCAGTTGGAAGAAGAACGAGGGAAAACCTCAAATTTGACCATGCTATATGATTTTTTGTGGAAAATTTCGATGTCTCCAAATTCACTCCAAAGTGTCTGATTCGATGGATACACGAGAGAAAACCTCGCCAGAGGTGTACAGAAGTCTTAGGTAGGTCATATTGCGCCGCTATGGCAGTCTATATGATTTTTTGTGGAAAATTTCGATGTCTCCAAATTCACTCCAAAGTGTCTGATTCGATGGATACACGTGAGACAACATCGCCAGAGATGTACAGAAGTCTTAGGTAGGCCATATTGCGCCGCTATGGCAGTTGGAAGAAGAACGAGGGAAAACCTCAAATTTGACCATGCCGGCTATATGATTTTTTGTAGAAAATTTCGATGTCTCCAAATTCACTCCAAAGTGTCTGATTCGATGGATACACGTGAGACAACATCGCCAGAGATGTACAGAAGTCTTAGGTAGGTCATATTGCGCCGCTATGGCAGTTGGAAGAAGAACGAGGGAAAACCTCAAATTTGACCATGCCGGCTATATGATTTTTTGTGGAAAATTTCTATGTCTCCAAATTCACTCCAAAGTGTCTGATTCGATGGATACACGTGAGACAACATCGCCAGAGATGTACAGAAGTCTTAGGTAGGTCATATTGCGCCGCTATGGCAGTTGGAAGAAGAACGAGGGAAAACCTCAAATTTGACCAATGCCGGCTATATGATTTTTTGTGGAAAATTTCGATGTCTCCAAATTCACTCCAAAGTGTCTGATTCGATGGATACACGAGAGAAAACCTCGCCAGAGGTGTACAGAAGTCTTAGGTAGGTCATATTGCGCCGCTATGGCAGTTGGAAGAAGAACGAGGGAAAACCTCAAATTTGACCATGCCGGCTATATGATTTTTTGTGGAAAATTTCGATGTCTCCAAATTCACTCCAAAGTGTCTGATTCGATGGATACACGTGAGACAACATCGCCAGAGATGTACAGAAGTCTTAGGTAGGTCATATTGCGCCGCTATGGCAGTTGGAAGAAGAACGAGGGAAAACCTCAAATTTGACCAATGCCGGCTATATGATTTTTTGTGGAAAATTTCGATGTCTCCAAATTCACTCCAAAGTGTCTGATTCGATGGATACACGTGAGAAAACATCGCCAGAGGTGTACAGAAGTCTTAGGTAGGTCATATTGCGCCGCTATGGCAGTTGGAAGAAGAACGAGGGAAAACCTCAAATTTGACCATGCCGGCTATATGATTTTTTGTGGAAAATTTCGATGTCTCCAAATTCACTCCAAAGTGTCTGATTCGATGGATACACGTGAGACAACATCGCCAGAGATGTACAGAAGTCTTAGGTAGGTCATATTGCGCCGCTATGGCAGTTGGAAGAAGAACGAGGGAAAACCTCAAATTTGACCATGCCGGCTATATGATTTTTTGTGGAAAATTTCGATGTCTCCAAATTCACTCCAAAGTGTCTGATTCGATGGATACACGTGAGACAACATCGCCAGAGATGTACGTAAGTCTTAGGTAGGTCATATTGCGCCGCTATGGCAGTTGGAAGAAGAACGAGGGAAAACCTCAAATTTGACCATGCCGGCTATATGATTTTTTGTGGAAAATTTCGATGTCTCCAAATTCACTCCAAAGTGTCTGATTCGATGGATACACGTGAGACAACATCGCCAGAGATGTACGTAAGTCTTAGGTAGGTCATATTGCGCCGCTATGGCAGTTGGAAGAAGAACGAGGGAAAACCTCAAATTTGACCATGCCGGCTATATGATTTTTTGTGGAAAATTTCGATGTCTCCAAATTCACTCCAAAGTGTCTGATTCGATGGATACACGTGAGACAACATCGCCAGAGATGTACAGAAGTCTTAGGTAGGCCATATTGCGCCGCTATGGCAGTTGGAAGAAGAACGAGGGAAAACCTCAAATTTGACCATGCCGGCTATATGATTTTTTGTAGAAAATTTCGATGTCTCCAAATTCACTCCAAAGTGTCTGATTCGATGGATACACGTGAGACAACATCGCCAGAGATGTACAGAAGTCTTAGGTAGGTCATATTGCGCCGCTATGGCAGTTGGAAGAAGAACGAGGGAAAACCTCAAATTTGACCAATGCCGGCTATATGATTTTTTGTGGAAAATTTCGATGTCTCCAAATTCACTCCAAAGTGTCTGATTCGATGGATACACGAGAGAAAACCTCGCCAGAGGTGTACAGAAGTCTTAGATAGGTCATATTGCGCCGCTATGGCAGTTGGAAGAAGAACGAGGGAAAACCTCAAATTTGACCATGCCGGCTATATGATTTTTTGTGGAAAATTTCGATGTCTCCAAATTCACTCCAAAGTGTCTGATTCGATGGATACACGTGAGACAACATCGCCAGAGATGTACAGAAGTCTTAGGTAGGCCATATTGCGCCGCTATGGCAGTTGGAAGAAGAACGAGGGAAAACCTCAAATTTTACCATGCCGGCTATATGATTTTTTGTAGAAAATTTCGATGTCTCCAAATTCACTCCAAAGTGTCTGATTCGATGGATACACGTGAGACAACATCGCCAGAGATGTACAGAAGTCTTAGGTAGGTCATATTGCGCCGCTATGGCAGTTGGAAGAAGAACGAGGGAAAACCTCAAATTTGACCATGCCGGCTATATGATTTTTTGTGGAAAATTTCGATGTCTCCAAATTCACTCCAAAGTGTCTGATTCGATGGATACACGAGAGAAAACCTCGCCAGAGGTGTACAGAAGTCTTAGGTAGGTCATATTGCGCCGCTATGGCAGTTGGAAGAAGAACGAGGGAAAACCTCAAATTTGACCATGCCGGCTATATGATTTTTTGTAGAAAATTTCGATGTCTCCAAATTCACTCCAAAGTGTCTGATTCGATGGATACACGTGAGACAACATCGCCAGAGATGTACAGAAGTCTTAGGTAGGTCATATTGCGCCGCTATGGCAGTTGGAAGAAGAACGAGGGAAAACCTCAAATTTGACCAATGCCGGCTATATGATTTTTTGTGGAAAATTTCGATGTCTCCAAATTCACTCCAAAGTGTCTGATTCGATGGATACACGAGAGAAAACCTCGCCAGAGGTGTACAGAAGTCTTAGGTAGGTCATATTGCGCCGCTATGGCAGTTGGAAGAAGAACGAGGGAAAACCTCAAATTTGACCATGCCGGCTATATGATTTTTTGTGGAAAATTTCGATGTCTCCAAATTCACTCCAAAGGGTCTGATTCGATGGATGCACGTGAGACAACATCGCCAGAGATGTACAGAAGTCTTAGGTAGGTCATATTGCGCCGCTATGGCAGTTGGAAGAAGAACGAGGGAAAACCTCAAATTTGACCATGCCGGCTATATGATTTTTTGTGGAAAATTTCGATGTCTCCAAATTCACTCCAAAGTGTCTGATTCGATGGATACACGTGAGACAACATCGCCAGAGATGTACAGAAGTCTTAGGTAGGTCATATTGCGCCGCTATGGCAGTTGGAAGAAGAACGAGGGAAAACCTCAAATTTGACCATGCCGGCTATATGATTTTTTGTGGAAAATTTCGATGTCTCCAAATTCACTCCAAAGTGTCTGATTCGATGGATACACGTGAGACAACATCGCCAGAGATGTACATAAGTCTTAGGTAGGTCATATTGCGCCGCTATGGCAGTTGGAAGAAGAACGAGGGAAAACCTCAAATTTGACCATGCCGGCTATATGATTTTTTGTGGAAAATTTCGATGTCTCCAAATTCACTCCAAAGTGTCTGATTCGATGGATACACGTGAGACAACATCGCCAGAGATGTACAGAAGTCTTAGGTAGGCCATATTGCGCCGCTATGGCAGTTGGAAGAAGAACGAGGGAAAACCTCAAATTTGACCATGCCGGCTATATGATTTTTTGTAGAAAATTTCGATGTCTCCAAATTCACTCCAAAGTGTCTGATTCGATGGATACACGTGAGACAACATCGCCAGAGATGTACAGAAGTCTTAGGTAGGTCATATTGCGCCGCTATGGCAGTTGGAAGAAGAACGAGGGAAAACCTCAAATTTGACCAATGCCGGCTATATGATTTTTTGTGGAAAATTTCGATGTCTCCAAATTCACTCCAAAGTGTCTGATTCGATGGATACACGAGAGAAAACCTCGCCAGAGGTGTACAGAAGTCTTAGGTAGGTCATATTGCGCCGCTATGGCAGTTGGAAGAAGAACGAGGGAAAACCTCAAATTTGACCATGCCGGCTATATGATTTTTTGTGGAAAATTTCGATGTCTCCAAATTCACTCCAAAGTGTCTGATTCGATGGATACACGTGAGACAACATCGCCAGAGATGTACAGAAGTCTTAGGTAGGTCATATTGCGCCGCTATGGCAGTTGGAAGAAGAACGAGGGAAAACCTCAAATTTGACCATGCCGGCTATATGATTTTTTGTGGAAAATTTCGATGTCTCCAAATTCACTCCAAAGTGTCTGATTCGATGGATACACGTGAGACAACATCGCCAGAGATGTACAGAAGTCTTAGGTAGGCCATATTGCGCCGCTATGGCAGTTGGAAGAAGAACGAGGGAAAACCTCAAATTTGACCATGCCGGCTATATGATTTTTTGTAGAAAATTTCGATGTCTCCAAATTCACTCCAAAGTGTCTGATTCGATGGATACACGTGAGACAACATCGCCAGAGATGTACAGAAGTCTTAGGTAGGTCATATTGCGCCGCTATGGCAGTTGGAAGAAGAACGAGGGAAAACCTCAAATTTGACCAATGCCGGCTATATGATTTTTTGTGGAAAATTTCGATGTCTCCAAATTCACTCCAAAGTGTCTGATTCGATGGATACACGAGAGAAAACCTCGCCAGAGGTGTACAGAAGTCTTAGGTAGGTCATATTGCGCCGCTATGGCAGTTGGAAGAAGAACGAGGGAAAACCTCAAATTTGACCATGCCGGCTATATGATTTTTTGTGGAAAATTTCGATGTCTCCAAATTCACTCCAAAGTGTCTGATTCGATGGATACACGTGAGACAACATCGCCAGAGATGTACAGAAGTCTTAGGTAGGTCATATTGCGCCGCTATGGCAGTTGGAAGAAGAACGAGGGAAAACCTCAAATTTGACCATGCCGGCTATATGATTTTTTGTGGAAAATTTCTATGTCTCCAAATTCACTCCAAAGTGTCTGATTCGATGGATACACGTGAGACAACATCGCCAGAGATGTACAGAAGTCTTAGGTAGGCCATATTGCGCCGCTATAGCAGTTGGAAGAAGAACGAGGGAAAACCTCAAATTTTACCATGCCGGCTATATGATTTTTTGTAGAAAATTTCGATGTCTCCAAATTCACTCCAAAGTGTCTGATTCGATGGATACACGTGAGACAACATCGCCAGAGATGTACAGAAGTCTTAGGTAGGTCATATTGCGCCGCTATGGCAGTTGGAAGAAGAACGAGGGAAAACCTCAAATTTGACCATGCCGGCTATATGATTTTTTGTGGAAAATTTCGATGTCTCCAAATTCACTCCAAAGTGTCTGATTCGATGGATACACGTGAGACAACATCGCCAGAGATGTACAGAAGTCTTAGGTAGGTCATATTCCGCCGCTATGGCAGTTGGAAGAAGAACGAGGGAAAACCTCAAATTTGACCATGCCGGCTATATGATTTTTTGTGGAAAATTTCTATGTCTCCAAATTCACTCCAAAGTGTCTGATTCGATGGATACACGTGAGACAACATCGCCAGAGATGTACAGAAGTCTTAGGTAGGCCATATTGCGCCGCTATGGCAGTTGGAAGAAGAACGAGGGAAAACCTCAAATTTTACCATGCCGGCTATATGATTTTTTGTAGAAAATTTCGATGTCTCCAAATTCACTCCAAAGTGTCTGATTCGATGGATACACGTGAGACAACATCGCCAGAGATGTACAGAAGTCTTAGGTAGGTCATATTGCGCCGCTATGGCAGTTGGAAGAAGAACGAGGGAAAACCTCAAATTTGACCATGCCGGCTATATGATTTTTTGTGGAAAATTTCGATGTCTCCAAATTCACTCCAAAGTGTCTGATTCGATGGATACACGTGAGACAACATCGCCAGAGATGTACAGAAGTCTTAGGTAGGTCATATTGCGCCGCTATGGCAGTTGGAAGAAGAACGAGGGAAAACCTCAAATTTGACCATGCCGGCTATATGATTTTTTGTGGAAAATTTCTATGTCTCCAAATTCACTCCAAAGTGTCTGATTCGATGGATACACGTGAGACAACATCGCCAGAGATGTACAGAAGTCTTAGGTAGGTCATATTGCGCCGCTATGGCAGTTGGAAGAAGAACGAGGAAAAACCTCAAATTTCACCATGGCGGCTATATGATTTTTTGTAGAAAATTTCGATGTCTCCAAATTCACTCCAAAGTGTCTGATTCGATGGATACACGTGAGAAAACATCGCCAGAGGTGTACAGAAGTCTTAGGTAGGTCATATTGCGCCGCTATGGCAGTTGGAAGAAGAACGAGGGAAAACCTCAAATTTGACCATGCCGGCTATATGATTTTTTGTAGAAAATTTCGATGTCTCCAAATTCACTCCAAAGTGTCTGATTCGATGGATACACGTGAGACAACATCGCCAGAGATGTACAGAAGTCTTAGGTAGGCCATATTGCGCCGCTATGGCAGTTGGAAGAAGAACGAGGGAAAACCTCAAATTTGACCAATGCCGGCTATATGATTTTTTGTGGAAAATTTCGATGTCTCCAAATTCACTCCAAAGTGTCTGATTCGATGGATACACGTGAGACAACATCGCCAGAGATGTACAGAAGTCTTAGGTAGGTCATATTGCGCCGCTATGGCAGTTGGAAGAAGAACGAGGGAAAACCTCAAATTTGACCATGCCGGCTATATGATTTTTTGTGGAAAATTTCGATGTCTCCAAATTCACTCCAAAGTGTCTGATTCGATGGATACACGAGAGAAAACCTCGCCAGAGGTGTACAGAAGTCTTAGGTAGGTCATATTGCGCCGCTATGGCAGTTGGAAGAAGAACGAGGGAAAACCTCAAATTTGACCATGCCGGCTATATGATTTTTTGTGGAAAATTTCGATGTCTCCAAATTCACTCCAAAGTGTCTGATTCGATGGATACACGTGAGACAACATCGCCAGAGATGTACAGAAGTCTTAGGTAGGTCATATTGCGCCGCTATGGCAGTTGGAAGAAGAACGAGGGAAAACCTCAAATTTGACCATGCCGGCTATATGATTTTTTTGTAGAAAATTTCGATGTCTCCAAATTCACTCCAAAGTGTCTGATTCGATGGATACACGTGAGACAACATCGCCAGAGATGTACAGAAGTCTTAGGTAGGTCATATTGCGCCGCTATGGCAGTTGGAAGAAGAACGAGGGAAAACCTCAAATTTGACCATGCCGGCTATATGATTTTTTGTGGAAAATTTCGATGTCTCCAAATTCACTCCAAAGTGTCTGATTCGATGGATACACGTGAGACAACATCGCCAGAGATGTACAGAAGTCTTAGGTAGGCCATATTGCGCCGCTATGGCAGTTGGAAGAAGAACGAGGGAAAACCTCAAATTTGACCATGCCGGCTATATGATTTTTTGTAGAAAATTTCGATGTCTCCAAATTCACTCCAAAGTGTCTGATTCGATGGATACACGTGAGACAACATCGCCAGAGATGTACAGAAGTCTTAGGTAGGTCATATTGCGCCGCTATGGCAGTTGGAAGAAGAACGAGGAAAACCTCAAATTTGACCATGCCGGCTATATGATTTTTTGTGGAAAATTTCGATGTCTCCAAATTCACTCCAAAGTGTCTGATTCGATGGATACACGTGAGACAACATCGCCAGAGATGTACAGAAGTCTTAGGTAGGTCATATTGCGCCGCTATGGCAGTTGGAAGAAGAACGAGGGAAAACCTCAAATTTGACCATGCCGGCTATATGATTTTTTGTGGAAAATTTCGATGTCTCCAAATTCACTCCAAAGTGTCTGATTCGATGGATACACGTGAGACAACATCGCCAGAGATGTACAGAAGTCTTAGGTAGGTCATATTGCGCCGCTATGGCAGTTGGAAGAAGAACGAGGGAAAACCTCAAATTTGACCATGCCGGCTATATGATTTTTTGTGGAAAATTTCTATGTCTCCAAATTCACTCCAAAGTGTCTGATTCGATGGATACACGTGAGACAACATCGCCAGAGATGTACAGAAGTCTTAGGTAGGTCATATTGCGCCGCTATGGCAGTTGGAAGAAGAACGAGGGAAAACCTCAAATTTGACCATGCCGGCTATATGATATTTTGTGGAAAATTTCGATGTCTCCAAATTCACTCCAAAGTGTCTGATTCGATGGATACACGTGAGACAACATCGCCAGAGATGTACAGAAGTCTTAGGTAGGCCATATTGCGCCGCTATGGCAGTTGGAAGAAGAACGAGGGAAAACCTCAAATTTGACCATGCCGGCTATATGATTTTTTGTAGAAAATTTCGATGTCTCCAAATTCACTCCAAAGTGTCTGATTCGATGGATACACGTGAGACAACATCGCCAGAGATGTACAGAAGTCTTAGGTAGGTCATATTGCGCCGCTATGGCAGTTGGAAGAAGAACGAGGGAAAACCTCAAATTTGACCATGCCGGCTATATGATTTTTTGTGGAAAATTTCGATGTCTCCAAATTCACTCCAAAGTGTCTGATTCGATGGATACACGTGAGACAACATCGCCAGAGGTGTACAGAAGTCTTAGGTAGGTCATATTGCGCCGCTATGGCAGTTGGAAGAAGAACGAGGAAAAACCTCAAATTTCACCATGCCGGCTATATGATTTTTTGTAGAAAATTTCGATGTCTCCAAATTCACTCCAAAGTGTCTGATTCGATGGATACACGTGAGAAAACATCGCCAGAGGTGTACAGAAGTCTTAGGTAGGTCATATTGCGCCGCTATGGCAGTTGGAAGAAGAACGAGGGAAAACCTCAAATTTGACCATGCCGGCTATATGATTTTTTGTAGAAAATTTCTATGTCTCCAAATTCACTCCAAAGTGTCTGATTCGATGGATACACGTGAGACAACATCGCCAGAGATGTACAGAAGTCTTAGGTAGGTCATATTGCGCCGCTATGGCAGTTGGAAGAAGAACGAGGGAAAACCTCAAATTTGACCAATGCCGGCTATATGATTTTTTGTGGAAAATTTCGATGTCTCCAAATTCACTCCAAAGTGTCTGATTCGATGGATACACGTGAGACAACATCGCCAGAGATGTACAGAAGTCTTAGGTAGGTCATATTGCGCCGCTATGGCAGTTGGAAGAAGAACGAGGGAAAACCTCAAATTTGACCAATGCCGGCTATATGATTTTTTGTGGAAAATTTCGATGTCTCCAAATTCACTCCAAAGTGTCTGATTCGATGGATACACGAGAGACAACCTCGCCAGAGATGTACAGAAGTCTTAGGTAGGTCATATTGCGCCGCTATGGCAGTTGGAAGAAGAACGAGGGAAAACCTCAAATTTGACCATGCCGGCTATATGATTTTTTGTGGAAAATTTCGATGTCTCCAAATTCACTCCAAAGTGTCTGATTCGATGGATACACGTGAGACAACATCGCCAGAGATGTACAGAAGTCTTAGGTAGGCCATATTGCGCCGCTATGGCAGTTGGAAGAAGAACGAGGGAAAACCTCAAATTTGACCATGCCGGCTATATGATTTTTTGTGGAAAATTTCGATGTCTCCAAATTCACTCCAAAGTGTCTGATTCGATGGATACACGTGAGACAACATCGCCAGAGATGTACAGAAGTCTTAGGTAGGTCATATTGCGCCGCTATGGCAGTTGGAAGAAGAACGAGGGAAAACCTCAAATTTGACCAATGCCGGCTATATGATTTTTTGTGGAAAATTTCGATGTCTCCAAATTCACTCCAAAGTGTCTGATTCGATGGATACACGAGAGAAAACCTCGCCAGAGGTGTACAGAAGTCTTAGGTAGGTCATATTGCGCCGCTATGGCAGTTGGAAGAAGAACGAGGGAAAACCTCAAATTTGACCATGCCGGCTATATGATTTTTTGTGGAAAATTTCGATGTCTCCAAATTCACTCCAAAGTGTCTGATTCGATGGATACACGTGAGACAACATCGCCAGAGATGTACAGAAGTCTTAGGTAGGCCATATTGCGCCGCTATGGCAGTTGGAAGAAGAACGAGGGAAAACCTCGAATTTGACCATGCCGGCTATATGATTTTTTGTGGAAAATTTCGATGTCTCCAAATTCACTCCAAAGTGTCTGATTCGATGGATACACGTGAGACAACATCGCCAGAGATGTACAGAAGTCTTAGGTAGGTCATATTGCGCCGCTATGGCAGTTGGAAGAAGAACGAGGGAAAACCTCAAATTTGACCATGCCGGCTATATGATTTTTTGTGGAAAATTTCGATGTCTCCAAATTCACTCCAAAGTGTCTGATTCGATGGATACACGTGAGACAACATCGCCAGAGATGTACAGAAGTCTTAGGTAGGTCATATTGCGCCGCTATGGCAGTTGGAAGAAGAACGAGGGAAAACCTCAAATTTGACCATGCCGGCTATATGATTTTTTGTGGAAAATTTCGATGTCTCCAAATTCACTCCAAAGTGTCTGATTCGATGGATACACGAGAGAAAACCTCGCCAGAGGTGTACAGAAGTCTTAGGTAGGTCATATTGCGCCGCTATGGCAGTTGGAAGAAGAACGAGGGAAAACCTCAAATTTGACCATGCCGGCTATATGATTTTTTGTGGAAAATTTCGATGTCTCCAAATTCACTCCAAAGTGTCTGATTCGATGGATACACGTGAGACAACATCGCCAGAGATGTACAGAAGTCTTAGGTAGGCCATATTGCGCCGCTATGGCAGTTGGAAGAAGAACGAGGGAAAACCTCAAATTTGACCATGCCGGCTATATGATTTTTTGTGGAAAATTTCGATGTCTCCAAATTCACTCCAAAGTGTCTGATTCGATGGATACACGTGAGACAACATCGCCAGAGATGTACAGAAGTCTTAGGTAGGTCATATTGCGCCGCTATGGCAGTTGGAAGAAGAACGAGGGAAAACCTCAAATTTGACCATGCCTGCTATATGATTTTTTGTGGAAAATTTCGATGTCTCCAAATTCACTCCAAAGTGTCTGATTCGATGGATACACGTGAGACAACATCGCCAGAGATGTACAGAAGTCTTAGGTAGGTCATATTGCGCCGCTATGGCAGTTGGAAGAAGAACGAGGGAAAACCTCAAATTTGACCATGCCGGCTATATGATTTTTTGTGGAAAATTTCTATGTCTCCAAATTCACTCCAAAGTGTCTGATTCGATGGATACACGTGAGACAACATCGCCAGAGATGTACAGAAGTCTTAGGTAGGCCATATTGCGCCGCTATGGCAGTTGGAAGAAGAACGAGGGAAAACCTCAAATTTTACCATGCCGGCTATATGATTTTTTGTAGAAAATTTCGATGTCTCCAAATTCACTCCAAAGTGTCTGATTCTATGGATACACATGAGACAACATCGCCAGAGATGTACAGAAGTCTTAGGTAGGTCATATTGCGCCGCTATGGCAGTTGGCAGAAGAACGAGGGAAAACCTCAAATTTGACCATGCCGGCTATATGATTTTTTGTAGAAAATTTCGATGTCTCCAAATTCACTCCAAAGTGTCTGATTCGATGGATACACGTGAGACAACATCGCCAGAGATGTACAGAAGTCTTAGGTAGGTCATATTGCGCCGCTATGGCAGTTGGAAGAAGAACGAGGGAAAACCTCAAATTTGACCATGCCGGCTATATGATTTTTTGTGGAAAATTTCGATGTCTCCAAATTCACTCCAAAGTGTCTGATTCGATGGATACACGTGAGACAACATCGTCAGAGATGTACAGAAGTCTTAGGTAGGCCATATTGCGCCGCTATGGCAGTTGGAAGAAGAACGAGGGAAAACCTCAAATTTGACCATGCCTGCTATATGATTTTGTGTAGAAAATTTCGATGTCTCCAAATTCACTCCAAAGTGTCTGATTCGATGGATACACGTGAGACAACATCGCCAGAGATGTACAGAAGTCTTAGGTAGGTCATATTGCGCCGCTATGGCAGTTGGAAGAAGAACGAGGGAAAACCTCAAATTTGACCATGCCGGCTATATGATTTTTTGTGGAAAATTTCGATGTCTCCAAATTCACTCCAAAGTGTCTGATTCGATGGATACACGTGAGACAACATCGCCAGAGATGTACAGAAGTCTTAGGTAGGTCATATTGCGCCGCTATGGCAGTTGGAAGAAGAACGAGGGAAAACCTCAAATTTGACCATGCCGGCTATATGATTTTTTGTGGAAAATTTCGATGTCTCCAAATTCACTCCAAAGTGTCTGATTCGATGGATACATGTGAGACAACATCGCCAGAGATGTACAGAAGTCTTAGGTAGGTCATATTGCGCCGCTATGGCAGTTGGAAGAAGAACGAGGGAAAACCTCAAATTTTACCATGCCGGCTATATGATTTTTTGTGGAAAATTTCGATGTCTCCAAATTCACTCCAAAGTGTCTGATTCGATGGATACACGTGAGACAACATCGCCAGAGATGTACAGAAGTCTTAGGTAGGCCATATTGCGCCGCTATGGCAGTTGGAAGAAGAACGAGGGAAAACCTCAAATTTGACCATGCCTGCTATATGATTTTTTGTAGAAAATTTCGATGTCTCCAAATTCACTCCAAAGTGTCTGATTCGATGGATACACGTGAGACAACATCGCCAGAGATGTACAGAAGTCTTAGGTAGGTCATATTGCGCCGCTATGGCAGTTGGAATAAGAACGAGACAAAACCTCAAATTTGACCATGCCGGCTATATGATTTTTTGTGGAAAATTTCGACGTCTCCAAATTCACTCCAAAGTGTCTGATTCGATGGATACACGTGAGACAACATCGCCAGAGGTGTACAGAAGTCTTAGGTAGGTCATATTGCGCCGCTATGGCAGTTGGAAGAAGAACGAGGAAAAACCTCAAATTTCACCATGCCGGCTATACCATTTTTTGTAGAAAATTTCGATGTCTCCAAATTCACTCCAAAGTGTCTGATTCGATGGATACAAGTGAGACAACATCGCCAGAGATGTACAGAAGTCTTAGGTAGGCCATATTGCGCCGCTATGGCAGTTGGAAGAAGAACGAGGGAAAACCTCAAATTTGACCATGCCGGCTATATGATTTTTTGTGGAAAATTTCGATGTCTCCAAATTCACTCCAAAGTGTCTGATTCGATGGATACACGTGAGACAACATCGCCAGAGATGTACAGAAGTCTTAGGTAGGTCATATTGCGCCGCTATGGCAGTTGGAAGAAGAACGAGGGAAAACCTCAAATTTGACCATGCCGGCTATATGATTTTTTGTGGAAAATTTCGATGTCTCCAAATTCACTCCAAAGTGTCTGATTCGATGGATACACGTGAGACAACATCGCCAGAGATGTACAGAAGTCTTAGGTAGGTCATATTGCGCCGCTATGGCAGTTGGAAGAAGAACGAGGGAAAACCTCAAATTTGACCGGCTATATGATTTTTTGTGGAAAATTTCTATGTCTCCAAATTCACTCCAAAGTGTCTGATTCGATGGATACACGTGAGACAACATCGCCAGAGATGTACAGAAGTCTTAGGTAGGCCATATTGCGCCGCTATGGCAGTTGGAAGAAGAACGAGGGAAAACCTCAAATTTGACCATGCCGGCTATATGATTTTTTGTGGAAAATTTCGATGTCTCCAAATTCACTCCAAAGTGTCTGATTCGATGGATACACGTGAGACAACATCGTCAGAGATGTACAGAAGTCTTAGGTAGGCCATATTGCGCCGCTATGGCAGTTGGAAGAAGAACGAGGGAAAACCTCAAATTTGACCATGCCTGCTATATGATTTTGTGTAGAAAATTTCGATGTCTCCAAATTCACTCCAAAGTGTCTGATTCGATGGATACACGTGAGACAACATCGCCAGAGATGTACAGAAGTCTTAGGTAGGTCATATTGCGCCGCTATGGCAGTTGGAAGAAGAACGAGGGAAAACCTCAAATTTGACCATGCCGGCTATATGATTTTTTGTGGAAAATTTCGATGTCTCCAAATTCACTCCAAAGTGTCTGATTCGATGGATACACGTGAGACAACATCGCCAGAGATGTACAGAAGTCTTAGGTAGGTCATATTGCGCCGCTATGGCAGTTGGAAGAAGAACGAGGGAAAACCTCAAATTTGACCATGCCGGCTATATGATTTTTTGTGGAAAATTTCGATGTCTCCAAATTCACTCCAAAGTGTCTGATTCGATGGATACATGTGAGACAACATCGCCAGAGATGTACAGAAGTCTTAGGTAGGTCATATTGCGCCGCTATGGCAGTTGGAAGAAGAACGAGGGAAAACCTCAAATTTTACCATGCCGGCTATATGATTTTTTGTGGAAAATTTCGATGTCTCCAAATTCACTCCAAAGTGTCTGATTCGATGGATACACGTGAGACAACATCGCCAGAGATGTACAGAAGTCTTAGGTAGGCCATATTGCGCCGCTATGGCAGTTGGAAGAAGAACGAGGGAAAACCTCAAATTTGACCATGCCTGCTATATGATTTTTTGTAGAAAATTTCGATTTCTCCAAATTCACTCCAAAGTGTCTGATTCGATGGATACACGTGAGACAACATCGCCAGAGGTGTACAGAAGTCTTAGGTAGGTCATATTGCGCCGCTATGGCAGTTGGAAGAAGAACGAGGAAAAACCTCAAATTGCACCATGCCGGCTATACGATTTTTTGTGGAAAATTTCGATGTCTCCAAATTCACTCCAAAGTGTCTGATTCGATGGATACACGTGAGACAACATCGCCAGAGATGTACAGAAGTCTTAGGTAGGCCATATTGCGCCACTATGGCAGTTGGAAGAAGAACGAGGGAAAACCTCAAATTTGACCATGCCGGCTATATGATTTTTTGTGGAAAATTTCGATGTCTCCAAATTCACTCCAAAGTGTCTGATTCGATGGATACACGTGAGACAACATCGCCAGAGATGTACAGAAGTCTTAGGTAGGCCATATTGCGCCGCTATGGCAGTTGGAAGAAGAACGAGGGAAAAAATCAAATTTGACCATGCCGGCTATATGATTTTTTGTAGAAAATTTCGATGTCTCCAAATTCACTCCAAAGTGTCTGATTCGATGGATACACGTGAGACAACATCGCCAGAGATGTACAGAAGTCTTAGGTAGGTCATATTGCGCCGCTATGGCAGTTGGAAGAAGAACGAGGGAAAACCTCAAATTTGACCATGCCGGCTATGATTTTTTGTGGAAAATTTCGATGTCTCCAAATTCACTCCAAAGTGTCTGATTCGATGGATACACGTGAGACAACATCGCCAGAGGTGTACAGAAGTCTTAGGTAGGTCATATTGCGCCGCTATGGCAGTTGGAAGAAGAACGAGGAAAAACCTCAAATTTCACCATGCCGGCTATATGATTTTTTGTAGAAAATTTCGATGTCTCCAAATTCACTCCAAAGTGTCTGATTCGATGGATACACGTGAGACAACATCGCCAGAGGTGTACAGAAGTCTTAGGTAGGTCATATTGCGCCGCTATGGCAGTTGGAAGAAGAACGAGGGAAAACCTCAAATTTGACCATGCCGGCTATATGATTTTTTGTGGAAAATTTCGATGTCTCCAAATTCACTCCAAAGTGTCTGATTCGATGGATACACGTGAGACAACATCGCCAGAGATGTACAGAAGTCTTAGGTAGGTCATATTGCGCCGCTATGGCAGTTGGAAGAAGAACGAGGGAAAACCTCAAATTTGACCATGCCGGCTATATGATTTTTTGTGGAAAATTTCGATGTCTCCAAATTCACTCCAAAGTGTCTGATTCGATGGATACACGTGAGACAACATCGCCAGAGATGTACAGAAGTCTTAGGTAGGCCATATTGCGCCGCTATGGCAGTTGGAAGAAGAACGAGGGAAAACCTCAAATTTGACCATGCCGGCTATATGATTTTTTGTAGAAAATTTCGATGTCTCCAAATTCACTCCAAAGTGTCTGATTCGATGGATACACGTGAGACAACATCGCCAGAGATGTACAGAAGTCTTAGGTAGGTCATATTGCGCCGCTATTGCAGTTGGAAGAAGAACGAGGGAAAACCTCAAATTTGACCATGCCGGCTATATGATTTTTTGTGGAAAATTTCGATGTCTCCAAATTCACTCCAAAGTGTCTGATTCGATGGATACACGTGAGACAACATCGCCAGAGGTGTACAGAAGTCTTAGGTAGGTCATATTGCGCCGCTATGGCAGTTGGAAGAAGAACGAGGAAAAACCTCAAATTTCACCATGCCGGCTATACGATTTTTTGTGGAAAATTTCGATGTCTCCAAATTCACTCCAAAGTGTCTGATTCGATGGATACACGTGAGACAACATCGCCAGAGATGTACAGAAGTCTTAGGTAGGTCATATTGCGCCGCTATGGCAGTTGGAAGAAGAACGAGGGAAAACCTCAAATTTGACCATGCCGGCTATATGATTTTTTGTGGAAAATTTCGACGTCTCCAAATTCACTCCAAAGTGTCTGATTCGATGGATACACGTGAGACAACATCGCCAGAGGTGTACAGAAGTCTTAGGTAGGTCATATTGCGCCGCTATGGCAGTTGGAAGAAGAACGAGGAAAAACCTCAAATTTCACCATGCCGGCTATACCATTTTTTGTAGAAAATTTCGATGTCTCCAAATTCACTCCAAAGTGTCTGATTCGATGGATACAAGTGAGAAAACATCGCCAGAGGTGTACAGAAGTCTTAGGTAGGTCATATTGCGCCGCTATGGCAGTTGGAAGAAGAACGAGGGAAAACCTCAAATTTGACCATGCCGGCTATATGATTTTTTGTGGAAAATTTCGATGTCTCCAAATTCACTCCAAAGTGTCTGATTCGATGGATACACGTGAGACAACATCGCCAGAGGTGTACAGAAGTCTTAGGTAGGTCATATTGCGCCGCTATGGCAGTTGGAAGAAGAACGAGGAAAAACCTCAAATTGCACCATGCCGGCTATACGATTTTTTGTGGAAAATTTCGATGTCTCCAAATTCACTCCAAAGTGTCTGATTCGATGGATACACGTGAGACAACATCGCCAGAGATGTACAGAAGTCTTAGGTAGGCCATATTGCGCCACTATGGCAGTTGGAAGAAGAACGAGGGAAAACCTCAAATTTGACCATGCCGGCTATATGATTTTTTGTGGAAAATTTCGATGTCTCCAAATTCACTCCAAAGTGTCTGATTCGATGGATACACGTGAGACAACATCGCCAGAGATGTACAGAAGTCTTAGGTAGGCCATATTGCGCCGCTATGGCAGTTGGAAGAAGAACGAGGGAAAAAATCAAATTTGACCATGCCGGCTATATGATTTTTTGTAGAAAATTTCGATGTCTCCAAATTCACTCCAAAGTGTCTGATTCGATGGATACACGTGAGACAACATCGCCAGAGATGTACAGAAGTCTTAGGTAGGTCATATTGCGCCGCTATGGCAGTTGGAAGAAGAACGAGGGAAAACCTCAAATTTGACCATGCCGGCTATGATTTTTTGTGGAAAATTTCGATGTCTCCAAATTCACTCCAAAGTGTCTGATTCGATGGATACACGTGAGACAACATCGCCAGAGGTGTACAGAAGTCTTAGGTAGGTCATATTGCGCCGCTATGGCAGTTGGAAGAAGAACGAGGAAAAACCTCAAATTTCACCATGCCGGCTATATGATTTTTTGTAGAAAATTTCGATGTCTCCAAATTCACTCCAAAGTGTCTGATTCGATGGATACACGTGAGAAAACATCGCCAGAGGTGTACAGAAGTCTTAGGTAGGTCATATTGCGCCGCTATGGCAGTTGGAAGAAGAACGAGGGAAAACCTCAAATTTGACCATGCCGGCTATATGATTTTTTGTGGAAAATTTCGATGTCTCCAAATTCACTCCAAAGTGTCTGATTCGATGGATACACGTGAGACAACATCGCCAGAGATGTACAGAAGTCTTAGGTAGGTCATATTGCGCCGCTATGGCAGTTGGAAGAAGAACGAGGGAAAACCTCAAATTTGACCATGCCGGCTATATGATTTTTTGTGGAAAATTTCGATGTCTCCAAATTCACTCCAAAGTGTCTGATTCGATGGATACACGTGAGACAACATCGCCAGAGGTGTACAGAAGTCTTAGGTAGGTCATATTGCGCCGCTATGGCAGTTGGAAGAAGAACGAGGAAAAACCTCAAATTTCACCATGCCGGCTATATGATTTTTTGTAGAAAATTTCGATGTCTCCAAATTCACTCCAAAGTGTCTGATTCGATGGATACACGTGAGACAACATCGCCAGAGGTGTACAGAAGTCTTAGGTAGGTCATATTGCGCCGCTATGGCAGTTGGAAGAAGAACGAGGGAAAACCTCAAATTTGACCACGCCGGCTATATGATTTTTTGTGGAAAATTTCGATGTCTCCAAATTCACTCCAAAGTGTCTGATTCGATGGATACACGAGAGAAAACCTCGCCAGAGGTGTACAGAAGTCTTATTTAGGTCATATTGCGCTGCTATGGCAGTTGGAAGAAGAACGAGGGAAAACCTCAAATTTGACCATGCCGGCTATATGATTTTTTGTGGAAAATTTCGATGTCTCCAAATTCACTCCAAAGTGTCTGATTCGATGGATACACGTGAGACAACATCGCCAGAGATGTACAGAAGTCTTAGGTAGGCCATATTGCGCCGCTATGGCAGTTGGAAGAAGAACGAGGGAAAACCTCAAATTTGACCATGCCGGCTATATGATTTTTTGTAGAAAATTTCGATGTCTCCAAATTCACTCCAAAGTGTCTGATTCGATGGATACACGTGAGACAACATCGCCAGAGATGTACAGAAGTCTTAGGTAGGTCATATTGCGCCGCTATGGCAGTTGGAAGAAGAACGAGGGAAAACCTCAAATTTGACCATGCCGGCTATATGATTTTTTGTGGAAAATTTCGATGTCTCCAAATTCACTCCAAAGTGTCTGATTCGATGGATACACGTGAGACAACATCGCCAGAGGTGTACAGAAGTCTTAGGTAGGTCATATTGCGCCGCTATGGCAGTTGGAAGAAGAACGAGGAAAAACCTCAAATTTCACCATGCCGGCTATACGATTTTTTGTGGAAAATTTCGATGTCTCCAAATTCACTCCAAAGTGTCTGATTCGATGGATACACGTGAGACAACATCGCCAGAGATGTACAGAAGTCTTAGGTAGGCCATATTGCGCCGCTATGGCAGTTGGAAGAAGAACGAGGGAAAACCTCAAATTTGACCATGCCGGCTATATGATTTTTTGTGGAAAATTTCGATGTCTCCAAATTCACTCCAAAGTGTCTGATTCGATGGATACACGTGAGACAACATCGCCAGAGATGTACAGAAGTCTTAGGTAGGCCATATTGCGCCGCTATGGCAGTTGGAAGAAGAACGAGGAAAAACCTCAAATTTGACCATGCCGGCTATACGATTTTTTGTGGAAAATTTCTATGTCTCCAAATTCACTCCAAAGTGTCTGATTCGATGGATACACGTGAGACAACATCGCCAGAGATGTACAGAAGTCTTAGGTAGGTCATATTGCGCCGCTATGGCAGTTGGAAGAAGAACGAGGGAAAACCTCAAATTTCACCATGCCGGCTATATGATTTTTTGTAGAAAATTTCGATGTCTCCAAATTCACTCCAAAGTGTCTGATTCGATGGATACACGTGAGACAACATCGCCAGAGGTGTACAGAAGTCTTAGGTAGGTCATATTGCGCCGCTATGGCAGTTGGAAGAAGAACGAGGGAAAACCTCAAATTTGACCATGCCGGCTATATGATTTTTTGTGGAAAATTTCGATGTCTCCAAATTCACTCCAAAGTGTCTGATTCGATGGATACACGTGAGACAACATCGCCAGAGATGTACAGAAGTCTTAGGTAGGTCATATTGCGCCGCTATGGCAGTTGGAAGAAGAACGAGGGAAAACCTCAAATTTGACCATGCCGGCTATATGATTTTTTGTGGAAAATTTCGATGTCTCCAAATTCACTCCAAAGTGTCTGATTCGATGGATACACGTGAGACAACATCGCCAGAGGTGTACAGAAGTCTTAGGTAGGTCATATTGCGCCGCTATGGCAGTTGGAAGAAGAACGAGGAAAAACCTCAAATTTCACCATGCCGGCTATATGATTTTTTGTAGAAAATTTCGATGTCTCCAAATTCACTCCAAAGTGTCTGATTCGATGGATACACGTGAGACAACATCGCCAGAGGTGTACAGAAGTCTTAGGTAGGTCATATTGCGCCGCTATGGCAGTTGGAAGAAGAACGAGGGAAAACCTCAAATTTGACCATGCCGGCTATATGATTTTTTGTGGAAAATTTCGATGTCTCCAAATTCACTCCAAAGTGTCTGATTCGATGGATACACGAGAGAAAACCTCGCCAGAGGTGTACAGAAGTCTTATTTAGGTCATATTGCGCTGCTATGGCAGTTGGAAGAAGAACGAGGGAAAACCTCAAATTTGACCATGCCGGCTATATGATTTTTTGTGGAAAATTTCGATGTCTCCAAATTCACTCCAAAGTGTCTGATTCGATGGATACACGTGAGACAACATCGCCAGAGATGTACAGAAGTCTTAGGTAGGCCATATTGCGCCGCTATGGCAGTTGGAAGAAGAACGAGGGAAAACCTCAAATTTGACCATGCCGGCTATATGATTTTTTGTAGAAAATTTCGATGTCTCCAAATTCACTCCAAAGTGTCTGATTCGATGGATACACGTGAGACAACATCGCCAGAGATGTACAGAAGTCTTAGGTAGGTCATATTGCGCCGCTATGGCAGTTGGAAGAAGAACGAGGGAAAACCTCAAATTTGACCATGCCGGCTATATGATTTTTTGTGGAAAATTTCGATGTCTCCAAATTCACTCCAAAGTGTCTGATTCGATGGATACACGTGAGACAACATCGCCAGAGGTGTACAGAAGTCTTAGGTAGGTCATATTGCGCCGCTATGGCAGTTGGAAGAAGAACGAGGAAAAACCTCAAATTTCACCATGCCGGCTATACGATTTTTTGTGGAAAATTTCGATGTCTCCAAATTCACTCCAAAGTGTCTGATTCGATGGATACACGTGAGACAACATCGCCAGAGATGTACAGAAGTCTTAGGTAGGCCATATTGCGCCGCTATGGCAGTTGGAAGAAGAACGAGGGAAAACCTCAAATTTGACCATGCCGGCTATATGATTTTTTGTGGAAAATTTCGATGTCTCCAAATTCACTCCAAAGTGTCTGATTCGATGGATACACGTGAGACAACATCGCCAGAGATGTACAGAAGTCTTAGGTAGGCCATATTGCGCCGCTATGGCAGTTGGAAGAAGAACGAGGAAAAACCTCAAATTTGACCATGCCGGCTATACGATTTTTTGTGGAAAATTTCTATGTCTCCAAATTCACTCCAAAGTGTCTGATTCGATGGATACACGTGAGACAACATCGCCAGAGATGTACAGAAGTCTTAGGTAGGTCATATTGCGCCGCTATGGCAGTTGGAAGAAGAACGAGGGAAAACCTCAAATTTGACCATGCCGGCTATATGATTTTTTGTGGAAAATTTCGATGTCTCCAAATTCACTCCAAAGTGTCTGATTCGATGGATACACGTGAGACAACATCGCCAGAGGTGTACAGAAGTCTTAGGTAGGTCATATTGCGCCGCTATGGCAGTTGGAAGAAGAACGAGGAAAAACCTCAAATTGCACCATGCCGGCTATACGATTTTTTGTGGAAAATTTCGATGTCTCCAAATTCACTCCAAAGTGTCTGATTCGATGGATACACGTGAGACAACATCGCCAGAGATGTACAGAAGTCTTAGGTAGGCCATATTGCGCCGCTATGGCAGTTGGAAGAAGAACGAGGGAAAACCTCAAATTTGACCATGCCGGCTATATGATTTTTTGTGGAAAATTTCGATGTCTCCAAATTCACTCCAAAGTGTCTGATTCGATGGATACACGTGAGACAACATCGCCAGAGATGTACAGAAGTCTTAGGTAGGCCATATTGCGCCGCTATGGCAGTTGGAAGAAGAACGAGGGAAAAAATCAAATTTGACCATGCCGGCTATATGATTTTTTGTAGAAAATTTCGATGTCTCCAAATTCACTCCAAAGTGTCTGATTCGATGGATACACGTGAGACAACATCGCCAGAGGTGTACAGAAGTCTTAGGTAGGTCATATTGCGCCGCTATGGCAGTTGGAAGAAGAACGAGGAAAAACCTCAAATTTCACCATGCCGGCTATATGATTTTTTGTAGAAAATTTCGATGTCTCCAAATTCACTCCAAAGTGTCTGATTCGATGGATACACGTGAGACAACATCGCCAGAGGTGTACAGAAGTCTTAGGTAGGTCATATTGCGCCGCTATGGCAGTTGGAAGAAGAACGAGGGAAAACCTCAAATTTGACCATGCCGGCTATATGATTTTTTGTGGAAAATTTCGATGTCTCCAAATTCACTCCAAAGTGTCTGATTCGATGGATACACGAGAGAAAACCTCGCCAGAGGTGTACAGAAGTCTTAGGTAGGTCATATTGCGCCGCTATGGCAGTTGGAAGAAGAACGAGGGAAAACCTCAAATTTGACCATGCCGGCTATATGATTTTTTGTGGAAAATTTCGATGTCTCCAAATTCACTCCAAAGTGTCTGATTCGATGGATACACGTGAGACAACATCGCCAGAGATGTACAGAAGTCTTAGGTAGGCCATATTGCGCCGCTATGGCAGTTGGAAGAAGAACGAGGGAAAACCTCAAATTTGACCATGCCGGCTATATGATTTTTTGTAGAAAATTTCGATGTCTCCAAATTCACTCCAAAGTGTCTGATTCGATGGATACACGTGAGACAACATCGCCAGAGATGTACAGAAGTCTTAGGCAGGTCATATTGCGCCGCTATGGCAGTTGGAAGAAGAACGAGGGAAAACCTCAAATTTGACCATGCCGGCTATATGATTTTTTGTGGAAAATTTCGATGTCTCCAAATTCACTCCAAAGTGTCTGATTCGATGGATACACGTGAGACAACATCGCCAGAGATGTACAGAAGTCTTAGGTAGGCCATATTGCGCCGCTATGGCAGTTGGAAGAAGAACGAGGGAAAACCTCAAATTTGACCATGCCGGCTATATGATTTTTTGTAGAAAATTTCGATGTCTCCAAATTCACTCCAAAGTGTCTGATTCGATGGATACACGTGAGACAACATCGCCAGAGATGTACAGAAGTCTTAGGTAGGTCATATTGCGCCGCTATGGCAGTTGGAAGAAGAACGAGGGAAAACCTCAAATTTGACCATGCCGGCTTGTTTTGTGGAAAATTTCGATGTCTCCAAATTCACTCCAAAGTGTCTGATTCGATGGATACACGTGAGACAACGTCGCCAGAGGTGTACAGAAGTCTTAGGTAGGTCATATTGCGCCGCTATGGCAGTTGGAAGAAGAACGAGGAAAAACCTCAAATTTCACCATGCCGGCTATATGATTTTTTGTAGAAAATTTCGATGTCTCCAAATTCACTCCAAAGTGTCTGATTCGATGGATACACGTGAGAAAACATCGCCAGAGGTGTACAGAAGTCTTAGGTAGGTCATATTGCGCCACTATGGCAGTTGGAAGAAGAACGAGGGAAAACCTCAAATTTGACCATGCCGGCTATATGATTTTTTGTAGAAAATTTCGATGTCTCCAAATTCACTCCAAAGTGTCTGATTCGATGGATACACGTGAGACAACATCGCCAGAGATGTACAGAAGTCTTAGGTAGGTCATATTGCGCCGCTATGGCAGTTGGAAGAAGAACGAGGGAAAACCTCAAATTTGACCATGCCGGCTTGTTTTGTGGAAAATTTCGATGTCTCCAAATTCACTCCAAAGTGTCTGATTCGATGGATACACGTGAGACAACGTCGCCAGAGGTGTACAGAAGTCTTAGGTAGGTCATATTGCGCCGCTATGGCAGTTGGAAGAAGAACGAGGAAAAACCTCAAATTTCACCATGCCGGCTATATGATTTTTTGTAGAAAATTTCGATGTCTCCAAATTCACTCCAAAGTGTCTGATTCGATGGATACACGTGAGAAAACATCGCCAGAGGTGTACAGAAGTCTTAGGTAGGTCATATTGCGCCACTATGGCAGTTGGAAGAAGAACGAGGGAAAACCTCAAATTTGACCATGCCGGCTATATGATTTTTTGTAGAAAATTTCGATGTCTCCAAATTCACTCCAAAGTGTCTGATTCGATGGATACACGTGAGACAACATCGCCAGAGATGTACAGAAGTCTTAGGTAGGTCATATTGCGCCGCTATGGCAGTTGGAAGAAGAACGAGGGAAAACCTCAAATTTGACCAATGCCGGCTATATGATTTTTTGTGGAAAATTTCGATGTCTCCAAATTCACTCCAAAGTGTCTGATTCGATGGATACACGTGAGACAACATCGCCAGAGATGTACAGAAGTCTTATGTAGGCCATATTGCGCCGCTATGGCAGTTGGAAGAAGAACGAGGGAAAACCTCAAATTTGACCAATGCCGGCTATATGATTTTTTGTGGAAAATTTCGATGTCTCCAAATTCACTCCAAAGTGTCTGATTCGATGGATACACGTGAGACAACATCGCCAGAGATGTACAGAAGTCTTAGGTAGGCCATATTGCGCCGCTATGGCAGTTGGAAGAAGAACGAGGGAAAACCTCAAATTTGACCATGCCGGCTATATGATTTTTTGTGGAAAATTTCGATGTCTCCAAATTCACTCCAAAGTGTCTGATTCGATGGATACACGTGAGACAACATCGCCAGAGGTGTACAGAAGTCTTAGGTAGGTCATATTGCGCCGCTATGGCAGTTGGAAGAAGAACGAGGGAAAACCTCAAATTTGACCATGCCGGCTATATGATTTTTTGTGGAAAATTTCGATGTCTCCAAATTCACTCCAAAGTGTCTGATTCGATGGATACACGTGAGACAACATCGCCAGAGATGTACAGAAGTCTTAGGTAGGCCATATTGCGCCGCTATGGCAGTTGGAAGAAGAACGAGGGAAAACCTCAAATTTGACCATGCCGGCTATATGATTTTTTGTAGAAAATTTCGATGTCTCCAAATTCACTCCAAAGTGTCTGATTCGATGGATACACGTGAGACAACATCGCCAGAGATGTACAGAAGTCTTAGGTAGGTCATATTGCGCCCCTATGGCAGTTGGAAGAAGAACGAGGGAAAACCTCAAATTTGACCATGCCGGCTATATGATTTTTTGTAGAAAATTTCGATGTCTCCAAATTCACTCCAAAGTGTCTGATTCGATGGATACACGTGAGACAACATCGCCAGAGGTGTACAGAAGTCTTAGGTAGGTCATATTGCGCCGCTATGGCAGTTGGAAGAAGAACGAGGAAAAACCTCAAATTTCACCATGCCGCTATATGATTTTTTGTAGAAAATTTCGATGTCTCCAAATTCACTCCAAAGTGTCTGATTCGATGGATACACGTGAGAAAACATCGCCAGAGGTGTACAGAAGTCTTAGGTAGGTCATATTGCGCCGCTATGGCAGTTGGAAGAAGAACGAGGGAAAACCTCAAATTTGACCATGCCGGCTATATGATTTTTTGTGGAAATTTTCTATGTCTCCAAATTCACTCCAAAGTGTCTGATTCGATGGATACACATGAGAAAACATCGCCAGCGGTGTACAGAAGTCTTAGGTAGGTCATATTGCGCCGCTATGGCAGTTGGAAGAAGAACGAGGGAAAACCTCAAATTTGACCATGCCGGCTATATGATTTTTTGTGGAAAATTTCGATGTCTCCAAATTCACTCCAAAGTGTCTGATTCGATGGATACACGTGAGACAACATCGCCAGAGATGTACAGAAGTCTTAGGTAGGCCATATTGCGCCGCTATGGCAGTTGGAAGAAGAACGAGGGAAAACCTCAAATTTGACCATGCCGGCTATATGATTTTTTGTAGAAAATTTCGATGTCTCCAAATTCACTCCAAAGTGTCAGATTCGATGGATACACGTGAGACAACATCGCCAGAGATGTACAGAAGTCTTAGGTAGGTCATATTGCGCCGCTATGGCAGTTGGAAGAAGAACGAGGGAAAACCTCAAATTTGACCATGCTATATGATTTTTTGTGGAAAATTTCGATGTCTCCAAATTCACTCCAAAGTGTCTGATTCGATGGATACACGAGAGAAAACCTCGCCAGAGGTGTACAGAAGTCTTAGGTAGGTCATATTGCGCCGCTATGGCAGTCTATATGATTTTTTGTGGAAAATTTCGATGTCTCCAAATTCACTCCAAAGTGTCTGATTCGATGGATACACGTGAGACAACATCGCCAGAGATGTACAGAAGTCTTAGGTAGGCCATATTGCGCCGCTATGGCAGTTGGAAGAAGAACGAGGGAAAACCTCAAATTTGACCATGCCGGCTATATGATTTTTTGTAGAAAATTTCGATGTCTCCAAATTCACTCCAAAGTGTCTGATTCGATGGATACACGTGAGACAACATCGCCAGAGATGTACAGAAGTCTTAGGTAGGTCATATTGCGCCGCTATGGCAGTTGGAAGAAGAACGAGGGAAAACCTCAAATTTGACCATGCCGGCTATATGATTTTTTGTGGAAAATTTCGATGTCTCTAAATTCACTCCAAAGTGTCTGATTCGATGGATACACGTGAGAAAACATCGCCAGAGGTGTACAGAAGTCTTAGGTAGGTCATATTGCGCCGCTATGGCAGTTGGAAGAAGAACGAGGAAAAACCTCAAATTTCACCATGCCGGCTATACGATTTTTTGTGGAAAATTTCGATGTCTCCAAATTCACTCCAAAGTGTCTGATTCGATGGATACACGTGAGACAACATCGCCAGAGATGTACAGAAGTTTTAGGTAGGCCATATTGCGCCGCTATGGCAGTTGGAAGAAGAACGAGGGAAAACCTCAAATTTGACCATGCCGGCTATATGATTTTTTGTGGAAAATTTCGATGTCTCCAAATTCACTCCAAAGTGTCTGATTCGATGGATACACGTGAGACAACATCGCCAGAGATGTACAGAAGTCTTAGGTAGGCCATATTGCGCCGCTATGGCAGTTGGAAGAAGAACGAGGGAAAACCTCAAATTTGACCATGCCGGCTATATGATTTTTTGTAGAAAATTTCGATGTCTCCAAATTCACTCCAAAGTGTCTGATTCGATGGATACACGTGAGACAACATCGCCAGAGATGTACAGAAGTCTTAGGTAGGTCATATTGCGCCGCTATGGCAGTTGGAAGAAGAACGAGGGAAAACCTCAAATTTGACCATGCCGGCTATATGATTTTTTGTGGAAAATTTCTATGTCTCCAAATTCACTCCAAAGTGTCTGATTCGATGGATACACGTGAGACAACATCGCCAGAGATGTACAGAAGTCTTAGGTAGGTCATATTGCGCCGCTATGGCAGTTGGAAGAAGAACGAGGGAAAACCTCAAATTTGACCATGCCGGCTATATGATTTTTTGTGGAAAATTTCGATGTCTCCAAATTCACTCCAAAGTGTCTGATTCGATGGATACACGTGAGACAACATCGCCAGAGATGTACAGAAGTCTTAGGTAGGTCATATTGCACCGCTATGGCAGTTGGAAGAAGAACGAGGGAAAACCTCAAATTTGACCAATGCCGGCTATATGATTTTTTGTGGAAAATTTCGATGTCTCCAAATTCACTCCAAAGTGTCTGATTCGATGGATACACGAGAGAAAACCTCGCCAGAGGTGTACAGAAGTCTTAGGTAGGTCATATTGCGCCGCTATGGCAGTTGGAAGAAGAACGAGGGAAAACCTCAAATTTGACCATGCCGGCTATATGATTTTTTGTGGAAAATTTCGATGTCTCCAAATTCACTCCAAAGTGTCTGATTCGATGGATACACGTGAGACAACATCGCCAGAGATGTACAGAAGTCTTAGGTAGGCCATATTGCGCCGCTATGGCAGTTGGAAGAAGAACGAGGGAAAACCTCAAATTTGACCATGCCGGCTATATGATTTTTTGTGGAAAATTTCGATGTCTCCAAATTCACTCCAAAGTGTCTGATTCGATGGATACACGTGAGACAACATCGCCAGAGATGTACAGAAGTCTTAGGTAGGTCATATTGCGCCGCTATGGCAGTTGGAAGAAGAACGAGGGAAAACCTCAAATTTGACCATGCCGGCTATATGATTTTTTGTGGAAAATTTCGATGTCTCCAAATTCACTCCAAAGTGTCTGATTCGATGGATACACGTGAGACAACATCGCCAGAGATGTACAGAAGTCTTAGGTAGGTCATATTGCGCCGCTATGGCAGTTGGAAGAAGAACGAGGGAAAACCTCAAATTTGACCATGCCGGCTATATGATTTTTTGTGGAAAATTTCGATGTCTCCAAATTCACTCCAAAGTGTCTGATTCGATGGATACACGTGAGACAACATCGCCAGAGATGTACAGAAGTCTTAGGTAGGTCATATTGCGCCGCTATGGCAGTTGGAAGAAGAACGAGGAAAAACCTCAAATTGCACCATGCCGGCTATACGATTTTTTGTGGAAAATTTCGATGTCTCCAAATTCACTCCAAAGTGTCTGATTCGATGGATACACGTGAGACAACATCGCCAGAGATGTACAGAAGTCTTAGGTAGGCCATATTGCGCCGCTATGGCAGTTGGAAGAAGAACGAGGGAAAACCTCAAATTTGACCATGCCGGCTATATGATTTTTTGTGGAAAATTTCGATGTCTCCAAATTCACTCCAAAGTGTCTGATTCGATGGATACACGTGAGACAACATCGCCAGAGATGTACAGAAGTCTTAGGTAGGCCATATTGCGCCGCTATGGCAGTTGGAAGAAGAACGAGGGAAAACCTCAAATTTGACCATGCCGGCTATATGATTTTTTGTAGAAAATTTCGATGTCTCCAAATTCACTCCAAAGTGTCTGATTCGATGGATACACGTGAGACAACATCGCCAGAGATGTACAGAAGTCTTAGGTAGGTCATATTGCGCCGCTATGGCAGTTGGAAGAAGAACGAGGGAAAACCTCAAATTTGACCAATGCCGGCTATATGATTTTTTGTGGAAAATTTCGATGTCTCCAAATTCACTCCAAAGTGTCTGATTCGATGGATACACGAGAGAAAACCTCGCCAGAGGTGTACAGAAGTCTTAGGTAGGTCATATTGCGCCGCTATGGCAGTTGGAAGAAGAACGAGGGAAAACCTCAAATTTGACCATGCCGGCTATATGATTTTTTGTGGAAAATTTCGATGTCTCCAAATTCACTCCAAAGTGTCTGATTCGATGGATACACGTGAGACAACATCGCCAGAGATGTACAGAAGTCTTAGGTAGGCCATATTGCGCCGCTATGGCAGTTGGAAGAAGAACGAGGGAAAACCTCAAATTTGACCATGCCGGCTATATGATTTTTTGTGGAAAATTTCGATGTCTCCAAATTCACTCCAAAGTGTCTGATTCGATGGATACACGTGAGACAACATCGCCAGAGATGTACAGAAGTCTTAGGTAGGTCATATTGCGCCGCTATGGCAGTTGGAAGAAGAACGAGGGAAAACCTCAAATTTGACCATACCGGCTATATGATTTTTTGTGGAAAATTTCGATGTCTCCAAATTCACTCCAAAGTGTCTGATTCGATGGATACACGTGAGACAACATCGCCAGAGATGTACAGAAGTCTTAGGTAGGCCATATTGCGCCGCTATGGCAGTTGGAAGAAGAACGAGGGAAAACCTCAAATTTGACCATGCCGGCTATATGATTTTTTGTGGAAAATTTCGATGTCTCCAAATTCACTCCAAAGTGTCTGATTCGATGGATACACGTGAGACAACATCGCCAGAGATGTACAGAAGTCTTAGGTAGGCCATATTGCGCCGCTATGGCAGTTGGAAGAAGAACGAGGGAAAACCTCAAATTTGACCATGCCGGCTATATGATTTTTTGTGGAAAATTTCGATGTCTCCAAATTCACTCCAAAGTGTCTGATTCGATGGATACACGTGAGACAACATCGCCAGAGATGTACAGAAGTCTTAGGTAGGTCATATTGCGCCGCTATGGCAGTTGGAAGAAGAACGAGGGAAAACCTCAAATTTGACCATGCCGGCTATATGATTTTTTGTGGAAAATTTCGATGTCTCCAAATTCACTCCAAAGTGTCTGATTCGATGGATACACGTGAGACAACATCGCCAGAGATGTACAGAAGTCTTAGGTAGGCCATATTGCGCCGCTATGGCAGTTGGAAGAAGAACGAGGGAAAACCTCAAATTTTACCATGCCGGCTATATGATTTTTTGTGGAAAATTTTGATGTCTCCAAATTCACTCCAAAGTGTCTGATTCGATGGATACACGAGAGAAAACCTCGCCAGAGGTGTACAGAAGTCTTAGGTAGGTCATATTGCGCCGCTATGGCAGTTGGAAGAAGAACGAGGGAAAACCTCAAATTTGACCATGCCGGCTATATGATTTTTTGTAGAAAATTTCGATGTCTCCAAATTCACTCCAAAGTGTCTGATTCGATGGATACACGTGAGACAACATCGCCAGAGATGTACAGAAGTCTTAGGTAGGTCATATTGCGCCGCTATGGCAGTTGGAAGAGGAACGAGGGAAAACCTCAAATTTGACCATGCCGGCTATATGATTTTTTGTAGAAAATTTCGATGTCTCCAAATTCACTCCAAAGTGTCTGATTCGATGGATACACGTGAGACAACATCGCCAGAGATGTACAGAAGTCTTAGGTAGGTCATATTGCGCCGCTATGGCAGTTGGAAGAAGAACGAGGGAAAACCTCAAATTTGACCATGCCGGCTATATGATTTTTTGTGGAAAATTTCTATGTCTCCAAATTCACTCCAAAGTGTCTGATTCGATGGATACACGTGAGACAACATCGCCAGAGATGTACAGAAGTCTTAGGTAGGTCATATTGCGCCGCTATGGCAGTTGGAAGAAGAACGAGGGAAAACCTCAAATTTGACCATGCCGGCTATATGATTTTTTGTGGAAAATTTCGATGTCTCCAAATTCACTCCAAAGTGTCTGATTCGATGGATACACGTGAGACAACATCGCCAGAGATGTACAGAAGTCTTAGGTAGGTCATATTGCGCCGCTATGGCAGTTGGAAGAAGAACGAGGGAAAACCTCAAATTTGACCATGCCGGCTATATGATTTTTTGTGGAAAATTTCGATGTCTCCAAATTCACTCCAAAGTGTCTGATTCGATGGATACACGTGAGACAACATCGCCAGAGGTGTACAGAAGTCTTAGGTAGGTCATATTGCGCCGCTATGGCAGTTGGAAGAAGAACGAGGGAAAACCTCAAATTTGACCATGCCGGCTATATGATTTTTTGTAGAAAATTTCGATGTCTCCAAATTCACTCCAAAGTGTCTGATTCGATGGATACACGTGAGACAACATCGCCAGAGATGTACAGAAGTCTTAGGTAGGTCATATTGCGCCGCTATGGCAGTTGGAAGAAGAACGAGGGAAAACCTCAAATTTGACCAATGCCGGCTATATGATTTTTTGTGGAAAATTTCGATGTCTCCAAATTCACTCCAAAGTGTCTGATTCGATGGATACACGAGAGAAAACCTCGCCAGAGGTGTACAGAAGTCTTAGGTAGGTCATATTGCGCCGCTATGGCAGTTGGAAGAAGAACGAGGGAAAACCTCAAATTTGACCATGCCGGCTATATGATTTTTTGTGGAAAATTTCGATGTCTCCAAATTCACTCCAAAGTGTCTGATTCGATGGATACACGTGAGACAACATCGCCAGAGATGTACAGAAGTCTTAGGTAGGCCATATTGCGCCGCTATGGCAGTTGGAAGAAGAACGAGGGAAAACCTCAAATTTGACCATGCCGGCTATATGATTTTTTGTGGAAAATTTCGATGTCTCCAAATTCACTCCAAAGTGTCTGATTCGATGGATACACGTGAGACAACATCGCCAGAGATGTACAGAAGTCTTAGGTAGGTCATATTGCGCCGCTATGGCAGTTGGAAGAAGAACGAGGGAAAACCTCAAATTTGACCATGCCGGCTATATGATTTTTTGTGGAAAATTTCGATGTCTCCAAATTCACTCCAAAGTGTCTGATTCGATGGATACACGTGAGACAACATCGCCAGAGATGTACATAAGTCTTAGGTAGGTCATATTGCGCCGCTATGGCAGTTGGAAGAAGAACGAGGGAAAACCTCAAATTTGACCATGCCGGCTATATGATTTTTTGTGGAAAATTTCGATGTCTCCAAATTCACTCCAAAGTGTCTGATTCGATGGATACACGTGAGACAACATCGCCAGAGATGTACAGAAGTCTTAGGTAGGCCATATTGCGCCGCTATGGCAGTTGGAAGAAGAACGAGGGAAAACCTCAAATTTGACCATGCCGGCTATATGATTTTTTGTAGAAAATTTCGATGTCTCCAAATTCACTCCAAAGTGTCTGATTCGATGGATACACGTGAGACAACATCGCCAGAGATGTACAGAAGTCTTAGGTAGGTCATATTGCGCCGCTATGGCAGTTGGAAGAAGAACGAGGGAAAACCTCAAATTTGACCAATGCCGGCTATATGATTTTTTGTGGAAAATTTCGATGTCTCCAAATTCACTCCAAAGTGTCTGATTCGATGGATACACGAGAGAAAACCTCGCCAGAGGTGTACAGAAGTCTTAGGTAGGTCATATTGCGCCGCTATGGCAGTTGGAAGAAGAACGAGGGAAAACCTCAAATTTGACCATGCCGGCTATATGATTTTTTGTGGAAAATTTCGATGTCTCCAAATTCACTCCAAAGTGTCTGATTCGATGGATACACGTGAGACAACATCGCCAGAGATGTACAGAAGTCTTAGGTAGGCCATATTGCGCCGCTATGGCAGTTGGAAGAAGAACGAGGGAAAACCTCAAATTTTACCATGCCGGCTATATGATTTTTTGTAGAAAATTTCGATGTCTCCAAATTCACTCCAAAGTGTCTGATTCGATGGATACACGTGAGACAACATCGCCAGAGATGTACAGAAGTCTTAGGTAGGTCATATTGCGCCGCTATGGCAGTTGGAAGAAGAACGAGGGAAAACCTCAAATTTGACCATGCCGGCTATATGATTTTTTGTGGAAAATTTCGATGTCTCCAAATTCACTCCAAAGTGTCTGATTCGATGGATACACGTGAGAAAACCTCGCCAGAGGTGTACAGAAGTCTTAGGTAGGTCATATTGCGCCGCTATGGCAGTTGGAAGAAGAACGAGGGAAAACCTCAAATTTGACCATGCCGGCTATATGATTTTTTGTGGAAAATTTCGATGTCTCCAAATTCACTCCAAAGTGTCTGATTCGATGGATACACGTGAGACAACATCGCCAGAGATGTACAGAAGTCTTAGGTAGGTCATATTGCGCCGCTATGGCAGTTGGAAGAAGAACGAGGGAAAACCTCAAATTTGACCATGCCGGCTATATGATTTTTTGTGGAAAATTTCGATGTCTCCAAATTCACTCCAAAGTGTCTGATTCGATGGATACACGTGAGACAACATCGCCAGAGATGTACAGAAGTCTTAGGTAGGTCATATTGCGCCGCTATGGCAGTTGGAAGAAGAACGAGGGAAAACCTCAAATTTGACCATGCCGGCTATATGATTTTTTGTGGAAAATTTCTATGTCTCCAAATTCACTCCAAAGTGTCTGATTCGATGGATACACGTGAGACAACATCGCCAGAGATGTACAGAAGTCTTAGGTAGGCCATATTGCGCCGCTATGGCAGTTGGAAGAAGAACGAGGGAAAACCTCAAATTTGACCATGCCGGCTATATGATTTTTTGTAGAAAATTTCGATGTCTCCAAATTCACTCCAAAGTGTCTGATTCGATGGATACACGTGAGACAACATCGCCAGAGATGTACAGAAGTCTTAGGTAGGTCATATTGCGCCGCTATGGCAGTTGGAAGAAGAACGAGGAAAAACCTCAAATTTGACCATGCCGGCTATATGATTTTTTGTGGAAAATTTCGATGTCTCCAAATTCACTCCAAAGTGTCTGATTCGATGGATACACGTGAGACAACATCGCCAGAGGTGTACAGAAGTCTTAGGTAGGTCATATTGCGCCGCTATGGCAGTTGGAAGAAGAACGAGGAAAAACCTCAAATTTCACCATGCCGGCTATATGATTTTTTGTAGAAAATTTCGATGTCTCCAAATTCACTCCAAAGTGTCTGATTCGATGGATACACGTGAGAAAACATCGCCAGAGGTGTACAGAAGTCTTAGGTAGGTCATATTGCGCCGCTATGGCAGTTGGAAGAAGAACGAGGGAAAACCTCAAATTTGACCATGCCGGCTATATGATTTTTTGTAGAAAATTTCGATGTCTCCAAATTCACTCCAAAGTGTCTGATTCGATGGATACACGTGAGACAACATCGCCAGAGATGTACAGAAGTCTTAGGTAGGTCATATTGCGCCGCTATGGCAGTTGGAAGAAGAACGAGGGAAAACCTCAAATTTGACCAATACCGGCTATATGATTTTTTGTGGAAAATTTCGATGTCTCCAAATTCACTCCAAAGTGTCTGATTCGATGGATACACGTGAGACAACATCGCCAGAGATGTACAGAAGTCTTAGGTAGGTCATATTGCGCCGCTATGGCAGTTGGAAGAAGAACGAGGGAAAACCTCAAATTTGACCAATGCCGGCTATATGATTTTTTGTGGAAAATTTCGATGTCTCCAAATTCACTCCAAAGTGTCTGATTCGATGGATACACGAGAGAAAACCTCGCCAGAGGTGTACAGAAGTCTTAGGTAGGTCATATTGCGCCGCTATGGCAGTTGGAAGAAGAACGAGGGAAAACCTCAAATTTGACCATGCCGGCTATATTATTTTTTGTGGAAAATTTCGATGTCTCCAAATTCACTCCAAAGTGTCTGATTCGATGGATACACGTGAGACAACATCGCCAGAGATGTACAGAAGTCTTAGGTAGGCCATATTGCGCCGCTATGGCAGTTGGAAGAAGAACGAGGGAAAACCTCAAATTTTACCATGCCGGCTATATGATTTTTTGTAGAAAATTTCGATGTCTCCAAATTCACTCCAAAGTGTCTGATTCGATGGATACACGTGAGACAACATCGCCAGAGATGTACAGAAGTCTTAGGTAGGCCATATTGCGCCGCTATGGCAGTTGGAAGAAGAACGAGGGAAAACCTCAAATTTGACCATGCCGGCTATATGATTTTTTGTGGAAAATTTCGATGTCTCCAAATTCACTCCAAAGTGTCTGATTCGATGGATACACGTGAGACAACATCGCCAGAGATGTACAGAAGTCTTAGGTAGGCCATATTGCGCCGCTATGGCAGTTGGAAGAAGAACGAGGGAAAACCTCAAATTTGACCATGCCGGCTATATGATTTTTTGTGGAAAATTTCGATGTCTCCAAATTCACTCTAAAGTGTCTGATTCGATGGATACACGTGAGACAACATCGCCAGAGATGTACAGAAGTCTTAGGTAGGCCATATTGCGCCGCTATGGCAGTTGGAAGAAGAACGAGGGAAAACCTCAAATTTTACCATGCCGGCTATATGATTTTTTGTAGAAAATTTCGATGTCTCCAAATTCACTCCAAAGTGTCTGATTCGATGGATACACGTGAGACAACATCGCCAGAGATGTACAGAAGTCTTAGGTAGGTCATATTGCGCCGCTATGGCAGTTGGAAGAAGAACGAGGGAAAACCTCAAATTTGACCATGCCGGCTATATGATTTTTTGTGGAAAATTTCGATGTCTCCAAATTCACTCCAAAGTGTCTGATTCGATGGATACACGTGAGACAACATCGCCAGAGATGTACAGAAGTCTTAGGTAGGTCATATTGCGCCGCTATGGCAGTTGGAAGAAGAACGAGGGAAAACCTCAAATTTGACCATGCCGGCTATATGATTTTTTGTGGAAAATTTCGATGTCTCTAAATTCACTCCAAAGTGTCTGATTCGATGGATACACGTGAGAAAACATCGCCAGAGGTGTACAGAAGTCTTAGGTAGGTCATATTGCGCCGCTATGGCAGTTGGAAGAAGAACGAGGAAAAACCTCAAATTTCACCATGCCGGCTATACGATTTTTTGTGGAAAATTTCGATGTCTCCAAATTCAGTCCAAAGTGTCTGATTCGATGGATACACGTGAGACAACATCGCCAGAGATGTACAGAAGTCTTAGGTAGGCCATATTGCGCCGCTATGGCAGTTGGAAGAAGAACGAGGGAAAACCTCAAATTTGACCATGCCGGCTATATGATTTTTTGTGGAAAATTTCGATGTCTCCAAATTCACTCCAAAGTGTCTGATTCGATGGATACACGTGAGACAACATCGCCAGAGATGTACAGAAGTCTTAGGTAGGCCATATTGCGCCGCTATGGCAGTTGGAAGAAGAACGAGGGAAAACCTCAAATTTGACCATGCCGGCTATATGATTTTTTGTAGAAAATTTCGATGTCTCCAAATTCACTCCAAAGTGTCTGATTCGATGGATACACGTGAGACAACATCGCCAGAGATGTACAGAAGTCTTAGGTAGGTCATATTGCGCCGCTATGGCAGTTGGAAGAAGAACGAGGGAAAACCTCAAATTTGACCATGCCGGCTATATGATTTTTTGTGGAAAATTTCGATGTCTCCAAATTCACTCCAAAGTGTCTGATTCGATGGATACATGTGAGACAACATCGCCAGAGGTGTACAGAAGTCTTAGGTAGGTCATATTGCGCCGCTATGGCAGTTGGAAGAAGAACGAGGGAAAACCTCAAATTTGACCAATGCCGGCTATATGATTTTTTGTGGAAAATTTCGATGTCTCCAAATTCACTCTAAAGTGTCTGATTCGATGGATACACGTGAGGCAACATCGCCAGAGATGTACAGAAGTCTTAGGTAGGTCATATTGCGCCGCTATGGCAGTTGGAAGAAGAACGAGGGAAAACCTCAAATTTGACCAATGCCGGCTATATGATTTTTTGTGGAAAATTTCGATGTCTCCAAATTCACTCCAAAGTGTCTGATTCGATGGATACACGAGAGAAAACCTCGCCAGAGGTGTACAGAAGTCTTAGGTAGGTCATATTGCGCCGCTATGGCAGTTGGAAGAAGAACGAGGGAAAACCTCAAATTTGACCATGCCGGCTATATGATTTTTTGTGGAAAATTTCGATGTCTCCAAATTCACTCCAAAGTGTCTGATTCGATGGATACACGTGAGACAACATCGCCAGAGATGTACAGAAGTCTTAGGTAGGCCATATTGCGCCGCTATGGCAGTTGGAAGAAGAACGAGGGAAAACCTCAAATTTGACCATGCCGGCTATATGATTTTTTGTGGAAAATTTCGATGTCTCCAAATTCACTCCAAAGTGTCTGATTCGATGGATACACGTGAGACAACATCGCCAGAGATGTACAGAAGTCTTAGGTAGGTCATATTGCGCCGCTATGGCAGTTGGAAGAAGAACGAGGGAAAACCTCAAATTTGACCATGCCGGCTATATGATTTTTTGTGGAAAATTTCGATGTCTCCAAATTCACTCCAAAGTGTCTGATTCGATGGATACACGTGAGACAACATCGCCAGAGATGTACAGAAGTCTTAGGTAGGCCATATTGCGCCGCTATGGCAGTTGGAAGAAGAACGAGGGAAAACCTCAAATTTGACCAATGCCGGCTATATGATTTTTTGTAGAAAATTTCGAGGTCTCCAAATTCACTCCAAAGTGTCTGATTCGATGGATACACGTGAGACAACATCGCCAGAGATGTACAGAAGTCTTAGGTAGGCCATATTGCGCCGCTATGGCAGTTGGAAGAAGAACGAGGGAAAACCTCAAATTTGACCATGCCGGCTATATGATTTTTTGTGGAAAATTTCGATGTCTCCAAATTCACTCCAAAGTGTCTGATTCGATGGATACACGTGAGACAACATCGCCAGAGATGTACAGAAGTCTTAGGTAGGTCATATTGCGCCGCTATGGCAGTTGGAAGAAGAACGAGGGAAAACCTCAAATTTGACCATGCCGGCTATATGATTTTTTGTGGAAAATTTCGATGTCTCCAAATTCACTCCAAAGTGTCTGATTCGATGGATACACGTGAGACAACATCGCCAGAGATGTACAGAAGTCTTAGGTAGGCCATATTGCGCCGCTATGGCAGTTGGAAGAAGAACGAGGGAAAACCTCAAATTTGACCATGCCGGCTATATGATTTTTTGTGGAAAATTTCGATGTCTCCAAATTCACTCCAAAGTGTCTGATTCGATGGATACACGTGAGACAACATCGCCAGAGATGTACAGAAGTCTTAGGTAGGTCATATTGCGCCGCTATGGCAGTTGGAAGAAGAACGAGGGAAAACCTCAAATTTGACCATGCCGGCTATATGATTTTTTGTGGAAAATTTCGATGTCTCCAAATTCACTCCAAAGTGTCTGATTCGATGGATACACGTGAGACAACATCGCCAGAGATGTACAGAAGTCTTAGGTAGGTCATATTGCGCCGCTATGGCAGTTGGAAGAAGAACGAGGGAAAACCTCAAATTTGACCATGCCGGCTATATGATATTTTGTGGAAAATTTCGATGTCTCCAAATTCACTCCAAAGTGTCTGATTCGATGGATACACGTGAGACAACATCGCCAGAGATGTACAGAAGTCTTAGGTAGGCCATATTGCGCCGCTATGGCAGTTGGAAGAAGAACGAGGGAAAACCTCAAATTTGACCATGCCGGCTATATGATTTTTTGTAGAAAATTTCGATGTCTCCAAATTCACTCCAAAGTGTCTGATTCGATGGATACACGTGAGACAACATCGCCAGAGATGTACAGAAGTCTTAGGTAGGTCATATTGCGCCGCTATGGCAGTTGGAAGAAGAACGAGGGAAAACCTCAAATTTGACCATGCCGGCTATATGATTTTTTGTGGAAAATTTCGATGTCTCCAAATTCACTCCAAAGTGTCTGATTCGATGGATACACGTGAGACAACATCGCCAGAGATGTACAGAAGTCTTAGGTAGGTCATATTGCGCCGCTATGGCAGTTGGAAGAAGAACGAGGGAAAACCTCAAATTTGACCATGCCGGCTATATGATATTTTGTGGAAAATTTCGATGTCTCCAAATTCACTCCAAAGTGTCTGATTCGATGGATACACGTGAGACAACATCGCCAGAGATGTACAGAAGTCTTAGGTAGGCCATATTGCGCCGCTATGGCAGTTGGAAGAAGAACGAGGGAAAACCTCAAATTTGACCATGCCGGCTATATGATTTTTTGTAGAAAACTTCGATGTCTCCAAATTCACTCCAAAGTGTCTGATTCGATGGATACACGTGAGACAACATCGCCAGAGATGTACAGAAGTCTTAGGTAGGTCATATTGCGCCGCTATGGCAGTTGGAAGAAGAACGAGGGAAAACCTCAAATTTGACCATGCCGGCTATATGATTTTTTGTGGAAAATTTCGATGTCTCCAAATTCACTCCAAAGTGTCTGATTCGATGGATACACGTGAGACAACATCGCCAGAGGTGTACAGAAGTCTTAGGTAGGTCATATTGCGCCGCTATGGCAGTTGGAAGAAGAACGAGGAAAAACCTCAAATTTCACCATGCCGGCTATATGATTTTTTGTAGAAAATTTCGATGTCTCCAAATTCACTCCAAAGTGTCTGATTCGATGGATACACGTGAGAAAACATCGCCAGAGGTGTACAGAAGTCTTAGGTAGGTCATATTGCGCCGCTATGGCAGTTGGAAGAAGAACGAGGGAAAACCTCAAATTTGACCATGCCGGCTATATGATTTTTTGTAGAAAATTTCGATGTCTCCAAATTCACTCCAAAGTGTCTGATTCGATGGATACACGTGAGACAACATCGCCAGAGATGTACAGAAGTCTTAGGTAGGTCATATTGCGCCGCTATGGCAGTTGGAAGAAGAACGAGGGAAAACCTCAAATTTGACCAATGCCGGCTATATGATTTTTTGTGGAAAATTTCGATGTCTCCAAATTCACTCCAAAGTGTCTGATTCGATGGATACACGTGAGACAACATCGCCAGAGATGTACAGAAGTCTTAGGTAGGTCATATTGCGCCGCTATGGCAGTTGGAAGAAGAACGAGGGAAAACCTCAAATTTGACCAATGCCGGCTATATGATTTTTTGTGGAAAATTTCGATGTCTCCAAATTCACTCCAAAGTGTCTGATTCGATGGATACACGAGAGAAAACCTCGCCAGAGGTGTACAGAAGTCTTAGGTAGGTCATATTGCGCCGCTATGGCAGTTGGAAGAAGAACGAGGGAAAACCTCAAATTTGACCATGCCGGCTATATGATTTTTTGTGGAAAATTTCGATGTCTCCAAATTCACTCCAAAGTGTCTGATTCGATGGATACACGTGAGACAACATCGCCAGAGATGTACAGAAGTCTTAGGTAGGTCATATTGCGCCGCTATGGCAGTTGGAAGAAGAACGAGGGAAAACCTCAAATTTGACCATGCCGGCTATATGATTTTTTGTGGAAAATTTCGATGTCTCCAAATTCACTCCAAAGTGTCTGATTCGATGGATACACGTGAGACAACATCGCCAGAGATGTACAGAAGTCTTAGGTAGGTCATATTGCGCCGCTATGGCAGTTGGAAGAAGAACGAGGGAAAACCTCAAATTTGACCATGCCGGCTATATGATTTTTTGTGGAAAATTTCGATGTCTCCAAATTCACTCCAAAGTGTCTGATTCGATGGATACACGTGAGACAACATCGCCAGAGATGTACAGAAGTCTTAGGTAGGTCATATTGCGCCGCTATGGCAGTTGGAAGAAGAACGAGGGAAAACCTCAAATTTGACCATGCCGGCTATATGATTTTTTGTAGAAAATTTCGATGTCTCCAAATTCACTCCAAAGTGTCTGATTCGATGGATACACGTGAGACAACATCGCCAGAGATGTACAGAAGTCTTAGGTAGGTCATATTGCGCCGCTATGGCAGTTGGAAGAAGAACGAGGGAAAACCTCAAATTTGACCAATGCCGGCTATATGATTTTTTGTGGAAAATTTCGATGTCTCCAAATTCACTCCAAAGTGTCTGATTCGATGGATACACGAGAGAAAACCTCGCCAGAGGTGTACAGAAGTCTTAGGTAGGTCATATTGCGCCGCTATGGCAGTTGGAAGAAGAACGAGGGAAAACCTCAAATTTGACCATGCCGGCTATATGATTTTTTGTGGAAAATTTCGATGTCTCCAAATTCACTCCAAAGTGTCTGATTCGATGGATACACGTGAGACAACATCGCCAGAGATATACAGAAGTCTTAGGTAGGCCATATTGCGCCGCTATGGCAGTTGGAAGAAGAACGAGGGAAAACCTCAAATTTGACCATGCCGGCTATATGATTTTTTGTGGAAAATTTCGATGTCTCCAAATTCACTCCAAAGTGTCTGATTCGATGGATACACGTGAGACAACATCGCCAGAGATGTACAGAAGTCTTAGGTAGGCCATATTGCGCCGCTATGGCAGTTGGAAGAAGAACGAGGGAAAACCTCAAATTTGACCATGCCGGCTATATGATTTTTTGTAGAAAATTTCGATGTCTCCAAATTTACTCCAAAGTGTCTGATTCGATGGATACACGTGAGACAACATCGCCAGAGATGTACAGAAGTCTTAGGTAGGCCATATTGCGCCGCTATGGCAGTTGGAAGAAGAACGAGGGAAAACCTCAAATTTGACCATGCCGGCTATATGATTTTTTGTGGAAAATTTCGATGTCTCCAAATTCACTCCAAAGTGTCTGATTCGATGGATACACGTGAGACAACATCGCCAGAGATGTACAGAAGTCTTAGGTAGGCCATATTGCGCCGCTATGGCAGTTGGAAGAAGAACGAGGGAAAACCTCAAATTTGACCATGCCGGCTATATGATTTTTTGTAGAAAATTTCGATGTCTCCAAATTCACTCCAAAGTGTCTGATTCGATGGATACACGTGAGACAACATCGCCAGAGATGTACAGAAGTCTTAGGTAGGTCATATTGCGCCGCTATGGCAGTTGGAAGAAGAACGAGGGAAAACCTCAAATTTGACCAATGCCGGCTATATGATTTTTTGTGGAAAATTTCGATGTCTCCAAATTCACTCCAAAGTGTCTGATTCGATGGATACACGTGAGACAACATCGCCAGAGATGTACAGAAGTCTTAGGTAGGCCATATTGCGCCGCTATGGCAGTTGGAAGAAGAACGAGGGAAAACCTCAAATTTGACCATGCCGGCTATATGATTTTTTGTAGAAAATTTCGATGTCTCCAAATTTACTCCAAAGTGTCTGATTCGATGGATACACGTGAGACAACATCGCCAGAGATGTACAGAAGTCTTAGGTAGGCCATATTGCGCCGCTATGGCAGTTGGAAGAAGAACGAGGGAAAACCTCAAATTTGACCATGCCGGCTATATGATTTTTTGTGGAAAATTTCGATGTCTCCAAATTCACTCCAAAGTGTCTGATTCGATGGATACACGTGAGACAACATCGCCAGAGATGTACAGAAGTCTTAGGTAGGTCATATTGCGCCGCTATGGCAGTTGGAAGAAGAACGAGGGAAAACCTCAAATTTGACCATGCCGGCTATATGATTTTTTGTGGAAAATTTCGATGTCTCCAAATTCACTCCAAAGTGTCTGATTCGATGGATACACGTGAGACAACATCGCCAGAGATGTACAGAAGTCTTAGGTAGGCCATATTGCGCCGCTATGGCAGTTGGAAGAAGAACGAGGGAAAACCTCAAATTTGACCATGCCGGCTATATGATTTTTTGTAGAAAATTTCGATGTCTCCAAATTCACTCCAAAGTGTCTGATTCGATGGATACACGTGAGACAACATCACCAGAGATGTACAGAAGTCTTAGGTAGGCCATATTGCGCCGCTATGGCAGTTGGAAGAAGAACGAGGGAAAACCTCAAATTTGACCATGCCGGCTATATGATTTTTTGTGGAAAATTTCGATGTCTCCAAATTCACTCCAAAGTGTCTGATTCGATGGATACACGTGAGACAACATCGCCAGAGATGTACAGAAGTCTTAGGTAGGCCATATTGCGCCGCTATGGCAGTTGGAAGAAGAACGAGGGAAAACCTCAAATTTGACCATGCCGGCTATATGATTTTTTGTAGAAAATTTCGATGTCTCCAAATTCACTCCAAAGTGTCTGATTCGATGGATACACGTGAGACAACATCGCCAGAGATGTACAGAAGTCTTAGGTAGGTCATATTGCGCCGCTATGGCAGTTGGAAGAAGAACGAGGGAAAACCTCAAATTTGACCATGCCTGCTATATGATTTTTTGTGGAAAATTTCGATGTCTCCAAATTCACTCCAAAGTGTCTGATTCGATGGATACACGTGAGACAACATCGCCAGAGATGTACAGAAGTCTTAGGTAGGTCATATTGCGCCGCTATGGCAGTTGGAAGAAGAACGAGGGAAAACCTCAAATTTGACCATGCCGGCTATATGATTTTTTGTGGAAAATTTCGATGTCTCCAAATTCACTCCAAAGTGTCTGATTCGATGGATACACGTGAGACAACATCGCCAGAGATGTACAGAAGTCTTAGGTAGGCCATATTGCGCCGCTATGGCAGTTGGAAGAAGAACGAGGGAAAACCTCAAATTTGACCATGCCGGCTATATGATTTTTTGTGGAAAATTTCGATGTCTCCAAATTCACTCCAAAGTGTCTGATTCGATGGATACACGAGAGAAAACCTCGCCAGAGGTGTACAGAAGTCTTAGGTAGGTCATATTGCGCCGCTATGGCAGTTGGAAGAAGAACGAGGGAAAACCTCAAATTTGACCATGCCGGCTATATGATTTTTTGTGGAAAATTTCGATGTCTCCAAATTCACTCCAAAGTGTCTGATTCGATGGATACACGTGAGACAACATCGCCAGAGATGTACAGAAGTCTTAGGTAGGTCATATTGCGCCGCTATGGCCAGTTGGAAGAAGAACGAGGGAAAACCTCAAATTTGACCATGCCGGCTATATGATTTTTTGTGGAAAATTTCGATGTCTCCAAATTCACTCCAAAGTGTCTGATTCGATGGATACACGTGAGACAACATCGCCAGAGATGTACAGAAGTCTTAGGTAGGCCATATTGCGCCGCTATGGCAGTTGGAAGTAAGAACGAGGGAAAACCTCAAATTTGACCATGCCGGCTATATGATTTTTTGTAGAAAATTTCGATGTCTCCAAATTCACTCCAAAGTGTCTGATTCGATGGATACACGTGAGACAACATCGCCAGAGATGTACAGAAGTCTTAGGTAGGCCATATTGCGCCGCTATGGCAGTTGGAAGAAGAACGAGGGAAAACCTCAAATTTGACCATGCCGGCTATATGATTTTTTGTGGAAAATTTCGATGTCTCCAAATTCACTCCAAAGTGTCTGATTCGATGGATACACGTGAGACAACATCGCCAGAGATGTACAGAAGTCTTAGGTAGGTCATATTGCGCCGCTATGGCAGTTGGAAGAAGAACGAGGGAAAACCTCAAATTTGACCATGCCGGCTATATGATTTTTTGTGGAAAATTTCGATGTCTCCAAATTCACTCCAAAGTGTCTGATTCGATGGATACACGTGAGACAACATCGCCAGAGATGTACAGAAGTCTTAGGTAGGCCATATTGCGCCGCTATGGCAGTTGGAAGAAGAACGAGGGAAAACCTCAAATTTGACCATGCCGGCTATATGATTTTTTGTAGAAAATTTCGATGTCTCCAAATTCACTCCAAAGTGTCTGATTCGATGGATACACGTGAGACAACATCGCCAGAGATGTACAGAAGTCTTAGGTAGGCCATATTGCGCCGCTATGGCAGTTGGAAGAAGAACGAGGGAAAACCTCAAATTTGACCATGCCGGCTATATGATTTTTTGTGGAAAATTTCGATGTCTCCAAATTCACTCCAAAGTGTCTGATTCGATGGATACACGTGAGACAACATCGCCAGAGATGTACAGAAGTCTTAGGTAGGTCATATTGCGCCGCTATGGCAGTTGGAAGAAGAACGAGGGAAAACCTCAAATTTGACCATGCCGGCTATATGATTTTTTGTGGAAAATTTCGATGTCTCCAAATTCACTCCAAAGTGTCTGATTCGATGGATACACGTGAGGCAACATCGCCAGAGATGTACAGAAGTCTTAGGTAGGCCATATTGCGCCGCTATGGCAGTTGGAAGAAGAACGAGGGAAAACCTCAAATTTGACCATGCCGGCTATATGATTTTTTGTAGAAAATTTCGATGTCTCCAAATTCACTCCAAAGTGTCTGATTCGATGGATACACGTGAGACAACATCGCCAGAGATGTACAGAAGTCTTAGGTAGGTCATATTGCGCCGCTATGGCAGTTGGAAGAAGAACGAGGGAAAACCTCAAATTTGACCAATGCCGGCTATATGATTTTTTGTGGAAAATTTCGATGTCTCCAAATTCACTTTAAAGTGTCTGATTCGATGGATACACGAGAGAAAACCTCGCCAGAGGTGTACAGAAGTCTTAGGTAGGTCATATTGCGCCGCTATGGCAGTTGGAAGAAGAACGAGGGAAAACCTCAAATTTGACCATGCCGGCTATATGATTTTTTGTAGAAAATTTCGATGTCTCCAAATTCACTCCAAAGTGTCTGATTCGATGGATACACGTGAGACAACATCGCCAGAGATGTACAGAAGTCTTAGGTAGGTCATATTGCGCCGCTATGGCAGTTGGAAGAAGAACGAGGGAAAACCTCAAATTTGACCATGCCGGCTATATGATTTTTTGTGGAAAATTTCTATGTCTCCAAATTCACTCCAAAGTGTCTGATTCGATGGATACACATGAGAAAACATCGCCAGAGGTGTACAGAAGTCTTAGGTAGGTCATATTGCGCCGCTATGGCAGTTGGAAGAAGAACGAGGGAAAACCTCAAATTTGACCAATGCCGGCTATATGATTTTTTGTGGAAAATTTCGATGTCTCCAAATTCACTCCAAAGTGTCTGATTCGATGGATACACGTGAGACAACATCGCCAGAGATGTACAGAAGTCTTAGGTAGGTCATATTGCGCCGCTATGGCAGTTGGAAGAAGAACGAGGGAAAACCTCAAATTTGACCATGCCGGCTATATGATTTTTTGTGGAAAATTTCTATGTCTCCAAATTCACTCCAAAGTGTCTGATTCGATGGATACACATGAGAAAACATCGCCAGAGGTGTACAGAAGTCTTAGGTAGGTCATATTGCGCCGCTATGGCAGTTGGAAGAAGAACGAGGGAAAACCTCAAATTTGACCATGCCGGCTATATGATTTTTTGTGGAAAATTTCGATGTCTCCAAATTCACTCCAAAGTGTCTGATTCGATGGATACACGTGAAACAACATCGCCAGAGATGTACAGAAGTCTTAGGTAGGTCATATTGCGCCGCTATGGCAGTTGGAAGAAGAACGAGGGAAAACCTCAAATTTGACCATGCCGGCTATATGATTTTTTGTGGAAAATTTCGATGTCTCCAAATTCACTCCAAAGTGTCTGATTCGATGGATACACGTGAGACAACATCGCCAGAGATGTACAGAAGTCTTAGGTAGGTCATATTGCGCCGCTATGGCAGTTGGAAGAAGAACGAGGGAAAACCTCAAATTTGACCATGCCGGCTATATGATTTTTTGTGGAAAATTTCGATGTCTCCAAATTCACTCCAAAGTGTCTGATTCGATGGATACACGTGAGACAACATCGCCAGAGATGTACAGAAGTCTTAGGTAGGTCATATTGCGCCGCTATGGCAGTTGGAAGAAGAACGAGGGAAAACCTCAAATTTGACCATGCCGGCTATATGATTTTTTGTGGAAAATTTCGATGTCTCCAAATTCACTCCAAAGTGTCTGATTCGATGGATACACGTGAGACAACATCGCCAGAGATGTACAGAAGTCTTAGGTAGGCCATATTGCGCCGCTATGGCAGTTGGAAGAAGAACGAGGGAAAACCTCAAATTTGACCAATGCCGGCTATATGATTTTTTGTGGAAAATTTCGATGTCTCCAAATTCACTCCAAAGTGTCTGATTCGATGGATACACGTGAGAAAACATCGCCAGAGGTGTACAGAAGTCTTAGGTAGGTCATATTGCGCCGCTATGGCAGTTGGAAGAAGAACGAGGGAAAACCTCAAATTTGACCATGCCGGCTATATGATTTTTTGTGGAAAATTTCGATGTCTCCAAATTCACTCCAAAGTGTCTGATTCGATGGATACACATGAGAAAACATCGCCAGAGGTGTACAGAAGTCTTAGGTAGGTCATATTGCGCCGCTATGGCAGTTGGAAGAAGAACGAGGGAAAACCTCAAATTTGACCAATGCCGGCTATATGATTTTTTGTGGAAAATTTCGATGTCTCCAAATTCACTCCAAAGTGTCTGATTCGATGGATACACGTGAGACAACATCGCCAGAGATGTACAGAAGTCTTAGGTAGGCCATATTGCGCCGCTATGGCAGTTGGAAGAAGAACGAGGGAAAACCTCAAATTTGACCATGCCGGCTATATGATTTTTTGTGGAAAATTTCGATGTCTCCAAATTCACTCCAAAGTGTCTGATTCGATGGATACACGTGAGACAACATCGCCAGAGATGTACAGAAGTCTTAGGTAGGTCATATTGCGCCGCTATGGCAGTTGGAAGAAGAACGAGGAAAAACCTCAAATTTCACCATGCCGGCTATATGATTTTTTGTAGAAAATTTCGATGTCTCCAAATTCACTCCAAAGTGTCTGATTCGATGGATACACGTGAGAAAACATCGCCAGAGGTGTACAGAAGTCTTAGGTAGGTCATATTGCGCCGCTATGGCAGTTGGAAGAAGAACGAGGGAAAACCTCAAATTTGACCATGCCGGCTATATGATTTTTTGTAGAAAATTTCGATGTCTCCAAATTCACTCCAAAGTGTCTGATTCGATGGATACACGTGAGACAACATCGCCAGAGATGTACAGAAGTCTTAGGTAGGTCATATTGCGCCGCTATGGCAGTTGGAAGAAGAACGAGGGAAAACCTCAAATTTGACCAATGCCGGCTATATGATTTTTTGTGGAAAATTTCGATGTCTCCAAATTCACTCCAAAGTGTCTGATTCGATGGATACACGTGAGACAACATCGCCAGAGATGTACAGAAGTCTTAGGTAGGCCATATTGCGCCGCTATGGCAGTTGGAAGAAGAACGAGGGAAAACCTCAAATTTGACCATGCCGGCTATATGATTTTTTGTAGAAAATTTCGATGTCTCCAAATTTACTCCAAAGTGTCTGATTCGATGGATACACGTGAGACAACATCGCCAGAGATGTACAGAAGTCTTAGGTAGGCCATATTGCGCCGCTATGGCAGTTGGAAGAAGAACGAGGGAAAACCTCAAATTTGACCATGCCGGCTATATGATTTTTTGTGGAAAATTTCGATGTCTCCAAATTCACTCCAAAGTGTCTGATTCGATGGATACACGTGAGACAACATCGCCAGAGATGTACAGAAGTCTTAGGTAGGTCATATTGCGCCGCTATGGCAGTTGGAAGAAGAACGAGGGAAAACCTCAAATTTGACCATGCCGGCTATATGATTTTTTGTGGAAAATTTCGATGTCTCCAAATTCACTCCAAAGTGTCTGATTCGATGGATACACGTGAGACAACATCGCCAGAGATGTACAGAAGTCTTAGGTAGGCCATATTGCGCCGCTATGGCAGTTGGAAGAAGAACGAGGGAAAACCTCAAATTTGACCATGCCGGCTATATGATTTTTTGTAGAAAATTTCGATGTCTCCAAATTCACTCCAAAGTGTCTGATTCGATGGATACACGTGAGACAACATCGCCAGAGATGTACAGAAGTCTTAGGTAGGCCATATTGCGCCGCTATGGCAGTTGGAAGAAGAACGAGGGAAAACCTCAAATTTGACCATGCCGGCTATATGATTTTTTGTGGAAAATTTCGATGTCTCCAAATTCACTCCAAAGTGTCTGATTCGATGGATACACGTGAGACAACATCGCCAGAGATGTACAGAAGTCTTAGGTAGGTCATATTGCGCCGCTATGGCAGTTGGAAGAAGAACGAGGGAAAACCTCAAATTTGACCATGCCTGCTATATGATTTTTTGTGGAAAATTTCGATGTCTCCAAATTCACTCCAAAGTGTCTGATTCGATGGATACACGTGAGACAACATCGCCAGAGATGTACAGAAGTCTTAGGTAGGTCATATTGCGCCGCTATGGCAGTTGGAAGAAGAACGAGGGAAAACCTCAAATTTGACCATGCCGGCTATATGATTTTTTGTGGAAAATTTCGATGTCTCCAAATTCACTCCAAAGTGTCTGATTCGATGGATACACGTGAGACAACATCGCCAGAGATGTACAGAAGTCTTAGGTAGGTCATATTGCGCCGCTATGGCAGTTGGAAGAAGAACGAGGGAAAACCTCAAATTTGACCATGCCGGCTATATGATTTTTTGTGGAAAATTTCGATGTCTCCAAATTCACTCCAAAGTGTCTGATTCGATGGATACACGTGAGACAACATCGCCAGAGATGTACAGAAGTCTTAGGTAGGCCATATTGCGCCGCTATGGCAGTTGGAAGAAGAACGAGGGAAAACCTCAAATTTGACCATGCCGGCTATATGATTTTTTGTAGAAAATTTCGATGTCTCCAAATTCACTCCAAAGTGTCTGATTCGATGGATACACGTGAGACAACATCGCCAGAGATGTACAGAAGTCTTAGGTAGGTCATATTGCGCCGCTATGGCAGTTGGAAGAAGAACGAGGGAAAACCTCAAATTTGACCAATGCCGGCTATATGATTTTTTGTGGAAAATTTCGATGTCTCCAAATTCACTCCAAAGTGTCTGATTCGATGGATACACGAGAGAAAACCTCGCCAGAGGTGTACAGAAGTCTTAGGTAGGTCATATTGCGCCGCTATGGCAGTTGGAAGAAGAACGAGGGAAAACCTCAAATTTGACCATGCCGGCTATATGATTTTTTGTGGAAAATTTCGATGTCTCCAAATTCACTCCAAAGTGTCTGATTCGATGGATACACGTGAGACAACATCGCCAGAGATGTACAGAAGTCTTAGGTAGGTCATATTGCGCCGCTATGGCAGTTGGAAGAAGAACGAGGGAAAACCTCAAATTTGACCATACCGGCTATATGATTTTTTGTAGAAAATTTCGATGTCTCCAAATTCACTCCAAAGTGTCTGATTCGATGGATACACGTGAGACAACATCGCCAGAGATGTACAGAAGTCTTAGGTAGGTCATATTGCGCCGCTATGGCAGTTGGAAGAAGAACGAGGGAAAACCTCAAATTTGACCATGCCGGCTATATGATTTTTTGTGGAAAATTTCGATGTCTCCAAATTCACTCCAAAGTGTCTGATTCGATGGATACACGTGAGACAACATCGCCAGAGATGTACAGAAGTCTTAGGTAGGCCATATTGCGCCGCTATGGCAGTTGGAAGAAGAACGAGGGAAAACCTCAAATTTGACCATGCCGGCTATATGATTTTTTGTAGAAAATTTCGATGTCTCCAAATTCACTCCAAAGTGTCTGATTCGATGGATACACGTGAGACAACATCGCCAGAGATGTACAGAAGTCTTAGGTAGGTCATATTGCGCCGCTATGGCAGTTGGAAGAAGAACGAGGGAAAACCTCAAATTTGACCAATGCCGGCTATATGATTTTTTGTGGAAAATTTCGATGTCTCCAAATTCACTCCAAAGTGTCTGATTCGATGGATACACGAGAGAAAACCTCGCCAGAGGTGTACAGAAGTCTTAGGTAGGTCATATTGCGCCGCTATGGCAGTTGGAAGAAGAACGAGGGAAAACCTCAAATTTGACCATGCCGGCTATATGATTTTTTGTGGAAAATTTCGATGTCTCCAAATTCACTCCAAAGTGTCTGATTCGATGGATACACGTGAGACAACATCGCCAGAGATGTACAGAAGTCTTAGGTAGGTCATATTGCGCCGCTATGGCAGTTGGAAGAAGAACGAGGGAAAACCTCAAATTTGACCATACCGGCTATATGATTTTTTGTAGAAAATTTCGATGTCTCCAAATTCACTCCAAAGTGTCTGATTCGATGGATACACGTGAGACAACATCGCCAGAGATGTACAGAAGTCTTAGGTAGGTCATATTGCGCCGCTATGGCAGTTGGAAGAAGAACGAGGGAAAACCTCAAATTTGACCATGCCGGCTATATGATTTTTTGTGGAAAATTTCGATGTCTCCAAATTCACTCCAAAGTGTCTGATTCGATGGATACACGTGAGACAACATCGCCAGAGATGTACAGAAGTCTTAGGTAGGTCATATTGCGCCGCTATGGCAGTTGGAAGAAGAACGAGGGAAAACCTCAAATTTGACCATGCCGGCTATATGATTTTTTGTGGAAAATTTCGATGTCTCCAAATTCACTCCAAAGTGTCTGATTCGATGGATACACGTGAGACAACATCGCCAGAGATGTACAGAAGTCTTAGGTAGGCCATATTGCGCCGCTATGGCAGTTGGAAGAAGAACGAGGGAAAACCTCAAATTTGACCATGCCGGCTATATGATTTTTTGTAGAAAATTTCGATGTCTCCAAATTCACTCCAAAGTGTCTGATTCGATGGATACACGTGAGACAACATCGCCAGAGATGTACAGAAGTCTTAGGTAGGCCATATTGCGCCGCTATGGCAGTTGGAAGAAGAACGAGGGAAAACCTCAAATTTGACCATGCCGGCTATATGATTTTTTGTGGAAAATTTCGATGTCTCCAAATTCACTCCAAAGTGTCTGATTCGATGGATACACGTGAGACAACATCGCCAGAGATGTACAGAAGTCTTAGGTAGGCCATATTGCGCCGCTATGGCAGTTGGAAGAAGAACGAGGGAAAACCTCAAATTTGACCATGCCGGCTATATGATTTTTTGTGGAAAATTTCGATGTCTCGAAATTCACTCCAAAGTGTCTGATTCGATGGATACACGTGAGACAACATCGCCAGAGATGTACAGAAGTCTTAGGTAGGCCATATTGCGCCGCTATGGCAGTTGGAAGAAGAACGAGGGAAAACCTCAAATTTGACCATGCCGGCTATATGATTTTTTGTAGAAAATTTCGATGTCTCCAAATTCACTCCAAAGTGTCTGATTCGATGGATACACGTGAGACAACATCGCCAGAGATGTACAGAAGTCTTAGGTAGGTCATATTGCGCCGCTATGGCAGTTGGAAGAAGAACGAGGGAAAACCTCAAATTTGACCAATGCCGGCTATATGATTTTTTGTGGAAAATTTCGATGTCTCCAAATTCACTTTAAAGTGTCTGATTCGATGGATACACGAGAGAAAACCTCGCCAGAGGTGTACAGAAGTCTTAGGTAGGTCATATTGCGCCGCTATGGCAGTTGGAAGAAGAACGAGGGAAAACCTCAAATTTGACCATGCCGGCTATATGATTTTTTGTGGAAAATTTCTATGTCTCCAAATTCACTCCAAAGTGTCTGATTCGATGGATACACATGAGAAAACATCGCCAGAGGTGTACAGAAGTCTTAGGTAGGTCATATTGCGCCGCTATGGCAGTTGGAAGAAGAACGAGGGAAAACCTCAAATTTGACCATGCCGGCTATATGATTTTTTGTGGAAAATTTCGATGTCTCCAAATTCACTCCAAAGTGTCTGATTCGATGGATACACGTGAGACAACATCGCCAGAGATGTACAGAAGTCTTAGGTAGGTCATATTGCGCCGCTATGGCAGTTGGAAGAAGAACGAGGGAAAACCTCAAATTTGACCATGCCGGCTATATGATTTTTTGTGGAAAATTTCTATGTCTCCAAATTCACTCCAAAGTGTCTGATTCGATGGATACACATGAGAAAACATCGCCAGAGGTGTACAGAAGTCTTAGGTAGGTCATATTGCGCCGCTATGGCAGTTGGAAGAAGAACGAGGGAAAACCTCAAATTTGACCATGCCGGCTATATGATTTTTTGTGGAAAATTTCGATGTCTCCAAATTCACTCCAAAGTGTCTGATTCGATGGATACACGTGAGACAACATCGCCAGAGATGTACAGAAGTCTTAGGTAGGCCATATTGCGCCGCTATGGCAGTTGGAAGAAGAACGAGGGAAAACCTCAAATTTGACCATGCCGGCTATATGATTTTTTGTGGAAAATTTCGATGTCTCCAAATTCACTCCAAAGTGTCTGATTCGATGGATACACGTGAGACAACATCGCCAGAGGTGTACAGAAGTCTTAGGTAGGTCATATTGCGCCGCTATGGCAGTTGGAAGAAGAACGAGGGAAAACCTCAAATTTGACCATGCCGGCTATATGATTTTTTGTGGAAAATTTCGATGTCTCCAAATTCACTCCAAAGTGTCTGATTCGATGGATACACGTGAGACAACATCGCCAGAGATGTACAGAAGTCTTAGGTAGGTCATATTGCGCCGCTATGGCAGTTGGAAGAAGAACGAGGGAAAACCTCAAATTTGACCATGCCGGCTATATGATTTTTTGTGGAAAATTTCTATGTCTCCAAATTCACTCCAAAGTGTCTGATTCGATGGATACACATGAGAAAACATCGCCAGAGGTGTACAGAAGTCTTAGGTAGGTCATATTGCGCCGCTATGGCAGTTGGAAGAAGAACGAGGGAAAACCTCAAATTTGACCATGCCGGCTATATGATTTTTTGTGGAAAATTTCGATGTCTCCAAATTCACTCCAAAGTGTCTGATTCGATGGATACACGTGAGACAACATCGCCAGAGATGTACAGAAGTCTTAGGTAGGCCATATTGCGCCGCTATGGCAGTTGGAAGAAGAACGAGGGAAAACCTCAAATTTGACCATGCCGGCTATATGATTTTTTGTGGAAAATTTCGATGTCTCCAAATTCACTCCAAAGTGTCTGATTCGATGGATACACGTGAGACAACATCGCCAGAGGTGTACAGAAGTCTTAGGTAGGTCATATTGCGCCGCTATGGCAGTTGGAAGAAGAACGAGGAAAAACCTCAAATTTCACCATGCCGGCTATATGATTTTTTGTAGAAAATTTCGATGTCTCCAAATTCACTCCAAAGTGTCTGATTCGATGGATACACGTGAGACAACATCGCCAGAGATGTACAGAAGTCTTAGGTAGGTCATATTGCGCCGCTATGGCAGTTGGAAGAAGAACGAGGGAAAACCTCAAATTTGACCAATGCCGGCTATATGATTTTTTGTGGAAAATTTCGATGTCTCCAAATTCACTCCAAAGTGTCTGATTCGATGGATACACGTGAGACAACATCGCCAGAGATGTACAGAAGTCTTAGGTAGGCCATATTGCGCCGCTATGGCAGTTGGAAGAAGAACGAGGGAAAACCTCAAATTTGACCATGCCGGCTATATGATTTTTTGTGGAAAATTTCGATGTCTCCAAATTCACTCCAAAGTGTCTGATTCGATGGATACACGTGAGCCAACATCGCCAGAGATGTACAGAAGTCTTAGGTAGGTCATATTGCGCCGCTATGGCAGTTGGAAGAAGAACGAGGAAAAACCTCAAATTTCACCATGCCGGCTATATGATTTTTTGTAGAAAATTTCGATGTCTCCAAATTCACTCCAAAGTGTCTGATTCGATGGATACACGTGAGAAAACATCGCCAGAGGTGTACAGAAGTCTTAGGTAGGTCATATTGCGCCGCTATGGCAGTTGGAAGAAGAACGAGGGAAAACCTCAAATTTGACCATGCCGGCTATATGATTTTTTGTAGAAAATTTCGATGTCTCCAAATTCACTCCAAAGTGTCTGATTCGATGGATACACGTGAGACAACATCGCCAGAGATGTACAGAAGTCTTAGGTAGGTCATATTGCGCCGCTATGGCAGTTGGAAGAAGAACGAGGGAAAACCTCAAATTTGACCAATGCCGGCTATATGATTTTTTGTGGAAAATTTCGATGTCTCCAAATTCACTCCAAAGTGTCTGATTCGATGGATACACGTGAGACAACATCGCCAGAGATGTACAGAAGTCTTAGGTAGGCCATATTGCGCCGCTATGGCAGTTGGAAGAAGAACGAGGGAAAACCTCAAATTTGACCAATGCCGGCTATATGATTTTTTGTGGAAAATTTCGATGTCTCCAAATTCAATCCAAAGTGTCTGATTCGATGGATACACGTGAGACAACATCGCCAGAGATGTACAGAAGTCTTAGGTAGGTCATATTGCGCCGCTATGGCAGTTGGAAGAAGAACGAGGGAAAACCTCAAATTTGACCAATGCCGGCTATATGATTTTTTGTGGAAAATTTCGATGTCTCCAAATTCACTCCAAAGTGTCTGATTCGATGGATACACGTGAGACAACAACGCCAGAGATGTACAGAAGTCTTAGGTAGATCATATTGCGCCGCTATGGCAGTTGGAAGAAGAACGAGGGAAAACCTCAAATTTGACCAATGCCGGCTATATGATTTTTTGTGGAAAATTTCGATGTCTCCAAATTCACTCCAAAGGGTCTGATTCGATGGATACACGTGAGACAACATCGCCAGAGATGTACAGAAGTCTTAGGTAGGCCATATTGCGCCGCTATGGCAGTTGGAAGAAGAACGAGGGAAAACCTCAAATTTGACCAATGCCGGCTATATGATTTTTTGTGGAAAATTTCGATGTCTCCAAATTCACTCCAAAGTGTCTGATTCGATGGATACACGAGAGAAAACCTCGCCAGAGGTGTACAGAAGTCTTAGGTAGGCCATATTGCGCCGCTATGGCAGTTGGAAGAAGAACGAGGGAAAACCTCAAATTTGACCATGCCGGCTATATGATTTTTTGTGGAAAATTTCGATGTCTCCAAATTCACTCCAAAGTGTCTGATTCGATGGATACACGTGAGACAACATCGCCAGAGATGTACAGAAGTCATAGGTAGGTCATATTGCGCCGCTATGGCAGTTGGAAGAAGAACGAGGGAAAACCTCAAATTTGACCATGCCGGCTATATGATTTTTTGTAGAAAATTTCGATGTCTCCAAATTCACTCCAAAGTGTCTGATTCGATGGATACACGTGAGACAACATCGCCAGAGGTGTACAGAAGTCTTAGGTAGGTCATATTGCGCCGCTATGGCAGTTGGAAGAAGAACGAGGGAAAACCTCAAATTTGACCAATGCCGGCTATATGATTTTTTGTGGAAAATTTCGATGTCTCCAAATTCACTCCAAAGTGTCTGATTCGATGGATACACGTGAGACAACATCGCCAGAGATGTACAGAAGTCTTAGGTAGGCCATATTGCGCCGCTATGGCAGTTGGAAGAAGAACGAGGGAAAACCTCAAATTTCACCATGCCGGCTATATGATTTTTTGTAGAAAATTTCGATGTCTCCAAATTCACTCCAAAGTGTCTGATTCGATGGATACACGTGAGAAAACATCGCCAGAGGTGTACAGAAGTCTTAGGTAGGTCATATTGCGCCGCTATGGCAGTTGGAAGAAGAACGAGGGAAAAGCTCAAATTTGACCATGCCGGCTATATGATTTTTTGTGGAAAATTTCGATGTCTCCAAATTCACTCCAAAGTGTCTGATTCGATGGATACACGTGAGACAACATCGCCTGAGATGTACAGAAGTCTTAGGTAGGCCATATTGCGCCGCTATGGCAGTTGGAAGAAGAACGAGGGAAAACCTCAAATTTGACCATGCCGGCTATATGATTTTTTGTGGAAAATTTCGATGTCTCCAAATTCACTCCAAAGTGTCTGATTCGACGGATACACGTGAGACAACATCGCCAGAGGTGTACAGAAGTCTTAGGTAGGTCATATTGCGCCGCTATGGCAGTTGGAAGAAGAACGAGGGAAAACCTCAAATTTGACCATGCCGGCTATATGATTTTTTGTAGAAAATTTCGATGTCTCCAAATTCACTCCAAAGTGTCTGATTCGATGGATACACGTGAGACAACATCGCCAGAGATGTACAGAAGTCTTAGGTAGGTCATATTGCGCCGCTATGGCAGTTGGAAGAAGAACGAGGGAAAACCTCAAATTTGACCAATGCCGGCTATATGATTTTTTGTGGAAAATTTCGATGTCTCCAAATTCACTCCAAAGTGTCTGATTCGATGGATACACGTGAGACAACATCGCCAGAGATGTACAGAAGTCTTAGGTAGGCCATATTGCGCCGCTATGGCAGTTGGAAGAAGAACGAGGGAAAACCTCAAATTTGACCATGCCGGCTATATGATTTTTTGTGGAAAATTTCGATGTCTCCAAATTCACTCCAAAGTGTCTGATTCGATGGATACACGTGAGACAACATCGCCAGAGATGTACAGAAGTCTTAGGTAGGTCATATTGCGCCACTATGGCAGTTGGAAGAAGAACGAGGAAAAACCTCAAATTTCACCATGCCGGCTATATGATTTTTTGTAGAAAATTTCGATGTCTCCAAATTCACTCCAAAGTGTCTGATTCGATGGATACACGTGAGAAAACATCGCCAGAGGTGTACAGAAGTCTTAGGTAGGTCATATTGCGCCGCTATGGCAGTTGGAAGAAGAACGAGGGAAAACCTCAAATTTGACCATGCCGGCTATATGATTTTTTGTAGAAAATTTCGATGTCTCCAAATTCACTCCAAAGTGTCTGATTCGATGGATACACGTGAGACAACATCGCCAGAGATGTACAGAAGTCTTAGGTAGGTCATATTGCGCCGCTATGGCAGTTGGAAGAAGAACGAGGGAAAACCTCAAATTTGACCAATGCCGGCTATATGATTTTTTGTGGAAAATTTCGATGTCTCCAAATTCACTCCAAAGTGTCTGATTCGATGGATACACGTGAGACAACATCGCCAGAGATGTACAGAAGTCTTAGGTAGGCCATATTGCGCCGCTATGGCAGTTGGAAGAAGAACGAGGGAAAACCTCAAATTTGACCAATGCCGGCTATATGATTTTTTGTGGAAAATTTCGATGTCTCCAAATTCAATCCAAAGTGTCTGATTCGATGGATACACGTGAGACAACATCGCCAGAGATGTACAGAAGTCTTAGGTAGGTCATATTGCGCAGCTATGGCAGTTGGAAGAAGAACGAGGGAAAACCTCAAATTTGACCAATGCCGGCTATATGATTTTTTGTGGAAAATTTCGATGTCTCCAAATTCACTCCAAAGTGTCTGATTCGATGGATACACGTGAGACAACATCGCCAGAGATGTACAGAAGTCTTAGGTAGATCGTATTGCGCCGCTATGGCAGTTGGAAGAAGAACGAGGGAAAACCTCAAATTTGACCAATGCCGGCTATATGATTTTTTGTGGAAAATTTCGATGTCTCCAAATTCACTCCAAAGTGTCTGATTCGATGGATACACGTGAGACAACATCGCCAGAGATGTACAGAAGTCTTAGGTAGGCCATATTGCGCCGCTATGGCAGTTGGAAGAAGAACGAGGGAAAACCTCAAATTTGACCAATGCCGGCTATATGATTTTTTGTGGAAAATTTCGATGTCTCCAAATTCACTCCAAAGTGTCTGATTCGATGGATACACGAGAGAAAACCTCGCCAGAGGTGTACAGAAGTCTTAGGTAGGCCATATTGCGCCGCTATGGCAGTTGGAAGAAGAACGAGGGAAAACCTCAAATTTGACCATGCCGGCTATATGATTTTTTGTGGAAAATTTCGATGTCTCCAAATTCACTCCAAAGTGTCTGATTCGATGGATACACGTGAGACAACATCGCCAGAGATGTACAGAAGTCTTAGGTAGGCCATATTGCGCCGCTATGGCAGTTGGAAGAAGAACGAGGGAAAACCTCAAATTTGACCATGCCGGCTATATGATTTTTTGTGGAAAATTTCGATGTCTCCAAATTCACTCCAAAGTGTCTGATTCGATGGATACACGTGAGACAACATCGCCAGAGATGTACAGAAGTCTTAGGTAGGCCATATTGCGCCGCTATGGCAGTTGGAAGAAGAACGAGGGAAAACCTCAAATTTGACCAATGCCGGCTATATGATTTTTTGTGGAAAATTTCGATGTCTCCAAATTCACTTTAAAGTGTCTGATTCGATGGATACACGAGAGAAAACCTCGCCAGAGGTGTACAGAAGTCTTAGGTAGGTCATATTGCGCCGCTATGGCAGTTGGAAGAAGAACGAGGGAAAACCTCAAATTTGACCATGCCGGCTATATGATTTTTTGTGGAAAATTTCGATGTCTCCAAATTCACTCCAAAGTGTCTGATTCGATGGATACACGTGAGACAACATCGCCAGAGATGTACAGAAGTCTTAGGTAGGTCATATTGCGCCGCTATGGCAGTTGGAAGAAGAACGAGGGAAAACCTCAAATTTGACCATGCCGGCTATATGATTTTTTGTGGAAAATTTCGATGTCTCCAAATTCACTCCAAAGTGTCTGATTCGATGGATACACGTGAGACAACATCGCCAGAGATGTACAGAAGTCTTAGGTAGGCCATATTGCGCCGCTATGGCAGTTGGAAGAAGAACGAGGGAAAACCTCAAATTTGACCATGCCGGCTATATGATTTTTTGTAGAAAATTTCGATGTCTCCAAATTCACTCCAAAGTGTCTGATTCGATGGATACACGTGAGACAACATCGCCAGAGGTGTACAGAAGTCTTAGGTAGGTCATATTGCGCAGCTATGGCAGTTGGAAGAAGAACGAGGGAAAACCTCAAATTTGACCAATGCCGGCTATATGATTTTTTGTGGAAAATTTCGATGTCTCCAAATTCACTCCAAAGTGTCTGATTCGATGGATACACGTGAGACAACATCGCCAGAGATGTACAGAAGTCTTAGGTAGATCGTATTGCGCCGCTATGGCAGTTGGAAGAAGAACGAGGGAAAACCTCAAATTTGACCAATGCCGGCTATATGATTTTTTGTGGAAAATTTCGATGTCTCCAAATTCACTCCAAAGTGTCTGATTCGATGGATACACGTGAGACAACATCGCCAGAGATGTACAGAAGTCTTAGGTAGGCCATATTGCGCCGCTATGGCAGTTGGAAGAAGAACGAGGGAAAACCTCAAATTTGACCAATGCCGGCTATATGATTTTTTGTGGAAAATTTCGATGTCTCCAAATTCACTCCAAAGTGTCTGATTCGATGGATACACGAGAGAAAACCTCGCCAGAGGTGTACAGAAGTCTTAGGTAGGCCATATTGCGCCGCTATGGCAGTTGGAAGAAGAACGAGGGAAAACCTCAAATTTGACCATGCCGGCTATATGATTTTTTGTGGAAAATTTCGATGTCTCCAAATTCACTCCAAAGTGTCTGATTCGATGGATACACGTGAGACAACATCGCCAGAGATGTACAGAAGTCTTAGGTAGGCCATATTGCGCCGCTATGGCAGTTGGAAGAAGAACGAGGGAAAACCTCAAATTTGACCATGCCGGCTATATGATTTTTTGTGGAAAATTTCGATGTCTCCAAATTCACTCCAAAGTGTCTGATTCGATGGATACACGTGAGACAACATCGCCAGAGATGTACAGAAGTCTTAGGTAGGCCATATTGCGCCGCTATGGCAGTTGGAAGAAGAACGAGGGAAAACCTCAAATTTGACCAATGCCGGCTATATGATTTTTTGTGGAAAATTTCGATGTCTCCAAATTCACTTTAAAGTGTCTGATTCGATGGATACACGAGAGAAAACCTCGCCAGAGGTGTACAGAAGTCTTAGGTAGGTCATATTGCGCCGCTATGGCAGTTGGAAGAAGAACGAGGGAAAACCTCAAATTTGACCATGCCGGCTATATGATTTTTTGTGGAAAATTTCGATGTCTCCAAATTCACTCCAAAGTGTCTGATTCGATGGATACACGTGAGACAACATCGCCAGAGATGTACAGAAGTCTTAGGTAGGTCATATTGCGCCGCTATGGCAGTTGGAAGAAGAACGAGGGAAAACCTCAAATTTGACCATGCCGGCTATATGATTTTTTGTGGAAAATTTCGATGTCTCCAAATTCACTCCAAAGTGTCTGATTCGATGGATACACGTGAGACAACATCGCCAGAGATGTACAGAAGTCTTAGGTAGGTCATATTGCGCCGCTATGGCAGTTGGAAGAAGAACGAGGGAAAACCTCAAATTTGACCATGCCGGCTATATGATTTTTTGTGGAAAATTTCTATGTCTCCAAATTCACTCCAAAGTGTCTGATTCGATGGATACACATGAGAAAACATCGCCAGAGGTGTACAGAAGTCTTAGGTAGGTCATATTGCGCCGCTATGGCAGTTGGAAGAAGAACGAGGGAAAACCTCAAATTTGACCATGCCGGCTATATGATTTTTTGTGGAAAATTTCGATGTCTCCAAATTCACTCCAAAGTGTCTGATTCGATGGATACACGTGAGACAACATCGCCAGAGATGTACAGAAGTCTTAGGTAGGCCATATTGCGCCGCTATGGCAGTTGGAAGAAGAACGAGGGAAAACCTCAAATTTGACCATGCCGGCTATATGATTTTTTGTGGAAAATTTCGATGTCTCCAAATTCACTCCAAAGTGTCTGATTCGATGGATACACGTGAGACAACATCGCCAGAGGTGTACAGAAGTCTTAGGTAGGTCATATTGCGCCGCTATGGCAGTTGGAAGAAGAACGAGGAAAAACCTCAAATTTCACCATGCCGGCTATATGATTTTTTGTAGAAAATTTCGATGTCTCCAAATTCACTCCAAAGTGTCTGATTCGATGGATACACGTGAGACAACATCGCCAGAGATGTACAGAAGTCTTAGGTAGGTCATATTGCGCCGCTATGGCAGTTGGAAGAAGAACGAGGGAAAACCTCAAATTTGACCAATGCCGGCTATATGATTTTTTGTGGAAAATTTCGATGTCTCCAAATTCACTCCAAAGTGTCTGATTCGATGGATACACGTGAGACAACATCGCCAGAGATGTACAGAAGTCTTAGGTAGGCCATATTGCGCCGCTATGGCAGTTGGAAGAAGAACGAGGGAAAACCTCAAATTTGACCATGCCGGCTATATGATTTTTTGTGGAAAATTTCGATGTCTCCAAATTCACTCCAAAGTGTCTGATTCGATGGATACACGTGAGACAACATCGCCAGAGATGTACAGAAGTCTTAGGTAGGTCATATTGCGCCGCTATGGCAGTTGGAAGAAGAACGAGGAAAAACCTCAAATTTCACCATGCCGGCTATATGATTTTTTGTAGAAAATTTCGATGTCTCCAAATTCACTCCAAAGTGTCTGATTCGATGGATACACGTGAGAAAACATCGCCAGAGGTGTACAGAAGTCTTAGGTAGGTCATATTGCGCCGCTATGGCAGTTGGAAGAAGAACGAGGGAAAACCTCAAATTTGACCATGCCGGCTATATGATTTTTTGTAGAAAATTTCGATGTCTCCAAATTCACTCCAAAGTGTCTGATTCGATGGATACACGTGAGACAACATCGCCAGAGATGTACAGAAGTCTTAGGTAGGTCATATTGCGCCGCTATGGCAGTTGGAAGAAGAACGAGGGAAAACCTCAAATTTGACCAATGCCGGCTATATGATTTTTTGTGGAAAATTTCGATGTCTCCAAATTCAATCCAAAGTGTCTGATTCGATGGATACACGTGAGACAACATCGACAGAGATGTACAGAAGTCTTAGGTAGGTCATATTGCGCCGCTATGGCAGTTGGAAGAAGAACGAGGGAAAACCTCAAATTTGACCAATGCCGGCTATATGATTTTTTGTGGAAAATTTCGATGTCTCCAAATTCACTCCAAAGTGTCTGATTCGATGGATACACGTGAGACAACATCGCCAGAGATGTACAGAAGTCTTAGGTAGATCATATTGCGCCGCTATGGCAGTTGGAAGAAGAACGAGGGAAAACCTCAAATTTGACCATGCCGGCTATATGATTTTTTGTGGAAAATTTCGATGTCTCCAAATTCACTCCAAAGTGTCTGATTCGATGGATACACGTGAGACAACATCGCCAGAGATGTACAGAAGTCTTAGGTAGGCCATATTGCGCCGCTATGGCAGTTGGAAGAAGAACGAGGGAAAACCTCAAATTTGACCAATGCCGGCTATATGATTTTTTGTGGAAAATTTCGATGTCTCCAAATTCACTCCAAAGTGTCTGATTCGATGGATACACGAGAGAAAACCTCGCCAGAGGTGTACAGAAGTCTTAGGTAGGCCATATTGCGCCGCTATGGCAGTTGGAAGAAGAACGAGGGAAAACCTCAAATTTGACCATGCCGGCTATATGATTTTTTGTGGAAAATTTCGATGTCTCCAAATTCACTCCAAAGTGTCTGATTCGATGGATACACGTGAGACAACATCGCCAGAGATGTACAGAAGTCTTAGGTAGGCCATATTGCGCCGCTATGGCAGTTGGAAGAAGAACGAGGGAAAACCTCAAATTTGACCATGCCGGCTATATGATTTTTTGTGGAAAATTTCGATGTCTCCAAATTCACTCCAAAGTGTCTGATTCGATGGATACACGTGAGACAACATCGCCAGAGATGTACAGAAGTCATAGGTAGGTCATATTGCGCCGCTATGGCAGTTGGAAGAAGAACGAGGGAAAACCTCAAATTTGACCATGCCGGCTATATGATTTTTTGTAGAAAATTTCGATGTCTCCAAATTCACTCCAAAGTGTCTGATTCGATGGATACACGTGAGACAACATCGCCAGAGATGTACAGAAGTCTTAGGTAGGTCATATTGCGCCGCTATGGCAGTTGGAAGAAGAACGAGGGAAAACCTCAAATTTGACCAATGCCGGCTATATGATTTTTTGTGGAAAATTTCGATGTCTCCAAATTCACTCCAAAGTGTCTGATTCGATGGATACACGTGAGACAACATCGCCAGAGATGTACAGAAGTCTTAGGTAGGCCATATTGCGCCGCTATGGCAGTTGGAAGAAGAACGAGGGAAAACCTCAAATTTCACCATGCCGGCTATACGATTTTTTGTAGAAAATTTCGATGTCTCCAAATTCACTCCAAAGTGTCTGATTCGATGGATACACGTGAGAAAACATCGCCAGAGGTGTACAGAAGTCTTAGGTAGGTCATATTGCGCCGCTATGGCAGTTGGAAGAAGAACGAGGGAAAACCTCAAATTTGACCATGCCGGCTATATGATTTTTTGTGGAAAATTTCGATGTCTCCAAATTCACTCCAAAGTGTCTGATTCGATGGATACACGTGAGACAACACCGCCTGAGATGTACAGAAGTCTTAGGTAGGCCATATTGCGCCGCTATGGCAGTTGGAAGAAGAACGAGGGAAAACCTCAAATTTGACCATGCCGGCTATATGATTTTTTGTGGAAAATTTCGATGTCTCCAAATTCACTCCAAAGTGTCTGATTCGATGGATACACGTGAGACAACATCGCCAGAGGTGTACAGAAGTCTTAGGTAGGTCATATTGCGCCGCTATGGCAGTTGGAAGAAGAACGAGGGAAAACCTCAAATTTGACCAATGCCGGCTATATGATTTTTTGTGGAAAATTTCGATGTCTCCAAATTCACTCCAAAGTGTCTGATTCGATGGATACACGTGAGACAACATCGCCAGAGATGTACAGAAGTCTTAGGTAGGCCATATTGCGCCGCTATGGCAGTTGGAAGAAGAACGAGGGAAAACCTCAAATTTGACCATGCCGGCTATATGATTTTTTGTGGAAAATTTCGATGTCTCCAAATTCACTCCAAAGTGTCTGATTCGATGGATACACGTGAGACAACATCGCCAGAGATGTACAGAAGTCTTAGGTAGGTCATATTGCGCCACTATGGCAGTTGGAAGAAGAACGAGGAAAAACCTCAAATTTCACCATGCCGGCTATATGATTTTTTGTAGAAAATTTCGATGTCTCCAAATTCACTCCAAAGTGTCTGATTCGATGGATACACGTGAGAAAACATCGCCAGAGGTGTACAGAAGTCTTAGGTAGGTCATATTGCGCCGCTATGGCAGTTGGAAGAAGAACGAGGGAAAACCTCAAATTTGACCATGCCGGCTATATGATTTTTTGTAGAAAATTTCGATGTCTCCAAATTCACTCCAAAGTGTCTGATTCGATGGATACACGTGAGACAACATCGCCAGAGATGTACAGAAGTCTTAGGTAGGTCATATTGCGCCGCTATGGCAGTTGGAAGAAGAACGAGGGAAAACCTCAAATTTGACCAATGCCGGCTATATGATTTTTTGTGGAAAATTTCGATGTCTCCAAATTCACTCCAAAGTGTCTGATTCGATGGATACACGTGAGACAACATCGCCAGAGATGTACAGAAGTCTTAGGTAGGCCATATTGCGCCGCTATGGCAGTTGGAAGAAGAACGAGGGAAAACCTCAAATTTGACCAATGCCGGCTATATGATTTTTTGTGGAAAATTTCGATGTCTCCAAATTCAATCCAAAGTGTCTGATTCGATGGATACACGTGAGACAACATCGCCAGAGATGTACAGAAGTCTTAGGTAGGTCATATTGCGCCGCTATGGCAGTTGGAAGAAGAACGAGGGAAAACCTCAAATTTGACCAATGCCGGCTATATGATTTTTTGTGGAAAATTTCGATGTCTCCAAATTCACTCCAAAGTGTCTGATTCGATGGATACACGTGAGACAACATCGCCAGAGATGTACAGAAGTCTTAGGTAGATCATATTGCGCCGCTATGGCAGTTGGAAGAAGAACGAGGGAAAACCTCAAATTTGACCAATGCCGGCTATATGATTTTTTGTGGAAAATTTCGATGTCTCCAAATTCACTCCAAAGTGTCTGATTCGATGGATACACGTGAGACAACATCGCCAGAGATGTACAGAAGTCTTAGGTAGGCCATATTGCGCCGCTATGGCAGTTGGAAGAAGAACGAGGGAAAACCTCAAATTTGACCAATGCCGGCTATATGATTTTTTGTGGAAAATTTCGATGTCTCCAAATTCACTCCAAAGTGTCTGATTCGATGGATACACGAGAGAAAACCTCGCCAGAGGTGTACAGAAGTCTTAGGTAGGCCATATTGCGCCGCTATGGCAGTTGGAAGAAGAACGAGGGAAAACCTCAAATTTGACCATGCCGGCTATATGATTTTTTGTGGAAAATTTCGATGTCTCCAAATTCACTCCAAAGTGTCTGATTCGATGGATACACGTGAGACAACATCGCCAGAGATGTACAGAAGTCTTAGGTAGGTCATATTGCGCCGCTATGGCAGTTGGAAGAAGAACGAGGGAAAACCTCAAATTTGACCATGCCGGCTATATGATTTTTTGTGGAAAATTTCGATGTCTCCAAATTCACTCCAAAGTGTCTGATTCGATGGATACACGTGAGACAACATCGCCAGAGATGTACAGAAGTCTTAGGTAGGCCATATTGCGCCGCTATGGCAGTTGGAAGAAGAACGAGGGAAAACCTCAAATTTGACCAATGCCGGCTATATGATTTTTTGTGGAAAATTTCGATGTCTCCAAATTCACTCCAAAGTGTCTGATTCGATGGATACACGAGAGAAAACCTCGCCAGAGGTGTACAGAAGTCATAGGTAGGTCATATTGCGCCGCTATGGCAGTTGGAAGAAGAACGAGGGAAAACCTCAAATTTGACCAATGCCGGCTATATGATTTTTTGTGGAAAATTTCGATGTCTCCAAATTCACTCCAAAGTGTCTGATTCGATGGATACACGAGAGAAAACCTCGCCAGAGGTGTACAGAAGTCTTAGGTAGGCCATATTGCGCCGCTATGGCAGTTGGAAGAAGAACGAGGGAAAACCTCAAATTTGACCAATGCCGGCTATATGATTTTTTGTGGAAAATTTCGATGTCTCCAAATTCACTCCAAAGTGTCTGATTCGATGGATACACGAGAGAAAACATCGCCAGAGGTGTACAGAAGTCTTAGGTAGGCCATATTGCGCCGCTATGGCAGTTGGAAGAAGAACGAGGGAAAACCTCAAATTTGACCATGCCGGCTATATGATTTTTTGTGGAAAATTTCGATGTCTCCAAATTCACTCCAAAGTGTCTGATTCGATGGATACACGTGAGACAACATCGCCAGAGGTGTACAGAAGTCTTAGGTAGGCCATATTGCGCCGCTATGGCAGTTGGAAGAAGAACGAGGGAAAACCTCAAATTTGACCAATGCCGGCTATATGATTTTTTGTGGAAAATTTCGATGTCTCCAAATTCACTCCAAAGTGTCTGATTCGATGGATACACGTGAGACAACATCGCCAGAGATGTACAGAAGTCTTAGGTAGGCCATATTGCGCCGCTATGGCAGTTGGAAGAAGAACGAGGGAAAACCTCAAATTTGACCAATGCCGGCTATATGATTTTTTGTGGAAAATTTCGATGTCTCCAAATTCACTCCAAAGTGTCTGATTCGATGGATACACGAGAGAAAACCTCGCCAGAGGTGTACAGAAGTCTTAGGTAGGCCATATTGCGCCGCTATGGCAGTTGGAAGAAGAACGAGGGAAAACCTCAAATTTGACCATGCCGGCTATATGATTTTTTGTGGAAAATTTCGATGTCTCCAAATTCACTCCAAAGTGTCTGATTCGATGGATACACGTGAGACAACATCGCCAGAGATGTACAGAAGTCATAGGTAGGTCATATTGCGCCGCTATGGCAGTTGGAAGAAGAACGAGGGAAAACCTCAAATTTGACCAATGCCGGCTATATGATTTTTTGTGGAAAATTTCGATGTCTCCAAATTCACTCCAAAGTGTCTGATTCGATGGATACACGAGAGAAAACCTCGCCAGAGGTGTACAGAAGTCTTAGGTAGGCCATATTGCGCCGCTATGGCAGTTGGAAGAAGAACGAGGGAAAACCTCAAATTTGACCAATGCCGGCTATATGATTTTTTGTGGAAAATTTCGATGTCTCCAAATTCACTCCAAAGTGTCTGATTCGATGGATACACGAGAGAAAACCTCGCCAGAGGTGTACAGAAGTCTTAGGTAGGCCATATTGCGCCGCTATGGCAGTTGGAAGAAGAACGAGGGAAAACCTCAAATTTGACCATGCCGGCTATATGATTTTTTGTGGAAAATTTCGATGTCTCCAAATTCACTCCAAAGTGTCTGATTCGATGGATACACGTGAGACAACATCGCCAGAGATGTACAGAAGTCTTAGGTAGGCCATATTGCGCCGCTATGGCAGTTGGAAGAAGAACGAGGGAAAACCTCAAATTTGACCATGCCGGCTATATGATTTTTTGTGGAAAATTTCGATGTCTCCAAATTCACTCCAAAGTGTCTGATTCGATGGATACACGTGAGAAAACCTCGCCAGAGGTGTACAGAAGTCTTAGGTAGGCCATATTGCGCCGCTATGGCAGTTGGAAGAAGAACGAGGGAAAACCTCAAATTTGACCATGCCGGCTATATGATTTTTTGTGGAAAATTTCGATGTCTCCAAATTCACTCCAAAGTGTCTGATTCGATGGATACACGTGAGACAACATCGCCAGAGATGTACAGAAGTCTTAGGTAGGCCATATTGCGCCGCTATGGCAGTTGGAAGAAGAACGAGGGAAAACCTCAAATTTGACCATGCCGGCTATATGATTTTTTGTGGAAAATTTCGATGTCTCCAAATTCACTCCAAAGTGTCTGATTCGATGGATACACGTGAGACAACATCGCCAGAGATGTACAGAAGTCTTAGGTAGGTCATATTGCGCCGCTATGGCAGTTGGAAGAAGAACGAGGGAAAACCTCAAATTTGACCAATGCCGGCTATATGATTTTTTGTGGAAAATTTCGATGTCTCCAAATTCACTCCAAAGTGTCTGATTCGATGGATACACGTGAGACAACATCGCCAGAGATGTACAGAAGTCTTAGGTAGATCATATTGCGCCGCTATGGCAGTTGGAAGAAGAACGAGGGAAAACCTCAAATTTGACCAATGCCGGCTATATGATTTTTTGTGGAAAATTTCGATGTCTCCAAATTCACTCCAAAGTGTCTGATTCGATGGATACACGTGAGACAACATCGCCAGAGATGTACAGAAGTCTTAGGTAGGCCATATTGCGCCGCTATGGCAGTTGGAAGAAGAACGAGGGAAAACCTCAAATTTGACCAATGCCGGCTATATGATTTTTTGTGGAAAATTTCGATGTCTCCAAATTCACTCCAAAGTGTCTGATTCGATGGATACACGAGAGAAAACCTCGCCAGAGGTGTACAGAAGTCTTAGGTAGGCCATATTGCGCCGCTATGGCAGTTGGAAGAAGAACGAGGGAAAACCTCAAATTTGACCATGCCGGCTATATGATTTTTTGTGGAAAATTTCGATGTCTCCAAATTCACTCCAAAGTGTCTGATTCGATGGATACACGTGAGACAACATCGCCAGAGATGTACAGAAGTCATAGGTAGGTCATATTGCGCCGCTATGGCAGTTGGAAGAAGAACGAGGGAAAACCTCAAATTTGACCATGCCGGCTATATGATTTTTTGTAGAAAATTTCGATGTCTCCAAATTCACTCCAAAGTGTCTGATTCGATGGATACACGTGAGACAACATCGCCAGAGATGTACAGAAGTCTTAGGTAGGTCATATTGCGCCGCTATGGCAGTTGGAAGAAGAACGAGGGAAAACCTCAAATTTGACCAATGCCGGCTATATGATTTTTTGTGGAAAATTTCGATGTCTCCAAATTCACTCCAAAGTGTCTGATTCGATGGATACACGTGAGACAACATCGCCATAGATGTACAGAAGTCTTAGGTAGGCCATATTGCGCCGCTATGGCAGTTGGAAGAAGAACGAGGGAAAACCTCAAATTTGACCATGCCGGCTATATGATTTTTTGTGGAAAATTTCGATGTCTCCAAATTCACTCCAAAGTGTCTGATTCCATGGATACACGTGAGACAACATCGCCAGAGATGTACAGAAGTCTTAGGTAGGTCATGTTGCGCCGCTATGGCAGTTGGAAGAAGAACGAGGGAAAACCTCAAATTTGACCAATGCCGGCTATATGATTTTTTGTGGAAAATTTCGATGTCTCCAAATTCACTCCAAAGTGTCTGATTCGATGGATACACGAGAGAAAACCTCGCCAGAGGTGTACAGAAGTCTTAGGTAGGCCATATTGCGCCGCTATGGCAGTTGGAAGAAGAACGAGGGAAAACCTCAAATTTGACCATGCCGGCTATATGATTTTTTGTGGAAAATTTCGATGTCTCCAAATTCACTCCAAAGTGTCTGATTCGATGGATACACGTGAGACAACATCGCCAGAGATGTACAGAAGTCTTAGGTAGGCCATATTGCGCCGCTATGGCAGTTGGAAGAAGAACGAGGGAAAACCTCAAATTTGACCATGCCGGCTATATGATTTTTTGTGGAAAATTTCGATGTCTCCAAATTCACTCCAAAGTGTCTGATTCGATGGATACACGTGAGACAACATCGCCAGAGATGTACAGAAGTCATAGGTAGGTCATATTGCGCCGCTATGGCAGTTGGAAGAAGAACGAGGGAAAACCTCAAATTTGACCATGCCGGCTATATGATTTTTTGTAGAAAATTTCGATGTCTCCAAATTCACTCCAAAGTGTCTGATTCGATGGATACACGTGAGACAACATCGCCAGAGATGTACAGAAGTCTTAGGTAGGTCATATTGCGCCGCTATGGCAGTTGGAAGAAGAACGAGGGAAAACCTCAAATTTGACCAATGCCGGCTATATGATTTTTTGTGGAAAATTTCGATGTCTCCAAATTCACTCCAAAGTGTCTGATTCGATGGATAAACGTGAGACAACATCGCCAGAGATGTACAGAAGTCTTAGGTAGGCCATATTGCGCCGCTATGGCAGTTGGAAGAAGAACGAGGGAAAACCTCAAATTTCACCATGCCGGCTATATGATTTTTTGTAGAAAATTTCGATGTCTCCAAATTCACTCCAAAGTGTCTGATTCGATGGATACACGTGAGAAAACATCGCCAGAGGTGTACAGAAGTCTTAGGTAGGTCATATTGCGCCGCTATGGCAGTTGGAAGAAGAACGAGGGAAAACCTCAAATTTGACCATGCCGGCTATATGATTTTTTGTGGAAAATTTCGATGTCTCCAAATTCACTCCAAAGTGTCTGATTCGATGGATACACGTGAGACAACATCGCCAGAGATGTACAGAAGTCTTAGGTAGGTCATATTGCGCCGCTATGGCAGTTGGAAGAAGAACGAGGGAAAACCTCAAATTTGACCATGCCGGCTATATGATTTTTTGTGGAAAATTTCGATGTCTCCAAATTCACTCCAAAGTGTCTGATTCCATGGATACACGTGAGACAACATCGCCAGAGATGTACAGAAGTCTTAGGTAGGTCATGTTGCGCCGCTATGGCAGTTGGAAGAAGAACGAGGGAAAACCTCAAATTTGACCATGCCGGCTATATGATTTTTTGTGGAAAATTTCGATGTCTCCAAATTCACTCCAAAGTGTCTGATTCGATGGATACACGTGAGAAAACATCGGCAGAGGTGTACAGAAGTCTTAGGTAGGTCATATTGCGCCGCTATGGCAGTTGGAAGAAGAACGAGGGAAAACCTCAAATTTGACCATGCCGGCTATATGATTTTTTGTGGAAAATTTCTATATCTCCAAATTCACTCCAAAGTGTCTGATTCGATGGATACACATGAGAAAACATCGCCAGAGGTGTACAGAAGTCTTAGGTAGGTCATATTGCGCCGCTATGGCAGTTGGAAGAAGAACGAGGGAAAACCTCAAATTTGACCATGCCGGCTATATGATTTTTTGTGGAAAATTTCGATGTCTCCAAATTCACTCCAAAGTGTCTGATTCGATGGATACACGAAAGAAAACCTCGCCAGAGGTGTACAGAAGTCTTAGATAGGTCATATTGCGCCGCTATGGCAGTTGGAAGAAGAACGAGGGAAAACCTCAAATTTGACCAATGCCGGCTATATGATTTTTTGTGGAAAATTTCGATGTCTCCAAATTCACTCCAAAGTGTCTGATTCGATGGATACACGTGAGACAACATCGCCAGAGATGTACAGAAGTCTTAGGTAGGCCATATTGCGCCGCTATGGCAGTTGGAAGAAGAACGAGGGAAAACCTCAAATTTGACCATGCCGGCTTATGATTTTTTGTGGAAAATTTCGATGTCTCCAAATTCACTCCAAAGTGTCTGATTCGATGGATACACGTGAGACAACATCGCCAGAGATGTACAGAAGTCTTAGGTAGGTCATATTGCGCCGCTATGGCAGTTGGAAGAAGAACGAGGGAAAACCTCAAATTTGACCATGCCGGCTATATGATTTTTTGTGGAAAATTTCGATGTCTCCAAATTCACTCCAAAGTGTCTGATTCGATGGATACACGTGAGACAACATCGCCAGAGATGTACAGAAGTCTTAGGTAGGTCATATTGCGCCGCTATGGCAGTTGGAAGAAGAACGAGGGAAAACCTCAAATTTGACCATGCCGGCTATATGATTTTTTGTAGAAAATTTCGATGTCTCCAAATTCACTCCAAAGTGTCTGATTCGATGGATACACGTGAGACAACATCGCCAGAGATGTACAGAAGTCTTAGGTAGGCCATATTGCGCCGCTATGGCAGTTGGAAGAAGAACGAGGGAAAACCTCAAATTTGACCATGCCGGCTATATGATTTTTTGTGGAAAATTTCGATGTCTCCAAATTCACTCCAAAGTGTCTGATTCGATGGATACACGTGAGACAACATCGCCAGAGATGTACAGAAGTCATAGGTAGGTCATATTGCGCCGCTATGGCAGTTGGAAGAAGAACGAGGGAAAACCTCAAATTTGACCATGCCGGCTATATGATTTTTTGTAGAAAATTTCGATGTCTCCAAATTCACTCCAAAGTGTCTGATTCGATGGATACACGTGAGACAACATCGCCAGAGATGTACAGAAGTCTTAGGTAGGTCATATTGCGCCGCTATGGCAGTTGGAAGAAGAACGAGGGAAAACCTCAAATTTGACCAATGCCGGCTATATGATTTTTTGTGGAAAATTTCGATGTCTCCAAATTCACTCCAAAGTGTCTGATTCGATGGATAAACGTGAGACAACATCGCCAGAGATGTACAGAAGTCTTAGGTAGGCCATATTGCGCCGCTATGGCAGTTGGAAGAAGAACGAGGGAAAACCTCAAATTTCACCATGCCGGCTATATGATTTTTTGTAGAAAATTTCGATGTCTCCAAATTCACTCCAAAGTGTCTGATTCGATGGATACACGTGAGAAAACATCGCCAGAGGTGTACAGAAGTCTTAGGTAGGTCATATTGCGCCGCTATGGCAGTTGGAAGAAGAACGAGGGAAAACCTCAAATTTGACCATGCCGGCTATATGATTTTTTGTGGAAAATTTCGATGTCTCCAAATTCACTCCAAAGTGTCTGATTCGATGGATACACGTGAGACAACATCGCCAGAGATGTACAGAAGTCTTAGGTAGGTCATATTGCGCCGCTATGGCAGTTGGAAGAAGAACGAGGGAAAACCTCAAATTTGACCATGCCGGCTATATGATTTTTTGTGGAAAATTTCGATGTCTCCAAATTCACTCCAAAGTGTCTGATTCCATGGATACACGTGAGACAACATCGCCAGAGATGTACAGAAGTCTTAGGTAGGTCATGTTGCGCCGCTATGGCAGTTGGAAGAAGAACGAGGGAAAACCTCAAATTTGACCATGCCGGCTATATGATTTTTTGTGGAAAATTTCGATGTCTCCAAATTCACTCCAAAGTGTCTGATTCGATGGATACACGTGAGAAAACATCGGCAGAGGTGTACAGAAGTCTTAGGTAGGTCATATTGCGCCGCTATGGCAGTTGGAAGAAGAACGAGGGAAAACCTCAAATTTGACCATGCCGGCTATATGATTTTTTGTGGAAAATTTCTATATCTCCAAATTCACTCCAAAGTGTCTGATTCGATGGATACACATGAGAAAACATCGCCAGAGGTGTACAGAAGTCTTAGGTAGGTCATATTGCGCCGCTATGGCAGTTGGAAGAAGAACGAGGGAAAACCTCAAATTTGACCATGCCGGCTATATGATTTTTTGTGGAAAATTTCGATGTCTCCAAATTCACTCCAAAGTGTCTGATTCGATGGATACACGAAAGAAAACCTCGCCAGAGGTGTACAGAAGTCTTAGATAGGTCATATTGCGCCGCTATGGCAGTTGGAAGAAGAACGAGGGAAAACCTCAAATTTGACCAATGCCGGCTATATGATTTTTTGTGGAAAATTTCGATGTCTCCAAATTCACTCCAAAGTGTCTGATTCGATGGATACACGTGAGACAACATCGCCAGAGATGTACAGAAGTCTTAGGTAGGCCATATTGCGCCGCTATGGCAGTTGGAAGAAGAACGAGGGAAAACCTCAAATTTGACCATGCCGGCTTATGATTTTTTGTGGAAAATTTCGATGTCTCCAAATTCACTCCAAAGTGTCTGATTCGATGGATACACGTGAGACAACATCGCCAGAGATGTACAGAAGTCTTAGGTAGGTCATATTGCGCCGCTATGGCAGTTGGAAGAAGAACGAGGGAAAACCTCAAATTTGACCATGCCGGCTATATGATTTTTTGTGGAAAATTTCGATGTCTCCAAATTCACTCCAAAGTGTCTGATTCGATGGATACACGTGAGACAACATCGCCAGAGATGTACAGAAGTCTTAGGTAGGTCATATTGCGCCGCTATGGCAGTTGGAAGAAGAACGAGGGAAAACCTCAAATTTGACCATGCCGGCTATATGATTTTTTGTGGAAAATTTCGATGCCTCCAAATTCACTCCAAAGTGTCTGATTCGATGGATACACGTGAGACAACATCGCCAGAGATGTACAGAAGTCTTAGGTAGGTCATATTGCGCCGCTATGGCAGTTGGAAGAAGAACGAGGGAAAACCTCAAATTTGACCATGCCGGCTATATGATTTTTTGTGGAAAATTTCGATGTCTCCAAATTCACTCCAAAGTGTCTGATTCGATGGATACACGTGAGACAACATCGCCAGAGATGTACAGAAGTCTTAGGTAGGCCATATTGCGCCGCTATGGCAGTTGGAAGAAGAACGAGGGAAAAATTCAAATTTGACCATGCCGGCTTATGATTTTTTGTGGAAAATTTCGATGTCTCCAAATTCACTCCAAAGTGTCTGATTCGATGGATACACGTGAGACAACATCGCCAGAGATGTACAGAAGTCTTAGGTAGGTCATATTGCGCCGCTATGGCAGTTGGAAGAAGAACGAGGGAAAACCTCAAATTTGACCATGCCGGCTATATGATTTTTTGTGGAAAATTTCGATGTCTCCAAATTCACTCCAAAGTGTCTGATTCGATGGATACACGTGAGACAACATCGCCAGAGATGTACAGAAGTCTTAGGTAGGTCATATTGCGCCGCTATGGCAGTTGGAAGAAGAACGAGGGAAAACCTCAAATTTGACCATGCCGGCTATATGATTTTTTGTGGAAAATTTCGATGCCTCCAAATTCACTCCAAAGTGTCTGATTCGATGGATACACGAGAGAAAACCTCGCCAGAGGTGTACAGAAGTCTTAGGTAGGTCATATTGCGCCGCTATGGCAGTTGGAAGAAGAACGAGGGAAAACCTCAAATTTGACCATGCCGGCTATATGATTTTTTGTAGAAAATTTCGATGTCTCCAAATTCACTCCAAAGTGTCTGATTCGATGGATACACGTGAGACAACATCGCCAGAGATGTACAGAAGTCTTAGGTAGGCCATATTGCGCCGCTATGGCAGTTGGAAGAAGAACGAGGGAAAACCTCAAATTTGACCATGCCGGCTATATGATTTTTTGTGGAAAATTTCGATGTCTCCAAATTCACTCCAAAGTGTCTGATTCGATGGATACACGTGAGACAACATCGCCAGAGATGTACAGAAGTCTTAGGTAGGTCATATTGCGCCGCTATGGCAGTTGGAAGAAGAACGAGGGAAAACCTCAAATTTGACCATGCCGGCTATATGATTTTTTGTGGAAAATTTCGATGTCTCCAAATTCACTCCAAAGTGTCTGATTCGATGGATACACGTGAGACAACATCGCCAGAGATGTACAGAAGTCTTAGGTAGGTCATATTGCGCCGCTATGGCAGTTGGAAGAAGAACGAGGGAAAACCTCAAATTTGACCATGCCGGCTATATGATTTTTTGTGGAAAATTTCGATGTCTCCAAATTCACTCCAAAGTGTCTGATTCCATGGATACACGTGAGACAACATCGCCATAGATGTACAGAAGTCTTAGGTAGGTCATGTTGCGCCGCTATGGCAGTTGGAAGAAGAACGAGGAAAAACCTCAAATTTGACCATGCCGGCTATATGATTTTTTGTGGAAAATTTCGATGTCTCCAAATTCACTCCAAAGTGTCTGATTCGATGGATACACGTGAGAAAACATCGCCAGAGGTGTACAGAAGTCTTAGGTAGGTCATATTGCGCCGCTATGGCAGTTGGAAGAAGAACGAGGGAAAACCTCAAATTTGACCATGCCGGCTATATGATTTTTTGTGGAAAATTTCGATGTCTCCAAATTCACTCCAAAGTGTCTGATTCGATGGATACACGAAAGAAAACCTCGCCAGAGGTGTACAGAAGTCTTAGATAGGTCATATTGCGCCGCTATGGCAGTTGGAAGAAGAACGAGGGAAAACCTCAAATTTGACCATGCCGGCTATATGATTTTTTGTGGAAAATTTCGATGTCTCCAAATTCACTCCAAAGTGTCTGATTCGATGGATACACGTGAGACAACATCGCCAGAGATGTACAGAAGTCTTAGGTAGGCCATATTGCGCCGCTATGGCAGTTGGAAGAAGAACGAGGGAAAACCTCAAATTTGACCAATGCCGGCTATATGATTTTTTGTGGAAAATTTCGATGTCTCCAAATTCACTCCAAAGTGTCTGATTCGATGGATACACGTGAGACAACATCGCCAGAGATGTACAGAAGTCTTAGGTAGGTCATATTGCGCCGCTATGGCAGTTGGAAGAAGAACGAGGGAAAACCTCAAATTTGACCATGCCGGCTATATGATTTTTTGTGGAAAATTTCGATGTCTCCAAATTCACTCCAAAGTGTCTGATTCGATGGATACACGTGAGACAACATCGCCAGAGATGTACAGAAGTCTTAGGTAGGTCATATTGCGCCGCTATGGCAGTTGGAAGAAGAACGAGGGAAAACCTCAAATTTGACCATGCCGGCTATATGATTTTTTGTGGAAAATTTCGATGTCTCCAAATTCACTCCAAAGTGTCTGATTCGATGGATACACGTGAGACAACATCGCCAGAGATGTACAGAAGTCTTAGGTAGGTCATATTGCGCCGCTATGGCAGTTGGAAGAAGAACGAGGGAAAACCTCAAATTTGACCATGCCGGCTATATGATTTTTTGTGGAAAATTTCGATGTCTCCAAATTCACTCCAAAGTGTCTGATTCGATGGATACACGTGAGACAACATCGCCAGAGATGTACAGAAGTCTTAGGTTGGTCATATTGCGCCGCTATGGCAGTTGGAAGAAGAACGAGGGAAAACCTCAAATTTGACCAATGCCGGCTATATGATTTTTTGTGGAAAATTTCGATGTCTCCAAATTCACTCCAAAGTGTCTGATTCGATGGATACACGAGAGAAAACCTCGCCAGAGGTGTACAGAAGTCTTAGGTAGGTCATATTGCGCCGCTATGGCAGTTGGAAGAAGAACGAGGGAAAACCTCAAATTCGACCATGCCGGCTATATGATTTTTTGTAGAAAATTTCGATGTCTCCAAATTCACTCCAAAGTGTCTGATTCGATGGATACACGTGAGACAACATCGCCAGAGATGTACAGAAGTCTTAGGTAGGCCATATTGCGCCGCTATGGCAGTTGGAAGAAGAACGAGGGAAAACCTCAAATTTGACCAATGCCGGCTATATGATTTTTTGTGGAAAATTTCGATGTCTCCAAATTCACTCCAAAGTGTCTGATTCGATGGATACACGTGAGACAACATCGCCAGAGATGTACAGAAGTCTTAGGTAGGCCATATTGCGCCGCTATGGCAGTTGGAAGAAGAACGAGGGAAAACCTCAAATTTGACCATGCCGGCTATATGATTTTTTGTGGAAAATTTTGATGTCTCCAAATTCACTCCAAAGTGTCTGATTCGATGGATACACGTGAGACAACATCGCCAGAGATGTACAGAAGTCTTAGGTAGGTCATATTGCGCCGCTATGGCAGTTGGAAGAAGAACGAGGGAAAACCTCAAATTTGACCAATTCCGGCTATATGATTTTTTGTAGAAAATTTCGATGTCTCCAAATTCACTCCAAAGTGTCTGATTCGATGGATACACGAGAGAAAACCTCGCCAGAGGTGTACAGAAGTCTTAGGTAGGTCATATTGCGCCGCTATGGCAGTTGGAAGAAGAACGAGGGAAAACCTCAAATTTGACCATGCCGGCTATATGATTTTTTGTGGAAAATTTCGATGTCTCCAAATTCACTCCAAAGTGTCTGATTCGATGGATACACGTGAGACAACATCGCCAGAGATGTACAGAAGTCTTAGGTAGGTCATATTGCGCCGCTATGGCAGTTGGAAGAAGAACGAGGGAAAACCTCAAATTTGACCATGCCGGCTATATGATTTTTTGTGGAAAATTTCGATGTCTCCAAATTCACTCCAAAGTGTCTGATTCGATGGATACACGTGAGACAACATCGCCAGAGATGTACAGAAGTCTTAGGTAGGCCATATTGCGCCGCTATGGCAGTTGGAAGAAGAACGAGGGAAAACCTCAAATTTGACCATGCCGGCTATATGATTTTTTGTGGAAAATTTCGATGTCTCCAAATTCACTCCAAAGTGTCTGATTCGATGGATACACGTGAGTTAACATCGCCAGAGATGTACAGAAGTCTTAGGTAGGTCATATTGCGCCGCTATGGCAGTTGGAAGAAGAACGAGGGAAAACCTCAAATTTGACCAATGCCGGCTATATGATTTTTTGTGGAAAATTTCGATGTCTCCAAATTCACTCCAAAGTGTCTGATTCGATGGATTACACGTGAGACAACATCGCCAGAGATGTACAGAAGTCTTAGGTAGGTCATATTGCGCCGCTATGGCAGTTGGAAGAAGAACGAGGGAAAACCTCAAATTTGACCATGCCGGCTATATGATTTTTTGTGGAAAATTTCGATGTCTCCCAAATTCACTCCAAAGTGTCTGATTCGATGGATACACGTGAGACAACATCGCCAGAGATGTACAGAAGTCTTAGGTAGGTCATATTGCGCCGCTATGGCAGTTGGAAGAAGAACGAGGGAAAACCTCAAATTTGACCATGCCGGCTATATGATTTTTTGTGGAAAATTTCGATGTCTCCAAATTCACTCCAAAGTGTCTGATTCGATGGATACACGTGAGACAACATCGCCAGAGATGTACAGAAGTCTTAGGTAGGTCATATTGCGCCGCTATGGCAGTTGGAAGAAGAACGAGGGAAAACCTCAAATTTGACCATGCCGGCTATATGATTTTTTGTGGGAAAATTTCGATGTCTCCAAATTCACTCCAAAGTGTCTGATTCGATGGATACACGTGAGACAACATCGCCAGAGATGTACAGAAGTCTTAGGTAGGTCATATTGCGCCGCTATGGCAGTTGGAAGAAGAACGAGGGAAAACCTCAAATTTGACCAAATTCACTCCAAAGTGTCTGATTCGATGGATACACGTGAGACAACATCGCCAGAGATGTACAGAAGTCTTAGGTAGGTCATATTGCGCCGCTATGGCAGTTGGAAGAAGAAGGAGGGAAAACCTCAAATTTGACCATGCCGGCTATATGATTTTTTGTGGAAAATTTCGATGTCTCCAAATTCACTCCAAAGTGTCTGATTCGATGGATACACGTGAGACAACATCGCCAGAGATGTACAGAAGTCTTAGGTAGGCCATATTGCGCCGCTATGGCAGTTGGAAGAAGAACGAGGGAAAACCTCAAATTTGACCATGCCGGCTATATGATTTTTTGTAGAAAATTTCGATGTCTCCAAATTCACTCCAAAGTGTCTGATTCGATGGATACACGTGAGACAACATCGCCAGAGATGTACAGAAGTCTTAGGTAGGTCATATTGCCCGCTATGGCAGTTGGAAGAAGAACGAGGGAAAACCTCAAATTTGACCATGCCGGCTATATGATTTTTTGTGGAAAATTTCGATGTCTACAAATTCACTCCAAAGTGTCTGATTCGATGGATACACGTGAGACAACATCGCCAGAGATGTACAGAAGTCTTAGGTAGGCCATATTGCGCCGCTATGGCAGTTGGAAGAAGAACGAGGGAAAACCTCAAATTTGACCATGCCGGCTATACGATTTTTTGTAGAAAATTTCGATGTCTCCAAATTCACTCCAAAGTGTCTGATTCGATGGATACACGTGAGACAACATCGCCAGAGATGTACAGAAGTCTTAGGTAGGTCATATTGCGCCGCTATGGCAGTTGGAAGAAGAACGAGGGAAAAGCTCAAATTTGACCAATGCGGCTATATGATTTTTTGTGGAAAATTTCGATGTCTCCAAATTCACTCCAAAGTGTCTGATTCGATGGATACACTAGAGAAAACCTCGCCAGAGGTGTACAGAAGTCTTAGGTAGGTCATATTGCGCCGCTATGGCAGTTGGAAGAAGAACGAGGGAAAACCTCAAATTTGACCATGCCGGCTATATGATTTTTTGTGGAAAATTTCGATGTCTCCAAATTCACTCCAAAGTGTCTGATTCGATGGATACACGTGAGACAACATCGCCAGAGATGTACAGAAGTCTTAGGTAGGTCATATTGCGCCGCTATGGCAGTTGGAAGAAGAACGAGGGAAAACCTCAAATTTGACCATGCCGGCTATATGATTTTTTGTGGAAAATTTCGATGTCTCCAAATTCACTCCAAAGTGTCTGATTCGATGGATACACGTGAGACAACATCGCCAGAGATGTACAGAAGTCTTAGGTAGGCCATATTGCGCCGCTATGGCAGTTGGAAGAAGAACGAGGGAAAACCTCAAATTTGACCATGCCGGCTATATGCTTTTTTGTGGAAAATTTCGATGTCTCCAAATTCACTCCAAAGTGTCTGATTCGATGGATACACGTGAGACAACATCGCCAGAGATGTACAGAAGTCTTAGGTGGGTCATATTGCGCCGCTATGGCAGTTGGAAGAAGAACGAGGGAAAACCTCAAATTTGACCATGCCGGCTATATGATTTTTTGTGGAAAATTTCGATGTCTCCAAATTCACTCCAAAGTGTCTGATTCGATGGATACACGTGAGACAACATCGCCAGAGATGTACAGAAGTCTTAGGCAGGCCATATTGCGCCGCTATGGCAGTTGGAAGAAGAACGAGGGAAAACCTCAAATTTGACCATGCCGGCTATATGATTTTTTGTGGAAAATTTCGATGTCTTCAAATTCACTCCAAAGTGTCTGATTCGATGGATACACGTGAGAAAACATCGCCAGAGATGTACAGAAGTCTTAGGTAGGTCATATTGCGCCGCTATGGCAGTTGGAAGAAGAACGAGGGAAAACCTCAAATTTGACCATGCCGGCTATATGATTTTTTGTGGAAAATTTCGATGTCTCCAAATTCACTCCAAAGTGTCTGATTCGATGGATACACGTGAGACAACATCGCCAGAGATGTACAGAAGTCTTAGGTAGGTCATATTGCGCCGCTATGGCAGTTGGAAGAAGAACGAGGGAAAACCTCAAATTTGACCATGCCGGCTATATGATTTTTTGTGGAAAATTTCGATGTCTCCAAATTCACTCCAAAGTGTCTGATTCGATGGATACACGTGAGACAACATCGCCAGAGATGTACAGAAGTCTTAGGTAGGTCATATTGCGCCGCTATGGCAGTTGGAAGAAGAACGAGGGAAAACCTCAAATTTGACCATGCCGGCTATATGATTTTTTGTGGAAAATTTCGATGTCTCCAAATTCACTCCAAAGTGTCTGATTCGATGGATACACGTGAGACAACATCGCCAGAGATGTACAGAAGTCTTAGGTAGGCCATATTGCGCCGCTATGGCAGTTGGAAGAAGAACGAGGGAAAACCTCAAATTTGACCATGCCGGCTATATGATTTCTTGTAGAAAATTTCGATGTCTACAAATTCACTCCAAAGTGTCTGATTCGATGGATACACGTGAGACAACATCGCCAGAGATGTACAGAAGTCTTAAGTAGGTCATATTGCGCCGCTATGGCAGTTGGAAGAAGAACGAGGGAAAACCTCAAATTTGACCATGCCGGCTATATGCTTTTTTGTGGAAAATTTCGATGTCTCCAAATTCACTCCAAAGTGTCTGATTCGATGGATACACGTGAGACAACATCGCCAGAGATGTACAGAAGTCTTAGGTAGGTCATATTGCGCCGCTATGGCAGTTGGAAGAAGAACGAGGGAAAACCTCAAATTTGACCATGCCGGCTATATGATTTTTTGTGGAAAATTTCGATGTCTCCAAATTTACTCCAAAGTGTCTGATTCGATGGATACACGTGAGACAACATCGCCAGAGATGTACAGAAGTCTTAGGTAGGCCATATTGCGCCGCTATGGCAGTTGGAAGAAGAACGAGGGAAAACCTCAAATTTGACCATGCCGGCTATATGATTTCTTGTAGAAAATTTCGATGTCTACAAATTCACTCCAAAGTGTCTGATTCGATGGATACACGTGAGACAACATCGCCAGAGATGTACAGAAGTCTTAGGTAGGTCATATTGCGCCGCTATGGCAGTTGGAAGAAGAACGAGGGAAAACCTCAAATTTGACCATGCCGGCTATATGCTTTTTTGTGGAAAATTTCGATGTCTCCAAATTCACTCCAAAGTGTCTGATTCGATGGATACACGTGAGACAACATCGCCAGAGATGTACAGAAGTCTTAGGTAGGTCATATTGCGCCGCTATGGCAGTTGGAAGAAGAACGAGGGAAAACCTCAAATTTGACCATGCCGGCTATATGATTTTTTGTGGAAAATTTCGATGTCTCCAAATTCACTCCAAAGTGTCTGATTCGATGGATACACGTGAGACAACATCGCCAGAGATGTACAGAAGTCTTAGGTAGGTCATATTGCGCCGCTATGGCAGTTGGAAGAAGAACGAGGGAAAACCTCAAATTTGACCATGCCGGCTATATGATTTTTTGTGGAAAATTTCGATGTCTCCAAATTCACTCCAAAGTGTCTGATTCGATGGATACACGTGAGACAACATCGCCAGAGATGTACAGAAGTCTTAGGTAGGTCATATTGCCCGCTATGGCAGTTGGAAGAAGAACGAGGGAAAACCTCAAATTTGACCATGCCGGCTATATGATTTTTTGTGGAAAATTTCGATGTCTCCAAATTCACTCCAAAGTGTCTGATTCGATGGATACACGTGAGACAACATCGCCAGAGATGTACAGAAGTCTTAGGTAGGCCATATTGCGCCGCTATGGCAGTTGGAAGAAGAACGAGGGAAAACCTCAAATTTGACCATGCCGGCTATATGATTTCTTGTAGAAAATTTCGATGTCTACAAATTCACTCCAAAGTGTCTGATTCGATGGATACACGTGAGACAACATCGCCAGAGATGTACAGAAGTCTTAGGTAGGTCATATTGCGCCGCTATGGCAGTTGGAAGAAGAACGAGGGAAAACCTCAAATTTGACCAATGCCGGCTATATGATTTTTTGTGGAAAATTTCGATGTCTCCAAATTCACTCCAAAGTGTCTGATTCGATGGATACACGTGAGACAACATCGCCAGAGATGTACAGAAGTCTTAGGTAGGTCATATTGCGCCGCTATGGCAGTTGGAAGAAGAACGACGGAAAACCTCAAATTTGACCATGCCGGCTATACGATTTTTTGTGGAAAATTTCGATGTCTCCAAATTCACTCCAAAGTGTCTGATTCGATGGATACACGTGAGACAACATCGCCAGAGGTGTACAGAAGTCTTAGGTAGGTCATATTGCGCCGCTATGGCAGTTGGAAGAAGAACGAGGGAAAACCTCAAATTTGACCATGCCGGCTATATGATTTTTTGTGGAAAATTTCGATGTCTCCAAATTCACTCCAAAGTGTCTGATTCGATGGATACACGAGAGAAAACCTCGCCAGAGGTGTACAGAAGTCTTAGGTAGGTCATATTGCGCCGCTATGGCAGTTGGAAGAAGAACGAGGGAAAACCTCAAATTTGACCATGCCGGCTATATGATTTTTTGTGGAAAATTTCGATGTCTCCAAATTCACTCCAAAGTGTCTGATTCGATGGATACACGTGAGACAACATCGCCAGAGATGTACAGAAGTCTTAGGTAGGCCATATTGCGCCGCTATGGCAGTTGGAAGAAGAACGAGGGAAAACCTCAAATTTGACCATGCCGGCTATATGATTTTTTGTGGAAAATTTCGATGTCTCCAAATTCACTCCAAAGTGTCTGATTCGATGGATACACGTGAGACAACATCGCCAGAGATGTACAGAAGTCTTAGGTAGGCCATATTGCGCCGCTATGGCAGTTGGAAGAAGAACGAGGGAAAACCTCAAATTTGACCATGCCGGCTATACGATTTTTTGTGGAAAATTTCGATGTCTCCAAATTCACTCCAAAGTGTCTGATTCGATGGATACACGTGAGAAAACATCGCCAGAGGTGTACAGAAGTCTTAGGTAGGTCATATTGCGCCGCTATGGCAGTTGGAAGAAGAACGAGGGAAAACCTCAAATTTGACCATGCCGGCTATATGATTTTTTGTGGAAAATTTCTATGTCTCCAAATTCACTCCAAAGTGTCTGATTCGATGGATACACGTGAGACAACATCGCCAGAGGTGTACAGAAGTCTTAGGTAGGTCATATTGCGCCGCTATGGCAGTTGGAAGAAGAACGAGGGAAAACCTCAAATTTGACCATGCCGGCTATACGATTTTTTGTGGACAATTTCGATGTCTCCAAATTCACTCCAAAGTGTCTGATTCGATGGATACACGTGAGAAAACATCGCCAGAACTGTACAGAAGTCTTAGGTAGGTCATATTGCGCCGCTATGGCAGTTGGAAGAAGAACGAGGGAAAACCTCAAATTTGACCATGCCGGCTATATGATTTTTTGTGGAAAATTTCGATGTCTCCAAATTTACTCCAAAGTGTCTGATTCGATGGATACACGTGAGACAACATCGCCAGAGATGTACAGAAGTCTTAGGTAGGCATATTGCGCCGCTATGGCAGTTGGAAGAAGAACGAGGGAAAACCTCAAATTTGACCATGCCGGCTATATGATTTCTTGTAGAAAATTTCGATGTCTCCAAATTCACTCCAAAGTGTCTGATTCGATGGATACACGTGAGACAACATCGCCAGAGATGTACAGAAGTCTTAGGTAGGTCATATTGCGCCGCTATGGCAGTTGGAAGAAGAACGAGGGAAAACCTCAATTTGACCATGCCGGCTATATGATTTTTTGTGGAAAATTTCGATGTCTCCAAATTCACTCCAAAGTGTCTGATTCGATGGATACACGTGAGACAACATCGCCAGAGATGTACAGAAGTCTTAGGTAGGCCATATTGCGCCGCTATGGCAGTTGGAAGAAGAACGAGGGAAAACCTCAAATTTGACCATGCCGGCTATATGATTTCTTGTAGAAAATTTCGATGTCTACAAATTCACTCCAAAGTGTCTGATTCGATGGATACACGTGAGACAACATCGCCAGAGATGTACAGAAGTCTTAGGTAGGTCATATTGCGCCGCTATGGCAGTTGGAAGAAGAACGAGGGAAAACCTCAAATTTGACCAATGCCGGCTATATGATTTTTTGTGGAAAATTTCGATGTCTCCAAATTCACTCCAAAGTGTCTGATTCGATGGATACACGAGAGAAAACCTCGCCAGAGGTGTACAGAAGTCTTAGGTAGGTCATATTGCGCCGCTATGGCAGTTGGAAGAAGAACGAGGGAAAACCTCAAATTTGACCATGCCGGCTATATGATTTTTTGTGGAAAATTTCGATGTCTCCAAATTCACTCCAAAGTGTCTGATTCGATGGATACACGTGAGACAACATCGCCAGAGATGTACAGAAGTCTTAGGTAGGCCATATTGCGCCGCTATGGCAGTTGGAAGAGAACGAGGGAAAACCTCAAATTTGACCATGCCGGCTATATGATTTTTTGTAGAAAATTTCGATGTCTCCAAATTCACTCCAAAGTGTCTGATTCGATGGATACACGTGAGACAACATCGCCAGAGATGTACAGAAGTCTTAGGTAGGTCATATTGCGCCGCTATGGCAGTTGGAAGAAGAACGAGGGAAAACCTCAAATTTGACCATGCGGCTATATGATTTTTTGTGGAAAATTTCGATGTCTCCAAATTCACTCCAAAGTGTCTGATTCGATGGATACACGTGAGACAACATCGCCAGAGATGTACAGAAGTCTTAGGTAGGTCATATTGCGCCGCTATGGCAGTTGGAAGAAGAACGAGGGAAAACCTCAAATTTGACCATGCCGGCTATATGATTTTTTGTGGAAAATTTCGATGTCTCCAAATTCACTCCAAAGTGTCTGATTCGATGGATACACGAGAGAAAACCTCGCCAGAGGTGTACAGAAGTCTTAGGTAGGTCATATTGCGCCGCTATGGCGGTTGGAAGAAGAACGAGGGAAAACCTCAAATTTGACCAAATTCACTCCAAAGTGTCTGATTCGATGGATACACGTGAGACAACATCGCCAGAGATGTACAGAAGTCTTAGGTAGGTCATATTGCGCCGCTATGGCTGTTGGAAGAAGAACGAGGGAAAACCTCAAATTTGACCAAATTCACTCCAAAGTGTCTGATTCGATGGATACACGTGAGACAACATCGCCAGAGATGTACAGAAGTCTTAGGTAGGTCATATTGCGCCGCTATGGCAGTTGGAAGAAGAACGAGGGAAAACCTCAAATTTGACCATGCCGGCTATATGATTTTTTGTGGAAAATTTCGATGTCTCCAAATTCACTCCAAAGTGTCTGATTCGATGGATACACGTGAGACAACATCGCCAGAGATGTAAAGAAGTCTTAGGTAGGTCATATTGCGCCGCTATGGCGGTTGGAAGAAGAACGAGGGAAAACCTCAAATTTGACCATGCCGCTATATGATTTTTTGTGGAAAATTTCGATGTCTCCAAATTCACTCCAAAGTGTCTGATTCGATGGATACACGTGAGACAACATCGCCAGAGATGTACAGAAGTCTTAGGTAGGTCATATTGCGCCGCTATGGCAGTTGGAAGAAGAACGAGGGAAAACCTCAAATTTGACCAATGCCGGCTATATGATTTTTTGTGGAAAATTTCGATGTCTCCAAATTCACTCCAAAGTGTCTGATTCGATGGATACACTAGAGAAAACCTCGCCAGAGGTGAACAGAAGTCTTAGGTAGGTCATATTGCGCCGCTATGGCAGTTGGAAGAAGAACGAGGGAAAACCTCAAATTTGACCATGCCGGCTATATGATTTTTTGTGGAAAATTTCGATGTCTCCAAATTCACTCCAAAGTGTCTGATTCGATGGATACACGTGAGACAACATCGCCAGAGATGTACAGAAGTCTTAGGTAGGTCATATTGCGCCGCTATGGCAGTTGGAAGAAGAACGAGGGAAAACCTCAAATTTGACCATGCCGGCTATATGATTTTTTTGTAGAAAATTTCGATGTCTCCAAATTCACTCCAAAGTGTCTGATTCGATGGATACACGTGAGACAACATCGCCAGAGATGTACAGAAGTCTTAGGTAGGCCATATTGCGCCGCTATGGCAGTTGGAAGAAGAACGAGGGAAAACCTCAAATTTGACCATGCCGGCTATATGATTTTTTGTAGAAAATTTCGATGTCTCCAAATTCACTCCAAAGTGTCTGATTCGATGGATACACGTGAGACAACATCGCCAGAGATGTACAGAAGTCTTAGGTAGGTCATATTGCGCCGCTATGGCAGTTGAAGAAGAACGAGGGAAAACCTCAAATTTGACCATGCCGGCTATATGATTTTTTGTGGAAAATTTCGATGTCTCCAAATTCACTCCAAAGTGTCTGATTCGATGGATACACGTGAGACAACATCGCCAGAGATGTACAGAAGTCTTAGGTAGGCCATATTGCGCCGCTATGGCAGTTGGAAGAAGAACGAGGGAAAACCTCAAATTTGACCATGCCGGCTATATGCTTTTTTGTGGAAAATTTCGATGTCTCCAAATTCACTCCAAAGTGTCTGATTCGATGGATACACGTGAGACAACATCGCCAGAGATGTACAGAAGTCTTAGGTAGGTCATATTGCGCCGCTATGGCAGTTGGAAGAAGAACGAGGGAAAACCTCAAATTTGACCATGCCGGCTATATGATTTTTTGTGGAAAATTTCGATGTCTTCAAATTCACTCCAAAGTGTCTGATTCGATGGATACACGTGAGAAAACATCGCCAGAGGTGTACAGAAATTCTTAGGTAGGTCATATTGCGCCGCTATGGCAGTTGGAAGAAGAACGAGGGAAAACCTCAAATTTGACCATTCCGGCTATACGATTTTTTGTGGAAAATTTCGATGTCTCCAAATTCACTCCAAAGTGTCTGATTCGATGGATACACGTGAGAAAACATCGCCAGAGGTGTACAGAAGTCTTAGGTAGGTCATATTGCGCCGCTATGGCAGTTGGAAGAAGAACGAGGAAAACCTCAAATTTGACCATGCCGGCTATATGATTTTTTGTGGAAAATTTCGATGTCTCCAAATTCACTCCAAAGTGTCTGATTCGATGGATACACGTGAGACAACATCGCCAGAGATGTACAGAAGTCTTAGGTAGGCCATATTGCGCCGCTATGGCAGTTGGAAGAAGAACGAGGGAAAACCTCAAATTTGACCATGCCGGCTATACGATTTTTTGTAGAAAATTTCGATGTCTCCAAATTCACTCCAAAGTGTCTGATTCGATGGATACACGTGAGACAACATCGCCAGAGATGTACAGAAGTCTTAGGTAGGTCATATTGCGCCGCTATGGCAGTTGGAAGAAGAACGAGGGAAAACCTCAAATTTGACCAATGCCGGCTATATGATTTTTTGTGGAAAATTTCGATGTCTCCAAATTCACTCCAAAGTGTCTGATTCGATGGATACACTAGAGAAAACCTCGCCAGAGGTGTACAGAAGTCTTAGGTAGGTCATATTGCGCCGCTATGGCAGTTGGAAGAAGAACGAGGGAAAACCTCAAATTTGACCATGCCGGCTATATGATTTTTTGTGGAAAATTTCGATGTCTCCAAATTCACTCCAAAGTGTCTGATTCGATGGATACACGTGAGACAACATCGCCAGAGATGTACAGAAGTCTTAGGTAGGCCATATTGCGCCGCTATGGCAGTTGGAAGAAGAACGAGGGAAAACCTCAAATTTGACCATGCCGGCTATATGATTTTTTGTAGAAAATTTCGATGTCTCCAAATTCACTCCAAAGTGTCTGATTCGATGGATACACGTGAGACAACATCGCCAGAGATGTACAGAAGTCTTAGGTAGGCCATATTGCGCCGCTATGGCAGTTGAAGAAGAACGAGGGAAAACTCAAATTTGACCATGCCGGCTATATGCTTTTTTGTGGAAAATTTCGATGTCTCCAAATTCACTCCAAAGTGTCTGATTCGATGGATACACGTGAGACAACATTGCCAGAGATGTACAGAAGTCTTAGGTAGGCCATATTGCGCCGCTATGGCAGTTGGAAGAAGAACGAGGGAAAACCTCAAATTTGACCATGCCGGCTATATGATTTCTTGTAGAAAATTTCGATGTCTACAAATTCACTCCAAAGTGTCTGATTCGATGGATACACGTGAGACAACATCGCCAGAGATGTACAGAAGTCTTAGGTAGGCCATATTGCGCCGCTATGGCAGTTGGAAGAAGAACGAGGGAAAACCTCAAATTTGACCATGCCGGCTATACGATTTTTTGTGAAAATTTCGATGTCTCCAAATTCACTCCAAAGTGTCTGATTCGATGGATACACGTGAGAAAACATCGCCAGAGGTGTACAGAAGTCTTAGGTAGGTCATATTGCGCCGCTATGGCAGTTGGAAGAAGAACGAGGGAAAACCTCAAATTTGACCATGCCGGCTATACGATTTTTTGTGGAAAATTTCGATGTCTCCAAATTCACTCCAAAGTGTCTGATTCGATGGATACACGTGAGAAAACATCGCCAGAGTGTACAGAAGTCTTAGGTAGGTCATATTGCGCCGCTATGGCAGTTGGAAGAAGAACGAGGGAAAACCTCAAATTTGACCATCGCCGGCTATATGCTTTTTTGTGTGAAAATTTCGATGTCTCCAAATTCACTCCAAAGTGTCTGATTCGATGGATACACGTGAGACAACATCGCCAGAGATGTACAGAAGTCTTAGGTAGGCCATATTGCGCCGCTATGGCAGGTGGGAAGAAGAACGAGGGAAAACCTCAAATTGGACCATGCCGGCTATATGATTTCTTGTAGAAAATTTCGATGTCTACAAATTCACTCCAAAGTGTCTGATTCGATGGATACACGTGAGACAACATCGCCAGAGATGTACAGAAGTCTTAGGTAGGTCATATTGCGCCGCTATGGCAGTTGGAAGAAGAACGAGGGAAAACCTCAAATTTGACCATGCCGGCTATATGCTTTTTTGTGGAAAATTTCGATGTCTCCAAATTCACTCCAAAGTGTCTGATTCGATGGATACACGTGAGACAACATCGCCAGAGATGTACAGAAGTCTTAGGTAGGTCATATTGCGCCGCTATGGCAGTTGGAAGAAGAACGAGGGAAAACCTCAAATTTGACCATGCCGGCTATATGATTTTTGTGGAAAATTTCGATGTCTCCAAATTCACTCCAAAGTGTCTGATTCGATGGATACACGTGAGACAACATCGCCAGAGATGTACAGAAGTCTTAGGTGGGTCATATTGCGCCGCTATGGCAGTTGGAAGAAGAACGAGGGAAAACCTCAAATTTGACCATGCCGGCTATATGATTTTTTGTGGAAAATTTCGATGTCTCCAAATTCACTCCAAAGTGTCTGATTCGATGGATACACGAGAGAAAACCTCGCCAGAGGTGTACAGAAGTCTTAGGTAGGTCATATTGCGCCGCTATGGCAGTTGGAAGAAGAACGAGGGAAAACCTCAAATTTGACCATGCCGGCTATATGATTTTTTGTGGAAAATTTCGATGTCTCCAAATTCACTCCAAAGTGTCTGATTCGATGGATACACGTGAGACAACATCGCCAGAGATGTACAGAAGTCTTAGGTAGGTCATATTGCGCCGCTATGGCGGTTGGAAGAAGAACGAGGGAAAACCTCAAATTTGACCATGCCGGCTATATGATTTTTTGTGGAAAATTTCGATGTCTTCAAATTCACTCCAAAGTGTCTGATTCGATGGATACACGTGAGACAACATCGCCAGAGATGTACAGAAGTCTTAGGTAGGTCATATTGCGCCGCTATGGCAGTTGGAAGAAGAACGAGGGAAAACCTCAAATTTGACCATGCCGGCTATATGATTTTTTGTGGAAAATTTCGATGTCTCCAAATTCACTCCAAAGTGTCTGATTCGATGGATACACGTGAGACAACATCGCCAGAGATGTACAGAAGTCTTAGGTAGGCCATATTGCGCCGCTATGGCAGTTGGAAGAAGAACGAGGGAAAACCTCAAATTTGACCATGCCGGCTATACGATTTTTTGTGGAAAATTTCGATGTCTCCAAATTCACTCCAAAGTGTCTGATTCGATGGATACACGTGAGAAAACATCGCCAGAGGTGTACAGGAAGTCTTAGGTAGGTCATATTGCGCCGCTATGGCAGTTGGAAGAAGAACGAGGGAAAACCTCAAATTTGACCATGCCGGCTATACGATTTTTTGTGGAAAATTTCGATGTCTCCAAATTCACTCCAAAGTGTCTGATTCGATGGATACACGTGAGAAAACATCGCCAGAGGTGTACAGAAGTCTTAGGTAGGTCATATTGCGCCGCTATGGCAGTTGGAAGAAGAACGAGGGAAAACCTCAAATTTGACCATGCCGGCTATATGATTTTTTGTAGAAAATTTCGATGTCTCCAAATTCACTCCAAAGTGTCTGATTCGATGGATACACGTGAGACAACATCGCCAGAGATGTACAGAAGTCTTAGGTAGGTCATATTGCGCCGCTATGGCAGTTGGAAGAAGAACGAGGGAAAACCTCAAATTTGACCAATGCCGGCTATATGATTTTTTGTGGAAAATTTCGATGTCTCCAAATTCACTCCAAAGTGTCTGATTCGATGGATACACAGAGAAAACCTCGCCAGAGGTGTACAGAAGTCTTAGGTAGGTCATATTGCGCCGCTATGGCAGTTGGAAGAAGAACGAGGAAAACCTCAAATTTGACCATGCCGGCTATATGATTTTTTGTGGAAAATTTCGATGTCTCCAAATTCACTCCAAAGTGTCTGATTCGATGGATACACGTGAGACAACATCGCCAGAGATGTACAGAAGTCTTAGGTAGGCCATATTGCGCCGCTATGGCAGTTGGAAGAAGAACGAGGGAAAACCTCAAATTTGACCATGCCGGCTATATGATTTTTTGTAGAAAATTTCGATGTCTCCAAATTCACTCCAAAGTGTCTGATTCGATGGATACACGTGAGACAACATCGCCAGAGATGTACAGAAGTCTTAGGTAGGTCATATTGCGCCGCTATGGCAGTTGGAAGAAGAACGAGGGAAAACCTCAAATTTGACCATGCCGCCTATATGATTTTTTGTGGAAAATTTCGATGTCTCCAAATTCACTCCAAAGTGTCTGATTCGATGGATACACGTGAGACAACATCGCCAGAGATGTACAGAAGTCTTAGGTAGGCCATATTGCGCCGCTATGGCAGTTGGAAGAAGAACGAGGGAAAACCTCAAATTTGACCATGCCGGCTATATGATTTCTTGTAGAAAATTTCGATGTCTACAAATTCACTCCAAAGTGTCTGATTCGATGGATACACGTGAGACAACATCGCCAGAGATGTACAGAAGTCTTAGGTAGGTCATATTGCGCCGCTATGGCAGTTGGAAGAAGAACGAGGGAAAACCTCAAATTTGACCATGCCGGCTATATGCTTTTTTGTGGAAAATTTCGATGTCTCCAAATTCACTCCAAAGTGTCTGATTCGATGGATACACGTGAGACAACATCGCCAGAGATGTACAGAAGTCTTAGGTAGGTCATATTGCGCCGCTATGGCAGTTGGAAGAAGAACGAGGGAAAACCTCAAATTTGACCATGCCGGCTATATGATTTTTTGTGGAAAATTTCGATGTCTCCAAATTCACTCCAAAGTGTCTGATTCGATGGATACACGTGAGACAACATCGCCAGAGATGTACAGAAGTCTTAGGTAGGCCATATTGCGCCGCTATGGCAGTTGGAAGAAGAACGAGGGAAAACCTCAAATTTGACCATGCCGGCTATATGATTTTTTGTAGAAAATTTCGATGTCTCCAAATTCACTCCAAAGTGTCTGATTCGATGGATACACGTGAGAAAACATCGCCAGAGGTGTACAGAAGTCTTAGGTAGGTCATATTGCGCCGCTATGGCAGTTGGAAGAAGAACGAGGGAAAACCTCAAATTTGACCATGCCGGCTATATGATTTTTTGTGGAAAATTTCGATGTCTCCAAATTCACTCCAAAGTGTCTGATTCGATGGATACACGTGAGACAACATCGCCAGAGATGTACAGAAGTCTTAGGTAGGCCATATTGCGCCGCTATGGCAGTTGGAAGAAGAACGAGGGAAAACCTCAAATTTGACCAATGCCGGCTATATGATTTTTTGTGGAAAATTTCGATGTCTCCAAATTCACTCCAAAGTGTCTGATTCGATGGATACACGAGAGAAAACCTCGCCAGAGGTGTACAGAAGTCTTAGGTAGGTCATATTGCGCCGCTATGGCAGTTGGAAGAAGAACGAGGGAAAACCTCAAATTTGACCATGCCGGCTATATGATTTTTTGTGGAAAATTTCGATGTCTCCAAATTCACTCCAAAGTGTCTGATTCGATGGATACACGTGAGACAACATCGCCAGAGATGTACAGAAGTCTTAGGTAGGTCATATTGCGCCGCTATGGCAGTTGGAAGAAGAACGAGGGAAAACCTCAAATTTGACCATGCCGGCTATATGATTTTTTGTGGAAAATTTCGATGTCTCCAAATTCACTCCAAAGTGTCTGATTCGATGGATACACGTGAGACAACATCGCCAGAGATGTACAGAAGTCTTAGGTAGGCCATATTGCGCCGCTATGGCAGTTGGAAGAAGAACGAGGGAAAACCTCAAATTTGACCATGCCGGCTATATGATTTTTTGTGGAAAATTTCGATGTCTCCAAATTCACTCCAAAGTGTCTGATTCGATGGATACACGTGAGACAACATCGCCAGAGGTGTACAGAAGTCTTAGGTAGGTCATATTGCGCCGCTATGGCAGTTGGAAGAAGAACGAGGGAAAACCTCAAATTTGACCATGCCGGCTATATGATTTTTTGTGGAAAATTTCGATGTCTCCAAATTCACTCCAAAGTGTCTGATTCGATGGATACACGTGAGACAACATCGCCAGAGATGTACAGAAGTCTTAGGTAGGTCATATTGCGCCGCTATGGCAGTTGGAAGAAGAACGAGGGAAAACCTCAAATTTGACCATGCCGGCTATATGATTTTTTGTAGAAAATTTCGATGTCTCCAAATTCACTCCAAAGTGTCTGATTCGATGGATACACGTGAGACAACATCGCCAGAGATGTACAGAAGTCTTAGGTAGGTCATATTGCGCCGCTATGGCAGTTGGAAGAAGAACGAGGGAAAACCTCAAATTTGACCATGCCGGCTATATGATTTTTTGTGGAAAATTTCGATGTCTCCAAATTCACTCCAAAGTGTCTGATTCGATGGATACACGTGAGACAACATCGCCAGAGATGTACAGAAGTCTTAGGTAGGTCATATTGCGCCGCTATGGCAGTTGGAAGAAGAACGAGGGAAAACCTCAAATTTGACCATGCCGGCTATATGATTTTTTGTGGAAAATTTCGATGTCTCCAAATTCACTCCAAAGTGTCTGATTCGATGGATACACGTGAGACAACATCGCCAGAGATGTACAGAAGTCTTAGGTAGGCCATATTGCGCCGCTATGGCAGTTGGAAGAAGAACGAGGGAAAACCTCAAATTTGACCATGCCGGCTATATGATTTTTTGTGGAAAATTTCGATGTCTCCAAATTCACTCCAAAGTGTCTGATTCGATGGATACACGTGAGAAAACATCGCCAGAGGTGTACAGAAGTCTTAGGTAGGTCATATTGCGCCGCTATGGCAGTTGGAAGAAGAACGAGGGAAAACCTCAAATTTGACCATGCCGGCTATATGATTTTTTGTGGAAAATTTCGATGTCTTCAAATTCACTCCAAAGTGTCTGATTCGATGGATACACGTGAGACAACATCGCCAGAGATGTACAGAAGTCTTAGGTAGGCCATATTGCGCCGCTATGGCAGTTGGAAGAAGAACGAGGGAAAACCTCAAATTTGACCATGCCGGCTATATGATTTTTTGTGGAAAATTTCTATGTCTCCAAATTCACTCCAAAGTGTCTGATTCGATGGATACACGTGAGACAACATCGCCAGAGATGTACAGAAGTCTTAGGTAGGTCATATTGCGCCGCTATGGCAGTTGGAAGAAGAACGAGGGAAAACCTCAAATTTGACCATGCCGGCTATATGATTTTTTGTGGAAAATTTCGATGTCTCCAAATTCACTCCAAAGTGTCTGATTCGATGGATACACGAGAGAAAACCTCGCAGAGGTGTACAGAAGTCTTAGGTAGGTCATATTGCGCCGCTATGGCAGTTGGAAGAAGAACGAGGGAAAACCTCAAATTTGACCATGCCGGCTATATGATTTTTTGTAGAAAATTTCGATGTCTCCAAATTCACTCCAAAGTGTCTGATTCGATGGATACACGTGAGACAACATCGCCAGAGATGTACAGAAGTCTTAGGTAGGTCATATTGCGCCGCTATGGCAGTTGGAAGAAGAACGAGGGAAAACCTCAAATTTGACCAATGCCGGCTATATGATTTTTTGTGGAAAATTTCGATGTCTCCAAATTCACTCCAAAGTGTCTGATTCGATGGATACACGTGAGACAACATCGCCAGAGATGTACAGAAGTCTTAGGTAGGTCATATTGCGCCGCTATGGCAGTTGGAAGAAGAACGAGGGAAAACCTCAAATTTGACCATGCCGGCTATATGATTTTTTGTGGAAAATTTCGATGTCTCCAAATTCACTCCAAAGTGTCTGATTCGATGGATACACGTGAGACAACATCGCCAGAGATGTACAGAAGTCTTAGGTAGGCCATATTGCGCCGCTATGGCAGTTGGAAGAAGAACGAGGGAAAACCTCAAATTTGACCATGCCGGCTATATGATTTTTTGTGGAAAATTTCGATGTCTCCAAATTCACTCCAAAGTGTCTGATTCGATGGATACACGTGAGAAAACATCGCCAGAGGTGTACAGAAGTCTTAGGTAGGTCATATTGCGCCGCTATGGCAGTTGGAAGAAGAACGGAAAACCTCAAATTTGACCATGCCGGCTATATGATTTTTTGTGGAAAAATTTCGATGTCTCCAAATTCACTCCAAAGTGTCTGATTCGATGGATACACGTGAGACAACATCGCCAGAGATGTACAGAAGTCTTAGGTAGGCCATATTGCGCCGCTATGGCAGTTGGAAGAAGAACGAGGGAAAACCTCAAATTTGACCATGCCGGCTATATGATTTTTTGTGGAAAATTTCTATGTCTCCAAATTCACTCCAAAGTGTCTGATTCGATGGATACACGTGAGACAACATCGCCAGAGATGTACAGAAGTCTTAGGTAGGTCATATTGCGCCGCTATGGCAGTTGGAAGAAGAACGAGGGAAAACCTCAAATTTGACCATGCCGGCTATATGATTTTTTGTGGAAAATTTCGATGTCTCCAAATTCACTCCAAAGTGTCTGATTCGATGGATACACGAGAGAAAACCTCGCCAGAGGTGTACAGAAGTCTTAGGTAGGTCATATTGCGCCGCTATGGCAGTTGGAAGAAGAACGAGGGAAAACCTCAAATTTGACCATGCCGGCTATATGATTTTTTGTAGAAAATTTCGATGTCTCCAAATTCACTCCAAAGTGTCTGATTCGATGGATACACGTGAGACAACATCGCCAGAGATGTACAGAAGTCTTAGGTAGGCCATATTGCGCCGCTATGGCAGTTGGAAGAAGAACGAGGGAAAACCTCAAATTTGACCATTGCCGGCTATATGATTTTTTGTGGAAAATTTCTATGTCTCCAAATTCACTCCAAAGTGTCTGATTCGATGGATACACGTGAGACAACATCGCCAGAGATGTACAGAAGTCTTAGGTAGGTCATATTGCGCCCGCTATGGCAGTTGGAAGAAGAACGAGGGAAAACCTCAAATTTGACCATGCCGGCTATATAATTTTTTGTAGAAAATTTCGATGTCTCCAAATTCACTCCAAAGTGTCTGATTCGATGGATACACGTGAGACAACATCGCCAGAGATGTACAGAAGTCTTAGGTAGGTCATATTGCGCCGCTATGGCAGTTGGAAGAAGAACGAGGGAAAACCTCAAATTTGACCATGCCGGCTATATGATTTTTTGTAGAAAATTTCGATGTCTCCAAATTCACTCCAAAGTGTCTGATTCGATGGATACACGTGAGACAACATCGCCAGAGATGTACAGAAGTCTTAGGTAGGTCATATTGCGCCGCTATGGCAGTTGGAAGAAGAACGAGGGAAAACCTCAAATTTGACCAATGCCGGCTATATGATTTTTTGTGGAAAATTTCGATGTCTCCAAATTCACTCCAAAGTGTCTGATTCGATGGATACACGAGAGAAAACCTCGCCAGAGGTGTACAGAAGTCTTAGGTAGGTCATATTGCGCCGCTATGGCAGTTGGAAGAAGAACGAGGGAAAACCTCAAATTTGACCAAATTCACTCCAAAGTGTCTGATTCGATGGATACACGTGAGACAACATCGCCAGAGATGTACAGAAGTCTTAGGTAGGTCATATTGCGCCGCTATGGCGGTTGGAAGAAGAACGAGGGAAAACCTCAAATTTGACCAAATTCACTCCAAAGTGTCTGATTCGATGGATACACGTGAGACAACATCGCCAGAGATGTACAGAAGTCTTAGGTAGGTCATATTGCGCCGCTATGGCAGTTGGAAGAAGAACGAGGGAAAACCTCAAATTTGACCATGCCGGCTATATGATTTTTTGTGGAAAATTTCGATGTCTCCAAATTCACTCCAAAGTGTCTGATTCGATGGATACACGTGAGACAACATCGCCAGAGGTGTACAGAAGTCTTAGGTAGGTCATATTGCGCCGCTATGGCGGTTGGAAGAAGAACGAGGGAAAACCTCAAATTTGACCATGCCGGCTATATGATTTTTTGTGGAAAATTTCTGTCTCCAAATTCACTCCAAAGTGTCTGATTCGATGGATACACGTGAGAAAACATCGCCAGAGGTGTACAGAAGTCTTAGGTAGGTCATATTGCGCCGCTATGGCAGTTGGAAGAAGAACGAGTGAAAACCTCAAATTTGACCATGCCGGCTATATGATTTTTTGTGGAAAATTTCGATGTCTCCAAATTCACTCCAAAGTGTCTGATTCGATGGATACACGTGAGACAACATCGCCAGAGATGTACAGAAGTCTTAGGTAGGCCATATTGCGCCGCTATGGCAGTTGGAAGAAGAACGAGGGAAAACCTCAAATTTGACCATGCCGGCTATATGATTTTTTGTAGAAAATTTCGATGTCTCCAAATTCACTCCAAAGTGTCTGATTCGATGGATACACGTGAGACAACATCGCCAGAGATGTACAGAAGTCTTAGGTAGGTCATATTGCGCCGCTATGGCAGTTGGAAGAAGAACGAGGGAAAACCTCAAATTTGACCATGCCGGCTATATGATTTTTTGTGGAAAATTTCGATGTCTCCAAATTCACTCCAAAGTGTCTGATTCGATGGATACACGTGAGACAACATCGCCAGAGGTGTACAGAAGTCTTAGGTAGGTCATATTGCGCCGCTATGGCAGTTGGAAGAAGAACGAGGAAAAACCTCAAATTTCACCATGCCGGCTATACGAGTTTTTGGGGAAAATTTCGATGTCTCCAAATTCACTCCAAAGTGTCTGATTCGATGGATACACGTGAGACAACATCGCCAGAGATGTACAGAAGTCTTAGGTAGGTCATATTGCGCCGCTATGGCGGTTGGAAGAAGAACGAGGGAAAACCTCAAATTTGACCAAATTCACTCCAAAGTGTCTGATTCGATGGATACACGTGAGACAACATCGCCAGAGATGTACAGAAGTCTTAGGTAGGTCATATTGCGCCGCTATGGCAGTTGGAAGAAGAACGAGGGAAAACCTCAAATTTGACCATGCCGGCTATATGATTTTTTGTGGAAAATTTCGATGTCTCCAAATTCACTCCAAAGTGTCTGATTCGATGGATACACGTGAGACAACATCGCCAGAGATGTACAGAAGTCTTAGGTAGGTCATATTGCGCCGCTATGGCAGTTGGAAGAAGAACGAGGGAAAACCTCAAATTTGACCATGCCGGCTATATGATTTTTTGTGGAAAATTTCGATGTCTCCAAATTCACTCCAAAGTGTCTGATTCGATGGATACACGTGAGACAACATCGCCAGAGGTGTACAGAAGTCTTAGGTAGGTCATATTGCGCCGCTATGGCGGTTGGAAGAAGAACGAGGGAAAACCTCAAATTTGACCATGCCGGCTATATGATTTTTTGTGGAAAATTTCTGTCTCCAAATTCACTCCAAAGTGTCTGATTCGATGGATACACGTGAGAAAACGTCGCCAGAGGTGTACAGAAGTCTTAGGTAGGTCATATTGCGCCGCTATGGCAGTTGGAAGAAGAACGAGTGAAAACCTCAAATTTGACCATGCCGGCTATATGATTTTTTGTGGAAAATTTCGATGTCTCCAAATTCACTCCAAAGTGTCTGATTCGATGGATACACGTGAGACAACATCGCCAGAGATGTACAGAAGTCTTAGGTAGGCCATATTGCGCCGCTATGGCAGTTGGAAGAAGAACGAGGGAAAACCTCAAATTTGACCATGCCGGCTATATGATTTTTTGTAGAAAATTTCGATGTCTCCAAATTCACTCCAAAGTGTCTGATTCGATGGATACACGTGAGACAACATCGCCAGAGATGTACAGAAGTCTTAGGTAGGTCATATTGCGCCGCTATGGCAGTTGGAAGAAGAACGAGGGAAAACCTCAAATTTGACCATGCCGGCTATATGATTTTTTGTGGAAAATTTCGATGTCTCCAAATTCACTCCAAAGTGTCTGATTCGATGGATACACGTGAGACAACATCGCCAGAGGTGTACAGAAGTCTTAGGTAGGTCATATTGCGCCGCTATGGCAGTTGGAAGAAGAACGAGGAAAAACCTCAAATTTCACCATGCCGGCTATACGAGTTTTTGGGGAAAATTTCGATGTCTCCAAATTCACTCCAAAGTGTCTGATTCGATGGATACACGTGAGACAACATCGCCAGAGATGTACAGAAGTCTTAGGTAGGTCATATTGCGCCGCTATGGCGGTTGGAAGAAGAACGAGGGAAAACCTCAAATTTGACCAAATTCACTCCAAAGTGTCTGATTCGATGGATACACGTGAGACAACATCGCCAGAGATGTACAGAAGTCTTAGGTAGGTCATATTGCGCCGCTATGGCAGTTGGAAGAAGAACGAGGGAAAACCTCAAATTTGACCATGCCGGCTATATGATTTTTTGTGGAAAATTTCGATGTCTCCAAATTCACTCCAAAGTGTCTGATTCGATGGATACACGTGAGACAACATCGCCAGAGGTGTACAGAAGTCTTAGGTAGGTCATATTGCGCCGCTATGGCGGTTGGAAGAAGAACGAGGGAAAACCTCAAATTTGACCATGCCGGCTATATGATTTTTTGTGGAAAATTTCTGTCTCCAAATTCACTCCAAAGTGTCTGATTCGATGGATACACGTGAGAAAACGTCGCCAGAGGTGTACAGAAGTCTTAGGTAGGTCATATTGCGCCGCTATGGCAGTTGGAAGAAGAACGAGGGAAAACCTCAAATTTGACCATGCCGGCTATATGATTTTTTGTGGAAAATTTCGATGTCTCCAAATTCACTCCAAAGTGTCTGATTCGATGGATACACGTGAGACAACATCGCCAGAGATGTACAGAAGTCTTAGGTAGGCCATATTGCGCCGCTATGGCAGTTGGAAGAAGAACGAGGGAAAACCTCAAATTTGACCATGCCGGCTATATGATTTTTTGTAGAAAATTTCGATGTCTCCAAATTCACTCCAAAGTGTCTGATTCGATGGATACACGTGAGACAACATCGCCAGAGATGTACAGAAGTCTTAGGTAGGTCATATTGCGCCGCTATGGCAGTTGGAAGAAGAACGAGGGAAAACCTCAAATTTGACCATGCCGGCTATATGATTTTTTGTGGAAAATTTCGATGTCTCCAAATTCACTCCAAAGTGTCTGATTCGATGGATACACGTGAGACAACATCGCCAGAGGTGTACAGAAGTCTTAGGTAGGTCATATTGCGCCGCTATGGCAGTTGGAAGAAGAACGAGGAAAAACCTCAAATTTCACCATGCCGGCTATACGATTTTTTGTGGAAAATTTCGATGTCTCCAAATTCACTCCAAAGTGTCTGATTCAATGGATACACGTGAGACAACATCGCCAGAGATGTACAGAAGTCTTAGGTAGGCCATATTGCGCCGCTATGGCAGTTGGAAGAAGAACGAGGGAAAACCTCAAATTTGACCATGCCGGCTATATGATTTTTTGTGGAAAATTTCGATGTCTCCAAATTCACTCCAAAGTGTCTGATTCGATGGATACACGTGAGACAACATCGCCAGAGATGTACAGAAGTCTTAGGTAGGTCATATTGCGCCGCTATGGCAGTTGGAAGAAGAACGAGGGAAAACCTCAAATTTGACCATGCCGGCTATATGATTTTTTGTGGAAAATTTCTGTCTCCAAATTCACTCCAAAGTGTCTGATTCGATGGATACACGTGAGACAACATCGCCAGAGATGTACAGAAGTCTTAGGTGGGTCATATTGCGCCGCTATGGCAGTTGGAAGAAGAACGAGGGAAAACCTCAAATTTGACCATGCCGGCTATATGATTTTTTGTGGAAAATTTCGATGTCTCCAAATTCACTCCAAAGTGTCTGATTCGATGGATACACGAGAGAAAACCTCGCCAGAGGTGTACAGAAGTCTTAGCTAGGTCATATTGAGCCGCTATGGCAGTTGGAAGAAGAACGAGGGAAAACCTCAAATTTGACCATGCCGGCTATATGATTTTTTGTGGAAAATTTCGATGTCTCCAAATTCACTCCAAAGTGTCTGATTCGATGGATACACGTGAGACAACATCGCCAGAGATGTACAGAAGTCTTAGGTAGGCCATATTGCGCCGCTATGGCAGTTGGAAGAAGAACGAGGGAAAACCTCAAATTTGACCATGCCGGCTATATGAGTTTTTGTGGAAAATTTCGATGTCTCCAAATTCACTCCAAAGTGTCTGATTCGATGGATACACGTGAGAAAACATCGCCAGAGGTGTACAGAAGTCTTAGGTAGGTCATATTGCGCCGCTATGGCAGTTGGAAGAAGAACGAGGGAAAACCTCAAATTTGACCATGCCGGCTATATGATTTTTTGTGGAAAATTTCTATGTCTCCAAATTCACTCCAAAGTGTCTGATTCGATGGATACACGTGAGAAAACATCACCAGAGGTGTACAGAAGTCTTAGGTAGGTCATATTGCGCCGCTATGGCAGTTGGAAGAAGAACGAGGGAAAACCTCAAATTTGACCAAATTCACTCCAAAGTGTCTGATTCGATGGATACACGTGAGACAACATCGCCAGAGATGTACAGAAGTCTTAGGTAGGTCATATTGCGCCGCTATGGCAGTTGGAAGAAGAACGAGGGAAAACCTCAAATTTGACCATGGCTATATGAGTTTTTGTGGAAAATTTCGATGTCTCCAAATTCACTCCAAAGTGTCTGATTCGATGGATACACGTGAGAAAACATCGCCAGAGGTGTACAGAAGTCTTAGGTAGGTCATATTGCGCCGCTATGGCGGTTGGAAGAAGAACGAGGGAAAACCTCAAATTTGACCAAATTCACTCCAAAGTGTCTGATTCGATGGATACACGTGAGACAACATCGCCAGAGATGTACAGAAGTCTTAGGTAGGTCATATTGCGCCGCTATGGCGGTTGGAAGAAGAACGAGGGAAAACCTCAAATTTGACCAAATTCACTCCAAAGTGTCTGATTCGATGGATACACGTGAGACAACATCGCCAGAGATGTACAGAAGTCTTAGGTAGGTCATATTGCGCCGCTATGGCAGTTGGAAGAAGAACGAGGGAAAACCTCAAATTTGACCATGCCGGCTATATGATTTTTTGTGGAAAATTTCGATGTCTCCAAATTCACTCCAAAGTGTCTGATTCGATGGATACACGTGAGAAAACATCACCAGAGGTGTACAGAAGTCTTAGGTAGCTCATATTGCGCCGCTATGGCAGTTGGAAGAAGAACGAGGGAAAACCTCAAATTTGACCAAATTCACTCCAAAGTGTCTGATTCGATGGATACACGTGAGAAAACATCGCCAGAGGTGTACAGAAGTCTTAGGTAGGTCATATTGCGCCGCTATGGCAGTTGGAAGAAGAACGAGGGAAAACCTCAAATTTGACCATGCCGGCTATATGATTTTTTGTGGAAAATTTCGATGTCTCCAAATTCACTCCAAAGTGTCTGATTCGATGGATACACGAGAGAAAACCTCGCCAGAGGTGTACAGAAGTCTTAGGTAGGTCATATTGCGCCGCTATGGCAGTTGGAAGAAGAACGAGGGAAAACCTCAAATTTGACCATGCCGGCTATATGATTTTTTGTGGAAAATTTCGATGTCTCCAAATTCACTCCAAAGTGTCTGATTCGATGGATACACGTGAGAAAACCTCGCCAGAGGTGTACAGAAGTCTTAGGTAGGTCATATTGCGCCGCTATGGCAGTTGGAAGAAGAACGAGGGAAAACCTCAAATTTGACCATGCCGGCTATATGATTTTTTGTAGAAAATTTCGATGTCTCCAAATTCACTCCAAAGTGTCTGATTCGATGGATACACGTGAGAAAACATCGCCAGAGGTGTACAGAAGTCTTAGGTAGGTCATATTGCGCCGCTATGGCAGTTGGAAGAAGAACGAGGGAAAACCTCAAATTTGACCATGCCGGCTATATGATTTTTTGTGGAAAATTTCGATGTCTCCAAATTCACTCCAAAGTGTCTGATTCGATGGATACACGAGAGAAAACCTCGCCAGAGGTGTACAGAAGTCTTAGGTAGGTCATATTGCGCCGCTATGGCAGTTGGAAGAAGAACGAGGGAAAACCTCAAATTTGACCATGCCGGCTATATGATTTTTTTGTGGAAAATTTCGATGTCTCCAAATTCACTCCAAAGTGTCTGATTCGATGGATACACGTGAGAAAACATCACCAGAGGTGTACAGAAGTCTTAGGTAGGTCATATTGCGCCGCTATGGCAGTTGGAAGAAGAACGAGGGAAAACCTCAAATTTGACCAAATTCACTCCAAAGTGTCTGATTCGATGGATACACGTGAGACAACATCGCCAGAGATGTACAGAAGTCTTAGGTAGGTCATATTGCGCCGCTATGGCAGTTGGAAGAAGAACGAGGGAAAACCTCAAATTTGACCATGCCGGCTATATGATTTTTTGTGGAAAATTTCGATGTCTCCAAATTCACTCCAAAGTGTCTGATTCGATGGATACACGTGAGAAAACATCGCCAGAGGTGTACAGAAGTCTTAGGTAGGTCATATTGCGCCGCTATGGCAGTTGGAAGAAGAACGAGGGAAAACCTCAAATTTGACCATGCCGGCTATATGATTTTTTGTGGAAAATTTCGATGTCTCCAAATTCACTCCAAAGTGTCTGATTCGATGGATACACGAGAGAAAACCTCGCCAGAGGTGTACAGAAGTCTTAGGTAGGTCATATTGCGCCGCTATGGCAGTTGGAAGAAGAACGAGGGAAAACCTCAAATTTGACCATGCCGGCTATATGATTTTTTGTGGAAAATTTCGATGTCTCCAAATTCACTCCAAAGTGTCTGATTCGATGGATACACGTGAGAAAACCTCGCCAGAGGTGTACAGAAGTCTTAGGTAGGTCATATTGCGCCGCTATGGCAGTTGGAAGAAGAACGAGGGAAAACCTCAAATTTGACCATGCCGGCTATATGATTTTTTGTAGAAAATTTCGATGTCTCCAAATTCACTCCAAAGTGTCTGATTCGATGGATACACGTGAGAAAACATCGCCAGAGGTGTACAGAAGTCTTAGGTAGGTCATATTGCGCCGCTATGGCAGTTGGAAGAAGAACGAGGGAAAACCTCAAATTTGACCATGCCGGCTATATGATTTTTTGTGAAAAATTTCGATGTCTCCAAATTCACTCCAAAGTGTCTGATTCGATGGATACACGTGAGAAAACATCGCCAGAGGTGTACAGAAGTCTTAGGTAGGTCATATTGCGCCGCTATGGCAGTTGGAAGAAGAACGAGGGAAAACCTCAAATTTGACCATGCCTTCTATATGATTTTTTGTGGAAAATTTCGATGTCTCCAAATTCACTCCAAAGTGTCTGATTCGATGGATACACGTGAGACAACATCGCCAGAGGTGTACAGAAGTCTTAGGTAGGTCATATTGCGCCGCTATGGCAGTTGGAAGAAGAACGAGGGAAAACCTCAAATTTGACCATGCCGGCTATATGATTTTTTGTGGAAAATTTCGATGTCTCCAAATTCACTCCAAAGTGTCTGATTCGATGGATACACGTGAGACAACATCGCCAGAGATGTACAGAAGTCTTAGGTAGGTCATATTGCGCCGCTATGGCAGTTGGAAGAAGAACGAGGGAAAACCTCAAATTTGACCATGCCGGCTATATGATTTTTTGTGGAAAATTTCGATGCCTCCAAATTCACTCCAAAGTGTCTGATTCGATGGATACACGTGAGACAACATCGCCAGAGATGTACAGAAGTCTTAGGTAGGTCATATTGCGCCGCTATGGCAGTTGGAAGAAGAACGAGGGAAAACCTCAAATTTGACCATGCCGGCTATATGATTTTTTGTGGAAAATTTCGATGTCTCCAAATTCACTCCAAAGTGTCTGATTCGATGGATACACGTGAGACAACATCGCCAGAGATGTACAGAAGTCTTAGGTTGGTCATATTGCGCCGCTATGGCAGTTGGAAGAAGAACGAGGGAAAACCTCAAATTTGACCAATGCCGGCTATATGATTTTTTGTGGAAAATTTCGATGTCTCCAAATTCACTCCAAAGTGTCTGATTCGATGGATACACGTGAGACAACATCGCCAGAGATGTACAGAAGTCTTAGGTAGGTCATATTGCGCCGCTATGGCAGTTGGAAGAAGAACGAGGGAAAACCTCAAATTTGACCATGCCGGCTATATGATTTTTTGTGGAAAATTTCGATGTCTCCAAATTCACTCCAAAGTGTCTGATTCGATGGATACACGTGAGAAAACATCGCCAGAGGTGTACAGAAGTCTTAGGTAGGTCATATTGCGCCGCTATGGCAGTTGGAAGAAGAACGAGGGAAAACCTCAAATTTGACCATGCCGGCTATATGATTTTTTGTGGAAAATTTCGATGTCTCCAAATTCACTCCAAAGTGTCTGATTCGATGGATACACGTGAGAAAACCTCGCCAGAGGTGTACAGAAGTCTTAGGTAGGTCATATTGCGCCGCTATGGCAGTTGGAAGAAGAACGAGGGAAAACCTCAAATTTGACCATGCCGGCTATATGATTTTTTGTAGAAAATTTCGATGTCTCCAAATTCACTCCAAAGTGTCTGATTCGATGGATACACGTGAGAAAACATCGCCAGAGGTGTACAGAAGTCTTAGGTAGGTCATATTGCGCCGCTATGGCAGTTGGAAGAAGAACGAGGGAAAACCTCAAATTTGACCATGCCGGCTATATGATTTTTTGTGAAAAATTTCGATGTCTCCAAATTCACTCCAAAGTGTCTGATTCGATGGATACACGTGAGAAAACATCGCCAGAGGTGTACAGAAGTCTTAGGTAGGTCATATTGCGCCGCTATGGCAGTTGGAAGAAGAACGAGGGAAAACCTCAAATTTGACCATGCCTTCTATATGATTTTTTGTGGAAAATTTCGATGTCTCCAAATTCACTCCAAAGTGTCTGATTCGATGGATACACGTGAGACAACATCGCCAGAGGTGTACAGAAGTCTTAGGTAGGTCATATTGCGCCGCTATGGCAGTTGGAAGAAGAACGAGGGAAAACCTCAAATTTGACCATGCCGGCTATATGATTTTTTGTGAAAAATTTCGATGTCTCCAAATTCACTCCAAAGTGTCTGATTCGATGGATACACGTGAGACAACATCGCCAGAGATGTACAGAAGTCTTAGGTAGGCCATATTGCGCCGCTATGGCAGTTGGAAGAAGAACGAGGGAAAACCTCAAATTTGACCATGCCGGCTATATGATTTTTTGTGGAAAATTTCGATGTCTCCAAATTCACTCCAAAGTGTCTGATTCGATGGATACACGTGAGACAACATCGCCAGAGATGTACAGAAGTCTTAGGTAGGCCATATTGCGCCGCTATGGCAGTTGGAAGAAGAACGAGGGAAAACCTCAAATTTGACCATGCCGGCTATATGATTTTTTGTGGAAAATTTCGATGTCTCCAAATTCACTCCAAAGTGTCTGATTCGATGGATACACGAGAGAAAACCTCGCCAGAGGTGTACAGAAGTCTTAGGTAGGTCATATTGCGCCGCTATGGCAGTTGGAAGAAGAACGAGGGAAAACCTCAAATTTGACCATGCCTTCTATATGATTTTTTGTGGAAAATTTCGATGTCTCCAAATTCACTCCAAAGTGTCTGATTCGATGGATACACGTGAGACAACATCGCCAGAGATGTACAGAAGTCTTAGGTAGGCCATATTGCGCCGCTATGGCAGTTGGAAGAAGAACGAGGGAAAACCTTAAATTTGACCATGCCGGCTATATGATTTTTTGTAGAAAATTTCGATGTCTCCAAATTCACTCCAAAGTGTCTGATTCGATGGATACACGTGAGAAAACATCGCCAGAGGTGTACAGAAGTCTTAGGTAGGTCATATTGCGCCGCTATGGCAGTTGGAAGAAGAACGAGGGAAAACCTCAAATTTGACCATGCCTTCTATATGATTTTTTGTGGAAAATTTCGATGTCTCCAAATTCACTCCAAAGTGTCTGATTCGATGGATACACGAGAGAAAACCTCGCCAGAGGTGTACAGAAGTCTTAGGTAGGTCATATTGCGCCGCTATGGCAGTTGGAAGAAGAACGAGGGAAAACCTCAAATTTGACCATGCCGTCTATATGATTTTTTGTGGAAAATTTCGATGTCTCCAAATTCACTCCAAAGTGTCTGATTCGATGGATACACGTGAGACAACATCGCCAGAGATGTACAGAAGTCTTAGGTAGGTCATATTGCGCCGCTATGGCAGTTGGAAGAAGAACGAGGGAAAACCTCAAATTTGACCATGCCGGCTATATGATTTTTTGTGGAAAATTTCGATGTCTCCAAATTCACTCCAAAGTGTCTGATTCGATGGATACACGTGAGACAACATCGCCAGAGATGTACAGAAGTCTTAGGTAGGCCATATTGCGCCGCTATGGCAGTTGGAAGAAGAACGAGGGAAAACCTCAAATTTGACCATGCCGGCTATATGATTTTTTGTGGAAAATTTCGATGTCTCCAAATTCACTCCAAAGTGTCTGATTCGATGGATACACGAGAGAAAACCTCGCCAGAGGTGTACAGAAGTCTTAGGTAGGTCATATTGCGCCGCTATGGCAGTTGGAAGAAGAACGAGGGAAAACCTCAAATTTGACCATGCCTTCTATATGATTTTTTGTGGAAAATTTCGATGTCTCCAAATTCACTCCAAAGTGTCTGATTCGATGGATACACGTGAGACAACATCGCCAGAGATGTACAGAAGTCTTAGGTAGGCCATATTGCGCCGCTATGGCAGTTGGAAGAAGAACGAGGGAAAACCTCAAATTTGACCATGCCGGCTATATGATTTTTTGTAGAAAATTTCGATGTCTCCAAATTCACTCCAAAGTGTCTGATTCGATGGATACACGTGAGACAACATCGCCAGAGGTGTACAGAAGTCTTAGGTAGGTCATATTGCGCCGCTATGGCAGTTGGAAGAAGAACGAGGGAAAACCTCAAATTTGACCATGCCGGCTATATGATTTTTTGTGGAAAATTTCTATGTCTCCAAATTCACTCCAAAGTGTCTGATTCGATGGATACACGTGAGACAACATCGCCAGAGATGTACAGAAGTCTTAGGTAGGTCATATTGCGCCGCTATGGCAGTTGGAAGAAGAACGAGGGAAAACCTCAAATTTGACCATGCCGGCTATATGATTTTTTGTAGAAAATTTCGATGTCTCCAAATTCACTCCAAAGTGTCTGATTCGATGGATACACGTGAGACAACATCGCCAGAGATGTACAGAAGTCTTAGGTAGGTCATATTGCGCCGCTATGGCAGTTGGAAGAAGAACGAGGAAAAACCTCAAATTTCACCATGCCGGCTATACGATTTTTTGTGGAAAATTTCGATGTCTTTAAATTCACTCCAAAGTGTCTGATTCAATGGATACACGTGAGACAACATCGCCAGAGATGTACAGAAGTCTTAGTTAGGCCATATTGCGCCGCTATGGCAGTTGGAAGAAGAACGAGGGAAAACCTCAAATTTGACCATGCCGGCTATATGATTTTTTGTGGAAAATTTCGATGTCTCCAAATTCACTCCAAAGTGTCTGATTCGATGGATACACGAGAGAAAACCTCGCCAGAGGTGTACAGAAGTCTTATTTAGGTCATATTGCACCGCTATGGCAGTTGGAAGAAGAACGAGGGAAAACCTCAAATTTGACCATGCCTTCTATATGATTTTTTGTGGAAAATTTCGATGTCTCCAAATTCACTCCAAAGTGTCTGATTCGATGGATACACGTGAGACAACATCGCCAGAGATGTACAGAAGTCTTAGGTAGGTCATATTGCGCCGCTATGGCAGTTGGAAGAAGAACGAGGGAAAACCTCAAATTTGACCATGCCGGCTATATGATTTTTTGTAGAAAATTTCGATGTCTCCAAATTCACTCCAAAGTGTCTGATTCGATGGATACACGTGAGACAACATCGCCAGAGATGTACAGAAGTCTTAGGTAGGTCATATTGCGCCGCTATGGCAGTTGGAAGAAGAACGAGGAAAAACCTCAAATTTCACCATGCCGGCTATACGATTTTTTGTGGAAAATTTCGATGTCTTTAAATTCACTCCAAAGTGTCTGATTCAATGGATACACGTGAGACAACATCGCCAGAGATGTACAGAAGTCTTAGTTAGGCCATATTGCGCCGCTATGGCAGTTGGAAGAAGAACGAGGGAAAACCTCAAATTTGACCATGCCGGCTATATGATTTTTTGTGGAAAATTTCGATGTCTCCAAATTCACTCCAAAGTGTCTGATTCGATGGATACACGTGAGACAACATCGCCAGAGATGTACAGAAGTCTTAGGTAGGCCATATTGCGCCGCTATGGCAGTTGGAAGAAGAACGAGGGAAAACCTCAAATTTGACCATGCCGGCTATATGATTTTTTGTGGAAAATTTCTATGTCTCCAAATTCACTCCAAAGTGTCTGATTCGATGGATACACGTGAGACAACATCGCCAGAGATGTACAGAAGTCTTAGGTAGGTCATATTGCGCCGCTATGGCAATTGGAAGAAGAACGAGGGAAAACCTCAAATTTGACCATGCCGGCTATATGATTTTTTGTAGAAAATTTCGATGTCTCCAAATTCACTCCAAAGTGTCTGATTCGATGGATACACGTGAGACAACATCGCCAGAGATGTACAGAAGTCTTAGGTAGGTCATATTGCGCCGCTATGGCAGTTGGAAGAAGAACGAGGAAAAACCTCAAATTTCACCATGCCGGCTATACGATTTTTTGTGGAAAATTTCGATGTCTTTAAATTCACTCCAAAGTGTCTGATTCAATGGATACACGTGAGACAACATCGCCAGAGATGTACAGAAGTCTTAGGTAGGCCATATTGCGCCGCTATGGCAGTTGGAAGAAGAACGAGGGAAAACCTCAAATTTGACCATGCCGGCTATATGATTTTTTGTGGAAAATTTCGATGTCTCCAAATTCACTCCAAAGTGTCTGATTCGATGGATACACGAGAGAAAACCTCGCCAGAGGTGTACAGAAGTCTTAGGTAGGTCATATTGCACCGCTATGGCAGTTGGAAGAAGAACGAGGGAAAACCTCAAATTTGACCATGCCTTCTATATGATTTTTTGTGGAAAATTTCGATGTCTCCAAATTCACTCCAAAGTGTCTGATTCGATGGATACACGTGAGACAACATCGCCAGAGATGTACAGAAGTCTTAGGTAGGCCATATTGCGCCGCTATGGCAGTTGGAAGAAGAACGAGGGAAAACCTCAAATTTGACCATGCCGGCTATATAATTTTTTGTAGAAAATTTCGATGTCTCCAAATTCACTCCAAAGTGTCTGATTCGATGGATACACGTGAGACAACATCGCCAGAGGTGTACAGAAGTCTTAGGTAGGTCATATTGCGCCGCTATGGCAGTTGGAAGAAGAACGAGGGAAAACCTCAAATTTGACCATGCCGGCTATATGATTTTTTGTGAAAAATTTCGATGTCTCCAAATTCACTCCAAAGTGTCTGATTCGATGGATACACGTGAGACAACATCGCCAGAGATGTACAGAAGTCTTAGGTAGGCCATATTGCGCCGCTATGGCAGTTGGAAGAAGAACGAGGGAAAACCTCAAATTTGACCATGCCGGCTATATGATTTTTTGTGGAAAATTTCGATGTCTCCAAATTCACTCCAAAGTGTCTGATTCGATGGATACACGTGAGACAACATCGCCAGAGATGTACAGAAGTCTTAGGTAGGCCATATTGCGCCGCTATGGCAGTTGGAAGAAGAACGAGGGAAAACCTCAAATTTGACCATGCCGGCTATATGATTTTTTGTGGAAAATTTCGATGTCTCCAAATTCACTCCAAAGTGTCTGATTCGATGGATACACGAGAGAAAACCTCGCCAGAGGTGTACAGAAGTCTTAGGTAGGTCATATTGCGCTGCTATGGCAGTTGGAAGAAGAACGAGGGAAAACCTCAAATTTGACCATGCCTTCTATATGATTTTTTGTGGAAAATTTCGATGTCTCCAAATTCACTCCAAAGTGTCTGATTCGATGGATACACGTGAGACAACATCGCCAGAGATGTACAGAAGTCTTAGGTAGGCCATATTGCGCCGCTATGGCAGTTGGAAGAAGAACGAGGGAAAACCTCAAATTTGACCATGCCGGCTATATGATTTTTTGTGGAAAATTTCGATGTCTCCAAATTCACTCCAAAGTGTCTGATTCGATGGATACACGTGAGAAAACATCGCCAGAGGTGTACAGAAGTCTTAGGTAGGTCATATTGCGCCGCTATGGCAGTTGGAAGAAGAACGAGGGAAAACCTCAAATTTGACCATGCCTTCTATATGATTTTTTGTGGAAAATTTCGATGTCTCCAAATTCACTCCAAAGTGTCTGATTCGATGGATACACGAGAGAAAACCTCGCCAGAGGTGTACAGAAGTCTTAGGTAGGTCATATTGCGCCGCTATGGCAGTTGGAAGAAGAACGAGGGAAAACCTCAAATTTGACCATGCCTTCTATATGATTTTTTGTGGAAAATTTCGATGTCTCCAAATTCACTCCAAAGTGTCTGATTCGATGGATACACGTGAGACAACATCGCCAGAGATGTACAGAAGTCTTAGGTAGGCCATATTGCGCCGCTATGGCAGTTGGAAGAAGAACGAGGGAAAACCTCAAATTTGACCATGCCGGCTATATGATTTTTTGTGGAAAATTTCGATGTCTCCAAATTCACTCCAAAGTGTCTGATTCGATGGATACACGTGAGACAACATCGCCAGAGATGTACAGAAGTCTTAGGTAGGCCATATTGCGCCGCTATGGCAGTTGGAAGAAGAACGAGGGAAAACCTCAAATTTGACCATGATTTTTTGTGGAAAATTTCGATGTCTCCAAATTCACTCCAAAGTGTCTGATTCGATGGATACACGAGAGAAAACCTCGCCAGAGGTGTACAGAAGTCTTAGGTAGGTCATATTGCGCCGCTATGGCAGTTGGAAGAAGAACGAGGGAAAACCTCAAATTTGACCATGCCTTCTATATGATTTTTTGTGGAAAATTTCGATGTCTCCAAATTCACTCCAAAGTGTCTGATTCGATGGATACACGTGAGACAACATCGCCAGAGATGTACAGAAGTCTTAGGTAGGCCATATTGCGCCGCTATGGCAGTTGGAAGAAGAACGAGGGAAAACCTCAAATGTGACCATGCCGGCTATATGATTTTTTGTGGAAAATTTCGATGTCTCCAAATTCACTCCAAAGTGTCTGATTCGATGGATACACGAGAGAAAACCTCGCCAGAGGTGTACAGAAGTCTTAGGTAGGTCATATTGCGCCGCTATGGCAGTTGGAAGAAGAACGAGGGAAAACCTCAAATTTGACCATGCCTTCTATATGATTTTTTGTGGAAAATTTCGATGTCTCCAAATTCACTCCAAAGTGTCTGATTCGATGGATACACGTGAGACAACATCGCCAGAGATGTACAGAAGTCTTAGGTAGGCCATATTGCGCCGCTATGGCAGTTGGAAGAAGAACGAGGGAAAACCTCAAATTTGACCATGCCGGCTATATGATTTTTTGTGAAAAATTTCGATGTCTCCAAATTCACTCCAAAGTGTCTGATTCGATGGATACACGTGAGACAACATCGCCAGAGATGTACAGAATTCTTAGGTAGGCCATATTGCGCCGCTATGGCAGTTGGAAGAAGAACGAGGGAAAACCTCAAATTTGACCATGCCGGCTATATGATTTTTTGTGGAAAATTTCGATGTCTCCAAATTCACTCCAAAGTGTCTGATTCGATGGATACACGTGAGACAACATCGCCAGAGATGTACAGAAGTCTTAGGTAGGCCATATTGCGCCGCTATGGCAGTTGGAAGAAGAACGAGGGAAAACCTCAAATTTGACCATGCCGGCTATATGATTTTTTGTGGAAAATTTCTATGTCTCCAAATTCACTCCAAAGTGTCTGATTCGATGGATACACGTGAGACAACATCGCCAGAGATGTACAGAAGTCTTAGGTAGGCCATATTGCGCCGCTATGGCAGTTGGAAGAAGAACGAGGGAAAACCTCAAATTTGACCATGCCGGCTATATGATTTTTTGTAGAAAATTTCGATGTCTCCAAATTCACTCCAAAGTGTCTGATTCGATGGATACACGTGAGACAACATCGCCAGAGATGTACAGAAGTCTTAGGTAGGCCATATTGCGCCGCTATGGCAGTTGGAAGAAGAACGAGGGAAAACCTCAAATTTGACCATGCCGGCTATATGATTTTTTGTAGAAAATTTTGATGTCTCCAAATTCACTCCAAAGTGTCTGATTCGATGGATACACGTGAGACAACATCGCCAGAGATGTACAGAAGTCTTAGGTAGGCCATATTGCGCCGCTATGGCAGTTGGAAGAAGAACGAGGGAAAACCTCAAATTTGACCATGCCGGCTATATGATTTTTTGTAGAAAATTTCGATGTCTCCAAATTCACTCCAAAGTGTCTGATTCGATGGATACACGTGAGACAACATCGCCAGAGGTGTACAGAAGTCTTAGGTAGGTCATATTGCGCCGCTATGGCAGTTGGAAGAAGAACGAGGGAAAACCTCAAATTTGACCATGCCGGCTATATGATTTTTTGTGGAAAATTTCTATGTCTCCAAATTCACTCCAAAGTGTCTGATTCGATGGATACACGTGAGACAACATCGCCAGAGATGTACAGAAGTCTTAGGTAGGCCATATTGCGCCGCTATGGCAGTTGGAAGAAGAACGAGGGAAAAGCTCAAATTTGACCATGCCGGCTATATGATTTTTTGTAGAAAATTTCGATGTCTCCAAATTCACTCCAAAGTGTCTGATTCGATGGATACACGTGAGACAACATCGCCAGAGATGTACAGAAGTCTTAGGTAGGCCATATTGCGCCGCTATGGCAGTTGGAAGAAGAACGAGGGAAAACCTCAAATTTGACCATGCCGGCTATATGATTTTTTGTGGAAAATTTCTATGTCTCCAAATTCACTCCAAAGTGTCTGATTCGATGGATACACGTGAGACAACATCGCCAGAGATGTACAGAAGTCTTAGGTAGGCCATATTGCGCCGCTATGGCAGTTGGAAGAAGAACGAGGGAAAACCTCAAATTTGACCATGCCGGCTATATGATTTTTTGTAGAAAATTTCGATGTCTCCAAATTCACTCCAAAGTGTCTGATTCGATGGATACACGTGAGACAACATCGCCAGAGATGTACAGAAGTCTTAGGTAGGCCATATTGCGCCGCTATGGCAGTTGGAAGAAGAACGAGGGAAAACCTCAAATTTGACCATGCCGGCTATATGATTTTTTGTAGAAAATTTCGATGTCTCCAAATTCACTCCAAAGTGTCTGATTCGATGGATACACGTGAGACAACATCGCCAGAGATGTACAGAAGTCTTAGGTAGGCCATATTGCGCCGCTATGGCAGTTGGAAGAAGAACGAGGGAAAACCTCAAATTTGACCATGCCGGCTATATGATTTTTTGTGGAAAATTTCTATGTCTCCAAATTCACTCCAAAGTGTCTGATTCGATGGATACACGTGAGACAACATCGCCAGAGGTGTACAGAAGTCTTAGGTAGGCCATATTGCGCCGCTATGGCAGTTGGAAGAAGAACGAGGGAAAACCTCAAATTTGACCATGCCGGCTATATGATTTTTTGTAGAAAATTTCGATGTCTCCAAATTCACTCCAAAGTGTCTGATTCGATGGATACACGTGAGACAACATCGCCAGAGATGTACAGAAGTCTTAGGTAGGCCATATTGCGCCGCTATGGCAGTTGGAAGAAGAACGAGGGAAAACCTCAAATTTGACCATGCCGGCTATATGATTTTTTGTAGAAAATTTCGATGTCTCCAAATTCACTCCAAAGTGTCTGATTCGATGGATACACGTGAGACAACATCGCCAGAGGTGTACAGAAGTCTTAGGTAGGCCATATTGCGCCGCTATGGCAGTTGGAAGAAGAACGAGGGAAAACCTCAAATTTGACCATGCCGGCTATATGATTTTTTGTAGAAAATTTCGATGTCTCCAAATTCACTCCAAAGTGTCTGATTCGATGGATACACGTGAGACAACATCGCCAGAGATGTACAGAAGTCTTAGGTAGGCCATATTGCGCCGCTATGGCAGTTGGAAGAAGAACGAGGGAAAACCTCAAATTTGACCATGCCGGCTATATGATTTTTTGTGGAAAATTTCTATGTCTCCAAATTCACTCCAAAGTGTCTGATTCGATGGATACACGTGAGACAACATCGCCAGAGATGTACAGAAGTCTTAGGTAGGCCATATTGCGCCGCTATGGCAGTTGGAAGAAGAACGAGGGAAAACCTCAAATTTGACCATGCCGGCTATATGATTTTTTGTAGAAAATTTCGATGTCTCCAAATTCACTCCAAAGTGTCTGATTCGATGGATACACGTGAGACAACATCGCCAGAGATGTACAGAAGTCTTAGGTAGGCCATATTGCGCCGCTATGGCAGTTGGAAGAAGAACGAGGGAAAACCTCAAATTTGACCATGCCGGCTATATGATTTTTTGTAGAAAATTTCGATGTCTCCAAATTCACTCCAAAGTGTCTGATTCGATGGATACACGTGAGACAACATCGCCAGAGATGTACAGAAGTCTTAGGTAGGCCATATTGCGCCGCTATGGCAGTTGGAAGAAGAACGAGGGAAAACCTCAAATTTGACCATGCCGGCTATATGATTTTTTGTAGAAAATTTCGATGTCTCCAAATTCACTCCAAAGTGTCTGATTCGATGAATACACGTGAGACAACATCGCCAGAGATGTACAGAAGTCTTAGGTAGGCCATATTGCGCCGCTATGGCAGTTGGAAGAAGAACGAGGGAAAACCTCAAATTTGACCATGCCGGCTATATGATTTTTTGTAGAAAATTTCGATGTCTCCAAATTCACTCCAAAGTGTCTGATTCGATGGATACACGTGAGACAACATCGCCAGAGATGTACAGAAGTCTTAGGTAGGCCATATTGCGCCGCTATGGCAGTTGGAAGAAGAACGAGGGAAAACCTCAAATTTGACCATGCCGGCTATATGATTTTTTGTGGAAAATTTCGATGTCTCCAAATTCACTCCAAAGTGTCTGATTCGATGGATACACGTGAGACAACATCGCCAGAGATGTACAGAAGTCTTAGGTAGGCCATATTGCGCCGCTATGGCAGTTGGAAGAAGAACGAGGGAAAACCTCAAATTTGACCATGCCGGCTATATGATTTTTTGTGGAAAATTTCTATGTCTCCAAATTCACTCCAAAGTGTCTGATTCGATGGATACACGTGAGACAACATCGCCAGAGATGTACAGAAGTCTTAGGTAGGCCATATTGCGCCGCTATGGCAGTTGGAAGAAGAACGAGGGAAAACCTCAAATTTGACCATGCCGGCTATATGATTTTTTGTAGAAAATTTCGATGTCTCCAAATTCACTCCAAAGTGTCTGATTCGATGGATACACGTGAGACAACATCGCCAGAGATGTACAGAAGTCTTAGGTAGGCCATATTGCGCCGCTATGGCAGTTGGAAGAAGAACGAGGGAAAACCTCAAATTTGACCATGCCGGCTATATGATTTTTTGTGGAAAATTTCTATGTCTCCAAATTCACTCCAAAGTGTCTGATTCGATGGATACACGTGAGACAACATCGCCAGAGATGTACAGAAGTCTTAGGTAGGCCATATTGCGCCGCTATGGCAGTTGGAAGAAGAACGAGGGAAAACCTCAAATTTGACCATGCCGGCTATATGATTTTTTGTAGAAAATTTCGATGTCTCCAAATTCACTCCAAAGCGTCTGATTCGATGGATACACGTGAGACAACATCGCCAGAGATGTACAGAAGTCTTAGGTAGGCCATATTGCGCCGCTATGGCAGTTGGAAGAAGAACGAGGGAAAACCTCAAATTTGACCATGCCGGCTATATGATTTTTTGTAGAAAATTTCGATGTCTCCAAATTCACTCCAAAGTGTCTGATTCGATGGATACACGTGAGACAACATCGCCAGAGATGTACAGAAGTCTTAGGTAGGCCATATTGCGCCGCTATGGCAGTTGGAAGAAGAACGAGGGAAAACCTCAAATTTGACCATGCCGGCTATATGATTTTTTGTAGAAAATTTCGATGTCTCCAAATTCACTCCAAAGTGTCTGATTCGATGGATACACGTGAGACAACATCGCCAGAGATGTACAGAAGTCTTAGGTAGGCCATATTGCGCCGCTATGGCAGTTGGAAGAAGAACGAGGGAAAACCTCAAATTTGACCATGCCGGCTATATGATTTTTTGTGGAAAATTTCGATGTCTCCAAATTCACTCCAAAGTGTCTGATTCGATGGATACACGTGAGACAACATCGCCAGAGATGTACAGAAGTCTTAGGTAGGTCATATTGCGCCGCTATGGCAGTTGGAAGAAGAACGAGGGAAAACCTCAAATTTGACCATGCCGGCTATATGATTTTTTGTGGAAAATTTCTATGTCTCCAAATTCACTCCAAAGTGTCTGATTCGATGGATACACGTGAGACAACATCGCCAGAGATGTACAGAAGTCTTAGGTAGGCCATATTGCGCCGCTATGGCAGTTGGAAGAAGAACGAGGGAAAACCTCAAATTTGACCATGCCGGCTATATGATTTTTTGTAGAAAATTTCGATGCCTCCAAATTCACTCCAAAGTGTCTGATTCGATGGATACACGTGAGACAACATCGCCAGAGGTGTACAGAAGTCTTAGGTAGGTCATATTGCGCCGCTATGGCAGTTGGAAGAAGAACGAGGGAAAACCTCAAATTTGACCATGCCGGCTATATGATTTTTTGTGGAAAATTTCTATGTCTCCAAATTCACTCCAAAGTGTCTGATTCGATGGATACACGTGAGACAACATCGCCAGAGATGTACAGAAGTCTTAGGTAGGCCATATTGCGCCGCTATGGCAGTTGGAAGAAGAACGAGGGAAAACCTCAAATTTGACCATGCCGGCTATATGATTTTTTGTAGAAAATTTCGATGTCTCCAAATTCACTCCAAAGTGTCTGATTCGATGGATACACGTGAGACAACATCGCCAGAGATGTACAGAAGTCTTAGGTAGGTCATATTGCGCCGCTATGGCAGTTGGAAGAAGAACGAGGGAAAACCTCAAATTTGACCATGCCGGCTATATGATTTTTTGTAGAAAATTTCGATGTCTCCAAATTCACTCCAAAGTGTCTGATTCGATGGATACACGTGAGACAACATCGCCAGAGATGTACAGAAGTCTTAGGTAGGCCATATTGCGCCGCTATGGCAGTTGGAAGAAGAACGAGGGAAAACCTCAAATTTGACCATGCCGGCTATATGATTTTTTGTGGAAAATTTCGATGTCTCCAAATTCACTCCAAAGTGTCTGATTCGATGGATACACGTGAGACAACATCGCCAGAGGTGTACAGAAGTCTTAGGTAGGTCATATTGCGCCGCTATGGCAGTTGGAAGAAGAACGAGGGAAAACCTCAAATTTGACCATGCCGGCTATATGATTTTTTGTGGAAAATTTCTATGTCTCCAAATTCACTCCAAAGTGTCTGATTCGATGGATACACGTGAGACAACATCGCCAGAGATGTACAGAAGTCTTAGGTAGGCCATATTGCGCCGCTATGGCAGTTGGAAGAAGAACGAGGGAAAACCTCAAATTTGACCATGCCGGCTATATGATTTTTTGTAGAAAATTTCGATGTCTCCAAATTCACTCCAAAGTGTCTGATTCGATGGATACACGTGAGACAACATCGCCAGAGATGTACAGAAGTCTTAGGTAGGCCATATTGCGCCGCTATGGCAGTTGGAAGAAGAACGAGGGAAAACCTCAAATTTGACCATGCCGGCTATATGATTTTTTGTAGAAAATTTCGATGTCTCCAAATTCACTCCAAAGTGTCTGATTCGATGGATACACGTGAGACAACATCGCCAGAGATGTACAGAAGTCTTAGGTAGGCCATATTGCGCCGCTATGGCAGTTGGAAGAAGAACGAGGGAAAACCTCAAATTTGACCATGCCGGCTATATGATTTTTTGTAGAAAATTTCGATGTCTCCAAATTCACTCCAAAGTGTCTGATTCGATGGATACACGTGAGACAACATCGCCAGAGATGTACAGAAGTCTTAGGTAGGTCATATTGCGCCGCTATGGCAGTTGGAAGAAGAACGAGGGAAAACCTCAAATTTGACCATGCCGGCTATATGATTTTTTGTAGAAAATTTCGATGTCTCCAAATTCACTCCAAAGTGTCTGATTCGATGGATACACGTGAGACAACATCGCCAGAGGTGTACAGAAGTCTTAGGTAGGTCATATTGCGCCGCTATGGCAGTTGGAAGAAGAACGAGGGAAAACCTCAAATTTGACCATGCCGGCTATATGATTTTTTGTGGAAAATTTCTATGTCTCCAAATTCACTCCAAAGTGTCTGATTCGATGGATACACGTGAGACAACATCGCCAGAGATGTACAGAAGTCTTAGGTAGGCCATATTGCGCCGCTATGGCAGTTGGAAGAAGAACGAGGGAAAACCTCAAATTTGACCATGCCGGCTATATGATTTTTTGTAGAAAATTTCGATGTCTCCAAATTCACTCCAAAGTGTCTGATTCGATGGATACACGTGAGACAACATCGCCAGAGATGTACAGAAGTCTTAGGTAGGCCATATTGCGCCGCTATGGCAGTTGGAAGAAGAACGAGGGAAAACCTCAAATTTGACCATGCCGGCTATATGATTTTTTGTGGAAAATTTCGATGTCTCCAAATTCACTCCAAAGTGTCTGATTCGATGGATACACGTGAGACAACATCGCCAGAGATGTACAGAAGTCTTAGGTAGGCCATATTGCGCCGCTATGGCAGTTGGAAGAAGAACGAGGGAAAACCTCAAATTTGACCATGCCGGCTATATGATTTTTTGTAGAAAATTTCGATGTCTCCAAATTCACTCCAAAGTGTCTGATTCGATGGATACACGTGAGACAACATCGCCAGAGATGTACAGAAGTCTTAGGTAGGCCATATTGCGCCGCTATGGCAGTTGGAAGAAGAACGAGGGAAAACCTCAAATTTGACCATGCCGGCTATATGATTTTTTGTAGAAAATTTCGATGTCTCCAAATTCACTCCAAAGTGTCTGATTCGATGGATACACGTGAGACAACATCGCCAGAGATGTACAGAAGTCTTAGGTAGGTCATATTGCGCCGCTATGGCAGTTGGAAGAAGAACGAGGGAAAACCTCAAATTTGACCATGCCGGCTATATGATTTTTTGTAGAAAATTTCTATGTCTCCAAATTCACTCCAAAGTGTCTGATTCGATGGATACACGTGAGACAACATCGCCAGAGGTGTACAGAAGTCTTAGGTAGGTCATATTGCGCCGCTATGGCAGTTGGAAGAAGAACGAGGGAAAACCTCAAATTTGACCATGCCGGCTATATGATTTTTTGTGGAAAATTTCTATGTCTCCAAATTCACTCCAAAGTGTCTGATTCGATGGATACACGTGAGACAACATCGCCAGAGATGTACAGAAGTCTTAGGTAGGCCATATTGCGCCGCTATGGCAGTTGGAAGAAGAACGAGGGAAAACCTCAAATTTGACCATGCCGGCTATATGATTTTTTGTAGAAAATTTCGATGTCTCCAAATTCACTCCAAAGTGTCTGATTCGATGGATACACGTGAGACAACATCGCCAGAGATGTACAGAAGTCTTAGGTAGGCCATATTGCGCCGCTATGGCAGTTGGAAGAAGAACGAGGGAAAACCTCAAATTTGACCATGCCGGCTATATGATTTTTTGTAGAAAATTTCGATGTCTCCAAATTCACTCCAAAGTGTCTGATTCGATGGATACACGTGAGACAACATCGCCAGAGATGTACAGAAGTCTTAGGTAGGCCATATTGCGCCGCTATGGCAGTTGGAAGAAGAACGAGGGAAAACCTCAAATTTGACCATGCCGGCTATATGATTTTTTGTAGAAAATTTCGATGTCTCCAAATTCACTCCAAAGTGTCTGATTCGATGGATACACGTGAGACAACATCGCCAGAGATGTACAGAAGTCTTAGGTAGGCCATATTGCGCCGCTATGGCAGTTGGAAGAAGAACGAGGGAAAACCTCAAATTTGACCATGCCGGCTATATGATTTTTTGTAGAAAATTTCGATGTCTCCAAATTCACTCCAAAGTGTCTGATTCGATGGATACACGTGAGACAACATCGCCAGAGGTGTACAGAAGTCTTAGGTAGGCCATATTGCGCCGCTATGGCAGTTGGAAGAAGAACGAGGGAAAACCTCAAATTTGACCATGCCGGCTATATGATTTTTTGTGGAAAATTTCGATGTCTCCAAATTCACTCCAAAGTGTCTGATTCGATGGATACACGTGAGACAACATCGCCAGAGGTGTACAGAAGTCTTAGGTAGGTCATATTGCGCCGCTATGGCAGTTGGAAGAAGAACGAGGGAAAACCTCAAATTTGACCATGCCGGCTATATGATTTTTTGTGGAAAATTTCTATGTCTCCAAATTCACTCCAAAGTGTCTGATTCGATGGATACACGTGAGACAACATCGCCAGAGATGTACAGAAGTCTTAGGTAGGCCATATTGCGCCGCTATGGCAGTTGGAAGAAGAACGAGGGAAAACCTCAAATTTGACCATGCCGGCTATATGATTTTTTGTGGAAAATTTCGATGTCTCCAAATTCACTCCAAAGTGTCTGATTCGATGGATACACGTGAGACAACATCGCCAGAGATGTACAGAAGTCTTAGGTAGGCCATATTGCGCCGCTATGGCAGTTGGAAGAAGAACGAGGGAAAACCTCAAATTTGACCATGCCGGCTATATGATTTTTTGTAGAAAATTTCGATGTCTCCAAATTCACTCCAAAGTGTCTGATTCGATGGATACACGTGAGACAACATCGCCAGAGATGTACAGAAGTCTTAGGTAGGCCATATTGCGCCGCTATGGCAGTTGGAAGAAGAACGAGGGAAAACCTCAAATTTGACCATGCCGGCTATATGATTTTTTGTGGAAAATTTCTATGTCTCCAAATTCACTCCAAAGTGTCTGATTCGATGGATACACGTGAGACAACATCGCCAGAGATGTACAGAAGTCTTAGGTAGGCCATATTGCGCCGCTATGGCAGTTGGAAGAAGAACGAGGGAAAACCTCAAATTTGACCATGCCGGCTATATGATTTTTTTGTAGAAAATTTCGATGTCTCCAAATTCACTCCAAAGTGTCTGATTCGATGGATACACGTGAGACAACATCGCCAGAGGTGTACAGAAGTCTTAGGTAGGTCATATTGCGCCGCTATGGCAGTTGGAAGAAGAACGAGGGAAAACCTCAAATTTGACCATGCCGGCTATATGATTTTTTGTGGAAAATTTCTATGTCTCCAAATTCACTCCAAAGTGTCTGATTCGATGGATACACGTGAGACAACATCGCCAGAGATGTACAGAAGTCTTAGGTAGGCCATATTGCGCCGCTATGGCAGTTGGAAGAAGAACGAGGGAAAACCTCAAATTTGACCATGCCGGCTATATGATTTTTTGTAGAAAATTTCGATGTCTCCAAATTCACTCCAAAGTGTCTGATTCGATGGATACACGTGAGACAACATCGCCAGAGATGTACAGAAGTCTTAGGTAGGCCATATTGCGCCGCTATGGCAGTTGGAAGAAGAACGAGGGAAAACCTCAAATTTGACCATGCCGGCTATATGATTTTTTGTAGAAAATTTCGATGTCTCCAAATTCACTCCAAAGTGTCTGATTCGATGGATACACGTGAGACAACATCGCCAGAGATGTACAGAAGTCTTAGGTAGGCCATATTGCGCCGCTATGGCAGTTGGAAGAAGAACGAGGGAAAACCTCAAATTTGACCATGCCGGCTATATGATTTTTTGTGGAAAATTTCTATGTCTCCAAATTCACTCCAAAGTGTCTGATTCGATGGATACACGTGAGACAACATCGCCAGAGATGTACAGAAGTCTTAGGTAGGTCATATTGCGCCGCTATGGCAGTTGGAAGAAGAACGAGGGAAAACCTCAAATTTGACCATGCCGGCTATATGATTTTTTGTAGAAAATTTCGATGTCTCCAAATTCACTCCAAAGTGTCTGATTCGATGGATACACGTGAGACAACATCGCCAGAGGTGTACAGAAGTCTTAGGTAGGTCATATTGCGCCGCTATGGCAGTTGG